>OX388328.1:14352411-15826530 GCA_947579605.1 Athripsodes cinereus
AAATGTTATATTGGTCAATCAGGCAGGAAGGTCTTGGCGAGATATAAAGAACATAGAAAAGCCTTAAACACCATAGCAGTCAACTCAGAAATGGCAGATCACGCTAAAGAATCGGGACATTCCTTCAATATGGATGGAATACATTTGTTACATAAGTGTAAAAAGGGACAAAAAATGAATGTACTTGAAGCCATAGAAATTGTAATAATATTATCAATATCCAAATACCTCCCTTGATTTCCCCACTGACTCATCCTTTCACTATAACAACTATACACACACATAGCTTTAACACAATACACCTACCTATACATGTCCATAATCCTAAAACAATAACAGGTAAAAACCCCGCCATAATCCTCCCCGCTCATGACTATTTTCTGAGATGATTGTTGTCTTTTGTTATTTAGTTCTAAGTTGTTACTGATGATGGACGGATGTCCGAAAAGTACTTATAACTCTTTATATAATTTGTGAAAGTAATAGTGTTTTTTAATTATATTTATATTGTTTATTATCAAAAAAAATAAAATTATATTTCGATAATACTTCATTTTTCCTTTCAAATGATGTTCACACTAAGGATTTTCTCAACAGAATCTGTAATGAATTGAAAGCAATACTAATATTTTGGGCTATACATTTCACTGTCAGATGTTTATAAGAGAACTGCCCGCTGACATAATGGATGAGAAATCCTATAACTTACTACAAAAATCTTAACTAAGAGGTCACAGGCATATTATATAATTTCTGTCTGGGCTCTTTAAATCAGAAGTCAACATAGTTATTTATGAGTAAACTTTCTAATTTTATGTGAGTTACACTGTGGAAATTCATTTTATATGAATATTGGAATATGAACTTCCACAGTGTTTGCTCTTCAAAAGTAGAAAAGTTATAATTTTATGCTACATATTGATTGCCCAGGGGCCCTATTCTCCAATCTCGATTGATAAATGTCACCTATGAGATATGTCGATTAATTATCTCGCACGAAAAGTCGAAAGGCAGTCTACGACCCTATTCTTGACGCCACTCGAGTTATAAACGGTCGACATTCGAGAAGCTACCGGCAACGTCGCACTTTTTGTATGTGGTCATCGAAAAATGACATTTATTTATACAATTTTTCAAGAGATGGCGCTTTCGTGTGGGGAGGCACGTGACGTACAAGATGGCGCTTTTATTTGAGGAGTCACAATCAATATCAAACTTTTCGTTACATTTTTATTTAAACTAAAAACTTTATAAATCCGGCATCACTTTATTTTATATTTATACCGTATGCAAAATGTAAACAACCATTGAGTGACTCACGGCGGTCATTTTTATCAATTTTTGACATGTCGATTGGTGTGACATTCATCTCGAGTGGTAAAACACCACTCGACAAATTCTCGCATGATTTCGTGTGACATTTGTCGTATACGACTTTCAAGAATAGGGTTTTGAAGGAATCAATCGAAAGTAATAAAATCTCGATTGCGACATCCATCAATCGAGATTGGAGAATAGGGCCCCAGTTCCATAAATAAGCCAACAACTCGTAATTCTAATATTCAGAGAAACAACTCATCAGTTTTGAGGCACTATGAAGGTCAATGGAGACTACAAATATGTTCTTTTAATTCAAATTTTTTTTATTTTTTGTTTGTAGAATCAAAAGAATATCATTTTCTATATATGATAAGCTAAAAAAATCAATAATGATATTTTTGAGCTGTTGGCCTATGGAACTGGGCGATCAATATAGTATGTTTGAATTAGAAAGGTTTTTTTACTTAATGTAAGTAACAAATAGCAGGAATAAATTGAGTTTATGTGATATAACAAAATAAGATGCTCGGAATTTGCAGCAGATGATGTTACCATGTGCTATGAGGTTTGTAAGTATGAAGGAGAGAGATAATAAATGAGAACTTTTTTATTATTACTAGATGAGTTGTTTTAAAATGCTTGGACTAAAATATAATAAAACAATTTATTTACAGAAATTTATTCATTAAAACATGACAGCACAGAAATATTTTTTTTATAAAACAAAGAATAAATTATTTATTTATTTTATTTTACAATTAAAGAATTAATTAAAGTTTACAAAATAACATATAAATTAAAATATGCATAGGTAAGCCCCATATAAAAATAAATCATGATTACATATGATATGCGGGGGTGGGGGAAAAGAATGGTTGGTAGAGGATTTATAAAAATTTAACCAATAATGCCAGCGGCTGAGACTCAAACTGGGGCTACTTACAGCACTCCAGGAGTTAAAGCAATAAAAAAAATGGTCTCAATTAAATATATAGTGAGGCTATATAAATAAGAGACGACAAGTTACATATGTGCAAATGGACGAAAGTGTAAAAGGCAAATCGATGGCATAGCGCACAGAAGTGGTAAGTACAGTTTTCATAGTTTTGAGATAATCAATGTTGAAAGTTTGAGATGTCATACAATCTAGTACTAACCACACATAGTTTTTGTTAAATATCTCGTGAATGACACAGAGTTACGCAATAATATTCCTAAGGAACATACTTCAGATGATATAGATTCGCATGCGTATAATAACTCATTTTAGGTAAAAACTGCACTTACCACATCTGTGCGCTACACCATCGAAATATGAATTTTAAACAAACATTTAATTAAAGATAAAAAAATCTTACCACTATTACAAACACACGTTTAAACAGCAACACAATACTACGACTTACTTTAATTTTTAATGATAACTTTTCGGCACAATACATACTATACCGGGCATATCACAGTGAAAAAAAAACATATATAGAGAAAACAAACTCAGTGAGTAAGTACCTCACCAATATTATCCACACAGCAAAGTGATAACATATTAGATCATTGACAGCAAATTAATAGAAATAAACAAAATCAAGCATTAATAATAACATCAAAAACATTCACAATAAAATATAATAAAAGAACTAAAACGTAAAAAAATATAACACGTCTGTTGTAAAAAACGAAAAACAATCCTATAAAAAATTGAAAAGTTATATCGATTTCAATAAAAAAATAATGGCTTATCATTGAAACTTAATTATGTTATTAAAAACAAAATACACGTCTAGGAATCGCCGGGTTGCGACGGCATCCATAATTTCCGCGATATGACAGCAGACGGGATGAACTAGTACCAACATAATACATGATACATATATTTAAATTTACAGAGGCGCCAACTGTTAGAAACCAAAAACATCTTAGTTTAGGTGGGGGGAATCAAAATAACGAAGGGAAATTAGTGAGTCGTGAATTCTGTAATCTGTATTACCCATTTCCTGTTTATACCGATGGATACTTGCGTACCCGTTATTGGCGATTTCCGGCTACTTTCTACCGATCGGTACTATGTACCTACCCAACACCACCTACAAAGAAGGCCGCCGCGCTGTTCTGTGACGTCACAAGCCTGAGGCTTAGTATGTACTTACCTACCTTTGTCATAATAATGTGATTATATGAGGATATAAAATAAAACAACTTTGGGGGGCAAAAGCCATTTATTAAATCAAAATATACAAAATTGTGTACATCATAGACATATAAATACCAATAATGGAAGAAAAATAGTAATATAATATTATAGTAGGTAAGTACCTATAAGAAAAATACAGAATTTATTTATACAACATTTTCCACCTTTATGTAGGTACATACTTTAACAGAATATATTATTACAATAACTTGTTAAATAGTTTTATTTATATAAAAAAATATAGGTTCATAATAAATTAACCAGTTGATATTATTTTGTATTTATGTTGCGTTACATAAATATAGAACAATATCAAAACTTCGAATAAGTACAAGAAGTTGTATCAATGTTATGGAAAAAAAATAACAAAATTGTGTACATCACAGACATATAAATACCAATATAACATAATGGAAGACAAATAGTAATAATAATAATCTTTATTGTACAAAGAAACATGCATTATTAAAATATAAACTTTGTAGAACTTAAACCAGACAAATAAATTTGTGCAATGGGCGAGTTTATCGCAGAAGCGAGATATCTTCCAACTAACCCATTAAACAAAAAATAAAATAAAATATTGTAAGTAATATAATATTGCAGTAGGTATCTATAAGAAAAATACAGAATTTATTTATACAACATTTATCACCTTTATTATCTGATTTAAAATAAGTTTTATTTATATAAAAAAAATATAGGTTCATAATAAATTAACCAGTTGATATTATTTTGTATTTATGTTGCGTTACATAAATATAGAACAATATCAAAACTTCGAATAAGTACAAGAAGTTGTATCAATGTTATGGAAAAAAAAAAAATAACAAAATTGTGTACATCACAGACATATAAATACCAATATAACATAATGGAAGACAAATAGTAATAATAATAATCTTTATTGTACAAAGAAACATGCATTATTAAAATATAAACTTTGTAGAACTTAAACCAGACAAATAAATTTGTGCAATGGGCGAGTTTATCGCAGAAGCGAGATATCTTCCAACTAACCCATTAAACATAAAATAAAATATTGTAAGTAATATAATATTGCAGTAGGTATCTATAAGAAAAATACAGAATTTATTTATACAACATTTATCACCTTAATTTATATACTTCAACAGAATATATGATGTTTTTTTCTATGGTGGACATCGGTCTGTGACAGACGTGGATTTTCGCCGTACCAGATAAGCCCATCTAATTTAATAACTTCGTTGTTTATTACCCTTTTTTTTCATATAGTTTCCTTTTTTACATTATCCTTATTATTATTTAATGCCTAAAGGCGGCCAGCACTGCGTAGAAGGCCATTAATCTGTTTTGCCAGTAGTATTAAATATTGACACCACACATGTGACAACACTAGTTAAGGTGTGATCACACGGCGGAAGTTAGGGTGCAACCACACGGTTTGATTTGTTTTGTTGGTTTTTTTTCGTAAAGGTTATTGAAACCAATTTTTTTTTTCTTTTCTTTTTTCCCTTTTTATTTAACACTTATATTCTACTCAGTTTACAATGGAGACGGACGACCCACCTGACAGGGGGCCAGACTTAGAGTCCAAACGCCGCAAAAACGAGTCGAATGAACATATTAGTCAAAGTAAAGAAAATACACCAGAGATAGACTACACTTATCCACTATTAAGTCCAGGACCATATACTGTAATAGTTCAAAGTGAAAAACGCCTTCACCCGATTACATTTGGAGGACTTCTGTCGAGGTCGGATATTGGCGGAATTATCGCTGACGGTGTAAAAGCCGAAGGCGGAGGTAAAGTTCTAGTAACATTCTCAACGCCAACGTTCGCTAATAAGTTCTTAAAGTCTGACTTCCTGAAAACAAACCTATTCAGTGCATATATTCCCAAACATAAGATTTTAAAATTTGGTTTGGTTCGAGGAGTGTCGACGGACATAAGCTTAGAAGAACTTTTGAAAAATATAGTGGTGCCACCGCAAAGTGGTAAAGTACTCAAAGCAAGAAGGCTCAACAGAAAAGACCATTCCTCAAACCCTCCAACCTGGACACCATCACAGACGGTCGTGCTAACCTTTGAGGGTCAATCCTTACCAAAACACGTATATCTGTACTACAACGCCCTTCGAGTTGAACTATACACCTTCCCCACTGTCATGTGCTACAACTGTTGTAGATTTGGCCATAGCCGTCAAAAATGCCGTTCTAAAACACGATGTTTTAAATGTAGCCTAGACCACCTCGGAGATGAGTGCTCTACACTACTACTGAAATGCATTAATTGCACAGGCCCTCACTCAGCAAATGACTTCTGTTGCCCTGAACTAGCGAGACAAAAGAAAATTAAGAAAACCATGTCCCAAGAAAATATTTCATACTACCAAGCAAACAAAATATGTGCACCTAATACTACTTCATACAGCGAAATAACAAAAACAACGACACCCAAACCCCAATCTATTTCACAAAGACAAACTGTGTATATACATAAGACTCCGAGAACAAAAGTATACGAGAACACGTTTGATAAAAAAGGGCATGAAGCATTGCTGTCCTACAGCAATGGTCAACCCTCTATGGCAACAGACGGTTGCTTAATAAACCAATTAACCAAATCCAATTCAGATCCCCAACCACTTTCAAATAATAAGATAGATAGAGAAACCACCATTCAATTACTTTCCAAAGTCTTGATGTCTATCTTATCATCACCAGAAGAACTACCGTCCAACGTTGCCTCTGTCGTTCCCTTACTAAATCTCATTATTAATAATGGCCTATCTACAGACAAATAACGATTCCAATCAACTTCCAAAAAACCCCTCTTCAAATTGTAATATCGAAAGTAAGACTACTAGTATCTCAATTCTTCAATGGAACTGCAGAAGTGCTGTTCCCAGTAAATCAGACATAATCTTTTTACTAAACAGATACAATATAAAAATAGCAGCATTATCTGAAACCTGGCTTCATACAAATACCCATTTCAAAATTCCTGGATTTCATTACCTTAGAAGTGACCGTTTTGAAGGAAAAGGAGGTGGAGTGGCCCTTCTTATCCATGCATCACTTTCATTCCAATTAATCACCTTACCATACAACCCTTTTTTAGAGGTAATTGCGCTCTGCATTAATGGCGTCGGATATGTTTCGACATACATTCCCCCAAACTCTGGATTCGATTCAAACTACTGGAACTCTATTACTGTCTTACTTCCGTCTTCATTCTTCCTTTTGGGCGATTTTAACGCCCACTCCCTAGTATGGGGTAGCCACTTAACAGACCGGGCAGGCAACTGCTTGTTGTCTTTCGTGGACTCAAATAACTTATGTATCTTGAACGATGGATCTCCAACTAGAATGTCCACTCCAAACCAACACTCCAGTGCCGTTGATATAACCATTTGTTCCAATGACTTGGCCTCTTTATGCAACTGGTCCATATTGGATGATCCGATGTCCAGTGATCATTACCCCATCGTCATAAACTTAATCAAATCAACCCCTACTCTTCCAAATAACAAGAAGAACCGTTACAATTTTTCTAAAGCTGATTGGGCCCTTTTTTCTGAAATTATCGAACACGAGATGCTCTGTGCAAATACGGCGCAGTCCCAAAGTAATTCCATACAAGAGACTTATACTGCCTTAACCCAAATACTATATAAAGCTGCTGATAGCAGTATCCCAAGAAGACAAAGCGTTACCTTTAAAACAGTAAAAAATGTTCCTTGGTGGGACCCAGAGTGTTCCAAATTAATTTTTACCGACGAGTTCGTCGGTAGCCTGGGGGTAGAGTCTCGGCCTCCAGAACAAGGGGTCCGTGGTTCGATCCCAGGTGCCGGCAAAACTCCCCTTTCACGGCACAAGCTTTTAGCTTAGTGTGAAAGGTGTATAAGGTTGTATTTGGGTTTATAACAAAACCCAGATATATCTTTTTTAAAAAAAAAAAAAAAAAAAAAAAAAAAAAAAAAAAAAAAAAAAAAAAAAAAAAAAAAAAAAAAAAAAAAAAAAAAAATTGAAGAGAGAAGGGAAATTATGCACAAATATAGGAAAAACATGAGTATGGAAAACTTTTACCAAGCCAAAGCCATTCAGGCCAAAGTAAAGAAAAAACTAAGAAGCAAAAAACGCGAAGGATGGAAAAAGTTTTGCGAATCCCTATCTCCCGACTCTAAGCCATCTTATGTCTGGAGTAAGCTTAGACGATACAGAGGTTCATTATGTAATCTAAGTGTAAAACAACCCCCATCACTTTGGATAAATGATTTTATCGATAAAATTGCCCCGAATTATGTACCCCATATTTCGGAGCTGGAAACTAAATCCATAGAATCCGCTTCTTCCAATTCTCAGATTGAATGCCCTTTTACTCTAGACGAACTAAAAAATTGTTTACATAAGTCTAGAAATTCTGCTCCAGGAGTCGATGAAATACCATACCTATTACTCAAAAAGAGCCCTATAACTCTCCTCTCTAAATTCCTTAATCTTTTTAATGAAATACTCAATACTGGCATTGTTCCAACAGAGTGGAAGCAATATCTTATCATCCCAATTTTAAAGAAAGGTAAGGACCCAGCTCTGGGTTCTTCCTATCGTCCCATAGCCCTATCGTCATGTATAGGCAAAATATTAGAACGATTAATTAAAAATAGACTGGAATGGTATGTGGAGCGAATTGGCATCTTGCCTTCCTCCCAATTTGGATTTAGAAGGGGTCTGTGTTGCGTCGACAGTTTAAGTACTCTTATCACTGATATTCAAATAGCGATGACTCATAAGCAGACAACGGTGGCTCTATTCCTCGACATTAACTCAGCATACGATAATGTTTGTCTCCATAAGCTGTACCAAAAACTCACTAAATTCTCGGTTTCCCCTTTGATTTCCAGACTTATTTTTAATCTATTTTCTGAAAGATCAATTATAGTTTCGAATGAACCAGACGCCATCAAGAGAAACATATGGAAGGGATTACCTCAGGGCTCGGTCCTAAGTCCCCTTCTTTTTAATATTTACTGTGCAGACCTTGAGGCACGTCTCTCAGGACAATGTAAATTTCTGCAATACGCTGATGACATTGTTCTGTACACTTCACATAAGAATATAGATGCCGCCATTAAAACCATGAACTTAGCCATCAAAAGACTAAATGAATGGCTCTGTAACAACTCTTTGGAACTATCACCCTCAAAATCAAAAGTTTTAGCATTTTCCAGAAAACACCGGGACCCAACAATAAAAATTGACGTAGACAGTATCACAATCCCACAGGTAACAGAGATAAAATTTTTAGGGGTAATTCTTGACAGAAAACTATCGTGGAATCACCATATCAATTACATTACGACGAAATGCGAAAAAAACATTAACATTCTAAGAGCCGTATCAGGAATCTCATGGGGATCACACCCTTCCACTATGAAAAACATATATCACGCTCTAATTCGAAGTCATTTGGACTACGCAAGCTTTATATTTGACCCTCTCCCAAATCAATTGGAAAATAAGCTGGAAATGATCCAATCAAAAAGTCTTAGACTCATAACGGGTGCATTTCATTCTACACCGATCAATGCGTTACAAATCGAATGTGGCGAAATGCCACTAACACTAAGGAGACAGTATTTGGCGGAAAGGTTCCTCATAAAAAGAGTGACGTACATAGACCACCCCCTTCTTAAAAGTATTAGCAACTTGAAACACTTATGCCTATCAAGTCAATATTGGTTCAATAAAGACTTACCAAACCTATGCGCCGGCTTACCGGTTATTCTAGCATTATATAGAGGGCCACGATTCCCTTATCCCAGTCCGATATATGAATTACCATTTATGGCTTTGCAAATGTCATATAATATTGTGGAGAATGTGGGTGTAGATAGGGCAAAAAGACTCCCGGCTAAACAGGTTAATCAGAATTTCATTAACAATGTGCAAGAGAAATGGCCAACCCATATCAAAATATATACTGATGGTTCAAAATCTAAGGGGAAGTGTGGATCTGCCATATTTGTCCCCTCGCTAGGTAAAAGACTCGCATATATACTCCCACAAGAAACTTCAGTATTTACAACGGAATGCATTGCAATGCAAGAAGCCCTTTCTTGGTGCAAATCATACGCACTGAACTGTCTCGACAATCCATTTAACAAATTTGCTATATTCTCAGATTCCCTGTCACTAATCAAATGCCTTTCCGCCCCTTTCACAGGGGATTATAGCAGCCAACTAATTTTAAAAATTAAGAAACTTCTATTTGAACTTAAAAATTTAAATACTGACGTTGTTATTGTATGGATTCCGGCCCATTGTGGAATTTCAGGGAATGAGGAAGTAGACCGAATGGCAAAGGAAGCTGCAATAAGTGGTACTGTCCTTGTAAATTTTCAATCTCCAGTGAAAGATCTTCTCCAAATCATTTCCACACACAAAACACTTAAATGGACTTCACTTTGGAGATTAAACTCAAAAACCAAAGGTGCATGGTACAGTAGTATACAGAGTCCTTTCCCACCAAATCCTTGGTACCATGGCAGACGTCTGCCAAGACCACTGATCACAGCCATTTGCAGAATGCGGTTTGGTCACTGCAGACTCCAGAGTCATCTGTTTAGAATAAATATGGCCTCTTCACCATTGTGCGAGTGCGGACTAGACGACGAGACAATGGATCATGTATTTTTCGGCTGCCCAATCATGGATGCCTATGATCTCTATCTTGACCTACACACTTTACAAGACATCTCATATCCACTTAGTATACCACACCTTCTATCCTTAGGACGTGTAGAGATATATAGAAGATTGTTTGAGTTTGTTCGAAGAAATTGTATTGTATTATAGATCTCCAAAATCAAAGTCTCCACAATTTTAAACAGTTAGATATTGTCAGGAATTAGTCCAGTGGCACAAATCAGCCCATGTAGGTTGAGTTGCCTTATATAATTTAAAAAAAAAAAAAAAAAAAAAAAAAAAAAAAAAAAAAAAAAAAAAAAAAAGAATATATGATGTTTTTTTTTCTATGGTCAACCATACACTGGCGTGCACGTGTATTTTGAAGCTCTGGATTTCAGATAAGATATTTGGTTAAATATTAAATATTTAGAGTTTAATTTGTTCATGTACTCTGCACATAACAGGTATTTATAATTTGATTACTAAATTGTGGATCCTGATCATCATTATTCATCGATTTCTGCCCTTTTTTGTTTTCTTTGTTTCGCTATAATTTTTTGGCGTAAATTTTGGCGAATATTTTTGTTTGTATGTAAAATTTATTTCATTTCGCTGTTTTTTTTTCTGTCGAAATTTTTGCCAATAATTTAATTGTTTTTTATTTGTTTCGCTGAAATTTTTTCATACTGTAGGTACTTATTTTAGGTACCAACATGGACGAAATCCCTCCTAAACCTCCGATTCCCCCGGACCCGCCGGAGGAAAACAGGAAAAGAAAACGGAGTGACGATGCGCAATTGATACCAAAAGGGATCTCATCTGATAGTGTTTTCGAAAATAATTCGTCCCAAATTGGGAAAACAAAGGAGACACCATCTGTCTCTCACACTCCCACTATACGAGAATACTTTTACGATTCTAAGTCTGTAGGTCCGTTTACTGTTTTTGTTCAATATGCAGACACTAAAACTACTGCACCATTGCATCCTATGCAATTGGGAAAAATCCTTTTCTCCAGAAATGTACAGGGTGTCGTTAATGGCTCTATCAAATCGGAAGGTAAATATAAAGTATCAGTAGCATTCTCTTCAGCAAATCATGCCAATTCATTTTTGAAAAATGCGTTTGTTCTTTCTAACTCTCGATACAAAGCTTTCGTTCCTTCTTTCCTTTCGTACCGCATGGGTATCATAAGGGGGGTAGACGAGGATTTATCTGAGGAGGAACTAAAAAGTGCCATCTCAGCCGGAAACCCTAAAATGGATATCGTGAAGGTGAGGCGCCTTGCTTATAAGGATAGACAATCAGAAACCATTTGTTGGAAACCATCCCGATCAATTGTCATCACTTTTGCCGGACAGTCTCTACCCAATCAGGTTTATATTTTTTATAGCTCGTTTAGAGTAGACCTATATGTATTACCGACGTTGCAATGCTTCAGATGCTGCAAATTCGGACATACTAGGGCAAACTGCCGCTCGGTCCAAAAATGTTTTAAGTGCGGTGAGTGCCACGCCTCTGAAGAATGCCCATCTCAAGATTTGAAATGTTTCAATTGTGGCGGTGACCATAAAGCAATTAGCCAATCATGTCCAGAGCATCGTAGACAAAAAGCAATAAAGGAAAGCATGGCAACTGAAAATTGCTCCTATATCCAAGCTGCAAAAATGCACCCCCAGAAAAAAACCCTGTTCTCGGTAATCACAGCAAATACTGGCAATAACAGTAGATCCCAAAAAAATAAGCCCGTTCCTAATCTCCAAAAACCACCTAACAAAAAAGAGTACAACTCCATGCTTATGTTCCCAAATGGTAACCCTACTTACACTGCCCCTGATGGGTGCGCCATTGCCTCAGCACCCTCTGATGAAGAACATTCGTATGCCATGAACCCTTCTGTCGAATCTTTAAGGGAAGACCTTAACAAAGATAACCAATTCTACCTGAAATCACTGATAACCATCTTAATTGACGCACTCTCTTCACAAACCTCTTACAATACAGGATCACTTATCTCTACCCTTCAATCCTTCCTAATCAAAAATGGCCAACACTCCTAAAAACAATTTTCCAAAAAAGACTCACAACTCACCATCTCATAGTTCTACTCGCCCTCATTCTTTAAACTTTCTCCAATGGAATTGCCGAAGTGTCTCATCTAGCAAAAATGACATCATATACCTTATTCAAAAATTTGAAATAAATATAGCAGCCCTCAGCGAAACATGGTTACAGCCACTATGGAATTTTAACATTCCCGGGTTCCATTGTTTAAGGGACGATCGTTTGGACTCAAGGGGCGGTGGAACGGCCCTCTTAATTCAGTCCCACCTCCCATTTCAAATGATAAAAACCCCAAAAAATCCATCTATACAATTAATAGCTGCCTCAGTAAATGGAATTTCTGTCATCTCTACTTATATTCCACCCAATACAAATTTTGATGAAAACTATTGGAATTCAGTACTTCAAAACTTGCCTAAACCCCTTCTTATTCTGGGTGACCTGAATGCGCACTCAGTTAGCTGGGGCTGCTCTAGAAATGACAGATCCGGCAATTCAATCCTTTCTTTTGCAGACTCACACAATCTATGTATTTTGAATGACGGCTCTCCAACAAGGTTTACCTCCCCTCAACAAAATGCTAGTGCGGTCGATCTATCCTTGATTTCTGATTCGATCGCAGCCTCATCCACGTGGCATGTTCTTATCGATCCTCTTTCAAGCGATCACTTTCCTATCCTGGTGAGTATTACTGAAAGAAACCAAAATCCTGAACAAAGATGTAAGGTGGGGAAAAATTATAACAAAGCAAACTGGAAAGAATTTACGTCATTGGTAGAACAAACAACAGCAAGTGTCAAACCTTCTAATTCCCCTGTTGACATAGAAACAAAATATGAGAGAATTCTCTCAATCATAGAGGACTCATCTGAACCCTCTGTGCCGAATCACAAGTTGTGCAAAAAAAATCCCATATCTCCTCCGTGGTGGGACAGCGAATGTACCCAAAGTATTAAAAAAAGAAAAGAGGCAATCAAAATATTTAGGAAGGATGTAACAACCGAAAATTATATACTAACAAAACAAATTCAGGCAGAAACGCGCAGGCTCTTAAGAAAGAAAAAGAAGAAAGGATGGACAGATTTCTGTAATAGTCTTTCTCCCAACACTCATCCTTCAATCGTATGGAACTCCATACGCAGGTTTCGTTCTTCCTATCTACCTCCTAAATCTCATATACAGGACGAAGGTTATATTGATGCTTTCATAAATAAACTCGCCCCCCCACATGTACCTAATGAAACAGAAATAAGCTGGGTTTCCTCTCAGAAGAAAACTACTCCAGGTTTTCTTGATTCCCCTTTCTCTGTCGAGGAACTACTTGGCACTATAAAGATTCTGAAGAATTCCTCTCCGGGGTTGGATAACATACCATACAGTGTGTTTAAACATCTCCCGGATAATTTTTTAAAACTCCTTCTACAGTTCTACAATGACTACTTATCAAGTGGGCTTGTGCCAGAGGCTTGGCGAAAATCTTTAATTATCCCCATCCTGAAACCTGGACGAGACCCCTCACTTGGATCTTCATATAGACCTATTGCCCTGTCGTCCTGTTCTTTGAAAATTTTGGAGCATATGTTAAAAAAACGTGTTGAGTGGTATTTGGAAAATGGTGATCTTCTGTCAAGTTCCCAATTCGGGTTTCGAAAAGCCCGCTCTTGTTTAGATAACCTAAGTATTTTAACCTCAGACGTAAGAGCGGCTCTTATTAACAAGGAATATACGGTTGCATCATTTTTGGATATTGAATCAGCTTACGATAATGTGCGCATTGATCTATTAATGACGATTCTGCAAGACTTGGGTATTCCTAGCCTTATTTTAAAACTTCTTTTTGGCATCTTCTCGCAGCGCACCATGGTTTTCAAAACTACTGATAGACTAGTCTACAGAAAAGTCTATAGAGGGCTTCCCCAGGGCTCTGTCTTGAGCCCGCTGCTTTTCAACGTCTATCTCTCAAAAATTAACTCAAATATTGGCAGAGACTGTAAACTACTACAGTATGCGGATGATATAGTTCTATATTCATCCAATAAACTCCTCTCAAAATCTATCGACGCTATGTCATCAAGCATAAACTCTCTGAATTTCTGGCTCACTTCGTTGGGTCTCTCTATCTCTCCCCAAAAAAGTCACACAATGGTTTTTACGAAATCACATAAGACCCCAACAGCAAATCTCAAATTAGAAAATACCCCCATACCATGTGTCGAACAAGTAAGATTCCTGGGGATGATTCTAGACAGAAAATTGTCTTGGCGTCATCACATAGAACATATCATCTCTACATGTGAAAGAAATATTAATCCTCTGAGGGCTGTATGTCGAGTATGGTGGGGATGTCACCCAACTACAGTCAAACTACTGTACAACGCACTAATACGCAGTCTGCTTGATTATGGTAGCTTCTTGATGGACCCCTTGCCCAAGTATCTTCAATTAAAACTAGACCGCATACAACACAGGTGCCTGCGCATGGTGCTAGGAGCCATGTCCACCTCCCCTGTAAATGCTCTTCAAGTAGAAGCGGGAGAAATGCCCTTGAAAATAAGAAGACAGTTTTTGTCGGACAATTTCCTTGCAAAAAGAATATATCTGCTTAATCATCCTCTCATGCAATCAATCACAACATTAGGAAACAGGTTGTGTGACAGCGTGAGAGAAATTCCAAAACCTCTACTTATCAAAAGCTTAGAATCTCTCTCGGAAGAAATGGTTTCCTTACCCAAGAGAAATGTTCTACCATATTTTTCCACTCCATTTCCAGCTTTGGTACACATCCCAGAAGTCATACTGGATGGATTTAGTTTTTTCAAGTCTCATCTCAGTCTGAGTGTTTGCCAAAGTGATTTCCGCCGAATTGTTGATCGTTTTCCAACGTATACACAAATTTACACAGACGGATCCAAGCTTCCACAGTCTAACAGCTTCGGTGCATCGGTCTACATCCCAAAGTTACAAGTGCAACTTCAATTCAAAATCCCGAATCCCTGTTCCATTTTCACAGCTGAGACTGTAGCGCTTGCTGAAGCATTGAAAACAGTTGTTGATTTGAATTTGAACAAAATAGTTATATTTGTGGACTCCCGCAGCGTTCTTGACGCAGTTTTGGGACTCCCGAAGTCGTTAATACACAATTCTATTATATGTAGGGTAAAGAAATATCTTTTCGACCTCCATTTCGCATCGAAAACTGTATTGCTGGCTTGGATCCCGTCCCATCGCGCCATTGGGGGAAATGAGGTCGCTGACGAGCTGGCAAAGTCCGCCATAAATAATGGAGTGACTTCAAGCATACACGAACCGTTAATCGCTGACTTGGGCAAACAGTTCCGCGAAAGAGCTCTCACTGCGTGGCGTGAAGATTGGTCAGAGACGAGCAAACTTAAAGGTAAGTACTATCGTACGATCCAACCCGAAATTCCGAGTGCCCCGTGGTACTCAAGCGGAAGGCTTAACAAAATGGAAATCTCTGTACTTTCAAGGATGAGATTGGGACATTGTGTGATCGCTACCCATCTTCATAGACTGGGGCTCGTAGAGAGCTCTCTCTGCGAGTGTGGCCAGGACGATGAGACGATTGACCATGCACTCTTTAACTGCCCAATTCGTGCTGACATAAGTTTATACGACCATATAAGGGACGTGAATCGCCCCTTTGATGTTTGCCACCTACTCTCCCTCGGGTCTTACGATGTCAATAGGCAGATTGCAAAATACATTAAAACTTACAATATCATCTTGTGACCTTATTGAAATTATAATAATGATTGACTGATATGAGATCTAACATGGGCAAAATCACCCTCTGTTGGGTGGAACGCCCACAAAAAAAAAAAAAAAAAAAAAAAAAAAAAAAAAAAAAAAAAAAAAAAAAAAAAAAAAAAAAAAAAAAAGAATATATGATCACAATAACTTGTTCTATAGTTTTATTTTTATAAAAAAGGTACATAATAAATCGGTATTATATAAATGATCATCAAATAATATTTTTGATCCTAGTCACCACCATCAGAAAAATAAGAGCCAATAAAAAATAGCTTAAATATATCTGCGTGTTCCTGCATTATGCGCCATCGTTCATAACATCGTCCATAATAAAAAAAAGGCTTGTATTTAAGTGATCATCAAAAATATACCAAAATCGTCACACAAATAATTCAATATGATTGCCAAAATAGTAGATCGATCATCAAATCGTGATCCTCAAATAATTCTGTATTGAACCCTAAAAAATAAAATATTGTCACCAAATAATTCAATATGATTGCCAAAATAGTAGATTGATCATCAAATCGTGATCCTCAAATAATTCTGTATTGAATCCTAAAAAATAAAATATTGTCACCAAGTAATTCAATATACTTATGATCGCCAAAATAGTAGATTGATCATCAAATCGTGATCCTCAAATAATTCTAAATTGAACCCTAAAAAATAAAATATTGTCACCAAATAATTCAATATGATCGCCAAAATAGTAGATTGATCATCAAATCGTGATCCTCAAATATTTCTAAATTGAATCCAAAGTAATAAACATTTGCCGGCAAAAATAAAATCTGATTCCAATATAAATTTCTTACAGTTTTGTACATGTTACTTTTTCTATAGAAAAAAATACTCGACAACGGGTGGAGTATTTTTTTCTATAGAAAATGTTATGTTCGAACTAGATTTTATTTTCACCGGTTTTTTTTTTACTACTACTACTACTATACTATACCCTCACGCCATGTCCCAGGAGGGGTAGGCAGAGAGAACGGAACGCCATATAGATCTATCCTTACATACTTCTTTCGCTTCCTCT
The DNA here is from genome assembly GCA_947579605.1 of Athripsodes cinereus. Taxonomy (NCBI): domain Eukaryota; kingdom Metazoa; phylum Arthropoda; class Insecta; order Trichoptera; family Leptoceridae; genus Athripsodes; species Athripsodes cinereus. The sequence goes on from OX388328.1 coordinate 14,369,475, forward strand.
ACATTCATCCAGTTTCTCATACATGCACGACGATTTCTCTTACTCAGCACGCGTCCGTCCTTAAGAATTTGGTCCACGTGATCAAGCCACGTGGTTCTTGGACGTCCGCGCTTCCTCACACCCCTTCTTTCAGATAAATACATCCTCTTCGTCATCCTTTCATCTTGCATTCGCTCAACATGTCCAAACCATCTCAACTTGTTTACACGCATTCTGTCCACAACACTCCTCTCACATCCGCTCATTCTCCTGTTATCCTCATTCTTCACTCTATCTCGCAACGTTTTATTTTATTTTTGCTGGCAAAAATAAAATAAAACCGGCGAAAATAAAATCTAGTTCGAATATAAATTTCCTAAAGTTTCGTATACCTATATTACTTTTTCTATGGAAAAAATACTCGAATACGGGTGGGGCCGCTCAAGTATCATAGTTCCGATAATAGTGCATCTGCAACGGGTTTGAGCTGGTTTGAGTATTCAAATATTATTATTGTAGTCGTGAATAGTGAAATAATAAAAAGGGTCCTGTCATTTTAAGCATTCTTAAAAAAATCACGATAGTGAAGAAAGAGACTTTCTAATGAATTTACTATGAACGATTTTTGTTATTATAATAACAAATTTGGCGATCAATCTACTATTTTGGCAATCAATCTATTTATTTTATGGTCAAATGTATTTTTTGGTGGTCATACCGAAATATTTTGACGATCGGAATTTTCATTTATTTGATGATATTTATTTTATATTTTCATGATCGGAATATGAAATATTTGGTGGTATTTTTTGGTGTTAATTTTACTTTTTTGATTATCGTTTTATTTTTCTGATGGTCGGTGACTAGGATCAAAAATATTATTTGATGATCATTTATATAATACCGTTTTTGATTTGGATAGTAATAAAAAGTGCATTTAATAATAGTCGGTACAACTACGCACTACTTTTTGAAAGAGGTACCTATTTTGAGAAAATATTCTTAAAGAAAACCGAAGAGTTTTGATACATTTCAAATAACTATACCATTTTGTAAATTTGGCGATGGGGGGGGGGGGGGTAGAAATGCTAAGGAGAAGTGAAATTATTATATGTTTTATAAGTATGGAGTATATATGAAGTTGTACGGCCCGGTAGGAAATTTCATTCTGAAATTTGGTCCGGCTCCTGAAAAGGTTGGCCGCCCATGCTATAGACCAGGGGTCTCCAAACTTTCCAGCCTTAGGGCCATACTGATTACTCCAGTAAGTTCCGAGGGCCAAAACCATATTATCATTGTTGCCATGAGGGCCAAAACCATATTATCATTTAAAATGTATAAAATGTTAGTTGGATTCATTTCAATAATTTGTTAGTTATTATAATATATTGCAGTTAAATTTTCTGCATATTATACATGTCTTTACTCATTACAATTCTGTGTTTCTTTACCCTCGCCCTACGTAGTCGTTAATGATAGGCAAAAAACCAATAAAATTTTCTTTATATGCTGCATAAGATATAGGCAGTATGCATACGTTCGAAACAACAGCGTGCAATCTGCATTGCATTTGGTGTGCTTTTTTTGTGTTTTTGTTTTTTTTTTTCCTTTTATTTTTCTTTGGCCATTTGAAATCCCGCCATTACGCTTTTATTTTCGCGAATCCCCTTTGTAGACATAGCGAACCCCCAGAGGTTCGTGAACCACCGGTTGGGAAACACTGGTCTAGTCAAACCTTTTCATTTTGGAGGATCATTCAGAGTGATTAGTGATAAATGTGAATACCCCTCAACCAAATCGATATAGCAACATTAATCTTACATAGATCTGACAACATTTACTCAAATGTCAATACAATTCATGTCATCCGCATAGCATACTTGCAGCGGCGGAACATTTTATCGGAATTTTTGTGTTCCAACATGGATGACCTTCAAGCATTAGCAATGTTTTGTCTAATTTAAAACTGGATGCAAGATTTGATTGGCAGCATGACCGATTTTTTCTTTGAATTACCTATCTATTATATCTTTGGTTATCCGTGTGTGAGTATGATAGACGTCATCTCACAAGTAAAAATTCAACAATATTTGAATGTGATTTGAATCGTATATCGCTCAGATACACATGTATCTCCTTGTGACTTCATCTAGATATTTGGATTAGAGCATTCTTGTATTGAACTGTTATTGTGGCCCAGCGTCAGAGCACATGACTTGATGGAGGGAACCAGTGCTGGTGAACACATTATTGCAGACTGCCAACAAGATGATGGTTACATGCAAACATGTGCAACTGGGGAAGGTGATACCGAAGCGTTTATGGCGAATATAAAAGTGAAACGTGAACCTGGGTTGGATGAAAGCTGTGACATTGGATATGCAGTTCCCTATGGTGACATCGATATACACGAACCCGATATAAAAGTAGAATGTGAGAGAGCCAACAGTGTGACAGTAGACCTTACATATTCCACACTTGTAGAGAATGCACCAGATATAAGTAATCAAACTCGTGTAAACGAAACTACACACATAAAAAAGTCTTTCGAGTGTACTATTTGTATGAAAAAATTTAGTCGTACTTCCTATTTGCAGATACATAAAAGGATTCACAGTGGTGAAAAACCTTTTGAGTGTAATATATGTATGAAAAAATTTGTTGAGTTGGGTACATTAAGAAGACACAAAAAGGTTCATAGTGGTGAAAAACCTTTTCAGTGTAATATTTGTAAGAAAAACTTTATTGATAATAGTCATTTGGTACCTCATAAAAGGGTTCACAGTAACGAAAAACCTTATGAGTGTAATATTTGTAAGAAAAGATTTAAGCAATCTGTTCACTTGGTTACTCATAAAAGAATTCACAGTGACGAAAAACATTTTGAATGTAATATTTGTAAGAAAAGATTTAATCAGCCTAATAACTTAGCAACTCATAAAAAAACTCATAGTGGTGAAAAACCTTTTGAGTGCTTTATCTGTATGAAAAGATTTACTCTGTCGGGTCAATTAAAAAAACACGAAAGGATTCACAGTGGTGAAAAACCTTTTGAGTGTAATATTTGTATGAAAAAATTTAGTCAATCACATCATTTGGTATCTCATAATCTGATTCACAATAGTGAAAAATCTTTTGAGTGTAATATTTGTATGAAAAAATTTAGTAGACCTAGTAATTTAAATAAACATGTAATGATTCATAGATAAAATAACTTTATAATGGGGAACTTGTGAGCACTGTACTAAGCAAACAGTACTAAGAGTGAAATGTGTGCCAATGCAACATAGCGCCTAGCGACGACACAATGTGCTAATTCAATAATAGAAAATATGGTTTTTTAAAATCGTAATAATGAATGAAAAGTTTTAATTTATCGTTTCTTATTAGGATATTCGTGATCAGCATATATTTATTAATATGAATTAATTACATTTATTCATATTCCCCATTGAGAATTTTAAAATGGCAAATATGTCAAAGTGTCAAGTATAACAGTATTAGGCCCTGCCCGCACTGCGATTTTTCACAGTGCGAATTTTTTCCCACAACTCTGTAACATATTGAATCTTATGGGAGTATCCGCACTTGCAGAAAAAAATCTCTGATTTGATGCAAATGCGGTGCCGAATATTTCCACACGAATATTTTGCATAGTATGCAGTAGGTAGGTATTTAGCTATGTCCACACTGCGAAATAAAATTCGCAAATTTTGCTCAGTCGTGCGCCGGTGCTTTCAATAGGATGTCTTGCGTTTCGTCTCCCATTCAGGCCATAGAAAATGAGGACGACATTGAAATTGAAAAATTAATGACAATAAACACACGAGACCTCCCGTGTGGGATAAGTTTGATCTTTTAATATAATATTATTATAATCTATGGTTTGATCAAAAATACTTCACTTACTTTAGAGGAGGCACTAACTATGTAACAATTTCTAGACATTTTTTAAAAAAATATTTTAACTTGAATTTGCATGTTTATTTGTTACATGAAATTCATGTAACAAATAAACATACAAATTCAAGTTAATTTTTTTTAAATGACAAAAATACTTCGATAGAACATTGAATTGAACATCGGTGAGATTGTGGGACGAAATATGTGACGATTTATATTGGGAACAAATTCTTTACTAATTTTTAATTCATTGTTAAATTTTCTTGGTCTGTGTGTAGGTAGATGTTTATTTATATTTTTTCATATTGTCATGAAATTTACCCTTTCGATGAATGAAAATATTCTGCAAAATACTGTCATCTTTTGATACGTCTGTTATGCCGCCGCCGAAGTATCAATTGAAATTTTTCTGGGTGTCCATGTTAGACTTTCGTCTCAGCCGGGAACTGCATCGAATTGACAAAAACTGCGCGGATTTTATTCGCAGTGTGAACTGGGAGAAGTTTTGATCACGGAATTTAATTTGCGCAAATAAAATTTGCTCGGTGAAAAATCGCAGTGCGGACAAGGCCTTATGGAATATATTGCCCCACTAGATTAAAATTTGTTTTGGGACAATACTAGAAAAAAGTTATATAAGTATTTATATTTTAAACATTGACATTTTGTACTGACACTCCCAATATCATGTGATTTGACTAAAGTTATTGTTGTTATGAATGAATTGATTCCCATTTGTGTTTTGTTCTTTGCCAATTTTTGTTCCTGTCTTGCTCCAACTGTGTTGTGAATGAGAAATTTGATTTGTATATTTTTTTTATGTATTTTGTAACATGTAAAAGGCTCACACCGTGGATATGTAAGTAAATAAATATCTCCGAGTAGTTCTTAGGGACATTTATTGTTTTATCTCATACAGTAAATAGAAACTGACATTGACAAACTGAAAGTATTTCAAATGAGATGCCTACGAGAAATTCTGAAAGTGTCCTTACGCAACCATATACGGAATGAAGTAATTTGAGCACGCTGTGATAACCAAGCACCACCGGAAGAGGAGATCCGCAAACGCAGACTCAGATGGCTTAGACGAATGGCCCCTACAAGACTGCCATATCGGGCCCTCTGGAAACAGAAACGACTGGAGTGGAAAACTAACAGAGGAACTCCCAGAAAAACGTGGTTCACGCACATAGAATCCGACCTTCTCCACAAACGACTAAAGCCCGAGGATGCAAAAAGCATTGCTGCTGACAGAAAGAGCTGGTCAGAATTGGTTCAAGACCCACAGGGGGCACCCACTGCCGCATATAGGCTCCGTCCACGTGCACGACCTTATGCAGCAAGTGCTCCATAAGAAGACAGTAATAGAGCAATGATATTACAAATTTTATGCTATCTCAGTTCTTTGTGTTACATAGAGGAGATGTCACTGTGGTGGATAATGTATTTGAACATTGACATGAATTGGTTATTTTTATAAATAATTTGTATATAATTTGTAATATAATATATATATTTTACAAATAATTTGTATTTTAATGTAACAAAGAGTACCTAAAAAAGTCTCGTCAATCTGTGATTTATTTATTTTTTAGTAAAAAACTAATTTTGGTAATATTATAAATATTTGATTTTTTATTTTATCAAATCAATATGTTCGCAAGGGTCAACAAGTTTTGGCAGTTTTTCTATCAAATTTGTTGAAAATAGAATATTTTACCATTTTTGCTAAACGGGGCCCTTAAATATAACGAAAACTGTACACTAATAAATAATTTCGCCTATTTTACAAGTGCATTAGGTTTATATTCTCTTATTTGTTGATTATTCTAAATAGTTTGTGTTATTTTAAGTTATCTCCTTTCCATGGCCTTACAGCCAATGTGACAGGGTATAGCCGTCAGTAATCAAAGTAAATTAGCATTCGCATTGTTTTACTCTGAATGATTGTTCAGAGCGAAAGCATCGTAACTGTTCGTCGAAAGCGAACACCTCTATTCACATTTGTTCATCCTATCCTTTCGCTTCCATGTCTATTCCAACGGTTGATCGTGTTGTCTGTGGTTTGATGTATACATTGTGTTGTATTCTGGTGATTGAAATTGTTTTGTTGAATGAATAAAGTGTGGAGTGTGAGTATTGTTTTGGATATTGTATGCAAAGGAAGTAAAAAGCTGTATACTTGGATAATGTGATTTTTTAATATATATAATTATTTATTCTTTGTGTTGCTAACGTAGTTATATAAGATAATTTTGTATTCAATCCTATATAAATTTAGTTATAAGTACATTTATTGTGGTTTAACTGGGTGAAATGCTTAGAAGGATGAAAGGAAGGATAGACTTTTGAGGAGACTATATTTGGGAATATTTTTTATTTTTTTTATTATACTTTTTTTCATTATTTTATTGTTAATTTTAGGTTCGGGTAAATGGTGCGCCGACTGTAGCTACTTGATTGTGCGAGGTATTATTGTCACCTGGTTGGGTATCAAATAATATTAATTATTATTCTGCAGGGCAACAGTTACACAAAATCTTTTAAATAGTATTTATGTATATGCATACCTATGTATATAAAACATGAATTTGCAGTGGTCGATATAGTGTAAGATGTATAGAGATACCAAACTATATACTTACATGCCTGTGTTTGGTTGGTAAGTACCATGTGCCCGAGCAAACTATGAGTATATGCCTATATCTATGTATTTATTAATAGAGCACTAGTATTACCTAGTTGTGTTAGCTTGTATTTTTTTGTTGTTATTGTTGATTGATTTGTCGTTTGTAAGTGAAGACTGTATTATTTTTTGATCATATTATTTGTAAAAAGGCGCAAGCCGTATATTTCATAAATAAATAAATAAAATACATACATCTTCTTCCCCTTGTCCTAGTTGGGTCGGGGGCCCATTGCGCCTAGGTACCTCCTCCAGAGATCCCTGTCCACCGATGCTTCCAGGACCTCTAGCCACTCCAAACCAACCAAGTGGTTTGATGTATGTTATTTATTTGCATAATTCAAGGCACAATCCATTTACATGTTTTATATTTAATATATTAATTTATGCAAAATAAAAGAAACATTGCATTTTCCATTCAAATAACTGTATTTAGCTATAACGTTTTCGGAACTACTTGTTCCATCATCAGTAACAATACTAAACATAAATTAATTTCAAAGACAGTCATGTTGGGGTGAAGGTGAAGGAGTGTAAAACAATAAATATATAGTGAAAGTAAACTGAAAATTTCATTTCAGGTATTCTATTTTTTATTGAAAATAGGTAGGTACTATATATTAAAAAATAATAAAAAAAAAAAATTTTATTCATTTGTTCTTTTATTAATTTATTCGTTTATGCATTTATTAATTTATTCATTTATTTGTTCATCCATTTATTATTGATTGGTTTTTTTTTGTGAGATGTATTAATCCTTGTTAATTGTATATTATTTTTTATACGCAGCACACCTCAATACAGGGCAACCTAGTGAGGCTGCTGCAACTTAATTGTAGCCATATTGGTGACAAATTGTCTCGACTAGTTTTGTGTAATTCTCAAGAAATAATTTTTGGAGAAATTTACCAAGAAAATTCTCGGTAAATTTCTCGAACTAGAGAATTTTCCGAGATTTTTTTTTATTTTTCATTTAATAGTATAATAATAATAAATACTTTATTTAATCAATCAAAAAAAATGTACAAAATGCTGAGACAATTTATCACCAATATGGCTACAATTAATAAGAAAACAAAAAAATGTAAGGTACCTATATAGAAAGAGTGCTAATAACTGATGAAAAATCTTGATGTTTGACACCCCACATGCCCATACTTAAGTTTAAAAAAAATTGCAGGTACGTATGTACATGGAAAAAAAGTGTTAACAACCTCTGATTTGGGCCTTAATCAGCCCCACAAATTTTTGGACCAATCAGGTTGGCTGCGAAGTGAACTGGGCGAAAGGTCATAATACCACTAAGAAAAATTATGGAGAGAAATTTCTCTTACATCAGAGGAGAAATTCTCAGAGAAATTTCTCGTTCTCGAGAAATTTCTTTGGAGAATTTTCTCTTGTCACATCACTAGTCTCAACATTTCGATGGCATAGCGCACAGATGTGGTAAGTGCAGTTATCATAGTTTTGAGATAATCAATGTTGAAAGTTTGAGATGCCATACAATGTAGTACTAATCATACATAGTTTTTCTTAAATATCTCGTTAATGACACAGAGTAAAGCAATAATATTCCTATGGAACATACTTCAGATGATATAGATTCACATGCGTATAATAACTCATTTTCGGTAAAAACTGCACTTACCACATCTGTGCGCTATACCATCGCACAAATTTTGTACATTGTTGTTGATTGATTGAATAAAGTTATTATTATTTATTTATTTACTTATTATTATTTATATTTAAAATACTATAAAAATAAAATTTATTTAAAATACAAATTTCATATAATATGTCTAATGAATGAGTTTTATGATCACTTTGAAATATATAAATAATATGTATAATAAATAAATTTAGAAGAATGGGAAATCAGAGAGTATCAATTGTCACAATCTTTCCTTCTATGACCAGCAAGGTTACTCTTGACAAAACTAAACACGATCTTAATCTAGTCTTGATCTTGATCATACGACGCACGAAGGGACTATGGACAAAAACACCGCGCGATCGGTTTGAGTGTATTTTTGGCCAATAGTCACTTCGTGCGTCGTATGATCAAGATCAAGACTAGATTAAGATTGTGTTTAGTTTTGTCAAGAGTAGCCCTGCTGTTGTAGGACGGCATATGTGACCAAAATATGAAGCATTATGGAGCTTGATTGTTGTGAACAATTCTCTCTGTGCTTTTGCTTTATGCAATACTTTAACGTTACTTGTCATGTCAGTCCAGGATGTTCTCAACATCGTTCGGTGGATCCACATTTCAAACGCCTCCCAAGTGGTTAATGGTATTAACCTTGAGGGACCATGTAGAAAGAATAAAAGAAGACAAAATGACTCAAGAAGATATATTAGACTGAAAGGAATGGTGTTCGGAGACGCGGCTGTGTGAGGATCAAATGGCAAGATCATTTCAATCAAATACTACACGACGATCACATGTTGAGCACATTGAACAAGAGAGCATGCATGAGAAATTGTATGACAGTGACGGGAGCGAAAGATGTATGCAAGGATAGAAGGAAGTGGGACTTGATCCTTTCTGCCTACCTCGTGAAGAACGGCGTGATGGTATAGTATAGTATAGAATTTTAATTAGTTTAATAATTATTTTTTATCACTTTCCTTAAAAAACATAATTGGACAATTTACATTTTAAATTCAGCGATAAGGTATGCCACCCATTCTGAATGTCTTGATTTTTGTTAACACAGAGAGGACAGCTTGCATGTTTATTACATGTATATTGTCACACCCCGTTTGTGGGATATGGGTGAGATGATGATGATGAATATGGATGATTTTGTTTTGATGCCGTTTGACAGTCCCTAGACCGTCTCAAGGGCGCCTATTATTTTTATTTAACTATTATGAAATTGTAAAAACATTTGTGATTGTCACAAATGTGATTAAAATGCGAAACTTTTATGTGAGTTCCAATTCTAAGGTTTAATTAATTGTCACAAATTTTGGGAAAATGAAATATTTACTTATTCGCACAATAAACGGCTGCATTATTAGTCTTTACAAATATAATACTACAAGAGAACAAAACAATCAAATTAATTAATGTTTTAAAAAAGAAAACAAAAAAAAAACAAAAAACAGAGACAGCATACTACCAGTTAATTTCAAATAGGTAAATACAATTCAGACAAACAAGTACATAAGCACTATATATATACGTACATACATACCATCACGGGGTAGGCAGAAAGGATCGAGCGCCACTTTGTTCTAGCCTTGCATACATATTTCGCTTCCGTCACTGTCATACAATTCCGATGACCATCCTATATTCTTGATATAAATATCTTAGACATAATATATTAAGTAGATTCACATTTCAATTTTATGTATACTAACTTTCAGAGGAAGGCTACCTCTCTAAAAAATAATGCTCATCTCTGATATGGGTTTTTGTGGCTTCCCGGATATCGTTAAAAGGAAAATGCTGGAGATGTCTTTCTTAAAATCCGCCCACAACGGTACTCTAGTCCAATTGTTTGTTACCACTTTTATATTGCTATCCAATAACAAACTACAGTCACTTCCGCTTATTTGGGACAAATCTCACAGAACAGAAACCAATTGTAAATTTTAATGTTTAATTTGGACAACATTCCGCTTAATTGGGATTGTAAATTTGAGATCATAGCACATATTACGTTACACATATTCTCAAGAAAAAATATGTACATAATTTTGTAGAAATGAAATGTTACAAAAACAAAAGACAGACTACACTTTACACATTTTTGCATTGAATTAAATTGTATTTATCTACCCATTTATTATTTTAATTAGAATGTTTTTCTCTTTAAAGCTTATAATAAATATTTGTAATTTATATGATAACCTATATGTAATTTACAGTTCCCAAGAGTTTATAAAATAAAGTTATTGAAAAAAAATAAACATTGTTTAATTTTATGTGTTTATTACTGGTTAATGACCTAAGTTGCTAAAACCAAATAAATGAATTTAAATAAATGTGAAATTCGTTTAATTGGGACAAAATGCCCAAGTCCCGATGTGTCCCTATTAAGCGGAATCGACTGTATATATAATTGTCACCAACTTGTAATTTCTTTACTTTTTGCCAGTCTGATGATGAGAGCGGAAGCTCTTGAAAGCTGGCGCATATCCAATAAAGTCACAGTGGATATACTAAAGAAGTGTTTTATTTATTATTCATTCAACATGAACTTCCACCAAGAACCGTTGATTGAAGAATATCAACTTTACATAAACACTAATGCAAATATATATATTTATATCATCATCATCGCCCTCAACGCTCCTCTTGGGAGCACAGGGAAGAAACCAGCCTCCTCCATTCAGAATGTCTCTGCGACAATTGCGTCACCTCTTTCCACGACATATATATTTATATAGTAGGAGGATAATTATGTCGTTGCAGAAGACAACAGCATATTCTCACTTTATACCTTGGTAACTTTCAACAATAATATCCCTTACGCTTCTTTCGTATTAACCCTTTTCCGAGAGGGTGACTGCACTAATCGTTGTATAGCGACTTCGTCCAGACAACCGCTGCACCTACTGGAAATCAAACTTTTAGTTTTTTTTCTTTTTAAAACAAACAAATTTTCAATCACACCCAACGTAAGTTAAGTCTGAGAAATATTGCAAGAGATGATAGAAATTGGAATTAAAATAAAAATATAAAGGATTGAAAAAGTATTCTTTATTTATTCATTATTAAACTTACATTGAATATAAGCAATTATACATATATATATACAATATGCTCTTATAGCAAAGCCATGTACTATGATACTAACACAATTGTTACAAATATAATGAATATAAACTGAGCAGTGTTAAAACTATTTGCACAACATAAGCCTTCTAAACTATCTACTGTTGTAATTATGTACATGAGTAATCTCTCATTCACCTAACTATAAAAAAAAATCAATAAGAGCAAAACAAAACCTGTCCGCTCCACGATATGTTCTGACATCCTTGATCACGAGATCATCGATTCTATTTCTGGCACGTCCATTGTGTGAGGTGCACGTGTTAGCCTGCCTAAGTTAGGCTCCCAGACAAGAAGCGAGCTGGTGGCTCATCCACTCATAAGCAGGGCGACACTATGTTTGTATTTTGTCTTGTGACAGGAGTGAATCATGGAATAACTACCACCCTCACCCCTACCACAAACCAAAAGACGCGCATCACACACACCACACTCAGCAGATCTAGCCCCATCACCAGCTATCTTGGCAGCAACCAACTTCTTATTAATGCTTAGCGTCCTCAAGTTAAAGGTTCTTATTCTCACATTATTTAGTTTTAACCTTCTTAATGCCATGCCTCACAGTAATTTTTTCAAAAGTCATATGCCCCACCGGTCTTTTTTAATTTAACAGTTAGGAGATTTACAATTATGTGGAAGCACAGTGCCCCATCTCTGAGGCATGATGACCCACCGGAGGGAAGTACGCCCCACCTTGGAAAGTTGTGGTCTAAGTTCTTTAACATTATAAGGTCATCCTTAAGTCACATTAAGGTTTGCACTCTCCCTCAACCATAGATGTTACAGGAATATCAGTTCCTATGTCATCCATACTTCGTGCAAATTCTTTTAAAGGAAGGGTTCCCTTTGACAAAATTCTTCCTGAAATTGTTGTTGTCCACTAACTCTTTGCTAAAACAATATAGGCTTAAAATTAGAGTAACATAATATTTTCTACATACAAGTTGCTCGCGTGGACAAATAATTTCAGACTATTTCCTTCGTGTCCATCCAAATAATATGGACGATTTACATAATGGCACTGTTTAACAATCCATGACAATCTTTTCTAAACAACTAGACCGGTTAAATCTTTTCAACCAAACATGACACTTAAAAGGTTTTTAGCTACTGTGTCTTTTTATGTATTTCAAAAGAATCAGTGATTAAACTTTGTGTATAAAATATTACACTTTAAAGGTTTGTTACCACTTTAAATCCTTTTAAGAGTATTCAATGAACCACATCGGTTAACTTTTTGCATACAAATGTGACATTCAAAAGGTTTTAACCACTGTGAATTCTTTAATGGCTTCAAAGAACTTTGTTCGTAATTTTTTTATATAAATATTTCTTCCAAAAGGTTTTTAACCACTGTGAATCAGTTTGCTTTTATGAGATACCAAGCGACTGGAACGACTAAATATTTTAAGAAAAATATAATATGTACTTTAAAAGTTTTTCACCACTGTGAATACTTTTATGGCTTTTTAATGAGTTAGAGTGACGGAATTTTTCCGTACAAATATTACACTCAAAAGGTTTTTTCACCACTATGAATCCTTTTATGTTTTGCTAATGATTCAGAGTGACGGATTTTTTTCATACAAATATTACACTCAAAAAGTTTTTCACCCGTATGAATCCTTTTATGTCTTTGCAAATTACTAGAACTAGTAAATGTTTTCATACAAATATCACACTCAAAAGGTTTTTTACCACTGTGAATCCTTTTATGGTTTTCAAAGGAATCACTCCGACTGAATAATTTCCTACAAATATTACACTCAAAAGGTTTTTCACCACTGTGAATCCTTTTATGGCTTTTCAAGTTATCACGTTGACTGAATGATTTCCTACAAATAGTACACTCATAAGGTTTTTCACCACTGTGAATCCTTTTATGTTTTGCTAATGATTCAGAGTGACGGAATTTTTTCATACAAATATTACACTCAAAAGGTTTTTCACCCGTATGAATCCTTTTATGTCTTTGCAAATTACTAGAACAAGTAAATGTTTTCATACAAATATCACACTCAAAAGGTTTTTTACCACTGTGAATCCTTTTATGGTTTTCAAAGGAATCACTCCGACTGAATGATTTCCTACAAATATTACACTCAAAAGGTTTTTCACCACTGTGAATCCTTTTATGGCTTTTCAAGTTATCACGTTGACTGAATGATTTTCTACAAATATCACACTCATAAGGTTTTTCACCACTGTGAATCCTTTTATGCTTTACTAATGAATCAGAGTGGCGGAATTTTTTCATACAAATATTACACTCAAAAGGTTTTTCACCGCTGTGAATCCTTTTATGGGTTTTCAAATGAAGATGTTGACTAAATTGTTTCATAGATATATTACACTCAAAAGGTTTTTCACCCGTATGAATCCTTTTGTGTCTTTGCAAATTACTAGAACTAGTAAATGTTTTCATACAAATATTACACTCCAGAGGTATATTTTTTCTGCTTACTTTCCTAGTCGCACTACGAACATTTTTGCGACTCGTTCCCTTTACTTGAGTTTGATTAATTGCACCTGGCGCATACTCTGTAATCGTTGAAAATGTACTGCCCACTATCACATTGTTGGCTCTCTCGCATTCTACTTTTATATCAGGTTCATGTATATCAATATCACCATACGGAGCTGCATATTCAATGCCACAGCTTTCTTCCTCCACAGGTTCACGTTTCACTTTGATGTTCGCTAAAAACGTTTCGATTTCATCATCCTCCGTGACACATATTTGCATTTCACACAAAACGCACTCATCTTGTCGGCAGTCTGCAATATTGTGTTCAGTAGCACTGGTTCCCTCCATCATGTCTTAGAATAATAATGAAAATGAACTTGAATGTTTACACTATACACATGAAGTCACTAGGAGATGTGTGTACATAGACATGTGTGTCTATCTAATTACTTTATTGGCCGCCGTTATTTCTACCCATTAATCGCCATTAGTGTCAAAAAAATTTAATTCACTTTTTTTTTCAAATTTACCATAAACAACCCAAGGTAAATAAAACATATTTCTGTATTTTTGTCCTTTTTCCTATAACGCATCAATATATAGATAAAAGTTGTAGATAGCTATCTAAAGGATAAATATATCTTATGGATAAAGTTATGGTTAAATTTATTTACCGCATCAATCTAAAACTATCCAGTGGATAGTTATTCACCAGTCTTAAATGTTGGCTAAACTGAAATCGCATGTTTTGTCTATGGTTTCAGCTTGATCTTCGTTTGGCGCCAATTTTGCTCCCACTCTAGCGTATATTTCGTGATATTTATTATTTGCAAATCAAAAGATGTTTTAATATAAAATGTTTTGTGTAATGTCTGTCTTGTGGATAACCCACAAGGCAGACATTCCGAGAAAAAGGGTGTTGAAGTTACGCTGTCACATCCGAAAATACTAATCTGACAATAACTTAGTTATTTTTGCATGTATTTCGCTAAAATTTTGAAACAATATTCCTGATCACATATTCCACTAATAATAACAAAATATTAAAGATTTTTTATATTTTAGAAGTAAACACGAATTTATCACTTGGGTTATTTCACCACTGTAGCTGAGAAAGATCCACCTGTAAAAAAGTTGTATGGAAAGTTAGGCGCTATGCGGCTTGGATCTTTTCACTTCTATAATTTAATTGAACTATTTGTTAGTGAAATGCTCTAACACACACTTGAAATGATGTAAAATACTTGCTTGACATCTCTTTAAAATCTTCCAAAAATGCCCTTTAAGAATATCAAATCACTTATTTCTCTTCACCACTATGTTCTCCGTGGTTTTCTGAACAAAACTGCATACTTAACTCATTTTTCAAAAAAAGTGTGGCTTGGATCACTTCACCTCCACGGCAACGAAATATGCTTCCAGGTAATGAAAAAAATATTGTTTTTTTATGTTAAAATAGTATATTTTTACACACATTACGAAATACTTTACGTGAAAACAACAATCATAGCTCGAAAAGACAAACTTTAAGTAGTAGTTAAAAATGGCGTCGTTTATCCTAGGGATAGGCCGCGTCTTTACATTGATGCGGCAAATATCCTAGAGATAGGCTTATCCTCAGGATAAATTTATCTATACACAGATTGATGCGTTGGGCCATGAAACAAAAACTGTGAAAACAAAATAAACACTACTTTATGGCTGATCTATGGTATTAACCAAAGAAAGAATAACAAATATGAATAATGTATTTCATCTATTTTATTATATAAATCAATAATTGTTTTAATAAAAATGCTCGCGAGCAATGTTAGCTACACATTATTAAATTACACTTAAAATAATCATGACATAATTTATAGTACACAGAATGAAACATCCAAGATATTCAGAAATTTAACCTATTAAGCGATTTGAAAACACTTAATGTCTGCGTGAATTGGGCAGTTAAAGCGAGTGCATGATCAATCGTCTCATCGTCCTGGCCACACTGGCAGCAGAGAGAGAGAGAGCTCTCTACGAGCCCCAGTCTATGAAGATGGGTAAAGATCACACAATGTCCCAATCTCATCCTTGAAAGTGCAGAGATTTTCATTTTGTCAAACCTTCCGCTTGAGTACCATGGGGCACTCGGAATTTCAGGTTTTCATTCAGAAAATCATGCGATAATACTTGCCTTTTAGTTTGGTTAAATAAACAACTTGTCTATGCAAAATATTTCCCGAAAATTAAGGAAGTTTTATTTAATACGCCGCGCGAAACTAGTTGCGGGCATGTTAGAGGTATATTAAACTCTAGTCTGCGTGGCCCTAATATTTTTGAGCTAGATAGGTCCTCTAGCTTTAAGTTTATCGACATTGAAATACTATAGGATTGCTGAAATTATTATGGATCGCGTTTCAAAGTAACCTTTAAGCCGAGTATAAATCATTAAAGTATTCTCGTATAGTGGGAGTGTGAGAGACAGATGGTGTCTCCTTCACGTTTCCCCAATTTGGGACGAATTATTTTCGAAAACGAGATGAGATTTTTTTGGTATCAATGGTGTATCATCAGTTTGTTTTCTCTTCCTGTTATCCTCCGGCGGAACTGGAGGCTTAGGACGGATTTCGTCCATATTGGTACCTAAAATAAATACCTACAGTATGGAAAAATTTCAGCGAAGCAAATAGAAACCAACTAAATTATTGGCAAAAAATTCGACAGAAAAAATAAGCGAAATGAAATAAATTTACAAACATCCATAGATTTTTATTTATAATAGTTTTTTATGTACCAATATTCGCAGATTTCAAAGTGTTTGCATTCGTAATCGCTAAAAATATGCGAATGTATCGCGAATATTATTTTAAAAATCGAATTCGGAAGTGTGTTTGGCACATAAATGCACGAAAATCTTACAAATTTTTATACATTCTTTTAATATTAGGAATAGTTTTTTTTTATTACTATTTATTTATTTCCAAAATATTACATACTTAAATAACATGAAAACATCATAATGGAATATATTGCCCCACTAGATCGAAATCTGTTCTGGGGCAATACTAAGAAAATATTAAAAAATTAATACAATATTAAACAACACTTATTAAATAACAACAAAAAAATAAGACAATTTAATAATTAAGTAAAAATAACCCAAATTCAAAATATGACAATACCTACTCTCCGATGAAATACCCGAATAAGCGCCCCAGCTACCCGTCTAATAATTGTAATACCTAGTTAGATAGGTATTACAATTATTAGACGAATAAATTCCGTTTATTTTTGTTTTTTCATGGATATTGACCGATAAAAACAATTGTTTTGATAAAATTTCTCATATTTTAAAACCAAAAATCACCACATGAACTGGATTTTTTTGTATAGGTACCTACTAAAAAAGCTCAATGCTAGAGACGACTATGGCAGTCCATTGCTCGGGATAGAAAGGCTTGGAGATCTATTGTTTCGGAGGCAAAGGTCCTACAAGGGCTGCAGGGCTACTCTTGACACAATCTATGTAAATACGATCTTAATCTAGTCTTGATCTTGATCATACGACGCACGAAGTGACTATTGGCCAAAAATACACGCTACCGATCGCGCGGTAGCGGTAGCGCGGTGTTTTTGACCATAGTCCCTTCGTGCGTCGTATGATCAAGATCAAGACTAGATTAAGATCGTGTTTAGATTTTGTCAAGAGCAACCCTGCTGATCGGCCATCGGAAGTAAGTAAAAAAAGTTTGCTAAAATCCTATTTCGTTAAAATCGTATTTATAATCTTGATAGGATAAATAAATAAATTTACAACTAATTTGTAAGTTAAATTGGTAATAAATATTTGTTTTTTTATTTTATCAAATCAAAATGATTGCAATGGTCAACAAGTTATGACAGTTTCTACCAAATTAGTTGAAAATTGAATATTTTACCGTCTTTGCTAGAGAGTGATAATATTTGTAGCTGTAGCTTGTATGTATTGTCATATTTTATAATAAAAATACCTACTTATATCCTATACTATTACATAGGGTGTACATATTTGTGTGTGTGTGTGTGTGTGTGTGTGTGTGTGTGTGTGTGTGTGTGTGTGTGTGTGTGTGTGTATATAGGTATACGATGCGTGTGAAAATTTGACGCGTGCGTCGGTCGACGCCGCCTTTATAGCGATAGTATAGTGAATGCAATGCTTCCCTCGAATAATCAATGCGTGTTCCGTGGGTATAGTAAAAATGTAATGCATCGATTTTAATTAATATTAAAAAATAAAGAAACACTTTCTTGATATAAAATTAAAATCTATTGTTTGAAAATCTTGTTTCATAATTTTCTTCAATAGATTTATGAACACAATTGATTGTTTTTTTATTTTTCCGCAAACTTTATTGATTTAATAGCTACTGCAGATGTAACGTTTTATTTTGTAAAATGTGCTTATCGACTGTATGCTTACTTGGTTAGTAAATAAATAAAAAAAACATTTTTGAACAAATGATGGGGCTATTGACAATTGGTGATTTCCGCCAATCAACGAAAATTTACCATTTTTATTGTTTTGTTTTAAATTGATATGAAATCTCTTTCTCCCAAGCTATATTATTTTCTACCCAAAAACAAGTGCATAGTACCTAGTGTGACAAATTCATCATTAATTGTGCGAAGCATTGCAGTCTGCATTTAAACAAAAAATGGATTGTAATTTTTTCATATGAATAATGAAATTGAATTAGAAAAATCTAGTCTGTAGCAGTTTTATAATTTCTACAAAATGTCAAATAACACTTTTTTTGTTTGTTTTTATTTATAGGTCATCGTGGAGTCCTCACAATAATCGTATTCATTCTTTTTCTGTAAGCTTTCTTTTGTAGTTATGGGAGACGTCATGATGGTATAGATATCTAGATAATAATTAAATGACCAAATTGTTGGAATTATTAAGTATTTATAACATATTTGATATCAATAAAAATGTCTTTTCACAATGTGAACACACAAACTCTAGATCAAGTATTTATAATATCTATCTATCGCGGCATATCCCACAAGTGATGTAACCATTAGAATAGCTGCATTTAACGAGAAATAAATTTTCATCGAAACTATAATTTAAAAAAAAAACGTAAGTTTTACCTTTTCGATATTCGATTTTCGCACTTACTTCCCTAGACAGTCTGTTGAATAAACATGAACTTAGCCGCAGTTGAGATTTTGCCGCTGACTTGGTTGGGTACGCGCGTAAGTTGTGTGTGAAAATACATTGGGAAAATTAATATTACAGCGAATTTTACTATTCAAAATTACGAATCAGTGATTTGTGATATTGTTTTTGTGTGATTTGTGCATTGGAAATTAATCAAAAATGTCCGCAGCACCCGTCAAGAAAGTGCCGATCCATTTACAAGTAAGTTTTTGACACAAAACTTTGCAAATAAAATGACTTTTGTTGCGCGTATCGATTTTTCCGACTGCCAAAAATTTTCGCGTTTATTTTTGTAAACCAATTTATGTAATGTTGTTTATCACGAAATCAACTTTGGTTTTCTTGTTTTCGTTTCTCATTTATTTACTTTTTATCACATTTATTTTAATTTGTATTTTATACATATTACAGTTTTCGTTTTAAATACTTATTGTGTCGCTAAAATGACATTATTTTTGACGTGACTTTTCTTTATAAACTAGGATTTTGTTTTTATTTCACTCTAACATACCTACCTGGTTGATTTGCAGAATAAATAATTGTAATAAATTTTCAATTATTTACAAATTGAATTAACTAAACATAATTATTTAAGACTTAATTCAATATTCATGCCAGAAAATCGTATATTATTTGGGGAAACAGTACTTTTTATACAAAAATATATTATTTTTTGCGAAATAATTGTATAAACTTTATATAAAAACAATTTAACATAAGCTGACTTTCAGCAGTGCTTGTGAGAGGCAACACCCATTGTGAAAATCGTAATTTTTACATCACAGTCATAGGTGTTTTAGGCGTTTATTTTTATTCAATTAGTTTGCAGATTGTCTCAAAGATTCGTAAAAATTGCTATTATTCGGCTAGGATAGACTTTTAGACATTAAATTGTTATATTTGTTGGGAATCTTCCATTTTTTTTTATTGATCAAGCGAAAATGGCAGAATTAAGAATTCATATTTTGCACCGGCATTTTACTATACAGTAGAATATTATTCCAGCGATAGAATGAACAACTCATCTTGACCAAACCTTTGTTTTATTAAAAGAAGATAATACAATAATATTTTCCGTAGAGTCTCGGGCAAGGAGTGTCTAAGTCACACACCCTTTTTTGTAAGTTTTCGAGAGTTTTGTAAAAGCCTACATAATATTCTATTCTTCTCAAGGCTTTTGTAAATGTTAGCTATAGGTAGGGCTGCCACCTTTTTTTCAGCAGTTAAAGTACATTGGTCATTAGGTATAGTAAGAAAAATGTACCTACATGGTATCAAAATAAAGTACAATTTATTTTTCTTTATTTATTATTATTATGTTTAAAAACATATTTTTTTATTGCTTTTTGCAGTTTGTATCAAATTAGTATCTCTACTAAACAATTACACAACATCTTTACAGTCTATATTTAAATTAAAAGTAAATGAGTAATTCATTTTTATCAATTCAGAGACGCTTTGCACCTATCGATAAATTTCGTTTAACGAAAAAATACTTACGACTTAACATTTTAAAATCGCAAAGAAATGAAATCATGCGAAATTAAGTATTTTCGTGTACTTTATTGTTCTCATAAAGTATAGAGTACAATTACCTGAAATAACGTATAATACTTTATTATAAAGTACGGGTGGCAACCCTAGCTATAGGCATAAGTAAAACATTCCGATTTCCAATATTTGTCATTTTTTTCTAAATGACGTTTTGCACAAACTTTTTTTTTACTAACGGGTTGTTCAACAAGAACTTTGTTTTTTAATTGTGGCAACACCAGCAACATGATAGTTTTGACATTTAATTTTTTTGTTTTATTTTGTTTTAAAAAACAAAGTCCTTGTTGAAAAACCCTTTATTTACCAAAATTTATTGTCAATTTTTTGCTGCACTGTTTACCTACCTATTCTACTTTTGTTTTGTAGTAATCTAATTACGGTTTACAGCAGTGTTTTCTTGTTATGAATGTGATTGTGTAAATATAGGAGATGAATGCTTTTTGTAATTGTGTATATGTTTCTATATGAATGATAATATGTTTGTGAGATGTTTGCCCTAGTACAGGATATACCTAGTTGGACAGCATCATTGAAAGTATGTATAAAGTTTGTAATTTATTAGTGAAATAAAATAAATAAATAAATAAAAAATCTCGTGTTTCTTTTGTATAATTATAACATAACATCACATGCATAGACAATTCACACAGACCGAGCTAAATAAATAAATAAATATTTATTGGCCAAATTCAACAAAAAAAATACACAACATGATAATAAAAAAAAATTGGACCAAAAGGCGGACTTGTTGCTGGGCAACGTCTTCCAGTCAACCATAACATAAAAAAATCAAATTGAAAGAATTTTATACCGAGCTAAGGAATCTAACAATAATAATAATAATAAATGAGTAAATAAATATATCGAGCTAGTCCCAAACTGCGATATGAATCTTGTATCATGGGTACTAACACGATGATACACATAGGTATATACAATGCATTAAACACATATATACATGTAGCACCCAGACCCAGGAGAGTTTGAAAAAGGTAATTCTTTACTTTGCCCTGACCGGGAATCGAACCCGGGACCTCGTGACTCAAAGGCAAGTGCGTCAACCTCTGCGCCACATCGGTCGACGAATAGTAAAAAAATGTTTATGTTATGAATTTTTTGACACAATTGGATGTCGGGAACTGGATTTTACTTACTAGAAGTGTAGATGTCAAACATATTTTGAACCACTCTAGATTAATCATTCCAATTGATCACACTCACAGATAGTCAACTCATTTGAACAGGCATTAACTAGGTAGGTATGTTGTATATCGACGCTCCCTACGTATATGTGCGTAAGTGCACAAACCTAAATTTTACACCAGAGCGATTTAAAGTTTCTATGTAGTTTTTTTGACATAACTTTTTTTCTATTCGACATATTTACTTGAAAATTCTAAAATGTGTAATAATACTGCGTATTTAATTTCTTTACAAATGCAATATTTTTAGAAATTTAGCACTTCCTCACATATACGTCGGAAACAAAACAACATCTACTAGCTAAACTACCACTTGAGTTGTTATACGCCGGGATAATATTATTGTGTTTTTAAAGCATATATTGACATGGTTCTAACTATTTACTTAGAATATTTATATTTAATGACAATACGAACTTATTTTATAATAAACCAAGAATGGTTGTTATTTCTGGACTCAGAATTAACGTAGTTTCTTCCTTGTTAGTATTTTCATAAACCTTAATTTGGTCCGACGTATATGTGAGTCAGTGACATACACTAGCAATTTAGTGAATATGTATGTGCAGATATCTTAAAGAAAATAAATGTAATTTGTAATAATAAAATCAAATGGGTACTCATATTAAATTTATACTTTTCGTGGGCATTGTGCACTTGTGTAATATTACTGTATTACTAGTTATCTTCCTTTGTTTTGTGTATGAAATTGGATTTTGTTTAATAACAAAGTAATATTTAGCAGATTCTTTTCACTAAGGAAAGTTAGATCAAAATAATGAAACATTTTTTCAAACATGGATAAAAGTACAATGTTTTATTAATAACAAGACTTCTAGAAAAATAACAATTTCGTCTTATCAATCAGTGAAAATAAATACCTTTCAATATATATGTATACTATACCAATATTATTTTGTCTGTTGCAATAACATTGGCATTATTTATGATGAAATACTTATTGTTATTACGGTTAGAGGAATTAAGGTACATTCATCTTTATATTTTATGTATGTAAATCATACAATGTATATAATATTTTATGTATGTATGGTACATGCGCTGGTTTACACCAAACAATGCATCAGGATGTCCGACGTATATCGACTTAAAGTCACTTACTCAGATATACGCCGGCGTCTTTAAATTATTTGGTGCACTTACGCACATATACGTTTCAAAAAAGGGTCAAATATCCAAAATTTTGACCCAATTATTTCATCAATGAAAATTTACGATATTTTAAGATACTTAGTGTAAAAAAAGCGATTTTGTCAAAAATGTCACTATATACGTAGGGACCGTCGATATGATGCACGTAGTGGTCTCGAACGTCATTGTGCAAAATCGGTAGAACTCCCCACAAATTCAGTATACGTCAACGAAAATACATTTTTCTACAATGTACCAGGTATTTGTACCAACGAGCTCAATATCGGGTAGGTACTTTTCTTTTTACGAAAATTTCTACACCCCCCGTCGCCGAATTTCCGAAATGGTATAGGAATTTGCAATATTTCAAGAACTCCTCGGTTTTCTTAAAGAATAGGTATTTGCTCGAATCCATAAGTATCCGGTACTTTTACCGAATACCCGGTACTTATCTACCGAATATACTTGCTGCCTGCCGACAAATGGTAAAAATCGGTAGATTACTAGACCATTTCGGTATATCGGTAGGTTCGAGAACCTCCTTAAGGAGTGCACAACACAGAGCTTCGACGCCTTTGAATGAATCTAGTATAGTAAATTTAATAAAAATGTTATCGAATAGACAGAATATGGAATAGTTGCCTAATATTCGTTGCATCTTTAGTTTTAATCATTTAGAATAATTTTTACTGGGGTGATAGTATGCAGAAAGTACGGTGTATCGTTACTACCGTGCCTGCATTTCATGGTCCGATAGTTATTTTAAACATAATATTATACATTTCTACAGTTATCGTGAACTCAATATGCAAATCACATATATCCATATTATTAATTTGCAAATAACGTGCAAAAATCATACTTAAAAATACACTATATTATAGTGTAGTTTTAAGTAAATGTGTAATATTATATCGACTGTCCCGTTCCACAGGTCGAAATATTCGTATTTTTTTTATTTGGTTGGTAATAATGTAAACAACTCCACTCTATCAACCCCGCAAACAAATAACTATAAAAAATACACGGTTCCCCTTATATTAAACAGTGCTCAATAATATATTTTTATATTTTATTTATTAAAATGAAGTATTTAGCTGGATAAAAATAATGTACTTACTTATTTACAATTCCACAAATAAATATTTGGAATTGTTTAATTATTGAACAGAACAAAGACAACGTATGTCTTTAATGACAGTGTGATTATTATTATATAGTATATTTCACTTTCTGTTGTGTTTTTAAAGCATAATTAATAAAAATGATGATTTCTCGAATAAAAGACATTTCTACTTGTTTGTTTATAGAATAGAACTATAGAATTAGAATTTTATTCAATAAAATATAGTTTACAATAATATGGTAAATGACATAAGTTAATTTTTATAACATTAATATCTAGTTCCCCATTCAGCACATGCATTAAGAGCTGGTATGAGGGGAACAATTAAAATAATAACAATATTTTAGAGATTTTAAATTAAATTTGACTTCATTAATTGAATAAAAAATATAATTTATACAAATAAGCTTAGTCTATACAAGAGTATAGGTGATAGAAACATATACCTAATTCACTAGAAACTGTTATGTAAGGTTATTTAAAGGTTCGATCTTGCACTCATTTATACAAAGAAAGATATGAAAAACTGTGCAGTTGAGTTATGGAATTATGCAGTTGTTTCGCTGGCTAACCCACTTGTGGGAAACACCGTGATGGTGTGAATGAATGAATGAAATATTTTATTTACTATATATACTATATAATTAAACATTTATAGTTTGTTGATTTGGTAATTTTTGAATGATTATTTTGCAATGTGACATAAAACAAATATATACTGTCTTCGTATCTATGCGGTATAATATACTGCACTTATCATCGGTGGATCCATGACAACTCCTATGTGACAATTTATTAAAACATTGATATTATTAATACCAAAGTATTCGTCTTGTCGAGCCACATCTGCCGATGAAATCATAACCTATACCTATACGCTGAGATATCATCCACAGGAAAAGTTATTGAGAGAAATTAAATACCTTACGTACCTACTGCATTTTCTTGGATAATTCGTGATAACTCGCATATACTTATAAAAATATTGTGTAATTATTCGTTTCGTGTCTAGAAATTCAATATACTATAGAATTACTAAGACACTTTCCTCTTAAAAGGAAATATCATCGCTTAGAAGAATGGTTGAGAAAACGTCGCGTAAAAGAGTGAAGAATGAGGATATTAGAAGGATGAGCGGATGCAAGAGGAGTGTTGTGGATAAAATGCGTGTAAATAAATTATGATGTACACGACAGGTAGTTGAACGAATGGACGAGGGCAGGATGACAAAGATTATACCCATCTTAAAAAGGGGCTTTGAGAAAGCACGGGTGTCCGACAGCCGCGTGGCTTGGTCACGTGGATCAAATTCTCGAGGGTGGCTGTGAAATCGACGTGATGGTGTATGAGAAATTGAATGAATGTAGAAGAAACGAATGAATATGTAAGGATATATCTATATGGCGTTTCGTTCTTTCTGCCTACTCCACTTGGGACACGGTGTGAGGGTATATTATAGACCATTAAAGGTCACGTGGTCTTGTCTATGGATTTGCTTTTGCTTGGGGGGCAAGCAATCAGATTGCGCAAATCATCCTTGTAGGATGTTATGCCATAAGAGAAAAAAAAGAAAGTCAGACGACAAAATAATAACAAAATCAACACTGACAGTATTTTTGATTATTAGGTATCTATTCTTTAGGCGCCCCACCTAATATTACACCGTAAACACTGTGAATGTGTTGTGTTGGGATGCCTGATGCCCCTCAATGATTTTTCTGTGACGTCATCCTTTAATGGTCTATAGTAGTATAGAAAACATCATCAAGCGTACATAACAGTTTTTTGATCTCTTGTAAAATTTCAATAAAATGCACATAGGATGTTCTATGAAACCATCGACAATAAATATATTGTAATTGTGTAATAAATTACTCGCATAATCTTCATGTATATTGGATTACATAAAATAAACATGTTTGTCACATTGGTTTATCAATTTCTCACTAATATTAAGATAAGAAATTATTAACTCATTAATAGGTATATTTATCTAGATGTGTTTATCTGATGTTTAAAGTTTATCATCTCATCAAAATCAAATAGAATAGAACACACCTTAAAAGTGAAATAATGAAGTAATTATATAAAATTTATTATTTTTTATTATTATTTATTACAATATTTGTTTCAACCATGCATCAATTTAATTTGTCTACATCCTATACAACCAACCAAGTAGCCAGCAGACCAATTGCATGTAACGAACATGCAAGCTGTCTTCTCCGTGCCAACAAAAATCAAAACATTAAAGATGTAAAATGTCGTAAATTCATTCATTCATTCATTGCCCTCAACGCTCCTCTCGGGAGCACAGGGCAAAAATCAGCCTCCTCCATTCAGAACGTCTCTGTGCCAATCGCGTCACCCCTTTCCACGAAATTCTCTGCGCTTTGATGTCGTTGTCATAGGAACGGTGTATTGTGATAGAGGGACGTCCGGGCCAACGGAACCCCTGCGGACGGAAGGAACAGTGCTCTTTTTGGCCAACTATCATTTTTTCGATTTTCCAATACCCGCCTTTTACAGGACTTTCGAAAACTTACGGGAAAGAGTGGGAGACCAATTCTTTGCTGGGCTTCCACGATGCGTGTTTTTTAGACAGACATTTTAAAGCCATATGGTTTAGCAGTGAATAGTTAATTGATTTTCTATCGAAAGCGGTTTAGATTTGTTCCATATATGGTTACTGGTTACTATAAGATTATCTAAGTTCAAACACTTGCTATTGACCAGCAGGCTTATTCTTGACGCTTTCTTATTCGATACTAATACTAGACTTAAGATCGCAAATAAAAAGACCATGACTAAATTTCGTATTCTTGACGCTTTCTTTTTCTCTTTCTTATTTGGAACTTCGATCTTATCCGATACTAGTTGAACGGCCCGTTAGCAACAATGTGAATTTTTGTCGTATTGTCTATGGTTTCGGCAAATTTCATATTTTTGCGAATAATATTTAATTTTCACGAAATATTTTTGAACAAATATGTAAAATATTTAAATTGACAATAAATTACTACATTTAATAAATTATTTGTAAAGTTATTTTCATTTAAATCGTTTATTTAATGTTATTTGATATTTCAAAGTTGGTCATCGTGATTCTTGACTTTTGACAGAACGCTTACGAACTAACCTTGAAAGGAAATGTCATTTATTTCGCGGCATTTGCTGTGAGTTTTTGTTGGTAAGTAAATATAAAGTTTTACTTGTATTATATGATATAACTTATTGTTTATTACTTAGATAGATAGATTATTAACTTGTGCTATAACTTATTAATTTATAAAAATCACAAGTACAATATTCTAGCTAAATGTATAAGTACATTTAAAAAGTTATACAAATGTACTTCCACTCTCAATAAGTAAATAAATACTTCAGTATAGAGCCAGGATGTTTGTGAATACATTAATACAATATATTAATATACATTATCATTGTTTAATACAGGTAACAAAACCTTTTTTAAGTGCATTAAGTATATATTTGTTCTGTTTTTTAGAAAACATGTCGAGATTGTCCTACATGCAATTAAACGCGCTGATGACATCGAAGGGAAGGTTCTAACCTTAAATAAAAGATATAATTGAATTCACAGGAAGTCCAACAAGAAACAGTAAACCACCTGACGAGGCAGCAAGACTTTCCAGTTAGTGTTTTTTTTTATATAAAAATTAAAAACTGTCTTTTACTAATTTACTATATTTGCACAACTTGTAGTGAAGATGTGCTTTTATACAATATGAAGTTGATTACACCATTATTATAGATTTCATCAATGAGAGATACATAGCATTATTACATAAGTATATGTTGCACTTTATGAATCTTAGATGGAGTATCCATTGGGCTTACAAGTTGCAGTCCTCTCTATCCAGTTTGGTTTGACTTAGTCAAAAACATTCACCATTAGGGTAGATATTATAATTGTTGAATGCTGTTTCATTGTAATCAAGACACTGTTATTCCTTTTAAGTTGGTTCTAATACAATACAATATATTGAAGTGACTGTCCTATAATACTCTTCTTACCTTTGAAATCTAAGTTTACACTCCATCTAATCACACTCCTCAGGCTCTCTAACACTTATCCAGAAATCAAGTATATAAAATGATACATTTGTTACATGATGTTAATTTTTTTTCAGCTCTACGACGTCAGCGTCCACCAACATGCACTCAATTTTCACCAAGGAGACCTCCCGGAAATGTTTTTGAGATGGAGTGTGAAAGAATCTTAAATCTAGAAGAAAGGCATATTGAGGCTGAGTGGAAGCGAGCTGGGGCAGAAAAGGAGAGGATGAAAATAGAAAGAGAGCACTTGAGGTGGATAAACAACGGGCGAAACGGACAAACGTTGGAAGATATTTCAAAATCATTAGAAATAATAATAACAATAAAACTTTATTCAATCAATATATCAACATTTGACAACAAAATAAATAAACATTTGGATCTCTGCTTATGAAAATATTCCACTTGGCACTCCCAGCCCATTCTAAAATGAATTGTGGTCCAATTTTCAAAATATATACAGAATGGGTGCTGTGGGATGAACCAAATGTTAATTTATTTTGAGATGTTTTTTAAATATACCTGTCTTTCCCATTATATGGTGTTGCATCTATCTGTCCTACCACACCATATCCCCTAAGAGGATATATCGCTAAAGAAATAGGTGTTGACTTACTTCTCTCGCTTCCATCAAATTCATACATATCCTTCTATTTCTGACGTCACCATCCAGACAGTGATCCAACCATGTTACCCGAGGACAACCACACTTCCTAGATACATTCCTTTTGGCCATGTAGATTTTTTCATCATTCTTTCAATTTGACATAACATCTCAACTTATTCACTTTCTATCTTTTCACAACACCTCAATTTACATTCTTCGCTCTATCAGTCTGTTTTCACACACTCTTCTCAGATTTCCATTTCATTCTAATATTTCTTTATGAATGTTTGTAATGTGTTGCCATTTCATTTTTGTTCGCAACAAAGTGGAACCAATAAACTTTTAATATATTATTTTGTTTTATTTTTTACCATATTTCCTTCCATGGCATGACTAGAAAAAAGGGTATGTATAAAAAAGAAACAAATTAAGTAGAAAATGTTTATATAATAAGAACAAGGCAAAAGTATGGTAATTGAGTTAAGAAAAAATATTTATTTACTAATATGTATATAATTATACTATATTATGTAGAGCAAAAGTTTGTTGCTATCTTTGATGTGTCCGCTGTAATGCTGCAACAAAATTTATCCCTCTGATTCATATCTCTCCTTAGTTCTTCAGCTTGGGTATCTTCAGAAGAAGTATGCGTAAGCCACATCTTCTACAGGGATGGTGGAAGAGACAATTTGGCTGTGTTACACTACAGGCATTATGTAATTTTGGCAACCATTGCCGAATTGTAGAGCAAATTATATTATATCATGAGCTATATTGTTTTAATGATAGCTCACTTTCTTTTCGTTGCATTCTTTGCTTAAAGATTGGGATATTAATTTTTTTTTATATAATGTTAGCGTGGTTTAGGGCCAACGTAACTTCTTTTAAACACTGTTGTATGCATTTCTCAATATGTTTATCATTATCATATTCGTGAACCCTTTAACAAAATCAACACGTAAAAATATGTCAATATAAACACAAAATTTAGTTTGAAAAACTATGCTCACATATTAATACGTATTATATTTGCTTTAAACTTTATATTACGTTGCTCTAAAGAAGAAATAATGTAACAATTAATTTTTAAGTCATATTTCAATATTTAAAAATGTATAAAGTACATTATTTTCCTAAAATACTTACATGTTTTAATCATTTACCACGAAGTTTTCTTCAAATAAGACAACACTTTTGGTTTCTTATTATTAAACGTCATTTTATAAGTATCCGTCTTATACATAGATTTATATGTACTAAAGTACTAGATATGGTGTTCAGAACAATGAATCACAATTTTCATGTTCCTTTTTTGAATATTAGCAATTTGTAGTACTAGCAGAGAGAAGTAGCAACTTTAGAAAAAGGATGTCAAGTATACACTGCATAAGACAACATCAATATGAATGCAATGAACTTTTTTCTATGTGTACGGATATAATATGGTTACAATGGTACAATATCGAGTCCTTTACGAAGTACTCTTTTACTCATGTGATGCATCCGTATTTTTCTCTCACTCATATATTAACAATAAGGAAGCAAGACATTTATCAGGTGTTCACAACATTTTCCGTTGCATGTCTGCAAGTAAAGAGAGAATGTATCTAACTATTTCATATACAACTTTTTTTTTAATGACACAACAAACAAACATGTTATCACCAAATATTATCAAACACGCATAAAATGAAACGATAGTACAATGACTTTTTTTTTATTATTTGAAATTTGAATAAAATCTAATATTTTTCCTACATAAATAAAACTCTGAAAAAAATCATCCCGTGGAGAACCCGGTAAAGAATTGGTCTCCCACTCTTTTCCATAAGTTTTCGAGTGTCCTGTAAAAGGCAGGTGTTCGAAAAAATAAGACATTTTACATCTTAAATTCAGCGATGAGGTTTGCCACCCATCCTGAATGTCTTGATTTTATATTGGCACGGAGAAGACAGCTTGCATATTTTATATGCAGCTGGTCTGCTGGCTACCCCACTTGTGGGATATGCCGTGATGGTATAGATAGATAAATAAAACTTGTTCTGCCCCCTGCAGATTGTTTCTCGGAAAAAGTAAAAATTGACAATAATTTATTGTTTTTATCTGAATGGTCTTATAGTCAAAATATATAATTTCATGGATATATGCACTTATATGACATTGAATAAAAGAGTATATTGATCAGAAAAGAGCGAGAATCGAACTTTAGACACTGGATTGCTAACGGTAAATATTTTTTTGCCTTTCTTTTATATAACTAAAAACTTAAAAATGTGTGACAATATTTACTCCAAGTAATGGGCTCACCACCTGTTCTGTATTTTGTGTGGTTTGGAAAGGGTGTTTAATTTGTTTTTGGCGCATGATCTTCCACTTATGCTTCCAAGAGGAGCGTGGAGAGTTTTGTGATGTGGAATGAACGTTTCGCTCTCCTTATGCCTCATTTGGGGTCTCAGGGCGACATAGTTACTCCATACTGGGAATTTAAGATACTTACAGAAAATTAAATTATAGTTGATAAAATACCATTGAGTTGTATACACCTGAATAGTGCATGTGTAACATGCATTTTTGTATGGAACGCTACATCTTACTCGAACGATGGTCAATTTCGTACTGAACAAGGCAAAAATGCAGGTCGGCCGATCGGCCGACCTGAGTTGGAACATCGCGGCTAAGCTACCAGCACTTCTATACGAAGTAATATAATTCTATGGTCTTATAGGCGGTCTTAAGTTTATTTCAAGAATACCAATTTAGTACTAAATTAAGACGCATTAACGGATTTCTAGTCACGAAAAGCTTTCAAAAGTATTCGCATCGAAATAGCGCCACTACTTAATTTCAAGAATACCAATTTAAGAAAAGTATCAGAAAAAGTATTAGTATCGAATAAGAAAGCGTCAAGAATAACCCTGCTGATACTGTAATGCGTTAGTTACATTGACGTATAAATTTATACTAGAAATGTGACACTAATTCTTTCTAATTTGACACATCTGTTATGTGGTGTTCACATTTGGCGAATATCGCCTGGACACCAAAATATCGTCAGCCATTTGAACCGTGTGAACAAATTGACATTTAATATTTGAAACGATAAAAACCAGTAGAAACGATATCGTCTCAAGTTGATCACCTTCCAACTTTTTAAGCTGGTTGAACGATGCGCGCATGCGTAGATACGCGTGGTAAAAAGACTATAACCTATAAATTTTGATAATGTTTCCCGCTTCGTGACAGTTCTTATATTTGTTGTTGGTTTGTGGCGTTTGTTTCCTTAATTAAAAGGCACCTTATAACCTCTACTATAACATTTTCAACTAATAATAAACACTTCGCGATCTCCATCTCGACGTCTGCTATTTTGAAAACAATGTCAAAATCAAAGCTCATCTGACAGATCATTTCTATATCGGTGGACCGTGTGAACAGGTGTGACGATCAATGGGCGTCCGGTGAATTTTGTTTTTTATGCAAACGAATTCGTCTGGCGATATTCGTCAAATGTAACCACCCCTTTACTACAACATGCACGGAATATATTACGTGCATTTAGTCTGCTGGTTGCTCACATTTGGTACTTGCCGTGATGGTATAGACCAGGATGCGCAGACTTACAGGGAACAGGGGCCACTCGGGAAGATTATGAGGCAAGGATGGGCCGCTACAAGAAAATACTAAAAGTTTTAACTTTTTATTTGTACAAATGACAAATTTCTTAGCCAGTTGCATACATCGATGATTACTTCGTCTATGTCTCTCACAAACACACTCAAAGCCGCGCTGATATAATATGGTTCAACATCTGTCATAATTTGCCGCACTCACGTGCAGAAATAGAAGACAAATCCCATCTCCAAAAACGTAATGTGCTTTCTCCCATTGATCAATAGTCCAATAATAGCCGATTAAGTATGTTTCCATACTGATCTTGTTCTATCGATATCACGCACTTACTAAACCAGATGTTCAAAGATAACGAAAGTGGTTTTTAATAAGATTCTACTCAATTTAATAGAAACCCGTAGTGAGTTGAACTATGAGTCATAACCACATTTCTACAGCGTCAGTAACACTTTCGTCAGCCGATTTTCTGTAAAATTACAATGGGGAACTTTCACAAAAAAAAAAATTCAACCCAAAAAAATAGTACAGAAAATTAGAAAAATTATGGTGCTTTTTATATTTTTAAATGTGCATTTTTAAGGTTTTTATCACCATTTAAAAAAGCAATTTTCGCACTTCGCCGCAACAAGGTTCACTCGTGGCGGAGCAGTGTTTGACAATATCAGGCGCTACAAACAGTAAGAGTGAAATTGTGTGGCAATACAAAATAGCGCCTAGCGACGTCACACCGGACTAATTCAATAACAGAAAATATGGATTTTTAAAATAAAAATAATGAATGAAAAGTTTTACTTTATCGTTTCTTATTAGGATATTCGTGATCAGCGTTTATTTATTAATATAAATTGATAACATTTTTTCATATTCCTCACACATGCATGTTCCCCATTGTAAACTCTCCGTTCATGACACAAGCTTTTAGCTTACTGTGAAAGGTGTATAAAGTTCGGTTTGGATTTGTAACAGAAACCCAAATACACCTCTTGAAAAGAGACAATATACGCAATTTAAAAATCAGGAATCTTTATTAGATCACAGCTTTCAAATTGTCTGACTGTCCGCGTCTGCACCGCTCTCCTAAATTATACATACCCTCACGCCGTGTCCCAAGTGGCGTAAGCAGAGAGGAAGGAATGCCACACAGATCTATCTTTACATACTTCTTTCGCCTCTTCTACATTCATACAATTTCTCATACATGCACGTCGGTTCCTCTTACTCAACACACGTCCGTCCTTGAGAATTTGATCCACTTAATCAAGCCACGTGGTTCTCGGATGTTCGCGTTTCCTTCTTTTAGACAAGTATAATAATTATCCTCTTTGCCATTTTTTCCTCGTTCATTCGTTCAACATGTCCAAACCACCGTAACTTATTTACGCGCATTCTGTCCACAACACGTCTCTTCTTGCATCCGCTCATTCTTCAATCTCCTTAATTATCTTGCTTACTTTTACCCAAACCTTCCTCTCTCCACTGCTGGACATAGGTCACTTCTAAATCATTTCTGTTTAGAATAATGATTTGGATAATCAGGCTTCTTTGTTTTCCTGTTAATTGTTGTTTTGTTTCCCTCTTAAAATGTCATAGCTGTCACGTCACTTGTTGTATTGTTGAGACTAGCTGTAACCGCGTCTTAATTGTTGTGTTGAATAAAAGCTGTTTAATCTGCGAAATATCTTTTAATAACATTTGACAAATTCTAATAACCTAAAGACCTCTCCATATAATTTTGTTTAATAATGAATTCAATTAAGACACACAGTATCATATTGTATTTCATTGAATCTTCTTTATCATTTTGTAACTGTAATAAAGTTTGACCTTTACGCGACAAAATCTCTGCAATAAAACAGACGTTATCATTATACAAGATAAAAAATACGAATTACGTTGACTGTGCATTAACATAGCCATATATAAACTTTATGTCATATTTTTACGATGCAATTATTATAACCATTGATCTAAACAACTAGATAAGATCATAGACATTTATATCTTTGGATAATATGCGTATGTTTGGAGTGTTTTGTCGGTATCTGTTTTGTAAAACTTCATATCTATTTATAGGTACTTACTTACTTCTGATGGCCGAACAGCCCTTGCAGGACCTTTGCCTCCGAAAAAATAGATCTCCAAGCCTTTAATGGAATGCCAGTCGTCTTTAGCATTTAGCTCCTCTGGATCTCGGTTGATGTTATCTAACAATCTTTCTCTTGGTCTACCTAACGATCTTCTGCCCTCGAGTGTACCTTGCATAATACCTTTAATCGCTCTTACTTCTCCGGATCTAACGACGTGGCCAATACATGCCAATCTTCGGGATCTGATCTCACTTTTGATGAAAGGTTGGTTAGTTGTGGAGCGAATGTCTTCATTGCTTTTAAGCCTCAAAATAAAAATATAATCACTTAACTTTCGAAGGATACACTATGTAACAGTACTATATTTCTATACCTGCTAGACCAGGGGTCGGCAACCTTTTAGCTGTGGTGTGCCAAGCCACTCTACCAATATGATTCAGGGTGCCGCCTTAATTCTAAATAATATAATGGGGTACTAGAGGAGAAGAATTTAATATCAAATTTATCTTTCAAACATATTTATTTAAAAAATAACACAAAATTCTATTTTCGCGATTTTTCTGATTACTTTGTAGAGTGCCATTCAGAACCCCATCGCGTGCCAAGCCTGGCACGCGTGCCCATAGGTTGTCGACGCCTGTGCTAGACCCTCACACCGTGACTCAAATGGGGTAGACAGAGAGAACGGATTGGCATATAGATCTATCCTTACATACTTCATTAGCTTCCTCTACATTCATCCAACTTCTTGTACATGGCGATTTCTCTTTCTCCTTTAGAATTTGATCCACTTGCTCAAACTCTTGGGCGTTCGCGCTTGCTAACACCCTTTCTTTCAAATAAGTATTATTACATATAGTATTTATAACAAAATGCTCCATGTTCATACCATCTTACATCCAAAATCTTCCTAAGACACTTGATTTCGAAGCTTAGTATCTTCCGCTCTTGAGCCTTGGTTAAGTGCCAAGACTCACAGCCATAATACAAAATTTAAAATACTAGGATGATATAATTATGCAGGCCGCCCTAGAAGAAGCTGGCAAGGGCAGGTGTCGAACTTGTGTGTTGAAAGACTTGGTTTGGAGTGGCCTGAGGTCCTGGAAGCAGCGGTGGACAGGGATCTCTGGAGGAGGTACCTAGGTGCAATGGGCCCCGACCCAACTAGGACAAGGGGAAGAAGATGTATGTATGTATGATATATTATGCAGTGGCGAGATTATCACTATGAAACGATTTCTTCCATCTAACCATTATTTTTTTCGTCATCCCACCGCCAAAATCGACATTTTTAATACAACAACGTATTGTGTATTTTGCTATATGTGATGAGAGTGAAAGCGGTTTGTAGTTATAGTTAAAAACATGTCCATATTGGGCAGAGAAGTTAGTACCTACCTACCCGCATATTCCGTAACTGTAAATAAATAAATCATAGAAATAATAATAGTTGTGTAGTTGTATAATTATGTAGGTTAAACGTTAACTCTTAACGAAGCAATGAAGTGGCTCTTAACCTTTTTTCTCCAATTCACCACTTTTTAGTGAGCCAACTCTCAATTCCCCACCACAGCATCGGTCTTTGAAAAATACAATTTTAATCTATGCAGTGTTTAGTACGTAGATATACGTTTTGCTTTTTTGTGACGTCTTACACTGTAAGACTTACAGCCTTTAATTTTTGACATCTCTCTCTCTTTTTATTTTGTTGGCTTTCACCCTTGAGGGTGTTCCTAGCCAGAAACTGCAAGAAAAAATTATTAGATCAGCAAAAAATCAGGAAAAAATACAAAAATTCAACATTCAAAGCTTCATCAAATGGGTCTTGAGGAACAGGACAAGGAGTTTGAAAATGTTTTGGTCTCTAGAACTCAAGAGCAAGGAAATATTTGTAGGTAGTGGAACCCTGTAATGTGCCAGGTCATTAATCAAAGTTGGGTAGATGTTGTTGATCGGGCATTCGAAAAATAAATGATCAAGATCCTCCTCCTCTTGGCAGTCGCACAGAGGAGAGTCGATAACGTGGATTCTGTATAGATGGGATCTGGTACAGCAATGAGCTAATCTCATTCTGCAGATTGTGGAGGTGTCAGCCTTACTCATTAAAATTTCTGAAAACCAGGGTTTCATTGACACATCGGGTTGGATTAAGGCATACTTTCTTCCTTTGAGTTGACTGGTCTCTGACCATTCTGCCTGCCAGGACTGGATGAGATTCCGGTCAAATAATAAGGTGTAATCAGAGGCTGAAACAGATCCAGATGGATTAGGGAGGTCCGTAGCCAATTTGGCTAATAGGTCTACCGCCTCGTTGCCCGGGATACCGCAGTGACTTGGGATCCAGCCCAAAACCACGTCTACACCCGAAGTCTGAAGTTTATGTAGGAGGTCTCTAATTTCTAAGGATAATAGATCATCTGGTCTGGACAATGCAGGAGAGAGAAGGGCCTGGAGAGCACTTTGAGAGTCACTGAGTATGAGAGTTTTAACCTTGAGCTGGCGAATGGTCAGAGCCCTTAGAGCTTCTCTGATAGCAAGACATTCCGCTGTGAAAACCGACGACTCGTCTCTGAGCCTGAACATTTTATTGGTGTTGTCTTCAAAAAGGAAGGCGGCCCCTGTACGACCTCTATCACTTTTCGAGCCGTCTGTATAGATTAGATGCCAGTCGTGCCAATCAGAATCAATAATTGATTTAAAAATACGAGGTGCGAATGTGCCATTACTGACACCCAGATTGAGAATAACTTTTGGTTTAAAACTTAGAGTGGAAAATGACATAGAGTATACAGGAAGAACTGCGAAGCTCTCCAACAAGGGAGTTTGGATTTTTCTATAGCTAGTAACAAGAGTCGGTGGATCTTTACCTCTCCATACCGGTAAATGGGTTACCAAGTAAGAGAGGAGCTGAAGTTTGTGAGACAGCGGGTGATCGATGATACGCAAGATTTTGACTAAAAATCTGTCACATACGAGCTGTCTGCGTAGTTCAAGTGGGGGGTCCGCAGCCTCTACCTGTAAGGCGTTGACAGGGGAGGATCTCATCGCACCCGTAATCAACCGAAGAGACTGAGACTGGATCCGGTCCAGTCTCAACAAGTTTTTCTTGGAAGTTGGGGCTATTAGGAAGGATCCAAAGTCCAAGTGGCTGCGGATAAATGCAGTGTAGAAAATTTTTTGTGTCGAGGGGTGGCAACCCCACCAGACCCTGGAAACGGCTCTCATGACATTGAGACCGGCCTGACACTTGGAGTGTAAGTGTTCAATGAAAGAATTCCATCTAAGACCAGAGTCCAATATGACCCCCAGGAATCTTATTTTGTTAACAGAATTGATCAACTGTTGGTCCACTTTAACTTTCAGGAGGACTGGATGGAGTTTTCTGGAGAATACAATGCTTTTACATTTCTGGGAGGAAAGTGTAAAACCGTGGTCTGACATCCAACAGTTCAGAGAAGAAAGTGAAGATTGCAAGGAGGCCTGGAGGGTGTCTATGGATTTATTTGAGCTATAAACGAACAGATCATCCGCGTATTGCAGAATTTGGACATCCGAGGATAGGGACTGCGAGATATCATGTGTGTACAAGTTGAATAGAATGGGTGAGAGCACTGAGCCCTGCGGCAATCCTCTGTGAACAGTTCTCCTGATAGGAGGATGATTACGGGCATTAATTATCAGTTCACGTCCAGATAGAAGATTGCGGATAAAGGAGGAGAGGGTAGGAGGAATGCCCAAATGATCAAGCTTTGCACACAATTTAGGAATAATAACATTATCAAAAGCACTATTGATGTCCAAGCATACACCTCCCAAGAGCTCTCTCTTGGATAAGGATACGTGGACATCTGTGACCAAGGTGGCTACACTGTCCATGACTCCCATTCTCTTCCTGAAGCCGAATAGGCAAGGAGGCAACTTCCTGTTACCTTCTATGAACCAATCTAGCCGATTTTTCACCATGTGTTCTGTAGTTTTGGCTATTGCTGAGGAGAGTGCAATTGGTCGATATGATTGGCCCAGATTTGGGTCAGCTTCAGCTTTCAAGATTGGAACAATGATCTGAGTCTTCCACGAGCAAGGTAATTTGCCTGTAATGAAAATAGTATTAATAATGTTGAGTAAATATTCTAGAGAAACCGTTTGTAGTCTTTGTAAAAGGCTGTATGTTATTCCATCGATTCCCGGGGATGTATCCGAAGTGCATTCCAGGACTAGCCTTAGGTCTTCGTCGCTG
Source organism: Athripsodes cinereus (assembly GCA_947579605.1). NCBI lineage: Eukaryota > Metazoa > Arthropoda > Insecta > Trichoptera > Leptoceridae > Athripsodes > Athripsodes cinereus. The sequence continues at coordinate 14,408,171 of OX388328.1, forward strand.
AACTCCTTGTCAATCTCTCCAAGAGGAGGGTGGGAATAGGAATGAGAAATTTCATTGTGATTTGGCACTGAAGGGGGGGCTAGTCTGTCCGCGAATTCAAGGATCCATTTGTCTGAGGATGGATGGAGTTTAGGAGGTGAGAATACCCCTCTAAATCTCTTAATATTGTCCCAGATCCTAGAAAGCGGTGTGTCAGGGGACAAAGAGGAACAGAAGTCTTTCCAACCCTGCTTTTTTTTCTTTTTCAAGGTTCTTTTGGTTTTGGCCTCGACATGTTTAAAGTGAATAAAATTATCCTGGGTTTTGTTCTGTCTGAAAACGAGCGCCGCAAGTCTCCTATCGTTAACTGCGTTCTCACAATCTTGGTCCCACCAAGGGGCAGGGGGAGGTCTGCGGAGTTTTCTCTCAGATTTTTTTGGAATTGAAGACTCGACAGATTCGGTTATAAGTTCTACGAATTGTTCGTAGCATGCCGAGATGTCGTCAGGATTAACTGTAGGTAGGGATGGGATTCTATTCTCTACAGTTTGACTATATTTCATCCAGTCAATCCTTGCAAGATTGTGCCTCTTTATTTTTAGTGAGAGCGAAGAAGAAAGAATGAAAGGTTGTGGGGGTACGAGCAGAATTGGGAAGTGATCACTTCCACAAGGATCGTCCATCACAGACCAGGAGTAAAGGGGTGAAAGAGAAGGGTCGGCGAGTGACAGGTCCACTGCGCTGGGGCGCTGGTTGGGATTTTGGAATCTAGTTGGGGTCCCATTATTGAGAAGGCATAAGTGGGATTCATTCATAAGGTCAAGGATCTGACGACCCATTCTGTCGGTTTGGCTTGAGCCCCACAGGTTATGATGGGAATTGAAATCTCCCAATATTAGGCAGGGAGGAGAAAAGAGAGAGAAGAGTGACGTGAGTGAGTCCAAATTAGGCTTTGGAGAGGGGGGAATGTATATAGAATATATATTGATGTTCAGGGTTTGAATTGCACAGATCTCGTAGCTACGGTTAGAGGTAGTAATTGTGATGGGAAAGAAAGGAATTTGTTTTTTGATGAAAATGGCAGAACCACCTTTACCATCAACGCGGTCGTCCCGAACACAATGGTAGCCCGGGATGCTAAAATGAGATCCCGGGATTAGCCACGTCTCCTGGACCACCGCTACGTCGATGGAAGAGGTTGACAGAAGACTGAGAAGTTCATTTTTTTTATTGCTAAGGCTTCTGCAGTTCCACTGCAGAATCTTAGGGAGAAGAGGGGGAGGGGGTTGGGGATTGCCCATGTTTAAAAAGTGAGAGAATAGAACTAATTTCGGATGCTACGTTGGACGGTATGTTACTATTATTGATCTTAACTAAGTTTAGAATAAGTTCTAAGATGTATGGGATGGTTTGAATTGATAGTTGATTAGACAGATCATGAGCTGAGCTATTAACTAGTCCAGCACCATTAGGAATAGTAGGCTGTTGACCGTTTGGGAAGAGTAAGAGATGATTGTGAGATGAAGAGGGTGAAGACAGGGGTTTGTGTGGCTGAACAGGTTTAAAGATTGTTTTCCTTTCGGAAGTGGGGGTGACTGTTTTGATTGCTTCTGCGTAAGATGGTTTTGCTACTGCATGGAGCCTACACGCTTCAGCGTAACATATACTTTCCGTGGCCATGGAAACTTTGATGTTCTTCTGTCTGATTGCCTCAGGACAGAACCTGTAAGTTGGGGAATGGTTGCCTTTACAATTTGCACATTTAATAGCATCGGCAGCAAGATCACATTCTTCTTTGTTGTGGTTCCCTCCACATTTGTAACATCTGGAAACAGATCTGCATATTGTTTGGGAGTGTCCAAATCGGAAGCACTTGTAACATTGGAGAGTGGGATAAATGTATGGCTTCACCGGTAGAATAACTCGGTACATCGCGACATTAGAGGGGAGCACCTGACCATCAAAAGTGAGGACCACCTTGTTGGTTGGGATCCACTCCGTCGTTTCACCTTGTTTACTCTTCCGGCTCAACCTTCTGCATTTAATCAGTCGTCCTGATCCGGACTGTGGAATCTCAATGCCTTCCAAGATCTCCGATTCGGGGATGTGAGGGGGAATCGAGACTACACCCATCCTCGTGATGTTAAATGAGGGTAGAAAAACATTAAAATTCTTAGTTACGTTTTCCAAAGAAAGAAAGTGGTTAGCCGCCTTATAGTCAGTGAATTTAACTGCAAGCTTGTTGCGGCCAACCTTAGTTATCCCGTTCCAAGCTGTGGTAATCTGGTTTTTAACTAAAAATTTCCCGAAGTCAATATCATGAAGTAGGCTATTGTCAGTTTTGGACACATGAACAACAAATGGACCTTTGTCCATATGGTTATATATCGTTCTTACATTGTTATTTACAGGATGCGAAGATGTGGGGAGGGTTTGAGAAGCTTGATAGGATGGGAGAAGAGTTTTGGGGGAAGTAGGTATGATTGTCGGGTCATTAGTAAAACAGGTCTCTTCATCGCTGAGGTTAGGTGAGTCCATAGTTTTGGCCCTTTTTTTCCCTTTCTTTTTTTTAGTTGTAACTACAACAAATTCGGCAGGAGATGTTGGGGTGTCTCCTTGAAGGTCCAATGACTGAGTACTGGTGTCATAAGGAGGAGGTTTATCTGGAGGTCTGGGTTTATGGAGTTCATCCATGATTGGAAATTATGAGGAAAAAAATAAAGTCAGTAGTTCAATATGTTACACTCGTATATGGATGTGTCGAGTGCAATATCAAGGAATGCACCAATGCGGGTAACAATAACACACAATGAGCTTGGTAATTCTAATTACTTTTGAAGTTTGTACTTACTGATCGCGAGCACACTGTAATTGTCAAAAAAAAGAAAAAATTGCGTCAAAAACACCAATATATATAAAATTGAAACACTGCAACCAAAACCAAATTCCAAAAATGCAATTCCGATCGCTGCGTCTATCGCACCCAGATCCGCCTCGTACGGCCCTTCAAGCTCTCCGTGACAAGAGCTAATCTTTTTATTAAAATATCACGGCCGTGGCTATTCCTAATTCCTACCAATTTACTGTCAAATATCAATTTTTGACATCCTACAATACCTCAAACATTTGTTGTTTTTTTTTTTTTTTTTTTTTTCTTTTTTTTTTTTTAATTATATACGGCGTGAGCCTTTTACATGTTTATAAATTATGACTATTATAAATATATAAGCACAAAACAGACAATAACTACATAAATAAAGTAAGAAAACAGGTTAATCATTCAGAGATCAGCTATCATCCAATACCATGCGCCACAATTAATTTTAAAAAGATAGGTACCTAACATTCCGGTCATCTCAACATGCCTACATTATACACAGTCACGCTCGCTCACTCAATCATCACACTAGCACAAAAACACAAATCAATAATAATAATTAAAATAAAATAAAAAAAATCAAGGGGAAAGGAAAAAAAGGGGGGGGGAGATCACTGCGTACCTGCTGATTCATTTAGAAGTGTGGAAGTTTTTCTTATTAAAATAGTCTGTAAATGGTTGTAGTTTGTAAAGTGAGTCAACATTTGAATGTAATGTATTAAATTTTGCAGTACTATAATTTTTTTATTGATAGAAACAAATGCATGAAATTCCCCACCTGGCAACTCCGTCATTCCCCACCAGTGGAGATTTCCCTACAGATTAAGAACCACTGGATTGATGAGTAAACGTTGTAAGGCCGACATGATGGTTGGATGATACTGTAATAAAGAAGATCGCTGGAGCATCCATCATACACGTTGTTTTTGGTAGAAATTCGCCGAATGTTTTTGATGTTTAGAATTAATTGTAACTAATATATTTTTTTTTATTTTAACATGGAGACCTTTTGTAATATTTTTTGATGTATAGAATTAATTATAAATAATAAATAACGGTGATGTAGGTACATTTAAAAAATTAACCATTAACTAATGATTAACAAAGTTAACTTTTTAGTTATAAGATTAACGATAGAAGATTAAATTATGATTAACGTACCTGTAATAATAAGATCAATAAACCTTAGCAGAACTTTTTCTAACAAAGTCACGTAACGGGTTTTAACGGGTTAAGGCACTATAGCGCCTTCAATATAACAGTTCTATTGTGGCTTTGATACAGTTTTCATTATAACAAAACTACAAACGAGAAAATAAAAATGAGTTTTTATTATATTGATTGAGTTGGCGTTCCTTTTGTAAATTAAAATTAATCTCTTGACCATTTTTTTTTTACTTTAATATCTGAATAAATAAAAAATAAAGTAATACTTCATTTTATATGGAAAAAACACAATTTATCAATAAAAAGTGTGTATTAAAAAAGTTTGAAGTTTTTTCATCCATACACCAAAAGTTACGGATAAGGTATATTGAAAATAATTTGTTTAAGTTTTACTTTGTATTTAATTATATAGTAACCAGGTTTCGACTTATAAAGTCATTGTCAGATTAATTTCATTACAATGTGAGTTGTTACTTATATCTTCTTCTTCTCTACGTGTCTTGTCAGGTCCCCCTGACGTTGACGACCACCTGGGAGAAATCCCTCCTGTTCTGGACAGCGCGAAACAGCTCCTCCACACCTCTCATCCCTGTCCACTACCGAATGTTCTGGAGCCAGGAAAGCCGCCTTCTTCCAACCCCTCTACGGCCCTCAATCTTCCCTTCTATGACCAGTTTTAGGATGGCATATTTTTCTCTTCTCATTATGTGACCAAAAAATATTATGTTTAAAATAGGTGAGATGATTTTGATTCTATATAATGCAATAGTTATATTTTGTTTAGAGAACGATTATACGGCTAATATAATAAGAGAAGAGATAAGGCAGGAAATTTGGACGTGTTAAACGAATGAACGAGGAAAGAATGACAAAGAGGATATAATTGTCTCAAAGAAGGGGTGTGAGGAAGCGCGGGCGTCTGAGAACTACGTAGCTCGATCACGTTGATCAAATTTTAAAAACGGTTGTGCATTGAGTAAGAGAAATCGACGTGCGTGCATGTGAAATTGTATGAATGAATGAATGAATGTAGAGGAGGCGAAAGAAGTACCTATGTAGGGACAGGTCTATATGGCGTTAAGTTCTCTCTGCCTACTCCACTTGGGATGCGACATGAGGAAATAGAATAGAATGTAATATAGATTTTGTAGTGTATTAATTAATATTGTTGGAAATAAAAAAATAAAAACTCGCTCGCGATATATTTGAACTTGACTCTTACTATGAACGTGCTATAACTAGTTGTTAATGATTTGGAGAAAGGTTTAGATATTGTCAGATTATATTTTGACAGTTAAATTTCAATATATACCCAGCAATTATTGTTATTGATCTAATATATTGTAGCAATTAATAATTTTCGCTTGAGGCAACTTTTCTACTACTACTACAACTACTACTACTATACCATCACGGCATATCCCACATGTGGGGTGGCCAGCAGACCAACTGCATATAATAAACACGCAAGCTGTCCTCTCCGTGCCAACAAATAATTGAGACATTCAGGATGGGTGGCAAACGTCATCACCGCCTAATTTAAACTAAAATATCTTAAGTTTTTGTACACCTGCCTTTTACTGGATTCTGGAAAAATTACAGTAAAGAGTGGGAGACCTATAGATAGTAGTATCTTCTGTTAATATATTCATACCGTCACGACATTTCTCACAAAGGGGGGTAGCCAGCGGACACCTTGCATCTAATAAATATACATGTCGTGTTTTCCATACCAAAAAAAAATGTTGAGACTCGATGGGTGGCAAACCTCATCGCTGAATTAAAGATGTTAAATGTCTTAAAAGTATTGTGTATCGGGAATACCTGCTCCTTTTACAGCTCACAAAAAACCAACAGAAAAAAGTGGGAAACCCATTTTTGCCGGTTTTTCCGCGGAACTCTTGGAAACGGATTTAAAATATTTATTCTTTATTTTCTATATTTTTTTTTTTTTTTGTACTAAGTATACTATACTATACCCTCACGCCGTGTCCCAAGTGGGGTAGGCAGAGAGAACGGAACGCCAAACAGATCTATCTTTACACACTTCCTTCGCTTCCTCCACATTCATACAGTTCCTCATACACGCACGTCGGTTCCTCTTACTCAACACGCGGCCGTCCTTGAGAATTTGATCCACGTGATCAAGCCACGTGGTTCTCGGACGCCCGCGTTTCCTCACACCCTTTCTTTCAGATAAGTATATCCTCTTTGTCATTCTTTCCTCTTTCATTCGTTCCACATGACCAAACCATCTCAATTTATTTACACGCATTCTGTCCACAACAGTCTTCTTGCATCCGCTCATTCTTCTAATATCCTCATTCTTCACTCTATCACGCAACGTTTTACCAACCATTCTTCTCAACGATCGCATCTCTACTGCATTTATTCCACATTCGTCCTTCTTCAACCACGTCCATGTCTCGCTTGCATACGTAAGTGACGGTACCAGAATGGTATTGTGCACCAGCATTTTAGCCATGTTCGACACATTGTCATTGCTGACAATGGCCATATGACCATACGACACATTGTCATTGCTGACAATGACCATTGTCTGGTTTTTTTTTTGTACAGCTTTTTTATATGAAATACGTGAGTGATCTTCTTTAGTAATTCTTAGCAATGATTCCATCCTTCTTGGCTAATCTGGCAATGCAATCATCAGATTCTCCCATCCGTCTGATGGCTCCACAGATTGTGTAGAACTTTGAGGTGTCTGTCATATGCGGCCAGTTGCTGGGTCCACTTCAGCAATGTTGATCTGGATGGATGCATAATCCTTGGCATGAATCAGGCGGTTGCTGGTAGAGCATTTTCTTGGACAGTACAAATCAACGAATTCTCCGGCGTCGTTTTCTATTGTGAAGTATTTTTAAGGGAAACACGCTTCTACGGCAAATACCCAAATCTGAAAGTTTGTTGACGTTAATCAATGCAGTGACCTATGTCCAAACTGATAAGATGTTAATACTATTTAGATACATGGTCATTCTGTCTTCACTCATTCTTTTTACATGCCCGAATCATCGTAAGTTGTTTACATTCATCCTTGTTATTATTACACCCACTCTCATGAATGGATAAATGATTGTTTTTTAATATATAAATTTGACAACCTTATGGGCTTCAAACTTAATATGAATTTTTAATTTGTATGCACTTATAAATAGGGCGATATATTTAAGTGGTAGTGTGTTGGATTATCAACATAGAGATTGTGGGTTCAAATCCCGGTGACGAATGGAATTTTCATCAAAGATTCTGCTCTCACAGAACATATGGTTGCTGTAAGTGACGGTTGGTTGGACGAAATGCTTCACAGCAATGAGTCCGGTCACCCGTTGCGAACAGAAAAAGTAATATGAGAGATATAAAAAGAGTGAGGTGGAAATAGGTGAACGTTTCTAGAGTAAAGCATGCTTAAACCAGCCAAAAGCCAATTCGTAAGCATTGGAAACACCCATACTCTCTCTCTACCCTTTAAGGGATGTGTATTAAGATCTAAATTGATCGCAGATGTCTGTTGAAAGATATCATTTATCATAACTAACGTAGGTACCAAGTCCAGGTAAATAAAAATTAAAAATAAAATCATATATATATATATATATATATATATATATATATGTATATATGTAAAATTACATGATCTTTCATTAATGGAATGCATGTTGCACATGCATTTCGAATGAAAATTAGATCATACAGTCTTTCATATATATATATATATAAATCAAGTGATCTTTCATTAATGGAATGCATGTTGCACATGCATTTCCGATGAAAATTTGATCACACAGTCATTCATATATATATATATATATATATATATATATGAAGGTGAAGGTTTTACTCCATTTCACTGCGTACAGTCGGGCAGAGACTTGGCTCATGCCTTTGACACTCATATATATATATATATATATATATATACATCAGGCTATCTTTGCGGGCTCCTTTCATAAAACATTCTAACTAAGTCCGGTAGTGTTACTTTTATGCCTCCATACTACCACTTCCTTTCATATGACTTCCCTTATGGGTTCCGTTCTGTATATTATACTTTCATATATTACACTTTCAAGCGTCCTACACTGTTGCCAAACTATGGGACTCCGGATTGTCTTTTGTATGTAAATTATCATAATTGTATATATACATTATAGTATAATTATTAGCTGAGTTAAGTAAATCATCAGACATTTGAAAATATTGTCGGGACTAGACCGGAAAAGCGCGCGAAATTCAAATGACTGCACAATAAACAAAAAACTGTTTATTCCTCAAACTTTTCTCTACCTACCAAGACTTTTTTTAAATGCTAGTTTTTTTTTGTAAATAAGCAAAAATATAGCAATTTAGTAAATGAGTAAAAGTAAAAGTCCGATTTTTACCTTTAAATAGATTTATTTTGTCAATTGTAATTTGTTATTTTAATAAATTTGGTTATTATAATAGAAATATAATTACGAAAAAAGTCATTTATTATTTCCTTGACATCTAAATACATTTTGATTGGGTTGGGCATTTGTTGTACTGAAATTTTGATTTCTTTGTTATTCAATAGCAATTAGTTTAGCACTTCGCTTCACCATAAGATATCAGATACATAAAATTCTTGTGTCTCGGTGTTTGATATCACACTCCTCCGAAACGGCTGAAACGATTTTGATGAAATTTTATGTGCTTATCGGGTATGTCTGACAATCGGCCAACATCTATTTTGCGTACCCCCAAAAGTTAAGGGTGGTACACCCCGATTTTTATTATTTTATTTTTTGGACAATTTTTTTTTATTGTGAGGCTTTAAAAATATATACAGCCCTAAATTTCCACTCTTCTACCATCAATTCCTATTTTTAATAGTGACATTAGTAATCTAGAAATAATGTCTATGGCAAAACAACGTTTATCGGGTCAGCTAGTTTGAATATAATATTCCTATGACATTTAAAAGGAAATATAAAATATTTTACGAAACTGGAAAAAAATCTAGTTATTTGTAATGCAATACACATTTCGATTAAACAATAATATCTAGAGATTGTTACAGTATTTTTATGAAATAAAGTGGAATATTATCATGATTATAATCATAAAAAAATAGATATTATCAATTTTAATTAAATATAAAAGATACGATACGAAAAAAAAATATTTATTAAATTAATTAAAAATAGTAATTCCTATAAAAAATAATTTAGTGCCAACTTATTAATAAAAAGAATGAATAACCAACAATCAGATGCAAATTTGAAAAAGGTTGACATGCAAAAAACCATTACATTTGGAGAGAGATGGATTTTATTTGTGTTTGTGAGATGATGATATTATTGCAGATGGAAATTTATTATTAAACCAAAAATTGTGCTATTGAAGATGAAAATAAGAATGTGTTCATGTAGTTCTGATGCAAGATTGTGTAGTGTTTTTGCAGATTGACACTACCCTCATACTGCCTAAGCGTCTCAAATAGCTTATTTATTTACGCCATACATTTTTAATTTCAATAAAAAATGCAATATGGAGAATTATACAAAATCAACGATGATGTTTTTTTTATTGATTGGCTTATTTATGGAATAATTTTTGTATACATTTTCAAATTAGAATCGTTATCCATACAATTTAACATCTGTGGTTCTGAAATTTCAATTTTGAAAAAATCATGGATAAGAATTTTATGAATTTAAAATGAAGAGGTATCTACCTATAAAATAAATTAGTACCTACATACATTACATACAACAGATAATAAACAAATCTGAGTTAAGTTTAATTGTTCAACATAAATTAATTTTATTTTTTCACACTATACCAGTGATTCCCAAAGGTGGATCTCCAGGGGTCCACGGAGACTCGAAGGGGGTCTACGTTGGCGTGACTAAAAAATGGGGATGGTTCACGAGTCGTAAGCGGAGGTCCACGAATCCATAGTTAAAGTATCGGATATTCGCTAAAAGTACCAGATACTTAATGATTCGAGTACATAAATAATGCTTCTTTAAGAAAACCGAGAAGTTAATGAAATATTTCAAATTCCTATACCATTTTGAAAATTCGATGACAGGGGGGGGGGGGAGTAGAAATTTAAACACGTAATATTTTTTAGGTATCCAGTATTGACATAAACAATAGTCGGTACAAATACCAGTTACATTGTAGAAAAGGAAATGTGAGAAAATATTCTGGAAGAAAACCGAAGAATTTTTGAAATATTTCAAACTCCTATACCATCTCGAAAATTTAGCGACGGGGGGGGGGGGTAGAAATGCATGGGGTCCATCAGAACCAGCAAAATTTTGAAAGTTATCTATGAGAAAAAAGGTTTTGGAACCTCTGCACTATACAATGACACACTTGGACAATTACGGGAGTTTGTAAAAAGATTAAAAATATTAATCATTCATTGAATCTTCAGCTATACGAAGTTCGCTGGGTCAGCTAGTAATTGAATATTGAGAAATGTAAAATCGAATAGTTCCGAGATTTTCTTTATTTTTTATACTTGCCATAGGGTACCAATCTACGTTCCTCTTTATTGTACTTAGTCGAATAGCTCATCTCTTCTCAAAACGTGGGGATGCATATCATACCCTGTCTTTGTTCCATGATAAATTTATTATTATCATTATTTTTAAAGCAACATTTTTTATACCACTTCGATTTACTTTAATAATATCTTGACCAAAATTTTTGTCAATTTTATACTTAATTAAATTTCATAATATTACTAGTTGACCCAGCGAACTTCGTACCGCCTAGCAATCAATGAGTGATTAATATTATTTTTAATCTCTTTACAAACTCCCGAGGTTCCTAAACATTTTTTCTCATAGACTACTTTCAAAGATTTGCTGGTTCCGGTGGACCCCCTCTATTTCTACCCTCCCCCGTCGCTAAATTTTCGAAAAGGTATAGGAATTTAATTAAAATAATCCAAAAACTCCTCGGTTTTCTTACAGAATATTTTCTCACAGTAGGTACCTTTTTCTACAGTATACCGGGTATTTGTACCGACTATTGTTTATGTCAATATCTGGTGTTTTTACCGAATATCCGATACTTTAACTATGGATTCGTGGACCCCCACTTACGACTCGTGCACCCCCATTTTTAGTCACGCCATCGAAGACCCCCGTGGATCTCAAGGGATCCACCTGGACCACTTTGGAAATCACTGGTATAGTGTAAAAAAATAAAATTCACTTATGTTTAACAATTATATTTAACTCAAATTTGTTTGTAAATTATCTGCTGTACGTAATATAATATGTAGGTACTAATTTATTTTTTTAGGTTGAAATCTACTCATTCATTTTAAATTTATACAAAATCTTTACATGATTTTTTCAAAATTGAAATTTCAGAACCACAGATGTTAAATTGTATGGAAAAGGATTCTAATTTGAAAATGTATTCAAAAATCATTCTATTAATAGGCCAATCTATGAAAAATCTTCATCGTTGATTTTGTATAATTATCCATATTGTTTGTGTGACAGCGGAACTGTCATACAAACGACATTTTCATACAAAAATACAATCCAAATTTCCGGCAATTCCGTTAGATTTTCCAAAAATTTTCTTTCATATAAACAGTCTCCTGATAATTAAGAACACAACAAAAAAACAATAAGCCAAGTTGGTTCAGCCGTTCTCAAGTTATGAAGTGACATACATGGTCAATCCATTTTTATTTATAAGATAACTGATTAATGTTAAACTGTTTGTTCAACTTCGGGTTTTTTACTATTCTAATTGATTTCTGTCTTTTTTGACAAAAAATAAATCATTCCTTTGTATACAAGTATTGTGTGTATACAGAGTTTCAACATATTGTAAAAGGATTAGGCCGTAAATATCTGTAAATAAATAAAATACTTACACACATATTTTGTAATCGTGATTGAAATTCGTCAACCGGTAGGTTTTTTTTTCAAATACGCGAAAGAAAAATTGGAGCGAACAGGAGAGCTTCTAAACACAGAATGAATACCTTTATAATGAATAATCAACTCAGTAATGGCGAGCCTACGGTACGCGTGCCAAATGTGGCACGCATAACGATTTTGAATGACACGCGAAGAGCAAAAAAATTGTGATCATTCAAAAAAAGTTTTGGAAATAGTGTAAAAAAGATTTTTTTTTAAATAGCCATGTGTTCGTTCATCAAAAGTTTCAGAAACGACGGAAATGAAGTATAATATATGACGACATTCATGCAGTGTTCTCGAACCTACCGATTTTTCGGTATTTATACCGAAATGGGCCGCGTCTTACCGAAATGCCCTAGAAATCTACCGATTTTTACCATTTGTCGGCTGGTAAGTATAATCGGTAGATAAGTACCGGGTATTCAGTAAAAGTACCGGATACTCATGGATTCGAGCAAATATTCTTTAAGAAAACCGAGGAGTTTTTGAAATATTCCAAATTCCTATACCATTTTCAAAATTTGGCGACGGGGGGTAGAAAATTCGTGAAAAGAAAAGTACCCGATATTGATCATCGTCGGTACAAATACCCCATATACCGATTTTGGGTACAAAATATACCATTTATACCGATTTTAGCGGATAGTTCTACCGATATTGGACAATGTCGTTCGAGAACACTGCATTCATGAATAAATAGATCGCATTGATTGATATTTCCCGCACGGTGCTAGCCCCCCGAGGAGACATTTATTTTGCTAATATTATTAAGTACCTACTTATGCACTTAATTATTTTTTTCGATTTATTAATGCTTTGTTTATATTAAAAGTTTGAAGTTACATTTAAGCATTTGATGCATTCTTATTTTCATGGAACGAGACACGCAATATCTTATTATATTGAAAAAAAATTGATAAGGCTCAAAAAAGTTCGCCAGCCCTGACTTATTAAAGTCCGTAGGTAAATGCACCTCATCAGTAGAAACAAAAAAATTATACTTTTACTCTTATACGACACATAGTTTAACATTCAATGAAACTTGTGCGCGGTAGAGCTATTATGTAGCTGGGTCATAAAATCATAATAGAAACAGTCTATATAGTATATACCTTAATGCGTCTGCGTAATTATCACTTTTTTCTATTGCGTATTTATTTCAAATTGAATTTAAACTGTGATAGGTTCTGAAATTATATTTCTCAATAACACCGACAGGTAGAGGAAAATCTATACTACACGCTCGCATAAAAAAACTTGAAAACGACCATATACCTATATGACATTGCCTTTATTTATTTCTTTATGCAATAAACGGCTGAAACAGCCTTTACAAATATAATAAAAAATAAAAAAACAGTGAAGTCAAAACAATGCATATCAGATAATGAAAACAATATAAAAATAAAATATTACCAAATAATTTTAATAAGGTAAGTACAAGTAACAACGGTTCTAAACAAAAGCATATAAACATTAATATCCAGGAGATAAATACAGAAGTCAGGATATTGATGATAGCCTTCAAATAAATTACATTTAATGCGTCAGACACCGAATATTATGTTACAAGTAATATCACGCCAACCTTGGGACTTGCGTATTGCGACATTGCCAAATCTTCGGAATGCTTAAAGATATAAAAGTAAATAAAATATACATTGCGGACGCCGTAATATCGTGTGTATGAAAATGATATACGCAAAAAATATACACCCCGTATATAAAGGGGCGCCTCTTCAGAAAAATGTTCGAACCCTCAATATACGAATTTCGTATATAATTTTCAAAAATCCGTCTTGGGGAGTCCCTCTAAAAATAGCAAAAACTATATAAGCACTGTATAGGGGGTGGTTTAACGTTGTAAAAATTAGGGCGTCCATATACGGACGCCCTAATTCAAAAGACGCTCTAATGATAGCAAATCAACAATGTATGGGTCCCGTAAAGGTAGTGGGATGTATATATATATATATATATATATATATATATATATATATATATATATATATATATATATATTGTATATACATAGTGTACTGTTCATTTGAAATAAATAAATATAGGTAATCTCAGTAATAACTCACTTCGTTTGTGAGAAAAAATAAGTTCATTATCAATCATATTATACTATGTGAAAGTCGTGAGAAATTGATATTTTAAAGAAAACAGAATGCATCACTATGTTCATAAGTGGAACATAATAGAGCATTATGCGCGAGATGAAAATATTATCGAATTGTTGAGCACTAAAAGTAGGTACATATATCCCGCAGTTTTTCTTGAGCGGTTTTTATTGAATTATATGGCACCTCAGTCACTTTCGTATCTCTCAAAACACCAGCAAGTAGATCCCTACGCTCAGCAAAGACATCCACCAATGCGCTGGATGTGATCAATAGAGCCAATAAGCCCTGCTTATAATATGACAAGAGTTCTTGGTGTCGCAGGGCTAGTGATGTGAGTAGAGAAAATTCTCCAAATAAATTTTTCGAGAACGAAAAATTTCTCCGGGAATTTCTACTCTGATGAAAGAGAAATTGAATCGGTCATTTGAGAAACAACATAAGTCAGTCAATACAAACATTTCAAAAATCACAATAAACTGTTTGTAATAAAATTTTGAATGAAATGTTGATATCTTACTCAAATCAAAATGTTACTTTCAGTGTATTCTTTTATTATAAACCTTTTTTTATGTCAAAATATTTTATTTGTATATTAATTTGTTAATTTAAAACCTTTGACTTATGTTGTTTCTCAAATGAACACCATTTCAGGGAATAAAAATCAACATTTTTATTCCAGATTATTTATTAAACAACCAAAAATCACTGTTTTTCATTATTTTCACCCACGTTAGTGGTTGGCGTTAAGTGTCAGCTGAGAATCAACACGAAAAAATTTAGTGTAGTTACAACATAAGTCACTGACTTGTGTTGTTTTTCTATTGACTGGCCAAGTTAATCAGCTCAATTTGTATCAAATAGGTAAAAATTACGTGGTTTCTAAATGAAATAACGTGCGTATCAAGAGAAAGGACCCAAATAAAAAAAAAACGTTTTCGCTAAAAACCTGACTTATGTTGTTTCTCAAATGACTGATTCAATTTCTCTCCATATTTTTCTCTAGTGGTATTATAAACCTTCGCACAATACAATTCGCAGCCATTCTGAATGATCCAAAAATTCGTGGGGCTGGTTAGGGCCCAAATCAGAGGTTTTTTAATACTTTTTCCACGTAGGTAGGTACCCACAATTTTATTTTAACTTAAATATGGGCATGTGGGGTGTTTTTTTGTTTGTTAATTAAATCTTAACACACTAACATACTACGTGACTCTGAGAAACGGGTACACAACAACAAACCATAAATTTATAATCAAATACTCAACACTTTCTCAACATCAAAGTGACGTAACTGCAAGAGCAGATGACACCAACTTGTATTTAACTTATGATGGCATAAATTTTAATATACGGTACACTTAGATAAGTCTTTATAATATTTTATTAGGTACTTAATGTCCCACGCAAGATGAAGTGACTACTACATCTTATATAATATAATATTTATATTGAAATATGGACTATGACACAATACATATTTAATTATTTACATATCCACGGCGTGAGCCTTTTACATGTTTAAAAATACACACAAAAAATATACAAATCAAATTTCTCATTCACAATACAGTCGGAGCAAGACAAAAACAAAAAATTGGCGAAGAACAAAACACAAATAAGAATCAATTCATAACATCAATAAATTTAGTCAAATCACATAATATCGGAGTGGGGTTATTCCGTGTCAAATCATCACACTGATTCAGACTTGATGTCTCAGATTTTCATGATTTTTTTTATGCAGCAATATATCATAGACTTATGAAAAAATACCAAATTTCAGCTATGTAGCACAATTATTTTTGAAGTTATTAATTTTTAAAGTTTTCAATTTTTATGAAAAAATCTCATGTCTTGGCACCTTTGGATGCCTATAGACTGGCAACCAGTGATGATATAAACCTGGGAGAGGTCTCGTTTTAAAGCTGTTGAATGGGGCTTTAATCTGATGTGCCAACGGATAGGGGTCACGGTTTGAAAAAAAAATTAAATTTTAAAATTAAATTTTAAAAATTAAATTTTTCAAAAAGTGACAATTTTAAAAATTCCAAAAAATTGTCAAAAATAGTTTGTAATGTATTGATACATATGCCAAAATTCTATTATGGGATCTCAATGGGATCAGGAGATACAGGGCTTCAGAAATGCATGCATTGTGAAATTGCGTGTATTTTACGATGCGTGTATTTCTGAAGTCCTGTATCTCCTGATCCCATTGAGATCCCGTGTTAAAATTTTATTATATGTATTAAGATATTACAAACTTTTTTTGAGATTTTTTTTAAATTTTAAAATTGCCATTTTTAGAAAAATTTTAATTTAATTTTTTTTTATAATTTAACCCCTATCTTGTGGCATATCATAGTAAAGCCCTATTCAACCGCTTTAAAATAAGACCACTCCCAGGTTTATATCATCACTGGTTGCCAGTCTATAGGCATCCAAAGGTGCCAAGACATGAGATTTTTTCATAAAAATTGAAAACTTTAAAAATTAATAACTTCAAAAATAATTGTGCTACATAGCTGAAATTTGGTATTTTTTCATAAGTCTATGATATATTGCTGCATAAAAAAAATCATGAAAATCTGAGACATCAAGTCTGAAAATCTCCCAAAATTGTGTTGAATTGACACGGAATGACCCAGTGTCAGTATAGAATGTCGAAAAAATATTTTAGTAATCGAAATAAATAAAACAAGCGTTTTATTCTACTATTGATTTGTTCGACGAGAGAGACGTCTTTCGTCTTATTAGGACATTGTCAATCTCTGTTTTAGTAATAAAATATGTCAAGAATTAAATTGTAATAAAGTTAGGAAATGTCAAGTAGAAAGAAGCAAAAATAAGTCTATTAGAAATGGTACAAATAATTTAGAGTTCATAAGAAATTTAGGAAATCGTTGAAATGTCAAAAGAAAATAATTTATTATTATGTGTTGATTACTATGGTCTCCTAACACAGGTTCTGTCAAAAGACTTGAGGTGCCGCATAAACGGGGTCTGACTTACTATGTTGACCGTGTCTTCTGTGTGGTTGGTCCGTTGCTGTGGAACAAAGTTCCCTGAGATTTGCGAACTTTGGAGAGTGGGGAGGTATTCAAGGCATGGTTAAAGACCCTATTGTTCAGGAGATGTTATGATTCTTGAATGGGCCCTTGCAGTGGATTTTCCATAATAAAAATGTCTAGTTTTAGAAAGGCTAGTTAAGGACTATTGAAGCTGTACCAATTTTCTCAAAAAGCAGTATCCAAAATTAACAAGACAATGAAGTTTGCTGTTGCACTCAATAACATTGAGATTCTAATGATTTTATAAGTGTTTAAACATAAGTATACCAGTCCAAGCCGATTCGTAAGCATCGGAACACCTTGTTTCCTACTAAAGGGAGTTTTACAACAGTCTTTTGGTTGTGTGGATGAGGTGTCTGTTGAGTAATATTCTTAATATCTTCACTCAAGCAGGTGGAAAAATTCAGTAAAATGCAAAAACCACGTTTAAAATTTACTTTATTGTTATTAAATCAATTTTTTAAAAGCTAATATCTAAGAAAATAGTGCAATAAAAATTAAAATAAATTGTGGTTGTGTTTCTTTCATACTAATTTACAATTTTATGTAATAAAAAATTTGCAAGTGGCGCATTTAAGTGCCTATATACACTTACAGGTATAGTCAAAATCAATGACATACAAAAGTAAACTCCACATATAACTGAACTGTATTATGCATGAGTGTTGCTATGGTAATCATTAGAACGGTCCTGATAGTCTATTGTTTTTGGCCTGTCATAAAACGTCAGTCATAGATAATTCATTAATATTTCATGAAATTTAAATACATTTATCTGTCTCTGTTTTACATACAGCAAATAATAAAATGTTCAATAGTGGAAAGATTAAATAACATAATCTAAACCATTTTTCTTTGGTTTTGGCGGCATAGTAATATTGGTCTTCGATTAATTATCGTGACGTGGTATCCATAGAATTCTTATATAATATCATCAATGGTCAAAACTATGTCAAACTGTCGAGTTCTTCTTACCACAAACAATATTAAAATGTAAACAACAATAACATGTCACACACGCCCACCATATTTACAATGCGGTCAAGCAAGTGTCATACTGTACGTATAATGTGCGTGGGATTTCGTACTAAGGTTAAGATGGACTGAGCAATAACCGTATCTTATCTCAATCAATTAATATTCCGTGTATCTTTCTATATGGAAACTAATATTATGTTAAGTATCCAAATACTATTTTGCAACCTTCATCTTCATATTTGCGTTTTCCGCCCTCAAATTTACTTAATTCGATCATTTTTATTAAAATCCCCAACGACTGCAAGTGGCCCATTGTATTTTCAGCTAGTCTCTTTATTTCTACGTTTGTGCCACAGTTCATGCCGTTCTTCAGTTGGTCCATATAGGTGTCTCTTGGTCTGCTTCTACCATTTCTGCCTTCGGTCTTGCCCTCCGCGATGGTGATGAGCAGGCCTGGGTGCCTGATGTTGTGGCCAATCCAGTTAGCTCGTTGTTGGCTGATTCTTTTAAGGAGTTGCCTATTTTCGCTACAACCCTGATTAACGACTCTTCGTTTTCGACGTGTTCTGACCAATGAATCTTCAATCTTGTAATTCTGTAGCACCACATCCCAAAGGCTGCATATTATATACTTAATTGAATCAGTCATTTGAGAAAGAACATAAGTAAGGTTTTTGACGAAAATGTTTTTTTAATTTGGGTCCTTTTTCTTGAAACGCACGTTATTTCATTTAGAAACCACGTCATTTTTTTATACCCGTGGAGCACCCGGTAAAGAATTGGTCTCCCACTCTTCTGCGTAAGTTTTCGAGTGTCCTGTAAAAGGCAGGTGTTCGAAAAAATTAAGACATTTTACATCTTAAATTCAGCGATGAGGTTTGCCACCCATCCTGAATGTCTTGATTTTATATTGGCACGAAGAGGACAGTTTGCATGTTTCTTACATGCAGCTGATCTGCTGGCTACCCCACTTGTGGGATATGCCGTGATGGTATAGTATAGTAGTAGTAGTAGTAGTAATTTTTACCTATTTGATACAAATTGAGCTGATTAACTTGGCCAGTCAATAGAAAAACAACACAAGTCAGTGACTTATGTTGTAACCACACAAATTTTTTTCGTGTCGATTCTCAGCTGACACATAACGCCAACCACTAACGTGGGTGAAAATGATGAAAAATAGTGATTTTTGGTTGTTTAATAAATAATTTGGGATGAAAATGTTGATTTTTATTCCCTGAAATGGTGTTCATTTGAGAAACAACATAAGTCAAAGGTTTTAAATTAACAAATTAATATACAAATTAAATATTTTGACATAAAATAAAGGTTTATAATAAAAGAATACACTGTAAGTAACATTTTGATTTGACTAAGATAACAACATTACATTCAAAATTTTATAACAAACATTTTTTTGGTGATTTCTGAAAAGTTTGTATTGACTGACTTATAATGTTTCTCAAATGACCGATTAAATTATGTATGTGTTGTCGTATGAGAGTAAGTACCCATAGTACAAGATCTAAAATATCTTAGTTCGATACTAGCTCGATCTGTGTGAAAATTCTTTGTAATGTATTGATATAATTATATGATCGTTTGTTTGAAGTTATCCAGTCCTGTGACACGCGCTGAATGAGAGAAAGAAGCAGAACACTTGCGTGAGGAATTATTAAAAAAAGTAGGGATATTATTTCATAAATATGAAATTAAGAATAAAATGTTCCTAGTAGGTGTTTCATAAGTACTTATCGAGTAATGGAACCCCCCTCTTAGCTGTCATATTATAAGTAGAGATGCAACGAATAGTACCTATATTTACCGAATACCGAATATTATGCAAGATCATGTGCTGAATAACCGAATATTCGGCAAAACAATGGTGAGAGCGTGCGGTACTCCCTACCGCGCAACTTCATGTAGGTACATCATAAACATAATTATGTATCTACTAGACTTGCAGCGCGGTATATTTTTTCGAAATTTTTGTGTTCCAACATTAATAATAACAATAATATTATTATGTTGTTTCACTCCATATCAAATTAAATTAATTAATTAGATATTTGAGGATTATGATTGATTTTATTACTGATTGCTTTGTGTGTGATTTTGTGTTGTTATGGTGGTGCTTGTGTGTCTATCATTTGTCGCTTCTGTTTTTTAATTTTTGTTTTCACTTGTATATTTATTGTGTCATGATATATATCATTTTAATGCTCTTAAAATTTCTGTTGTTCTTATTGCATAATGGTTGTATGTTTTTAATATGTTTAATATGTGCTTTTGTAATTGGCTTCAGAGCCGTTTGAATTGATAAATAAATAAATAAATTATATAATTGTGCATGACAATGAAATATGTGCAGCAAACAGCATGTGCATGACAAGCTGACAATGAAATAACAACAATCTACAAGCTATTAGTTTTTTCCAGTTTTACATTTAAACTATTCGGCAGAATACCGAATAATAGACTAAATATTCGGTAATCCGCATAACAGCAAAAATATTGCCGAATAGGCAGAATACCGAATAGTTGGCTAATATTCGTTGCATCTCTAATTATATGTAGTCCTACACACAATCATTTTTGTAGGGGAAGAAAAAGTGCTGGGACGTGTAATCTAATATCACCCAAAGATAATAATATTTACTAAGACATTAGCTGCTTAGTTATTATGAAAACAGTTTATGTGATGATATTATGAAATATACGACTTCAGCCGGCTTTAATCAAAATGTAATTACATCCACGTCTATTGACTTAACTGTGGTACGTGTTTGTGGATGATATTATAAGTAAATTGACTTGACTGTGGTACGTGAATTAAGTAAATTAAGTCATAAGTAAATTGGCTTTGTCGTGGTACACGTTTGTGGATGACAGCTGAGTTATGAAAGACTTATTTTTATTTTTGTACACCATATTATTTTATAGTTGTTGTCTGTTTTGTACTTTTTACTAATAAATGAAATAAAATAAATGAATAAAATATATAAATAAATAAAATATGTAAATCCTGACTATTTCAATGTTTATTGATACGTAGAGGACGCCTTGCATGTCTATTACATACAGATTATCCGCTGGTTACCTCTTGGTTTGGAGGTTCTAGTTTATGATATAATACTTCTATGGTTTGTAAGTCATTTTTGTTGATTTTATTATTTGTACGTAACTTTATCTTATCCCAAATGGGGTGGCTATTCTGAACATACACACATTATGATAACATTACCACAGTCAATAATGTTTATTTACACTTCATTACACAAACAATATCTCCTAAGTCCTAACACCCTTTAAGGGGCTTTCGTGGACTTAGTGCAACCTTAACCTGATACTGAACGACCGGATTAAGTAACAGAGGCATGCCATACATTTATGTCAAATTGTTTAACTATTGAACAGAACAAAGACAGCGTATGTCTTTAATAACAGTGTGATTATTATTATATAGTATATTTCACTTTCTGTTGTGTTTTTAAAGCATAATATAAATATAGCAAGTGAGCAATAGTAAGGCTTAGGAAAGACAACGTCACCTTATTTAATAGTGCCCTGAAAGGGATTTGAAACCGCAACCAATCCTTTTCACGAGGTGTGCCATAATGAAGAATAAAGATTATCTATAAATTACCAGGTGCCTAGACAAATTGCATTTTACGATCGCCTACAAACGAACTTTTTGACAAAGTACATTTATAATGTTATAATTGTCGAAAAGTTCGCTTGTAGTCGATCGCCAAATGCAATTTGTCTACATAGATACCCAGGAGACAAATAATTTATGTGTTGATTTTACATCTTATTACATTCAGTAGCGATGAAGAGGCTTATTGTCACACACACACACAAACATACTGATTATTTCTTGAAATATGTATATTTCACGTGGAAGACAACCCGTGCGTTCATTATATTCAGTTTGCAAAGAAACTCCAGATTCAGTTATATATATTATGCTTACTTTAGTTATGTCATAAAATATAATCACAATTGTGCTTAATGATCATATTCGCTTGCATTACATCACTGTAATTGTTATATTATTTACTAACTAGCTAGTCTTGCGTGCTGTAAACAATAATGGCCTTGGAGAAATATTGGATAAAAATATTAAAAATACATTAGTTATTATTATTATACATTAACAAACTCTAGGAAATATTGGAACTGTGATGCCATTGGCGTATCCACCATTATCGCTGAAGATTTTTTTTGTAGAATGAGTCTAAAGTAGCATGATTCACATTGCTTCACTTTGGATGATCATCCAGAGTGTCAGGGTCAAAGCTGTTCATCAAAAGTGAATACGCATGTTCACACTTGTTCATCCTATGCTTTCAGTGCCATGTCAACACTTACGGTCATGTTGTATGTAGTTTGACGTACTTTCGTAAAAAAAATATTTAAATTAATAAAAATAATTAAAAATATAAACAAATTAATATAATTCTCGAAAGCATGATAATTTTGTACATGATTCTATCTTTCAATACAAATTCATAGAGAATAAGACCAATAATGGGATAAAACTTGTTTATGGTCGTTTTAGTGAAAGGGCCTTTCATCAAAATTATGTCTTGTAGTAATCACTTTCATCTGTCATCGCTAGTAGTGATCACTATTGATGAAACGCCTGTTTACACCTTTTCATTTTGGAGGATCATCCAGAGTGATCACTGAATGTGAATTGTGAACGCCCCTTTATTCACTGTATTGTGAATTCTCACCTTCACACAAATGACAAATTAATAGTTACTGGTGTATGGTTTCGATTTGTTTCTGCCCTGTGTTTTTGAGTGAAGCGTTTAAAGGCGACAGAAAAAATGATAAAAGAGTTCATGTTCCTATAAGTTAGAGTTGGCGCATTGTATTAACCGTTTCACCGCGGGGTGCGCCGATCCGAGACCACGGAATTATTAATTAACCAGCGGAGCACATATCCTAGGTGTACTCATTAATTATTGCATAATTTATAAGGTGACCAGCTTTTATACAGCGTAAAGAAGGATATTTTCTAGATTAAGTATGGGAATTTGAAGTTAGTTGGAAGAGATCGCGCCTTTGCGATAAACTTGCCTGTATAGTGATTGTATCTAACTTGAATGTTTAGCTTTTATATAATTGTTTGTAATCAATGTACAGTAAAGAATGAATAAATAAATAAATATTTCGCTATCTGCTCGGTTTTGCAGGGGAATATTTTCAATGAACCGGAGGACAGTATTTTTTTGTTAAATAATATTTTGTGACACTCCCGAATTTAGTAGTTTAATCCATTTTCTAAATGTAAAGACCTATTTTTCAGGTCTTTCTTTTCCAGAATTTAATGATTTTGTCGATTTTTCAAAAGTGAAGAACTTTTTCAGGTCTCATTTCAATTTTTTCCCTTACGTAGCCAAATTTTCGAAAAGGTGAAGAAAATTGGAAAATTTCATAATATTCTCGGTTGTCTCGAAGAATATTTGACAGATTTGTTGGATCAGTTTTAAAAAATATCAAAAAGGAGGACGCTTATCAAGGGAGGACAGTCCTTCCATATGGTGGATGGTTGGTCACCTTAATAATTATTGTATCAGTAGCCATACTAGTAATGTATATACGAGTAATAGTCTGTAGGAAGACCGAGGAAGACCCAAGCGGAGGTGGCGCGAGGTTGTGAAGCAAGACATGAGAGACTGCGGAGCTTCCCCGGAGGACGCACAGAATAGAGCCGAGTGGCGGCGAAAGACAAAAATGGCAGACCCCACCATCATGTGGGATTAATAATTGCCCAGGGAGAGAGAGAGAGTAATAGTCTGTAGGAGAATATTATTAGCCAATGAAATTGTTTACCACTATTCTATTGTAAGTAACTCTGCACAAATATTTAAGTACGTTACGTTTGTGAGATACTCTCCCTTGATACAGCAATCATTTTTTTAAACTAAATAAAATAGAAATATTAATAAAATTTACTTTCTAGCAATATTTTTTTTACATAGGCAATTCACACAGATCGAGCTAGTTGCAAACTAGACAATTCACACAGATCGAGTTAGTCCCAAACTAAGATAAATCTTGTATTATGGATACTAACGCGAAGATACACACATATAAAATGCACTAAACACATATACTCGTACCTACACGTAACACCCAGACCTAGGACAATTTGAAAAAGGTCATTCTTTACCTTGGCCGGGAATCGAACCCGAACTTGTACCGAATATTAGATACAAGTTTAAAGTTTGAAGGGTATTTTAGAATTTTTCTTTTTCTTTGTGTAGCAGAGGTGGCCAACGCGTCGATCACTAAGATATTCCTTGTCGATCGCCGAAAATTCTTTAGTGATATGATTTTTTACGTAATTTTGGTGTTTTTCATTTTTTTTAAGGTATACTTACAGAGTTTTTGTTATAAACCCAAATGCAACCTCATACAACTTTCACAGTAAGCTTAAAGCTTGTGTCGTGACAGGGGAGTTTGCCTGCACTTTTGCATGGGGTTGAAACGTGGAACGTCAAAATGCGTAGCGTTAACTGGTTGAAGGCATTTGGAATTCGGATGCTTAGGAAACCCTGGAAGGGTATGGTCAGCAATGCAACGGTTCTCCGAGAAGCAAGAGTGAATAGGGAACTAATTTCAAACATTAAAAAACATGGAAAGTGTCTCATAGGAGAAAAGTACAGGTTGCTGCTCATCAAGGGTCTTTACGATTTTTAATCTGTCCCCGTTCTACAGTGGTTTCAGCTCTCTCTTCTCCTTGGGCCATTATTGGTCCCACATGGTGGTGGGGTCTGCCTTTCTTGTCTTGTTTCTCCACTTCCATCGAGCGCATCCTCATGGGAAACATCGCAGTTCCGCATGTCTTGTCTCACTACTACTTCACGCCATCTGCGCTTTGTCCTTCCTCTTGGTCTCTTGCCGGTAACCTCGATACATTGAGCTTTATTGCCTACATACTCAGGTGGTCTCCTGGCTACATGGCCATACCATCGCATTCTGCTCTTTTGTATTTTATCCGAGATATCCCACACACCTAGACTCCCACGAATGTAGCATTTTGATGAATTCAGCAATTTGATAAATTCTTTCAAAACGATAGCGGGATTAATTCTAGTTCTCTCTGTTATAAAATTGTATGTGTTAAGGAAATTATTATGGGCTTGTTATATCAGACTAATTATAATTAATTAGGGGAACGCCCAAATTACTATTTCTGATATCATATTTATAATTGGTACTAAAACACTATAATATAATATTATGAACAATATTGAACAAATAACCTAATAATTGGACCATATACGTAATTTCTGTAAATATCATAAGACACAATTAGCTTTGCAAACATTGTTTTTCTTTGTCTTTCGACGCTTTGTATTTATTTATTCTCTTTGCACATCATCATTACATATAACAGTGAGGGTGAGGCAAAATGCAGACTAATTGAGCCATCTCGATCTCGCAAAATAGTCTTTGGAAATAGAGCGTTTAGTGTTGCGGGTCCCAGATGTTGGAACAAGCTGCCTCTGTGTCTGCGAGAGGAGGTGAATGGAGAGAGTTTCAAAAGAGGGCTGAAGACACACCTTTTTGCTGGGATTTTCGGGTGATGGATACGATATACGGCCACCTTGAGGTCATGTTCTGAGTAAACGGCGCTTTACAAATATATATTACAGTGTTAACAAAACAATATCAAATACTAGTACGATATGTAGTGGCGAGACTATCACTATGTAGTGACTTCTTTTCTGCAAGTTTGATTGCGAGGGATGGAAGATGCGACAGGAATATTGAATGGAGAAATGTGGCCGATGCTAGAATGAACGGTGCCCTTGGACCCATTGTCAGCAATGGCAATGTGTCAACAATGACTAAAATGCTGGTGCACAATACCATTCTAGTACCGACACTTATGTATGCAAGAAGGACGAGAGTGGAATAAATGCTGTGGAGATGCGATCGCTATGGAGAATGTTTGGTAAAACATTGCGTGATAGAGTGAGGAATGAGGATATCAGGAGAATGAGTGGATGTGAGAAGAGTGTTGTGGATAGAATGCGTGTAAATAAATTGAGATGGTTTAGTCATGTGGAACGAATAGAAGGGGAAAGAATGACAAAGAGGATATACCTGTCTGAAAGAAAAGGTGTGGGGAAGCGTGGGCGTCCGAGAACTACGTGGCTTGACCACGTGAATCAAATTCTCAAGGACGGTCGCGTGTTAAGTAAGACTGCATGTATGAGAAACTGGATGAATGTAGAGGAAGCGAAAGAAGTAAGTATGTAAGGATAAAGCAATATGGCGTTCCGTTCTCTCTGCCTGCCCCACCTGGGACACGGCGTGAGTGTATAGTAAAGTATAGCAGTATATTTCTTTCTAAGGATCTAAGGGGAAGGAGTTTGAGGAAGCGCGGGCGTCCAAGAATCTTGTAGCTTGACCACGAAGATGATAAACTTAGATTTTCTTTCCTATTTTTCATATAAATTTCAAGAGTTTCGACTGTTTTGAAACACGCAGTTTTATAGAATTCGACGCAAAGAATATTTCTACATACTTAGTTTAAAAAACAAAAACATATTTGGATATGCTCACATTCGATCTAATAATGTTGTCACAGCTGTTTAGACGTGATCTCTCTCTATAATATTATATCATGTCTTCTTATAAGTACTCGGGATTCTCTTTAAACAAATTGTGTCTAATTCGTGACATGTGCGTTACTCATTAACTAAAATAACATCTTTAAATAACTTCATATGTTATTATTGTTATCAACCTATATATAGAATAGAAATTCAATGGAAAAATTTGTAATGCGACCGAACAAATTTGCTACTACTACCATAGACATACTAGACTTGCAACGCGGTTCATTTTACCGGAATTTTTGTGTTCCAACATCGATGACCTTCAAGCATTCGCAATGTATTGTCTTGACGTTAGCGTCAGTTTAAAACTGGATGCAAAATTTGACTGGCTGCATGAGCGATTTTTTCTTTGAATTACCTATCTAGTATATCTTTGACTACTACTATACCGCTTTACCATCACGACACATTCTACAAATGGGGTAGCCAACGGATTAACTGCATGTAATAAACATGCAAATTGCCCTATCCATGCCAATAAATATTAAGATATCCAGGTTTAGCGACATGCCTTCTAACTACTGAATTTTTGTCCTATTTTATATTCTTTTAGTTTTGTATATACCTATTACCTATATTGTATTCTTTTCATAATAAATTTACTCACTTGTAAAAAAGGGACATTGAAGAGAGAAGTACTGTAGTATAAAAGATTCCCACGATGGCGGTTTTGGCCGGCCGGTCCTTCGGAATGATTTCCCAATGATTTTTAAGGAGACAATCATAATAATTGTAATTAAAATAATAATTTGTAATATTTACAAAAATCCTATCACGTTTATAGAATAGCAAATTAGAAACATTTCGTTTTTGTCCCATTGATTTAAGTTTATTTACCCCGGTTTCCTGACCGCTGCCCTACACTGAGAAAAATACTAAAGAAATTTCACAACGAATCATTGGTACGTACTATCAGATTAGGACCAGAGATAGTACAAACGATTTATTAGTACGAATCTATAATATTAACTTTTCGCAAACAAATCATCGATAAATTCGTCCCTCTTCTGACTAACTGTCGTATCTGCCTAAATGTAAATTGTTCAGGAGAGCGTTTTTAGTGTTTTGCCGTGCATATTTTCGTCTCTCCTAGTTATATGATACAGTGTAAATATATTACATTATTTTATTTGTACCTATTCTTATATATCTCAGAATTATTTTTGTGATGAAATTTTGAGAAATTAGTAGATACAACACATTTTATTTAGAATAATTCGTAAATACGACAACAAATCAAAAAGCTTTTCCAGGATAACGGTGACAGTTACAGATGTGATCTTCAGTTAGAACATGCAGGGCACATATAAGTACACATTGGTGATCATAACTCGATTTCGCCAAAAATATCAGATACGACAGTTAGTCAGAAGAGGGACGAATTTACCAACAATTTGTTTGCGAAAAGTTAATATTATAGATTCGTACTAACGAATCGTTTGTACTATCTCTGATCCTAATCTGATAGTACGTACCAATGATTCGTTGTGAGTTGTGAGTAGATATTTTTCTCAGTGTAAGGGCACATGATAATAATATTAAGTCGATTATTTCCTTCAAGTATTCTTAGTGGGAACGTTAAAAAACTTAAAATTAAATAATGTATTATGCTCATGCCTATACGAGTAATGTAATTTTATTGTTTTTATTCACCAAATCTTTAGGTTTTATCTTCATGAATACTTAATAATTTTTCGGTCTGACAGACACGAAAGTATTTTTATGTCATGCCGTAAGTCAGGCAATACATTATTATTATTTTAAGTTTTACGCGTCACGGAAAGGGTTAAAGATAACAGCTGATTCGTGTCATAGATAATATCGGTGAGTTATTTTTGACATGTCGTCGCCGGCATTTCATTATTGTTAATTATTTTTAGTTCACTGCGTTTTTTATCTATGCATTTGATCTTTATAGTTTATATTATTAAACATTAGAAAAAAATATTACGAGAGAAGAAATGTTGATATTGTTACGGGTGGATTGCCAGAATGTTTTTTTAGTACTACCCATTCATTGGTGGATGTTTGTGTTTAGTGTATTAAAAATAAAATGCCAAAGTTTGGAATTTTTACTATTTTTTATTGTTTTTCTGAGTTGGCACGATGCGCAGATAACGAATTCGATCAGACATTTTGATTGTAGAACCATGTTTACACGATGTAAAATTGTGCAAAATCTAATTATAAAATGTAAGAAAGCTTCCCAACCCTTACGAATTGGTTCTAGGCTGGCTTATGTGATGTCCATGGACAACGTTCACCTATAATGTCCACCAATAGAGAAACATTTCATATACAAACCATAGATGCAACCATTTTTTGGGATTTTCTGTTAAAGAACGCCTTCTCGTTTCTTCTGATTAGATTTATCACTACAAAACATTGTATGAACGTGGTTCATCTATCGATATGTTTAAAATACCTACAGCTGATGTTATGAGCGGTGTACTGTGGAGGAGGGTCGGCAATATTTTGGGAAATGTGCGGTCTTTTTATGCGTTTAGGACGAAGACCAAAAATAAGATTTTTGCAAAAAAGACTTACAACTTTATGAATACAGTGGGATTCTATTTAATTATTAAATTCGGTAAAACAAATATGTAGGTACACTGTAATATACACAATTTATTTTTATTGTTATTGAAGAATAGGTCTCCACTCTTTTTTTATAAGTTTTCCTGTGTCCTGTAAAAGGAAAGTGTTTGAAAAACCTCACGTGTTAGACAATAATTTACTCCTACAATCAGCAGTGATGGGGCATGCCAACCATTCCGAATAATGATGTCTTATTTTTTTAGTTTCCGTGGAGCACCCGGCAAAGAACGCCGTGTTTAAAGAGACGAGAAAAATAAAGACGTTTTACATCTTAAATTCAGCGGTGAGGTTTGCCATCCGCCCTGAATGTCTTGTTTTATTGGCGGCTCGGAGAGAATCACGCTCTGCATGATTATTACATGCTGCAGTTAGTTCTCTGGCTACCCCACTTGTGGGATAAGTCGTAATGGTATAGTAGTATTTTAGTTTTATGATTATAATGTATGTATATACAGTGTGTTGTACTTATTGTTATTATTGTCTGGTGTAGTAGATGTAATGTATGTAATAAAACATACAGTGTGTCCCGAAATAGCTGAGGTGTGACTCGTCAACGGGGCATTTAATTACCTACACAATATATTGTATATATAATAATATATTGTATATATAATAATATATTGTAATATATTACTATCTATCGTCACTAGCTTTTAAGCCCGTCGAAAGTACATAGATAAATTAATATAGACTAAACAGAGATGCACTGGATGCACAGACCTATAGAGAACAGCAGGGTTACTGCTGACACAATCTAAATACGATCTTAATCTGGTATTGATCTGGATCATACGACGCATGAAGGGACTATGGTCAAAAACACCGCGCTACCGCTACCGCGCGATCGCTATCTTTGGCCACTAGTCACTTCGCGCGTCGTATGATTAAGATTAAGATCGTGTTTAGATTTTGTCAAGAGTAACCCTACAGGGGCCACTCGGGAAGATTATGAACCATGGAGGGTCCCTATAAGAAAATCAACACTAAAAATTATAGTTTTCAGAAATGCTCACACATTAAAATTTCTACCCCCATATACTTAGCTGTCTCTTACATTTCGTTGAAAAATAGTTGTGATATATCTATTGAAATATATTGAATGTAAAGTCAAATTTAGCTTAATTATGGGCAGCTCCGGGATAAGCGTTAATGCCTTAAGGGGACGTCGTTATATTGCGCCTTAATATGATATCGGTAACGTTTACACCTTGTTTAGTTTTCCAGCGCAGTGACTTAGTGTCTGTAATTGTTTATTGTACTAACGAGTTAATAACACGTACGTATATAGTATGTAAACTATTATTATTATATAGTCTGTTAGCATTATGAATATAACTGACTTATTTTATTGTTTTCTGTATCTCAAGTTTTACACCCGACGTTCTCGTGTTAATAGATTCATTTGTCTTATACGTTTTCGCCGAGAATCGAACCCGGGCCCTCGTGACTCAAAGGCAACGTTACCTCTGAACCACAACGGCCGTCAATAGACATAATCAATATACAGAGGGCGAGTAACCCAAATTCCAATATTGCTTTGAGGCAGTGTCTTAAATTGTTTCCAAGTAAACCTATAGAAATAGACATTTGTACTATAGTTATTGGACATATCATCAGGCAGTCAAGCCTGCCCATCACCATCGCGGAGTGCAGGACCGAAGGCAGAAATGTTAGAAGCCAACCAAGTGACACTTAAATGGATCAACTGAAGAAGGACATGAACTGTGGCACATACGTAGAACTAAAGAGACTAGCTGAAAATAGGGAGGAATGGAGAAGAAAATCTAAACTCGTTGCAGACCAATCCAAAAGATTGCAACTCACTATAAATATTCTACAATTAATACTCGGTATAATTACTAAGTAAGTTTTGTATGAAATAGTTTGTTTATGTTAGCGTACGTAACTAACTGTATTTTGTTCTAGTATTGTACTGCGGTATTGTATTGTACCTACCTACTCTCTGTGTGTGCGCTAGTTGTCTGTTTCTTTTATGATATATAATAATTATGCATACAGCTATTCACTGACAGACTATTTTAGCCCGATATTTAAATGTGCCACTAGTGTGAACCTCATCCAGAGATAGCCCTTAATTTAAAAATATTGTCTTTCAAAACCAATAAAAAGTAATTTTTGACTATAGTTTTATACAAATAGAATGAGAATGCCCAATGATAGTTGGCCAAAAAGAGCGCTGTTCTTCCGTCCGCAAGGGTTCCGTCGGCCCGGGCGTCCCTCTTTCACAATACACCGTTCCTATGACAACGATATCAGAGCGCAGGGAATGTGGAAAGAGGTGACGCAATTGGCGCAGAGACGCTCTGAATGGAGGAGGCTGGTTTCTGCCCTGTGCTACCGAGAGGAGCGTTGAGGGCGATGATGATGTTTTATACAAATGATTTGTGTGTTCACATTGTGAAAAGACATTTTATCCCGAAATGTGTGAGACAGATAGAGTGACCCTCAGGGACAAGTGAAAGGCTTTATAGCTAAGTATTTTTAAGGGCTGATATTATTCTAATAATATCACCCTGCACTGAAACCGTAACAGCTTTTGGCCAAGACGTTCCCAGCAGTATATGATAATGATGTATTAATAATGGATACTCTATCTGTAATGTCCTTTATAAATAACTACCTCTATAACATTACGCCATATCCCACAAGGAAGGAAGACAGCAGACCAAGCAACATGTAAGCTGTTCTTTCCGTGTCAACAGAAAAATCAAGAGATTTAGTATGGGTGAGTAACCTCAAAACTGCTGAATTTTAGATGTGAAATGTCTTTATTTTTTTTAATACCTACCTGACTTTTACAAAACACTTGAAAACTTAAGTGGTAGACCGACTCTTTGTCTGAGGAATTATTTCTGAATTTTAGATGAATAAAAATTATTTTATCTTTCCGTACACCTACCTTGTGCTCTATGGCTCTCTTACAATTTTGTGTGAAATATTGAAGTTTATTGAATGTAAAAGCATGTTTAACTTAGTTAAGGGCTAGTTCAAGATAACAGTCACACTATGGGCACATTAACATGGTGGGCACTCGCTTGTTGTTTGAAGAAGGGGAATAACAGATGATTGTAGATTTCATTGAAATGTGAAGAAGATTTAACATTGTGACGTGATGGGAAGACAGCAGCGCCGAGCACGTGATTTGGAAGACGTGGAAATATTGAACCATGAACCGTAAAAATAGAGGATTTGATCCATATGTGGTTTAAGCCACGTAGTTCTCCGATAAATATACTATTTTCGTCTTCTTTTCATCATCTATTCGCTCCACATGTCCAAACTACCGCAACTCATTTAAATGCATTATATCCACAACACTTTTACATGCATTTAATTGCGCTGATAGGCCAATTTATTCTCCGCGAAGATAAGAGTTGTCACATTACACCTTTACTAGAAAAGTTGCACTCGTTAAGAGTAGGTGAAAGAGTCCAATACAAACCGTGCTTTATGGTTTACAAGGTTACTTTCTGAGCTCTGTGTTCTCAAAACAGATGCAACTAGACCCCTACGCTCAGCTAAGACATCCACCAATACGCTGGATGAGATCAATAGAGCAAACAGGTCCTGCTTCTATGATAGGCCTTTTGGCGTCCCGTCATCTGGAATCGACTCCCTGAGGACATTCGTAAGAACCAATTTAATAACAACGTTCAGGAGCAAGTTGAAGACATCCCGATCCAACATAGTTTCTTGCGCCCTTGAGATGGATGTTCCATTAAACGGCGGCGAATAAATCATCGAAGATACATACAACACTCTTCTTGCATCCGCTCATTCTTCACTCTATCATGCAACCAACCATTCTTCTCAGCGATCGCATCTCCACAATATATTTTATTCCACTGTCGTCCTTCTTCATCCAGGTACAACTAGGTTTCGCTTGCATACATAAGTTTCTACACCAGAATGATATTATTTACCGGCATTTTACTCTACATCAGCGTCTGTTCATTGAACTAAACAACGATATTATTATTGCTTTATTTCCGTTTACTTCCGTACAAGTCATAGGCTACAATTATAAATTTGGCAGACTGTATTTACTATTGCTGATGTTATTATTCAACTGTAGTTTTAGGTTGATTGTACTCGACTTATTAAATCTATTCTGTACTGCACGCTAGTATTATAGAATAGGACCAAATGCCATACGATCTTTTCTGCCTACCTCGCAAGGGAAACGACGTAATGATAAAACGTATTTCACTTACCTACTCTAGAGGCATTAACTATGTAACAATTTCTAGACATTTTAATATTTTCTTACTTGAATTTCTATGTTTATTTGTTACATGAATTTAAATTACGCTATCGCGAGTTCAGTGCACTTGCACCATTGACGAGCTTTAGTCAGTCTTGAAAAGCTCGTCAATGTGGTGTAGGTACACTGAAATCACGATAGCGTATTTTAAATTCGTGTAACAAATAAACATAGAAATTCAAGTAAGAAAAAAAATAATGAAAAAACGTACCTATGTTTGTATTTAAATACTACCTACTACGGCATTTCCCACAAGTGGGGTAACCAGCAGAACAGCTGGATGTTATAAACACACAAACTGTACTCTGCGTGACAACAAAAAATAAAAACAGTCAGAATGGATGGCAGTAAGCCTCATCACTTCTGAATTAAAGATGTAAAATGTTTTTTTTTCGAACACCTGCCTTTTACAGGAGGACACTCGAAAACTAACGGCAAAAAGTGGGAGACCAATTCTTTACCGGGGACTCCACAGTCAGAATTGTTTTTAAAAGAAACTCATTTATTCCCTGTGCAGGTACCGACATAATGGGGTGTTCATATTTGGCGAATATCGCCAGGCGAAAAAACAAAATTCGCCGGACACCGATTGATCGTCACACCTGTTCACACAGTCCACCGATATAGAAACGATCTGTCAGATGCGCTTTGATTTTGACATTATTTTCAAAATGGCGGACGTCGAGATGGAGATCGCGAAGTGTTAATTTTTAGTCGAAAATGTTATAGTAGAGGTTATAAGGCGCCTTTTAATTAAGGAAACAAACGCCACAAAACAACAACAAAGATAATAGTTGTCACGAAGTGGGAAACATTATAAAATTTATAGGTTATTATCCCGTGGAGCACCCGGTAAAGAATTGGTCTCCCACTCTTCTGCGTAAGTTTTCGAGTGTCCTGTAAAAGGCAGGTGTTCGAAAAAATTAAGACATTAATTACATCTTAAATTCAGCGATGAGGTTTGCCACCCATCCTGAATGTCTTGATTTTATATTGGCACGAAGAGGACAGTTTGTATGTTTCTTACATGCAGCTGATCTGCTGGCTACCCCACTTATGGGATATGCCGTGATGGTATAGTATAGTATAGTAGTAGTAGTATAGGTTATAAAGTTTTTATCATAGATACGGACGCCACACACATCTAAGCATGCGGGAATCTTTCAACCAGAGAAAAAGTTGGAAGGTGGTCAACTTGAGACGATATTGTTCTTACTGGTTTTTATCGTTTCAGACTAGCTGTCATTTTGTTCACACGGTTCAAATGGCTGACGATATTTTGGCGTCGTGGCGATATTCGCCAAATGTGAACACCACATAATGAAGTAATGTAATATTATGTTTGTTCATGTCATTATTTTGTTCTCTGTGTGAGTGCTATATAAGTATATAAAATTGTAGCTTACCTATTCGCAACGCAGTTCCGTGGGGTCATACAATATTCAGTAGCATCTTGACATACGGGTGGCCTAACATACGAGTTTTTTGAGATACCAGCCATCGAGCAAGCGATTTTTTGCTTTGAAATACGAGCTATTGAATGACACTTGCCTAACTCATTTCCGGAACATTCTGAAAGGGAGGAAAGAACAAACCTCCTTGGACATGTTTTTTTTTTGTTTAAACGGCCTACAGGTGAAAGTGAGAAAAGCGTGGCGAAAAAGACAAAGACCAGTGAAGTGAAAAGCAGTGACGAAAATTAAGCGAAAGTAACACTTTATAAATCTAGTTTATTTCTTTACATTTCTCTTTTATTATGGTTTTGTACAATATTTGTCGTTTTCAAATACATTTTTCTTATTCAAAAACACGTAACAAAAATAACTGGGGTGACATTTTGGGAGCTGGAACGAATTAATGGCAGTTCAATTAATTTCAATGGGGAAATTTGCTTTGAGATACGAGTAATTTGTAATACGAGCAAGGTTGCAGAACGAATTAAACTCATATGTCGAATTACCACTGTAATATAATATGTAATGGTAAGTTGCATTATAACGATTCATAATATAAATATATAATCACATTATTTAGAATACAATATTATTATGGGACTACATCAGTATTCGCAGACAGTATAGGGCAGTGTTTCCCAACCTTCTTCTCGTCGCGAACCAAAAGTAATATCCAACAGAATTTGGCGAACCCCCTATGTAGTCGTTAATGATAGGCAAAAAAACAATAAAATTTTCTTTATATGCTGCATAAGATATAGGCAGTATGCATACGTTCGAAACAACAGCGTGCAATCTGCATTGCATTTGGTCTGCTTTTTTTCCTTTTATGTTTCTTGGGCCATTTAAAATCCCGCCATTACGCTATTATTTTCGCGAACCCCCTTTGTAGACATAGCGAACCCCCAGGGGTTCGCGAACCACCGGTTGGGAAACACTGGTATAGGGAATATAACGACTGTCTAGTTCCAAAACTCAACAAGTAATAATTACTAGAGACCTGAATTTTTCGGTGTTATTTTTTTTTTACAAAAGTGGCGTTATTTTCAATAATTCGGTGTTATTTTTTCTAGTAAATTTCTAAGAAATGTATGTTTTTTTTTACAAAGAAATATAAATTAAGAGAAATCAACACAAGATTAAAATGGCAAGTTCTATTTTTAAATGGTAATGCTTAAATAATTCATATAACGAACATTTAAAATTGTTCGAAAAATTACAAGCAAATGGAACAGTGTCATCCTAAATAAATAGATACTTGATTATTGGCTTTAATTAATTTTTATTTTTTTTATTTTTTAAGAATAATATAATAGATATAATACAATTATTTTGTTGAATTTAAATTCGAATTTTTTTTTATTTTGCCATATAAAGATTTTTTTAAATCATAATTAAATATTTATATTAATTTTTAATTTAAAAATGGAGTTTTACTCATTAAGTGAAAACAAAATCAGTATAATTAAATATCTGGTTTTTTGCGAAGATGTCGTAAAGAGTAATATTTCGGTGTTATTTTTCTAAAACGTGAAAATTCGCGTTATTTGTGAAAAAGTGCGAAATTTGCGAAGAAAATCTGGTTTTTCGCAAACGCGAAAAAATACCAATTTTCAATTCCACAAACAAATGATTCGTATTGTTTAACTTTTGAACGGAACAAAGACAACGTATGTCTTTAATAACAGTGTGATTATTATTATATAGTATATTTCACTTTGTGTTGTGTTTTTAAAGCATAATAATATAAATATAGCAAAATTACAAAAATGTAGATTTCTCGAATATAAGACATTTCTACTTGTTGACTTATGGAACGGACAGTTGATAATAGGTACCTAAGTACTCAGTGTATAATAGCGTGCACGCTAGTAATAGTAACTGGACCGAGTCAGTGTAGTCGTCTAAATATACCTTCATGACGGGAGAGCCTAACAAACATTTCTTGGTACAGTCGATTCCGCTTAATTGGGACACCGCTTAATCGGGACAGCCGCTTATTTGGGACAAATCTCAAAGAACAGAAACCAAACCAAGAAACCAATACTAAATTTATATGTTTAATTGGGACAACATTCCGCTTAATTGGGACAGTAAATTTAAGATACTCGTAACAGCACATATTATGTTACACATATTCTCAAGAAAAAATATGTACAAAGAATTCTCATTTTTGCATTGAATTAAATTGTATGTACCTACCCATTTATTATTTAAATTAGGATTTTTTTTTCTTAAAAGTGTATGTTACATATTTGTAATTTATATGATAACTAGCTGACCCGGCAAACGTTGTTTTGCCATCCTATACCTACATTATTTTTTGGAAATTATTTTGAGTTCAATAAAAAATAACTAAAGACTATAAAGGTGTGAGGATGTTATAATAATTAAAAGACAAATGAAGCGTTGTAGACAAATTATTAAAGTAATTTTTATTTAGACTTATAGAAGACGCCTGGCGGGGATAACTGCAGTAATCGACCGGAGTTGAAAATGATGAATTATGTACTTATATCGCTATTAAAAAAATGGGGTTGATGGTGGAAGGGTAAAAACTTAGGGCTGTATGCATAAAAAAATATTTTGCCCTAAATTAAAAAAAAAAAAATGGGGTGGACCACCCTTAACTTTAAGGGGTATGAAATAGATGTTGCCCGATTCTCAGACCTACTCGATAAGCACACAAAATTACATCAAAATCTGTTAAGTCGTTTCTGAGGAGTGTGATAACAAACACCGTGACACGAGAATTTTATATATTAGATGTACGGTAATTTGGTGTTGACATAAGCAGTTATCGGTACAAATACCCGTTACATTGTAAAAAAGGTACCGTGAGTAAATATTCTTTAAGAAAAGGTAGACATTTCAATATGAAACAGAATAATGAAAAGTAAGATTTGTATTATGATAGAGTGAAAATCATATATGGCCACACAATTTTGGCAACCATGGGTCACCCTGAATATCTTGTGAATAGTGTTATAGATACACTCTGCTTCTATTGAGAGAAAGAAGAGTTCAGACTGTTTCCTGGCGATAACACTCTAAATGGGTGAAAAGCCATCCAAAAAAAAAGAAAAAAAGTTGACTCATTGACACGACATTGTTTTTTATTCTTTCCAACAGATGCAAAAAATGTGCTTCTTGTTTTACCTTACTTAAATGCAGTTATAATTACATCTTAAAAAGGAAATATTATAATTGGTGGGTTTTTATTTTATGTGGGTATTGAGTCTTGAAATAACCCCCTCAATGAAAATGGGCATATATAGCCTGGTCATAGCATGTGGATTTGCAATTCATGTGCATGTAATAAACATGCAGGTTGCCCCTTCCGTGCCGATATAAAGGTTAGGCAATCAGGATGGGTGATATCAATAGGATACAACACAAAAGTGAAGGATTCAGTAGACCAGCTGCATGTTATAATCACGCTGGTTGTCCACTTTGTACCATAAATAAATAATGCATGGCATAGCCTCATCACTTACGTAAAATGTATTTGTTCAAATATCAACCTTTTACAGAATGCTGAAGAACTTACAGAAAGTTGGAAATCTATTTTTTGCTGGATGTTCCATGGGATATACAGTTAGAAAATAAACTATTTTTTTCCAAATTCAAGAAATGGTTGCTGTAATGGAATTGTTGGGAAAATAAAAAGATATTTTAAAATGTTAAATATTTGAATACCTAATAATTAGATATAGCTGAGAATAATAAATATACATGTTAGAATAAGTGTAAGTAATTTCATGTATGTAAGCAGTACCTAACACCTCCTTCACACAAGTTTACTTATTAAAAAGGCTCATACACTCTAATACAGATTAATCAAGCTAATGTAATGAAATAATATGTACGAAAACCATTGCAATACTTACCTACTCACCATGCCATACTCAATGCAGAACAAAAAATAAATCATTCTTAAAAAAGGAGCCATATTTTATTTATCTACTGATAATATTATCTCACAAAAAATAGAAAACTAAATTTAGTTTTATATATTGGACCAAAAATACATAATATAAGATTTATTTAATTCTACTACCTAAACACAGTGAATGAGTAAAATAATAAATTTGTTTTTTATTTTTTTTCTTCCTATACTATGCTAGGTCCTCTAGACGTTGCCAAGCACATGGCAAAGGCTTCCCAATCTCCACTTCTTGAGTAAAATAATAAAATTATGTATTATTTTTAATTCTCTTCTTCTTGTACCATGCTAGGTCTTCATGACGTTGCCAAGCACTCGGCAAATGCTTTCAAATCTCCACTTTTTGGATATTTTACTGTCTTCAATTTATTAACTAACATCCAAATATTTGATTTTGTCATTCTTGTTATTGAAATGAATAACCAGTCATATCTGTAAAGAAAAATAATATATTATATAACACATTTTAGATAACTCTCTTACACAGATTTTACAAAAATTATGGTTCGTTTAGTGATACCTAGTTCAATCTTGGTACGCTTTATTTAAAATTTATGATTCATGTCTCAGTTTACAGTGTAACATTTTCATTAATTATAATATAATTCAAAGTGATAAATAATTAGTTATCCCTATTATTTGGCTATATATTCTTGTTATTATATATATAAAATATAATATATGTAAGTATTAAATGTCTTATAAATTAAATTCATATAAAACACTGCAATTGGCCTTATTTTTTTGTTACTATGACTTAAGTTCCTTATGCTTTATGTGCTGTTGTGTTTAAATTAACAAATATATTCTTACCTTTATAATAATTAATGCTCTCTTAGAATCACAAGGCAGAACCAGCTTCCAAGATTCAGGGTGCCTTTGCATTAATCATGTAATCTTTTCCTAGCCCTCAAATGTCATTGTCATGGTAATGAATAATCCTTTAACATCAGAATCGTTTTAATCAATGTTTATTGTTATGCATTTTCCATTATTTCTGTAAAAAGGTAAAAAAAACAAAGTTTTAATATCTTGTTGTAAATTACTCACGATTAAATACGATTAATATGATTTCTTCATAATGTTGCATCTACTAACTTAATATTATCAATATCAATTAAATAATATCACGGTATTTCTTAAAATAGTAAATTACTTCAGATGTAATTGTATAATGTCAGTTTATAAGTTCATAATGAATTAAATGAAATGAGTTGTCAAACAAAACTGACTCCTGTAACAAATGTTATATTTACTTGTGTTTTTAAGGCATAACCTCAAACATTTCTTCGTAGAAACTAATGTATCATATTACTTAGTTCATTATATCTATTGGTTTTATATGAATGTGTACATAAACATCATTATTACCTTTTATTTAGTCCAAAAATATTTGTTATAGTGTTCACTATCACTTCACTTAATTCACTCTGTACATAATATTGTGTATGAGTGGTACCACTCACATTTGTATATAATATAATGTACAATATTTTATTGTCATACTATGAAGTTTATTATTTTATAAAATGTAGTAGTTAAACAAATAATTCTGTACGGAACGCAGACTTTACAAAATAGACATATTATAGCGTCTTTATTTTGTCAAAATATAAATGGCGTCGTTTCCAATATGTCAAATTATCGAGCGACGTGATTGGCCGACGTAGAATATTTATAAAACGATGTTGCCGTTAACAAAAAATAATGTTTTTTCGTTTCTTGAATCTTCATGTAACACGTTCAAATTATTTAAATATTGGTTAATTCGCGTAAAACATGTTGCAAAAGTATTAAAAAAACACAAATTAAACTATTTTATGTAACATACATTTATAATGATACATTTACTCGAAATAAATTATCGATATTTTCTTAATTAATTTTAGTATGGCAATATAATATGGTACACAATTTTGGCGGTAAAGAATATTTTCTTACCCTTTCAAACTGACGTAAAAAACGTATTTTTTATCTCATTCACACTTTTTTTTTACACTCTTTTTTGCTGTTTTTCTCGCTCCTCAAAAAGAAAGTACGGCATTTAGTGGGTTTTTATTTCACATAGATACCTCATCTTGTAATGGTCAGGTCAATGGAACGCAAATTCCTTGAAATGGGAGAGTATAGCCCGGTGAAAGTTTAGTATAGAAATTCAAAAATCATTTTTATAAGATATAAGGATAAGGATTTATACCTATTACCTGTATGTAATTTACAGTTTTCAAGAGTTTATAAAATAAAATAATTGAAAAAAAAATATGCATTGTTATTTTATGTGTGTATTACTGGTTAATGGCCTTAGTTGCCAAAACCAAATAAATTAATTAAAATAAATGTGAACTTCGCTTAATTGGGACAGCCGCTTGATTGGGACAAAATGCCCAAGTCCCGATGTGTCCCAATTAAGCGGAATCGACTGTATTAAAAAAGATACCTACATTTATTTTTCATTTTTCCCCTTTTTGTAATAGGTATACTGCTGCCAGGCATCCAGAATATTTCAATTTTTATTGAAACGAAGAGGATGACTTGTATGTTATCTCCCACAACATTCAGACACAAGGATTGACAGACGCCGTATAGAGGACGGGACGCCATATAGATCTACTTCTTTCTCTTTCTTCACATTCATACAAGTCTCATACACGCATGCCTGCTGCTCTTACTCAACTCGCGGCCGTCAGACAGTTGAAAACAATTAATTATGGTCAAGTTGGTAAAATAAATATTTTAGTTAGGTTGTGTTGGTAGTAGTCCATGCCCTACGTGTGACGTTAATACTTTAAAATAGTGTCGCTGGGTTTCAAAATTCGCTATTACACATTTTTGTAATTCGGAGAAATTTAATAAAAGCTATTGAGTACACAAGTATTAAACGTACTTTCCTGAAGTCAAACAAGTTTGTTAATTATAAGATTGTTACAACAAACAGTTCAATTTTAAAATAAATTTTGCTTTTGAATAAAAATAAACTGTTTATTTTGTATACCTAGATAAAAATAGTTCCTATTGGTTGGTTGAGTTATAGAGGATATTAAAAGACACATAAAGGAATATAGCGGGATTCTTTTCTCATCATCATTTTATTTTTTATTGTTTTGTACAATAGGTGAGTGTTTAAAAAAAAGAAGATTTTCTACAGTTACAGTGATATGTTACAACTAGATTCGCAATGTCATACAAATATTCTCTAAAAATGTGTACCCACCCGTCGAGGTACAATACCTGAGTAGTGATGTGAGTAGAGAAAATTCTCCGGAGAAATTTCTCGAGAACGAGAAATTTCTCCGAGAACTGATTTATTATTATTTTACTGTTAAATAAAAAAAAAAAAATTCTCGGTAAATTCTCTACTTCGAGAAATTTACCGAGAAATTTCTCGGTAAATTTCTCCAAAAATTATTTCTTGAGAATTCCACAACACTATACCTGAGTAATATATATTCATCTCTTTTCTTATGTATATATTCATCTCTATCTACCGGCCTTTGTCGTCTGTAATAATCCCCATTCTCATATTGTCTATCTCTTGTTATCTACAAACAATTTATATGTGTGTCGCTTTTTTTCAAACTAAAAATTGCGGCACCAAGGACCGCAAAGAGATTTTATTGATGGTACATGTTTGAGATTCATATTGCAAATCTAGGTATAACATATCACTGTACAGTTATAGAATTTTTAAATAAGAATCCAACGACATATTATTTAACTCAATTTTCGTGAAAATGTGTTATAGCGGGTTTCGAAACTCGGTGACTTAATAGCTTATTTTTCAGGAAATGATAAAATACATAACAAACAAAATTGATTAGGTACTTAAACATTTCAACAGGTAGAATGTAAAATGTAACTGCGTCTTTTTTTTGTTCAAATATTAGTAATACGAAAATGCCATTACAAATTTCTCAGAAGCCCAGACATTTCTGCCGCAGTATCAAAACTAAAGTAACTCTATTTGCGTTCTTATTTTAAATGTTAAGTTATTTGAATCTTGCGAATGTATTCCGTGTAATGTTGCCGCATTGCGTCTACTACTACTACGGTGTTGCAATATGTAAAAAATAAACTAAAATGAAGAAAAATAAATAAGTTGTTGATAATATGTTGAGGCGACATACACAACAAGGGTCTATGAACTCATGGACCTTTTTTTGTAAAAATGAATTCTTGTATGTCTTGTCTGTGCCCATGCTGATTTTCATTGCAATAGACCATTAAAGGTCACGTGGTCTTGTCTATGGATTTGCTTTTGCTTGGGGGGCAAACAGTCAGATTGCGCAAATCATCCTTGTAGGATGTTATGCCATAAGAGAAAAAAAAGAGAGCCAGACGACAAAATAATAACAAAATCGACACTGACAGTTTTTTTGATTATTAGGTATTCTTTAGGCGTTCCACCTAATATTACACCGTAATCGTCTGTTGTGTTGGGATGCCTGATGCCCCTCAATGATTTTTCTGTGACGTCATCCTTTAATGGTCTATATCTTGATTCTTTATGCCTGTTTTTGAAGGATAGATGTTAATTTTGTTGGGATTTTTTCGTCAGCGTTGAATTGTAAATTTAATGTTAATTGTATAAGATATAATATATTTGATGTTTTACCAACACTTCGCCTGCCACAGCACACTCAAAATCGTGATCTTTTCACGGAGTATATTAATTTATTTATTTATTGTCTTAAGGGACACAAACAGTTCAAATTAACAAATATCAACGTTCAAATTTCTTCGGCAAACAAACCAATCAAGGTCCCGTAAATTACCGAAGCGTATGACGAACACGTTGCTAGCAAACAGTACCTAATAATATACCATACTTAAATCAAAAATAGAAAACAAGACAAAAATCATGAAATTAAATAGTTAAAAATTTACATTACAATTAAATTTATACTACTTAATTAAAATTATTAAAACAAACAATAATTAAAAAATGTGCACGTATGTGAAATTCTGTGATTAACGTGTCTCAAAATGCCGTTTTGGCTAATGCGTCCTTTTTATAAC
Organism: Athripsodes cinereus; assembly: GCA_947579605.1. Lineage (NCBI taxonomy): Eukaryota > Metazoa > Arthropoda > Insecta > Trichoptera > Leptoceridae > Athripsodes > Athripsodes cinereus. The sequence goes on from OX388328.1 coordinate 14,452,263, forward strand.
TACAGCGTCAATTCCAGACATAAACAATATGAACAGACATTACAGGTGGGTTATTTATATTTTCATTCAAGAGGATAATATTATGTTCCAAAATAACAACACATCTCAGCTGGAATATCTATTAATAACCAGAATTGGAAATCATTAATCTAAATTATAACCTCGCTAACTTGTTAATGAAATAGTTAACTTTATTAATCGTTAAATCCTGCAACTACTTCTATACCCTCACGCCGTGTCCCAAGTGAGGTAAGCAGAGAGAACAGAACGCTAAATAGATCTATCCATACCCACTTCTTTCGCTTCCTCCACTTTCATACACTTTCTCATGCACACACGTCGGTTCCTCTCATTCAACACACGGCCGTTCTTTACATGAATCATAAAAGGAATTGTAGAACGGTTTAACGGTAACATTTTGCCAAATATGAACTGTAGAGGAATTGCTCAATATGGCCATTTTAGGCCCCCTGTACACCGTAGCTTATTCACGCGCATTCTGTCCACAACACTATTCTTGTATCCGCTCATTCGAGAGGGAAAGCGAGAGGATCAATTTGTTAATAGTTAATGCCTGTAACTCCTATATACGAGTATATTTATCTTTCAGTAATTTTTATTCACGGTTTATATTATGAAGGTCAAGTTCAGGGTTAAAACGGAATTAAGAGTCGTAATATATTTCACGATTTTTACGCGGCGGCAGAACTGCCATCCACACTTCTCAGCAGTTTATACAACCAGATAAGTCTCCATATAATCAGTCATGGTCACACAAAAACTTAACAGTCTAATAATGCCGGGAAAAATTCACCTATCCAGATATACAGGATATCAAAGGATTAGGCTCAAAACACAGCGGGTTCAAAATACCAGCATTGTGCCTGAAATATTTGTGTTCAAAAACTTTCTTACAATACATATAACAAGTGTTTATTATAATAGATTTTTGAATTTTAATGTACAAATTAACCGGTAAATCTAATTATTGTAAATTATTTATTAAAGATTTCGGAGTTACTCCTGTAGCTGACATGACTAAAGGTACAGTCAAACTTGATTAACTCGAACTTCTATAACTCGAATTTGCGAATAATTCGAATTTTTTTCAAGTCCCTTTAAAAACGGTCATGGACCCTGACTAAAGATATGTATTACCTTTAGTCAGGGTCCATGACTACCAAAAGTGATCACTTAAACTAAGGTGACCAACTATTTTTTGTTCAAAAAGAGTACACTTTGCAAGTATTTCATAGGTAAAAAAAGAAGAAAAAACCATAAAAACTTTATTTTCTTTAAAAAACATATTTTTCTTCGGACTGGATTTTTTTGCTAAATGAGGATGTTCGTCTAATAATGTAGCCACATCCGAACAACTTTCATTTTGCATATTAAATTTGACTGTTAAGACGGCAGATAATGTTTTTACAGAAAGTTGCGACTTCTCACTGCTCCAATAATCATTCCCTAGTGAAAATACCCTTTCAACAGCAGTATGTGTTAGTACCTGGACAACAATAGTAGTGCCTGGACAACATAAGGAAATTTCTATTATATAAAATTATACAAATGAGTACTTTCAGAAAACAGGATTTGAAAAGAGTACGGTTTGCGAAAAAAGAGTACAAAACTCAATAAATGAGTATAGTTGGTCACCTTACTTAAACCAGCCTAGAACCAAGTCTCTCAGTTCGCTCCTTCCGATTAGATCAGTGGTTCTTATAACCTTTTTGGGGGTACCGAACCCCACCAGTTACATATGCATTCACCGAACCCCTCCTAATTTGAAAAATAAAATTAGATTTTTACAAACTCAAAGCATGGTATATAATTATATATTTAAGTGTACAAAATGAAAAAAAAAAAAAACAAAGATCAAACATTAAATTTTAATGGTTCAATCAAAACATGAAACATATTAATTAATATTAAATCAGTGAGACTTCTGCAGTTGCCTTTCAGAAACCAATTCAGAAATTCGCGGCTTTACCTTGACAAGTACCACTCTCATGTCATTTTCACAACAAAGTCTATTCCTCTTCTTCGTTTTTATATCCAACATCTTCGAAAAGGATTGCTCGCAAAGATAATATATTAGAATAAACTGGCAACATTGTTTTTCAAACTTGTGGTTTGAAGGAATTATCAGAGTATTTTTTTCTTATTCCAACTCTCAAAACTATCTTGCCTTTAAAATGATTTTCACCGAACCCCCAAGACTGACTCACCGAACCCCTGGGGTTCGATCGAACCCAGGTTAAGAACCACTGGATTAGATGTTACATTGTGTATAAACATGGTTCTCCAATCTGTCTGATTGGTTTTGTCATCTGCGTGTTGTCCCCAAATTTAGTTGAACAATAATAGAAAAATGGTAAACATACTATAGAGAGTAGAAAAAGAAGAAGTTCTCTATTAATGTGTATGGGCCTTTAGTATTAGTATTTATATTTTATTATTCATTATTGTATGTATGTAGTATTATTGTAATTTATGTTTGTAATTGTATACCTATGTGTGTGTATTGTATTTATATTGTCAATTAATTTATGTACTGTGAACAATTACTCATAATGCCGCTTAGGACCGGAAGAAAAAATAACAGTCACAATTGAGTCAAGTCAGAGTTCTTAATAACATCTGCTATTTTTTTAGTTATAGACAGCCGGTGTACCGTAGAGGTAAGGCTCTTGCATTTGAGTCACGAAGTTCCGTATCCCAGCCTGGGCAAAATGAAAATGTTATTTTTGCAACCTGCTTTCTAAAAAATTGTACTGCGTTACTAGTCTATATTTCAAGCCGATTGAGTGGAGTCCCCAGTAAAGAGTAGATCTCCCACTCTTTTATGCAAGTGTTTCAGTGTCCTATAAAAGATAGGTGTTTGTAAAATCTATTTGTAAAATAAGTTCGATACAAAATTCTTGATACGGTGATTTGTAGCAGGGATGTCGCGAATATTCGCATCCGCATCCGTAAATGTGGAGCTTCCGCATGTATTTACACATCCGCATCCGCATTAATCAATAAAAAAAAGTTGCGGCAATATTACTTTTTATTACGTATAATGCTCCTATTTTAAATTTCATTTACTAATTGTAATTAGTTAAAATGTAAATAATTTAATAATAATAATAATAACAGCTTTATTGATATAAATAAATTCAATTTTAACATATTCATTATATGATTCACCTAACTAGGCTACAGCCCGTACTAAGGTAGATCAATTTATGTGTGGTCAAAGAACATTGCTCTTAGTTAAAGTAACGTTAACTAAAAAACTTAATTAATTAACATAAAATAAAGAGAAAACTAAATAAAAAGACAGAACAATAATATGCACTTTATATACATTTACACCCATGCACACACATGTACTACAGACACACACACACACACACACACCCGCACCCACACACGCCCACACCCACCCACACGATGAGTGTTAAACATTTATAAACGCGTATAAACGCGTATAACCATATAAACATACACAACACATATACAAACCCAAGGGCACTGTATGAGAGACGCTCGAAGAGGCTAAGCCGGTATGTAGTTAAGTATACGTTCTGTCTCGCCGCGTCCAATTTTAAGCAACCAGTCCGTAATGAGTCTTTTAGGTAAGGAGTTGTTTGTCATTTGTCGTTTAGTCAGTACATTGTCCTGTATTTTGTTAAGGAGTCTTGGTGCCTGAAAAGTAAAATGTCTTTGTGCAAATTTGGTCCTCGTTTTTGGTACTTTGTAAAATTGTTTATTTCTGCATCTTGTCGATAAATTGTGCGTTATCTGTGTCTGTAAGTGCCCGTGCTTAATGTAGTGTAAGATTATATTTTTTGTATATGTCTGTCTTATGTCCAATACACCGAATTGTTGGAAGAGAGCAGCTGATGGGAATCTGTAAGGTTTTTTGTTGATTACTCGGATAATTGATTTCTGAGCCTTTATTAATGGATCTAGAGCTGTCAGTGAAGCTCCCCCCCAACCAAGAATACCATACGACAAAATACTATGCACCAGAGCAAAGTATACGGTCTTCATCATACTGATAGGCAGCATGTTCCTCACCTCTTTGAAGACGTGCAAGGTACTTCTGAGTCTATTTGCTGTATTTGCAATGTGCTCTTTCCAGCCGAATCTTTCATCGATCAATATACCGAGGTACTTAGCATTTCTTACTTTTTTAGTGATTGGACAATTGCATGGTAGTATGTCTGCGGTAACAGTGTCACAGTTGTGTATTTTAATTGTTTTATTTTTTACATAGTCATCGTCTCTGTTTGTTATATTGATTGTCATGTAATTAGTTTTGTCCACGTTGAGAGTTAGTAGATTAGAGTCCAGCCATCTCTTCACCAGACTCAGTCCCCTCTCTGCCCTCTCATGAACACTGTCCCATGTTCCACCATGAAAAATAAGTGCCGTATCGTCAGCAAATGACACTACATCTCCGTAATCCAGGACAATATTCGTCAGATCGTTGATGTACGTGAGGAAGAGAATTGGACCCAGTACGCTTCCCTGTGGGACTCCGAACCTGATGTGCGCCCTGTCACTCAAGTAATTTCCAATTTTTGTTTTTTGTGTCCTGCTAGTCAAATAGTCAGAAAACCACTTATGTGCCGTTCCACGAATCCCCAGTTTCGACAGCTTTGCTAACAACAATGCATGGGAGACTGTGTCGAAAGCTTTTGCGAGATCAAGAAATACAGTAATACATTTTTCCCCCTTATCTAATATATTGACAACTCTTTGTGTGAGATAACCAATCGCCTCTTGTGTACCCCTGTTTTTGCGAAAGCCAAATTGTTTTTCAGATAAAATATTATTTTTTTCAAAGAAATCCAATAATCTACATTTAGCGGCTGTTTCAATTACTTTCGATAGTGAATTTAATAAACTTATGGGTCTATAGCACCCTATATCATCTTTTTTCCCACTCTTGTATATCGGACATACAACGGCTTCCTTTAAGTGGTTTGGGAAAATACCATCTGACAAGCTCATGTTCGTAACAAATTGAATTGGCGTCTTAAGGCTATCAATGCACCATTTTAAAATTCGCGTCGAGATAAGGTCTGTACCGACAGTAGTTTTGTCTTTTAAATTTTTGATTATTTTTTCTATTTCATTAGTGGTTACTGGTTCAAGATGGTGCATTACATTGTTAGTAACTATCGTGTTTGTTTCATACTCCATTAATTGCAGTTGTGCTTCAGTTTTTTTTATATTATTTAGAGTCTTCTGAGCCAGTGAACCTCCTACATTTATGAAGTATTCATTCACAAATTTGGTTGCAATTTCGCTATTTTTATCATCTATTTTGTAAGTATTATTGTTTATAGTCAAACTCTCTAACATACATTTTGATTTCTTTTTATTGACAACTTCATTTAACAAGTCCCAAGTTTTTTTGGCGTCGTTTGAAACGGATTTAAATTTCTGCGTGTAGTATTTGTTTTTTGCTGATATTAAAAGAGATTTGCAAGCGTTACGGAATTTAATGTAAGTATTTTTTATTTGAGTATCATGGGGGTACTTTTTAGTCTTCATGTGGAGCGCATCTCTCACATTTATACTACGAAGTAGACCCGGAGTTATCCATGGTTTTAGTCTACGTTTAGAGTGGGGAACATGTTTCACGGATGTATGAGCTCCTATAATGCTGTTCAATGTATTCACGATATAATCCGTAGCCTCATTCACATTCGTCATATTGTATAGGGATGTCCAATCTACTTTTGCCGTATCCTGTCTGACTTTTTCATAATCTATTCTTATCTGGGTTGTCGTAGGGGTGCCCAATGTCTGCAGCTTACTTTGTTTCAGATAGAGTATGGTTGGATAATGATCCGTTATTAGACAATCGCATATGATACCCGTTATATTAGATTTATCACGTCTAGTTCTTATAAATATATGATCTAACAATGAGTCTATCCTAGTAGGGAGGTTGATTGCGGAAAGCATTCCTTGTTCTGCAAGTAGTCCAAGATAATCTTCTATTTGTTTATTATTTTTTTGCAATATATCTATATTGATATCACCCACTATAATATATTCCCCATTATCATTACTTTCAAGCAGACTTGAGAGGGAATCAATGAATGGTATCAGATTATGGGTAGCTGGCGATCTATATATACCTAATATAGTTATTTCCCCATTTAAAATGACTCTGAGACAATTTGCGCCCAAAATCACAGGTTCATCGACCAAAGCGTTTAAGTTTTTTCTTATGTATACTACAACTCCATCGTTTTGTTTAAAGTGTCGGGCAGAAGAGTGAACATCATAACCACTTATACTATAGAGAATTATACCATCCCTCAACCAACACTCACTTAATACTATCAAATCAAACTCGCAGTTAATATTCGCAATCATAGCGATCAATCCGTCAAAATTTCTATTGTAACTTCTTATGTTACAGTGAAGTATTCTAAGTCCTCCACTACCACTGAGAATATCCGAGCATCGCCAGGTAGGAAGCACGAACGTACTTATTGGTTCCGAATCTATTTCCTCCGAAGGATTACTCGCGCCCTCTATATGTGGATAAGCGCAGTACATAGTACTTATAAGTGTCAATATTAGAGTCGTAACAATCCACCATAAAAACGCTCCCACCGTAGCATTCAAATCGTAACAAACAATATTCACCGCAATTAGATATGATCATTGTACTCACCTGAGTTCCTCCCTTCGATTCACAATGGTTGACTAATTCTATGTTGCTTCGAACAAGACGCAAACAATGATAGAAAATATGTTCATTAATAATTACATTGTAGGTTATTGAAATGTCACTTTGACAGCCAGATGTAAACATTATGAATCGAACAAGTTTGGCGGCACCTCCGTTATAACACATAATATACCCAATATCAACACCAGATACACACACAAAAGTCACTGATTTACTGCAGTATGACACCGAACAATGGCTGTTTATTTTGTTTTCAGAATCATAAAACACTACACTATACCGCACTCTCCTTTTTTTAATAGATTCACCCATGATGCACAAGATTTGATCAGCTGTTAAAATAATATAGCATTTAAAATCATATTTAGTTATATTACTCAACTGTTTCCAAAGCGTGAAGCTAATATTATCTATACGCATTATTGTTAAAACATTTACGAGGATATGAAATACACAAACCAAATCACTTCTTCCCATATTCTCACGATATAATATCGATACGGTACACAACAAACTATTACTACCAATCACAAACACGGAAACATCACAACACACAACATTATTAATTACGGCACAACACAATATACATAATACATATTTCTGTCTTTTTTCACAATTATTAAAATGTAGGCATGCTATACTATATTGCAATTCGCAAGTAGTTTTATTAAAATAGAGTTTAATATTGATAATAAAACACAACAAAATATCTCTGGTTACTACTTTCAGATCGCGGTATGAGAGCTTCGTAGTATAACTACGTAAGTCATATTCCAGAAATATTATTTTTTTTCTATAAGAACAAGAGTAATATATAAATGAAAAAGTAAGATTATATCTAATAAAAATTTCATACTTAAGGTATAAAAATTGATCAGTTTGGGCACAAAAATTAGATCCACCCTTTATACGAGCCATATTACTTCATAAGGTTTGCAGTACAGACGGCGTTTTTATATGGATCACTCTTCCTCCTTCCTCCTTCCTTAGCATCACTTTGCCCTCATGTATCCATACGAATTTATAATTCTTCTCCTTGGCAATTTTCCTTGCGGTTAGGTACATGTGTTTAAGGCGTGGAGTAAGAGTCTCCTGTATGTAAATTGGACTGCCGTATGCCATGCCGATGTCTTTAGTGTTTAGCTTCATTGTTTTCAGTTCTATGCCTCTATTATACTGTTTGATCGCTTTTAAGTATTTCTTTTTAGTTTCTGTTGTTGCAAATGTGGCAATGACGCACCCGTGACGCTTGACGTCTAAGCTACGCGGCTCTATATTGTCTTCGTCCTCGTCCCGATTTGTATATGCAAATCTTTTTGTGCTTTCTATATCCTCCTCGCATATCTCCACATCTGCTATTTTTGCTATTTGCATGATTATATCTTCTAGTTTCTCGCCTCGGATATGGGGTATTCCTCTTATTTCTATCTTCTTAGCATTCTTTAACTGGTCTGAGCTGTCTATCCTTTCTTCCATGAATTCAATTCTTCTTTCCAGCTCCTTGTTCGTCTGTGATAGGTTTTGCAGTCGTTTTTCCATCTCTTCCTGATCATTTACCTTCATCAGAAGAATGTCGTATTTTTCGGTAAGGAACTGTATAGTGTTCTTAATTTCCTCGTTCTCCTTTAGAAGTGACGCCATCATTTTCGTCTGCTCCTCCATTTTATTCATCAAGCGGTCATTATTTTCTCGTTGTGTGGCAATCAGGTCTTCCTTCAGAGTTTTTATTAGATCAGCTAACTCGCCTGTCTTCTTTGGTTTACAGCATTTCCATGACTCCTTTGCAACTTTGCTCATCTTTTTGAAGTTCTCCAGTGTGAGTCCTACACATGAATAGTGATAGGTATTTTGGCACTTGGTGCATTCAATAAGTTCCTCTGTTTTCAGACTTACGTTACACGCGATACAAGCCACACCGGCTGACATGTTTGTAGATAAAAGTCTTGCAACAATACTCTTAAACAGTTATGATATTGATGAATATCAATTATACAGTCACTTTCAGTACAATTCTACACTATTATTAGATAACCAATATGTTTATTAGGCTTTCACTGCACAACACCTCTCTTATCACTCAATATATCCTCGAAAACACTATTATCAATAACAGAGATCCAAATATATCACTTTGCTCTATGCAGTGTTGCTAGTGTTTTGAATTATCTACTATATCATTATTTTAATTCTTAATTCATATACTTTTTTTTTCTTTAACATCATAAACATCCGCATCCGCGGATGTGAGCTTACAAAAATCCGCATTCGCATTCACATCCGCGGATGTGTAAAATTCGACATCCGCAACATCCCTAATTTGTAGTATTATTAGTGGAAAATTGTTTATAATTGCCCGACGATTTCGAGTGTCAAACCAATGGCCCACGGATAATAAGAAAGAATAATTGTAAAACATACTGTGATATCTGTGATTAATATAACCAACTGTTCTTTTTATTTCGAATCTCCTATAGTAATTTATATTATAAATAAATACAATGGTTTCCGTTACCTACTTCCACACAACAATAATATGAATAATATATACACAGAGTATAAATAGCAAGCTATATACAAATAATAAATTATATATACAGACAATACAAATAATTATATAGTAACTCTTATCTATACATAATTTGTATTCCGTTACATAATCAATTAATTTATCGTCGTTGCATATTCAAAAAGAGCTATGTGCGAACATTTTTATTTAGGCAAACCTACTCTTTAAAAACTGTTCATTAGGGCAGTGTTCCGCAAAGCGTGTGCCGCGGCACACTGGTGTACCGTGGTTATCAGTTGGTGTGCCGCGGAAAAGGGTCAAGGTTTTGTTAAGATAATACACCTAAAAATAGTTGAGAGCTATAAGAGCAGGCGCTTTGTTGGGCGCGGGGTGGGACAGCCTCCCCCGCGTGGCGCGCCTGACTCACGAGCTATCGCCGAACGCAACCTATGGACTGGGTACGCAATCCATTCTCGGATAACATTTCCCTTGGACACTTACTTGAATTGGGATTTTCAACTCTCACTACTATTAAATCGAAAAAAAGAGAGCGCCTGAGGACAATCAATGAAGAGATGAGAGCAGCTTTATCAAGGATTGCTCCAAATTTTGATCGCCTGTGCTCAGTTAAACAGGCTCACATTTCTCATTAAACATCTTTTCATATTAGGTAGGTATATTGATTTTACTAATAAATAAATATTAAATTAATAGTCATTGCTTTTTTCTTTAGTGTACCTCTAATTTTTTTTGATTTGATAGGTGTACCTTGAACACAAAAAGTTTGCGGAACACTGCATTAGGGCATTAGAATTATTGTTTGGACTTTTTATTGGCATGTGATATTATTCTTTAAGTATTGAATTTTAATATTTGATACTAAGAATCACTTTATAAAATGGTTATGATGTCATTATAAGCAGTTTATTCTAGAAATATCAAAACATTTATAAATTCACATACCCCTTTTTGAATATTATGCAACGACGTGATGCATGATCGTTTCGTAGGCTCAATACTATAACTATACATCTCGAATTTTGATGATTTTCAGTCACCTATGTGTTCCCGATGCTCATCTTTAATTATTAATGTTGTTATGTTGTCTTTTTTTTCTAAACCATATAATTATTATGATAATTTCATAATATATTTTGTGTTGCAGACTTGAAGGACATTCCTTGTTTTTATTTTTTTTTTATTTTAGTTGTCCTTTAATTGCTTCGTCTGGTAAATATGATGTGAAAACAATTTGCATATTCTTATTGTTATATAGTGTAACAGCATATCATGGACTCAATGCTAGAACTAGACCAGGGATGTTGCGAATATTCGCATCCGCATCCGCAAATGCGGAGCTTCCGCATGTATTTGGACATCTTATATTGAAAGGACCCTCCACACACCCGGATATCTCAGGAGTCAAAGACTCCTATTTATCCGCACTTGCAAACAAAAATTTGTCCTCACGGGCGAGCCATATGGGCAGCCTGAATGGCCGGCCGGCCAAATCCGCCTCGTGGGAATCTTTCAAACTACTGTAAAACTTTCAATATCCCCTTAAGGTAGAGAAACACCAATATTTATATTTTTATTAAAATAATACAAGGATCCGAAATAAACACATAGGAAAAAAAAAATAACAATAAGTATACCCAATAATCAAAATTTGTTACAAAAAGCAGAAATATGATGTCCAGAAACTTTTAAGGATCCAAGATAGAGAGCGCAGGGGTCACCGGTACCAGAGTAATGTGAAAACTATTCTCCCTCCCGAAGGGGACATCCCAACCAATGCTACTCTCCACCAAGGGAGACAGGACGCACAAGAACGAAAAACGAGTTCGCCACACGAAAAACCGCACTCCAAATCAAATCAACCTGCAGATTCTCCCGCGTCTGCCGAAGGTAAGCCCGGCAAACGCAGGAGGTCCCACCTAGATACCCAGGTATCTACAAACTTTCTGAAGGCTCTAAAATTCTGAGGACACAACAGAACCTCACCAAACCAAATAGGTCTGGGAGTCCCTTCACTCATTTCCTCGAACATCAGATCCCTAGCATCCGTCATCACCGGACACACCCAAAGGATGTGGTCCGCATACTGCTTCCCCATCCCACAAACACACCACGGGCTCTCCGAAAGCCCAAGATCAAAAAGCCTGCCCCTCAGGTCGCCGTGGCCCGTCACCAGCTGGACGGAAAAGTGGTCGAAGGACAGGAAATGCTTTCTCAATCGTTCACAAACATCTGGGAGAAAACTGTAGACTAATCTAGCAGTTCTCCCCCTATCCCATCTATCCTGCCAAACTTCCATCGTTTTCTGCCGCACCCTGCTGACTGCCCTATTAAATCCCCTTATTCCGGGTTCTGCAACAACAGACATATCGAAATGTACAACGTTACCGTCCGCCTTGAGCTTACGCCTGGCCACACAATCTAAGATTTCCAAGTCGGCTGGCAGCACACCAGCGATGACTGGGAGGCCATCGCTAGCTGCAGTCCGATACGCACCTGTGACAGCGAGCAGCGGGAGTCTTTGCCCCCTCAAGACCGCCGCCGACACAGAGCCAACCAATAGCCTATGCGACCAAACACGAGCAGCATACGTAGCCTGAGCCACGTATGTCGCCCGATATATGGTCCTCACAGTGCATGATCTAAGGCCCCATGTACCACGACTTAGTCTGCGGAGAGTGAAAAACAGCACTCCCGCTTTTTCGGCCGTCGCTCTTACATGTGGAAGAAAGGAAAGGCCTCTGTCTAGAACAACACCAAGATAACGAACTTCGTCAACCACCTTTACAGGTGATCCACTCATCCGCAAAACCGGGTTCCTCCTTCCAAGCGAGCCCTTCAACCACATAGCAGAGGTCTTGCTCGGCGAGAAGACAAGCCTATTCACACTGCCCCATGTCAAAATGCGATCGATCGCGAGTTTAAATTTGCTCTCGATGGCGGATCTCGTGTTGCCAGACAGCAAGAGAAGCGCGTCATCTGCATATGCAAAAATTGTACAACCAGGCGGAAGATCCACTTTTAACAGATCATCAAACAGGACATTCCACAGAAACGGTCCAAGGACCGAACCCTGCGGGCAACCCATGTCGACAATCCGTTCTACTATAAGCCCCGCATGTGTGATTATCACTGATCTGCTGCCAAAGTAGCTGCTGACGATTTCGAACAGCCAACGAGGACAGCCTCGCATCTTCAGCTTCGTCAAAATGATAGGCCACCATGCATTGTCAAAGGCCCCAGCTATGTCAAGGAAAACACCCAGGACATTCTTATCTGTACATTCATCTCTCCATTTCATGCAGGCGTCTATTGCGTGCTCAGTAGATAAACCCCGGCTAAAGCCAAACTGTTTAGGATCTCCAGGCGACAGACTCTCCATAAGCCGATTCCTCACCAAAATTTCAAGAATCTTGCCGAAAGAAGGCAGCAAAGTTATAGGTCTATAAGCCTTAAGATCCGACAGCGGCCTATCATTGCCCTTAGGTATAACCCTGAGCAATCCTCTCTTCCAAACTTTTGGGAAAATCCCTTCATTCAAACAAGCCTGGTAGAGGCCTAGTAGTATTTGGACATCTGCATCCGCATCCGCAATAATCGATGCGGATGTTCATGCGGATGCGGATGTAGGACAATTTGCGACAAGAAAGAAATGGGGCGGGGCCGGCAAATGGCGCGTGCCGTTCGCACTTGACATTAACCAATGGGAACGAAAAAATTGGTGACAAGATCCGACGCGTTTTTATTTTTGCCGGTTTTATTTTATTTTTGCAAATAACAAAAAGGAAAAAAATATTTCATCCATAAAATCATAATATTATAGTAGCAACAATTTCGTCACATATTTGACAGTGGGGCCAACCAACTAAGATAGTTCCTACTTTTTTTTCTATAACATCTTGAACATCCGCATCCGCGGATGTGAGCCTTCAAAAATCCGCATCCGCATTCACATCCGCAGATGTGTAAAAATCGACATCCGCAACATCCCTGAACTAGACATCAAAATCTGGTGGTTTTGAGTTGTGTGTTCCCGGTGTTTGCCTTTAATGTTTGAGTAATTTCTTATAATAATTATGAATTAAGATTCTTCCTTGTACATACGAGGATTCGATCCCGAGATTCGGGATCCCGGTCGTATTTTAAATTGAACAAATCCCGGGATTTTCGGGATTAGTTCAATTTTTAAATAATTCAGAAATTTAAGTCACAATCGCATTAATGAATCACTGACAGCCAAAACTTGTGTTCGTATCTTAAAAGAGCACCTTTCTGAGTTCAATATCTCACTAGATACCGACATTGTGGCAATAGTCACTGATGGTCCAAATGTTATGCTGAAGGTTGGAATACTTCTTAATGCAGAGCACCACTGTATTCACTTAGATGTTTGTGATTTATTGTATGGAAAAATATAAGAAAAATAATTACATTGCCAAAAGATAAATAAAATACTGATTTTGACATGGTTTACTGATTTTTTTTTTTACCATTTTTTATTACCAATACAATCCTGGGATTAACTGTAGATAACCTCGAAATCCCGGGATTAAAAAAAAGGGCAGGGATCGAATCTTCTACTTGTACTGTAATCAAAGTGTTATACAACAATAATGATATACATTTGTCCAGTAAAAAGAAAAAAATAACTCTTGAGAAGATTGGTTAAAAAATAAACACACATTTTGTTATTTCATCTAAAGTATATTTTTTTAAATGTTGCAAACAATATCAAGTAATTATTTAACTGTTTTGAGAATAAATAAAATGAAATAGATATATAAATAAATAAATAAATAGGTACAAAAAATAAGTCTCTGAATCTTTTTTGCAAATTTTTCAGTGTCCTGTAAAAGGCACATGTTTGTAAATCCTATTCCTCACTTACAAGACAATGATTAACATCTACAATAAATAATAAGAAATATGTTTTTTTATATTCTCGATCTATTTAAATTATTACTACTACTACAATTGTACCATCACGGCATATCCCACATGTGGGGTAGCCAGCAGACTAGCCGCATGTAATAAACATACAAGCTATTCTCTTCGTGCCAACAAAAAATAAATCATTCAGGATGGGTAAAATCAGACCTCATCAGTGCTGAATGTAAGATGTAAAACATGGGTGGCCAACCTTTTCAGCAGTCGGGCCGCACAAAACAATGTACTCCATATATGGAACATTTGAAAATTTCACTTCACCTTAAAATTTCTACCCCCCCCCCCCGTCGACAAATTTTCAAATGGTATAGGAATTTGAAATGTTTCAAGCTCCTCGGTTTTCTTTAAGAATATTTTCTCAAAATACCTCTTTCAAAAAAGTAACGGGTAAATGTACCGACCATTATTTAAATAAAATATGTATATGCTTCGCGGGGTTGGCCACTCTTGATGTAAAATGTCTTCATTTGTTTTTAAAACACCCCCCTAGGACACTCGAAAACGTACGGAAAAGAGTGGTAGACCAATTCTTTGTTGGGTGCTCTTGACCCAATTCATATGAATACATAATATTATATTAAAGTTAATTATCATCTTTATATATATGTACATATTGTATTTAATTGGCTCATTACGAACTGGGGCAGTGTAAGGTACCAGCAAGATGGAGTGACCAAATTGACGAAGCCACACGGAGTTCACTGCATGGGGCTCTATACATGGCGGAGGATCGTTCGAGGTGGAAACAGATGGTCTATAAGAGTATTTCCCAAACTATGGGTCGCGACTTACCAGTGGGTCGTGAGCGAATATTGAGTGGAAACTAATGGATGATTCGTCACCGTATAAGACATGAATAAAAAAATGTTGTTGCAGCAATGTTTGGAGAATAAAAGCTAAAAGGCGGGTCCCAAGATTGGAATTTTTTTCTAAATGGGTCGGAGCTCAGTCAACTTTGGGAACCACTGGTCTATAGCAAGGGTGGCCAACCCGCGGCCCGCGAAGTATACACACACTTACACACTTTCTTTTTAAATAGTCGGTACAATCCCCGTTACTGTTTTGAGAGAGGTATTTTGAGAAAATATTCTTAAAGAAAACCGAGGAGTTTTGAAACATTCCAAATTCCTACACCATTTTGAAAATTTAGTAAAGGGGGGGGGAGTAGAAATTTGAAGGTGAAGTAAAATTATCAAATGTTCCATATGTGAATATTATATTAAATTATATTGTTGTGCGGCCCGATAGGAAATCTTATTTCTAAAATTTGGCTCGTCTGCTGAAAAGGTTGGCCACCCATGGTGTATAGGATGATGCATGCGATGGTTACGATCCTCAAAATTGAGGGTTTGACGGAGATAATGATGATGATTGTGATAAATATTTAAAAAATTTGCCGCCAGGACAAGAAATGTTGTAAAATGGTTAGATGGAAGAAATCACTAAAATAGTGATAATCTCGCCACTGCATATCATCACATTTTTTCATATGTAAATTGATTTGTTGATTTTCTTATATAAATGATGTCGTGAATAAGAAGAATAAAATAAATAAATAAATATAATAAAAGTGTCGAAATAAATATATAAATAACATTTTTACACTAAAATATTATTTTGCTTTTTTGATGAATTCTTCCAGACAACCTTTTTCTATTTCAATGGACACTTTTTCTGGTAAATCCAATAGTTCTATTTTTTAAGAAAAATTGTTCTTCGTGTGTACCTATTTAATAGTGTTGTGTATAAGCATTTAATAGTGTTGAAAAAACGATCTGAAAAAAAAAACAAATTAATTACTGTCAATAAGTTCAATATTATATTATTCCATATAGAGTCAAAAAATAAGAAAAAGGAGGTAAAGAGTTGGTCTTCCACTATTTTCTGCAAGTTTTTCAGTGTCCTAATCCTGTAAAAGGCAGGAGTTCGTGAAATCTCACGTATAAGACAATTAATACCTATAGGTAATTCAGAATGTCTCGAATGTCTTATTTTTTTTGTTGACAGAATAGAACAGCTTGCATGTTTATAAAACTACTATTATTTATTATTACGAGTTCGTTGGTAGCCTGGGAGTAGAGTGTCGGCCTTGTGAACAAGGGGTCCGTGGTTCGATCCCAGGTGCCGGCAAACTCCCCTCTCACGACACAAGCTTTAAGTAGCTTACTGTGAAAGGTGTATAAGGTTGTATTTGGGTTTCTAACAAAACCCAGGTATATCTTAAAAAAAACAGTAAATATTAAGAAAAAGTGAACTTTTCACAAAAAAATATAAATTTTCCACTTCTATTCACGTAATTATATACCTAGTTTTTCATCCAAGAAATGATATGATAATGAAATGATTGCCAATAAATGTGCTTTTGTATAAAAAAAAACACCAGACTACCTAACTAACCTAACCTACAAATCAGTCAAACGTAAAAAAATTAGCACTTGTTACAGTATGTCAAAAGCGTACGAATAATGCAAATAATTAATTTTGTGTTTAATAATACCACAATATTACACCGGATTCTTATTCTTCAGATAAAATACTACACATCTACATAAAAATAATTCAAAATAATCGAAGTTTTGAAGCGTTCACCTATACTTAATAAATTCTATTATTTCGTATCTTACTCATTCAACAAAAAATATTGTAGTCTACATTTTGAATATAACATAAAATAAAACATTAAATCAAATAATAATAACAATAAAATATTTAAAACGTCTTATATTCAAAATGTAGAATCTCAACAATATTCGAGTCGATTCTTCCATGATGTCCTATGAAAATAAATAAATAAATAAAACTTTATTGGCATCAATATATACAGTGTACAAGTTTTTGTTCCAGTAAATTACCAAAATAGTACAATCATTGGAGATCACTTACAGAGCTACAGGGACAAAAACCTTCTAACTATCCTGGTGGACGATAGAAGTACGGCCTTCTGCATGCTATATTTGAGCCTGTCATCTACTCCTTTTTTTATCATTTCCATTAATTAATTTCGTACTTAGTTGGGTACCACTTGACTGAACACTCGAAGGAGTGTAGTCAAAAGATTCCACACACGGGGTTGTTTTTGGCCGGCCAGCCCCTCAGGCTGCCCACTATGGCGCCTCCGGTGTGGACAAACTTTGTGCAGTGTAGAATTCGGATAAATGGAAGTCCCCAGACTTCTGCGCTATCCGGGTGGTCGGTGGGTCTCCTTCAATGGGTGACTGAACACTCGTCACGAGTACGACACATATTATGCGTCATTCTCACTTACTTTGTGGTGTTGAATAACATGTACTACATAGAAATTTTATATCAAAAAGAAAAGTATTTTTTGATAATCGGATAAAATTAAACATTCTTAAAATACTTACATTGGTAATAATAGTACAACCGAATATTGTCAAACTTTTTCATGCGTGCGACCTCACGCTGTCTTTATTGTACTTCATGACGGCTTTGACAGCCTCGCTTATAGCATGTTTTGACAGTTCACCTGGCAGAATCAATTTAGTCGCAGTCTGTATTTCTCTACTAGACAATGTCTTGCTTTTAGCATGTTTAACAAGCAAAGAAGACTCTTGAGCCAATCTCTCGAAAATATCCACGACAAAATTATTCATTATAATCATAGCATTTCTAGATATTGCCAAAGAGGGATGCACAGATTTTAAAACTTTATAAATATACATCGAAAAACTTTCTTTGCGTTTTCTTTTGATTTTTTTATCATCTGGCATCAACTTTTTGTTCTTTTTGCCTTTCTTTGGCGGCGATGACGATGCATCGTCCACGCTTTCTTGTGATTCCGGAATGAACAATTTCTTTTTACTGCTGGCTATGTTATTATTATTATGCGGTCTTTTTTCAATTCTCGCTTCCGTCTCCGATTCATCAGATTGCTGCGAAGACGACGATGCGGCAGGAGAATTTGGAACGACTTTTGCGTTCTTTTTGCCTTTTTTGTCACCCTTTTCCATTTTTGAATTAATCACTTCGAAAATAATCAAATATCGAACACTTTTAAACTATCGTTATTTAAACTATGTTTGTTTAATATTTTAGAATGTACACGGAATTTTGAAAACTACTAGAATTTAATTTAAAACACAAAATATATCCGCACAACTGTGAAATGAAACGAACGAGTAAATAAAATTGTAACAAAAATAATTCATAAATAATTTGCATTCTCAAATCGCGCGATGTTCGCTATAATGTCGACCAATTGAAAGACAGTTGAAGTTGGTTCACCAATCATAATGAAGTTTTTTTTTTAATTTAGCGAATTATGTTCTTTTTTTCATTTCGATATTATTACCTACACTTCCAGATTTCATAGAACGGTAGAATTAAGGCGAATACTAAACCAAATTCTTATTTTTGGTGATATATTAGATACATGTTTTTATTATTTTATCAAATGATGCAATATATTTGAAAAAAAAATGTTATAGATCAATTCTTTATCTTTTGCACGGTCATTTTTTAAAAGACTCTATCCCTTTGTCATAATAAGCAGTTTATTCTAGAAATATCAAAATATGTATAAATTTACATCAGTCATTTTAAATACGCAACGTCGTTTAAAATAATTCACATTTGAAAACAGTTACCTATATAATTATATTTTACCCATATTATGTAAAATAAAATTGATGAAGTTATTTATTTTTATTGTTTATTGCATGCCCTTTATTGGAAAACAACTTTTATATAACTATAATTATATTGAATATATTATTATGTGAGTTAATATAATTGCAAATATAATAGGTAGGCAAGACAAACAATATAAAAACATGCAACTTAGAGAAACATTGATTCAATAGTTGTGAGGTACTCATTGCAATACATTGACCTATATGATATAGATTAGTAATGCGGTAATAATTTTATCTAAAAACAAATTATAAATACTAATAATGTCGTGGACTCAATACTGTAACTAGACATTTCAAAGTCAATAGTTTTGTGGTAATGTATAAATCATGATATTACACTCAGAAGGATAGTAATTTTAACGCGTCGGCAGAATTTTCATTCACACTTCTCAGTATTATACAACCAGATAAGTCTCCATATGATCAGTCATGGTCACACAAAAACTTAACAGTCTAATGCCGGGAAAAATTCACCTATCCAGATATGCTACAGGATATCAAAGGATTAGGTCCAAAACGCGGGTTCAAAATACAAGCATTGTGCCTGAAATATCTGTGTTCAGAAACTTTGTTACGAGTGTTTATTGTAATAGATTTTTTTATTTTAATACACAGTCATACTATTTATTGTTATAACACTTTGATTACAGTATATGGAAGCATCTTAATTCATAATTATTACTAGAAATTACTCAAACATTAAAGGCTAACATCGGGATCACATAATTCAAGTATGGTGATTAGCGATTATAGTTGCAAAAACTAAAAAGATGCACTTTTAATATATGTATGGTCCATCAATATTATTTTGTATCAATAGTAACAAGCTTTTATAAATGCGTCTACAACGAGAGACTCGAGGGAGATATGAACGTATCTTTTTGAACCAACGCTCATTTAAGATTGATTGATATGAAATTATTTTGGCCGCAAACCTTGATTGGTCGCATTACCAAATTTCCCTTTGAAATTCTAGTCTGTATTATATTAAAGGTCATTGTTTGTAATAACTTAAGTTCGATACAACTGTGTCCCTGGTACGATAAGATACCAATTATTCAAACAAAACTTCAGTTTGACTCTGTCTAAAATGAAATGTTAAGTGGAGCTCCCGTAATATAGTAGGTACTACTGTACCAGCACGACATATTCCGCAAGTAATGGGCAGATTGTCCTGTCCGTGCCAATAAAACATTCAAAATGGGTGGTATGCTTCATCGACGAATTGTAAATGGGGATGTTGGATGATTTGTTTCTTTGGCGCCCTTTTAACATTCTTTTACGGGTTTCACTTTGCTTGTAAAACCAGTGACATTACTTTCGCTTTCTATTTCTAAAACCAATTATCGACAGACATCCTATTCTACGTCACAGGACCTGCTAGTCCTGTTGTGGAATTGTGTGGTCTTGTGTGACTAGGCAGAATTTTAAATTAATTAGGTATAAATCTTGTAATTACTGAATATGTATTAAAATATTTATATAGGACGGTCGGTGTGACGCTGAGGTCGTCTCGCCTTCAAGTTACAAGGTCCGGGGTTCGATTCCCAGTCAGGTCAAAGTGAAAAATGCCCATATTCAAATTGTCCTGGGTCTGGGTCATTTATAATAAATATTGTGTTTGGTGCATCGTGTAATACACGTGTACTGTCGCGTTAGCATCCATAACACAAGATCCATATTATTTCGTTCGGAACAAGCTCGGTTTGTGTTCCTTTTGTATTAATTGATTTCTAATGTTGCGTTATTCTCTTGTTCCAGAGCTCCCAGAACCGTCTTCTGATCAAGAATGGCAAAGTTGTCAACGCGGATGGGATGCAAGATGCTGATGTTTATATTGAAGATGGAATTATCAAGTAAGTCACTTTGTTTCTCCTGCAGTCTTGTTTCATCTTCGTTGACTACCTCAAATGGAACCCGGGGTAAGGGGATATGTAGATAATGGATAAAATAAAGAAATAGATAGCGTAAAACAAATATTCGTAAATCGAAAACATTTTTATTCTACCATTATTGATCAATATCGCTATTGGTATGAATATGATAATATGCGTCGCGTAATAATGTCTTCCTGCCTGGAGAGAGGAGTGAAGCAGGGGTGCGTAATTTTACCGCTGTTATTATAATATTGTTTTGCATTTAAAGTACTTGAAATTAATGCGAAGTCACGTACTGAATACATTTGATAGTAAAAATAGGAAGGTTTATATATTTGTGTGTACCTACTATTAAATTTGGCTAGGGTGATAGTTCGTAGTCATTTTGTATGTATTATTTATGTAATTTTAACACATGCAAATATCCTACAACGCTTAGAGAAGACCACCTTATTTGGCAGTGTTCTGGAAGGTACTTGAACCCACAACCTATCCTTTTCGCGAAGTTTGCTCTGTCCAATTAAGCTACCAGGAGACCACACCGGAGGCCTCGGAATTTTCTTTTAATTATGTACCACAATGACTGCTTTTCGTGCAGGTACTTATCTATCATTGTCAGTAAATGTTGAGTTCGTGTTAAGTGTAAGTAATAAAATTTAATATTCTAAGTATAATATATATAGAAATATATAAGTATGCATTTTTATCTATACCATCATGACTCATACCACAAGTGGGGTAATCAGTATACTAATTAGGTACCTACGTCTTAAAAACATCGAGTCTTCCTCAAAGAAAGTTTTTTTTTCGTCCGGAGATTATAGCTATCTAAAATTGACACTTAGCTTTGAAAATAATGGCCAACTACATATTGTAAGACAAATTAACATCCACAACTCAGCGTTGAGGCATGCCACTAATCTTAAATGTGTTATTTTTTGTTAGCGCACCTACGCTTAAGACATTTAACATCTTAATTCAAACATTGAGGTACGCCACCCATCCTTAGCGTCTTTAATGTATCAATTGGCACAGAGAGGACGATTTGTATGTTTATTACATGCGTTTGGTCCGCTGGCTACCCCACTTGTAGGAAATGCCTTAATGGCATGAATGAATTAATGGCAAGGACAATCTGCGTATTTATTACTTGTAGTTTCTATATGTGTTATGTTATTTGTTTCTATCATCTTTTTGTACTATTGAAATGTTTATGTTGTTTGTTGTTAGCCCCAAATGCCCCAATACAAGTGCATTGTACCTAGTGGGGCAGCAACACCAACGCATTGTTAATTGTTACATAAATAATGTGTAATTATAGATATAAATGTGTTGTAAATATTTTGTGAATAAAATTGTGTAAAATTGTAAGTTATTCCGCTGACCACCCCACTGTGGGATATTTTATGATGGTTTATTAGTAGCAGTAGCAGCTAACTACATTAAATAGACATACGAGTCGTCCTTTTGTGTCAATAAATACACAGGCAGATAGGTAAGCCGAGCAGATCCTCTCCTTTTTCTCTTTTTCCTTCCCCTTCCCCTTTATATTTTTGTTATATTATGTGTACTTTATATATTATATTTATTTTTAATTTTATCAATATTTTTATATCGTTTTGTCCATAAAAAATAAGATATTTGTTCAATATCTTATTTTTTACGGTTGACTGGAAGAAATCGCATAGGTATGCGATAAGTCCGCCTTTTGCTAGTCTCTGTAAACACATGCTTGTATATTACATATTTTTATGTCAATAAATCGACGATTAATTTTCTTTCAAAGGTTGAGAGCCTCTGGTTTAATCAATTTGACTCTCATGTCGGAAGCGCCGTCTAGACATCGTTAGACTAGCCAGCCTTTTATTTAGTAAATATACACGCAACCTTATCAAAAGAGACGTAATAAATATATCTATCACTTGAACATGCGATGTTAATGAATTATACCTTTTTATTAAATGTAAATAATACTAGCACGCCTGCGTCTGTTTATACATTTTTTATTACAATAATTTGGATGGGGAAAATATTAAATGTTCATATGGATGGGGTTGCCAGTGAATGTTTTGCAATTATTTATTTTTATTAGTTATCGTGTCGAAACCCAGAAAAAAAAACCAATCAAACTGATCTCCAGTACTGTGCAAAACGCACAACAGGTGGAGATGCTTCAAAAATATCCTCCATAGTGCATGTGACAGGGCACAATGGACACTCCAACAAGTGTGGCATGGTCTGTGCTGCACCACAGTCACATGCTCCGGATTCGTCCTGTAGGAAGCCCCATCGTTCTCTATTGTCGCGGCAGTTTCCCACACCAGATCTCAGTCGATTTAGGGTTTTGCAATTGAGACCGCAAAACGTCTTTTAAATATAATTTTATTGAATTATCTATGTCACATTGAGATGGTTTGAGCATATGGAACGAATGGACAATGAGGAAAGTATATTTGTCTGAAAGAAGCGGCGCGGCGTAAGAAAAAATTGATAATGCGCCAAATCAAATTTTGGGACCAAAACTACTGTTATCTACATAAATTTATCATCTATTTTTTAATACAAACCTAATTGTAATTTATTGGTGTTAATACTATGAAAATTCGTTATTAATTTTTAAATTACCTAATTGATTACAAAAAAAAACAGTTTGATTTTCACTTCAATTTTTTTTACATCTATTTTTTCTTCGTATTTTATTGTAATTTGTATTAATTTTTTAATATTTTTTGTTATATTGTATATATTTTGATATGGACTTGATAGGTCTGCACACCCCACCTTCAAGTCTGGAGTAAAAATAAAACAAAATAATTTCATGTCAACTATAGTTTTAAACGAGAGTTGGTTCAAAAAGATACTTTCATATCTTCCCGGAGTCCCTCGTTGTAGATGCATTTATATAAGTATGTTAAAATAATATCATTACAACAAATTTTTAACACAAGTGTAGTGAGTCTGTGGTTGAGCATAGACAAATTAATTTATACTAGAAACTCAAACGAAAAATTGGTAACGAGTCCAATTGAATTGTGGGTCCAAAATAATTTCATATTAGTCTTACTAAGTACTTACTAGGAAATTGTCAAACAATTCAAAATTCCTATACCTCTTTGAAACTTCAACTATAGGGGGATAGACATTTTGAGTGTAAGCCAACTTATTAAATCGTAAGGCTGAGAATTTTGCACATCCGAAGCCTCGTCTTACCATCACCGCTTAGTGAGTCTTTGTCTGATGCTAAGCTCTTCCAAAATGATTATTATTGTTCTTCTTGCTGTTCATGGTATCCGCATCATCCTTCTCCAGCACCCCATTTCAAATGCATCTATCTTCTGCCATTCCCTCACACATAATTATAGTGTTGAAGCAACTTTAGGTGGTATTGGTTCAAGACCCATTACCATAGATAATAATATTATCATTTACATAATTATTGTGATTATCTAATAAATAAATACAGTGTCTATTATAGGAACAGGAAGCAGGATATTATGCCATAATACTATTATATTACTAGAGTAGAATAAACAAATAGATATAATCATAGTATTCTATACAGATAGATTAGATATAACTGAGTGGCTCAGAGACTAGTATTAACATCTTAAGTAGCATTCACATTGTTTCTCTTTAGATGATCATCCAGAGCAGGCCTGGGCAAACTTTTTTACTAAAGGGCCAAATTAGATATTACCCCCTATTCTATATTGATTCGAACTAAAATAAGAATGTTCCTAAATTTTATAATCAAGTTCACTTAAGTGCACATTGGTATTCTATAAACTCCAAAATATCATATAAAATACAAATTTTAGTTCAAGTGACCTTAATTATAAAATTTAGGAACGTTCTTATTTTAATTGGAATCAATATAGAATAAGGGGTATTTTGTATGAGTCAGGGGGCTGCCTATGGGGCCATTCATTTACTTCGTAAAATGATTAAGGGGAGGGGGGTCGACCATGACTTATTTTTTCTTTCAAGGGTGTGGGATGAAGTTTTGAAAGTTCTTACGTAAGATCACAAAAAATGTGCAAAGTTTAAATTTATTTATTTGGAAATAATTACCCGGGCCTGATTTAGAGTGTCAGGGTCAAATCTGTTCATCGAAAGTGAACACGTCTGTGCACACTTGTTCATCCTATGCTTTCACTGCCATGTCAATACTCACGGTCATGTTGTGTGTAGTTTGGAATTTTTTTAAAAATATCAATAAATGAAAAATAATAACTACTTTAATAATAATAATAAAAATCTTTATTGCACAAAAAAACAAACATTATTAAAATATAAACATTGTAGAACTTAGACCAGACAAATAAATTTGTGCAATGGGCGAGTTTATCGCAGAAGCGCGATATCTTCCGACTAACCCATACTATAAATTAAAACAAAAAAATAAAATTCTCAAGGCATGTTCATTTTGTTTATGGTTCTGACATTCAATACTAATTCATAGAGAATAAGATATGTAATAGGAAAAAAACTGTTAATGGTTATTTCAGTGAAAGGACCTTTCATTAAAATTATGTTTGATAGTAATCACCTTCAACCGTCATCGCTAGTAGTGATCACTATTGATGAAACGTCCGTTCACACCTTTTCATTTTGGAGGATCATACGGAGTGAACAAGTGTGAATGCCCCTTTAGATATATCTTGGAAGATAAAATTAGCTATTAAATATGTGTTTAGAATATTTGATTAGGTACAGTAATAATTAAATTTATGCAGTGGTTTGCTTTTTATAAATTTGTATATACATATTATTATATTTTGATTGCAGAGAGTTGGGTCGCAACCTGATCATCCCCGGTGGCACTCGTGTGATAGATGCGACAGGTAATCTGGTGCTGCCCGGAGGTATAGATCCACACACCCATCTGGAGTTGGAGATGATGGGAGCCAAGACTATTGACAACTTCTATTCTGGGACCAGAGCTGCTATTGCCGGAGGGACCACTATGATCAGTTAGTATAATATATTAAAATTATTTAATATTAAGTTCTGGGTTTGATGCAATGATGATCTCTGAATTCTAGACTGACGATCTGTGAATTCTAATTCTTAAAATATAACTGTTTGTTTTTTATCCGATAAAATAATGTGTTTGTTTTTATTTCAGTTGACTTTGCTCTGCCAAGAAAAGGAGAATCCCTTATTGAGGCTTATAACAGATGGAGAGAGCTGGCTGATGAGAAGGTGAAAAGATTATTTCTTCAATATTTAAATATGGGTAGCAAAAAAAAGAGCCATAGATAAACAATCTGATTGGTTTTATTTATCTGTGCTTTTTTTACTAGAGTCAAGACTGTAGAGGCGTGTATGACGCAGCCCACATGGGCTAAGATTTATCAGCACCGAGCCATACGAAAAGTAAAATAAGTAAGAAAATCTGAATTGGAGATAAAGGAGCATGTAATAATCTATCTACCTCCAATGCAAACCATTACAGCACATATCTATACTAATAATATTATAAAGGGGAAAGATTTGATTGTTTGCATTGAATAGGCTCCGAAACTACTGAACCGATTTGAAAAATTCTTTCACTGTTGGGAAGCTACACTATCCCCGGGTGACATAGGCTATCTTTTTCTTCTCCTTGGGCAATTATTAGTCCCACATGGTGGTGGGGTCTGCCTTTCTTGTTTGGTTACGCCACTCGGTTCTGTCGAACGCATCCTCATGGGAAACATCACAGTTCTGCATGTCTTGTCTCACTACTTCACGCCATCTGCGCTTTGGCCTTCCTCTTGATGGGTTAACATAGGCTATATTATATTAAAAAAAAGGGATCCTTACTAAAACTAAATTATTTTTTTAAATATCTATCTACCCGTGCGAAGCCGGTGCAAACTGCTAGTATTATATAACTATACCATCATGGCATATCCAGTGGCGTAGCTAGGGGGGGGGCAGGGGGGGACATATGTCCCCGGGCGCCGCTTTAGGGGGCGCCAAAATGAGTATTAAAACTATTTTTTTTAATTTCATTTTGATGTCAACAAATGTATTCCAAATACGTTTGCAAGATTGAATTTTGGAGCTCCACAAATATCTTCATTACAAACCAGTAGACCATTAAAGGATGACGTCACAGAAAAATCATTGAGGGGCATCAGGCATCCCAACACAACAGACGATTACGGTGTAATATTAGGTGGAACGTCTAACGAATACCTAATAATCAAAAAAAACTGTCAGTGTCGATTTTGTTATTATTTTGTCGTCTGACTTTTTTTTTTTCTCTTATGGCATAACATCCTACAAGGATGATTTGCGCAATCTGACTGTTTGCCCCCCAAGCAAAAGCAAATCCATAGACAAGATCACGTGACCTTTAATGGTCTGTTGGCAAACACGATTTTAGCACTAAGGGGCGCCATTCTACTCATAAACCAAATGACACATCTACAATACAGGATTGCTGATGGCGTTTTTTTTTTAACAAAGATCAGTTTGGGTTCAAATATTATTTTTCATAACTGAAAGTGGCATCTGGTTTTATCAAATTATACAGGTTGGATAATCTCGAGTCGAATATAGGATTTTACTTGAGTGCAAAGAAAATAATAATAATACTTCACATTAGTTGAAAAGAGATAAATGTATCATTAGATGTAGCAAGTAAGTTGTTGATTTAAATAATATTTGAAATCTAGCAAATTTTTCAGTAATTATATTTTATTTTACTTGCAAGAAAAAACAACATTGGAATTTTTTTCATTACTCATCACATCATCGCTGTTTTTGGATTATCGTGTAAAAATTGTTAATTTTTTTTACAACTTTCGCATACATTTCTGTAAAAGTTTTTGCTCAACATTTTTAACATTTCATTTAACCAGTCATGTTTTATAAGTATATTTTAATTTTTTATAAAATTTTAACTTTACGCGGCGGCAGAATTGCCATCCACACTTCTCAGCATTATACAACCAGATAAGTCTCCATATGATCAGTCATGATTATACAAAAACTTAACAGTCTAATGCCGGAAAAAATTCACCTATCCAGATATACTACAGGATATCAAAGGATTAGGCTCAAAACATGGGAAATACCAGCATAGTGCCTGAAATATCTGTGTTCAAAAATTTTCTTACAATATTACAAGTATTTATTTTAATAGATTTTTGAATTTTAATATATCAATTTACCGGTGAATCTAATTTTTGCAAATTATTTATCAAAGATTTCGGAGCTACCCCTGTAGCTGACAAAACTAATGGTATTATGTAAACGGACCTACATAGAATGCCAATTTTTTTTATTTCTCCTGCTAGTTTTGTATTTTTTCTGCGACAGTTGTTTGAATATTATGCTTATTTGGTACAGCGATGTCTATTAGATACGTAATTTTAATTTGTTTATCATGTAATTCTAAATCGGGTCTATTATGATGTATCAGTATAAAACCCTCGGTTTTCCCATACACTTCCCCAACCATCTGTTTGACGGATATTTGTCACTTGTTTGTTATGAATCTTTATTTTTTTTTATTTTTATGTTGATTGTTGTAATTATTATTGAAATTAGTTTTATGTGTATGTTGTATTGATTTGAGATCTATCATGTAAAATGCTTTGGCTGTTTATTGTTTTAATAAAAAAAAACATGAGATTGGTTGAGATCATTGATGTCTAGCATGAAGTTCTTTCCTATTTTAAGATTCTAACAAAATATTTTAATAGTTTATTCGCGTACCTATGTACTGTTTCGACATATAAATTTAATGATGTATGATTTTTCGGCCTGTATTATAATTTTATGTAATGTAAAATTATTTTGTTTATTTTTGAAAAATGTTTTAAGAGATTCAATTTGATCATTATGTAAAGAGGAAATGTTAACAATTCCTTTTCCTCCTATACTTCTAGGCAGAGTCAACCTTTTTTCCGCGGAATTTGGATGGTGATATCTTTTTTTTGTTAATTTTGTTCTTATTAATCTTTCAAATTTATTTAAATCGGTTTTTGACCATTTTATAATGCCAAATGAGTATGTTGATAACGGAATAGCCTACACGTTGATTGCTTTTTCTATATTTTTGGCTGATAGATCGCTTTTACCTAAATATTTTATTTTATCTATCTTTAAAATCATTTGTTAATTAATTTTTGTTTTCAGTGTGATATAGATTTTTGGACTGCGGAAGTATTTGTATATTTCATTATTATTAAAATTATTTATTTGATAATGTGAAGCTATATCCTGACATTCTAAAATTTTACCTTTTACCTTCAATATGAAAAGTTTAACATTTATCTGGCTTAATTGTTTACAATCGTATAGAAAATTATTAGTCTGTAGTGTTGTGGAATACTCTATAAATTATTTTTCGAGAAATTTATCGAAGTGGAGAAATTTGGAGAATTATGGTGTATTTTGAGGCAAAATATTTTTTAGTGTTCATTTTTACAATAAGGATATGGTAAAGAATATACTTAAAAGACAAGTTTTTAAAAGGAACAAATAAAGGGTTTTTCAACAAGGACTTTGTTTTTTAAAACAAAATAAAACAAAAAAAATTGATGAAGATGATTAAAATTTTTATTGAATTACAAAGAGAAAAGTTTGGCAATTATGCATAAAAAATGATATCTGACAAATGTCCACCACGAGCACGCTGACAGATGTCGATTTTTTCATCAAAGTTTTCAATCACTTTTTGGCAAAATGGCGGGACTATTTCGCTAATCACATCACGGATTTTGAGTTTTAAGGCTGCAATCGATTCGATTGGCTCCGTATAGACTCTGTCCTTAACATAGCCCCACAAAAAATAATCCAGTGGCGTTAAATCACACGATCTGGCTGGCCACTTAACAGCTGAGTTTCGTGAAATCATGCGATCGGGAAATTTGGTTTGCAATAAATTGATCGTTTCATTGGCTGTGTGACATGTGGCACCGTCCTGTTGAAACCACATGTCAGTGATATCCACTTCATCAATAATAGGCCAAAATTGAGTTGTCAACATCTTGCGATAGCGTGATCCATTGACCGTTACCGCATTTCCAGTCTCATCTTCGAAAAAAAACGGCCCAATTACGCCTCCAGACCACATAGCGCACCATACAGTGACACGCTGAGCATGCAACGGCTTCTCAATAATTGCTCTAGGATTTTCAGAAGCCCAAATGCGGCAATTTTGCTTGTTGACGTACCCTGACAAGTGAAAATGGGCTTCGTCTGAAAAAATGATTTTTTCAGTAAAACCAGCGGGTTGTTCCTGAATGAATTGAGCGAATCTACGGCGATTTGAATGGTCGTTCGGCTTCAATTCCTGCACCAGTTGAACCTTGTAAGGCTTCAAAGCCAAATCCTTACGCAAAATTCGCCATGTGGTGGTTTTGGATAACCCCAATTGTCGAGAACGTCGAGGAATTGACAAATTTGGATCTGCTTCAACACTGTGGCTCACGGCTGCGATGTTTTCAGTTGAACGACCCGGTCGTACACGCGTTGGTGTTAACACATTTTGTATCGAGCCTGTCGACTCAAATTTAGCGACCAAATTCTTAATAGCGGTCTCAGAAGGACGATTATGTTGTCCGAAAATATCACGAATTTGACGAAATGTCACTTTAGCAGAACCACCATTTTCATAATGGATTTTAATTATTTTAATGCGATTTTCAAGCGAAATTGAATTCATTGCAACAATTGCCAATGCATCCACTACGAATACGTCAAAAAATTAAATGTCTGTTATTGGCATCTTATCTTGGCACGCAGAGGACGGTTTGCATGTTTCTTACATGCAGCTGATCTGCTGGCTACCCCACTTGTGGGATATGCCGTGATGGTATAATAAATAAATAAATAAAATTCATTGTTCACTTATTAGTTACTAGTTTTTGTAATCCGGCATCGCTCGGGTTGAAATAAACAGATAACCGACAAATACATGAGTTATTGAAAAAATACAGTAAACATTTACGTAAATAATAGTAGTAAAAACCTCTTTCCAATGAAAAAGCTTGAAGTTTGACACCACACATGCCCATTTAAAAAAATGGTAGGTACCATTATGGAAAAAGTATTAAAAACCTCTGATTTGGGCCCAAATCAGCCCGATGAAGTTTTAGACCGATCAGGTTTTCCGGTATTGGGCGAAGGGTTATAATATTTTTGTGAAAATTATGGAGATAAAATTTCTCTTCTGTCAGAGGAGAAATTCTCGGAGAAATTTCTCGTTCTCGAGAAATTTCCTTTGAGAATTTTCTCTACTCACATCACTTTTAGTCTGTATTTTATTTCATTAAAAAACCAGTTTGATGATTCGAAAATGAACCATATAAATCGTAAAATTTCTAAATTTTCTTGATGGCTCCGAGAAGGGGCGTCGACTTTGTGCCATGTCCCCGGGCGCAGATGACCCTAGCTACGCCACTGGGCATATCCCACAAGCAGAGAAGCCAGCAAACCAGTTGCACGTCGTAAATATGCAAACGGTCTCTATTCCAACTGATTTTTTCAACTTTCCTACTATTTTCGAGATCCTAAGGAAGGGCAACTGCTCCTCTCCCCTTCCTAGGTACGTCGATGTTATATATCGTTGCCGTGGATGTGAAGTGATGTAACCCACAAGACAGACATTTCGAGAAAAAGGGTGATGAAGTTATGCTGTCGCGTCCGCCAATACCAAATTGACTATAACTAAGTTATTTTTGCATAGATTTCAATAAAAAATTTACACAATATTCCTGATCACATATTCCACTAATATAAATAACAAAATATTAAAGAACTTTTATATTTTAGAAGTAAACACGAATTTATCACTTGGGTTATTTCACCACTGTAGCTGAGAAAGATCCACCTGTAGGAAAGTTGTTGGAAAGTTACGCGCTATGCGGCTTGGATCTTTTCACTTCTATAATTTAATTGAACTATTTATTCCTGTCTGCGTTAGTGAAATGCTCTAACACACTTTTGAAATGATGTAAAAACACTTAACATCTCTTCACAATTTTCCAAAAATGCCCTTTAGGAATATCAAATCACTTATTTCTCTTAACCACTATGTTCTCCGTGGTTTTCTGAACAAAACTGCATACTTAACTTATTTTTCAAAAAAGTGTGGCTTGGATCACTTCACCTCCACGGCAACGATATAATGAATATGCAAGTTGTCCTATTTGTGTTAGTAAAAAAATTAAAACATTGAGGATGTGTGGCAAACCTCATTACTGCTGAATTTCAGATATTAAAAATGTCATTATTTTGAAATGCCTACTAAACTCTAATTATTTTTTCAAAGGTTTGCTGTGACTACGGCCTTCACATGGGTGTCACCTGGTGGTCTGACAGCGTCCAGAAGGAAATACAGACACTCTGCACCCAGGAATTCGGAGTCAACTCCTTCAAGATGTTCATGGCATACCGAGATGCCTGGATGTTGGATGATTATGAATTGTATTCCGCCTTTCAGGCCGTGTCATCGCACGGTGCATTGCCTCAGGTAAAGTTAAGTAAAATAATTGAAAAGGGGGAGCGTACAAACAAATTAACACATTTTTATAATCATTCGACGATCGATCGCTACAACACATCCATCCTCTTCTATGACAACTTTGATGGTATGGTTGAATATTGTTCATATCACATTAAAGCACATTCAGAGCGCTTTTTAGCAAAAACGGTAAAGTGTTCAATTTTCAACAAGTTTGGCAGAAAAACCCTCAAAACTTGTCGACGCTGCGAACATTTTAATGTGATAAAATATGAAAACATATATTTATTAACAAAATTAGTTTTTAACTTCTAAAAAAAACTTAATTATAGCTTCAATGTATTCGTTTAAAAAAAAGCATATTTCTAAAATTAGAAATTGGGTGTGTTTGGCAGACAATACACGAGAATCCTACAATTTTTCATGTTTTTTTTTAATATTCCGAAAAGTTAGATAGTTATTAAAAATATTAGTTAACCAAATTTAATTTTTGTTTTTGTTTTTTTTCATGAATATTGCTACTACTACTATACCATCACGGCATATCCCACAAGTGGGGTAGCCAGCAGACCAACTGCATGTAAGAAACATGCAAGCTGAATATTGACCGATTTAAAAAAATTTTTTGATAAAATTTCTCATATTTTGAAACCAAAAATCACCACATGAACTTGATTTTTTGTTTATTAAAAAAAGTTTTCTAAAATCTATAGTATTTATTAGCTCGATAGGATGAATAAAAAAAATACATATTTTACAAATAATTTGTGTTTGATATAACAAAAAGTACCTAAATAAATCTCATCAGTCGGCTATTTAGTTTTTTTTTAAGTAAAAAACTAATATTGGCAATAAATATTTGTTTTTTTTATTTCTCCAAATCAAAATGTTCGCAAGGGTCAATAAGTTTTGAGAGTTTTTCTACCAAATTTGTTGAAAATTACATATTTAACCGTTTTTGGTAGAGAGCGCTCTTCGGCTTGCAGCTATTTCATATATTTAGCAACAATATACTATATTTAAATTGCTATAAGCAACCTGCTATGTTACACTATACAAGCTTTTTTGAGCCATTGCTTTGTTATAGCACATGAAAATATCTTTTACTCATAAACACGGAATTACTCCTGTTCCAACTGTTGTATTATATATAAGACCCAATACTTCAATGTGCCGTTAGGGTGACGTTTATCTTGAGCTAGCCCTTAATTCATTTTAACTTGGTTTTAAATCAAATAAACTTAATTATTTCACACTTATTTTATACTAACACGTAAGTGACAGATAAAGTGACTCAGTGAAACATATCAGCTAATTTATTATTGATAATATATAAATGGACAATTTGTAAAACGCATTTTACTCATAATATGGCCTCAAGGGCGCCATATTGTGTGTAAATTGTACGAAAGTCTTCCTCTTCTTCTCAATCTTTTATGAGACCCAAAGGTCTGTTTATGCAGGAAGCTCCTCTTGGGATGTGGAGATCAATTTTCACTGATTAATTCAATTTTGATAACAATAATAACATAATCCTATCTGTCCCTTATATTTTAGTGTTAAATAGTTGTGAAATTGAAGTGTCTTGGATGTAAAAGCTAATTTAACCAATTTAAGGGCTAATTCAAGATAAACATTACTCTAGGGTCACATCAAAACATTGAGTCTAAGTTGTGCAAACTTCCACTGCCTCAAAAACACTCCTAAGCAATGAATTACAAAAATCAATTCACTATCGTCGGCTGTTGTGATGTATTCAAATGTCATCTCTCAGTTTCTGCCTGACAATGCGACGAGGCTTAAAAATACACCTTTAGAATACAAACAAACAATGCTAAATCGCTACAAGTATAACTATGCACAAGAATGCTTTTCTCAGCTTGCCGCTCGGTATAAATTCACCTTTTATATTCATGTTGCGTTGACATTCTGTTTACAGGTCCACGCTGAGAATGGACACATCATAGCCAAGAACGTGGAGAAACTTCTGGCTAAAGGAGTAACTGGACCAGAAGGGCATGAACTCTCCAGGAATGAGGAGATTGAAATGGAAGCTGTTAACAGAGCGTGCGTTATTGCCAATCAGGTAAATTCACTAAATTTTTGAGACAAAATCTTCAGAAATTACACTATTACGCATTCTGTCTTTCAGACTTTCCTATCTATTTAATAATAATAATGGAACAGGTGACTGACACAGAAACGTGTCTTTGACACAGAAACGGGTGACTGACACAGAAGCGGGTGACTGACACAGAAACGGGTGACTGACACAGAAACGGGTTACTGACACAGAAACGTGTCTCGACATAGAAATGGCTAAAATGTATTTGAAATGACACAGATAGATTGTCAAACTAACACAGAAATTAGTAACATTGGCACAGAAACAGGTTACACTTGGCACATGTTCCCGTGTGGCTTGAAATACCAGGTGAAAACCCTGATGAATTGAAAGCGGTATATCAAAAATAGTAATAATAATAAAAAAAAGCACTTTAATGTATAAATTAATTTTTACTTGAAGTGTAAATATTGCTCTGAGGCTTCCAGTAATTCTAATTTTTTAAAAACAATTTTTTAGTCAAATGTTTACAAAAGTTCCCATTTCACCATTTTCACATATATTTGCAGGCCCAGACTCCACTATACATTGTCCATATGATGTCCAAATCAGCTGTGAAGGCTCTCACGGAAGCTAGGAGACGAGGACAGAACAAACCTGTCTTCGGAGAAACCCTGGCCGCTACAGTGGGCACAGACGGTAAAACAGAAATACTAATACATACAGTCATCGCACTTGCTACACTGTGGGTGTCACATGCCTGGTGTGCTGGGGGAAAGAGACAAAGATAATAGTGACAGGAATGCTTCAAATTATTCTTTCAATCGTACATATACATTAATTATCTAATCATGGCATATTCCACAAGTGGGTAACCATCAAATTAACTGTAACTAATACACCTAGGTACATATCGACTTTTAGTTCTGTAATTCAACAAGTAGAAATGTCTTATATTAGAGAAATCATCATTTTTATAATTTTGCTATATTTATATAATGCTTTAAAAACACAACAGAAAGTGAAATATTCTATATAATAATAATCACACTGTTATTAAAGACATACATTGTCTTTGTTCTGTTCAATAGTTATTAATAAACCATTCAAAATATTTATTTGTGGAATTGAAAATGCGATTAAACTTGTTTTTATTTTGTATTCTCGTGTGGAACATTAAGAGTAAATGTAAAAGAAGTAATTCTGATCACACTGTTATCTCTGTTTGTCCCGTTTGAGTGAACTAATACTACATAAATGTTTGTTATTGTTACATTGGTAATCCATGCAATCAAATCCATCAAAACACGTTGACTCATTCATTTGAACCACAAAAAAATTGACATCATCAGCACTTTCACAAAAAAATCAGTCAATTATAGTGACGGTGTAATGGTTTTTCTTTTACTGCTCTTGTCCTGGGTTCAATTTCTGGAGTTTTCAGCCATCCTTGAGTGAAAAATTATCTTGTACTTTATTGGAAAAACTCCATATTAATCAAGAAATAAAATATGATTATTTAGTTATGCAAATACAAGTTTCGACATCTAATGTCTATTTCAAACTAGTTTGAAAGAAAGTTTAAAAAACATATTTCATGTTGAAACTCAAGTAACTCTAATACGCTACTTCTAGAATTTAATAATCATATTATATTTTTTGATTAAAAATTATGTTGACATATCGTCGGTTAAATAGAAAAGTGACAATTCAAAATGAACAAATTTTACAGTACGCGCATTTAAAGTGTTTTATTTTATTAATTAATTTATTTTTTATAATAATTGTTATGTGAAATTATAGAAAAAATAAATTCAGTAATATAATAAAATTATGTCACTCTTCTATACCGACGATATCATAAATTTGTCAGTTTTTTTTTGCATATTGATGCTATTAAAATGTTTATAAAAAAACATGTTTTTGTATTGTCTGAATTTGTTAAACAGAAGAATTTGACCAAACGCAAAAAAACATCTTATAATAATTATCATTATGTTATCTCCCTCATGTGGGGTAACCAGAAGTATATAAACTATACTGCATGTAACAATAATTATAATAAACATGTCACATTTCTGGTCTGTGTATGATATACAAATAAAAAAGATATATCTGGGTTATGTTTGTTATAAACCCAAATACAACCTTATACACCTTTCACAGTAAGCTACTAAAAGCTTGTGTCGTGAAAGGG
Source organism: Athripsodes cinereus (assembly GCA_947579605.1). Taxonomy (NCBI): domain Eukaryota; kingdom Metazoa; phylum Arthropoda; class Insecta; order Trichoptera; family Leptoceridae; genus Athripsodes; species Athripsodes cinereus. The sequence continues at coordinate 14,488,704 of OX388328.1, forward strand.
GAGTTTGCTGGCACCTGGTATCGAACCACGGACCCCTTGTTCACGAGGCCGAGACTCTATCTCCAGGCTACCGACAAACTCATCATTATATTAAGATATATCGTCGGTGTATGTAAAATTTGACATATATTAGCGCGATGCAAAACTACAACGCTGCAAGCGCCACACGAGTAAGAACACATTTTATTACTTAATTGTAATATCCTCAAGTGATAAAATGCGTTCATACTCGTGCGGCGTTTGCAGTGTTGTAGTTTTGATCGCGCGCTCACATAGTCGAATTATGCATGCACCGACGATATTCAGATTGTTAAGGTGACAATAATCCTCATCATCGATCACTACTAGTGAATTTAATAAGATGTTGTTAAAGTCTGTCTTATGTGTGTGAGTTCGTCGGTAGCCTGGAGGTAGGGTCTCAGCCTCCAGAACAAGGGGTCCGTGATTCGATTTCAGGTGCCGGCAAACTCCCCTTTCACGGCACAAGCTTTTAGCTTAGTTTGAAACGTGTATAAGGTTGTGTTTGGGTTTATAACAAACCCAGATATATCTTTGAAAAAAAAAAAGTTGGTCAAATTTACTGGCAACTTTGGTCAAATTCTTCTGATAGTTTTTTTGTTATTAATGATATACTTATAATCTTTTGTTGTGGTATGTTTTGTCCAAGTCACTGTGTGAAGTCATCATCATAATCGGCGCTGTCATTAACTCCCCCCCCCCCTCACTGGACTCCTTAAACCATCCATAAAATGTAGCCATCAGTTTTATCCTAACTCAAATATATTCACATGTACTAACTAATATAATTCTTTACATATTTTGTTGTCATCAAACATGAATAATCATCATTATTGGATAATGATTATGGGTGAGATGTCTTTGGGGCAAATGTATAATACTTTATTGGGGTAAAGTATGAAACATGTTTGTTGGGGCAAATGTGTAATACCATTATTGAGCAATATTAAATGTTTGTTGTGGCCAATGTGTAATAATTCATTGGGGCAAAGCATGAAACATATTTATTAGAGCAAATTTATAATACTTCATTGGGGCAAATGTATAATACTTCATTGGGGCAAATGTATAATAGTTCATTGGGGTAAGGTATGAAAACAGTTTGTTGGGGCAAATGAATAATACCATAATTGAGCAATACGAAATGTTTGTTGGGGTAAATGTAAGACACGATCATCGGGGCAATGGAGTAAACATAAAACACAGTCATTAGGGAAAAGTGAAAAAAATCATTGGTGTTAATGTAATATACATGTTTATAGAAGCAAGTGTAAGAAGAAATGTTTGGGGTGAAAATATAACAAGTCGTCGCAACAAAAATGTAAAATATCTGAACAAATATCATTGAACTGCACATATGCATTCATTGGGGTATCTGCACAAATACATTCATCGGGAGAGCTGCACAAATGCGTTTATTGGTGGAAAGTATCAGAATAAATATGGTGCATCAACATTCATTGGGTGTAATATTAAACATTATACAATCATTGAACTGCACAAATCCATTCGTTAGCAGAACTGCACAAATACATTCATTGGGGGAACTGCAAAAATACATTCTTTCGAGGAAAATATTAGGACAAATCTGTTACATTTACATTCATTGTGTGTAAGTTGAACATTACACAATCATTGAACTGCACAAATACATTCATTGGGGCAAAATTGAAACACATCCATTGGTGCTGCAGGAGCATAACAGAGTGAATAATGAATAAAAAAACATATATTTCCTTTAGGTAATGTTTTATTTGATTCATAATAATATTTAGACTCCATCATACAAGAAATTAAATAGGTAAGAACATATGTCAGTTATTGTATATCTATCACTTATTTTTTTTATATTTTCACTATATAATTTATTTATAACCTTTGTTCAGCATTATTCAACATTTTTTTTCATTTTCTAATCTTCGTATAGCTTAGTGTTCTTATGCAACACACTTTTGGAGTAGACAAGGGTGCCTAGGTATTAATCTATTATAAATTTGTATTCCTGTGGCCAACCTTTTCAGCAGCCAGACCGAATTTTAGAAATGAGATTTCCTACCGGGCCATACAACAATATACTCCTTATATGGAACATTTAATAATTTTACTTCACCTTAAAATTTCAACCCCCCCCCCTGTTGCCAAATTTTCAAAATGGTATATGAATTTGAAATGTTTTGCAAACTCCTCGGTTTTCTTTAAGATTATTTTCTCAAAATACCTTTTTTAAAAAAAAATCCCGTGGAGCACTCGATAAAGAATTGGGTCTCCCACTCTGCTCCATAAGTTTACGAGTGTCCTGTAAAAGGCAGGTATTCGAAAAAATAAGACACTTTAAATCTTAAATTCAGCGATGAGGTTTGCCACCCATCCTGAATGTCTTGACTTTGTATTGGCACGGAGAAGACAGCTTGCATGTTTTATATGCAGCTGGTCTGCTGGCTACCCCACTTGTGGGATGTGCCGTGATGGTAGAGTAGTAGTTTTTTAAAAAATTACGGGTACTTGTACCAACTATTACTAAAAAAGTTTGCATATGTTTCGCGGGCCACAAGTAAACACCCATCGGGCCGCGGGTTAGCCACCCTTGTTTTATAATTTGTCTATGGTTTCATGAAACGTCTTATGTGCATTTATCAAAATTTTATCAGATGTCAAAAAAGCCGTTTTACTGAATGACATTCTCTGTGTCTGATTCTTTACGTCGAAGTTGTCAAAGAAATTCTGTAGTGCATTGAATTTTGGGCATGATTCGAAAAATTTCACAGAATCATTTTTGTGAGTTTCACATATTATCCAAGAAAAAGTAGCATTTTGATTTCTCTCAATAACCTTTTCCGTGGATATCTCAGCGTACAGGTTATTTCATCATCTCAGTGCATAGATGCTGTGGCTGGCGAAACCAATAAATTGGTATCAATATCTCAATTTAGAAAAAATTGACGATTTTTACGAAACTACTGATTTATGTAATAGGTATATTTTTGTTTCCGTTTTTCATTCAATGTTGCTTTTTATATTTTGTACTGCTTGTTGTATTTATTTTGCATGGTTTTTATTTATTTATTTTAATTACCTATGTAATATTATTATTTATTTTCTTTCACCATTTTCTTATTAGATTTTTAATTCTTTATTTGTTGATTTACTTTACAGATATTTTATTTCTTTATTGTTTCATTATATTTTTAGTTTATATATATTGATATCTATATTTATTATTATATTTAGATCAAAAATTTTGATAAATTCTTATTCGTAACATAAATTAGATTGAGTCTAGAAATTAGAGAGAGAATTAAGCATTGTATTTATAGGGTTAGGTTAGTTTAATTTGAGTCGAATTTTTGGTTTGGAATCAAAAGTGAACAAATTCAAAAATAGATATTTTCTTTAGCTAAGTATGCATAAGTATTCTTCACATTGAGTTCTATAAAACTGCAGTTTTAAAAACAGTCCAATCCTTTGCTTTTCTTCGTTATTTTTCACACAAATATCAATGTTAATATAGAAATCAGTCAAAATCTAACTAGTTTTTGTGCTCTTTTGACAATTTACTACAAAATTATTTGTCTAGTTTCAAAATCAAACTGCATATTTACTAAAATAAACTGGAATTAGTTACGTTGGCTCTGAAATATTTTTCACTGTAATAGATTTCTCTAGTTTCTCAGTAGATTAAAGTAATTATAAGTGTTATTTTTATATATACAGCACTATTTGTTATATTTTTTTACTGAAACTGGTTAGGTTAGCTATAATTTAAAGGTTGGTTTAGATATAGTTATCAACAATTTTGAAGCTAGGATAGGTTAGTTAAGGTAAAATTAGATTGAAATCGGTCTAAATATGTTTAGTAAAATAAGTTTAGATTTAAATACGTTAGGTAAGTTCTTAATTACCCGAGGTCAGAGTAAGATTAGGTTAGGTTAGGACAACTTACAATAACGCAAGGTTAGGTTACGTTAAGTTTAGATTAGCTTAGGTTAGGTTTTGATTAGCGTAGGTTTAGATTAGCTTAGATTAGGTTAGGTTTAGATAAGCTTAGATTAGGTTACGTTAAGTTTATATTAGCTTAGATTAGGTTAAGGTCAGGCTATGTTAAGTTCAAATTAGGTTGAGGTTAGGTTATGTTAAGTTTAAATTAGGTTTGATTAAGATTATTATAGGTTAGATCACTATAACCATCTCTCCCATCCCTCCACTCTAGTTTCCCATATTGCATAATATTATGACAGTTAGACGATGTAATAACACAGTGATCTGTACAAAGGAACCAAGTGTAACAATGTTTGCTTCCGTCATGCTGCCGGACATGTCATGTCTCCTCCGCTGCGACCTGATCCTACCACATCTACAGCCATCGTAGAGGCACTCGCTAAGTAAGTCATCCAATCATAATATATATTTATTTAACACTACTGACAGTTCATTTATGCTAAAGATATTTGCAATTAAGTCTTAGCTAAAAAAAGTATTTTGCTTCTATAAAAACTAGACATTTGGGGATTGAATCCTTTTACCAGAATGTACACAAGACACAAATGATTGATTTTATAACATAAAACCACTTTTGCCAAAATTGTGGTTTGATGCCTTTGTCCTGAACACAGTCGATATTATTTTTGTCTAAGCCACTTTTTACAACTAAAATTTATTACAATTTCTGTACAGAGATGATCTCCAGCTAACAGGAAGTGACCATTGTACCTTCACAGAGGAAGACAAGAGCCTCGGCAAAGATAATTTCAGCAAAATACCAAACGGGGTCAACGGAATAGAAGATAGGATGTCTGTTGTATGGGAGAAGGGAGTACATTCAGGTAAATAAAGCAAACATCTTTTCTGAACTATCTATTTGAGAAACTGATAAATAACTACTTTATCATCATTGCACACAAGCCAGCTGACCAGCAGTGTAATTTTAAATATACACCGACAATATATTTAAATATTTTTCTGGTTTTAGGTGCTATGGATCCCTGCAGATTTGTGGCTGTGACTTCCACTAATGCAGCTAAGATATTTAACATCTTCCCTCGCAAGGGATGTATTGCGCAAGGGTCTGACGCAGATATTGTCGTGTGGAATCCTCGGGAGGCTAGAACCATCTCGGCGCAATCACATTATCAAGCTGTGGACTTCAATATCTTTGAGGTTTGTATACAACAAAATAATATTTAATCAACTTCAGAAAAAATAATAAAGATTCATATAACAAGTGTTGAAAAATGTTCATATTAAGAAGAAGTGTTAATCAGGGTAGGCGAAAGAAGGAAACTCTTAAAAAAATCAGCTAACAACTAGAAAACTGGATTGGCCATAATATCAGGTACCCAGACAAGGCAGAAATGGTAGAGGCCAACCAAGAGACACCTATATGGACCAACTGAAGAAGGGCATGAACTATGGCACATACGTAGAACTCAAGAGACTAGCTGAATATAAGGAGGAATGGAGAAGAAAATTTAAGCTCGTTGCAGACCAATCCAATGGATTGTAACTCACTATATATTTTTGTTTCTCCTGAAATGTTACGCATTTGCAGTTATACTCTTACGCCTGCCCACAAAATATATAATATTATGTTGTATAAATTTCTAATATAAGGTATGTATTGTGTTACAGGGTCAACAAGTGCATGGTGTACCAGAATATGTGATAGTGAGTGGAAGAATCTGTGTGGAGGATGGAAACCTTAGAGTGGCCGAGGGTATACATAATATATAATAAAATCTAAATCATCACTAATACAAAACTCATATTATAGCTAGGGATTAGCTCCATCTGTGTGAGAAGTCCGAAATATCAAAATTCTGTAAGTTATTATTACACTTTGAGCCGTGCAGCACCCGGCAAAGAATCAATCTCCCACTCTTTTCTGTAAGTTTTTCAGCCTCCTGTAAAAAGCAGGTGTTATTAATTAATTTATTTTATTGTTGGGGTATAGTATGCACCGTGACCTGTAAGATCTATTGTACTCCCCCTACTCAGCTTTCCTGGTGTTGCCAGTCAAAGCGAACCCTCAAGTCCCAGACATCTTATGAAGTCCAGGATCTTGAGGGGATTTATGGCAGGTGTCAAAGGTGTTTGCAGTTGGCAAAAAATAAAGAAATTTTACATCCTAAATTCAGCAATGAGGTTTGCTACCCATCCTTAATATTGGCACAGAGAAGATGGCCTGCGTGTTTATTACATGCAGCTGATCTGTTGGCTACCCTGCTTGTGGGATGTGCTGTGATGGTATTGTAGTGGTAGTGCTATGGTTATTAGAATTTTTTTCTGTGAAAATTTATGGAGATTTTAATTTTTATGGGACCGGAAGTTAAGTCTTTGTATTCAACAACTTAAACTTTGACATTGTTCTCCTATGAAACTATTGTGCGCTTTACTATATGTCTATACTAGACCCTTGCGCCGTGTCACAAGCGGGGTAGGTAGAGAGAACGGAACGCCATATCAAAACTCCTAATCTGCATTCTGTTCTCCTCTTTGAGCTTTTGAATTCTATTTTAATCCTTATTGTTATATTGTAGGTACTGGTCGCTTTGTAAAGACTCCCTGTAACAGTCCATACGTGTACGGAGGCACCGCCCTGCACTGTTCTGTACCAGCCGTAGATGAGCCACATCATAATGAAATTGAAGAAACAATCACAAACGGAAGGTCTGGACTCCAAGGTAATTGGCATTAGTCATTTTTTTATGGCATTTTTTTCTCCATGGAAACACATCACTGATAAGAACATACCTCTTTAGGTACAGCTTTTCTATTCTATCTTAAAAGGCCATCCACTCATTTGGGAGTGATTAGGGCCAGAGGCGGCTCTTTGATAATGAGCGGCGGTTCAAACGCACCCCCAATTTAAAAGATAGAAACCTAACAATATGTAATAATTAAAATAAAAAATATTTATAAATTTTCCCATGAACAATATAATAATATTATTCAAGTTACCATATGAACAACACAGTCATCACATTCACTATTGCTTTGCAACATGCAGCGCTACTGTTCGTTAGAATATTTTAGTGCAGATGTTGAGCGAAGTAACCGGTGCAAAATGTAATATCGCACAACATACCCCATACATTTTGTATAACTTCAATACAAAGTTCGTGGTGCTAAGATTGTATGGAGATATTAAAAATATATGGGATATTTTGAGCAATGAACACAACTATGCTCACACGTAAAAAGGAGTAAGAGATACGCCTTGTAGCATTTTGTCGTACATTGACGGAAATTTTTTGACTAGTGTGTTTTTTTTATGTGAAGGGATTGCTGTTATTAGTTATATGTGGACGCGATGAATTGACGTCGTGAGGTTCAAAGGTCAGCCGTATGCACTGTTATTACTTATTACTTAGTGGTAAAATTTCTATAGACAGTCACCGCTAGTCGCGATTGTGTTATGCAGATAATTCGTTTTTTTGTTATTTGTAATATTTTTTTTGTATTCGGGCGCGCTTATATCAAAATGTTACATGCAATTTAAAGAATCTACGATATACCTGAATAAACTTAATATATTATCGTTTTAGCTTATAGATTACTATTAAAATGGGTGAATTAAACGTAGAATACATTATGAACAGAAAATTCCAGAGTAAATGAAGTGTTCGCTAATGGTAAAGAGAGAAGGGTAGAATTTCTTTATAAGGAATAAGGTAGGTGTTTTTTTTTTACCAAACCCCCGCAAATACATATTGCCGGCCGCCTCTGATCGCCACGCCTTTGGATACACCATTACTGCAATATGTTTTGTACATGCTGAATCATTCATATACTCGAGATTTATTTCATATAAGACCTGTCGAATGGTTATATAACTATTATTTCCTATTACAGAGTTGCACATCTCTCCTGTGAACAAATTCCTTGAGGAGATGTCTGCCGCTTCCACCTGCTCCACTCCGACTGGCAGGAAGATGAGATCGGGAGAACAGAGAAACATGCAAGACTCTACATTCTCTATTAGCGGTAAAATAGTTGTGTCTTATGATATCAAAACTCCCAAAATGTTTCGATAAAAATTTAAACACTTATTTTAAGTTTCAGTGGATTGACACAATGCACTAATATATAAAGTCAGTTAAATCCATCGGATTGGTCTGCAAGGAGCTTAGATTTTCTTCTCCATTCCTCCATATTTTCAGCTAGTCTCTTTATTTCTACGTATGTGCCACAGTTCATGTCCTTCTTCACATGATCCATATAGGTGTCTCTTGGTCGGCCTCTACCGTTTCTGTCTTCTGTCTTGCCCTCCGCGATGGTGATAAGCAGGCCTAGGTGCCTGATGTTGTGGCCAATCCAGTATGTTGTGAAAATGCTGGCACATAATACCATTTTGGTACTGATTAAAACTTAATACATGGTTGAAGAAGGATGTAAGTGGGTGTGAGTGTTGTGAAGATGAGATCGCTGTGAAGAGTGATTGGTACAATAGTTTTAATAATGGACGTGGATGTTGATCCCAAATGTTGTAAAGCGCCCTTGATGTGATATTATCACAATACAATGAAGACAATGTCACTTTATTTGGTAGTGCCCCGGACGGGACTTGAACCCGCATCCCTACTGTGTGAGTGCTTTGTCTAATCAAGTTACCCATCCGGGGCACTACCAAATAAGGTGATATTGTCTTTTCTAAGCCTTATATCATGGGTGGCCAACCTTTTCAGCAGCCGGGCCAGATTTCAGAATGAGATTTCCAACCGGGCCGCACTCCATATATGGAACATTTGAAAATTTTACTTCTCCTTAAAATTTCTACCCCCCCCCCTCCCCCGTCGCCAGATTTTCAAAATTGTATAGATATTTGAAATGTTTCAAAACTCCTTGTTTTTCTTTAAGAATATTTTCTCAAATTACCTCTTTCAAAAAAGTAACGGGTACTTGTACCGATTATTTTAAAGAAAAGGTGCATATCGAGGATATACAACCAAAATGCACTAAGTCATTTTAGTTTTGAGATGAGATGATGGCAGTTTAATGAAAAAAAATTGTTGAGATAAATACGAATTCGCCGTGTATTGTTTTAACTTTAATTAAGATGATATTACAAACAAATACAAACATAGGAAAAATGTTAATTACTTGAATAGTTTTTAATAATTTTTGTAGCACTAGTCTGATTTAGTGCGGTTTTGATTGCATACCCTTGATATGCTTCGCGGGCCGCACGTAGACATCCAACGGGCCGCGGGTTGGCCACCCTTGCCTTATATGGTAGTTCCATGTGTGAAAAACCTCATACAATGGTTAATTTTAAAAATAACATCAATAAACAGTCATATTATTGTTACAACCTTGTGTGATAGAGTGAAGAATGAGGATATTAGGAAAATTAGTGGATGTGAGAGGAGTGTTGTGGATAAGTTGCAATAGTTTGGAAATGTGGAGAGAATGAATGATGAAGAAAACATATTTGTCTGAAAGGAAGAGTGTAATAAAGCAAGAATTTAATATTTCCTTTTTTAATTTTCAGAGGAAATGGAGGGCGCCGATCGTCGCACGTCTGTCCGAGTGAGGAATCCACCCGGCGGCAAATCCTCCGTACTCTGGTAGACATGGATACACCACATCTGCACAGTACAAACATTATATGCATCAAATATCATCACACATACTTATTATAGTGTAACTGTAATGTCTAAATATTCATTTTAATAATATTATTATGTACGGAGAGTGTTTGTGAAGGAACATATTCAAACATAACCTCAAAATGTGTACAGACAATATTTAAGACATTGCTTTATCCGTGGAATCGTTTGACTTTAATGATTAATATGTTTCTCAGTTAGGTTAATTGGAACAAGTGCTTCTTTGTACTTTATATTATTAATCGTAAGAGAGACGTCTTTCCACTCAATCATGATGTGATTATGACTTTGTCTAAAATACATATTACTGCTTCACACGGCAGTGATGGGGCATGCTACCCATTCTAAATCATCATTATCACCAGCCTTTTTGCGTCCATTGTTGAATATAGGCTACCCTTTATTTCCACAATTTTATATCTCGAGGAGACTGAATCTAATCACTGCTGACTGTATGTCATCAAACTACCTGCTTGTAGCAATGCTGAATTTCTGATGGCACAGAGAGGACAATCTTTATACTCATTACACACAGTCCCTTTACATATCCACTGGCTTCCCTAATTGTAGGAAATTTTGTAACGTAACGGATAAATTATCTTTGAATATACCTATAGACTCTTTGAGTTAAATTGTGTGCAAAAGACAGTTGTACATTTGACGAAAGATCTATATTATTACTAGCTGACCCGGCAAACGTTGTTTTGCCATATACATTATATCTAGATTACTAATATCGCTACAAAAAAATAGGGGTTGATGGTAGAAGGGTGAGAATTTAGGGCTGTATGAATGTTTTAATGCCTCACCATAAAAAAAAAAATGTCCAAAAAATAAAATTCAGGGTGGACCACCCTTAACTTTAAGGGGTATGAAAAATAGATGTTAGCCAATTCTCAGACCTACCCGATAAGCACACAAAATTTTATTAAAATCGGTCCAGCCGTTTCGGAGGAGTATGATAACAAACATTGTGACACGAGAATTTTATATATTAGAATATTGTAGCAATTTTGAGGTTATGTTGAATGATGAGAGGAAAGAGCTTATATCTATCCAAGGCAGCAAAAGTGTTGGGCAGCGATAGCTTATTAAATAAATACCTTCTAAATAAATATTAACATTACCTCTCTTTATATTAACAATAATATTATGGACATTGACTTAATAGTGGCTGTATTCATAATAAACAGTCACATTCATAAACAAGACACCTCCTTCCATGATTATCTTATGTGGTGTTCACATTTGGCCGAATATCACCAGGACACCAAAATATTGTCAGCCATTTGAACCGTGTGAACAAAATGACATTTAATCTGAAACGATATAAACCAGTTGAAACGATATTGTCTCAAGTTGACCACCTTCCAACTTTTTAAGCTGGTTGAACGATGCGCGCATGCGTAGATACGCGCGCCTTCTGTATCTATGGTAAAAACTTTGTAACCTATAAATTTTATAATGTTTCTCGCTTTGTGACAGTTGTTATCTTTGTTGTTGGTTTGTGGCGTTTGTTTCCTTAATTAAAAGGCGCCTTATAACCTCTACTATAACATTTTCAACTAATAATTAACACTTCGCGATCTCCATCTCGACGTCCACCATTTTGAAAACAATGTCAAAATCAAAGCGCATCTGACAAATCGTATCTATATCGGTGGACTGTGTGAACAGGTGTAATGATCAATGGGCGTCTGGCAAATTTTGTTTTTTATGCAAACGAAATTCTGACGATATTCGCCAAATGTGAGCATTCTCCGAAGAAATATTCAGATAAAAGCTTTTGTAACCCATATTAGGACGGAAAACGAAGGCATTTATATGAATATTTCTTTAGAGAATGCTCTGAATTGTCACCGAATGATTGAAGATTGATTGACATTCACATCCTACTATCTAGACGCACCCATTGAAACTGGACAAATAAAATGCAGTAGAGTCATAAGACTAGTTAGATTTTGAATAATTTCCATACTAACATTGATTTTCTTCGCTATTCTGTACAGATTAAATAGTACATATTTAACTATTCTTAAAAATAGAGTTTTATTGAACTCAACATTAAGGATATTTGTGCATAAATAATAAAATGGCATTGCTAGATTTGTCCAATTTTGATTACAAACTACTCATATGTCTTAAGAATTGGTTTTATTAGTTAAGGCATGTGGAAAGAATCAATTGTATCATATTCTTTGTCTTGTTTATGAATGCGACGTGTTTGTAACAATTTATTTATTTAATGAATACGGTCAAACTATTGTAAAGCAGCGCCAAAGAAACAAATTGTCGCTCGGCGTTCAATACCCCGAATGTAACAATTACAAGATTATAAACAGAATAGAAATGATGGCAACACTCAAATCCATATTCACGGTTTTGTTTATTCCATACAGAATTCTAGCAGTTTTTGACAATATTTGGGTATTGTTTTTGAATACACAATCGCGTATTTTAACATTCTGTACCAATATCTTTAAAAAAAAAAAAACAGCTATCATTTAAACGATCAGCATAATATTGATGTTATGTTCAGCAGAAAAATGTATTCTACCGACAAATATATCATGTTGATATGCTACTTATGCCCAGCGAGAATATTATATTTCTTTTGCAAATAATATGATATTTAAAACTCTAAATTTAATCGACCAGCAAAATTATTATTTGACCGGCATAATGATTATTTGTCCAGCAAAATAAATAAATGAGCAGCAAACCGTGAGCTAATTTTAATTAAACTTGTGAAAGCTAAATTTTTAATCTTGTTCAAATAATAAATCTTTGTATGTAGCATCGGTGTGTGAAAAATATTGTTTATCTAATATTTTCTGCCGGTCAAATAATAATTCTGCTGCTCAAATAACAATTCTGCCGGTCAATAATTATTTTGTTCTGCGAGTATTTATTAAGCTGTTAAAATTTGTTAATTTGCCGATATAACCAAGTTTGTTTTTAAAACAAGTGTTGCGCTTATTTTTTATTTATTGCCGATGAAAACATTGTTCGCTGTGCAAATGACTTAAATGCTGATTTTTTCTTGCCGAACAAATGGATTAATAGCCGAACAAATAATTAGTTCCCAAAAAAAACTATTTCACCAAAATTATTGAATTTGCGCTATTGAACGCCGAGCGACTAAATCATTTTGCATCATTGTCACTAGCTAATACAACCAATAATGTTGTCAAAATAATAATAATTATGTAAGCGAAGCTTATGATAGCTATTTATAGCAATCTGCTAATAGTTGAGATATGTGCAAGGAAAAGTCATGGTAAAAATTCATACATTCAAACAGGTTATTAAAAAAGGCATTTTACTATACTATACTTAACCAACCACAGCATATCCCGCAAACGGGGTAGCCAGCAGACCAACTGCATGTAATAAACATGCAAGCTGTCCTCTACTACGTGCCAACAAAAAATTAAGTCATTCAGGATGGGTGGCAAACCTCATCGCCAAAATTAAGATGTAAAAGGCATTTTACATTTGAAATTAAACAATGATGTTTGCCACTCGTTCTGAATGTCTTAATTATTATTTGTTGGCACAGAGTGGTCAGCTTGCATTTTTTATTGCATGCAGCTGATCAGCTGGTTACCTCACCTGTGGGATGTGCCGTGATGGTATAGTTGTAGTGCGAAGCGTTTGGCAGTCTGTGGCTAACTTCATAGGAGATTATAACTCAAAATATTTGACTCAGCATTTCGCAAATAAAGCAACGTGTATAGTATCTCTGCCAAACGTTAATTGTTCTTTGGTTTTATATAACAAAACTTAGTTTTTATAATGATATTAAATTGAAATGTTGTAAAAAATATTTATTTTTAGCCTATTATAATTTCGTATACATCAAATGACCTGTTTTGAATGTGTTATGATGACTCAAAGAACTCTTCAATTCCACCTCAAATATAATCAGACTAAAAAAAACTTTTTGAAGTATCTACCATTTTCAATTTTAGCAATGCATGTTTTTCTATTTACTCTCACATGAAAAATAAAATGCGACAATTTTTAATTATAATATTCATATAATATTTAAACTTAGAATAGCTAAACCTATTCACTGTAACTCGATGCCTTTTTAATTTTTTGAACAATGTTTTTTGTATATGGCAGCATTTTGTATATTATATTATATATTTATCGTAGTAATGGCAACGTTTTTTATATGTTTTTCTACGTAAAAGTACTAAAAAATAAAATTTTAATTTGCTAGACTTATTTGAATGATAGCAAAAATAAAAAATATTATACAGCAAATAAAAACATTTACCGATGCCAGATTAAAATTGGTCTCCAACTCTTTCCAGTAATAGTTTTTCATCAATGTCTTACTGCTGTAAAATGTATAACATAAAATAAACAATTTCAATTATAATAAAATATTTAAATAAATTCATAATCAAAATGTAGAAAAATCTCAAAATTATTTGAGTTAATTCTCCTATGATGTCCTATGTAAAATCATGGGAGATCACTTACAGAGCTACAGGGACAAAAACTTTATAACTATCCTGGTGGATGATAGAAGTACAGCCTTCTGCATGCTGTATTTGAGCTTGTCATCTACTCCCAGTTTTCTGAGATTGCTTGACAGACTCTTAGGTATTCAACCATTCACAGACAACACTATAGGCACGATGATTGTGGTAGGTGTTCTCCACATATCTTTGATTTTGTGAGCAAGATATTCTATTATTTATCTTGTCCTGTTCGGTTTTATTATCATTATTGTTGTCTGCGAAAGGGGGCAAATGGAGAGGGCTTCAGAAGGAAGCTGAAAACATTGCTTTTTGCTGGGAGTTTTGTACGGTAGAGGAACAGTACGGCATCCTTTGATGTCATGTTTGAGTAAAGGGCGCATTACAAATTGTCCATATATATTAAATGCATATAGTCGTGGGGAATGCCTCGATTCTAACAGAAAGCGTAAGTCACCTTCTGGTAGAGTTAAAATGTTTTTATTTGTTATTAAATAAAACAAAGTTTGTTAGATAAACAAGTTTAGAACTATCATTAAAAATATTTAAAGATAAAATCATGTACCTTGTATTAAGCATAATTATAATATTTATTTTTGTTTTTTTTTTTTATCTTAATGTTTTTCAAATGAACATAATATGTATTTTAGTTTTTTTTAACTTACTAAGCATTTCTTAAAGAGTACGAAACATTTTAAAAATGTAAAATTATTGTAATTAGTATGTCACAAATTTTTGTTTTACAAAGATTTATAGGTATAACTGCATTCTCAAAAGGAACGTTAAGGGTGAAAGAAGATGAATTTATGAATGATTTAATGCATTTATTTTATTATGAACGATAATTTTAATATTTATTTATTTATACATTTAAAATATAACCTTTTGGACAAATTGGCTTGAAAATTGTCTATTACATTAAAAATACTGACAAATTCAGTGCAATTTGTGTCGAAGTGCATTTTTTTTTTTGAATTTTAAGTTGAAACAGTTTGTTGGCTTATGATAAATTGTCGAACTTTCAATAAAATAATCTAAAGTTCCAAACCAATTGCCATAAATGCTAGCATTGTTCTACTGCTAAGTGGTCTATACGAGCATTTAATATTGCTTTTTGGCTTAAGCAAGCCTAAATTTAATTATACATAACATTATATTATTTATATAAATATAAACATACGGCATTTATAATGTAATTTTTCTGGAAGAAACAGTTCTAGAATTCTGAAAGAAATTTTAAATATTTTCAAAACATATCAACATGAGACATATTAGTATTCTTGATTGAAACAAAAGAATGAAGAATAAAAAGACAAATGAAAAAAATAACAATTCCAACTTTCTTGTTTTTGATACAAAATTTTTAACATTATTTATTTTAATTGATTTATTATTATTTATTTAATATTTTTTATCATCCTGTAAAGTTTTACACCACCAAAAAGTAAGTGAGAATAAAGCTGTCATTGTAATGCAGTGTCGTTTAGTTTTTGGTGTGTAAAACTTAAACATGTCAAATACGCATTTAAAAACCATTTTATTTAATAAATATAATTGTGTATGTTCAATCTGTTATATATGATAGCAGAAAGAAAAATAATGAATTTGAATATTTAAATTATGTTTTTTATAGCTACTAATAACCAAAAATAGTTTTTAATATCAAACTATGTACAATTTTACTTAGGGTAAAACAGATAGTGATGGGACAGTTAAGGATTTTTATAAGTGAAAATTGAAATAAAAAATTGTTAATAATTCAAAACTTTCCAAATTTATTATTAATGAATACCTTTAAAACTGCTTAAAAATATACATGAAATATAATTACGTTGTACATAGAGAAATTATTTATTTTTATGTAGAACCTCAGAGGGGTACAAAATGACAGAGATGGCACATATTTTATAATGATGGGACGTTACATTTACAGTGATGGGACAGAAAAAAAGGTCCATACATTGTTGTTTTATTTTGAATTTTGTTGTACTTTTCTAAATATATCACCGATTTCGCCATCGGAAATACCATCCGCAGAAGTATTATCTTCATTATTTTTTTTTTTATTATTTTTATTTTTTATTTTTATTATAGCAATTATGGCATACAAAAAGATCGTTATCCGTGTCTGTTGGTAGGTGAATCTTATGGTGTTTCGGTATACAAGATATATGGAAATTGTTTGTACATTCATCGCACTGTATACAAGCATTGGATGATGATTTATTTTTATACATTTTTTACAAACAGCACAGATTTTCAAAGGGTCTTCTCCCTCACTTGTAAATAGTCTTTTCTGAACATGTGGTTTTGAATTTATGTTATCCGAGCCTTCAATTTTGGATGATTTTGATTTTCTTGTTTGGTCTTTCACTTTTTTATTTTCCTTACGTTTTCTTTTACGCTCTGCTTTTACGTTTTCTGTTTTTGTTTTTTTCTCCATTTTCAGCTTAAGAGCTCTCTTATTCTGCTCCGATGATATTGCCCAAGGTGTTCGCTCCACATTTCGGATACCTTTTCTTTGAGGCGTTTTTGGTAATGTTAAATATTCACCAACCTAGATGTTATTTTTTTAAACACCGGACTTTGGCTACATTATTATCAATTGATATGCAGGGCGTTTCTATAGGAATATCCCGATGTTTATTTGCACAATCGATTTGGAAAGATGTATGCAATGCTGAATGATCCTCTAACATATTAATAATTTCTGAAGAAAGTGGAGTTTTTTGAGCTTGTTCCTGATTATAATTTGGTTCACAAAAATAGCGCCAGAGATTTCCAAAATTTTCATGCTCTCATCAGTTTTATCACTGGAAATGATTTTAATTCCATCTTCACCTAAAATTTCTTTAAATTTAGAAAATTGTATGTAATTTTTGTTTATGGTTTCAATTTCCATGGTTTGATTGCTTTCAGCTTCTAAGCATTTAGAGTAATCTAAGCTTACCACCATCTCTCATTTCTTGAACAGCTAGGCTCGACACAATGATGGGACAAAATTTCATCCAACTTTAAAATTTGATTATAGTAATGGGACACCATTCGTAGGTGTCCCATTACTGTTTAAAATGCTAATATTTAACTTTTAAGTATACAGTTTTGCTCCATTTCTTTTATTTAAGAATTTAAAGCTAAAAACATGTATAAAAAATATTCGATATATTATCACAGTAAAGGGACAGGTGTCCCATTACTGATATCTGATGTATATTTTTTTACAGTGATGGGACAGATAAAAATTCCAAAAAAATAATAAATAAATTGTAGAAAATCACAAATTTCTCATTTAATACAAAGTTTATAATGAAATCATGTTAAATAATTTAAAAAAAATACTTACATGTGTGTTTATAATTTTGTGGAATAAAATATAATATTCTTGTAAATTTTGTTAGAATTTCGTTCAACCACGACACTCCTTTCAACACAACAACAACAGGATGACTAATAAACATCTGGTGAAAAGAAAAAAGGGCTAACTATAAACAATAATGTTGGCAAAATAAAAAAATATTTAGTTTATGATTGTTACAAGTTCTAATATCTTATTAAATTATATTTTTTGGAATTTGTCCCATAACTATAACTGTCCCATTACTATATGGGTTACCCTATCATTTACTAATTTAAAATTTAGGTAATAAAAATAAAAATATAACACTGTATAACTTTCACAAATTAATATTTTGCTTAAAAGCTTTTCGGACATACGTCCATCTTCAGTAATAAATATCTTATAACTGAAGATGGACGTATGTCCGAAAAGCTTTTAAGCAAAATATTAATTTGTGAAAGTTATACAGTGTTATATTTTTATTTTTATTACCTAAATTTTAAAAATGAGCTTTCATAGTGTTACCTCTTCAAAAATAGAAAAGTTATTTACTAATTTATTCTTTAATTTAAAACTCTTCGGTTGTTTGTTGTATTTATTAAGTTATTTTTTCATTTGAATTAACTATTTGACTTCATTTTTATTCTTTCTCATAAAGAAATATACAAAAATCATTATTTTGAAATAACTATCAAAAATCTGTCATTTTTACATTAGTTTTTTAAGTGTGGCAACTATTATTTTTCATTTTAAAGATGGCTGCTCGATAACAGTTGTTCACTGATAACGCTGTCACTATTTATGACATATTTCTAACCTCAATCAAATATTATTGTTTTTATTCCGACAGAATACTCTCGATGCGGATTTTATATAGAATCTTAAAAATGTCAAAATGTGTTTGTGTTTTTAAACTGTAATTTTTACCGAGTCGTAGCTAATCCGACTGAAGACCTTTGTAATTACTATAGACCAATAAACGTCACATGTTCTTTTGTAAGAACTGTCATTTATCTGAGGGGCAAACAACTTAAGGTACATATTGTATGTACGCAGAAGGAGATTCACACCAAAATTCTAACTTTCTTTTAAACTTCAGTACTCTAATATTTCTAACTTGTTTTGTGGTACTAACATTCATTGCAACGAAATTCGCACACATAAATAATATCAAACAGATCAAAATCACCTTAAAATTGCAGTCTATATAAAATGTTTCAAGTTACTATATAGGACAGCATCGAGAGTAACTTCTCTGTTCTAGTCTTGTTTAACAATTGTTTTGTTTTGTTTTTTTATTCAGTGAATATAGAAAAATATTCCTCGTTATTTTGTTACATATACTTAGTACAATAATAATAATTCTTTATATTTCTATGTTATTCATGTTTGTATAATTTATCTTCCAAATGCATTATTTACATTGAATTGCTGATAAAACTATTGCCTCGTATACTGTTCAATGTTCTTAATACAATTAATGGAATCGCTTAACCAAATCAAAGATTAAAATATGGTTTATTTATTTATTTTATTTTTATCATCGTTATATTGTAACAGTGTTAACAAAACAATACAAAATTTAAAATACTAGGACGATTATGCAATGGCGAGATTATCACTATCAAGTGAGTTCTTCCATCTAACCATTCTTACATCTAAGACAATTATCTTGCCGTCTGTATATTAATTGTATTTCAATGTAACTTTGAAAACAAACAATTCCATAGAAGGTATACAGATGGCGAGTTTATCGCAAAGGCGCAATCTCTTCCAACTAATCCAAATATTGTCGCACACAAATCATCCCTCTTCTGACTAACCGTCGTATCTGACATTTTTGGCGAAATCGAGTTATGATCACCAATGTGTATTTATATGTGCCCTGCATGTTCTCACTGAAGATCACATCTGTAACTGTTACAGTTATCCTGGAACAGCTTTCTGATTTGTTGTCGTATTTACGAATTACTCTAAATAAAATGTGTTGTCGTATCTACAAATTCCTCAAAATTTCATCACAAAAATGATTCTGAGATATATAAGAATAGGTACAAATAAAATAATGTAATATATTTACACTGTTTCATATAACCAGGAGAGACGAAAATATGCACGGCAAAACACTAAAAACGCTCTCCTGAACAATTTACATTTTAGTAGATACGACTGTTAGTCATAAGAGGGACGAAATGTCTCTTTCTTTTTACAAACAACTTGACATTTTTAGTTTTATCGGCAATTTTGTGATGAATTGTTTTATTTAATTGTATATTTGCACACAAGTATGACATTTATTATTATATTTCTTAGTACGTAATGTAATATTCTTGTTTTCTATGTGAATGTCTCCTGTATATCTTCTGTCCATCTGATTTTATATAAATATTATCTGTATCTTATTGTTTTTAATATAATTATTTAAAATAAACCAAAGTTAATTTAAATATTTGATGTTTCATTCATTTTTTATCAAATAAAAGACCACCTAATTTCATCCATAAGGAATTCTGACGTGCTGGACGTCCCTCTTTCGTGATACACCGTTCCTATAACTTTGAAAGCAGATTACTTGGAATGTCATGTGAAAAGGATGACTCAAGTGGCACAAAGAATCACCCAGCCAGGACCATCGTCTCTTTTACTGTATTACAGTACCTATGGATCTTTGTTCAGTGCGTCGGCGCACAGCGTTATTGGTGACACACTCACCTTTAAAAACACAATATATCAATCATATTTTGAACCACTCTAGATAAATCATTCCAATTGTTCGTCGGTAGCCTGGAGGTAGAGTCTCGGCCTCGTGAACAAGGGGTCCGTGGTTCGATACCAGGTGCCGGCAAACTCCCCTTTCACGACACAAGCTTTTAGTAGCTTACTGTGAAAGGTGTATAAGGTTGTATTTGGGTTTATAACAAAACCCAGATATATCTTTAAAAAAAAAAAAAAAAATTGATCACACTCACAGATAGTCAACCTATTTGAATAGGTATTATTAACTAGGTAGGTATGTAGTATATGATACACATACATATGTGAACTTCCTTTAGGAGTTCACAATACAGAGTTTCGACGCTTATGAATCGACTCAAGGTTTGGTTAAGAGTACTCTTTAAACCTAGGTAACATTCCCAATTCCTCTATGTCATGCTTATCACATGACTTGAAATTTTTGAAAGTTGTATATATCGCCTAAAACCAAAAACGTTGCTTATTTTAAAAATAACCGATGGTTCCTCACTTTCATATTACATTAAAAAATATACGAATATCGTTGCGAAAAAACTTATGATTTAATCTTAAGTTGCATATATTTTTGATTATATTATATGGAGATATTAATTTTTCATCAATTTATAACTATTAAATTTGAATTTTAAGAATACCCTTCATTCTGCGCTCCATACAAATTTGACATTGTTCCTTAATACTTTGATAGCTTTTTAAAGCAAAATGTAAAAATGTCATTATATTTTAACAAAAAAAGTACCTAGTTTAATAAAACTATAGTTGATTTCGTTATTTTTCCCTTTCTTACGCTTTTTATTACCACCAAAATAAAAAAAAGCTAAAATATCTGCGTGTTCCTGCGTTATGCACAATTGTGCATAACGATATTTTATATAAAATTCTTTTTCTATTTTGCATAAAACGACAATTTTTTTTGTTTTAAATATGCTGCCAACTTTTATTTCTTCATTTAGATACATAGAAATATCATTCAAGTGGAGAAAAGACCGCAAAAGCGTATTATATTAGAGGTAGTATAATTAAGACATTTCTTTTTGTATCAAAAAAGGTACATTTCTGGTAAGGTAAATGAATATATCGCTAAAATAATATATATAACACTTAGATAATACTGCCAACTTGTATTTTATTATTAAAAACACAAAGAAATTGCGCGAAGTTTCAAGTAAAAAACAAATTCACATTATAAATCCCTTGTTTTTCGTGATGCACATAAGGATTTTGTATGTAAAGGACAGTTCACATTGTGGATCGAGGTATTACAACGGTGATATATATAAATACCACATCATGCATGCGCATAAATTATAAACACTTTTTATTTGAAAAATAAGTTATTTTATTAATAATATATTATATTTTATTCATATTCCTATATAGTATTATATTTTTTTTGTCGTAGCTGCAATACATTATATGTAAACCTATCTATATAATAAGTTACTATGTGATAAACCATTGTGCTCTGAACTTAAGTCTAGTTTGAGAGATCTACAGGAGTCTGATATATAAAAATATTAATAAAAATAAGGTGACACTGACGCTTGTCTTATTTTTACTCCCTAAATTTTAAATCCGAGCTATAAAAGTTCAATATTTTCAGTAATTTGCGCAAGGTTCCCATATGTACGGGACCCCGGACGGTTGTTCTATTCACCTGCCGTAAAAACAGCAAATTTATTTCTGTGTTAATATAAATATTCTCATAAAATCATTTACTTCATCATTAATTTCTAACTACCTGTGCAAGTACATTGAAAACTTGAATCAAAATTTGGACCAGGATGTGAAATTATCTCATTGCCGTGATGTCGATAATTTAGTCATTATTTTCCATATCGGTATACCCACCTATTTTGTTTTATAAGAATTTTTATGCCTGCGGAAGTCTTAGAAGGGTTTTATTTATTATTATTTGTTCACGGCTCGAGTCTTTTACATGTAGAAGATTTAATTTATATAAGGTGAGAATGTGTATAATGGATTAAGACACAGCAAATTAAATTAAAAGTCAACAATAAAGTAAAAATAACAATGAAAGTGTCTCAGCAATAACAATTATTGATATCAGGAAACAATTTACTGAGCATGTGAACTGCGCTTTATAAATCTTGTGCATAACGACGTGTCTATGGTTTATAAGCAACGTTTTTGGTTTTAGGCGATATAGTTCAATTTGATAAACTTCCATTATTGAAATCAATTTTTATATGATTTTCATACAATCCTTGTGATTTCAAATTGAAGAGACTTCATCTGTTATAGTTCAATGGAAACAACATCGGAAGCAACCATTTTGAGCTCGATTGCATAGATGAAAGATTTCAATATTATTTAAAAACTCTCTAAAATCCAGTTCCTGACAATTGTGTCAAAAAATTCATAACAATTATATCATAGTTGCACAATGTGAGAATCCTATGGAGTCTCCAGTAAGGAATATGTAGCAC
This sequence comes from Athripsodes cinereus, assembly GCA_947579605.1. Lineage (NCBI taxonomy): Eukaryota > Metazoa > Arthropoda > Insecta > Trichoptera > Leptoceridae > Athripsodes > Athripsodes cinereus. The sequence goes on from OX388328.1 coordinate 14,511,364, forward strand.
ACTCTTTTATATAAGTTTTTAAATGTCCTGTAAGAGGCAGGTATTAGTAAAACAATATATTTCAACATTAAACATCTTCGGTTCAGCGATGAGATGTGCCTCCCATCCTTAATGTCTCAGCTTTTATATATTTTTTTTACGGAACAATTTCCATGTTTAATAAAGTAAGTCCTATGGCTACCCCACTTGTGGGAGATCTATCTTTTTTTTTAAAAAAAAAACAATATTTAAAACAAAATAATACAAATAAAAACAACAAATAAAAAGGAAGAAAAAATGGGTTAATATGGTTAGAAAAAGTCATTTGTTAGTTAAAATATTGTTTAATAACATAAATATTGCAACAATATGAATACAACAAGCCTTCTACTACATCTAGCCTCTCTATCTAAAATAATATAATTATAACATTTTATTTATTTTCAATGTCATTGACATTCACAATATGATAATTATGACATTGACATTCACAATGTGACATGATTGTATGACAAGTTTTCTACATAATGTTAAATAAATCACAAGGTTAACAGATCTGCGACTAGTTTCGACATGTTTGCGTCACTGACAAACAGATTGATAGCCGAGTGCAAAATATTGAAATTAAAAAACTGAATGGTTAGAGAGTGGAAAAACAGGGGAATTTTCCAGATTAAGTGAACGCATCGAACGAACGGAGTTACCCCAGTAGCTGACATGACTAAAGGTATTGTATAAACGGACCTAGAATGCCAAATATTTTTTATTTCTCCTGCTAGTTCTGTATATTTACGTATTTTTTCTGCGACGGTTGTTTGTATATTATGTGTATTTGGGACAGGATGTCTATTAGGTACGTTATTTTATTATGTTTATTGTTATTATTATTTAATATTCTACTGATAATTTTATTTTATGTTATATTCAAAATGTAGACTACAATATATTTTTGTTGAATGAGTAAGATACGAAATAATAGAATTTATTAAGTATAGGTGAACGCATCAAAACTTCGATTATTTTGAATTATTTTTATGAAAATATGTAGTGTTTTACCTGGAGAATAAGAATTCGGTTAAATTTAGTGGTTTTTTAAGCACAAAATTAATTACTAGCATTTTTCATACGTGTTTGACATATAATGCGTGTAAATAAATTGAGATGGTTTGGTCATGTGGAACGAATGGAGGAGGATAAACTTGGCTCAAAGGAGGGGTGTGAGGAAGCGCGGGCGTCCGTGAACTACATGGCTTGAACATGTAGATCAAATTCTCAAGGACGGCTGTGTTTTGATTTGTTCGGCCATGAGAAATTGTATGACTGTGGAGGAGGCGAAAGAAGTATGTAAGGACAGATCTAATTTGCATTCCGTTCTCTCTGCCTACCCCACTTGGGATACGGTATGAGGGAATAGATAGATAGTTTGACATATCACAAGTACTGAATTTTTTTATGTTTAACTGATTGGGTAGGTTATGTTAGAGTTAGTGTGGTGTTATTTTATACTACAGCACATTAATTGACAATGATTTCATTATCATATCATTACTTGGGTGAAATAGTATATAATTACGTGAATATAAGTAGAAAAATTATAAATTTAACTTTGATGCGTTGTTCACATTATCTGGAATTTTACCAAAACAGATAATTGAGATGAATGTGCGGTAATAATATTTGGATGGAACTTAACATGACACTTACAAAAAAAGATGCAAATTGTATTTTCAAGAATGGCAATTGCTTAATGAATAAGGGTGCAAACACAACGAAAGCAGGTTACCTGCTTTCCGATGCCTGCGTCTACCGAAGCGGAGAATGGTTACGTGCATTTCAATGAACACGCACATAGTAAAAGCAGGAACGCCGATTGTGATTTACTTTGCTGGCGCTTACTGGCACTGATAGGCGCTGGCAACCTGCTTTCTTTGTGTTTGCACCCCAAGAGAAATTGGCATACATGCATGTGAAGGAAGCGAAATTAACGTGTTAAAATAAATTTTATTGGCTTTCTGGACTCCATGCATATTTCACAAGGAATATGATGTCAGGGTATAGACTATTTTCTTATTTTAGGCAATTTTTATTATAAGATAAAAGAATACAAAAATCTTCAAGTATAAAAATATTTCACTTTTGTTCCTGTTATTGAAAATTCACTGGGTTTTTGGCATCACTTCATGGAATTACTATTCACAAATTATAGAATTGTTATTCCTCGTTGTAACACAATGTTTTATGACGGCTTGAGGAATAAAGTGCTGATAGAACTACATCACTTTATCACGTTGTCGTTGCATATTCAAAACGAGACATGTGCGCACATTTGTATTTAGACATACTCTTTTAAAGCTGTTCATTAGGGCATTATCATTGTAGTTTGTACTTTTTATTGGCATGTGATATTATTCTTGAAGTATTGAATTTTAATATTTGATACCTACTAAGAATCATTATATAAAATGGTTATGATGTCATTGTAAGCAGTTTATTCTAGAAATGTCGAAACATTTATGAATTCACATGTCCCTTTTTGAATATGCAACGACGAATGTTCATTAATTGTTACCCCGATAATGGGATATGTTGAAAAATTACTGTTTGTGGCTAATTATTGTTTAAACTTTTGTTTGACAATGAAATATAAAAATATACAAGTGTAAAAAATTAAATAAAAAAATACCGAATATAGAAATAAAAAAAAAAACAAAAATAAACATTTAGTTTGTCTTTATTAAATTAAATAAAAATACAAAGTTGTGTTGTTACATAAAAATAAAATAAATAAATACATAAATATACAAAAAAAATAAACAAAAATATAATATTGTCATGCTGTAATTGTTATTTTTTTTAAATAAATAAATTATAATAATTTGCTTAAATAATATGAACACAAACAAGTTTTTTTTTAAATTTTTTGTGATGACTAAAAAATATTATTTTTGAAGATAAATAAAGGCCAATTTTTTAAATAAGTTACAATGGTTTGGGCATGTGGAACGAATGGACGATGAGATGGTATCAAGGAGGATAATTATACCTGTCTGAAAGAGGGGGTGTGTATCAATCTCGTCTGCGCTTAAGCGCTTTATAAAACAAGCAATCTAATGTGGAGATCACGATGGAGTCTCCGGCAAAATAAAAAGTCCTCGCACTCTTTCTAGTAAGTTTTCCAGCAGCGTCTTCTAAAAGGTATTCGTAATACATCAAGTTTTAAGACATTCAACATCCTAAACGCCTTAACTTTTAGTGACACTGAAAGGATAATTTGCATGTTTATTACAAGCATTTTTTTCTGCTGGCTACATCACTCGTGGCAGATGCCGTGAAGAAATGGCAATAGTGTGGACGCATGGTCATTATTGCTGTGAAAACCTCGACTCTGATGATGAGCCAAGGGGAGGACAATTCATAATATGTCGCGGGTTCAATGCTAGAACTAGAAATCTCAAATTTGATAGTTTTGAATTACATATTTTCTATGTTTGTCTTTAATGTTTTGAGTAATTTCTAGTAATAATTATGAATTGAGAGGCTTCCTTATACTGTCATTATTAAAGTGTTTCAATAATATATATAATATTAATTACTATCCTTCTGATTGTAATATCATAATTTATCCATTACCTCAAAACAATAGACCATTAAAGGATGACGTCACAGAAAAATGTTTGGAGGACAACAACGGAACAAAAACAAAACAAACAAAAAGGTGGTATCTCTTTCTAACTGCGCAGTTCTAACTATGCGTGAAAAAGAGATAAAGTACCATAACACATGCTATCTCAGATAGTAAATTATTTCAAAGAAGAGCGTTGTCATGTCGGTATTATCCTTCCAACTGTCAGTATTGCAAAATCACTCAATATTGGGTGGAACGCCTAAAGAATACCTAATAATCAAAAAAACTGTCAGTGCCGTTTTTGTTATTATTTTGTCGTCTGACTTTCTTTTTTTTTTCTCTTATGGCATAACATCCTACAAAGATGATTTGCGCAATCTGACTGTTTGCCCTCCAAGCAAAAGCAAATCCATAGACAAGACCACGTGACCTTTAATGGTCTATTGATTTTGAGTTGTCTAGTTCTAGTATTGAACCCACGAACTGTGTAAAGAGGCCTTTAAAACTGTCCAAAGTTAAATATTCAATAAATTTTAATATTTCTACTCACTAATTTAGTTAAATACATTTTACATAAGCAGTTTGATGCATTTTATTAATTAATTTATTCATAAATATATATAACTGTTATTTCAATTTATTATAAATACAGTCCATTAGTATTACAGGCCACTCGATAATAAAAACAATTTTACAATTTTCAATCAAACATCTGAATTGGAGAACCATGTTTACATAATGTAGTAACATTACGTAAAATGTAATCTGAACAAGTGAGAAAGACGTCCCAATGCTTACGAATTGGCTCTAGGCTGACTTAAGTGATCACTTTCGGTGTCCGTGGACAACGTTTAACAATTCTGCCATTCTCACTATCATGATAATATATGGTCCACCAATCCAAGATTTACAATTCCTTTTAAATCATTTTTTTGAGACTACTCTCAAATAAAGAGTTTACATTACAAGTCTAGTTTTTATACGTCGGAAATAAACTGTATTGACCAGGCTGACTTAAATGATCACATTCAGTGTCCATGGACAACGTTTAACAATTCTGTCATTCTCACTGTCATGCTATATTGTCCACCAATTCAAGATTTACAATTCCTTTTAAATCATTTTTTGAGACTACTCTCAAATAAAGAGTTTACATTACGTCTAGTTTTAATACGTCGGAAATAAACTGTATAAACCGACATACAAGACATAATTAACAATATTTTCTATATATTTAATAAGAATATACGTATTTATATAATAAGTGCATAAGATTTCTAAGGCAATGTGATTGTAAGGAGTTTATATAGTAATCTATAAGAGACACGAGTACAAATACTGAACTGAACTCCTAGTACAGTGGTTAAAAAATAAATTGTTTCGAATTTTTCTTCCCAAATTCTTATTTTCTCTTTAGTGTTCCTATAGTGAATGAACATTAGTGAACAATCTACTTATCGACCTATCGTATTCCTATCGACAGTTTGAATTTCTTGAACTTTTCTCTGGGATCGCATTGGCCGAAAGCTGTAATGGTCCCAGTAGAGTATGGTGTTATTTTAATAATAATAACTATGATTTTTTGTTGATGGAGATTGAGGCTCGTTAGTCTGCATGATTGCAGAGTTTCATTCGATCTCCTTGCATTGAAAAAGCTAGAGACTAACTCTCTGGATTATCCAGAGTTGCTAGCTTAACTTAGTGAACTTGCGCGTCTCGAATCGTAGCACCAGAAGCCAGGCATTGGTTTGTGCTACGGGATCATCGTCCAATTAAACTGATTACTCAGCAATGAATCGACTCCATGATATAGGAAATAGTTACTGCGTTGAAGTTGATATTATCTTTAACAGTTCAGAGTATAAAAAATGAGTACAGAGTGTTGTGCACTCCTTAAGGAAGTTCACATATGTATGTGTATCATATACAACATACCTACCTAGTTAATAATACCTATTCAAATAGGTTGAATATGGATGAGTGTGATCAATTGGAATGATTAATCTGGAGTAGTTCAAAATATGTTTGACATCTACACTTCTAGTAAGTTAAAAATCCAGTTCCCGACATCCAATTGTGTCAAAAAATTCATAACATAAAAAGTACAGAGTATGTTGTGAGGAAATGTGCTGTGAGTAGATTTATTTGAAGTTACATGCTTTCCAATGAGAATCCCATGTAGCTTCTGTTATCATGTTTTTATTAAAAGGCCGTATATAATGTTAAAATTAGGAATTGAATTTGTGATTTGTTGGATGAAAAGCGAGTACTCTAACCACTGTACTATGGCTAAGTCAGTCCTCATGTTTTTTTGTTGTGATTAAATTTTTTAATAGGTGCAAATTTTTTTCTAAAATTTCGACTAATACTAATATACAATTTGTAGGTAAGTATATTTTTAAAAAATATATATATTCTCTATTTTTAAATATAAATAAATACATACATATTCTATCATAATACATTTATATAGTTGTATACATAGTGTAAATGTGTTTCATGTGCGAAAAAATTGGCCATCTCATAGGTTTGTATGCCTACAGTGTAATACATATTGTCCCTCTTCTGACATTTTTGACGAAAACGAGTTATGATCACCAATGTGTATTTATATGTGCCCTGGATGTTCTCACTGAAGATCACACCTATAACTGTTACCGTTATCCTGGAACAGCTTTCTGATTTGTTGTCGTATTTACGAATTATTCTTAATAAAATGTGTTGTATCTACTAATTCCTCAAAATTTCATCACAAAAATGATTATGCAATATATAAGAATAGGTACAAATAAAATAATGTAATATATTAACACTGTATCATAATATAACTAGGAGAGATGAAAATATGCACGGCAAAACACTAAAAACGCTCTCCTGAACAATTTACATTTAGGCAGATACGACTGTTAGTCAGAAGAGGGACGGTATAACCAGGTTTTTTTGTAAGGTACAATATTTTGGCAAATGTTTTTAAATTTATAAGTCAATTTTTTTTCATTAAAGAAGTATATATGTTTTCAATACACCCAAATGCACCTCCACAGTTAGTAAGCCGTGGAGCACCCTGCAAAGAACAGATCTCCCACTCTTTATCGTAACTTTTCAATTGTTTTTTAAAAGTTGGGTGTTCGAAAAAAAGACATTTTACATCTTAAATTCAGCAGTGGTGAGGTTTGCCAACCACCCTGAATGTCTTAATTTTTTATTGGCACAGAGAAGACAGTTTGCATTTTTATAACATGCGCCAAATTTGCTGGCTACCCCACTTGTGGGATACGCCGCGATGGCATGGTATAATACATTAGCAATAAACTTGTATTGTTAAGGAGAAGTAGAACACAATTAAGTAGTATATATTTTTTTGGAAGTCATCGTACATGGTTGGTTGGAAGATATTTAAGGAATATAATATATATGGAAGCAAATTTTTTCTGGCACAAATATTTGTTACTTTAAACGAAAAATAAACAAAACAAAAAAATATGTAAAGATACTAATACATAAAAAAAATGTGATTTAAGGGGGGGTAATATAGACCCCCAATTTACATTATTTAAATAAAATATTATTAATAAAAATACACTTAATTAAAAATTAAATTAGTAAAAAAATTCTATCTACCTAGTTTAATAATGACATTTTCATCCATTTATTGGCAGGGCGCCATTTCATTGGCATTATTGTATTTTTTCATACACGGAGTCTCCCCTTTTTCCTTGAAAGTTTTAGAGTTTGCAATGCAATAGAAGGAAGGTAGTTTTAGAACAATTCAACAATGATGTGTACCATCCATTCTAAATTACTTTTTTTTAGTACATGGGGACAATCTGTACATTAATTTATTAGATGTGGTTTAATCACTGGACATTCCACTTGTGATGGCATAGATATATAAAAGTTTTTTTAAGTATTTAAAAAAATATATATATTCTACTTAATATTTGGTATTAACAGAACAAGAATACTTAGAATACTAGCTCGATCTGTGTGAGCTGTCCATGCATGTTATGTTAATGTAATATTCCGTTTATTTTTATCTTCAAAGATCATCGGTACATTTATCAATTATCCCTAAAATCAAAGAAAAACTGTGGTGACATTACACATCCCTTTTTTACTCCTTTTGTAAGAGAAATTGGCCATTAATTTGATTCTTCTCTTTGCCCTTTAACGCTCTTTCCGGAAGCACAGGACAAAAACCGGCCTCCACCATTCAGAGCGTTTTTACCCCAATGAGTCACTTCTTCCCACTTAATTCCTAGCGCTTTGTTCTTACTGTCAAAAGAACAGTGTATTGTGAAAGAGTTTCACTACTATCGCTTTCTGGGTGATCAACAATAAACATTATCTGAGCCCATTTAATATTTTTTTAAAAATGAAACCCAGATAATTATAAACCCAAAAATGCTCTCACAATAACCATATCCTGTACTGAGAAGGTAGAGCAACTCAGCAGTGTGATTCGAACCACAGACCTTTCGCTTGTGACACCGAGACTTTGCCATTAGGCTTCTGATCAACTCATTAAAACATCGTAAGACAAATGAATGAATGAATATCAAAAATGAGAGTGCCAGCCAATCAAATGGCACCGTGCAAATAAATACAGTCCTCTTTTTATTACAAACGAAACAAATAAATTAGATTATAATTTTAACACTATTAGAAAAAAATTACATCCAAATAACAAATGTTAGAATTTTACAATTAAAATTTTCACTTTCAACATTAACGACCAAAAAAAAAAACAAAATTAATTTTTTTTAATAATAATTTTAAACCAATTTTTTTCATCAAGAAAATATTGCAGATCTATAGCATCACGGAATTTTCTACAAATGGGGTAGCCGGCAGTTTAAATGCGTAAAATTAATGTGCAAATTAGAGTTTTCTTTTTTAAATAAAAATCTCCATTTACGACAAACTCCGGTAGTGGAATTCAAAACATGGATCATCTGCTTAAAAGTCCGATATTCTACAATCAGGCTATTGACCACTTCGGTTAAGATAATTTCAATAGCCGGTTACCCCATTTACAGAAAATTCCGTGATAATATAGATGTTAACATTAAAATCAAATTCATTAATTTTGCAAAATGAATGCAATTCCTTGCATCTTTAAAACTTGTAATTTCATAACAAAAAAATGGTTTACTTATTTTCCAATAAATACATAATATTTTAATAAACTATTTAAATTTTATTTAAATGTTAAATAAATCCTTAAAAATTAACAAATTAACTATGTTTCGAATCTCTTATCAAATTTGGAATAAACTGAAAATAAATAAAACGAACAAACAAAAAAATAAATATTAAAATTTTACAATCACTCATTGGCAAGAATTGTTCATTTATGTTCCAGGACTTCCGCCCCGAAAGTAAAGCTCATCATTTTACAATCAAATCACATTTTTTACATTTATTTATATCTCCAGAAAAAGGCACGACGACTTTATCGTAAAAAATACACATTCAAAACTTTCAGTACAAATTTCGTATCATAATATTTAGGCACGACTTTTTGCGAGGAACCACCGTTTCGCTAAATTTAAAAGCGTTAATCGAACAGGTACATATTCAACGTGAAGAATATATTTTTTTATTTCACAAATAAATATGGTTGAGTAATAAACCCAAATACACCCTCGCAGTAAGCAACAATATGCTTGTATCATTAACGTGGAGTAGGTTGGAAGGGGGAAGGAATCAAACCCGAGATCTTCCAATCGGAAGTTCAATACCATCAAGAAATTAGTCATCTCAAATATATTTAATGATGAAATCTATGAAAAAATGTAGTGAAATTACACACCCCTGTTTTACTCCTTTTGCGAGAGAAATTATCATAGAAACCCCAATTTTTATAAATACAACACTTAATTCCTAATATTCTCATTATTTAAAAAAAATCTCACTCAAAAACATCAATAAAAATTAACAAAATAAATACTTAACAAAAATTTTGATAGGTAGCGGCCATCTTTATCACATTCTAATTTCAAAAAATACTATTTATTAACTGCAACAATGGTAACACAAGCCACACCCACTCATTTGATTGGCAAAGAACAATTAATTACACAAATTTGATTTTTAAACAAAATAAGTAAGTAACAATATAAAAAAAAACAATCGAAGTTGTAGTCCTAGGAGTAGAAAAAGTCTAACGAGATATTGATCGCCTAATTCCACAGACCGACAATTTAAAATTTGTCTGCTGTTTTAGTAAACAACCACAGTGCGTCAAGCACGTGCGGGAGCACGTTGCAGAAACCAGGCTTCTCCATTCAAAGCGACTTAGCACTGCCAAGCATTGAATCGCCTCTTTCCACCACATTTCTAACGCCATCACGTTATTGTCATGGGAACGGTGTATTGTGAAAGAGGGATATCTGGTCAATCTTTATATAAAAATTAAACAAAAAAAAGTATTCATTATTTTTACAACTGCCCTTCAATTGTTAAAAAAAAAAACACTAGATAAAATATTATTTCAAATTTGAAAGAGATTCAAAAAAATAATAATTACTCAATAATATAATCTTATATACTATGATTAGATTTAAATATTTATTTATTTATTTTAACACTAGATAGAAGATACTTTCAAAATATATTGCTTTTTATATTTTTATACGCATTTATAATATATTTGTAATATATAAATAAATATATTTGTGACATGCTTAAAATATTGATGGCTTTTTGTGAAGACAGCTTGTATGTTTATATCATTCAGCTAATCTGCTGGTTACCCCACTTGTGGTATATGCTGTGATGGTATAGTAATTAAGTAGTCTATTCAGAGAAAATGTTTTTCATTGAGACAATAAAGAATTTTTGTCACATGGTTTTTTCTATAGATCTGTCATTTAGCAGCGATGGCTAAAGACATTCTGTAAAAAAGACTGTAAACTTTGGTTCAAAATACACGCAAAAAATATGCTTTTCGTCATGGCCATAGAGTCCATATTCCTATGAGAACATACAGCGTACTACGTGAGATAGTAATTATTAGAGTGGTGTCCTTTTCTAACACATTGCCAGCACACCATAACTCTAGAAGATATAAATATACATATAGCACAATATGTGTTAAAATGGGACAGCTCTCTATCAATAACATCTCCAAGTGTCATGTTTTTTCAAAGAAGTGCACAGTTTTGTTGGTAATCTAAAATGTCTTCATTGGTAGTGGCTGCTTCTCTTTTAATTAGAGATGCAACAAATAGTATATTTTTGTCGAATACCGAATATTCGGCAAAAAACTGACAAAACACGACCTCGCATCTCCGTGTAGGTACATCATAGACATAATATGTACTAGACTTGCAGCGTGGTACATTATTGGAAATTTTTGTGTTCCAACATTAATAATAACAATAATAATATTATGTTGTTTCACTCCATATCAAATTAAATTAATTAATTAGATATTTGAGGATTAATAAAATTATGCATCTGCAGCTGACAATGAAATAGCCACAATCTACAAGCTATTATTAGTTCCTTCCAGTTTTACATTTAAACTATTCGGCAGAACACCAAATAATAGACTAAATATTTGGTATTCGGCCGAATAGTAAAAATGTTGCCAAATAGGCAGAATACCGAATAGTTGCCTAATATTTGTTGCATCTCTACTTATATAATCATCTTAGAACTGTCAGGCCCAAAATATAATGTCAGATCTATAGATTTTACAAAAAATCACTTTTTTACATATTTAGTCATAACGTAACGTTTTGTAATATATAACTTGCTTCATAAAAACATCATTTCAATTTAAATATTAAAATGTAAAAAAAGTTATTACGAATAATAAAATTATGCATTTATTCCTTTTATTAGGCTCCCCTGTAAAATGACAGTTTCGCAGATCCGATATTACATTTTGTGCGTGACGATACGTATACAATACTTAAAAAAAGCCATCAATATTTTTCTTATACATTCTTTTTACGAGTGTACATTTGCTTGTTTCATCTTGTGATGTTTTGACAACAGCTGATTATGTAAATATAATATTGAGTTATATATATATATAGCTATATATTGCTGTTTTGTAAATACATTATTGCTCGTTGACATTTATTACATCTGATACCAGGGTGATCTCCTGACCCAGCGTAGTTGGTAACCTCCCTGGTCAGTTCTTATCTTAATTGAGGCACCTTCTGCAGCCTTAACCGTTTCCTTCACCTGAAATTAACACAAATAAACATATTATTAACATTATATCTTAACAGTGCTAACACGAGGAGAGTGTGGAATGAAATTTGAGGTGATAACATAAATGAAAGTGAACAATTCTATGTTAAGATTTGAATCTGAATCTGAAAAAATTGGCTGTTGTGTTTGTTGATAAATCAACCAATATCCTACATGATCGGACATTTTCAAGCATAGACAATTCAAGGATGACAAAGAGGATATACTTGTCTGAAAGAAAGGGTGTGAGGAAGCACAGGTGTTCGAGTACCATGAGGCTTGATCATGTGGATCAAAGTCTCAAGGACGGCCATGTGTTAAGTAAGAGAAATAGATGTGCGTGCATGAGAAATTGTATTAATGTAGAAGAAATGGAAGAAGTATGTAAAGATAGATCTATATGACATTCCGTTCTCTCTGCTTACTCCACTTGAGACACGGCGTGAGGATATAGAATAGCATAGACAATTCATTTCATCAAGTTGCAGGGAAGCTAGGACGGGAAATATATTTTGAATTGCATCAAAATATATGTTTTTCAACCTATACCATCACTGGTAGCCAGCAGATCAGCTGCTTGTAATAAACAAGCAAGTCGTCTTCTCCATACCAACAAAAGATAAAGACATTCAGGAAGGGTGACAAACTTCATCACTGGTGAATTTAAGATGTGAAATGACTTCTTTATTTTTTACACCTGCCTTTTGCAGGACCCTGGGACCATCAGGACAAAATGTCGCTTGTTCAGTGCGTGCATCATCCCAATCCTTCTATATGGCTGCGAGTCTTGGCACTTAACCAAGGCTCAAGAGCGGAAGATACTAAGCTTTGAAAACAAGTGTCTTTGAAGGATTTTGGATGTCAGATGGTACGAACATGTTACAAATGATGCTGTGCGCCGGCGCACCCAGCAGAGACCTGTAATCTCCGTAATACAAGAGAGACGATGGTCCCGGCTGGGACATGTTTTGAGAATTCCCAATGATAGTTGGCCAAAAAGAGCACTGTTCATCCGTCCGCAGGGGTTCCGTAGGCCCGGGCGTCCCTCTTTCACAATACACCGTTCCTATGACAACGATATCAGAGCGCAAGGAATGTCGTGGGAAGAGGTGACGCAATTGGCACAGAGACGCTCTGAATGGAGGAGGCTGGTTTCTGCCCTGTGCTCCCGAGAGGAGCGTTGAGGGCGATGATGATGATGATTTTGCAGGACACTTGAAAACTAACAAAAAGAGTGGGAGACCAATTGGGTACTCTACAGACTAATGCATTTTTCTATGAAAGGCATGGAATTGATCAAATAGCTCACGAAATACGAATACTTACACTCTGCATAAGATTCTGTGCATTACCAACCAACATCTCAGTGGCTTCCTGGTCTTCTTCACTACCTGTAACGTCAAAACAAAAAATTAAAAACAAACGAAACACAAAGTAAACAAAACAATTACCTACACATAACATATACACTCTAGTTTTTTAATGCATTTTAATTCTCCGACACAAAAACTATGTTCCCAAAACTGAAATAAAGATACTAAATACTAGAACCAAATCAAACATAATGTTTCTAAAACTAATTTGATTCAAAAAACGAGTGATTTAAATAAAAAAATTACAAGAGATTGACTTTGATATACAGTCGATTCCGCTTAATTGGGACACATTGGGACTTGAGAATTTTGTCCCAATCAAGCGGCTGTCCCAATTAAGCGAATTTCACATTTTTTAAATTCATTTATTTGGTTTTCACAACTAAGGCCATTAACCAGTAATACACACATAAAATTAAACAATGAATATTTTTTTTCAACAATATTATTTTATAAATTCTTGGAAACTGTAAATTACATAATTATAGGTAATATTATAAGTTATCATATACATAAATTACAAATATGTAATATAAACTTTTAAGAAAAAAAAATTCCTAATTAAAATAATAAATGAGTAGGTACATGCAATTTAATGCAATGCAAAAATGAGTAGTAGTCTGTCTTTTGTTTTTGTAACATTTCACTATGTGTAACATAATATGTGCTGTGATCTTAAATTTACTGTCCCAATTAAGCAGACTTTTGTCCCAATTAAACATATAAATTTACTATTGGTTTCTTGGTTTGGTTTTTGTTCTTTGAGATTTGTCTCAATTAAGCGGTGTACCAATTAAGCGGAATCGACTGTATTACAAAATCTACTAAATGGATTACGAAAACATTACTTACTACCCATGCATACTTATTTTTATAAATTGTACCAAAAACAAGTTGACAAAATATTGAGAGAAAAAGTGAGGAATGAGGATGTGCATGCCTATGTTTGGTTGGTAAATACTATGTGCCTGAGCTAACTATAAATGTATGCCTATATATATTTATTGATAGAGTACTAATGTTACATAGTTGTGTTTGCTTGATTTTTATTGATTAATTTTATTTTTTGTAATTGAAGCCTGTATAATTTTCTTGTTCATGCTGATTTCACAAAGGTGTAAGTTACATATTTCATGAATAAATATCAGGAGAATTAACGGAACGAGAGGAGCGTTGTGGTCAGAATGCGTGTAAACAAGTTACAGTGTACAGGACATGTGGAACGAATGCACGATGAAAAGATGATAAAGAGGGTGTATTTATTTGAAAGAAGGGGTGTGAGAAAGTGCGGACTCCAAGAATTGAGTTCCTTGATAGCCTAGAAGTAGAGTCTCGGCCTTGTGAACGGGGGGCCCGGGGATCGATCCCAGGTGCCGGTAAATTTCCTTTTCACGACACAAGCTTTTAGTGGCTTACTGTGAAAGGTGTATAAGGTTGTATTTGGATTTATAACAAACCTTAGATTTATCAATAAAAAAAATTACGTGGAACAAATTCTCAAGTGAACAAATTCGCGTGTTGAGTAAGAGAAATCAGCGTGCATGTATGAGAAACTAGATGAATGTACAGGAAGCAAAAAGAAGTATGTAAAGATAGATCATCATGACTTTCCGTTCTCTCTGCCTTTCCCACCTGGGACACTGCGTGAGGATATAAATAGATAGAGAGATAGAATAAATTAATAAACTATAAAATGTTGAATGACGCTACTAAATGAGAACAACATGCACAATAGATTTCGCTCACAAATTTACAATCGACAACTCCATCAAAACTAGTTTCAATGGTTGTCCATTCTATCACCATTCATTCTCTCTACATGTCTAGATCTATTTACCAATTCAATTTTCAAATTGTCACAAATGATACCAAATTATATTAAATCAAACAACACATGCTAAATATACTTGACTCTCTACTAGACAAAGATAAAAAAAATATACAAAAATCTACATAAATAATAATATATTGCAAGATTTGGGGGTAGGTACCTCTATATTCTGGCATTCCCACTGCAGGACACACAAACAGACAAATAAAAAGAAACAAAATAAACAAACAATATTAGTATTAGGCGTATAATAATATTGCATTAGTAGTGTGCGGAGACATTCAGAAGCGAATGCATAATAGATTGATTAGTAACTATACAAAGTTGGCAGGAAGAAATCACTTGTGCGATAATACAGCTTTTTAGCGCAATTTAGTTATTGTTTTCTTTATTTTTTAATAGATTTAACCAGCATCAAGTTGGCAAAATATTTTCTTAAGAAATGTCAAAATTTCAGAAAATTATTTAAAAATTAGCAACACCATTATTCAAATACTTTTGACAGTTCTATCTATGGTCATGTTCTGTTATGATGTCAACAAGAAATTTAACTTCCACACAAACATTAATATTTCTGTTAATAAATAATATATTTAAAATGATTTTGGCCTAAAGCCTGCCTAGAGAATGAGACCTCGTATATTGTGTATTATTTTTACTCTATCTTCCCTAATTACAGAGCTCATTGAGGACATATGTACCTACATATATACGAATGGGCTACAATTTTTACGTGTAGATTTATTGCCATGTTATTACAAAGTGTAACACACTCTATTGTAGAAGAGACAATATGAAGTAATCCCAGCAAGAGAGTGGAAACTCTGGATTTAAACCCGTAAATTTCAAAGAACATGTGTAGATGAAAGAAATCACTATATAGTAATGTGCAAAAAAATGTTAGGTTAGGTAAGGCTATAGAGCACTCAATTATGGCTAAATTTCATTATCATATTATATAGTACAGTAAAACCTCGTTATTTCGAAATTCAAGGGACCTCGAAAAACTGATTTTGAATTAGCGAAAACCTCGATAAATCGAAATTTTCGAAATAGTTTTGATATACGCAGTATATGTACCTATATATATACAGCCATACACACAATACGTCATAGAAACAGCTGTTTTGGACTAAACGTCAAAATAATTTGCGTGTAAAAAAATACCAATATATCAAGTATAGAATTTGTAAATGTCGGGCTGAAATGAATACCCCACGAAGTTAACTAGTAAAAAGACGTAACCATTTATATTTTCCTTCCACGAATCATATATGTAGCGCAATCGGCACTTTTGTATAGTCTGCAGGTTTTTGAAATTGCGTGCGTTCAAACAAATTGTAAAAAAAAACAAAATTGTAATGCTGATGAACGAGCCGCATGGAAAGCGCTAACCATTTCTACTACTCTTATACGCATTACAAACAAATAAGCTACACTTTGTACAAGAATGGAATATGCTCTACACAAAACTTGATCACATTGTTTCTACGGGCATATTATTTTTAAAAGTAAACATTTAAAATATCACTAAATAATAAAAAATGACAAGCGTTCGTAACACTCACTATAATATTTAAAATATGTACGTATTATTGTGATTAAAGAAGTCATTAATTTTAACTTGTTTTAATTTTCCACCTCTTTCGTATTGTTTTATTGTATGTTGCACAAATAAATCGAAATTTGTACACATGTTTAGCGGCATATCAGCAACCCCAGATATATGTCGCTGAATAATGTCTAATGCTTTAAAAACTTCAGCCTTGGATGGAAGTGGATCGGAAACGCTTTCAGTAGTTTCATCGTCTGAATCATCTGCAGCATCGGTGGTTACT
Source organism: Athripsodes cinereus (assembly GCA_947579605.1). Lineage (NCBI taxonomy): Eukaryota > Metazoa > Arthropoda > Insecta > Trichoptera > Leptoceridae > Athripsodes > Athripsodes cinereus. The sequence goes on from OX388328.1 coordinate 14,528,224, forward strand.
TCAATTTCCATGCCGTCAGGGGACGGATCAAAAATTTCAGCTGTTATTACATTATCGTCAAACGAAACAAAGTCTGTAAAACTCACCGATCCTAACACCTCGTTTCCCGACATTATTTCTTCCGGTTCACTCTCCACAACAGTATCAAACGGTTGCATTGTAATGCCACTTTTTTGAAACAATTTGCGATTGTTTCTCGCGTAACCAACTGCCACGCTGACGACATCGCTCGACAGGCATCTAAAACATTCCATTTTCGTAAATTTGTACTAGAGCAATTATTATTAATCTGCACAATACACGAATGAATAAGCTTTTTCCTATAGTGCATTTTAAAACTTTGTATTATACCTTGATCTAAAGGTTGTAATAAGCTTGTTGTATTTGGAGGCAAAAACAGAAGTTCGATGTTTGGTAAATTTAATTCCGGGGCTATATGAGCCGTGCAATTGTCTAAAATCAACAAAACCTTTCTGTTGTAAGCTGCCATTTTCCTCTGCATTCTAACACAAAATAATTTAAAAATGTCCCGTGTCATCCACGCTTTATTGTTAAATTCATAGTTTACAGGTAAATTGTTAAGATTTTGTCCTTTAAAACATCTAGGATTCTTATTTTTTCCTATTATTGTCAATTTCATCTTATCGCTACCATCCATATTGGCACATAGCACAACTGTAAGTCTTTCCTTACTCCTCTTACCTCCAAAACACTTTTCGCCTTTTGTTGCCAAAGTGCGATCAGGCAACATATTATTATAAAAGACTCCGGTCTCATCCATATTATATATGTCTTTTTCTGCGTACTTCTCCCATATGTGTTTGTTGGAAGCTACCCATTGTGACACTTCTTCAGCATTCACTTTCTGGGCTTCTCCGCAAACCGCGAGACAAACAATATTGAATCTTTTTTTAAAACGCTCAAACCAACCGTTTGACGCTTTAAAGTCATCGATATTCATTTGAAGCGCAATAGATTTGGCTTTTTCAATCAATATAGGGCCAGACGTAGGAATATTTCCTGCTCTTATTTGAGAAAAAAAGTCAAATAACTTATTTTCCAATTCTTCAAACTTAGAATGTCGGACCCTGTGTAGATTTTCATTTGCTTTACACTTGTGGAAAGCTTTTTCAATTTTGTTGCGATTTTTCAAAATTGTGGATAATGAGTAATTAGGTATTCCATATTTTAAGGCTATTTTACCCTTAGTGTCTATTTTATCGTCGACATCTTTAATTAACCTCATTTTTTCGGCAATGGTCAGAGATTTATAAGTGGTTTTTTGCACCGAAAACATAATAAATTTAAAAAAAAAACTGAATTCACAAAATCACTAGGTACGCAAATAAATATCTAAAACACAGTCGAATTTCAAAAAAATCTTGAATTTTAATGATTCACTTCACACACGTTACTATCACTTAAAAATATAAAAAAAGATGGGATAATATATTTGACAAAATTTGTATTTAAAAGGTGTATAAAAGTTCTATTTATTTGATATTTATTTATATAAAATATTTATTTATTTGGAATGGAAAATAGAAATATTAAAATACTAAATGTTTTGAGTAGGTATAGGTATGTATGACGATACGCCTATGAACAACACGGAAGTATAATATTATATCGATCACGCACGACGTTACGATCACGCACGACGTTACGAGACAGAATGAGGTGGTATATAGGTACATACTTAATACAGCTGTAGATAGGTACATATTGAAATACAAAACATTTACGGTGTTTACAAAAAGCGGAGAGAGCTGCGCAGAAGCAAGGGTCGAACAAGGCGTAAGACAAGAATGCTCAATGTCGCCAGCTCTCTTTAACTGCTATATACAGCGAGCCATTGATGAACTGAGAGAAGAAATGAAGAACTGGACAGGAGTAAAAATAAATGGGAAAAAGGTCGACATGATCAGATATGCTGACGACATAGCACTGCTCGCAGACTCCGAGATGGAGCTGAACGAAGCCTTAGGAAAAATGGAAAGTATTCTGTTGTCAAAGTACAACATGAAAATAAATAAAGAAAAAACAAAATGTATGGTCGTTGGAAGAGAGGAAGCGACTGCGAACATTGCCATAAATGGAGTGAGCATCAAACAAGTAAGTGAATTCGTGTACCTGGGCAGCAGAATAAACCAGGATGGACGCTCCAAATCGGAAATTGTAAGCAGAATAAACCAGGCAAGGATTGCCTATAACAAAAAATCAAAGATATTGGAATCCCCAAATATTGACTTAAGCGTAAGGAAGAACCTTACTAAAGCCTTTGTATGGAGCATTCTGCTTTATGGTTGTGAGACATGGACCATCAGCAAGAGTGAAAGCGGACGGTTGGCGGCCTTTGAGATGTGGTGCTACAGACGCATGCTCAAGATCCATTGGTCGGAACACGTCGAAAATGAAGAAGTATTAACCAGGGTAGGCGAAAAAAGGCAACTCCTTAAGAGAATAAGCCAACAACGAGCTAACTGGATTGGTCACAACATCAGGCATCCAGGACTACTCATCGCCATCGCAGAGGGTAAGACCGAGGGGACAAATGGCAGAGGCCGACCAAGAGAAGCATATATGGACCAACTGAAGAGAGACATGAACTGTGGCTCATACGTAGGGCTAAAAAGACTGGCTGAGAATAGAGACGAATGGAGAAGAAAAACCAAACTCGTTGCAGACCAATCCAGTGGATTGTAACTCATTATATATACATACAATATAGGACATCTACTTGGAAATTTGGAAATCCCGGTGTTAAATATTAGTATGTAGCTGGGTAGGTCGTTTATGTGTATTAGTGCAAACACAAACTTCACATAATAAGTTTTATTGTCCCTGATAGAGCTTTGGGAAAAAACAAGGGTATTTTTTTTACGACAGCCAAATGTTTTCGAATTACAACCGACAAATTTCTATTGCTTTGTTGTGAAGGGACCAAATATTATTTCAAATTACGTAATAGCGGGGATTTCGAATTAAAAATGTGTTTTGTATTAAAATTTCATGATGGGGACATTTTTGGCGGGAATATTTCGAATTACTACGAATTTCGAAATATCGGGGTTCGAAATAGCGAGGGTTTACTGCATTAAGAATTAATATTTTCTTGGTAGTTAAGTTTCCAAAATTCCTTATTAATAAAACCAAATATTATGTTCAATTGTGAATATTTAAAAAGTTAGGTTAGGTTAAATTATTGCACAAGGTTAGGTTATCTGCTGCTTAGAGGTAAAATTCATTATCTGGACATTGGGATGTTCATTATGCGAAATTGGGATATTAGCATTTATAATGAATGACTGAAGTGCTAATATTGCAATTTCATCCAAGTGCAGATAATGAGTCTTATCTCTAAGCAGACGTTATATATGTAATGTGAGATATATATGTATGTACCTTGCGCTCCCAGCATAGTAGCTTTCACAGTGGATAAGATCTTCAGTTGTGTTCCAATGGTTGGGATTCTCTCGCACACTTGTAGCAGGTTCTGGAAAAATAAAAACATAAACGTCATGTTTTTATTTTTGGCTTTTTTAGTTGTTGTTGCTAATTTTATTTTTTTGACTCAAAATCATAACTGACATTTTCTTTTGACTACCTATTTATTATTGGTATAACAGACTCATTTTACAATTTTTCATTGTTTGACTGATCATTTCAATTGCAATAATTCTTTTGTACCTACAAATTAAGTTTTATTCGGGAATATTTATATAATGTATAATCAATTTATGTTCACGCTGCTATCTACAAGCTGTATTTTTATCTTTGTCAAATTGTTATTGTTTTTTTTTTAACAGATATTTTTGCAGATTCCTTATCCAGATACAAACAGAGTTTAAGAGAGAATTTTAAATCCACTACTTAGACATAAATTCTATTTTATAAATGAGATATATATATAGATATATTTTTTAAGATGGTAATATGAAAATGCTTTCTTTTATTATAAGTTATTCTTTGGATTGTTTCTAAGTACCAACTAATGGATGTGAAGTTTATATTTTTATTTTATTTTTAAAGTTTATATTTTTTTTTGATATTTTGTGTAAAATGTATGTCTTTATTTTAATTTGTAATATTCTTTGTAATGGCATAAGCCGTATATTTATAATTATTAAATAAATATAAAAGGCTCTACCGTGTACAAATGTAAATAAATAAATTAATAAAAATGTTTGTCACCAGGACTGACTTAGAGATGTTTATTGTCTTATACGGAATGTTCTACGGCAACATACCTTTTTATAGGAAACTGGAAGGCTAACAGAATATAGAGGGAGTTCTATTCTTCCATGGGTTTATACTAAGTTACTCAGCCAAGATACTAAGTAAAAATTTCTTTTTCAAAATTATGTCAGAAGAAATTCCCCTAAGAACTACTATTACTATACCATCACGGCGTATCCCACAAGCGGGGCAGCCAGGAGACCAGCCGCACACAATAAACATGCAAGCCGTTTTCTCCGTATCAACAAAGAATCAAGACAATCCAGAAGGATAGGTGGTAAACCTCATCACTCCTGAATTTAAGATGTAAAATGTGTTTATTTTCCAAACACCTGTCTTTTATAGTAAAACACTCAAATACTAGAGGAAAAGAGTGGGAGACCAATTCTTTACCACTCTACGGAACCCCCCCCTGAGAAGAGCGTGGATGAATTTTAATACAAATTAAATTTCTGGAGATAGATCAGTAATACACTTATAGTTGGTTCCAATAATTTATCTATCCATTACTGTCAGTAAAAGTACCACATATGTGTCGCTGAGTTTCGAAATCCGCTATAACACATACATTTGAATGTGTTATAGCGGATTTCGAAACTCAGTGACACATATCGATACCTTAATTCGCAGATTGGGTAACTCCAAAATAGCTACTTTACAGGGCGGACAAAAAACTAAATATTTTTGTTATGCATATTATTATTATTATTTTCCTTATTCTAAAATATCTACATGGTGTAGATACATGTTCGTAACACAATAACCATGACATAATTATGTTTATAATGGTTTTGTAGCCTTTTTTTGGAGTTACCTAATTTTCTGTGATAGATTTTGTAAAATAAATGCTATAATTGATGGAGTTACCCAATTTGCCTATAAGTAGTGTATACTGTTTGGTCTCATAATAATGTTATTTTTAAAGTGTTTAATATGAAAATCAAATTAAATTGAAGTAATACATATATATATATATATATAGGATAAATACTTCAACATCATCATCATCATCAACGCTCATCTCGGCAGGACAGGGCAGAAACCAGCCTCCTCCATTCAGTGCGACTCTGCGCCAATTGCGTCACCTCTTTCTACGATATTTCCTGCGCTCTGCTGTTGTCGTTATAAGAACGGTGTATTGTGAAAGAGGGAAATCACGGGCTGACGAATCCTTGCGGACGGAAGACCGGTGCTCTTTTTGGCCAATTAGCCTTTTCAGGATATTAACCAGCCTGGAACATCGTCTATCCTGTATCACGGAGTTGAACATAGTTGAACAAAAAAGTTGCACCTTTAGAGATATACTCGTTGATAGCTAGACAAAAATAATGAAGAGTGACAAAATGTGAAAATAATAATTCGTGTGGAGCATTATTTTAGAAATCGTGGTAGAGTTGAGTCCATTTTCGTGAAGATATTTTCAGTCTCGTTTAGATTATTTAAGCAGACAATATTTTTTGGGCCAAGGCTTTTCTTCCTTTGAGGCAATTTATTTATTTATTCATTCATTCTTTACTGTACATTGATCACAATATATACAATTTTATAAAAAAAATGCATTCAAATTAGGTGTGATCAATGTACAGAGGTCGGTTGCCCAATAAGAGACTCTTACGACTTGTATTATGAGATAGCTGAAGTCCAGTATCCGATCAAAGTGTCTTGCCTCTTGCACACTGATACCCTCTCTGTATATCTCAAGATTTTAAAATCCGCCAAAAGAAATTTTATTATTTTATAAGTAAATGCATTAATATTACATGTTATATTCTAAAAATATTGTAATTGGCACAAATCGTCCCACAAGGGACGGGTAGCCGTAATCTTATAAATAATAATAATAATATACAGAGGGCGAGTTTATCACACCTCTTTTTGATTTTTTAAATTTTTATTACTCCATGATTCATCCTTTTTCCAAGAGAAGTCTCAAAGTTTTCATCAGAATCTGAATGTTCTGAATATGGGACTAACGAGATGTTGACTCATATGCTGCCCTTCTCTGTTTCAATATTATGATCAATAGCATTAGCCTGTGCATCTAACAATATCCCTTGTGTCGCATTATTATCTAAATTATTATCATCAGTAGGTATTTATATTTTGGATTTCTACAAGATTACCACTACCAAGTAATATGATGGGCCAATTCCATTATAAAAGTTCGAATTGTCTTTGATAAATTTGTAGAGAATCATGATTTCTGGGATTTGTTTCACTCATACGATTTTCTTCACTCCTTAAATTTTCAGTTACTAATTTAACCATAGTCTTTAGTCTGCTATTCATCTATAAAATGATAAGTAAACATTTCACTTTTGCCTGACGATGAGAGCGGAAACTCTTGAAAGCCGGCTCGCAAAATAAATAATGTCAATAGTGGAATAACTATATATCATGTTTCATTTTAAAAATTATTAATATGAACTTCCACCAAGAACCGTCGGTCGAGAAATTAAACTTATGATAAGTAGGTAATGTATGTAGATACACGTTCAGTTCTTCGGAATTTGAGCTTATTTAAAATTAATCATGATTCAACAAATCCTAATATATCAAAAAATTAGGTCGTTTATTTAAGTATTAAAACCTAGATTTTTTATTTGACTAAAAAATAATAACATAATAATATTATTAAAAAATGTTAAAAAACAAAACAATATTAGTAAATCAGCTTCAAAATTTGTGCGCAAACATATCCAGTAATAATTAAATTCCACGTAGTAACTCCTGCAATAGTTGCATTATTTAAAATGTGAGTTCCTTACATATTAACTACATCACATAAGGAGCTAATTATAAAAAAAAAACTTTAAAAAATTTAAGAAAATAAAGCTGACACTTATGGTTACAGTTACCTAACATTTTTTTACAGGATAAGATATCCAAAACCACTTTTTTGTAAAATATTCCTAATACACAACCTATCTCTCGCAAGTCTCCATACAGAATGGTGGAGTTACCCAATTTGCAGCGTTGTAAATACTAACATTGGAGTTACCCAATTTTCTTGAGGTGTTTTTTAGGGCATTTGTAATAACGTTGGATTCTTCAAATTTACCTAGCATGTGTGTTGGAATACAGTTAACATTATGGCATCATTAAGTCATTTTGTCAAAAAATGGAGTTACCCAATCTGCGAATTAAGGTATCGATATTACACATTAGATTTGAACTAATAGTAATGGATGGACATATTATTGAAATCGACAGTTACTTCCAAAACTTCACTTACGGTTCTGATTCTCTTGTCTGTGCACTCCAGAGCCAACTTCTTGGCGAGACGAGTGACTTCCTCCGAGGCTTCTGCGATGGCTTTAGCCGTGGCAATCAACTCACGTTTGCTTCCTGAAAGTATATTATAAAAAGATATATAAGTTCTGTCTATTGTTTCTTCACCTCATATTTTATTGCAGTTTTGACATTTGACAGTTGCATAAATCACAGACAACATTATTGGCGTACCAGGATATGGGAGGACGGGACACAGCAACTTTGCAAATCGTTACAGAAATATGAAATGTTTAATAATCTCCTTGTTTTTGTTTAAGAATATTTCAGGACCAACTTATATTTAGTTTGACAGCTGTCAAATGCGTGCTTTTTTTAACCTCAGTTTTCACAGTTGGGTAATTTAATTTACAAATAAAATTTCTACCCCCACGTCGCTAGCTTCTCATTTTGGTAAAGGAATTTGAAATGTTCCATACTCTCCTTGGTTTTATTCAAAAACTTTAAAGCCATCTTATATTTGGTCTCACTTCTAGAGTGAGAACAGCTTCCCACTTTGATGCCAATTTCCATACTTTTCTCACTTACTTTAATACTAATTTTTCCCATTTTTCCCATTTTTCTACCAGTTTTAAGATCCTAGAGGAATTCCCATAGACAACACATTCACAGACACAACAACAAAGCGATACTCACCAGAGATATTCAGCACCACCACTGTTCCATAGACAATAATGAAGCAATGACACAGAGAAAACAATACAACATTTAAAGGCAATAATACATATTATATACAGTGCGGCTGTAATAAAAAAAAACTATCTATATAGATAAAACTATGTAGATACACCAGTGGTTCCCAAAGGGGGCGGTATCGTCCTCCAGTGGGCTAGAGTCTTTCAAGGGGGCAGTAGAAAACCCAGAGATAATTAAGAGGCGCCGAAATAGCTGTTGCCTTCTTAGAAGATACGCCCTGGGTGAGGCACTAGTTTGGTTGCAATCTCACAAAGCAGACAATAATAGAAAAAAGTTGCGAAATCTCTAGTCTATACCATCACAGCCAGATGACTATCTATATATGTACATAATAAACATACAAGCCATCTTCTCTGTGCCAACAGAATTAAAATGAGACATTCAGAATGGGCGGCACCACACCTCATCACTGTTGAATTGAGGATGTGAAAATTTTCATTTTACTTCTTAAAAAATTTTGACTTACAGTATTAGGACACTGGAAAACTTACACGAAAGCATGGGAGACCTATTGTTTGACAAAGACACCTCAGAGCTCTCCACTCCCACTAATTAGATTTTATACAATGTTAGAGAACTCTGAGACATCTGATTGGTTTTGTACTCTATAGAGCAATCAGCTAATCTATACAATCACAGCATCTTCAACATGTCGGGTAGCCTGTGAATTAACTATACTGCACGGGTTACAGTTCTTTTCTATTTATATCTGTGAATAATCTGTACAATTTGAATTTAATTTCAAGCAGACACCAAGTATATACAACGAAAACAATATCAAAACATTGAAATATAATACAAAAATTTGTTAACAATAATACCTTTAGAATCACTCCTGACCAGCTCGGAGAGCCTGGCCATGAGTATGGCCATTTTCTTGGCTGCAGCAATGATCTCATTGTCCTTAGAAGACCACTGCCTGACAGCACGATGGAGATTGTGAGCGGCAACCTAGAAAATACAATTGAAAAAAAACTTGAATTGTACAATTGAATTATGTTGTTCAACTAAATGGAAAGCTCTCCAGTCCCAAAACTTTACGAAGTTTAAGATTTTGAGGAGATCTAAGGTGTGGAGAGACTTCACTTCTATCCAGTGCTTGTCTAGGGTCTTGATTCTTGCTAATAGCATTGCATTACAGTAGGTTAGGAGGTGTCGAGTAGTTTCAGCTCTCTTTTGACAAAATCTAAAAAGTACCGTCTTCTTCAAGTCCCAGTTCGCATAGATGCTCCTTGAATCTACAGTGACCCGTTAGGAAACCCTTTCCTGCTTTGAGGCTTAGTTTGCTTAGATTAGTGCATAATTTGGTCCTTCTGGAGTCATATCCTCGAAATGGTTTCTTGGTCTGCCTAAGCCTAGGGAGACTTTTACATAAATAAAGCTAATTTTTTTGTATCGCCCTGGCTGAGATGGTGAACGTTGTCCATGGACACCAAAAGTGATCACTTAAGCCAGCCTAGAGCCAATTCGTAAGCTTTGGGACACCTTTTTCACTTCTTCCGATTTATACTTCATGATGACTCACAAACAAGAGCGTTATCTCTGTGCCACAATGACCATCTATGAATTCAAACGACCATAGTCTAAACGTGATGTATTCAGAATTTATAAGAAAGATTGAGGATATATTGTAGTTGTGTTACCGTTTGGATATCGTTTAAGGTTATCTTTTGAGATCGCATTGGCCTACAGCTGTAATGATCCTTGTAAGAATCGTCTTATTGTCAGTAATAATAATAATAAACAATATCTCTTATTTTTTACGGTGTAACAGATCAACAGTAGAGATTCAAACCACTGACCTTTCATTTGTATGTCTTCAACTCTTAAAATCTGCCTAAAGAGCATCAAAAACGGATACAATATTGTGTGCAGATTACTCACCATGATGGGCTGACTAGGATGTGGCTGCCTCCTGAATATAGACTCATCCTCATCATCTGTGTCTGCAGGAGGAGGTGGCCTGGGTGGTGGGGGAGCAGCGTGTGGTGGAGGAGGCCTGGGTGGAGCGGGACCTTCGCCCTCCAGATAGTGATAGTCTGTGGGGAGAGGCATGCGGGGCGGGACGGGAGTGCGAGAACCGCTGCGACGTTGAAATACTTGCTCTACTCCGTTCACGCAGGCCAACAACTGAAAAAAGAATACAGAAAAGTTTCACTGAACGAAAGTTTGTGTGTCTGTAAGTTTTTTTTAATTTTCATATTATAAGCAGTCATTTTCTCCCATATTTCTCAGGAGCACAGGCAAAAACAAGCTTTTTACAGGACACTCGAAATTTTACAAAAAAGAGCAGGAGACCTATTCTTTGATGGGTGTTTCATGAAATGATAAGATGCCATCAATCTAATATATAAAATTCTCATGTCACGGTGTTTGTTATCATACTTCTCCAAAACGGCTGCACCGATTTTGATGAAATTTTGTGAGCTTATCGGGTAGGTCTGAGGATCAACCAATATCTATTTTTCATACCCCTAAAAGTGGGTGGTCCACCCCGAATTTTTGGTCAATTTTTAATTCATATTTTTTTATGGTGACGCATTAAAAAATACATACTTACAGCCCTATATTTTTACCCTTCTACCATTAACCGCTATTTTTAATAACAATATTACTAATTCAATCATTTTCAACTCGGGTCGATAACTGATCAATTATCTTTGGTCAATTATCCCCGCCATATATGGCCAAACAACGTTTGCCAGGTCAGCTAGTAATGTATATAAACGTTGACTCACATCATTATTAGCCTCCCTCCAATGATTGACAGCGGCATGATCATGTGGATCAATGGCCACAGCCTTAGCAGCTAGCACAGCAGGTGCCACGGCACCTTGTAGCCTGTGATGTACGGCACCTAGCTCCGCCTTCAGTGAAGGATCGTCACTGTTCTCCATCTCTTGAGCGCACACGAGCAATACACGGTTGGCCAATCTGAAATGAGAAACAAAAATTAAAATTGTTTATTTTCACATCATATTTTTTCAAACATGTTTTTTTTATGTATTTTATAAGTGAGTGCAAAACGTCCCGTACCTCGCAATGGACGATGTATTGTCCACCATCTTCTGTGAGTCACCATTCCTGATGGCCTCCTCGCACAAATACGTGTGTTTCTGCATCAGTTCTCCAGCCGTCTTTATAAAGTCCAATGGATTGACGGCCTGATCACACAGATCCCTCACTCTCAGCACCGTGTCTGCGTACTGCTGACGGAGATTGTTGAAGTGCTCCTCGGCTACCTGGAAGAATACAAAATAGGGTATAAGTTTTAATTATTATTTTTAATATTTATTTATTTAAATAATTTGCAGTTCACTTAACATCGAAGTGTGTATAAAAAAATGTGTAGGTAGAATATATTTGTAACAATAGTAACACTATTGATAAAAAAAAATCATTAGCAATTGGCGAGCTTATTGCCTGGAGTCAATATCTTCCAGCTAACCAAAATAATGTGTGATATTATTGTTGTTTATTGTTTATTGTTTCTTATTGTCCCCAGGCCCCTATTGTGGAGGCACTTGGACTTGTCATATATACATTTTATAAAATTAATCATAAATTCAAATTCAGTCAATCAAAGAAACAATTAAAGTCAAATAAAATATCAAATTAAATAATTTTGTGTAGTCACGGATGTAAAGAGTCCGGACCCACAACGTCAAATTTTAAAATATGTATTAAGGAAATATTATTCATTTATCATTTCGTCAATAGAGTAAAACGATTTATCAACCAGATACGACTTTACCCCTCTCTGAAAGATCAATACATCATCGCACTTAATTGTATCCGGAAGCTTATTGTATAGTCTTACACTTAGACACAAAAAGCTACGGTCCAACTTAGAGAGCCTGTGTTCTACTGGTCTGATTTTATGTTTTAATCGCGTATTATAATTATGAAAATTTTCATTAAGTGGCGTTTTATCTAAATGTTTCTTAGCATAACATATACACTCATAAATATAGAGTGATGACATGGTTAATATTCCTTGCTCTCTGAATACATTTCTGCAAGATTCCCTATATTTCATGCAGAGAAGAGTTCTAATTGCTCTCTTTTGCAAAACAAAAATTCTTTGCGATTCAGAGGCATTTCCCCAGAACAGTATTCCGTATGCCATTATGCTATGAAAATATGAAAAATATACTAATCTTGCAGCTTCCACACCGCAGGTCTCTCTTATCTTTTTAATTGCGTAAATTGCTGAACAAAGTTTTGGAGATCAAAGTTATGTTGACAATGTGTAATTAATACTCAAATGTGAACAAATAATACTAAACATAATATAATTACATAGTTAGTCCTAAGTTGAACATTAAGGCATGGGAAGGAACTATTTATGTAGGATAAGTTTATGGATTTTAGGTTATTTTAAAAAAGTGTAGCGTAGGTGAATTTCTAATATTGCAAGGTAGATTATTCCACATTCTAACTGCATGGGTCGTAAATGATGAACTGAAGAAGGTTGTGGTGTGGGCAGAAACCGCAAGTAACTGATTATTCAGAGATCTCAGAGGACGTCCATGTGAAAACAAATATTCAAAACGCTTAAAAAGGTACTGAAGGGAATTGTGATTTAAGATGTTGTACAGAAAGTGGAGCAAATTTATAGTACTTTTCATAATAATTTTACAGTGGCAATATCTTATTTTACATTTTTAACGGTAAAGTTAATTTTTCTTATCCTTTCAAACTCACGCATTGAACTTTGTAATTTTGTTGTGTACCTTGCTGCTAGGATAGGTAAGTCTTATCCTTCCAGCTGATATAAGCTGCGGTGACAGTTTCTCCACTTGCGACGCATTCAGCAGGAGATCCTCAGCCAACTTCTTATTGGCAGCCGAACCTCCCACGGCCACCATCTGCGCAGTCTGATTGGCTCGCACGCTGAAGTTCTCCAAGTTATTGGCCTTCTCGGAGAAGTTCTGATCTCTGCCGGGTACACCTGGAAAGAAGCAAAAGCAATCATTACACAATGAGAGAACGATGCCTTTCATCTTTCAAAGACATTGTCAATCATGGATGTCTATCTCAATAAAAATTAATATAGTAGTTTCATAAAATTTATCAATCAAAACTATTAAATTTTTTTCCCTCTAACGATTAATCTCTCAGGCGGTACATTCTTTTAAGGAACTGCACGATATAGTTATACAGTAAACCCTCGCTATTTCGAACCCGGATATTTCGAAATTCATCGCAATTCGAAATATTCATACAAAAGTACATTTATAATTCGAAATCCTAGCTAATACGTAATTCAAAATAATATTTGGTCCTTTTAAAACAAAACAATAGAAATTTGTATGTTGTAATTCAAAAACATTGTTGTCGTAAAAAATACCCATATTTTCTCCCAAGGCTCTAGCAGGGACAATAAAACTTATTATATGAAGATTGTGAGGTTTGTGTTTTTGTCGATTTATCGGGTTTTTGCTATTTCGAAATCAGGTTTTCGAGGTCCCTTGGATTTCGAAACAACGAGGTTTTACTGTATATGTTTTTGCTTTACACAGAGCCCAGAGAACAGAATAATAAAACTGCTATCCCGCTAACCTTCAGGCATGTTGACAGCCTCGGAGAAGTGTTTAAGAGGAGTGGCAATATCTATGAAGTCCTCCACTACTCTGTTAACCACGGCTCTCTCAATGGCATTCTTCAGCTCGCACAGCTTGTCTGATAGATTTCTGCAATGAAATGAATAACATGTTAAGGCGCCCCTTTAGCAAAAACGATAAAACATTCAATTTTCAACAAGTTTGGTACACAAACTCTCAAAACTTGTTGACCCTACAAACATTTTGATTTGATAAAATATGAAAACAAATATTAATTACCAATATCAAACTTTAACTTTAAACGAAAAACTTGATTTTAGCTTCATTGTATTCGTTGATAAAAAAGCATATTTCCAAAAATCTAATTCGGGGGTGTGTTTGGCAGACAATGCACGAGAATCCTACAAATTTTCATGTATTTTTTTAATATTACGAATACTTAGATGAATTTTCAACTTAAATTCAAGTAGTTGTATAGTTTTTCACCCAAGAAATGAGGATAATGAAATGATTGCCAATAAATGTGTTTTTTTATAAAATAACACCAGACTACCTAACTAACCTAACCTACAAATCAGTTCAACATAAAAAATTCAGTACTTGTGACATGTCAAACACCAGAGATGTGCAAAATACTTTCAAAAAAGTATTTAAATACAAAATACAAATACTTTTGAATTTTTGTATTTCAAATACAAAATACTAAATACTTTTTCAAAATGGTATTTAAATACAAAATACAAAATACGTATTTTCAAAATACTTTTTTAAAATACCTTTTTAAAATACTTTTTACAAATAGTCGAACAAGGTGTAAGACAAAAGTATTTAATATTTAAACCATTGATGAATGAAAGAGAAATTAAAAACTGGACAAAAGTATACATAAATGGAGAAAGGGTTGACATGATTCGATATAGCATTGCTTGCAGACAATTGATGAATGCCATTCTTCTTCTTCTTCGCCCTCGCCTTTATCACATTTACTTGGGGTCGGCTTAATTGATGAATGCCATTGATGAATGAAAAACTGGACAAGAGTATACATAAATGGAGAAAGGGTTGACATGATTCGATATAGCATTGCTTGCAGACAATTGATGAATGCCATTGATGAATGAAAAACTGGACAAGAGTATACATAAATGGAGAAAGGGTTGACATGATTCGATATAGCATTGCTTGCAGACAATTGATGAATGCCATTGATGAATGAAAAACTGGACAAGAGTATACATAAATGGAGAAAGGGTTGACATGATTCGATATAGCATTGGTTGCAGACAATTGATTAATGCCATTGATGTATGAAAAACTGGACAAGAGTATACATAAATGGAGAAAGGGTTGACATGATTCGATATATCATTGCTAGCAGACAATGAGCCTTAGGAAGAACTGTCAAAATAGAAAAAAAAATTAATTAAGTCATGACAAAATGTACGGTTGGTAGAAGAGATAAGCCGAAAATTGTCATAAATGGATTGAGTATCATCAAGCAGTTAAGAGAATTCCTGACTTGGGCTGCAAAATAAATCAGAATGGATAATCCAAATCTGAAATCGTATGGACTACTGTAACATCATACATACAGTATACAGGACTGCTCCAGACTCTTTCTTATCGTCTTCAGATGGTTTTTAGTGTTGCCTCCGGATCATTTACAGAGAGAATAAGAGCTGCCACATAACTTCACTACTAAGAAGTCTACACTAACTGAGAGTCCTAGAGATACTGGTGTTTAAACTGTGTCTCACTGTCCACAAGGCAGCACACTACCCACTGAGCTGTTCCGCTGACGAAAATGTGTGGCGAAGGCTGTGCTCAGCTACTTAAACTCGTTGAACTCAAAAGGGCAAAATACCTCTAAATTTGCAGAAAGAAGAAACAAAGTCGCAGCGTCATCTTCCTGGAATAGATTGCCTTCAGACAAAATTGAAAATGCTACCATTCAGGAGAAATCACAGCGCCCTTGAAATGGCCATGGATCGTTAAACGGGGTCATGTATAATTTGTTCAATCATCATTATTATGTGTGTAGGTATATCTCAAACATGGAGTACTCTAATGGAAACGTTGTATTTGTAGTTCAACAAATTGGCAAAAAAAGCTTGCGTACGCGCATATCAATTAATGGCAGAATTTTGTTTGAAACAATAAGAAGGTATTTTGCAAAAGTATTTTGTGTAAAATACAAAATACTCAAAAAAAGTATTTCAAATAAAATACAAAATACTTTTTACAAAAAGGTATTTGAAATACAAAATACAAATACGTATTTTGTATTTTGTATTTGTATTTTAAATACTTTTATTTGAAATACGTCACATCTCTGTCAAACACGTACGAAAAATGCTATTTAATTTTGTGCTTAAAAAATCCACGAAATTCCACTGAATGCTTATTCTTAAGATAAAATACTACATATCTACATAAAAATAATTCAAAATAACCAATGTTTATGTACATTCACTTGGTCTGAAATAATTCCCATTCATTCTTGCCACATTCTCAATATTAAACTATCATTCATTTTGAATAGTTCAAGAATCAAATGGTCTAACCTTGTAATCTCCTTAGCCTCCTGACTCTCCCCTTGTCCCTTTTGACAAAGTTCACCCAGTCTGTGCGACAAACGACCTACTTCTCCGCATAGTTGAAGAATCTCTGCCTTCTCGTGCCCCTGGAGACCGTTGGCAATGCGCTGCCCTTGCGCTATGATGGTGCCGATAGCCTTCTGACCTTCGGAGCGGGTTAGAGGATCAGATGATGGATTTAGCAGCCATTTGTGGGCTGTCTCCAATCTAAAAATATTTAATAATATATATGAATTATGTTATGAACTTTTTGACACAATTAGAAGTCGGGAACTGGATTTAGCTTACCAGATGTTCATCATAAATGGAACAAAGGAATTGGGAATGTTACCTAGATTTAAAGAGTACTCTAAACTAAGCCTTGAGTCGATTCATAAGCGTCGAAACTCTGCGTCATACACTTCTAAAGGAAGTTCACATTTCGTCCCTCTTCTGACTAACAGTCGTATCTGCCTAAATGTAAATTGTTCAGAAGGGCATTTTTCGCATTTTGCCATGCATATTTTCTTCTCTCCTAGTTATATGATACAGTGTAAATTCTTATATATCTCAAAATCATTTTTGTGAAGAAATTTTGAGGAATTAGTAGATACAACACATTTTATTTAGAGTAATTGGTAAATACGACAACAAATCAGAAAGCTATTCCAGGATAACGGTAACAGTTACAGGTGTGATCTTCAGTGAGAACATGCAGGGCACATATAAATACACATTGGTGATCATAACTCGATTTTGCCAAAAAAGTCAGATACGACAGTTAGTCAGAAGAGGGGCGATATATATGTGTATAATATACAACATACCTACCTAGTTAATAATACCTATACAAATAGATTGACTATCAGTGAGTGTGATCAATTGGAATGATTAATCTAGAGTGGTTCAAAATATGATTAATATAATATACATGAGGTTTTTGTACACTTATTTTTACAATTAATACTATACTACTATACCATCACGGCATATCCCACAAGTGGGGTAGCCAGCAGACCAGCTGCATATAAAACATGCAAGCTGTCTTCTCCGTGTCAATATAAAATTAAGACAATCAGGATGGGTGGCAAACCTCACGCCGAATTTAAGATGTAAAATGTCTTTGTAATTGTCAATTAATCATTGTACAAAATATATAAGATATTTTACATCAACGATTCAGCAATGAGGCATACCACCCATCCCAAATGCCTTATTATTATTGCCATACCTTCCCTGCAGGGTCTTAGCACCCTGCATCTCTACATCCTTGATACCCTCGTTGACGGCCTGCATCAGATCTCCAATCTTGTTCCTGATCTCGCTGGCAAGCTCCATAGCCTACAATAAAGAACAAACATTGAAATATTAAATCCTTAAAAAAATTTAGACAGATAATTATTTTAAACACTAACGGTGACCGCACCGGTTTCGCACAGGTAGAAAGGTATTTAAAAAATAATTTAGTTTAAGTAAGGATCCCTATTTATTTCAAAACATAATATAGCCTATGTTACCCGGGGATAGTGTAGCTTAATTAACTTAGCTTCCCAAAAGCAAAACAAATTTTCAAATTGGTTCAGTAGTTTCGGAGCATATTCAATGCAAACAATCAAATCTTTCCTCTTTATAATATTAGTATAGATTATCTTTAAGATCTGCCGCGCACTGGCAACTTTATCAAAGCAATGAGTTAGTCGGTAGCCTGGAGGTAGAGTCTCGGCCTCGTGAACAGGGGGTCCGTGGTTCGATCCCAGGTGCCGGCAAATTCCCCTTTCACGACACAAGCTTTTAGCTTACTGTGAAAGGTGTATATGGTTGTATTTGGGTTTATAACAAAACCCAGATATATCTTTTAAATTAAAAAAAAAATAAAAAGAATAAAAAAAACTATTTAGCTGCTTTGATATTAATTAAAACAAAAAATAATACAAATTCAACTCACTTTAGGTGAAGTACCTAAGCCCTTATCCCTCATATCAGCAAGGGAGTCCAGATTCTTCCTAACGTCTCTCACGAGGGTCCTGGTGTACTCTGCGTGCGGTGGGGAGAAGCGTTCGGCGCAACGTTCCGCAGCAGCAAGCGCAGCGCGTAGAGCACGCTCTCCTGGAGCGCCACGCAACGCGTCTGGGTCCTGAAATATACGTGAAATTACAAGATTAGTTTTGTGAAATTGATAGCAGTATTGTAGCTAGACGAGTGACTGATTTGATAGTCAAGCGTGTTTCTATTCATTCATTCCTACCATTACTGCACTCCTCACAAGTGAAATACATGTTCACCATCATCTTCAAATGTTTAATTTTGTTACTAATTTTAATTTTTCTTTTTTTTTATTTATTTATTTATTTATTTATTCATTCTACGGCAAAAAGCCCTTATTACATGATACATATATATAAACAATTTCCACAACAATAAAATTGAAAACACAACACAAACACACTCAAATCTCAATGATATAAAAACATAAAAGACAATGTAATAGAAATTATATAAAAGATATTAAAATTTAAAAATAAAATTACAGAATATATTTTTTTTAATTTAAAACCACAACACAAACAAATCCAATGTCAGACATGAAATTCAAAATTCAAAACACGTGTAAACTATCATCAATTATAGTTACCAATAAAAATAACAAGACAGACTGAAGGGAAATTAAATTTAATTTATGAAGGTTAATATAAAAATGTTTTTGAAATTCAAGAAATTTTACCAAAGCATATTTTTTTATAATACTAAATATAAATATTTAATAAATGTTACTTTTTCTGATAGTTTATGTTTTATTCTATCCATTCAAAATCATTGCAAATGTGTTGAACCATTATTTGCAAAAAAGAATCATTTTAAGTATGGGCGGCAAAATGCTCCCCACGCGAGCACTCACGTTTCACGGAATGGCGCGACTGCTCTAGGGTTAAATGAATTATTATCAAAACAACGCATAAATCAGTATTCAATAGCTCACAATTTGTGGGCAATGTTGTTGAACAATTGTTGCAATATGTATTTACTTACGTTGAGCCATTCATTGGCCTGGTTGAGTTTATTAGTGAACTGTGCGTGCAGTGTCCTCAGTGCTGTGATACTGTCGTGTTCACTGCTCTCCTCGTATGTGGTCAGTTGGAGGACTCTGGAATGTAATGGAAAATATGTACATCACTATAAAATAAAGAAATAGAGGTGTCAGCTAGACCGATGACCTATGGTACTATAGAGTAAAGATCCTACTTTCGGAAAATGCAGAAATTAATTTTTTGAGTCTTGTTTGTGCCCGTGCTAAATTTCATTGAGATATCTCAATTTGTTACGCTTATATACATTTTTTTATTTGAAGACGTGGTATTAAAGTCGCTGAGATTTCAGATTCAATGTTAGTTGGAATTTTTTTTAATGTACCTATTAATATGTATTTACTTATGATATAATTAGTAACTTGATTAA
Organism: Athripsodes cinereus; assembly: GCA_947579605.1. Lineage (NCBI taxonomy): Eukaryota > Metazoa > Arthropoda > Insecta > Trichoptera > Leptoceridae > Athripsodes > Athripsodes cinereus. Next base: position 14,548,046 of record OX388328.1, read on the forward strand.
CATATTATTTTTAATTATTATAGTAATTTTATTGGTTTTAAGTCTTGTTTCTTCCTTTCAATTTACCTGATGATTTCATGTATCTCATTGGCCATCCTGGTGCATAAATAGTTTCTGTTCTCTGAGGCTTCTTCAATGCCCTTTCCTCCTGTAAAAAAAGGAAAATAATGTCAATATTGTTATTGATCCTTCTTCTGAACACCTCAACCATAAAAGGTTTCTGGAAACTTCAACTCGGCTTTTGCTCCAAAATATGTGTAATTATATAAATATCGTGCATACTTTTTTTTGGTCATGTGGAGCGAATGGATGGGGTAAGGATGACAAAGAGGAAATACTTGTCTGAAAAAAGGGGTGTGAGGAAGCGCAGGCATCCGAGAACTACATGGCTTGATCACGTGGATCAAATTGTCAAGGACGGCCTTGTGTTGAGTATGAGAAATAGAATATGTTGAGAGAGTAGGGTTACACTTGACAAAATTTAAATACAGTCTTAATCTTAATAATACGACGCGCGAAGTGACTATTAGTCAAAAATATGGTAGCGGGGCATCGAAATAGTGCAGACAAAAAAATTCCACACTATTTTTTGTACAGGTTAATTTGATATCTGTATTGACTTTAGTGTTGAGTGAATGACTGACTACTCCCTGATCCCCGTTATCTACATTGGCTTCCTTCTATATTGTCTATGGACACTATTAGACAATTTTAGGTCTGTGGTTTCAGTGGATACTTGGGGGGATTTCTGCGTGGGTGGGGATTTAGGTGGAGAAGCTCATGATATTACACATTTATGCCTGCAAAGCGGTACAACTTTGTTTGTGTTTTTTGTTTTCAAATATATTTTATAATAATAATAATTGGACTATTTAATGATCCGTGACCGTCTCAAGGGCGCCGTGACTTCTCCCGTAACTGTTGCGTCTTCAACTTGGTTCTAAATGTGGTGGTGGACTGATTCTCTCTCAGGACTATGGGCAATCTGTTCCAGGCAGTTGGCACGGTGGCTCTGAAGCTCCTTTCTGCAAATTTGGAGGTATTCGCCATATTGGATTGTACGATTTTGTTGACAGCCGCAGAAGCTGAGTGAACAGGTATAGATCTCTTAGTAGTGGATTGATGTGGCAAGTTGTATATGTTGGGCCTGTTCGCATTTAATAAACAAATACAGGTCAAATGTGTTAAAAAGAAACCCAAGCAACTGAAAATTACCTTCAGTTAAGATGTGTATATAAATCTTCATGGAACAAATGAGTATGGGCGCCAATGTCTTGATCTGTTCCAGCCCCCTCGTGAGTGCCTGAGCGTGCACTCTGTGTGTGAGGTCCTGCGCCCTGCTGGACACCTCTCTGCCAACCCTAGACAGGGAGGGACTCAGGTCTCTCAAGAACTGGACAAGGTCTTCCATTGAGTCAATCACTTCAGCCACTGCCAGATAGTCCAGCACCTGGAAATGATGAACAAAATCTTTAACATCGTAACGCAGAGTTGTAATGTTTTTTTTTACCATCTATAAGTAATATTTGCAAGCACGAATATGAACATCATAAGAATACGGGAATATGTAGAAAATCACAAGCGCAGAGAGAATTCACTGTGTCGGTGTTTAGGTAGTAGAATTCCATAACGAAATAAATAAAACAAGCGTTTTATTCTACTAATGATTTATTCAAGACAATGTCCTTATAAGAAGAAAGACGTCTCTCTCATTGAATAAATCATTAGTAGAATAAAACAAGCGTTTTATTCTACTAATGATTTATTCAAGACAATGTCCTTATAAGAAGAAAGACGTCTCTCTCATTGAATAAATCATTAGTAGAATAAAACAAGCGTTTTATTCTACTAATGATTTATTCAAGACAATGTCCTTATAAGAAGAAAGACGTCTCTCTCATTGAATAAATCATTAGTAGAATAAAACAAGCGTTTTATTCTACTAATGATTTATTCAAGACAATGTCCTTATAAGAAGAAAGACGTCTCTCTCATTGAATAAATCATTAGTAGAATAAAACAAGCGGTTTATTCTACTAATGATTTATTCAAGACAATGTCCTTATAAGAAGAAAGACGTCTCTCTCATTGAATAAATCATTAGTAGAATAAAACAAGCGTTTTATTCTACTAATGACTTATTCAAGACAATGTCCTTATAAGAAGAAAGACGTCTCTCTCATTGAATAAATCATTAGTAGAATAAAACAAGCGTTTTATTCTACTAATGATTTATTCAAGACAATGTCCTTATAAGAAGAAAGACGTCTCTCTCATTGAATAAGTCATTAGTAGAATAAAACAAGCGTTTTATTTATTTCGATTATTTTTCTTATTTGTTTCTTGGTAAGTTGTCAATAGAGGACATTTATTGCAACCTGTATATTTAATGTAATACAGTATAATATGTAACTTCTGATGTGGACACCTTTATGTATCAGAGATTCTCATTTATCTATGTATTTATCTATATTTATAATATGACGTGGATGTAATGTCCTAGAATTGATGAATTGTAGTGTCCTTGAAGTGCACTGGCACCTAAACGACACTTGAATGTTGTCCAATAATAATAATAATGATAACACACATAAACAAACAAAGATATTTACAAACAGACTAGAACATTTCAATTTTGACTGCATCTACTAGCATTCAACGACCTGCATATCTTAATATTTAATTTTTAATATCTCACAAGTGGGATATAGGACGTCCTCTCTGTATTATCTAATATATAAAATTCTCGTGTCACGGTGTTTGTTATCATACTCCTCCAAAACTGCTAGACCAATTTAGATGAAATCTTGTGCACTTATTGGGTAGGTCTAAGAATCGGCCTACATCTATTTTTCATACCCCTTAAAGTTAAGGGTGGTCCACCCTGAATTTTATTTTTTGGACATTTTTTTTTTTATGGTGAGGCATTAAAACATACATACAGCCCTAAATTCTCACCCTTCTACCATCAACCCCTATTTTTTTGTAGCGATATTAGAAATCTAGATATAATTTTGTAGCGATATTAGTAATCTAGATATACAGTCTACCTTGGTACGGGCTCATGCCCAGTTAGGTAGACATTAGTGACTTATCTTTTAAAAACTGTTTTGTAAATAAAATAAATAAATAAAATAAATAAATAAATAAATGTATATGGCAAAACAATGTTTGCTGGGTCAGCTAGTAAATGACAATTATAACTAGAAGCTAGAATATTTTTTTTAAAAGATGCACCGTTTTGAGGATAAACCACCGCAAGGGCCCATTCAAATAATATAACACCTTCTGAACAATAACAACTCCTTTTGTCCTTACCTTCTTGCATTCCTGTACAATCTTCCTGACCTCGGACTCATCAAAACAGAGGAGCAAGGCGGATGTGCCCTGCAGAATGCCACGGGATCCTTCAATCAACTTCTTCCTGCAAACAAAATACAAAATCAGATTATAGACGTAGCAATCAAACTTAAATGTTCCCTGGAAGAATTTAGCATCACAGAAAGAAGCAGACATCTCAATTGGACAACCATGTTTACACAATGTAATATTGTGCAAAATATATTCGGAAGAAGTGAGAAAGGTGTTTCAATGCTTACGAATAGGCTCTAGGCTGGTTTACATGATCATTTTCGATGTCCGTGGATACTGTTAACCAAGACTGCCCTTCTCACTGAACAATATAAGGTCCAGCAATCGAGAAATATTTAATGCACACCATTTCTTTTGAAGTCTTTTATTTCAGATTTCGAACCAATCAAGATTTCCTGTCTAAAAGGCGTTCAGTTCAATGTTTCATTGTTTAAAAATGGTGCATGGAGACGCGACTGTCCGAGGATCAAATGGCAAGATCATATAAACCAGATCTTACAGGACAATCACGTGTTGAGCAAATTGAACAGGAGAGCAGCCTGCATGAGGAATTGTATGACTGTGACGGAAGCGAAAGGTGTATGTATGCAAGGATAGAAGGAAGTGGTGCTCGATCCTTTCTGCCTACCCTGCGAGGAGAGCGGTGCGGTGGTATGTATGATGCTATTTATTTGGGTATTTACACAGCATTTATCGTACCTGGCTGGCCCGGAGTACGGGTCCTCTCTGAGCATGTTGGAAGCCTCCTGCAGCAGCCCCGCGGCCCCCTCCACTCTCCGCAGGGCTGCTGGCATCTCCTGACGCAGGATGCTGTCGTCAGAGGAGTTGATTGTCTCGTGACCCACCTAGTAACAAACAGAATCTCTTAATAACAACGTGAAGTCAATCTTATCTACCATTACCATCACAGGATATTTTACAATCTTCCACAAGCGCGGTAGCCAGTAAAATACTACCACTACTACTAGAATATAATGGCATATCCCAGAAGTGGAGTAGACAGCGAATTGGCTGCAAGCAATAACCATGCAGATGGTCCTCTTTGTATATCGTTGCCGTGGAGGTGAAGTGATCCAAGCCACACTTTTTTGAAAAATATGTTAAGTATGCAGTTTTGTTCAGAAAACCACGGAGAACATAGTGGTGAAGAGAAATAAGTGATTTGATATTCCTAAGGGCATTTTTGGAAGATAATGAAGAGATGTTAAATCATTTCAAGTGTGTGTTAGAGCATTTCACTAACGCATATAGGAATAAATACTAGTCTGGTCTGCTGGCTACCCCATTTGTGGGATATGCCATGATGGTACAGTAGTAGTAGTAATAGAAGACGTTAATTGTCTTATATCGTCCCTCTTCTGACTAACTGTCGAATCTGATATTTTTGGCGAAATCGAGTTATGATCACCAATGTGTATTTATATGTGCCCTGGATGTTCTCACTGAAGATCACACCTGTAACTGTTACCGTTATCCTGGAACAGCTTTCTGATTTGTTGTCGTATTTAAGAATTACTCTAAACAAAATGTGTTGTATCTACTAATTCCTCAAAATATCATCACAAAAATGATTCTGAGATATTTAAGAATAGGTACAAATAAAACAATGTAATATATTTACACTGCATCATATAACTAGGAGAGATGAGAGTATGCATGGCAAAACACTAAAAACGCTCTCCTGAACAATTAACATTTAGGCAGATACGACTGTATGTAAGTCAGAAGAGGGACGAAATGCGAGGTTTACAAATACCTGTGTTTTACAGGACACTAAAAACACACAGAAAAGGGTGAGAAACAATTCTTTGCCGGGAACTACCACGGAACAGGAAATTAAAGGAATCGAAATTTAAAAATTGCATTTCTTGCAATTGTAAAGACGCAAAATAAATCAACAATTGAAAATAATGCCTACTGTACTATTTTATCGCTGAGTATTGACGTTTATAATAGACCTAATAACCTTATTTCATAAAAAAATCAAATACACTCAGCAGCCAACCTTGGGATTGATGCTCCATTATACGGCGCCGAATAAATCATCCAACATACATAAGGCACCCAGGCCTGCTCATCACCGAAGGCAGAAATGGTAGAGGCAGACCAAGAGACACCTACATGAACCAATTGAAGATGGACACGAACTATGGCACATAGGTACGTAGAACTAAAGAGACTAGCTGAAAATAGGGAGGAATGGAGAAGTCGTTGCAGATCAACCCAATTATTATTATTATTATTTGGATGATTTGTAAAGCGCCGTTTTGTGAAAAAAAATCCACCTCAAGGGCGCTCTTTGCTAACTAAGGTTGTGCTTTGCTAACCAATGGATTGTAACTCACTATAATGTTACTATTACTACTACTATACCATCACGGCATATCCCACAAGTGGGGTAGCCAGCGGACCAACCGTATTTAACAAATATGAAAGTTGTTCTCTCCGTGGTGCCAATAAATAATCAAGACAAAGGTAGCAAACCTCATTATTGCCGAATTTAAGATGAAATAAAATGTCTTCAACTCCTTGCCGGGTGCTCCAAGGCACCAAAAAAACAAATATTTCATTAAAATACACTAAGAATAAATCCTCTCTGCGCAACTTAAAAGTAAATAAAGAATAATTAACGCTTTATGGATCAAAGACATGCCTCCTCGCTGCCGAAAATGAAATTTTAAATTATGATATTTCAAAATACCTGTCTTTTACTCTCGAAAAAATGACTGTAATAATAAATACGAAAACTCCTATAAAAACACAACAAAAAACATAGTATTTATACTAAAAATAAACAAAAGACTCTCAGACGAATAGAATGAATCAACAATGGATCAAAACAAATGAATATTGATACAAAAAAAAAGAAAACAAAAAAGTTGAGTAATTTTTAAAGACGCGTCTATTGCGTCGGCGTTTCTTACGTAACTGGTGGGAACATTTTTATATTAGGCCGCTGATACCTGTAGAATGGGCTAAATCTGGAACTAAACACGACACGGTGTTATGTAGGTATAATTAATTGGGGAAAAACTCCGTTATAACTATTTATACTGAATCTAGTAAGAAAAACAACACCACTTCTCGTATAGATAGATAGAAGTAATTACCTATATAGAAAAAAACTGAACGCATAAAGTCGCAAGTCGATATGTGCGTTTGAATTTCATAATAATAATACTCAAAGATGAAACTGAACGAAGCCTCAGGAAAAATGGAAAGTATACTACTGTTAAATAGTACAACATGAAAATAAATAAAGACAAAACAAAATGTATGGTCGTATTCGGAAGAGATGAAGCTACTGCGAACATTGCCACAAATGGAGTGAGCATCAAACAAGTAAGAGAATTCGTGTACTTGGGCAGCAGAATAAACCAGGATGGACGCTCCAAATCAGAAATTGTGAGCAGAATAAACAAGGCCAGAATTGCCTTTAACAAAAAATCCACAATATTGGGATCCCCTAATATTGATTTATGTAAGTGTTAGGAAGAATCTTACTAAAGCCTTTGTATGGAGCATTTTGCTATATGGTTGCGAGACGTGGACCACCAGCAAGAGTGAAAGCGGACGGCTGGCGGCCTTTGAGATGTGGTGTTATAGACGCATGCTGAAGATACATTGGTCGGAACACGTCGAAAACGAAGAGGTGTTAACCAGGATAGGCGAAAAAGGGCAACTCCTTAAAAGAATCAGCCAACAACGAGCTAACTGGGTTGGCCACAACATCAGGCATCCAGGCCTGCTCATCACCATCGCGGAGGGTAGGACCGAAGACAGAATTAAGACCAAGAGATATCTATATATGGACTAATTGAAAAAGGACATGAACTGTGGCACATACGTAGAACTAAAGAGACTAGCTGAAAATAGGGAGGAATGGAGAATAAAAACCAAAATCGTTGCCGATATTTATCGCTTGGCAGAATGTGGCCCAAATCAAATCAAATTATGAACAAAACCATACCAACGTCGGGCATCACAGCGAGTATAATTTATATAAATTAAGTTGTATGTTTGTTATTACCCTATAGACATAATAATGTATACATAACAAGAAACGAGGTGAGGTGACGACAGACAAAGACAGAATCCATATACAATAATACGTGTGTGTTTATTACATAATGTAATCTGTACATGTGGAGCAAAAATACTCTATGTCGAATCATGGCTAAAATGACACACGAAAAAAAAATAACCGTAAAGAACCAGGCAATGAATTGGTCTCCCAGTAAATAATACATAATGTAACTAAAAACATTTTACATCTTAAATTCGGCAGTAACGAGGTTTGCCGCTCGTCCTGAATGTCTTAATTTTTTGTCTGCTGGCTACAGCATGATATGCCGTGATGGTATAGTAGTAGTGGTAGCGACTAAAGTAGCATTCACATTGCTTCACTTTGGATGATCATCCAGAGTGTCAGGGTCAAACCTGTTCATCGAAAGTGAACACGTCTGTTCACATTTGTTCATCCTATGCTTTCACTGCCATGTCTACACTCTCAGTCATGTTGTATGTAGTTTGACGTATTTTCGTATAAAAATAATTAAACAAATTCAAAAATGAAAAATAACACTTAAAATAAATTAATATAGCTCTCGACTGCATAATAATTTTGTACATGATTCTGACATTCAATACAAATTCATAGAGAATAAAACAAATAAAAGATAAAACTTGTTTATGGTCGTTTCAGTTAACGGACATTTCATCAAAATTATGACGAGTGGTAATCTCTTTCTCATCCAGTTTCTCACACATGTTCGCCGATTAAAAATGTGATTATGTTAAATAAAAATCAATGGTCTTTCTGAAAAAAAAAATAGTGTTTCGTGACTTATCGTAGTTTCGCTCCGACACACAGAATGTAGATAGATGTTGATGAGAGAGGGTATGGAGATATAAGGAAGGGACAGAAGGGAAGATGAGTAAAATTTGTGTTGTTAATATTACATCATGTTGGTATGTTTAGTCTATTGTGACTGGGAGGGACAGTGGTGTTACAGGTAAAAAGAGATCGAGGAGCCAGAGTATAATGTATATTCGAGCCCTAGCCCTAATTAGTCATGCATAAATACCATCACGGAATTATCTATAATCAGGGTAGTCCGTAGACTTACACCCTGCAAAAAAATATTTCCCGCTCTTTTCCGTTGGTTTCCGAGTGACATGTAAAACGTAGGTGTTCGAAAAAATAAATATATGAGAAATAAATAAATAAAAATATTACGAAATAAATAAATAAAAAAAAAAGAAATTTTACATCTGAAATTCGGCAGTGATGAGGTTTCCCACCATTCTGAATGTCTTTTTGTTTTTGCTGGCACGGAGAGAAGAGCTTGCATATTTATTGCTTGCGGCTGGTCCGCTGGCTACCCCACTAGTGGGATATGTCGTGATGGGACAGTAGTAGTACCTACTACATTTCAAAATAAATTGAAGGCTGATTATTACAAAGGTACTAAGTGTCTGGAGCATAAAACCAAGAAAAAGTGAAAAGAATTAAGGGGAACGGCAGAGCAATGTAGCAAAAGTGATATCTATTGGACGAAGTTTGAAGTACAATATTATGTTGTTCAATCACATTGCAACTTTGCACGTTTATTGGCCTTCAGGTTTAACACAAATTGGGAGTAAAAAATCATTTTTGAAATACTTAACACCTTTGTAATAACCATAAGCCTTCAATTGTCAAGGATATTATTATTTTCCTTTCCTTTCCTTTGTGTCTCGAACTTGATTATTTACACGAACTTGAAAATTTGTACTAACACATTCATTGATTCAATCCCTGCTAACTCGCTGACTTACTTAATTTTTCTGACTCACTTTCTGATTTGTGTACCTACTAACTCAACCACTAACTGTTAAATTTCATTTTATTCTTTTATTTTTGTTTACATATTTTATCTTATTTTAATTTAATTTATACACTTACATTTTATTTTGCATATTTTGTTATGTTTTTGCTTGTATATTTGATTGTTTAATTTTTGCTTGACAGGATAAGTCGATTGTTAGGTACATAAATCCATTGTTATCCTGCCACAACACAGCCTTGCGGCTAGTGTGGTAGACAGATATTTGTGCATGTTTTTATATATTTTCATGTGTGTGATATGATTGTGAACAGTATTATTTTTAATAAAGAATATTATTATTATTATTTACTAGTGTGCCTCAGCACCACGCGTTACGCCAATGTTCCCATTAGCCACGGTTTTCTGTGAATGTAAAAATAGTTTCCTCACATCGGAACTGCGGATCTTCATAACTAGGTAACTAAACTAAGTATAAAATAAAACAAGATCTCTATAATACAACGTCGTGTTACAAGCAGCGACGAGGCGCGCCGTGCGCCCTTAATGCGTCTTTGTTGTTGTTATTGTATACTACTATCTATACCCTCACGCCGTATCACAAGTGGAGTAGGCAGAGAGAACGGAACGCCATACAAATCTTTCTTACATACTTTTTTTGCTTCTTCTACATTCATAATATAATTTCTCATGCACGCACGTTGATTTCTCTTACTCAACACATGGCCGTCTTTGATAATTTTTGATCCACGTGATCAAGCCACGTGGTTCTCGGACGCCCGCGCTTCCTCACACCCCTTGTTTCAAATATTGTAACCTAAAATACATCTATTGCGATAAATTCTCTCACTGTGCACTGTACCATGTTTGAAGTGTTATTTATGATAACATGTTTTGATATTGTAACAAAGTATCTTTTTTAAGGGCAGCGCCCATCACACACTTCGTGGCGCACCTGAAGATCTATATCTCCAAAATGACATACACATGCAAAAACAGGATTTGATGTCGCAGTGAAGCGAGAAATACTGCTCCAAGGGAGCACTCTAGATTTAGCGGTAACATAGTAGAAATTGCAATTGGAATTCAAGAACGCAGGAAACTATGTTGGAAAACAAATGTTTTAAATTTGTTCCCGAACGTTGTTATCGATTGGTTTTTACGAAGGTCCTCGGGGAGTCGGATCCAGATGACGGCTCCCGCAACATCAAAAGCCCTTTCGTAGAAGCAAGACTTTTTGGCTATTGATCTTGTCAAGCATATTGATGTATGTATTAGCTGAGTGTATAGAAGTCTACTTGCAGCTATTTTGAGAACACAGAGTTCAGAAAGTGACTTGACAGAAATTGTGCACGGAGACATGACCATCCGAGGATTAAATTATAATTATAAGTTGAAGTGGTCATGGGCAGGGCATGTTGCTAGACCTAAAGATCAAAGATGGACAAAAAGGGTAGTGGAGTGGAGACTTCGTGAATATAAAAGGAGTAGAGCACGTTAGTCAGACGACATTAGAAGAATCGATGGTGACTGATTGCAGAAAGCCCAGGACAGAGATGCCTGGAGACATATAGGTGAGGCTTGTGTTCAGCAGTGGACAGGAATAGCTGCATAAGTAGGTATGTAATTTTACTAGGTACCTACTTGAGCAGAAACACGATAAATAACCCATCACAATTATTTTCTAACCTATTGACAGCGGGGTGCAATATTGTTTGCTTACCTTAACCAGGTTGTTAACCGCGTGCGACACAGCCTGCACGGGTTTGTTGAGATCAGGCATTGCGTTGCCATCTTCGGCCTCCTCGTGGAGTATCACTAATCTGGACACCTGTGAATAAACAGAAAAAAACAAAAATTAACAAATAACAAAAATAGTCACATAATTGTATAACACAGACATACAAAATTACTTCAATCGATTGTTCAGATCCATAACTCAACAAATAGAAATTTAATGTCTTATATTCAAGAAATCGGTATTTTTGTAATTTTGCTATATTTATATTATGCTTTAAAAATACAACAGAAAATGAAATATACTATATAATAATAATCACACTGTTATTAAAGACATACGTTGTCTTTGTTCCGTTCAATAGTTAATAAACAATTCCAAATATTTATTTGTGGAATTTAAATAAGGTATATTATTTTTCCAGTGGAGCATCCGGTAAAGAATTGGTCTCCCACTCTTCTCCGTAAGTTTTCGAGTGTCCTGTAAAAGGCGGGTGTTAGAAAAAATAAAGGCATTTTACATATTAAATTCAGCACTGGTGAGGTTTACCACCCATCCTACTGAATGTCTTGATTTTATACTGTCATGGAGAGGACAGCTTGAATGTTTATTATATGCTACCCCACTTGTGGGATATGCCGCGATGGTATATTATAGCGCATTATTTTTTCCATAACTTAATATTTAATATATAAAGGGAATCGTGTATTTGTGTATAGTTATTTGTTTGTGGAATTGAAAGTGTGGCGTTGATTGTATGTATTAACAATTAAATCATAATTTTCGAAAGATTCAATTTGTAAAGTTATGGAACTGGACACTGAAGAGAGACCCACCTCACACCCGGATATTTCAGGAGTCATAGACTCCTATTTATCCGCACATTCAAACCAAAATTGTCCTCACGGGCGGGCCATTGGGCAGGTCTGAAGGACCGACCGACTAAAACCGCCGTCGTAGAAATCTTTTAAGCTACACTCTCTTCAATGTCCCTTTTGAAAGTATGTTCATTTTATTGAATAAAAAAAAATACAAAATTATATTATAAAAAGCATAAAACAGGACAAAATATAGTACAATTAAAATAAGGTAGATAACATCGAGTAAATATGATATATAAAAATTTCTGAGTAACAAAAAGCCGAAGTGAGGTGTCCAGAAACTTGTTATTTGGCGTTCAGAAGGCGCGAGCCCGAATCACCAGTGCCGAATGGTGTGAAAACATTAAACCCTCCCAAAAGGGACATACCTCCCAGACCTACTCTCCACCAAGGGAGGGAATGGAACTGGACAGTATATAGTATATACTTATGTAAGAACGAAACCTCTACACTACTACATAATGATGACAAATAAAATAACTGAAATTTATATTCGCGCCACAGGAAATGGACTCCGTTCCAAATACAAATCACTCACTACTTGATGTACACTGAACTATAAATGCTAAGTATAGAACTGCCATAACGTATTATATTATACAACTTTTATAGCCGCACCATTCTGTATGTCTTAGATATGTTTATGCAAAGCGAAGGGGGAAATCTACATATTATTCATTACATGCATTTACTATTCTACTGGCTACCCTGCTTATGAAAAATGTGGTGGTGTGAATGAAGGTTGTCAAGATGAGTTGTCTATTAAGTAATATTCTTAAAGTATTTATATTGGGATCCTCTGAAAGGATTGATATGCTGAACAATTGTAATTGCAATTATTTTTGTCTTTGAGTAACAATTGTATTATATTGAACATTAGTATACGTTCAGTTAAATGACTTTTTATGTAATACGACTCCCATAGGGGAATTTACTTCTGCCTGACGATGAGAGCGGAAGCTCTTCAAAGCCGGCTCGCAAAATTAATAAAGTCAATAACGGGATAACTAAATATCCTGTTTCATTTATAAATTAATAATATGAACTTCCACAAGGAACCGTCAGTCGATAAATTAAACTTTACTATAGGGGAAAATAGATAAAGACGGTATTTTTTTTTGTAATATGGCTATCTACCCAAAAACTGAGTAATTTGGACCAAATAAGTAGTTTAAAAATCCTCTACAAGATGCACTAAAATAAGTACATAATAATAAAATAATTGCATTATAAAAACATTACAATTTAGTTCAATTTTAGAAAGGTATATTTTGTGTGAGTTCAGAGATAATAAGTGAGTCATATTTAAAGGCTGTATACAACATCATCCATGATATTATCATAGATACCAAATGGTCCTAATGAATTGTACATTCAAAGAAAACATGATCCAGTAGAATCTCTACATTTAATTCACATTCACAGTATTCACTATTGTATTCTTATTCGCTCTTTAAGGTCCTTTCGAGATCACAGGGCAGAAAGAAGCATCATCAATCCAGAAGAATTTCAGAGCCAATTATGGCACCCTTACTCTCCACATCTTGATACTTTTATAGCACTATTACAGTAGGAATGGTGAATTGTGAAAGAGGATCGTCAAGGCTGTCGGAAACCTTGTAAACACAATAATACTTCCTGCTCTCTTCCGACAGCTATCGATGGACATGTTCAAAACGAGAAATGCTAAGAAAATACATAATTATTATAATCATTGTACAAGATGTAATATGCCATAAACATGCCACATCTATATTAAACTCATAACTCCACGTACAATAATAAACAGATGATTCAAATTCACAATGTTCTGTTTTGTGTTCTAATTATAACTGAAGTCACAGACGACCAATGGGGAGCGGCTCTGCGGCCCTGCGATTGGTCGGCGTGACGAATTAGCGTTGAAACAAGCGAACTCGCCTCTCCTGTCACTACCATTATCCCTTTGCCAGAAACAATAATATTTAAATATGTTTTGGATGTTTGAGAACTATCCGGTTTGATTGTGATATTATACTTTCTTCATTTTTATTGCCCCCCTTGCATGTTTATTACACGCACTATAGTTAGTCTGCTGGCTACCCAGTATGTGGGATATGCTGTGTTGGTCTAGTCCAGAGAGATACAGATTTATCCTCATAGACTTACAAAAGTATGTAGACTCAACATCAGAAGACTAAATGTTTGTGTTGCCATGGTAACAGAAGAGTTCAGTAGGCCTAGTCAAAACACATTTAAGCGTTACGTTTTCGTTTCGTTTTCGTTCAAACGTTGACGACGTTGCGAGAACGCGTCAAATTTCGTAGCTACTTGTGTATTTTAGCTACGAAAATTGTTTGAACTCGTCTTGTTTGAACGAAAACGAAACGAAAACGTAACGCTTATATGTGTTTTGACTAGGGACCCTGATCGTCTTTTGTTTTGGAGATATCATGAAACGTCAGTCTGTCTGTGACAACTCATCAATATTTAATGGAATGTATTCTTTCAATTATTGTTCTCCTGTACAGTTTATTACACGTGAAAGATAGTAAAGTATTCAGTCTCGGAGAGGTTTTATCTGAAAATAATCTAATTCAATAATTGAGCAGATACTTATCAATCTCCGGTATGTCCACCAGGTACAAATTTTCACTTTATTGTATGGGCACATAGATAATCGTTTTTACTTTGGTTTAGTTTTGATCTTACTCACGTATGTCCACAGATTTATTAGGAAAATACTGTCTAAAAAATCAAATTCAAATGTCGCGTGTGCTGTGTTATTCCGCCATTTTATTAAAAAATTAATACGTATAGCAGTTAAAATGGATACAATTGTTAAAATTGTTGATCCTGACAAAGCAAGGAAAAGAAGTAAAATAAAAAGCCAGCAAAAAAATTAAGATATGTCCGTCGATGTACTTCTAAATCCAATATGTCCATACCACATTTCACAATAACAAAAAATGTCCATTATCTCATTTCCACTTATGATGGACATATTGGTGTTTGATAAGTATCTACTCAATTGTTCTTTTGTTTTGGCAGGTTTGGTTACGAATTGTTATCGAGATGGGTATCAGATGTAATTTTTTCTCACTCACTTTTTCACTCTCTTCCGTAATTTTTCGAAAGTCCTGCAAAAGTCAGGTGACGTTGTCTATTCTAAGCCTTATATTGTAGTTTCATGAGTAAAATTTACATATACATATATGACTTCATACAATGGTTTATTGTAAAAATAACATCGATAAACATATCCATAAAATTCTTTTATCAAAACTGTCAAAATGTCATCATGATGGGTATAAATATTCGGATATTCGGCTTAAAATCCCGGCTGACATCCGAAATCAGCCGAAGTATTATCCGTTTTTGTTCCAGTCACTAGGTATTACCAACTCGCAACTTGCCAGAAACAATAATATTTACGAATAGCGTGAAAAATATTAAGCAGTTACAATTCCGTGTCATAATTTGATGTCGCTGCCGTTATGTTTGAAGGTGAGTGCGAGGTAAAATAAACAAGGTCAGACACGTTTTGAGTGAAAGAAATCATCTTGATACAAATACAATGACGTGATGCAATGTTTTGCACTTGACTTTTGCTTGACATATCGTCGTAGCGTAGCATATTCAAAAAGAGACATGTGCACACATTTTTATTTGGGCATACTCTTTTAAAACTGTTCACTGTTTGTATTCACTGTGTCGGTGTTTAGGTAGTAGAATTCCATATCGAAATAAATAAAACAAGCGTTTTATTCTACTATTGATTTATTCTGTGAGAGAGACGTCTTTCGTCTTATGAGGACATTGTCAATTTGTCAATCTTATAATCAATAGATGTCTCTCTCACCGATTACCTACATCATTAGTAGAATAAAACGCTTGTTTTATTTATTTCGATTAAAATTGTAGCTTGGACTTTCTATTGGCATGTGATATTATTCATTAAGTATTGAATTTTAATACAGTGGAACCTCTCATAACGAGTTTATTTCGTTCCAGACTCTTACTCGTTATGCGAAACATTTTTTTCTATAGAAATCAATGTAAAATACAATAATGCGTTCCATGCCGAAATAATAAGTAGGCACTATATGAGATGGTAGGCCCCACTGTTGTCAAATGTGAGATTTCATAGCAAAAGTAATATTCACGAAATTGTTGCCATATGTAGAATTACTTTTTGATCACCACGTTAAATTATTTTTGGACACACCAAGTTTTTCGACACCGGCAAACTTTACATTCGAGCTAGATTTTATTTTTGCTGGTTTTATTTTATTTTTGCCGGCAAAAATAAAATAAAACCAGCAAAAATAAAATCTAACTCGAATACGATTTTCTTAAAGTTTATATTCGAATTAGATTTCATTTTTGCCGGTTTTATTTTATTTTTGCCGGCAAAAATAAAATAAAACCGGCTAAAATAAAACCTACCTCGAATATAAGCTTTAGGAAATTTGTATTCGAATTAGATTTTATTTTTGCCGATTTCATTTTATTTTTGTAAATATAAAAATATTTCGCCAAAAAATCCAAATAATATTATTGTAGCAACAATTTTCCTCCATACAAAACTATATTTGACAGATATCTGACATTGGGGCCTACCAACTCAATGAGTTCCAATAAGTATTCTTGGAATACATAATGTTTTTTTTTTTATTAACGTTTATTCAATTAAAATTACTTATAAAAGAGTGTAACAACTTGTAATACAATTTAGATTAGGAAAAAAACGTACCTAAATAAAAATATGAATTTATGACAAATAATTAACCATTTTTTACTAGAAAACTAACCGTAAACGTAACAGTTTCGTAGACATTCTTGACACTCCCTTTGAAGCATCCATCTTCTTAATCTTATCTTTGTTCTTGAGAATAGTGCTGATAGTTGATGTTGACCGATAGTATGTACATATGTGCGAGCTAGATATGCCACGCTCACACCTTGTTCTCGCTTTTCAATGATTTTATGTTTCATTTCAACAGTTATTTTTATTCTCTTCTGGCTGTCTTCTTGTGTTTTTTTCTTCGGGGACAATTTTTAACGGATTATAATACTTTGCACGTAAAAAAAATTACTAATAATATCAATACAAATTTTGGAAGAATGGGTGATCACAAAACCAAGGCGCGAGTGCTAAACACAGACTGATGTACTGGCGCGGAAGTCCCGGCTAACAAGGTCACAAGTGAATGTCGTGAAAAAGGGACTTACCCATTCTCTGTAACTCGTTATGCGAAACATCGCTCGTTATGAGAGCAACTTTTTCACATTTTTTTTACTCGTTATGAGAGGTGCTCGTTATGAGAGGTTCCACTGTATTTCATACTAAGAATCAGTTTATAAAATGGTTATGATGTCATTATGAGCAGTTTATTCTGGAAATGTCAAAACATTTATGAATTCACATGTCCCTTTTTGAATATGCAACGACGATATATAATAATTATAATATAATTTAATTTAATAAATCTTCACAAGCGTGAATAAACTACGGTGGTTTGGGCATGTTGAACGAATGAACGAGGTAAGAATGACAAAGAGGATATACTTGTCTGAAAGAAAGGGTATGAGGAAACGCGGGCGTCCTAGAACCACGTGGCTTGATCACGTGGATCAAATTCTCAAGGACGGCCGCGTGTTGAGTAAGAGGAACCGAGGTGCGTGTATGAGAAACTGTATGAATGTGGAGGAAGCGAAGGAAGTGCGTAAAGATAGATCTGTTTGGCATTCCGTTCTCTCTGCCTACCCCACTTGGGACACGGCGTGAGGGTATAGTATAGTATAGATAGTAATCTTTACAATTAACTCCAACTTCACACCATGTCGACTGACCCCGATACGTACCATTCAAACCCATAGACTTCGAGCCAATCCCGGATTGCTGGCAGCCCTATGCACCACATATGTACATACCTGATGGATGTCATGTGTATTTAAAAATAATATATAATGTATGCTTGGTGACACATAATTATGGTTTACCCTAAATAGTCAATCACATTGTTTTCTAAGTATTACTGTACAACCTATGTACTTACTACATACAATATATCGTTGCCGTGGAGGTGAAGTGATCCAAGCCACACTTTTTTGAAAAATGAGTTAAGTATGCAGTTTTGTTCAGAAAACCACGGAGAACATAGTGGTGAAGAGAAATAAGTGATTTGTTATTCCTAAAGGGCATTTTTGGAAAATTGTGAAGAGATGTTAAGTATTTTTACATCATTTCAAGTGTGTGTTAGAGCACTTCACTAACGCAGATAGGAATAAATAGTTCAACTAAATTATAGAAGTGAAAAGATCCAAGCCGCATAGCGCGTAACTTTCCAACAACTTTCCTACAGGTGGATCTTTCTCAGCTACAGTGGTGAAATAACCCAAGTGATAAATTCGTGTTAACTTCTAAAATATAAAAATTCTTTAATATTTTGTTATTTATATTAGTGGAGTATTTGATAAGGAAGATTGTGTAAATTTTTTAGCGATATCTATGTAAAAATAACTTAGTTATTGTCAGATTAGAATTTTCGGATGTGACAGCGTAACTTCCAACACCATTTTTCTCGGAATGTCTGTCTGTCTTGTGGGTTAGATCACTTCACATCCACGGCAACGATATTATGGATTACAAACAATATGATTTCATTCATAAAAGGCATTCATTGATACGTTAACTAACTAGTCATCAAATTAAATATGTAATGATTCATATTAATATTAGGTACACCATATTTTATATCTATTAACATACTGACTATTCAGTTCCACAACTCAACAAGTAGAAATATTTGTGTATTCGAGAAATCGTCATTTTTGTAATTTATACTAATATTATAAAGAGGAAAGATTAGATTGTTTGCATTGAATAGGCTCCGAAACTACTGAACCGATTTGAAAAATTCTTTCACTGTTGGGAAGCTACACTATCCCCGGGTGACATAGGCTATATTTTACTATCAAAAAAATTAGGGATCCTTACTAAAACTAAATTATTTTTCAAATAGATTGTTATGTAGGAAATAGTTGACAAATTTCAGCATTCGAAGATGATGGGTTTGAGACACATGCTGGACAATAAGTATGTAGGGATAGATTCTCAATCGTGGGAATGTAGACGAGAGGAAGTTTCCGTCTTTGTTTAGGAAGTAATAAATTCAGAGGATGTCATTTAATTTTAAGAAGCAAATTTGATCCGTGTATTTTTTTTATATAGTCCAAATTTTGGACTTGGTCCGGTCATAAATATCAAATTAGACAGCTACCAAAATTCATGCTAAAAATAGACCAACAAAAAATACCCTTTCGGGGAATTTTGAACGAAGGCCACACATCGAGGCCATTAAACTGAAGATTTATGGTAACAGTGGCGTATCGAATTTGGTAGTGGGAGAAAAGAATCGTGAAATAACTCCGGATATAAAAAAATGGAAAAAAAGGGTGAGATCGCGAGTTATCATATGTAAATTGTCTGTTCGAATAAGCAGATCAGTAAAGGGGTAAATTAATTTCGAAGCGGGGGGCATTGTTTTTCGAATCACTAAGATATTTCCTCCCTAGGGGTTACCTTAAGCGTGGAGAGGGTGAACAACGACTGCTCCTGAAAGCTTGGAGCGGTTATGAGAGAAATCGGTCTGGAATAAATAAAGTTGAAAATCGAAATGAATCCGACTCGTAAGTTGGGCCACTGTGAAATTGCCGCCCTGGCGCTATGAACAATACATGGGGTGTGTCGAAGCAGGGCGGGGTCAAAAATCGCAGCTCTTCCAGGAACATATGATTCCGAAACCGAAAAACAGGTCCGTCGGTAGAAAAGAAAAATTACGAAATGGACGCGGGCAGAAGTAAGAAAGACGTTTCTTTAGGAAAAGTGAATAAACAAAAAAAATAACCACGTAATCGTTTCATTAAAATGACCCTCGTACATTCCTTATGTCGATTCAAATTGAAAATGGAAATTAGACGAAGTAGGTATCCGGTAATAATGTCAAAGGGCAATGGTAGAAGAAATTAACTTATAACATAGCTGCCGCGACATTCGGAGGAGATATGTGTTAAGTATTGAAATAACGAGGTTTTAATTTTTTCGCACTATTTTATTCCCGCACGGGGCAAGAGCAAAGCGTGCCTTACATTGGGGGACCGACCCTGGAAACGGGCTATCGGTAACAATCCAGATGTCAACGAATGCGAAGCGTTAATTGGATAATGACGGACCAATGACATTATGGGTTAAGGGCGGTTACATAAGATTTTTTTGTCCGTGATTTGGGTAGGAGATCGATAGATGAGTTAATAAAAATCATTGCACAGCGATTCCTTAGTCAGATTCCGAATTTCGCTTTCGAGAGAGAAAACGGTCAGAGGTCGCGCGTCTGTTGTCGATCTGACTAGAGAAAAGCCGTATTGCTTTGGCGGAAGATCATATTGTCAGTGTAGATAGTCAGTTTTATTTTTGATATCGATTAAATATATCTACATGTTTTTTTTTGACTTAGAAAATAATTTTTGTGATAGTGCTATTCCATCGAACTAGTAAAAACATTCTGCGAGTGAATAATTGGTGATAGATAATTATTGGTAATAATAATTAAATTAAATACACGCAAACGAGTCAGATTATATAATTGTGATCGGGGGAGAAATCATTAATTCCTTCGTGACTTTCTGTAAATCGAGGTGAGAACAGGAAGTATCTGTTGAGTGAGAAATTGGTGATAGATAATTATATTGGTAATAATAATAATTAAATTAAATCAGACTTTAGAATTGTGACCGGAGGAGAATTAATGAATTTATTTGTGATTTTTTTGTATCTACCTACTGAAGGTAAATAGCGCAGTGTTTTAAGAATAGTACCTAAATCGGTATCTGAAACTCCCTGGACAATCGTGATAGAAATAATATCGTTTCTCCTCACAGGTTGAAACGATATTGTGAAGTTATTTAATCAGCTGAATTCAGGCAGGCTGTCATCTTTCGCATAGACTGGTGTAGGTGTTATAGAACATTGTTATATGAACACAAAGCTGAGGGCGTGGACGTCCAACAAGTGAATCGTTGTGTCGTGACTGAAGGAACGTTACCAACTGGATCGTGGGAATAGGAACGACCAGAAACGTGGAATCATCCCAGAAGGCCTTTCCCGTCGGACAGCCGTAAGAATATTGATATCTTATATAGACATGATAGTCAGGTATTGGGGTAGAGAAATCGCTGGAACGAAATAGGAAGGGTAGACAAGGAAGAAAGTGGTTTTTGTTTTGTTTTCACTTGGTTTTAGTTTTTTTTTTTTTTTATTGATTTTTATTTTTTATGAAATTATGCAATACCCAATATTAACTGAATATGTACCTAGCGATAAGTTGGGAGTTATTTAATTCACGTAACGAATCCTAAGGTGGTTGTGAATAGAGTTTATTTTTTTGTATTCTATTTTATTAATACAAATAAACAATTTTTACATATTATACAGTACAACTTAAATATTGAAATTTTCTATGACGATTTGAGTTTTTCTGTTTCAATTGTCTCTGATAAGTAGGGATCAATCATAATTTGACTTCAATCCTTTTATTTTTTTTTTTGATTTTTTTTGTATTGCAACAAATCAGGGTATCTGGGAGTAGAGTAATTAATATAAGACCTAATATATTGAATGATAATATATGTGTGCCCTTGCGGTGATTTTTTTCGCAAAACAGTGAAATCCTGAGTTGTCCAGGATAGTAATGTCATTACTATGGTTAATCAATAAAATGCAAATTTGTATACCTATAAATATTCAGAGAAAGGGAACAATTGTTTCCCTAAGTTGATACTATAATATATTCTAAGATGTGCATGTGCCAAATTGATACTGTATACCTATAAATATTCTATGTGCATGAATGTGAACCTATTGCTAAATGTTTATGGTGAAATTATTTTTTTTTCTCTTTGATTTGATTTATTGATTGATTGATTATCAGGAATAACAAAATTAGTTGTAACACACATAGCCTTAGGTTTTCTTTTGTTAAATGTTGTTTTTTTTTTTTTTGCTTTTATATCTCAATAAACGTGAGTCATACCAAACTAAGATTTTAATTTAAGTAGAGAGTAGGACACCCCACTTATCCCTCTGTCATAGAGCCAAAAGGCAAGAATAGAGAAAGAGAGAGAGAAACCGAACCAATAAGTAGATACTTTTGATCGGGACCTGCGCCTCCGCCTAAGGAGATAAGACTGAGCTAAGCCGGAGGCTGTGTTTTTGGACACTGGCTGGATTCTAAAGGGGAGTAACCAGCGGAGAGTACGCAGGTACGTATCAAATTGGCGCGCCAATCGCGGGGCTTGCTTGATCTAGCACGCTAAATCAAGCACGAACCCAGCAGCACATGCTGCAGTTTTTCATTCTCTCTCTCTCTCTCTTAGATACTACGTAACAGAGGCAGGGTGGAAGGTGTAGAATAGCAATAGAACAGTGTTATAGTTTTGCGTATTAGAATTTGTAGTGAAAGTATTTTTTTTAGCGATAGGTAATAGTGATATCTCGTTGTAGGTAAAGGTAATCTAGGTACTTGTAGTAGGTATTGATGTAATAGGTATTTTTGAGTGATAGGTGTCGAAATATAGGTAGCATAGTTGGGGGGGAGAAAGAATTAGCAATTCGTATAATAATCACACCGATTGTTGTGAGAGAATAGCAACAGTTGGTGCAGGTGAAAGGAGAAGTTAATGATGTACGTGTAAAGACAGTAATGTTTCGCCGTGGCATGGACGGTTTAAAGAATATCATGCCCTCTCTTTTCGAAAGATTTTCGAGAGTCCTGTAAAAGGCAGGAAATCGAAAAATACATTTTTACAGTTCACACACCGGAACTGAAACATCGCCGTGGCATGGACGGTTTAAAGAATATCATGCCCTCTCTTTTCGAAAGATTTTCGAGAGTCCTGTAAAAGGCAGGAAATCGAAAAACACAGTTCGCAGTTTCTAACACCGGAACTGGAACGCGCGCCGTGGAGTTGACGGCCTAAGAATATCACTCCCACCTTTTTCTACTGTTTTTGAGTGTCCTGTAAGAGGCAGGAGATCGAAAAACCACCATAAAATAAAAATATCGAACATCAGAATTACTGTAACTAATGTAAATAATGTTGTGAAGGATATAGATACGTATATATTTTAGATTAGGTTTAATATGTTTTTTTTTTTTTTTCATGTAAAATAGAAACCGTTTGTCATATATTATTATTAGCCTAAGTCATAACATAAGTACTAACAAAATAGCTAGATTTAGATAGAGGCCGAATTAAGAATTTCGTTGTAAGAGAGATAACTAGGTAGGTATAGTGTAAAGATAATTTGAATGTACAGTGTATACACTTAGCAGTTAGGTATATGTCGCAAATTAGATAAATAATACGTAGACATCTAGAAATAAGGATATATCATTAGGTGAGAGTAATTAGTTTCTAACAAAATCATAAGTTTTAGTTATTATTATTTCGTATAGTAGCTAAGATGGATAGGTGGAATGTAAGGCGGAAAACATTCGTCCGGTTAGGTATGTAGAGATGTCGCATAGCCAAGATGGCGACAGGAAGCAATACTGTTTGGAGACAGGTATACGACTACGAGGAGGCGTGACAAACTATTGTTTACATAACAATAGTGGCCAAGGGAATAGGACAATAGAA
The DNA here is from genome assembly GCA_947579605.1 of Athripsodes cinereus. Classification (NCBI taxonomy): domain Eukaryota; kingdom Metazoa; phylum Arthropoda; class Insecta; order Trichoptera; family Leptoceridae; genus Athripsodes; species Athripsodes cinereus. The sequence goes on from OX388328.1 coordinate 14,571,547, forward strand.
ATTTTGTTAGCCGAAAACAAATAAAACCGTTATTACCTGAAGAGATAGAACGCGGGTAAGGCTTGTAGGGCGTGAGGGTTAAATTGAATATTAGGTCGCAGTTTGGGAAGTTTGGTTTGTAAGAACGTAAGAGCAAGGAACCGTTTTATGCGAAAGGCATGGCGGCTCTGACATAGTAAGGGTGCTATTGTCAAGTTACTTACGAAGGTAGTCAGAAAGAATCGTAAAGCGACGAGGAACGAGGAAAGAACTGAGAGCGAGAGGGGATCTTGGTCGGAAGTGCAAGGTAGATACCGCATGGAGAGATAGTTTGAAGCGAGTTAGTAGGTAGTGGAGATGGAAGGAATCGTAGATTATAGAAGAAGGTTCGACTCACTCATCTTATCGGAGAACGCGAGTGGAAAACGGTTTCCAGATTTATCAAGGGTGGTAAATCCATCTCCATAATGATGGGTTGTGACCTGGTCTCGGACGGAAAATGGAGGGGGGGTAGCCCCCCCCACATTTAGGCATTTAAGGGTAAATGACCTGGAGTCCTTGTCAGGAGAAAGGGTAGGTGAAGTAGCTAGTAGTATATTAGATTATAATTTAGGCGCAAGGTATGACTCATTATAATGTTTAATTAAATTGAATTAGCAATTAGCTTTGATAAGTTTTATTTCATTTTTCATTATTTGGTATAAGTGTAAATTCATTGTTTAAATTTCACACCATTTTATACTTATAGTTCTCGTATATTTTAGGGTTGTTTTATTGTTCAAAAAATACTGTTATATTTTTTTTCTGTATTGATTGATACCTATAATAAATTGTATGATGTATATATATAGATCTAGATGATGTTAAGTAATTGTACTATAGGTTGATGTAAGAGGTAACAGCCGTTTAGGGCTTAAATAAAATAAAATAAAATAAATGAATGTGTAAACAAATTAATTGAATATTAGTATGATAAATTATAGATGGTCATTTTCAATCGTGATAACGTGGTAATGAGGTAGAGATATTTGATTATTTACCATGTATATATTGTGTTAGTATAAAAGTATTCTGTTTTTTTTGAGACAGGGGTAAGGGGTCTGAGATACCTAATGAGTGCACGAAGGTGATTCGTGCATAATGAATATGGTGAAAAACGATGAAGGAGATGATTTGTATTTATAAATGATATATGGGTTTGTTTTGTTTTATGTAATCTAGTTATTATAAGTGACCACATACTTGTTAAGTAAATGTATCAGATATTGCCTATGATGTAAATACTCGATTGGAAATAGAAAAAAAATATGGGGACTCATTGAAAACATACAGTAAATGGGAGATGTAAAATTACGGGAAGACTATGGGTTGATTCGGGAGAAAGAATTGGTTCATTTGATTCAATTATTTCCCTTACAAGGTGAACAAAACTCGCAAAATGACTATTGCTCTGTAAATTGTATATTTTTATATAAGAATGTAACGTTTATTGTATTAAGAACCTATAAAAGCATGAGTGTAGTTATAAAAGTAAATTTTTAAAAAGCAAAATGTATTTTAGGCTAAGTATTATTAGCATTGTGATGGTTATTGCATAAATACAACGCGTAGATAAGGCGTAAATAACGGGTTATGAACAAGCTTAATATCGTTGTGGAGGGGGAAGGAAGGTAGGAATATAAAACGGAGACTAATTAAGGCATAAAGGGGCCTGTTTGGTTAAATGGACTATCATGGTCAAGAAATATTACAACTTTACGAAGCACGTAGCAGATTTCTTGGTTTAACGCTACGACAAGACAGACTGTTGTGGACAGAATGCGTGTAAATAAATTGAGATGGTTTGGTCATGTGGAACGAATGAAAGAGGAAAGAATGACAAAGAGGATATACTTATCTGAAAGAAAGGGTGTGAGGAAACGCGGGCGTCCGAGAACCACGTGGCTTGATCACGTGGATCAAATTCTCAAGGATGGCCGCGTGTTGAGTAAGAGGAACCGACGTGCGTGTATGAGGAACTGTATGAATGTGGAGGAAGCGAAGGAAGTGTGTAAAGATAGATCTGTTTGGCGTTCCGTTCTCTCTGCCTACCCCACTTGGGACACGGCGTGAAGGTATAGTATAGTAGTAGTATAGTAGTACAAGACAGAAAACGCGAAACCAAGTGGCGCCGGGCAAATAGATAGAATATGTCTTGAACGTTAGATGGTTCATTTATTTATTTTTGTGTTTTTTTTTTAAGAAGGCCAAGGGAATAGGCTGAAATTTGTCAAATTAAGTAGGGTGGGATTGTTATGTAGGAAATAGTTGACAAATTTCAGCATTCGAAGATGATGGGTTTGAGACACATGCTGGACAATAAGTATGTAGGGATAGATTCTCAATCGTGGGAATGTAGACGAGAGGAAGTTTCCGTCTTTGTTTAGGAAGTAATAAATTCAGAGGATGTCATTTAATTTTAAGAAGCAAATTTGATCCGTGTATTTTTTTTATATAGTCCAAATTTTGGACTTGGTCCGGTCATAAATATCAAATTAGACAGCTACCAAAATTCATGCTAAAAATAGACCAACAAAAAATACCCTTTCGGGGAATTTTGAACGAAGGCCACACATCGAGGCCATTAAACTGAAGATTTATGGTAACAGTGGCGTATCGAATTTGGTAGTGGGAGAAAAGAATCGTGAAATAACTCCGGATATAAAAAAATGGAAAAAAAGGGTGAGATCGCGAGTTATCATATGTAAATTGTCTGTTCGAATAAGCAGATCAGTAAAGGGGTAAATTAATTTCGAAGCGGGGGGCATTGTTTTTCGAATCACTAAGATATTTCCTCCCTAGGGGTTACCTTAAGCGTGGAGAGGGTGAACAACGACTGCTCCTGAAAGCTTGGAGCGGTTATGAGAGAAATCGGTCTGGAATAAATAAAGTTGAAAATCGAAATGAATCCGACTCGTAAGTTGGGCCACTGTGAAATTGCCGCCCTGGCGCTATGAACAATACATGGGGTGTGTCGAAGCAGGGCGGGGTCAAAAATCGCAGCTCTTCCAGGAACATATGATTCCGAAACCGAAAAACAGGTCCGTCGGTAGAAAAGAAAAATTACGAAATGGACGCGGGCAGAAGTAAGAAAGACGTTTCTTTAGGAAAAGTGAATAAACAAAAAAAATAACCACGTAATCGTTTCATTAAAATGACCCTCGTACATTCCTTATGTCGATTCAAATTGAAAATGGAAATTAGACGAAGTAGGTATCCGGTAATAATGTCAAAGGGCAATGGTAGAAGAAATTAACTTATAACATAGCTGCCGCGACATTCGGAGGAGATATGTGTTAAGTATTGAAATAACGAGGTTTTAATTTTTTCGCACTATTTTATTCCCGCACGGGGCAAGAGCAAAGCGTGCCTTACATTGGGGGACCGACCCTGGAAACGGGCTATCGGTAACAATCCAGATGTCAACGAATGCGAAGCGTTAATTGGATAATGACGGACCAATGACATTATGGGTTAAGGGCGGTTACATAAGATTTTTTTGTCCGTGATTTGGGTAGGAGATCGATAGATGAGTTAATAAAAATCATTGCACAGCGATTCCTTAGTCAGATTCCGAATTTCGCTTTCGAGAGAGAAAACGGTCAGAGGTCGCGCGTCTGTTGTCGATCTGACTAGAGAAAAGCCGTATTGCTTTGGCGGAAGATCATATTGTCAGTGTAGATAGTCAGTTTTATTTTTGATATCGATTAAATATATCTACATGTTTTTTTTTGACTTAGAAAATAATTTTTGTGATAGTGCTATTCCATCGAACTAGTAAAAACATTCTGCGAGTGAATAATTGGTGATAGATAATTATTGGTAATAATAATTAAATTAAATACACGCAAACGAGTCAGATTATATAATTGTGATCGGGGGAGAAATCATTAATTCCTTCGTGACTTTCTGTAAATCGAGGTGAGAACAGGAAGTATCTGTTGAGTGAGAAATTGGTGATAGATAATTATATTGGTAATAATAATAATTAAATTAAATCAGACTTTAGAATTGTGACCGGAGGAGAATTAATGAATTTATTTGTGATTTTTTTGTATCTACCTACTGAAGGTAAATAGCGCAGTGTTTTAAGAATAGTACCTAAATCGGTATCTGAAACTCCCTGGACAATCGTGATAGAAATAATATCGTTTCTCCTCACAGGTTGAAACGATATTGTGAAGTTATTTAATCAGCTGAATTCAGGCAGGCTGTCATCTTTCGCATAGACTGGTGTAGGTGTTATAGAACATTGTTATATGAACACAAAGCTGAGGGCGTGGACGTCCAACAAGTGAATCGTTGTGTCGTGACTGAAGGAACGTTACCAACTGGATCGTGGGAATAGGAACGACCAGAAACGTGGAATCATCCCAGAAGGCCTTTCCCGTCGGACAGCCGTAAGAATATTGATATCTTATATAGACATGATAGTCAGGTATTGGGGTAGAGAAATCGCTGGAACGAAATAGGAAGGGTAGACAAGGAAGAAAGTGGTTTTTGTTTTGTTTTCACTTGGTTTTAGTTTTTTTTTTTTTTTTATTGATTTTTATTTTTTATGAAATTATGCAATACCCAATATTAACTGAATATGTACCTAGCGATAAGTTGGGAGTTATTTAATTCACGTAACGAATCCTAAGGTGGTTGTGAATAGAGTTTATTTTTTTGTATTCTATTTTATTAATACAAATAAACAATTTTTACATATTATACAGTACAACTTAAATATTGAAATTTTCTATGACGATTTGAGTTTTTCTGTTTCAATTGTCTCTGATAAGTAGGGATCAATCATAATTTGACTTCAATCCTTTTATTTTTTTTTTTGATTTTTTTTGTATTGCAACAAATCAGGGTATCTGGGAGTAGAGTAATTAATATAAGACCTAATATATTGAATGATAATATATGTGTGCCCTTGCGGTGATTTTTTTCGCAAAACAGTGAAATCCTGAGTTGTCCAGGATAGTAATGTCATTACTATGGTTAATCAATAAAATGCAAATTTGTATACCTATAAATATTCAGAGAAAGGGAACAATTGTTTCCCTAAGTTGATACTATAATATATTCTAAGATGTGCATGTGCCAAATTGATACTGTATACCTATAAATATTCTATGTGCATGAATGTGAACCTATTGCTAAATGTTTATGGTGAAATTATTTTTTTTTCTCTTTGATTTGATTTATTGATTGATTGATTATCAGGAATAACAAAATTAGTTGTAACACACATAGCCTTAGGTTTTCTTTTGTTAAATGTTGTTTTTTTTTTTTTTGCTTTTATATCTCAATAAACGTGAGTCATACCAAACTAAGATTTTAATTTAAGTAGAGAGTAGGACACCCCACTTATCCCTCTGTCATAGAGCCAAAAGGCAAGAATAGAGAAAGAGAGAGAGAAACCGAACCAATAAGTAGATACTTTTGATCGGGACCTGCGCCTCCGCCTAAGGAGATAAGACTGAGCTAAGCCGGAGGCTGTGTTTTTGGACACTGGCTGGATTCTAAAGGGGAGTAACCAGCGGAGAGTACGCAGGTACGTATCAACATATCTACCCGTGCGAAACCGGTGCGGACCGCTAGTCTTGATATATTTATGCAAGAGGAGTGTTGTGGATAGAATGCGTGTAAATAAATTACGATCTACAGGACATGTGGAGCGAATGCAAGATGAAAGAATGACGAAGAGGATGAATTTATCTGAAAGAGAGGGTGTGAGGAAGCGCGGACGGCCAAGAACCACGTGGCTTGATCACGTGGATCAAATTCTCAAGGACTGGCGTGTGCTGAGTAAGAGGATTCGACGTGCGTGCATGAGAAATTGTACGAATGTAGATGAAGCTTAAGAAGTATGTAAGGATAGATCTAAATGGCGTTCTGTTCTCTCTCTGCCTACCACACTTGGGACACGGCTTGAGGATATGGATAGATTGATAATTATAATTAAGTATGCAGCGAAAGATAATAAAAATAAATGTATTTATTTTAAAAGATAATATTATAATACTATGATCATCAATATAATCATGTATATTATTAACTGAATACCTACTAAATATTTGAAATGTGGCTTCATAGATGAGTGCTCTGTATTCATTGGACTGATAGGGTCACAATTGTAGAGGTGTTAAGGGTTGGAATGGGCGGAGAACCCCTGTTGTACCCCTGCGTAAGATCTCGTATCTGGGTCATAAAATGCGCGGAGAAAAGTAACACATTTTGCGGTTGATTATGGTAGGCATTATAGAGGGACGCCGGGGGGCTGGCAGAAGGCAGACATCATAGCTGCGCAATATACGAGGCTGGACTGGAATGAGAGGTGTGGAGGAGTTGTTCCAGACAACGCAGGACCGAGAAACCTATGCCAGAGTGATCGCCAACGTCAGAGGGACCTGACAGGGCACCTACAGAAGCAGAAGATACTACTGAATAACCTATACTGTAGTAGAAATTGACCGATTTTTGAATTGATAAGAATAAAATCGTCCCGTTTGCTCTGTGTATGAACAATGACTTAATGGGGTTACTAAACTCGTTGTATTGTAAAGGTGATGATTGGTGTGAAAAATTCACACAATTATTATTAACAAGCGTATGTAACCCGGCATCGCTCGGGTTTAATTAAATAGAAAACCTTGCAAATACATTTACGTGGATAAAAGAAGTAAAAAGCTCCTCCCAATGAGAAAACTTAATTTTTGACTCCCTACATGCCCATAGCTTAGTAACAATAAATAGGTAGGTACCTACATCATAAAAAGCATTGCAAATCTCTAAATGAAAAATCTTGAAGTTTGATACTTCACATGCCCATATTTAGGTAAAAAAAATAGGTAGGTACCTACATCGAAAAAAGTGCTGAAAAACTCTTCCCAATGAAAAATCATGAAGTTTGATACCTCACATGCCCATACTTAGGTAAAAAAAATAGGTAGGTACCTACATCGAAAAAAGTGCTGAAAAACTCTTCCCAATGAAAAATCATGAAGTTTGATACCTCACATGCCCATACTTAGGTAAAAAAAATAGGTAGGTACCTACATCGAAAAAAGTGCTGAAAAACTCTTCCCAATGAAAAATCATGAAGTTTGATACCTCACATGCCCATATTTAGTTAAAAAAAATAGGTAGGTGCCAACATCGAAAAAAGTGCTAAAAACCTCTTCCCATTGAAAAATCTTGAAGTTTGACACCTCAGATGTTCACATTTATGTAAAAAAATAATAAGTAGGCACCTACATGGAAAAAAAAGTACTAACAACCTCGTCCCGATGAAAAAGCTTGAAGTTAAGAAATTCCACATATTGGTAGGTACCTACATGGAAAAAGTGCTAAAAACCTCTTCCAAATGAAAAATATGTGAGCTCGACACCTCGAAAGCTCATATTTTATTTAGAAAAATAGGCGGGTACCTACGTGCAAAAACTACTAAAAACCTCATCTTAATGTAAAAACTCGAAGATTGTCATCCCAAATTTCTATAAGAAAAAAAGGGTAAACATCCCTTTTCGTGAAAAAATTGTAGTCACATAAATGTTAAAATATTATAATTGTCCACATTCGAATTTGTATTTTTGGTTTGCAGTGCATAAATGGGTATTTGCTATGAAATTAAAAAAAGTCAAGAATAAATTGTCATATAAGTATTTACTCTTTATTCCCAAAAAACCTTAAAAATGGATTATCTGCATCCTTCAATATTTCAGAATATTTTACTATCAAATATTTCATAATTTATGTAAAAAATATTAGGTGAAAATAAATAGGTTCCCACTCATTGAAAATCATTTAACATTGTTTATGGATTTTATAGGTAAAACTATTATTATTCTACAGTATAGTTTTCTATGGTTTCATAATGTCTTCCATTATGAAAATAGCCCAATATGTCAAAAATATGCAATTTTTATTCACGTAATTCAAGAGCTTTTCTCATTAGCAAACACGATATTTTATTACGAAAATAAACCCTAAATATTTAGTTTCAGAATTGTTGTATTAATTGTTACATCCATTTTGATATTAATTCAATACAATGAAAAATGTTTGACTGTGAATATTGCTATTTACTAAATCTTGCATTAATTTTACATACATTTTGTTGCTAATTTTGTGACATGGTCGCATTAAAATTAAAATATCTTTATCAATACGTAAGATATTTAAAATGTTTTTAGCCTTAAACCTGCCCAGAAGATGAGACCTTGTATAGAGTGTATTATTTTACTTCGGTCTTTCCTAATTTCTGAGTCCATTAAGGACATACGTACATACATACATACATACATACATACATACGAACGGACTCAAATATTTATGTGTGGATTACTAGGTAGGTGCTGTGGGAAATATAACCGCAATGTTCCGATTAATCAATGTACCTCTACTCCGCATTAAGTCGATAAGCGCTACTATCGCTCTAAATAACTACGATATGAAATAATTTGGATCAAGAAAATTATATAAATAATCTTAATCCCCGTATCTCCTACTCTTTTCTATAATAACTTTATTTATCTTACGTAATTTTTGTCCAACATTAATTGCGTTATTTTATTTGTGACATGTGGTCGGGAGACCACCAGAATATTTAGGCAATAAGGCAATGTATTGAAGTTACAAGAGGCAAGAGGTTACGAGGAGGGCCAAAGCGCAGATGGCGCGAATTAGTGAGACAAGACATGCAGAACTGTGATGTTTCTCATGAGGATGCGTTCGACAGAACCAAGTGGCGTAACCAAACAAGAAAGGCAGACCCCACCACCATGTGGGAATAATACTTGCCCAAGAAGAAGAAGAAGAAGAAGCTTTGTATTATTTTATTTGGACTCTTGAAATATCCGAGAAATAAAGTTATTTTACTTTGAATATATTTGGTTATATTTTCTATATCACAACTATAAATATTTTTAAAGTTAATTCTTTCTTGCTTTCTTAATTTAGTATAATTGATTGATTAATTTTATTATTATTTTAGAAAGCTGGTCTGCTGGCTGCCTCATTTGTGGGTTGTGGGATATGCCGTGATGGTATACGCCTGTAATGGGGCGCATCTTTGTATCTAATTCTGTTTCTATTGTTTACCTTCTGTTTTATATGTATATTTGACGTTTCTGTTGTTGTTTGTTTGGTTTTAATAAATAAATAAATATTAACACCAATCATCTTATTCATATAGATGGACGGCAGGCTCAAATACAGCATCCAGAAGGCTGTTCTTCTATCGTCCACCAGGATAGTTAGAAGGCTTTTGACCCTGTAGCTCTGTAAGTGATCTCCCATGATTGTACTATTAGTTACATAGGACATCATGGGAAAATCAACTCGAATAATGTTGAGGTTCTACATTTTGCACATAAATTTATTCAAATATTTTATTGTTATTAGGGCGATAAATGTCCAAATCCGTGGTAGTTTCAAAGTAGTCGCTCCCATCGGCGAAAAAATAACCGAAAACAGATTAAGATTGTACGGACACATTTTGAGACCATGATCAATTTAATATGATCAAAAAAAGAGAATGGACGTAGAAGTAGGACCCAGAAGACCAGGCAGACCAGTGACCACCTGGATGTCCACAATTGCCAGGGACCTGAAGGAAGGAGAGTTGTGCTCGGAGGGGATCGGAAAAATTGGAAGTTGAGGACTAGGAGAGCCGACCCCAAATAAATAGGATAAAGGCGAGGTCGAAGAAGATTATGATATGATGTTATATTTAAAATTTTATTGTCAATTTTATGTTGTACCCATTCTAAGTGTTGACTCCAATGTTATGTTGTTAAATAATAAATGAGATATTATGTAGATAAGTAGATATATTTTACAGTGGCTTGTTGTCCTCACAATATCACCCACATGTCCTTACAAGGAGACACTATAGATATAGAATAATTATATTATAATCTAAGTATTGTATTACATTAATACACATTATGAGTCTCTCTCTCTCTCTCTCTCTCTCTCTCTCTCTAGTAAGACATATACCTCAATACGTTACACTGTCAACACCTGGATATCTAAACAATGATAATTATTATACCACGAAATTAAACAACAAATGTTTTCTTTTATTATAATATGAAGATAATGATTCTGGATGATTTTGTTTTGACGCCGTTTAACAGTCCCTAGACCAGCGATGCACAAACTGCGGCCCTCGGTCAGTATATCTGCGGTCCGCTAGCGAATTATATAATATATAAAAAAATGTCAATACCAGTGATTATCGGATATACGATAAAAGTACCGGATACTTAATAATTCGAGTAAAATATTTTTTAAGAAAACGAGTTTTTAAAATATTTCAAATTCCTATACCATTTTGGAAATTCGGCGACGGGGTAGAAATTCAAACACGTAACATTTTTAGTATCTAGTATTGACACAAACAATCGGTACAAATACCCGGTACATTATGGAAAAGGGTACTGAGAGAAAACATTCTTTAAGTAAACCGAGGAGTTTTTGAGATAATTCAAATTCCTATACCATTTTGAAAATTCGGTGACGGGGGGGTAGAAATTTTAATGTGTGAGCATTTCTAGAAATATAAACTTTTTTAAACGGCCCGTCCTTGGCTCGTAATGTTCTCGAGTGGCCCTTGTTCCTTATAAGTCTGTGCATCCCTGCCCTAGACCGTCTCCAAGGTGCCTGTGCAGAGTGCAGTTTTCAATTTGCTTCTGAAGCTGGTGATAGTCTGATCGCCTCTCAATGGCACCCACGTAACCGGCCCAACAACACCAAAAGCCCTCTCATAGAAGATAGACTTACCGGCTCTATTGGGCTCAGTAAGTCTATTCACAGCCAGTTCCGAAGAGCGCAGAGGTCTTCTAATGTCCTTTATTGATTGACAATGTCCTTATAAGACGAAAGACGTCTATCTCGATAAATCTTCTTCTTTTCGTGTCGGTCAGCAAACGATAAATAAACGTTAAAATCTATATTCCCATTCCCTCCCAGAAAGTCACGACCTCTCTTGCAGCTCCCCCAGATGAGTTCGCTCCACGAATTCCTCCCAGTGACACTGTCTGGGGGCCATTAGACATGTTAAGAGGTAATAAAACATATAGCAGAATAAAACATTAATTGAAATTCTACTACCTAAACACCGACACAGTGAATAGATTATATTATATTAATTTATGCAAATAAACACAAATTGTTTGAGATTTACTATATTTAATAATAGTTTATAATAGGAACAGTACCCTGGAGACATTCGGGATGGGTGGAAAACCTCATCTTTGCTGAATTCAAGACGTAAAATGTCTTTATTCTTTCGAACAACTGCCTTTTGCAGTAGGACACTGGAAAACTTCAGGAAAAGAGTGGGAGACCAATTCTTTACCGGGTGCTCCACGGAAACTATGTATAGGTAGTTGCTTCCTTTATATGAATATTTATTTCCATAGCTAACTGGATTGGTCACAACGTCAGGCACCCAGGACTGCTCATCACCATCGCGGAGGGCAAGACCGAAGACTGTAATGGTAGAGGCCGACCAAGAGACACCTATATGGACCAACTGAAGAAGGGAGTGAACTGAGGCACATACGGAGAACTACATAAAGAGACTGGCTGAGAATAGGGAGGAATGGAGAAGAAAATCTAAGATCGCTGCAGACCAATTCAATGGATTGTAACTCACTGTACAGGTATATATAAATTTAATATGAAAGCCACAAACATCTGAATGTACATTATATTATTACAGGTGGGTTATTCCGTGTCAAATCATCACACTGATTCAGACTTGATGTCTCACATTTTCATGATTTTTTTAATGCAGTAATATATCATAGACTTTTGAGAAAATACCAAATTTCAGTTATGTAGCACAGTTATTTTTGAAGTTATTAATTTTTAAAGATCTCATTATTTATGAAAAAAAAAATTTTTTTTAACCGTTACCCCTACCCTGTGGCACATCACATTATGGCCAATTCTGAATCATAAAATAGTTTAGTTGCACTAACTAAGTCAACTAAGTGTGAGAAGATAGTTCAGTCATGATAATTAGTTCTAATTCGTATTCACAGTTTTCCGTACTAATTTAGTTCATTAGTTCATTTTGACACCTTAGTACAACTATAAATTTCGAGAATCTATGGATTTCGTATTCAGAATGAAATTTTAGTTGACAGCCGACGACTAAAATAGGTTGGTTTTGGCAGAATTTTATTCGCGACTTTTAATGTGCGAATATTATTAGTTGCTGTCATTTTACCGCAGAATATTGCTATATTTTGGAAGTATTAAGTTGTTTTTTCAATTAAATGTAAAAATTTATACTTTTAGGGCAACTCTTAGCATGTATAAATTGTAAATTAAACCACCACCGACGCAAATACGAACGCCAAAATATATCGGCAAATCTGACATTTCACAGTTTTCACGCGCGACAACTATTAAATTGTTGCCAGAAGTGTAAATCGGAACGTATAAAACATTTTGTATTGCGGCATCACTGAGTAATATTAGTTTGTCCCATAGATTTTACCGTTTGCACTTGGTGGTTCTCGAGTTTATAGTTGTTTATAGTTCATAACTAATGCTGAATACTACATAATAACTAATATTAATCAACTTTTTAGTTAGTTAGTTCATTAAGATTCAGAATTGGCCCTATTAAAGCCCCATTCGACAGCTTTAAAACGAGACCTCTCCCAGGTTTATATCATCACTGGTTGCCAGTCTATAGTCATCCAAAGGTGCCAAGACGTGACATTTTTACATAAAAATTGAGATTTTAAAAAATTAATAACTTGAAAAATAATTGTGCTACAAAACTGAAATTTGGTATTTTTTCATAAGTCTATGATATATTACTGCATAAAAAAAAAACATGAAAATGTGAGACATCAAGTCTGAATCAGTGTGATGATTTGACACGGAATAACCCAGGTGCAAGTAGTGGAGTAAGTAGGCACCAGCATAATATATTATTATTATTATTGTACTAATGCAGTCGAATTGACCGCACCCAATGCCGCAACGTATACCTACATACATTTATTTATCAATGCGATATTTCATTACGAACCATAGAGATGCGAACTTCGCGAATCGCGATCCATTGCTGGAAAAAGCCTATACGAGACCGTGTAAGAAATATTGCAATCCGAGAGATGTGTGAGGTCCAAGATGTTGTTATATGGGGAAGACAACGGCGGAGATTCTGGTATGAACTCGTCTAAATGATGAATAATTAATGCCAGAATCCTAAATATTGTTCTACATGGACTACCTGAGGGACGACGCCCACCAGGAAGACCCCCAAAACGATGGAAGGACAGCTGGGCCTCCACATCACAAGGGGACTCTCCTGCATGAACAGACCTTTGGGTCTAATAAAAGATTAAGAAGAAGATATTGTATTAAGAGTTTTACACATTTTTTAAAACAGCACCCCGACTGTTAATTTTTCACAATAACTTTGTCATTATTGACATTGTCAAGAGAACAGCTCCCGTACATAATAACTATACTGAAAGGAGCTATATGTCCTCTTTACATACAAAGAGGATATTTTTTTAAAGGACAGCGCCCGCCACATACCTCTGCCGTACCTGGAGATATGTATCTCCATAACGACAAACACATGCACAAACAGGATTTAATGTCGCATTAAAGCGAGAAATGCTGCCCAGAGGGAGCACTCTAGATTTAGTGGCCACACACCATAAATGTTGGTGCAAAAAGGGAAGGGAAGAAATGGAAATATGCCTTCTTCTCTATGCAGTATCGTCAGTTACTTGAAGGGGATATTAGGCTACCAAAGAAAGTACAGAAGTTTTTGAAGGCGATAAAGTTTTTCCTAGGCAGTATCATACAAAGAGGATATACTTGTCTGAAAGAAGGGGTCTGAGGAAGCGCTGGCGTCCGAGAACCGCGTGGCTTGATCACGTGGAACAATTTCTCAAGTATGGCCGTGTGTTGAGTAAGATAAATCTACGTGCGTGTATGACAAATTGCATAATAAGTGTAGAAAAAGTGAAAAAAGTATGTAAGGATAGATCTTTATGGCGTTCCGTTCTCTCTGCCTACCCCACTTGGGACATGCACATGTTGTGAAGTTATGTAAGTTATGTTATGAAGAGAGACATCTTTCGTCTTGTTAGGTAATTGTGAATCTACAGATTCTCCCTCGAGAATAAATCACATAGTAAGTAGAAGGGAATATATTTTGTTGTTAATTTCGTTATAACCATACATAATAAATATAGTGAGTGTTCATTTGTACGTTTGTATATTCGTATATTGTAAGATATGAATGAGTCAACTTTGCCTAAAATACATGTTTTCTGTTTTGTTTTTCTATCATAATACACACACACATACCTACACATATTACATATATTCAGAAATACAATGTTTTGCTGGAAACTGTATCACATCTTAGTATTATATAATAACAATAATAATACAGATAGTATAGTAGCTCACCTAGCTGACGAGATGGTGGAGAGATTATATTAATATCGACTGTCCAGTTACAAAACTCAACAAGTCGAAATTAAGAAAAATTTGATTTAATTGGTAATAAACACAATCAACGCCACTCTTTCAATTCCACAAATAAATAACTATAAAAAAAACACGGTACCCTTTATGGAAGCGGCTATTATTATAATTGGACAACTTTAAAGTGTCATTTTCGTGCCAGTGCATCTCGAGAACACTGTACAATTCATCAATTCTAGGACATAAACATCCACGATGGAAGAAATCACTTGATAGTGATAATCTCGCCACTGCATATCGTCCTAGTATTTTAAATTGTGTATTGTTTTGTTAACACTGTTATATAACTGAGTTCGTCGGTAGCCTGGAGGTAGAATCTCAGCCTCCAGAACAAGGGGTCCAGGTGCCGGCAAACTCCCCTTTCACGGCACAAGCTTTTAGCTTAGTGTGAAAGGTGTATAAGGTTGTATTTGGGTTTATAACAAAACCCAGATATATCTTTAAAAAAAATGTGCAAAAAGAATAAATATAAAATATTTAGTTAATAAATATAGAGAGAGGCATATAGAGAGGTCGCAGTTGCGATGGCTGGATCACGTGCTCCGCATGCCAGAAGACAGACTACCACTTATATATTTGGAGGCTGTGGGAGAGGGCAGAAGACCGGTGGGTCGCCCTAAAAGAAGCTGGCAAGGGCAAGTGTTGAACTTGTGTGTCGAAAGACTTGGTTTGGAGTGGCCAGAAGTCCTGGAAATAGCGGTGGACAGGGATCTCTGGAGGAGGCACCTAGGCACAATGGCCCCCCGACCCAACTAAAGCTTGTATGCGACTAACTTCGCGCTTTCAACACACAAAATCAATGTTAAGAGCGCGAAGTTAGTCGCGTACAGACTATAGGTCAAGGGGACGAAGCTGTACGTATGTAGTTAATGAAAAAAAAATATACATACATACATACCATCACGCCGCTTCCCTCGCGGGGTAGGCAGAAAGGATCGAGCGCCACTTCCTTCTATCCTTGCATACATCTTTCGCTTCCGTCACTGTCATACAATTCCTCATGCATGCTCTCCTGTTCAATGTGCTCAACACGTGACCGTCCTGTAGGATTTGATTTAAATGATCTTGCCATTTAATCCTCGGACGTCCACGTCTCCGAGCACCATTCCTCTCAGCCAAATATATCTTCTTAGTCATTCTGTCCTCATTCATTCCTTCCACGTGCCCAAACCATCTTAACTTATTTACATTCATCCTTGTTATTACACCAACTTTCATTCCATGAAAAAAAATACCTGTTTTCAATTCACAAACAAAATATTTTGAATTGTTTATTATTTTATTTTTATTTTTTTTTTATTTTTCATATCATCCGTAGGCCATATATTTAGCACTTGGAATCGTCAAATAATACAAATAATTTGCTACTCTATAACAATCACAAACAATTTTCAATAGTTCGTTACTTCACCATAATATCAAACACTTCACAATGATCATAGACAAGAAAAGAAAATAAAAGAAAACAAAAAAAAATTATAAACTGATTAAGGAATTTCATTTCATCAAAGCTATTTTGAGTGTAAAAGGCCCAAAACAGCTTCACGTCAATGTAGGAATGTAAAAGATAGATAAACAAATCAAATACAATGACAAACAAATTAGCAAATGTTTATATTAAAACAAAGCG
The DNA here is from genome assembly GCA_947579605.1 of Athripsodes cinereus. Classification (NCBI taxonomy): domain Eukaryota; kingdom Metazoa; phylum Arthropoda; class Insecta; order Trichoptera; family Leptoceridae; genus Athripsodes; species Athripsodes cinereus. The sequence continues at coordinate 14,587,727 of OX388328.1, forward strand.
GTAAGCTCACAAGAACAAAGTCAAAGATACCATACTAAAACAAGCAAATTTATCAATATTTTAGAAGAGAGTGAGTTTATTAGTATGTTAAAATATTAATTGATATCACAGGTACGAGTTGGATCGATGTGTAACATTTCGTCAGTGGAATAAAAGGCTTTCTCGACAAGACACCTTTTTACCTCCCTCCTGAAGTCCAAGGCATTCAGTGATTTGAACGTAACTATTGAACGGAACAAAGACAACGTATTATGTCTTTAATAACAGTGTGATTATTATTATATAGTATATTTCTCTTTCTGTTGTGTTTTTAAAGCATAATATAAATATAGCAAAATTACAAAAAAAAATATGATTTCTCCAATATAAGACACTAAATTTTAATTTGTTGTGTTATAGAACTGGACAATAGATATTTTTATTATATACACACACAGCTATAATCAATACAATATGAAGTAATGATGTTTGTTTGTGGATCAGTGCCAACTTAACATTAATTCTCTTATTCTCAGCAATTTTTTTTTGTATTCTAGTCAATTTACATGTAAGCATATAACATGTTTTTTTTTTATATTACTGGTATACAATAAGACAGTAAAATTCCATATTTGGATACATTGAAACAAGAATTTTGTTCTACTACAGATAAAACAACGCGAGAGACACGTCTTTCCATTTCTCAGGACATAATCGATCTCTGAAGATGCACATCTCTGATGAGGGTTTTTCAGTGGTTTCCCCGCTATTAAACAGATATACCTATTTTTATTTTAGACAGTCCACAACGGCTCACAAATTTATTATAGTAGGTATGATTGACTCATGGGAAAGTTAATGTTTTTACAATTACGCCTGAGAGAGCCTCTGGTATCCACATAATTTAAAAATCAGATCTACTGGTGCAATGCATCAAGCACGATGGATGGCAAGACCTATTTAGTCTTCAAAAATATGTTTATTGCAGTCTCAGTTTAAAATGGGCGCTAAGGACAAAGAAACTTTACTAGATGTTTGTTTATTTATTGTGGTAGTTCATGTAAAGTCCTTGTTTGAATGCTGTTTGGTGGTGAAAGCGCCAAATCAAGCTTGTGTTTTTTAAAAACATTAAATGGTAACGAAAGAATTGACAAGCTGATTTCAGTCGACCTTTTGTGATATTTGTCAAAAGAACTTGTTATGATTATATTTACTTTTTATGATGAAATTGATGAGAGACCAAAGGGACTACTGTAGAAAATTTACAAAAAAAGAAAACTTTGGTGATTTCTGTAAGAGATATGAACGATCGAAGGAACAGATATCTGGCTCTCTATATGTTTGGTAGTAGTGCTAAATTTTTTTAATATGGTATACCTACCACATTCTTTTTAAGTATTCTACAAGCAGCCTTAATGTTTTTATAGGAAAATTTTTGAGTTATTTTCTATCCGTCAAGAGCAAAGATTTTTTTTTCACAACTAAAACTTGACAGCAGTTTCCTTCAAGAAGGTGTATCTTCGTATAAAGAAATCGTAGCATTTGTGGAAGCTTAAAAAAAAGATATCTAGCTTAAAAGCGGCACTGAGAAAAATACTAACGAAATTTCACAACGAATCATTGGTACGTACTATCAGATTAGGACCAGAGATCGTACAAACGATTCATTAGTACGAATCTATAATATTAACTCTTCGCAAACAAGTTGTTGGTAAATTTACCAATGATTTGTTTGCGAAGAGTTAATATTATAGATTTATACCAATGAATCGTTTGTACGATCTCTGGTCCTAATCTGATAGTACCGTACCAATGATTCATTTTGAGTATTTTTCTCAGTGGGTGAATGACACAGCTGAAAGAGCTGTTAAACTAATCCAAAGCTTTCATGGTTTGATAACCGCAGACGAAGAATAGAATCAGTTCTTATGACGTTGTTTTCATGAACATAGAAAAATGTACCTAGACTGTAAAAAAGAGACTTTTTAGAGTATATATCCAAATTATTTAATATCAATATTGTAACTTTTTTTAATAATTATAAGAAAAGCTCCATATAAATTTGTGTTTTCATCAATATTTAGCTAACATAGTGGTATTAAATGATGATCTACAGCTAAATTTAAAAGACGCTTTAAGCAGCTTTTTTCTAAAACTTTGAGGCTCTGTCGGCACGGGTTCCAATCAACGTAGAAAGCTTAAATTCTATATTTGGGTAAGTAATAGGCTAATAAACACAATTGGGGGGTATGCGTTTCAATAACTAAAAAATTTTTTTTTTCGACCAAATAAGGGACACCCTAGTCTGGGTGTTACATGTATATATTGTGTTTAGTGCATTGTATATAATTATGTGTATAGTCGTGTTAGTACCCATAATGGGGTGTTCACATTAGGCGAATATCGCCTGGCGAATTTCAAAATATATCGCCAGGCGAAAAAACAAAATTCGCCGGACATCCATTGATCGTTACACCTGTTCACACAGTCCACCGATATAGAGACGATCTGTCAGATGCGCTTTGATTTTGACACTGTTTTCAAAATGGCGGACGTCGAGATGGAGATCGCGAAGTGTTTATTTTGTCGAAAATGATATAGTAGAGGTTATAAGGCGCCTTTTATTAAGAAAACAAACGCCATAAACCAACAACAAAGATAACAGCTGTCACGAAGCGGGAAACATTATAAAATTTATCGGTTATAAAGCTTTTACCATAGATACAAACGCCGCGCCCATCTGCGCATGCGCGAATCGTTCAATCGGACGATAAAGTTGGAAGGTGGTCAACTCGAGACGATATCGTTTCTACTGATTTTTATCGTTTCAGACTAGCTGTCATTTTGTTCACACGGTTCAAATGGCTGGCGATATTTTGGTGCCCTGGCGATATTCGCCAAAGTGAGAACACCACATAATACAAGATTCGTATCTTAGTTTGTGACTAGCTCGATCTGTGTGAATTGTCTATGCATTTTTAAGTTACCATTTCAACGTCGCCGAGAGGATGATTCTAGCGTGGTAGGCAGAGAAAAGATTTCATTGCCACATTCAAAAACCTTGGCCCATATCCATACAACAAACAACATACTATGTATCCAAATACATAGGTACCTCTAAGGGCCTCAGTCACAGATATAAATTTTTGTTTGTCGGCCACACACACACACAACACACGGGTACGTGGGTGTGTACGTGCGTGATATTAAATATGTGCGTGAGTGTGCGTAACCACCTTCCTTCCCTTTCCTCTCTTTTCCCCCGTTTTCCCAGGTGTAAATTTGAATTAATTTTAACCACAAAATCAGCGAATTCTGAGCCAAGATCATTAACCATATTATTATTACTATGTTTTGAGATAGGTAATATTATTATGTAAGAAATGGTGTGTTTTGTCTACATAGATACTAAATGTATGTATCTATAACATCACAGCGTTTCCAACAAGTGTAGTAACCAGCGATAGACCGACTGTAATTGAAGGGGTAATGTTCTGTGAGACACTAAACTGATTATCTTTCGTATCGTGGTTAGACGGAAGAAAATCACTGTATAGTGATAATCTCGCCACTGCACATCATCACATTTTTTCTTATGTAAACTGCTTTGTTGATTTTGTCATGTGTATGATGTTGTGCAAGGAGCCTAAAATAAATAAATAAATAATATAACTTTATTTCTTGGATATCGCAAGAGTCCAAGGACTCCTATTTATCCGTTTAGGTGACGATTTATTAATATTTTAATTCTCTCTAGTTTAATACCACTATCCCAGTGTTGGCATCTCCGATCCTACCACGTCAGTGGGCGGGGGACCCGGCTGACGTAGCAGATCCCATCTTGAGACCCACACATCCACGAATGTCTTAAAGTGTAATAAAGCGTTTGTGGCATTTAGAAACACTTCCCCAAACCAGATGGGTCGAGGAGTGTCAACAGTCATACCCAGAATCATTTCCTCTCTTGCATCCATCATCAAAGGACATTCCCAAAGGATAACTAAATTGTGTGTTTTGTTGTTTCTTCTGTCGACGTCATAAACATTATTTTGCGGTGTGTTGATGTTCCATAAAAAAGCTTAAATTGTGTCTTTTGTATGTCCTGTGAATTACGTATAAATAAAATTACGCATAAATAAAAATATATATATATATATATATATATATATATATATTTATAACATAATATTGAATGTCCAGATCCACAAACCAACAAATCACAAGTTTCGAAAATGTTGATATTATGTAATTGGTAATACACACAATCAATTCCACAAACAAATAACTATAAACAATACACGTTACCCTTTATATATTAAATATTTAGTTATGGAAAAAATTAATGCACTATTAACTATTGAACGGAACAAAGACAATGTATGTCTTTAATAACAGTGTGATTATTATTATTATATAGTATATTTCACTTTCTGTTGTGTTTTTAAAGCATAATAATAAAAAAAACCAGGGTGGGCGAAAAAAGGCAACTTCTTAAGAGAATCAGTCAACAACGAGCTAACTGGATTGGCCACAACATCAGGCACCCAGGACTGCTCATCGCCATCGCGGAGGGTAGGACCGAGGGCACAAATGGCAGGGGCCGACCAAGAGATGCGTATATGGACCAACTGAAGAGGGACATGAACTGTGGCTCATACGTAGAGGTGAAAAGACTGGCTGAGAATAGGGAGGAATGGAGAAGAAAATCCAAACTCGTTGCAGACCAATCCAATGGATTGTTGTAACTCATTATATATATATAATATAAATATAGCAAAATTACAAAAATGATGATTTCTCGAATATAAGACATTTTTTACTTGTTGAGTTATGGAACTGAACAGTAGATATTTACTCGGATTTCTGAGAGGGGGGCAGATCTTCCCACTTTGATACCAATTTTCCACACGATTCTGTCCCACTACTACTTATATATAGGGGTTGTCACATCACAACTTTGCTGGGAAAGTTGCACCTGTTAAGAGTAGGTGAAAGGGTCCAATACAAACTGTGCCTTATAGTCCACAAGGCTTTGAATAATAATAATGACACCTCAGTCCATTTCTGAGCTCTGTGTTCTCAAAACAACACCTGCAATTAGACCTCTACGCTCAGCAAAGACGTCCACCATCATGCTGGACGATATCAATAGAGAAAACAAATCCTGCTTCCATGATAGGGTTTTTGACGTCGCTGGACCCGCCGTCTAGTACCGACTCCCCGAGGACCTTCGTAAAAACCAATCAATGAAGAGAGACCCGTCTCACACCCGGATATCTCAGGAGTCATAGACTCTTATTTATCCGAGATAAAATTGAAAAAAAAACACAGTATGTAGTTAACTTCCAAATGAGTTTTATTAACTTCGCTCACTAGTATTCGGAGGCTCTCGACTCCATCATCAGATTCTTTTTACTAATCGCCTGATGATGGAGTCGAGAGTCTCCGAATACTATAGAAAGCGAAGTTTATAAAACTCATTTGGAAGTTAACTACATACTGTGTTTCTTTTCATTTTATCTTGAAATGGACTTCCAACAAGTACCTTCGGTCAATAAAATCAAGATTTTTTCTTATTTATCCGCGCATTCTTTTATATTTGTTGAAGAGATATCATACATAATACTTTTGTCTATGATTGTATTTAAATAGTAAAATTGTTATTGTTGTATGGGAACTAATTATTTGATCGGCTATTAATCCATTCGTTCGGCAAGAAAAAATCAGCATTTAAGTCATTTGCACAGCAAACAATGTTTTCATCGGCAATAAATAAAAAATAATCGCAACACTTGTTTTACAAACAAACTTGGTTATATCAGCAAATTAACAAATTTTAACAGCTTAATAAATAATCGCACAACAAAATAATTAATTGACCAGCAGAATTGTTATTTGAGCAGCAGAATTATTATTTGAGCAGCAGAATTTGACCGGCAGAAAATATTAGATAAACAATATTTTTCACACACCGATGCTACATACAATGATTTATTATTTGAACAAGATTAAAAATTTAGCTTTCACAAGTTTAATTAAAATTAGCTCACAGTTTGCTGCTCATTTATTTATTTTGCTGCACAAATAATCATTATGCTGGTCAAATAATAATTTTGCTGGTCAAATAATAATTTTGCTGGTCAATTAAATTTAGAGTTTTACAATATCATATAATTTGCAACAGAAATATAATTTTCTCGCTGGGCATAAGTAGCATATCAACATGATATATTTGTCGGCAGAATACCTACATTTTTCTGCTGAACAAAACTTCAATATTATGCTGATCGTTTAAATGATAGCCTTCTTGTATTGAGGAGAGAATGGTGAATGTTTGAGTTTCACTGGTTGTTGTTTTTGTGTCTCTGTATTAATTAAATAATTATTTGCCTATTTTCTATTCTTGTTTCACATTATAATATCCTTAAATAAACTTATTAACATCGGACTCTCAAGTGTTTCATTTAAAACTTCAACAATATTACTTCTTCCCTAATACCAATAAAAAACAATCTATAACAACATTCGGGAGCAAGTTGAAGACATCGCTCTTCCAAGATAGTTTCCAGCGCTCTTGAGCTGAATAAATCATCCAACAAACATACATGCATAGTACAATACATTCTTGTGGCCACACATAGTTACAATTACATAACCATATATAGAGCACATAGATACTTGAGATTCAATAATAATAATTAATATGATTATTAACTGTGTATTGTAATGCGATCCATAAACAATCAATATATTATTTTATACTTAACAACACTTTACATTCAATACAATCATAATATTATTTAATAGACAATAATGCGACCATTGTTGGTTGGTCAATGCAATATCGTCTTAGCATATCGTTACCTTAATGCAGAACTATCCTAAGTTCAAATTTTGGTAAAACTGAGTTAAGTATTAAGTACAGTGGAACCTCTCATAACGAGTTTAATTCGTTCCAGACTCTTACTCGTTATGCGAAACCTTTTTTTCTATAGAAATCAATGTAAAATACAATAATGCGTTCCATGCCGAAAGAATAAGTATTCTTGGAGCACTTAATGTTTTTTTTTTTATTAATGTGTATTCAAATAAAATTACTTATAAAAGAGTGTAACAACTTGTAATACAATTTAGATTAGGTAAAAAACGTACCTAAATAAAAAAATGAAAAATATTTAACTAGAAAATTAACCGTAAACGTAACAGTTTCGTAGACATTTTTGACACTTCCTTTGAAGCATCCATCTTCTTAATCTTATCTTTGTTCTTGAGAATAGTGCAGATCGTTGATGTTGACCGATAGTATGTGTGTTAATTTCAACAGTTATTTTTATTCTCCTCTGGCTGTCTTCTTGTGTTTTTTTCTTCGAGGACAATTTTGAAAGGATTATAATACTTTGTACATAAAAAAAATACTAATAATATCAATACAAATTTTGGAAGAATGGGTGGTCACATGCGAAACCAAGGCGCTAACGGAGCGAGTGCTAAACACAGACTGATGTACTGGCGCGGAAGTCCCTGCTCGCAGGGTCACAGGTGAATGTCGTGAAAAAGGGACTTACCTACCCTTTTTACGTTACTCGTTATGCGAAATGTCGCTCGTTATGGGAGCAACTTTTTCACATTTTTTTTGCTCGTTATGCGAATTACTCGTTATGAGAGGTTCCACTGTATTAAGAAATGATAATGACAGATTTAATAAATGAAAGGTTCGTATAATTATAATAATGCATGTCAAAATTTGCTTTAGATATTTTTAATATTTTTATTTTCATTACAAAAACAAAACTTTAAACTGCTCTTTTAAAAAATCACCCCAAAAAACTTAGGATAGTTCTGCATTAAGGTAGCAATATTCAAAATGAGGTATGTGCCAACATTTTTATTTGGAAATACTCTTTGAAAACTATTCATTAGGGCATTAAAATTGTTGTTTGGACTTTCTATTGGCATGTGATATTATTCTTTAAGTATTGAATTTTAATATTGGATACTAAGAATCACTTTATAAAATGGTTATGATGTCATTATAAGCAGTTTATTCTAGAAATGTCAAAACATTTATATATTCACATATCCCGTTTTGAATATGAAACGAAGATATATTATAATATAATATGTTATATTATAATATATCTTCATTTCATATTTCACATGCATAGACAATTCACACAGATCGAGCTAGTCCCAAATTAAGATATTATGAATCTTGTATTATGTTTACTAACACGACGATACCCATACATATATTTGGGTTAGTTGGAAGATATCGCGCCTCTGCTATAAACTGATTATACGATTGTATTTGATTTTAACGTATTTTGATTTATATATATTTTATTATATTTGCTTGTGATCAATGTGCAGTAAAGAATAAATAAATAAATAAATAAAAACTTTAAGATGCGCCTTTTTGTGGAAGAACCACCGCAAAGTCCCATCCAAGAATCTTAAAACCTCCTGCGAACAATAGGGTCTTTAACCTCGCCTTGAACACCTCCACACTCTCCGGAGTTCGCAAATCATAGGGAATTTCGTTCCACAGCATCGAACCAACCACACAGAAGGCATGGGCAACATAGTAAGCCAGGCCCCCTCACATCATCTTCATCTCCCTCAACGCTCCTTTCGAGAACACAGGGCAGAAACCAGCCTCCTAACTTCAGAGCGTCTTTGTGCCAATCGCGTCACCTCTTCCCACGGCATTCCCTGCGCTCTGAAATCGTTGTCATAGGAACGGTGTACTGTGAAACCCCCTCCACAGTAATCATGATAATAATAATATATGACAGTTTAGCCGTTACACATGTCCATATTTATCCGATAAATATTTTCAAACATCTCCTAAACAAGTACATAAAAGGCCCACAGATCTTTATAGTAGATACAACTAGGCAGTAGCAACCTACGTAAAATTATTTAAATCTAAAAAAATACATACACTATGTAAATGTATGACGAAACACTAATACCTAAACATAATGTCATTGAATATTTTATTTTAACAGTCTGTGTTGTGGCGATGCAGTCCCACGCATTCTCAACACACGACGTAACCATCTTCAGTGATAATGTGGTGATTGTAAAAATATTACTTACTACAGTAAAATTGTTTTTTTTTTCTTCAAACAGCGGCGTTTCGAAAATTTCGAGGGGCCGGGGTGAAAGATAATCGAGCCCTTTGTGACAAAATTATGCTAGTATTATTTAGAATTTTTAGAAATGATAAATCTGGATTTGGAATAATACCAAATACCCTCACAGTAAGCAATATGCATGTGTAGTGATGTGAGAAGTGAAAATTCTCCAAAGAAATTTCTCGAGAACGAGAAATTTCTCCGAGAATTTCTCCTCTGATGGAAGAGAAATTTCTCTCTATAATTTTTCTTAGTGGTATTATGACCTTTCGCCCAGTACACTTCGCAGCCAACCTGATTGATCCAAAAATTTGTGGGGCTGATTAAGGCCCAAATCAGAGGTTGTTAACACTTTTTTCCATGTACGTACCTGCAATTTTTTTTAAACTTAAATATGGGCATGTGGGGTGTCAAACATTAAGATTTTTCATCAGTTATTAGCACTTTTTTCTATGTAAGTACATAACATTTTTTTGTTTCCATAATTAATTGTAGCCATATTGGTGATAAATTTGTACATTGTTATTGATTGAGTGAATGAAGTACCTATTTATTATTATTATACTGTTAAATAAAAAATAAAAAAAAATCTCCGAAAATTCTCTGCTTCTTTTCATTTCTCGAAAAATTATTTCTTGAGAATTCCACAACACTATGCATGTGTCGTAAAGGTGGAGTAAGTCGGCAGCGGATGGAACGAACCTAGGTCTCAGGATCGAAAGTACAAGACTTTATATTAGATTATAGACACCAGTCTAATATCATCTTTGAAATGATACCATGCGCCGACGCACTAAGCAAAGACTGTATAGTGTACACGTAATATGCAGGGGAGACGATGATCCCGGCTGGGAATATTGTATTGAGAATATCCAATTACAAGACAGAGTATTTTTCTTTCCAAAAGCCCTGGCATCCCTTTTTCACAATACAACCTTCTTACCATGTCAACATTGCCACTAGAGCGCTAGAAAAGCCGTGGGAAGAGTCGATTAGCAGTGTGCAAAGGCCGTGGAGCACCCGGTAATTGAATTGGTCTCCCACTCTTTTCCTCAAGTTTTCCAGTGTCCTACTGTAAAAGGTAGGTGTTCGAAAAAATTAAGACATATTACATCTCAAATTCAGAAGTGATGAGGTTTGCCACCCATCCTGAATGTCGTTTTTTATTGGCACAGAGAAGACGGCCTGTATGTTTATTACATGCAGCTGTTCTGCTGGCTACCCCACTGTAGGATATGTCGTGATGGTGTAGTGTAGAGTATTGTGCATAGAGAGGAAGACAATTATTCCCATTTCTTCCCTTTCCTTTTTGCACCAACTTTTTTGGTGTGTGGCCACTAAATCTAGAGTGCTCCCTCGGGGCAGCATTTCTCGCTTAAATGCGACATTAAATCCTGTTTGTGCATGTGTGTGTCGTTATGGAGAAAAATATCTCCAGGTACGACACGATGTATGTGGCGGGCGCTGCCCTTTTAAAAGTATTGTGCATAGACGTTCCGAATGGAGGAGGCTACTTTCTGTCCAATGCTTCATTGATTGATTGCTTTAATACGTAGGAAGAAGGGCCCTTTTGTCTCCGGCTCAGCGTGCACAACAGGTGACAGGTGCATCTATGACTAATTACCACACCACTGTCTTTGAGTTGATACTACGTACTGAGTGGGCAGAGTTTGACCATATGGACCAATTCTTTCTAGACGCGACAAAACACAGTGTTTATACTGTCTTACCACCACAGCTGTTAATATTAATTGAAAAAAAAAACAACTCTGTTATTTATTAATCCGTTAATGAAAAAAATACTTCGCGATTCGTTAACGACAATCTCAATCTGAAGCATAATACAAGGTTTGGTTAATGCTAAATAGATATACGGTCAGTATTGTGGTATGGGGGTTAAAACGTGGATCTACAAAATGTCTGAGGCGAATGTGTAATGCTTCGGCTACCCTTGACGAAAATGATCAGAAAACTTGGTCCAAGAGACCTCCAAAGAGCCAGAGCGAGAGCAATAAATCGAATAAGATATCCTGATATACAACCAAATTTGGCTAATATTCAAAATTCTAGGAAAAATTCAACGAAATTCTGGGGGAGTTTCAGGGAGCTGATATAAACACTTCTTGTTTTTACGAAGAAGTATAACGAAGAAGTAGGTATTAACCAGGGTAGGCGAAAAATGGCAACTTCTTAAGAGAATCAGCCAACAACGAGCTAACTGGATTGGCCACAACACCAGGCACCCAGGACTACTCATCGCCATCGCGGAGGGTAAGACAGAGGGCACAAATGGCAGAGGCCGACCAAGAGATGCGTATATTGACCAAATGAAGAGGGACATGAACTGTGGCTCATACGTAGAGCTGAAAAGACTGGCTGAGAATAGGGAGGAATGGAGAAGAAAAACCAAACTCGTTGCAGACCAATCCAATGGATTGTAACTAGAGGGTTATTCCCGGGAATTCACGCCCGTTGGTAACAAAAATTTGTTTTTTTTTAATCTAATCAAAATGTTTGCAATGGTCAACAAGTTATGAGAGTTTTTCTACCAAATTTGTTGAAAATTGAATATTAATTACCTAATATAATAATAAATTTCCCGGGATTCCCGGGAAATTAATTTTTAAATTTCCCGTTTCCCGGAAACGAAAATAATCCGGGAAAAATTACCCTCTAATTGTAACTCGTTATATATATTTTTACAAATCGTTGGGTAAAATCTTGACGTAAAAAAATAACGAATTTAATCGAACAAAAGTGACGTTTAAAATAACAACCTCAAAGTTAATTAACGGGTTAATGTACAAGCTTGCTGTACATTTATTAGGTATTCATCTATTAAGTATTAACCGCCTCGCTTCCAGAAACATAACTCACTGCTGCATACTCATTAAGAGTCAGGTACCATATCAGTAAGAGTATAATAATATAATATTATATACATACGACTAAAATATTGTATTTACGTAGATACGTATTAATAATTATGATAGTAATATTTATCGTTACGTCATATTCCATAATCGGCGCAGTGTTCTCGACACAATGCCTCGCATTGACATTACATTAGATAATCTAATATAATTATGAAATTCTCGTGTCACGGTGTTTGTTATCATACTCTTCCGAAACGGCTGGACCGATTTTGTGTGCTTATCGGGTAGGTCTGAGAATCGGCCAACATCTATTTTTAATACCCCTTAAAGTTGAGGGTGGTCGACCCGAATTTTAATTTTTTTTTATTTTTTCGGACAATTTTTTTTATTTTTTTATGGTGAGTCATTAAAAAATACATACAGTCCTAAATTTTTACCTTTCTACCATCAACCTCCATATTTTAATAGCGATATTAAGTAAGGGTCGTTCACATTTGTTCACTTTCAGTGATCACTCCGGATGATCCTCCAAGATGAACAGGTGTGAACGGGCGTTTCATCAATATAGTGATCACTAGCAATGACGGATGAAAGTGATTACTACCCGACATAATTTCGATGAAAGGACCTTTCACTGAAACGACCATAAACAAGTTTTATCTATGAATTTGTATTGAAAGTCAGAATCATGTACAAAATTATCATGCTGTCGAGAATTATATTAACTTGTTTTAATTTTTGATAAATGATATTTTTTATTTATTTAATTATTTTTTTACGTAAATACGTCAAACTACATACGACATGACCGTGAGTGTTGACACGGCAGTGAAAGCATAGGATGAACAAATGTGAACAGACGTGTTCACTTTCGATGAACAGGTTTGACCCTGACACTCTGGATGATCATCCAAAGTGAAGCAATGTGAATGCTACTTTAATAATTCAATCATTTTCAACTCCGGTCGATATATAATGTATATGACAAAACAACGTTTGCCGGGTCAGCTAGTTATATTTTAATAATTATGGAGTGTGAAGATCAGCGTTCTCTATATAGTTATTATATCTGTCTGTGCATTAATGCATAATATCTAAAGGGCCTTTCAGACATAAGTAGATTGAAACAAGAGTTTTTTCTACTAAAAACAAATTATTGATCACGAGAGAGAGAGACGTCTTTCCACTTACCAGGTCATTATCAATCGAAAGTCGAACAAAAATCATCACGGTTCTTTTTATACCATGTTCATATGGGTACATTATATATTATTCTTAAGGGTATTTTTTATGGCTTTTCAGATGGATGTTCTCATACTAGCAATAATTAATGATGTCTGGAGAATTTTTAAAAAATTATAATGGAATATTTATTTGGGCTTGAAATGTAAGTTATTTGTTTATCATCAGATCTTAAAAAAAGTTCACACCTTTGGTAGTAGACACACCAGAGATTGCAAGAGTGCGCCTGTGGAGAGACACAGCGGAGAACACGAAAGGGACAATAATTAACAGCCCAGTGGAAGCCATGCCTCCGGATCATGACTTATCACGGTCAATGTGGAAAACTATCAACAGGATCAGAACTAGGAAGAACCTTCAGAGATGGGGTTTGGCTGAGAGCGCGGTGTGTGACTGCGGAGAGGAACAAAACACTGAACATCTCCTGACATTTCCAATGGCTCCCAAACAGTGTCACTGGGAGGAATTCGTGGAGCAAACTCACCTGGGGGGAGCTGCAAGAGAGGTCGTGGCTTTCTGGGAGGGAATGGGAATATAGATTTTAATGTTTGTTATTTTTATCGTTTGCTGACCGGCACGAAAAGAAGAAAAAGTTTAGTAGGAAAGAGACCATTATCATCTTAATGTTATTGAATGGAACATCATAATATTATTATTGTTATTAATTTTGTAATACAGATTCTGAGAATATTCGCACTGCGTTATCAGTCTAGCAAGTCAATGTAAAAAGGTTATGTTTCACAAATAGAAGTATAATGTAATTTTAGAAAGCTTAATTCTATCAAGATAATAGTAGGTATATTGCAAAATACCATAGACAGCATGAGAGATATATAATTTCAGTAACCTTTCCATTTGCTCCAGTTTACATACAGAAACACAATAGACACAAATATAACTACCTACCAATACAGTGTATATGTTGTTCCATATTCAAAAAGAGGTATGTTTGAACATTTTTATTTACGGATAGGTACTCTTAAAAAACTGTTCATTAGGGCATTAAAATTGTAGTTTGGACTTTTTATTAGCATGTGATATTATTCTTTAAGTATTGAATTTTAATATTTGACACTAAGAATCACTTTATAAAATGGTTATGATGTCATTATAAGCAGTTTATTCTAGAAATATCAAAACGTTAATAAATTAACATACCTACCCCTTTTGAATATGCAATGACAATATGGCACCGTCCCAGAACAGAGCAATCTAGTGGGACGGTGTAATTTCCCTGTCTTGCGTGAATCAATTAGCGACGCACACGGTCAGGCGGGCCAGGGGTGGCCTGATATGGGATCCTATTTTTTTACAAAGACCAACATACCTAATTCATCCATTTTTTGGTCCCTGTGAGGGCTGCCCCTGGCTCGCTCATCTGAGATCCCTATAGGGAGCCCATGATGAGTTCGATAAGAAGAAAGACTGATAAAACCATATATGTGATGTCCATAATGATTTATAATATATTGTGAAAATTGTCAAATGTACCTATTGTAAGAAGGGAAATAAAAGATTTTCATTTCATTTCATGTCACTGAGCGATAGTTGACTTGACTAAGCGGCTTGGCAGTTATGTTGAATTAGCGAGCTGTCAGTTAAAAAGATTGCCCGCTTATTATAATATGTAGCTGATCTGCCGACTATTCCAATTGTGGGATATGCGGTGATGGTATAGTAATAGTAGAAGTATTAGTTGTAAAGAATATTACTCAACCGATACCTTATCTGCACAATCAACAAATTGTGCAAACTCCTTGAAGAAGAAAACAGGAAAAGTGTTTCAATGCTTATGAATCCACTTAGGCTGGTTTAAGTGCACTTTATCTATGGTAAGTTAACCAATCCCGCCAATACCTGTCAACAGTTTTTAGAGTATGCCTAAATATAAATGTTCGCTCATACCTCAGTTTGAATATGCAACGACAATATACTTAAAATTGTATCTGTTAATTAATAAACGGAAACTGAATTCTAGCTACCCATTTTAGTGACGCCTTCTGTTCTTGCAATTTAAATAATATTAAATAAATTTGAATATGTAACTTTTATTCATTCGTCAACATCAAATCGTGTAGCTTCTCTTGCAGAGTAGGCATAAAGGATCAAGCACAATTTACTCCTGTACTCACATACACTCTTGCTTCTACAACATTCATTGATGTGTTTTATTTTATTAATTGTATTATAATATGATTGATCATTATGTTTAACTTTTCTCTTATCTTGTCTTATCCTATCTTATTGTTATATTTCTTTGTTTTTGTTGTTAGTTTTGTGTCTTAGTTGCTTTGAATTTTTTAAACTGTGGTAATATAGGGGGACTCTTGTGGTCTATATTTCATTTAATTTTAATTGTTGTAATACTTGTTGTGTTGACTGTTTGTTCCCTTCGAGAAAATAAATAAATAAATAAATAAATAAACATTCATACAGTTTCTCACACAGGATACTCTCCTGTTTGCTGTACTCAGCACATGTCCACCCTTGAGGATTTGGTCTATGTGACCTAGCCATTTGATCTTCAGGCGACTTTATTCCAAGTACCCTTTCTCTCCATTGCATCTACTCGAAGAAAGTGAACCAATAATGCAAACGAGAGCCGAAACAATCGGCTCATATTTCTCTGATTAAAAAGAGACCAAGAAACAGATAATTCTGAATTTCTTTCACGTTTTAGGTCTGTGGGAAGACATCTAAGAAACAACTCTCAAACTAGACTAAATAATAAAAATACATAAATACCTAGTTGTTTTGAAAATTATATCCATATGACACCTCTGTGATCTTACATCCAACATTTAAGACAAATATATACTTTCAAATACATTCTTTCAATACTCATTCCTAACACAAATCCAAATTATCTCAAACAAGCGGTTCGCACAGGTTTCGCACAGGTTTCGCACGGGTAGATAGGTATTTAAAAAAAAAATAATAAGGATTCCTAATTTTTTTGAAAATATAATGGTCGGTTCTCTGTTTGCTGTTTGGCCATTTGGTTTTCTATAATTTAATCTAATATTGTTTTGTTAAAATTAGTCACTGTTATACTTGTAAATTTTATGTATAATTATGTATTTTGACATGTAATAGGCTTATGCCCTGTATTTTTGTGAAAAATAATAAAATAAAAATAATAATATAGCCTGTGTCACCTGGGGATAGTGTAGCTTCCCAACAGTGAAAGAATTTTTCAAATTGGTTCAGCAGTTTCGGAGCCTATTCAATGCAAACAATCAAATCTTTCCTTTTTATTATATTTGTACAGATTAGGTAATAATACAAATTCACCCACTATCATCATTGAATTTTTAATAATATCCTTGTACTTCATAATAGGTACAACATATTAAATCAAAGAAACATTAAAAAATAAAGTCTTTTCTGATATTACAATATAGAAATAATTAGGTACCTACTTGCCCTTTTGCAAAAGTTCACGTGTTGACATTTTGTAGTTAGGTACCTACCTATAAAATACCGACGTTTAAAACTATCCAAAAAAAACATTTTTCAAGATTAAAAATGTAACACGTATTTATTGATATATTGATTAATCATTTATTTGTTTACTCTATTACCTCATCTTCAAAATATGCATACAATGCGCAAATGTTATTAAGGACAAATTGTACAAATGCATCGCGAATTCAATGTCAAACGTGAATGATTCCGTCTACAAAATATGATAGTAAAAATATGAGTTAATTAATACATCTTAAAAAGCACATTCCATGTTTACCTTGTATTACAATATGTTGTTTTCGCTGTTTACCATCCCATTTATGGTAATAGCCATGAATTTATAAATAAAATTATTGTATAATATAATGTTGTTTATTTTTGTCTTACCTGTTGGGCAACAGGGTCCAAAATACTCTCTATAATCTTTGTATGAAACACAGGCATTTTGATGTTTCAAACACAAAATCACATCAAAACAAAATAAAACTAATGCTATTATTATTTCACTTTTATTTTTGTTCACAAGGCACTACTGTAGAAGTAAAATAAAAATACAAACGTTAACCAAAAACGCGACGAACCGCCGCGCAAATAAAACTCAACTGACAGAAGTTGCATGAAGGGGGAGGTGGTGAAGGGAATGTTGCGAAATCAGATTTTTATAGCCAGTCGATAAAAATATAATCCTCAATTATCGCTACGTATAGTTACAGTAGTATACCTACAATAAAAGAAAAAAATTTGAACGAAAAAAACATTATTTTCTGTCATTCAAGCAATGGAAATGTCTAGAAGTAATTTTATTTCATAAAAATACACATATTTGTTTATTTTAGGACTTACAATACCTAAGCGACGATTTTTGGATTATTTTTATGTGGGTGTGTAGTATTTTATTTAGAGAATAAGAATCCGGTAGTTTGGTGGTTTTTCAGTATAAAATTTGTTATCTGCATTTTTTCATACGCACTTAATCTATCACTTCTAATCTCCCACTCCTTCTCCTTAAGTTTTCGAGTGTCCTGTAAAAGGCAGGTGTTCGAAAAAATTAAGACATTGTAGGTACATCTTAAATTCAGCGATGAGGTTTGCCACCCATCCTGAATATCTTGATTTTATGTTGGTACGAAGAGGACAATATAGCTTGCGTGTTTCTTACATTCAGCTGGTCTGCTGGTTATACCTCACTTGTATAGGATATGCCTTGATGGTATATATATAATTTATCAAATTTTTATATTTGATTGATTGTAGGTTAGAGTTTGTGTTTTTTTTTATGCAACAGCGCATTTATTGTTATTTTTTTTATTTTACATTTGGCTGACCGAACATCTAAAGTTAAATTATGTCTGACGTAATTTTATAGCATTATATGTACAAAAAATGCAAATAATATATTTTGTGCTATTTAAATCCACCAAAAATAGATCAAATATATTTTTTCAGTTGAAGTTCAATATAATAACACAAATTTATAATATGAAATTCACAAATTGATTGTGATAGGTACGTACGTCTATAGAATTCTAGATTGCGGTCTAAATTTTATCAAAAAAAAATCATTAATTAAAATTTTCCCTAATATTGGTGTTATGGTAACATTTCTTAGTTTTTGAATTTCTCGACAAGGAGATGGAAGCGTTGCTGAATAATAATCAGCGCGATATTTTGTAAAATAACAAGATTTATTGATGTTTAAATAAATGATATGTTAGTAAAATGTAGTTTTTTTTATTAAACAAAAAATATTCTATACAAAACAAACAAATTATTAAGCTATATTTTAGGTGAGTAAATAATATATACGTAAATAAAAGTAATATTATTTTGATTTACAATATTTTACAGTATAGCAACACTTGATGTGGGATGTGGCGGAAGCTTTGACAGGCTTGTTTTCCTCGTGACGCCGCTTGTTTGGGGGTTTGGGTTTAATCGAGTTCTATTTGCAAACATTCTAGAAAATTCTCTAAATTTATCAAAGTAGTAATTTTATTGTCGCCTAAACGTATTGTCTTAGGACTGTTTAGTGATACACTGTATTGTTGTAATACGATTCAGACAAATTGTTAAATTCATAATTTTTGTTACAATTGGGCGTAAAATTTTCTGGAATCTGGTTTCTCCTGCATTTGTGAAATTTTCTTCATTGTTCTTTTGTGCGTTGACTATTTCACATCTCGGTCCTTCAGTTATAATCTGGGAGAGTTTTGCTGAGAAAATATACTAAATAAATGTTCTTGTGTTATATTTAATTTATATAATCGTTTTCTAATAAATACTCTTTTACTGTGAATAGAATGGTAAGTTCCTTTTTTTTTTGCATAAAATCTCTTTTTTCATTTTTCATATTTTAAATTCAAACATACCGGGCTCTATTTTAAGGCTTAGCTATCCTCTATCCTCCTATTAGCTATACCTTTTCTAGTTAATTTCAATGTGTTTCAAAGATCAAAATACGTATAACTGTCATGCAATGTTAGTAAAAAAAATATATAATATAGATCAATCTTTTATCTCGAGTTTAAGTTGTCGACTTCAATAAAAAATGGTACCAGTTTTCCAGAAAAAAAATCCTAAAAAAATCAAAATTAAAACTTGTACGAATCGCATCTCAAGTTCCCTTTATTGCACGTTTTTTTTTATTTTTTTGACTTATGGCATATATAAAAATCTACATTCTAAGTTGTGGACTTTCTTTAATATGCGTTATTTTTTTAATAAATTTCTAAAAACGTAAAATTGCACAAAAAGTATTTTCCGCCTACCGAAATTTCCATACAAATTTAATACTTTCTGCCCTGCCCATAGGGTGTGTCTAAAAATGTTAGTATCGAGTGAAGTGTTGGTGAGAGTGGACGTATCGCTTTTTTCGTGGCTATATTTGTGAGTTATTATTATCAGTGTTTCAAATAATCGAGTAAGATTACAGTCAGCCGTTTTGTAATAGGTAAGTGTCTAAATATTTTTTTGTCTCCATTAACTTTTACACTGATTCTTGTTAAATGACATTTTTTTCTATCAAGATTCATTTATTTCGCGATGAAATTATGATAATTACAATTTTTTGTGTTCATTTACTACGCATAATATTTTCAAATTATTTTGATTACCTACAATATTATTTTGATTACCTCCGTATTACGAGATTAAATTCAATAAAAAAATCTTAATTCAAAAAATATAATATTTTTAAATTTGACGCGATGTATTTGAAATACTTAACGTTTTTTTTTTTACAGATTTTATAAAGATTCAGTATGGGAAATTCGAAAAAATATTCCGGAAGACGAAGTACTATAAGGAGAAATCAAGGGAAACATATGCAATTATTATTATTATGTTTTATTTTCTTCACCCACTAATAAAGTACTTGTTACTGGTTTAATTCTTATTATGCAATTTTAATAATACATATATAATTATTTAGAATATATAAAATAAATTATTCGAAATAATTATCTCCTATTTGTTTACTTATAATTTTTTTTTCTGTAACGTACCTACTTATTGACATAGACAATAAAACTCACTGTATAAAAATGAAATATTATGTTTTCTTTGTATGCCCAATAACAGTCATTCACTGACATCCATAATATGCGCAATATTAGCATATACCTACCTGCTTTCATTGATTCATTCAATTTTATTTATTTACTATAATACATTTAGGTAACTCATTATTTTGTAAACTATTGTGTACAGGTTCTACTTAGTGTTTCATTTATACATTGATGCATTTATGTATCAATCTAGGTACAGTAATTTTATATAAATACTACTATGGATATAATACCTACTTGGAAATGTGGAACGAATGAATAAGGAAAGGATGAAAAAGAGGATATATTATGTACTTGTCTGTACATATATATGTAACACCCAGACCCAAAACACTTTGAAAAAGGTCATTCTTCATTCTGCTCTGGGCGGGAATTGAACCCGGTACCTCGTTACTCAAAGGCAAGAGTGTTACCTCCGCTTCACGCCGGCCGCTATTTTTTCTCAGCCTATCCCACATGGGACACGGCGTGAGGGTATAATATAGTATATTATTATCTACATAATTATTATGAATAGGTAATACACAAAAATAAAGAAGAGCTCTAATGGGTTATAAACAAATGCTCGACATAAAGACTGCAAAATAAAGATTGCCCTAAAAGCAGGTATAAAAAATCTTAACGTTTTCAAAATAAATATTGCTCTTCAAGTTATTACATACTGCCTGTATAAGGGTATACCCGGCTTACTACGGGAAATGAATACCAAATTGGCGAATAAACACTTAACGGTAGTTTTAGTATTTTGTCTCTAAAACCAGCAACACTTTTATGGAAATATTATCATGATTACATTTATAACAATGTTGTTTACCATTTATTATTACATAATATTCTAATAATATACCCTTATAATATTGGTCAATAAAAAAAATATGTATAACGTTTTTAGCCTAAAAAATACCCAGCAGATAAAACTAAACATTATTTTTCCTCAGTCTTATCATATTATTTTTTCTATTGAGGACATACAAACATACATCCATAATGACATAAACTAACAGACTAAAATATTTATTCAGTGATTTTTCACTTTACAAAATAATATTATCTACTATGTAGAAGATACTACCACCACTATGCTCTACCATCATTATAGGTAGGTACCTACTTCATCTCTCACAATAGCCAGCAGTCATAAAATAGAAGAACAATTATTTTTTTATATCTGCGAGCAGATTAGGGCAAATATTTCACACGTTATGATTTATAGCCCTAAACAATGCAACTACTACAAGTGGGGTAACTAGCGTAGAACGTAGCGTAACTTCTACCAGTAACACGTAATAAACAACCAAGTTGTTCTCTGCGTGCTTATAAAAGTTAGATTTGAATAGGTAAACTATTCATTTCAGGGAAACTAAACCCGATCACAAAACGTTTCTTACTTACCTACTAAAGGAACTACTACTACACCAGTAGCCAGTAGATTAATTGCATGTATAAACATGCAGGTTGTCTTCTCCGTAACAGTAAAAATAAGACATTTAGAATACACCGAGGAGTACCCAGTAATGAATAGATCTCCCACTCTTTTCTGTAAGTTATGAGTGTCGTGTAAAAGACAGATGTTCGGAAAATGAAATAATTGCTTTTTCCAGAACACTCGATAACTTACAGAAAACAGAAATATTCTTTTACTGGAAACTCCACGGAATACTATTTAAGTATTTCTAGTAATAAAAAATACCTTGTTCAAAATTGATTGTTATTTCCCGCTCCATTGTACCAATGTAAGCAAACGAAATGTGGTCATGGTTGAAGAGGGACGAAAGTGGAATAAATGCTATGGAGATGAGATCGTTGAGGAGAATGGTTGGTAAAACGTTGCGTGATAGAATGAGGATATTAGAAGAATGAGTGGATGCAAGAGGAGTATTGTGGATAGAATGCGTGTAAATAAACTGAGATGGTTTGGTCATGTGGAACGAATGGAAGAGGAAAGAATGACAAAGAGTATATACTTGTCTGAAAGAAGGGGTGTGAAGAATCACGGATGTCCGAGAACTACATGGCTTGACCATGAAGATCAAATTCTCAAGGACGGTCGTGTATTGAATGAGAGAAATCGACGTGCGTGCATGAGAAATTGTATGAATGTAGAAGAAAGAAGTATATAAGGACAGATCTATATGGCGTTCCGTTCTCTCTGCCTACCCCACTTGGAATGCGGCGTGAGAGAATAGATAGAAATTGTACCAACATTAAATTCTATTTTGGTTTTTTATTATCATTCATTATTGTTCGAAAAGTTTCCCAATCGAACAAATGAGTGATGAAAAGATGCTAAAAAAGGATATTCTGCTTACCCTACTTGGGATGCGGCGTATAGTTTCTCCTATTTTTACTAAACCATCACAGTCTATCCCACAAGTGGGATAGTATAATGATATACATATTTATATAACCCGTGGAATCTCCGGTAGAGAATAAATCTGTCAATCTTCTATCCATTAATTTTCAGGCTTGTTATGCGTCTTTCAGCTACTGAAATACGCATAACTTTCATGCAATGTTCATGAAAAAAAAACATAATATAGATCGATTTTTTATCTAGACATCTACTTCTAGACATTTTTTAAAAATATTGCCAGTTTTTAAGAAAAAAAAAAACAGAAAATAAGCTTAGTTATCACTTGTAACGATCAAATCTCAAGTTCTCTTTATCTATGTATTAGCTTAGTCGAGCGTTACATCCTTTCTGCACAGGACTTGAGGTGAGGGGTTAGACAGATATTTTATCTTATCTATCTATACCCTCACGCCGTGTCTCAGGAGGGGTAGGCAGAGAGAACGGAACGCCATATAGATCTATCCTTACAAACTTCTTTCGCTTCCTCCTCATTCTCATACATGTTCGCCGATTTCTCTTACTCAACACGCGGCCGTCCCTTAGGATTTGATCCACGTGGTTCTTGGCCGTCCGCGCCTCCTCACACCTCATCTTGGCATCTTGGTTCTCTGCCAAGATATTTTATACCCACTTTTTTCTGTAATTTTTTAGTCGAGCACGTTTTTATGTTTCTTTTTATGTACTCATTATTTTATAAAGTATTGTGTATAGGTACTTAGTGTTACATTTATGCATTTATGTATCAACCTAGGTACAATAAGTATACACAATAATATCAACTTGGACATGTGCAACGAATGATTTAGGAAATGATGACAAAGAGGATATACTTGTCTAACAGAAGGCATCCCGGGAGGTCTCGGGTTCGATTCCCGGCCAGGGCAAAATGAAGAATGATCTTTTTTCAAATTGTCCTGGGTCTGGGTGTTACATGTGTATGTGTTCAGTGCATTGTATATATGTGTATCGTCGTGTTAGTACCCAAAATACAAGATTCTTATCCTAGTTTGGGACTAGCTCGGTTTCTGTGAATTGTCTATACGAGTTGTGTTATAAAAAAAATGCACTAAGCACATTGAGTTGTATAACTGATATTTTTATGATACTGTTTTATTCTGTAATATTGTAACCAAGTAATTTTTGTAATATTGAAGAATAAAAATAAGATTAATAAAAATGTAACACCCAGAACACTTTGAAAAAGGTAATTCTTCATTTTGCTCTGGCCGGGAATCGAACAAGGGACCTCGTGACTCAAAGGCAAGAGCATTATCTCCGTGCCACGCCAGCCGCCAGAGAGATTATAATGTTGGTGTCTTTATACAGTATTTTGAAGTACAGCCATTCGATAATAGCATTGTTGTATATATCTATTGTTATTACCTGCTGAATCGGTTGTAAATAGTGCGGTATGTGAAGAGTGTGGTATGGTGCAAGCGAGATAGAAGCAAATGTATTCATAATAATCATAATATACGAACTACGTAGTATTCTTACTGAATTCTTATAAGAAATTAATTCGAAAGATTTTAATTCGTATCTAGGAAACAACAGCGGGGAAAGGGAAGATGCAGATCGCGCGGAGGGAGAAATCTACCGTAGAACGCATTTTCGAAATCTTACGGCGCTACACCCTACCCTTAATAGAATATAACACGAAAATCTTGAATTATAGTCAGAAATAAACATATTTTGTCTTTTCTTTGTAATCTGTTTATTTTATTTGTTGTACAAAAATGAGTTTATGGGTTTTCCTTTTGAAATTGATAATAAATAAAAGGAAAAGAAATAAAATTGGACGTTTTTATTTGTTTTCCTGCAAAATTATGAATAGATTGATGTGGATTTTACTCTTTTGTATAAAAGTTTTCATGCAACTACCTACCTCTTTTCTACAAAATGGAGTCAGGGGTCATTGTCTGAAAATGTACTTTTCAAAATGGTGATTTTTTGCTCTGTCGCGGACAAATAATTAATTTTTAAAGTACTTCAATGATATTGTGTGAAGTGATTTGCCAGGTGATGAGTTTAGTCAGCATTTTTGAAAGAAAAATCAGTAATTTTTCCGGATTAGGTGAACACATCAAAATAAAATTTATGAATTTTCTACTTATATTCACATAATTAGGTATATAGTGTTTCACTCAAGTAATGATATGATAATGAAATGATTGTGAATAAATGTGCTTTTGCACAAATAACACCAGACTTACTCTAACCTAACCTACAAATCAGTTTACCATAAAATTTTAAGCACTTGTAATAATTATGTGGAAGGCTTAAAAGAACATATAACTGGATTATTATTCTCCGGGTAAAATAGTACATATACTATACCCTCACGCCATGTCCCAGGAGGGGTAGGCAGAGAGAACGGAACGCCATATAGATCTATCCTTACATACTTCTTTCGCTTCCTCTACATTCATCCAGTTTCTCATACATGCACGCCAATTTCTCTTACTCAGCACGCGTCTGTCCTTAAGAATTTGGTCCACGTGATCAAGCCACGTGGTTTTTGGACATCCGCGCTTACTCACACCCTTTCTTTCAGATAATAATAATAACTAGACAATTTATAGTGCGCCGTTTTGTGAAATATATTCACTTCAAGGGCGCATCCTAAAATATCGTGTTTATATCTATGATTGAAGCCTGATACATATAATACAAATATTAATAAGCTATTATAAAAACTAAACACATATAAATAACAATAAGTTGTACAATTTATATCATTTATATGATATACCAAACAAGTGTGTCTTTAATCGACTCTTGAACAGATCAAGAGACTGTGTCTTACGCACTTGTTCAGGAAGATCATTCCACATGGATGGTCCAGCCGAGCTGAAGGCTCGAAAGGAATACTTAGGTCTCCCTCTTACACCGATTTCCGTCAACCTGAAACCCGTATCAGAACCTGACCTAAGAGTGCTTTGTCTTTGATTTGGAACTTGCTGTCTACAGAGTTCGGAGATGTATGATGGAGCCATATTATGAATGGATTTGAAGACTGTGAGGCAAACCTTGAAAGCAATCCTTTCGTACATCCTCTTCGTCATCCTTTCATTTTGCATTCCCTCAACATGTCCAAACCATCTCAATTTGTTTACACGCATTCTGTCCACAACACTCCTCTCACATCCGCTCATTCTACTGATATCCTCATTCTTCACTCTATCTCGCAACGTTTTACCAACCATTCTTCTCAGTGAACGCATCTCCACTCTCATCCTTTTTCAACCTTCGCTTGCATACATAAGTGTCTATACTACATATCTACATAAAAATAATCCAAAATCGATGTTTAGATACGTTTACCTAATCTGGAAAAATTCCGAAAATTAAATACTTAGTACAATGAAATCTTGGTAAAGGCTAATTCCTTTTCAAAACAACCAGATCATGTTGCTCAATGTCTAAGATTTTTTTTATATTTTGCCTGTTGATTGCCTCATATGTTGAGACTTTCAATCACTTATTTTTTATATTTTGCCTGTTGATTGCCTCATATGTTGAGACTTTCAATCACTTATTTTTTATATTTTGCCTGTTGATTGCCTCATATGTTGAGACTTTCAATCACTTATTTTTTATATTTTGCCTGTTGATTGCCTCATATGTTGAGACTTTCAATCACTTATTTTTTATATTTTGCCTGTTGATTGCCTCATATGTTGAGACTTTCAATCACTTATTTTTTATATTTTGCCTGTTGATTGCCTCATATGTTGAGACTTTCAATCACTTATTTTTTATATTTTGCCTGTTGATTGCCTCATATGTTGAGACTTTCAATCACTTATTTTTTATATTTTGCCTGTTGATTGCCTCATATGTTGAGACTTTCAATCACTTATTTTTTATATTTTGCCTGTTGATTGCCTCATATGTTGAGACTTTCAATCACTTATTTTTTATATTTTGCCTGTTGATTGCCTCATATGTTGAGACTTTCAATCACTTATTTTTTATATTTTGCCTGTTGATTGCCTCATATGTTGAGACTTTCAATCACTTATTTTTTATATTTTGCCTGTTGATTGCCTCATATGTTGAGACTTTCAATCACTTATTTTTTATATTTTGCCTGTTGATTGCCTCATATGTTGAGACTTTCAATCACTTATTTTTTATATTTTGCCTGTTGATTGCCTCATATGTTGAGACTTTCAATCACTTATTTTTTATATTTTGCCTGTTGATTGCCTCATATGTTGAGACTTTCAATTACTTATTTTTGTCATAAATACATACCATCACGCCGCTTCCCTCGCGGGGTAGGCAGAAAGGACCGAGCGCCACTTCCTTCTATCCTTGCGTACATCTTTCGCTTCCATCACTGTCATACAATTCCTCATGCATGCTCTCCTGTTCAATGTGCTGTAGGATTTGATTTAAATGATTTTGCCATTTGATTCTCAGACGTCCACATCTCCAAGCACCATTCCTCTCAGCCAAATATATCTTCTTGGTCATTCTGTCCTCAATCATTCTTTCCACGTGCTCAAACCATCGTAACTTATTTAAATTCATCCTTGTAATCACACCAACTTTCATTCCACGTTCCTTTCGTATATCACTGTTACGCACACAATCTCTCAGACTTTTACCACACATCCTTCTCAACGATCTCATTTCCACTGCATTTATGCCACTTTCATCCTTCTTTAACCATGTCTGTTTTTGTAATTTCACTTATTTATTGTGTTTTTTATTTCTTTTACAGGATAATATAGTGAATGCTCTTGATGGGCTATTATCATCCCGTTCTCTGTTGAGTGCTGTGCAGATTGGCTGGAAGATTATGAGAGATAAAAATCCTCCTTGATCAACACCAGAAGAACAACGCTGCCATTATGTTTTGCGAGATTTATATGTATAACGGTAAGAGTTTTTCTAAATATTATTTATTTATTTATTTTTTCTTGTAAATGATAAATCTTTGGTGGGACGTAATAATATTGTTGTATGCAGTTGATTACTTTTGAGACACAAGGCGGGTATATTGCAAAATAATTTCAATAAAATAGCAACTAAAATAATAACACTTTATTGATAAAAAAAATCATGATCCAGTGGCTACCTTATTGCCTTGAGGTAATATCTTCCAGCCAACAAAATAATCTGTGATATCATATTGACAATGTGTGTAATTAATACTAAATATTGTGAACAGTTAATTCTAAATTATCAAATAAAATAAATATTTACTATTTTTTGTTTTGTGTTACTTTTGAGTAAGACTAACGCACAACCGGTTTCGCGGACTCTCTAAAGAAAAGCGGGGTGTACGAAATTAAATGTGGGGACTGCAACAACGTATATGTAGGACAGACGTTTAGGAACTTAAAGACTAGAATTGACGAGCACCGACGATGCGTAACCAATAACAATTTTTCAGAATTCGCAAACCATATAATAGAAACTGACCACTCCTTTAGCAACCATAGTTTAAAATTATTACTTACACATATGTACATACTGACCGACTTTGACAGCACTGGAAGCAATAGAAATTAATAAAAATAATAACTCGACTAAAACAGCTATTAATAATAATAATCTTCCGAATTCATCTCCCTTACTACAACTATTCCCTATCTCATATTCCAAGAAACCAACGCGACCCCGCCTACCCCTACACCTCCACTGTAAATCCTAACGAACTTTTGTATTTGTTTTTGTTTAATTCAGTATAGATCAGCACCTGATGATGCGAACTCGGAGTCCGCGAAACCGGTCGTGCGTTAGTCTTACTCAAAAGTAACACAAAACAAAAAATAGTAAATACATATTTATTTTATTTTATTTGATAATTTAAAATGAAGTGTTACAAAGTTAATGCCGATACAATTAATGATATAGTTAATACTAAACTTAATCATAACTAATTACATTCTTAGTCCTAAGAAGAACAATAAATATTATAGATATGTTACCTGTAATGAATACTACAGAATGAAGGATTAAGGTACGGGAAGGAACTATTTAGGATAAGTCTATGGATTTTAGATTATTTTTAAAAACGTGTAGCGTAGGGGAGTTTCTGATATTGCAAGGTAGATTATTCCACATTCTAATTGCATGGGTTGTAAATGGTGAACTGAAGAAGGTTGTGGTGTGGTTAAAATGTGGGATTTTTTTTTCTTATATTCATTTAATTATATAGCTTTCACCTGACGAATGTGAATTCATTTATATTTGGTTGATTTTATGAGCTCAAGATTAATTATTAACATTTTTTGTATATAATAATGTTGTAGAATAAAATAGTGCCACACCTGACATAACCTAACCTACAAAACAGTCAGACGTAAAAGATTTACATAAAAATAAGCCAAAAAAAATGGATTTTTATGTACCATTTAGATCATGTTATCTAAATAAATTTCAATAATATTGTTACAGATTTCTATGAAGAAAAATTATCGAGACGTTTTTCAATTCTGAGGACAGCAGTCGAGTTTCTTTTGGAGTGCTTTCCAGGAACACCAACAAGACTTCAAACATTCAACTCTGTCTTGAGGATAAAGAAGAAATAATATTAGCTTCTGGAGCAGATGGAAGGAGACAGCGTTTTTCTTTTTGATCATATCATTTCCAAGCCAGCATTCAAGAACATTTTCAACTTTTAACAATTTGTGAGTTTGTTTAATTTTGAAAAATATTCATTGTCATCATCTTGACCTGATTATGTGAATTGAAACAAGTGTTTTTTTCTACTATAAATTATTGATTCTAAATAAAATAAATAAAATAAAATAAATAAAATAATTTCTACTATAATCTACAGATTCTACTACGTGTGCACCAACACAACCCATTAATATTTTAAATTGATTTCGAAGCAATTACATTTTATGATTGCCCATATTTTTTCAATCGGATTAAGGTCTGGGTGTTATGGTGGAAGTCGTAACACGTCATGACGATTTTCGGTAAATAGCTTGTCTACAGCGAATTCTTTAAATTTATTTTTATGCAAGCGTATGAGTTGATATATAATAGTTCTGGCTTTAACATATTATCTTTTCGACACATTTTCCACTTCTAAATATACTAAGAGCAGTCTCAAGTTTATCTGTCTCTTCTTGCTTTAAGTTAAAAAGATTTGATTGAGTTGACAAAATAGCATACAAGTGTTCACAGACATCTTCATCCTACTTGCTGGTGTCATTATTAAAGTGTTTGGATCTAAGTTGTCCTAATATAATATTGCGAACACAACAGTCAAAAACACAGCGTAGCGGCGTTACAACGTAAATCAAAGTTACAACTGTAATGAGCCACGTTCAGCCTCAGTAGTCAGCTTATATAGCTTGTGTGGTTCTCTTACCTAGAAGAGGTAAAGGAATTCTTTAGATTTTATATTATCTCGTTCACATGCAATGAATATGAGATTAAAGTTTTTCCCAAAGAATTCGAGTTCGTCGGTAGCCTGGAGGTAGAGTCTCAGCCTTGTGAACAAGGGGTCCGGGGTTCGATCCCAGGTGCCGGCGAACTCCCCTTTCACGACACAAGCTTTTAGCTTACTGTGAAAGGTGTATAAGGTTGTATTTGGGTTTATAACAAAAACCCAGATATATCTTTTTTAAAAAAAAAAACTTTCTCTTTTTATTACTAACACAACAAGAATCTACAAAGTAAAATACAGCAATTATTAAGATATGAAAAATTTATCTAGGGAAGAAATTATTTCGAGCTATCTGTTTCGTTTCTGAAATTCGACTGACTTCACAGGATTTTTCCCTAACTAAAAATGGCTCATTGTTCCCTATCGAAATATTCAATAAACAATATATATAATGAAACTAGTTCTGTCATCTTGTCTAATAAAAACTTGATGTGTGTATGTTTCCGCTGTTATCCTCACAAAATATTTTCGCATTATTCCTATAGATGGCGTATGTTACATATCTTTTAACAAATACTGTTAATGTTTTACCTAAAAAAAAAACATTTTTTACATAAAAATAATAAACAAACTTTAACTAACAACACAGTTAACTTTTCACTTAGATTTATTCAAATCTCGAGCGCTTTCGTCAATGTATGTATTGACATTTTCAAGAAAACTAAATTTAAAAAAAAAATTAAAAACAAAAGTTAATGTCTTACAATGAGAAATATAAAGAGGGGGGGGGGGGGGGTTAGAGTAGGGTGGGCGTGTATGATAGTAGGATTAGTGGTTAGGGGTGGAGTTGGAATAATTGTACTAGGAAGAATGACTCATGGGTTTTAATAAAGGAGCCAGTAATTTTAAATTATTATTATTAGTGTAAAACACTGAATTAAATAATGGTTTAGTCAATGTATGTAGCTTATTAGAATTATTTCCAGTATATAACATTTTTCTCCAATTCAATGTTATATAGGTACTGTGTCGGTGTTTAGGTAGTAGAATTTCATATCGAAATAAACAAAACAAGCGTTTTATTCTACTAATGATTTAATTTGTGAGAGAGACGTCTTTTGTCTTATGAGGACATTGTCAATCTCATTTTTCAATCTCATTTTTCTCCAAGGTTTGTCGTTATTTTTTATGTTAACAGAATAAATATTTTACGATTAAACATGTTTTATCTGGTTCGCTACTTACATATATTGTAAATAAAACACTTTCGATTTAAATAAAGTACAGTAAAACCTCGTTATTTCGAAATCCAAGGGACCTCGAAAACCTCATTTCGAATTAGCGAAAACCCCGATAAATCGAAATTTTCGAAATAATTTTGATATACGCAGTATATATAGCCATACCGACCATACGTCATAGTAACAGCTGATTTGGACTAAACTTAAAAAATAATTTGCGTGTTAAAATAGTAGTATCACTTATATTGACGTTTTAGCATTATTGCAAGTATAGAATTTATGAATGTCGTACTGAAATGAATACCACACGACGTTAACTCATAAAAAGATTTAAACCATTTATATTTCCCTTCCACGGATCAAATAATGTAGTGCAATCGGCACTTTCGTATAGTCGATGGGTTTTTTAAATTTCGCGCGTTCAGACAAATTGTAAAAAAAAACAAATTGTAAAGCTGATGAAAGAGCCGCATAGAAAGCGCTAACAATTTTTACTACTGTTATACGCATTACTAATAAACAGGCGACCCTTTGTACGAGAACGGAATAGTTTGTAGTAAAACATAATAAAAACATGGGCGTATCGTGGTTTATCACAAATGTAAAGCTACTATCGCATACCTCGTTTTTGTCCAATCCTTGCATTTTGCACAACGTAGGTAACAAAATATTGATGAAACTAACACTTTTTGACATAACTAAACTACACACACACATGTAAATCTAAACATGTATGTACCTTAACAATACACAAATGTATGTATGTACCTTAAACACGGTTGAATATTTAAAAATAAATCATATTTATTTTAATGCTTCACTTCACAATAGATATTAAAAAAAAAACTGGGAAAAATATTTTTGACCAAATTTGTATTTAAAACGTGAATAAAAGTTCGGATATAAAATATTTATTTATTTGAAATGGAAATTATTTATATTAGAAAATAAAAATACTAAAACAAAATATTTTGGGTAGGTATAGGTACGTATGACGAGACGCCTATGAACAACACGGATGTACATAGGAGGTACATAATGTACATCGATCCCGCTGAGACATAATAAGCTAGTATATAGGTACGCATGTACTTAATACAGCTGTAGATGGTACATATTAAAATACAATAATATATTTACGGTGTTTACATACAAGGTAGGAGATCTACTTGGAAATTTGGAAATCCCGGTGTTAAATAATTATTATATAGCTGGGTAGGTCGTTTATTTGTATTAGTGTGAATACAAACTTCACAATCTTCACATAATAAGTTTTATTGCCCCTTCTAGAGCTTTGGGAGAAAACATGGGTATTTTTTTTATGACAACACATTGTTTTCGAATTACAACATACAAATTTCTATTGTTTTGTTTTGAAAGGACCAAATATTATTTCGAATTACGTATTAGCGGGGATTTCGAATTACAAATGTCTTTTGTATGAAAATTTCATTGTGGGGACATTTTTAGGAAGAATATTTCGAATTACGGCGAATTTCGAAATATCGGGGTTCGAATTAGCAAGGGTTTACTGTATAACAATTAACAAACTTATGGTGACTTTCACCAACGCCCCCTAACTCTTAGGTGCTACCTAAGAATTCTTATGTAGCACCTAACGTGAATTTTCGTTTCACCACCTTCATAAGAGTTACCTAAGTCGCTAAGAGCCCCCTAATTCTGGGGAGCCGATTTCCGCCACCTAAACGAATACTTAAGAAACCTGCATAGTTGATTAATGTTAATTTTACATTAAAAAAAAGCTTATATTTTACCTTGTGTCGTGGTCCCTCCCCACAAGAGGAAGAAAAAGAAAAACCGTCGAGACCACATTGACAGGAAATAAATAAAATATATTTATTTATTTCGACGAGAGAATAAATACGTATTTATCCTCTGAGTTGGAAGTAATTAAACTAAAAAGAATCAAGTTTATCCAATCTACGCAAATTTTTAAATTTCTTTTCGCAATTACGTCTTTATAATATTCCGATTAAAATTTTATAATACAGAATACTTTCATATCACCTACCTACTTGTAAAATCCAAGAGTAATAATATTCGTCGTATAGAGACATTATACCTATATAATAATACGTATCATTAGTTTAACCTATCTCGGTTCACACCTAATTTAAATTGTCTTAGACGTTTAACGTAAAACCCGTCGAAAGTGTCGGTCGCTAAATTCAACAATTTTCGTTTCTTCAAATATTTTGGCACATGATACATCTAGAGAAAAGAAAATTTACGTAAAGGACCCTTTTCTACGTTGTGTTTACGATTTATAAAAGAAAATTTTATCAGTGGAAAACAAACAATAATTTCTATTCAGAAACATAAAAGCATAATTTATATAACAATCAAAATTTAATTTCCTGTTGTACATAAAGGTTAGTAATTAATAAATTATTTCCTTTTATACTCTGCGTTAGCAAGTATAAAAGCCTTACCTTATTGCTGAAAATACACAAAGAAAACAACACACAATAACAATCAAGAATAAATATCAAATTTTTTTATGTACCACAGAAATCCATGTTATTTGTTAGAAATAGTCAATGAAATAATATTTTATCAAACTTATGATTCAACGTTATCGAAAGTTTATTTCTGTAATTATATTACAGATTAGTTTTGAATGCAGTTTTATTTATAAAAGGCATATGGTTTCATACATAAAATAGTATCTGTATACAGCGCCAGGGGCGCATCGAGATGAAATATTTTACTGAACCAAAGTTTGACAAAATTCAATCACTGACTATTTTTGGTTAATATAACAATAAAAATTGGTTTGTTAGTGAAAATTTGCTCCTACACACGCAAATTTCGATCTGACACAGCCTTTCATACACTATTGTCAGCCTCATTAGTATACAATATGATAAATTAAGAGAATATAATACATAAATATTTTCATGCAAAATAAAATAAAATAATATAATATTTTCTGCGGGGCTCAATTTAAGTAGCAACCAGGTCTGATTTAGCCTTGAGCTTAATTCTTTCACGCAAGGAACCCCAATGTCCAAAACTGAGGCTTGTGTGTGGGAATTTGGGATGTTAATTTATAATAAAATAAAAGATATTTACATAAAATAAATACGAGTTTAAAATTCATGCTATTGTTAGTATCCAAAATATCAGAAAATAATAATTAGTATAATGTTTCTGAGTCCGTCCCCGTTCTTATTATCAAATAGTTTCTATAAATTTAATTTACAAATAATATTAGTTTTTCAGATTTTATTAATTTGGAAAAATAAAATATTTAACAGAGACAGTCTCATAAACATATTCATCAAAACATTATATAAAAATTATCAATCCTTTGTCTACAGAAATTTCACTTATTTGAGACTTATCAAACAAAAGTTTTGATACTCCAAGAAGAAAGGCAAAGTCGTAACGATAAAAATATCTATTACAAAATTTGAATAAATAATAATATATAAAATTTCTTAGCTTTCGGGTAAGGCAGGATCACAGCATTTATCGTTACTTCTAATTAATTTATGAAGATTTCTTTATTATTTTCTTATGCGAAAATAATCACTAAAATATTGTATTTATTACTTCGAGAAAGGAATGTACACAAAAGAACAAAGAAAAAATCAAATACAACACTGCTTTTAAAGATTAACCTTTCTCTCTTAATTTCAAGACCAAACTGCCACGAATTTTGTTGTGACATCATTTTTATTAGTTCATTCCTTTGTCCTCACCACAAAAATACCTACTCTTTCACTCCTAGCACAAGCATCTACTTTTTTATGTAAACAACCACACGTGTCTCTCAATCCTTTCCTTGAAATTAATTTTACATAACATATTAATATAAACAAAATTTAACCTCTTACCTAAAAGCAATTAATAGTTCAACAAACTTTCTTTGTTTAAAATTCAATTTGGTACTTTTCTTCACCCGATGTACTAATATCTACTTCCTATCATCTAAACACTGTCACGTGTTAAAATATTCAATGTACCTTCCTAATAAAATTATCTAATAAATAACGTACTATCTGAAGTACGTACCATTTATTTACCAACAAATATACTCCGAGTTATACATCCATATACCACTTAAAATAGTAAGTCGAGATATATTTAGTTTAATTTCAAACAATGTTTGTTAAAAAACTAAGACCATGTCACGTGGTATGACACCTGTCGCATTAAACATCTCACTGATGTCCAGCCATCCCTTTTCTTTGGCTTTATTAGATGACCCATCTGTTCTTTTATTCAAAATGGTCGTTTTGAACAGTTTTATTAAGGACAGCAGTTTCAACCTCTCATCGACGGTAAAATTTGGTTGCCGTTTTCTTTCGTTTGGCATTTCCTAAAATACAATACAAAATTGCTAAATGATGTCATCAATATTTATGTATAACATTATTGCATTTTTAGGCATTGAATATACATATTATACTATAGTAATAGCACAAGTAATACTTACTTATAAACGAGAAAATAACTAAAATCAACTAAACGAAAACTGAATTATTCGGAAATGTTGAACGTAATCACAACGTAATTGACAGAAAGTGACAGTCATAGAAAAAACACGATGCATTCCAAATACAAATGTTGCCATTGTATAGACAAAAAAAGTCGTTTTGAATTCCTAGCTAGGGAACAGATATAATAGACTGGTGAAAACCAAACGATACGTTAGGGGCTACCTAAACTTAGGTGATACCCAGCTATGTGACAGTTTAGGTAACGTTGGTGAAAGTCACCATTAATCTATTTAACATTATGTATCGATTTTTATGTGTTACGAAAATTTATATTGAGAGACACAAGAATAGATGTATGCACACAAGCGGCCTGCCTGTGTAGGCACACTGCGACGTGCGGTGCGTAGTTCCGAGAGCGGGGAGGCATTGCTTGCGTGTTGCCACAGTAATCAATTGTAATGTTTCTATCATTATTTTTTTTATACTCCATATGCTGTAATTTTGACCGATTATTTTACAGTGGTTTTTTTAACGGAAGGTTTTCTTCTACTTTACTTTTTTTGTAAAAAAATTTAACATGTTTGTAACCTGAGGTATCGAGGAAACGCATTTTATTACGATGCTGATGAATTTTTAGTTTTTTTATGTTTCGGGAAATGTGAGACTATATTTTTCTTTTCAGTTATATTTCAAATAATATTTTCTTTGAATATTTCCATCCCTTTACGAGGATAAACGCATTGTCTGCGCTCATTATTGTGTTTATGACATTTTTTTTAAATCTTATTTATCATCTACAGGCACAAAGCTTTGTAGATTTGGGGGGGGGGGGATAAATTAATGATTATTCCTCAAAGGTGAGCATATATCAACTCATATGTAATGAGTATTGATTTTCATCCTCCCAAAACCTCACGTCGGGGTCACCAGTTTGGTGGTGATGATGATGAGTGTGGTCACCAGTTTGGTGAGGAAGAAATATGTCATCAATTTGGCCTGAGAGTTAAATAGGATCTGACCCCCGAGAGAATATAGCCAAAGTTATATCAGAAGGTTAGATTGATTTAAATCAGGTGCTGAGTGGGTGAAGAAGTAAAGAGGCTTTGAAAAAGGTACTTACGTATATTAATGCACAAAATATATTTACGATGATAAATGACGAACGATTTATACAATAGGTAATAATGTACAGACGATTATACTAAGATTAAAAGATCGCGCTGATGTGCACACTGCAGTTGAAGGGAGACGACTGATTTGTCGGCGCTCCAGCCGTGGCTCGCCGCTGTGTCACGGTGCATCGCGTCTGCGCACGGTTGTGGAATATTCTAGAAGTGTGTGGCCAGTGGCGGCCACAGTACCCATAATACAAGATTCATATCTTGGTTTGGGACTAGCTCGGTCTGTGTGAATTGTCTATACGTGTTATTATGTTACGTTAAGGTCTCTCTCGGTTTACCGAAGAGACAAAAACTATCTAACTATGATTCACACATCGTTGTTTTGCAGTTGTTGAATTATTCTAGAAGTTTCTTCTTGTTTTGCTTAAAAATAGTGCAGCAAAGGCTTTGAATATAAAAATTAAACACTGTTAACTTTCACTTTTTTTATTTATTTATTTATATCATATAATACAGCTGTGTTGCGATACGTCACGCCTGCGCATAAGTGTGCAGTTGTGGGACAATCTATAATTTTCGATTTCAATTTCAATTTCGATTCGACAAGGCAGCCAAAGTATACAATGAAATATAGCACACTCTGCTAATTAACGCGCAATAAGCATCAAGTATTACTTTGGTTTTGTAATATTATTTTTGATGCTGTTTGAATTTATATTGTATCTTCATGTCTAACATTTCATCATCTTCTTATACTTTGGCATTTAGCATTTTTTTTTTATTTTTTTTATTATTTTATAAAATTTATCACATTTTCAAAAACATTAATAATAAAGCAGCTGATGAAAAAATCCAAGTCAAATACTTTGTTTATATTTTCGGCATTAACTATATAACAATTTCTAGACATATTGATATGATTTTAGATTCTCTATGTATTAATTATTATATATTGTGAGCTTTTTTCGCTACCGCTGTTTCGGTGGAGCGTCCACCGTTAAAAAGCGTTTATCTAAAACAAAGTTAAATAAAATATTAAATCGCAGTATTTTTGTAGTCTCGGATGTAAAGAGTCCAGATCCACAACGTCAAATATTCAAATATATAAATAATTCAAATTATATAAATGAACAATTATATCACAAAAACATTGAGGAAATTCTATTCATTTATCATTTCGTCAATTGAGTAAAATGATTTATTAACTATTGTATACTGTGTAGTTTACAATATTGTAGGTTCTTTTGAAATAACGAACACTGATTTTATATTAACACAAATATATATATTCAATAATAAATCCTATTTATAATGTCGAACACAACTTAGTCAATCACGCAGCCTTTCAGTGCAAGTCAAGGTCGTATCTTATAATGAGCCCCGTTCCCTATAGGAAGCTTACCTATATAGACAGTAGAGTATTGCTTCTCACTCATTATCACCTGTTTACTTGTAAACAAGTCCAAGGTTCACTTTACCTGTTCAGTGTACAAAGTCCATACACTACATTAACCAGATACAATTTCACCATTCTTCAAAAGATCAATAATTATCGGCCGTTGACACAATTTTTCAGTTATTTTTATATTTTCCACTTGAGCTAATGTTTTTGACACCTATAACGGGTAATCCTTATTCGAAATCACCTTTTCGGCAATAGAATCCGATCGGCTATGTTTGTCTTTGTCTTTTGAGAGAATTTCTCTGTTTTCAGTTTCGCATAAGCACATAATAATCCGGAGTTTATGCCAAAATTCATTTTGGCTCTAATGTGCTCTCCAGCTCTTGTTCTGACCATTCTGCCAGATTGTCCGACATACGCGATATTGCAGTTATCGCATTTTATTTTATAGACACCACTAGAGTCTAATGGGTCTATTTTTGATTTGCTATTGAGGATATACTTCTGAATTGAGTTATCAGTGTAGAATGCTGGCTTAAATTCCTTATCTTCACATAAGTTTATTAATTTTGTTGATAATGGTCCGGTGTATAAGATCTTGCGCCAGGGGTTGTCTTCAGTTGTAGGTGGAAACTCCAAAATGGCTGACCATGCTCGAGACACGGGACATACTTTTGACATAATAATTAATTACTCTAAATTTTTGGTATTTATTTATAATCCACTATAAAATATATCATGGTAAATCAAATGGCGCGTATTTGCGAAAGTAAACAGCTCATGGGAAGCAAATTGCTCTAGAGCAATGGATTTTGCTCATTGAAAACACAATGTTAATTTATTTATTTTGTTAAACTCCATTTTATTTCATGTAACAAAAACAAAATTGTTTTAAGTTTTACTGTATTTTATTTATAAAATTAGTGACCAGGTTTAGACTTGTGTAGTCTTACAATGTTAATATAAAATTATCATGGTATTTTTAATGGTGCGTATTTGCGAAAGTAAACAGCTCATGGGAAGCTAAATGTTTTAGAGACGCAAACTGCTCAAGGGAAGCAAAATATGCTTGAGAGAACCACAATTTTCAAATTTAGTAGATTTTTACATTTTCTGTGTTTTGAATTAGTCCTCATTAGGATTCATTTTGAAAGAATTTTACAATTTTTTTTATTTGGCTCTGAGGATAGTTACTTTGAAATGTTACGCATTTTTTTTATGTATTATTAAAAAATTCATGGTAATTTTAATGGTGCATATTTGCGAAAGTAAACAGCTTAAACGGAACAAAATGTCGAGTTGCAAACTGCTCAAGAGAACTAAATTGCTCTAGGAGTGAAAACTGTTCATTTGAAGTCAAATATTACTTTTTCATGTTATTTTTAATGGTGCATATTTGCGAAAGTAAACCGCTCGACGGAAGCAAAGTCTATTTGAGTAACAGTCTTCTGAAGGGAAGCAAAGTGTTCTAGAGCTACAAAATGCTCAAGAGGAGCTTAAGTTTTTGGAAGCAAACTTCTTAATTTATTGATCTCTAAGTCGTATGTATCATTCATCTTCTACTTATGAGCTTAATCGGTTGTATCCGTATCTTGAAGCTTCGTAGCGGCATAACCGCATCATTCAACCTTATATCAAGTGCCTCCCATCCACTGTTATATGGGAGGAAATGATGTGTTCACCATATTGTGGTTGTCTGTCCTTTGGACAACACCGCACACATGTAATATTAGTTTTACTACCAGCCTCTGCTGTAGGTATTGTGAAGCTGTATATCCGACGCTACTTTTTTAGTTTGTTTAAATTGTCCCAGAGTTTTCGGGGCAACGAAGATAGAATCTGAAAACTGTCTTGCTAGATTTGCAACTGGGTTACGATTATCGCCAGTCGGTCGTCTTATAAGCTAATTAAATCACCCCTTAATGTTCCTTTCTGAACAAAAAACAGGTTAAATGAAATTAGGAAGCTTTAATTCTCTTACGAGATTATTTTTTTTTATTTCTTCACATTGTGTTAACAAAGTTATTGTATTAAGATTTTATCACAACGAAAGGATTTTAAAATATTTGAGTTGGTAAAATTTATCCTTTTGTTTGTACTATTATCATTAATGTTCAGATAAAGTATTGATCATTATTACAGAACATTTCAAATTATATTATTCTTAATATTGCAACTAAATAAATTAAGGCTTAGATATTACCTGTATAATTATTATCATCTGAAGTGCGACTTTATCAAAAGGAGAGATTTTAAATTATGTGAATTGGTAAAAAATATTTTTACGTAGTCAATTATTTTAAGTTTTGAATATATCTAATAATGGAGTCCTATGAATATTTATTTGCTCATTTATTAAGTTATTAGTAGTACGATTTTTATTTATTTCTAATTGCTCTAACAAGTTTAATCTGTAACCTTTTCTTTGATAATGGGCGGGACTGGACTATTGTTATCATTAATGATATGATTTTGATCTATTAAGTGTTTGGCAAACTGAGAATCGGTTTTACCATTAATCCATGACTTCTTATGTTCATGGAACCTTTTTTGAAAGCTTCAGTTTTTGTAATCAGTTAATTACAATTGTAAATATTTTATGAATAATTTTAGATAAATATCTATAATTTTTTTGTTGATAAATGATACATATTTTCTTTGTGTTCTTATGCCAAACGGTTTAGTTAAAGAATACTTAGGTTCGTTACTATTGTAAATCTGTGTAAGTTTACAATATTGTAGGTTCTTGAAATGATGAACACGAATATTCACTTAATACAAATATATATTCAATAATAATCCTCCTAATACAAATGTCAAACACAAATAGTCAGTCACGCAGCTTAGCAGTGCAAACCAAGGTCACAACTATAATGAGCCCGTTCCACATAGGAAGCTAACCTATATAGCAAAATAGAGTATTGCTACTCAATCAATATTACTTGCTTAACTTGTAAACAAGGTTCAATTCAAAAGGCGCAGAGTCCAAAGTACAAAGTACGATACACTGCAGTTACTTTAATATTTTTTGTTGTTGTTTTTATAATCATAATTATTGAAACATTATTTTAATTTAGTCAATAATTACTTCCTTTTTTTTCTATTTGGCGTATGTTTGCCTTGTTCTTTTGGTCCTAAATATGGTAAACAGTCTTATTAAGCATTTTGTCAGTGTTGTAAAACGATTTTTTGACAAAATATTCAATAAAAATGAAAATACCACAGTCTTTAAGTATATATAACCAGTACATTATAGAGAGACATAGGTTTCGTAAGAAGGTCTTTGTCAAACGCTTTCAATTCTCTCCATAATTTTCTTAACATAATTTTCATAATAACTTGATGTTTTAATACAACTTATTGTATAGGCGTACGCTTAGATATAAAAAAAACATATAATTATATTTATACACTGCCCATATTTATTTAAAAAGAAAATCACGAAATGCGATATTTATAAATTTTAATCAATAAAATTTATACATTCAAAATTGAATTACGATTACATTCTTAGTCAATGTTGTCGGCCGACGATTCTTGGTGGAAGTTCATGCTAAATCATTGAAAATAAATCACTTTTGTATAGTACTTCCACGGTCACTTGATTGATTGCGATTTGCCTTTCGGGAGCTTCCGCTATTGTCATTATGTACCATAAAATAAGCTATTATATTCCGAAAACAAACTCGGTCCGCACTTTCTTACATTCTTTTTTCAGATATATTTGCTTTCTTTGTCATTCTTTCATCATCTATTCACTCCGCCAAGCGTTTTCGTCTTGGGGCATCATCGTCGGAGAAAGATTTGTACGTTTAGTAATTATTCTAAATAAATTTAGACAGGTGAAAATTAATGATTATAAATCAATTATATATTTAGTTAGACGTACGAACGAATTGTAAGTGGTTTTTATATTGAGAAAGCAAATTAAATAAAGTATTGTCCGACAGTTCAGGATCTCAGAAAGTCATTATAGTGTGTGTGTATTCTTTAATGTTTAAATTATTATATTGTGTTGTTTGTTTGCTCAGATATAGACTTGTCCAAAAACAATTGTTAGATTTTCCGTTATTATTATAATTTTCTACTATGAGCTAATGTTTTTGACACCTATAACAGGTAATCCTTGTATAAAACTACTTGTTCATCCATAGAATCTGATCAACTGTGTCTTGTTCATTTTGAGGGAGTTTATCCATTTTTTATTTGTCCACAGAGGTTATCGCTTTATTATGATTTTACAAATTTTCAAAATGTAATAGAAATAATTCTTGGTATTTTTTAGGCCGCATATTTGCGTAAGTAAACAGCTCAAGGGAAGCAAAATGTTTTAAAATTGCAATCTGCTCAAGAGAAGCAAATTACTTAAGAGTTGCAAAACACTCATTTGAAGCAAAATATTACCTTTTCATGGTATTTTTAATGGCGCATATTTGCGAAAGTAAACAGCTCAAGGTAAGCAAAATGTTTAAAAACTGCAATCTGCTCAGAGAAGCAAATTACTAGAGTTTCAAAACACTCATTTGAAGCAAAATATTACCTTTTCATGGTATTTTAAATGGCGCATATTTGCGAAAGTAAACAGCTCAAGGGAAGCACAGTGTCTAAAAATTGCAATCTGCTCAAGAGAAGCAAATTACTTTAGAGTTGCAAAACATTCATTTGAAGCAAAATATTACTTTTTCATGGTATTTTTAATGGCGCATATTTGCGAAAGTAAACAGCTCAAGGGAAGCAAAATGTTTAAAAACTGCAATCTGCTCAGAGAAGCAAATTACTAGAGTTTCAGAACACTCATTTGAAGCAAAATATTACCTTTTCATGGTATTTTAAATGGCGCATATTTGCGAAAGTAAACAGCTCAAGGGAAGCACAGTGTCTAAAAATTGCAATCTGCTCAAGAGAAGCAAATTACTTTAGAGTTGCAAAACATTCATTTGAAGCAAAATATTACTTTTTCATGGTATTTTTAATGGCGCATATTTGCGAAAGTAAACAGCTCAAGGTAAGCAAAATGTTTAAAAACTGCAATCTGCTCAGAGAAGCAAATTACTAGAGTTTCAAAACACTCATTTGAAGCAAAATATTACCTTTTCATGGTATTTTTAATGGCGCATATTTGCGAAAGTAAACAGCTCAAGGGAAGCACAATGTTTAAAAATTGCAATCTGCTAAAGGGAAGCAAATCTCTTTAAGGTTGCAAACCGCTTTTATTCTGGCAAACTTATGTAAAAATTACAGTCTGCAGATTATTAGATTCGGGAAATACCAACTTAATTTGAATTATTTGTGAACTTAAGATTTTGGTCAGGAATCGAGACATTATTTTTATAAGGCTCCATATTTTATGGCTTTGGGGATTTAAATGGTGCATATTTGGGAAAACAAACTGCTTGAGGGTAGCAATTTTTTTCAAGCCCTAAACCGTGCAAAAGAAGTAAATAACTTTAACTGTACAATAGAGGCGTATTAAGTTTTTTTTTAATTCTTTTTGAATTTGTATGAAGTTCATTTTTAGTGAAATCACCAAGTATAGGTTTTCAACTTATTTTCTATAACATTTAACAAAATGATTACTGCATGAAGATCATTTTGAACAGTTTAAAAACTGGACACATTGATCGCCAAACTTGTGCCCTATATTGTGACAAAATTGTCAATTTTAACAAGTTGATATATCAATGTTTCAATCAATTATTTGGCTTTTTCACGGAGACAAATTTAAAGGAATAGTGGCCAATATTTAACATTGACCACATATTTAGTGACCCTTTTCACATTTTGTGACCACAAAAGATTTTTTACATTTTCACATATTGTATAACTTGAGTCTCTCCTCCTGCTAGACCTTTTTGAAACATACCTTCTCGCATCTGTATGTCTCAAATTTCCCCATTACAAATAGCACTTTAAAAACGGCACTCTATGGGAGAATGCAAGAAAAAGCTATTAATAACTGGTTAACAATACCAGGACAGAAACATGCGAAAACCCTGATTAAAGGTTTCTCATCAAAGAAAGGTAGAGACTTTCTCGAACTTAATAAAGAGAACCTAAGAATTCTCACCAGAGTACTAACGGGACACTGTAGACTCAATAAACACTTATGTATAATGAAACTTACAGACATGTATCTGTGCAGATTCTGCATGAATGAACATGAAACTCCTTTGCATCTACTCACAGAATGTGAACCTATAATGCAAACAAGAGCCAAAATAATTGGCTCACACTTTCCTGATCAAGAACAGATCAAAGGAACTAACCCACACAAAATTTTGAATTTCTTTCAGGTTTTAGGTCTGTGGGAAGACATTTAAGGACTAAATCCCACAATGGACTACATCTAGAAGTCGAGGTGGGCAAGGTCTTTGGATGGAGGAAAAAAAAAAAATGTCTCAAATTTTCCAATTATGTCCGATAGTGCTCTTACGTATCGTAGGTTGAATCTAGTCGACTTAACATACTCTGCAAAAGCAGTGGATGTTATATTGTATATATTTTTTCGTCTTAAACTAAACTTGAAAAAAAACTTTTTTCTAAGATTTCCTGTAGTGACTGAACTGAGGCATGAGTCAATAACACATTTT
Source organism: Athripsodes cinereus (assembly GCA_947579605.1). Lineage (NCBI taxonomy): Eukaryota > Metazoa > Arthropoda > Insecta > Trichoptera > Leptoceridae > Athripsodes > Athripsodes cinereus. The sequence goes on from OX388328.1 coordinate 14,632,534, forward strand.
CACGTTACGTTTTCGTTCCAATTAAGACGATGTTGCGCCAAAGTGTTAATTTTCGTATCTTAGCAACGAAATTGACACTTGCTTGCAACTTCGTCTATACTCGAACGTTAACGGAACGAAAACGTAACGTGAAAATGTGTTATTGACTCAGGCCTCTGTTCTGTCCCTCTATCCTATTCTTGAGAATTAATTGTAATTACAAAAAAATGCGAAAATTGAACTGCAAATAATTTTGAGCAATATTTTTTATAAAAATTGTTTTCAGTCTTACTTGATTATTCTAAAGAAATTAGAAATGGTATCAAAGCGGCAAACCTTAGTGTTTGCTTTACATCACTGTGCAGGTGTTTCACTTCTGTTATTGTCATCCTCATCACACACTATTATAATCAGTGAAAATTTTCAATTGTTTTTCGGCTACATAATAAATTGTGTCAAATTTCAATTTTTCAGTCAGTGATGCTGTGATGTTGAAGATTTTTTAAATATTATCGCCCTAGATGATGGTGGTTTAATGAAAATATACGAATGAATGTATTGATATATCCGACTCCTATGAAGGAATATGAATAAACATCTCACCTGGCGATATAAATTAATTAATTACTTACATTTAATAAGTAATATTTGCTATGTTCAAATTTGTAAAGTGAATAAGAAAAATGAATTAAATGAAAGATGTTATCTTCTAGTTAGAAGTATAAAATAGATTTATTAAATTTACTTTTGACTAAGACAATTATTAAATCCCTACGGGTTAGTTAAATATATTTGATTTTACACTAATTATGTGATTTTAACTCACGTGTGGGTTGAATATGCAAGCAACACGAAGCGCGAGATTGACACGATGTAGATCGTCCAGTGGCAGGCGAAAGAGTGATTTGCCCCGGATGTTCATCGACCCACAATCCGCGGGCCTGACTTGATAAGGTAACAATTATCAAATCAACGAATAGCGACTCGCGGATTTCGCTTATCATTATCTTAAGGTCGATGCACACCCGGGACCATAGAAATGTAGCCTCACGCTACAATATGTAATCATTTTGAGACCACATATTTAGTGGCCATTTTCAGACTTTGTGACCACATATTTGTTGAAATTTCACATTTTGTGACCGCATATTTAAGTAGGAGATGTAATAAATATTTTTCAAATTTATTACATGGAGTGTTCGTTTAAATAATTTTTTCATTCTTTCTTGCTTATTTTAAAGAAATCTGAAATGGTATCAAAGCTGCATACCTTAGTGTTTGCTATACAGCACTTTGCAGGTGTTTCACTTCTGTTATTTTTATCCTCATCACACATTATTATAATCAGTGACCATTTTCAATTGTTTTTGGCTACATAATAAATTGTGTCAAATTTCAATTTTTCAGTCAGTGATGCTGTGATGTCGAAGATAATTTAAAAATTGAATCATTTTGTGACCACATATTTAGTGGCCATTTTCACATTCAGTGACCACATATTTAGTGTCCATTTTTACACTTTGTGACCACATATTTGTTGCAATTTCACATTTTGTGACCGCATATTTAAGTAGGAGATGTAATAAATATTTTTCGAATTTATTACATGGAGTGTTCGTTTAAATAATTTTTTCATTCTTTCTTGCTTATTTTAAAGAAATCTGAAATGGTATCAAAGCTGCATACCTTAGTGTTTGCTATACAGCACTTTGCAGGTGTTTCACTTCTGTTATTTTTATCCTCATCACACATTATTATAATCAGTGACCATTTTCAATTGTTTTTGGCTACATAATAAATTGTGTCAAATTTCAATTTTTCAGTCAGTGATGCTGTGATGTCGAAGATAATTTAAAAATTGAATCATTTTGTGACCACATATTTAGTGGCCATTTTCACATTCAGTGACCACATATTTAGTGTCCATTTTCAGACTTTGTGACCACATATTTGTATAAATTTCACATTTTGTGACCGCATATTTAAGTAGGAGATGTAATAAATATTTTTCGAATTTATTACATGGAGTGTTCGTTTAAATAATTTTTTCATTCTTTATTGCTTATTTTAAAGAAATCTGAAATGGTATCAAAGCTGCATACCTTAGTGTTTGCTATACAGCACTTTGCAGGTGTTTCACTTCTGTTATTTTTATCCTCATCACACATTATTATAATCAGTGACCATTTTCAATTGTTTTTGGCTACATAATAAATTGTGTCAAATTTCAATTTTTCAGTCAGTGATGCTGTGATGTCGAAGATAATTTAAAAATTGAATCATTTTGTGACCACATATTTAGTGGCCATTTTCACATTCAGTGACCACATATTTAGTGTCCATTTTCAGACTTTGTGACCACATATTTGTATAAATTTCACATTTTTGTGACCGCATATTTAAGTAGGAAATGTAATAAATATTTTTCGAATTTATTACATGGAGTGTTCGTTTAAATATTTTTTTCATTCTTTCTTGCTTATTTTAAAGAAATCTGAAATGATATCAAAGCGGCATACCTTAGTGTTTGCTATAGAGCACTTTGCAGGTGTTTGACTTCTTTTATTGTCATCCTCATCACACATTATTATAATCAGTGACCATTTTCAATTGTTTTTGGCTACATAATAAATTGTGTCAAATTTCAATTTTTCAGTCAGTGATGCTGTGATGTCGAAGATAATTTAAAAATTGAATCATTTTGTGACCACATATTTAGTGGCCATTTTCACATTCAGTGACCACATATTTAGTGTCCATTTTCAGACTTTGTGACCACATATTTGTATAAATTTCACATTTTGTGACCGCATATTTAAGTAGGAGATGTAATAAATATTTTTCGAATTTATTACATGGAGTGTTCGTTTAAATAATTTTTTCATTCTTTCTTGCTTATTTTAAAGAAATCTGAAATGGTATCAAAGCTGCATACCTTAGTGTTTGCTATACAGCACTTTGCAGGTGTTTCACTTCTGTTATTTTTATCCTCATCACACATTATTATAATCAGTGACCATTTTCAATTGTTTTTGGCTACATAATAAATTGTGTCAAATTTCAATTTTTCAGTCAGTGATGCTGTGATGTCGAAGATAATTTAAAAATTGAATCATTTTGTGACCACATATTTAGTGGCCATTTTCACATTCAGTGACCACATATTTAGTGTCCATTTTCAGACTTTGTGACCACATATTTGTATAAATTTCACATTTTGTGACCGCATATTTAAGTAGGAGATGTAATAAATATTTTTCGAATTTATTACATGGAGTGTTCGTTTAAATAATTTTTTCATTCTTTATTGCTTATTTTAAAGAAATCTGAAATGGTATCAAAGCTGCATACCTTAGTGTTTGCTATACAGCACTTTGCAGGTGTTTCACTTCTGTTATTTTTATCCTCATCACACATTATTATAATCAGTGACCATTTTCAATTGTTTTTGGCTACATAATAAATTGTGTCAAATTTCAATTTTTCAGTCAGTGATGCTGTGATGTCGAAGATAATTTAAAAATTGAATCATTTTGTGACCACATATTTAGTGGCCATTTTCACATTCAGTGACCACATATTTAGTGTCCATTTTCAGACTTTGTGACCACATATTTGTATAAATTTCACATTTTTGTGACCGCATATTTAAGTAGGAAATGTAATAAATATTTTTCGAATTTATTACATGGAGTGTTCGTTTAAATATTTTTTTCATTCTTTCTTGCTTATTTTAAAGAAATCTGAAATGATATCAAAGCGGCATACCTTAGTGTTTGCTATAGAGCACTTTGCAGGTGTTTGACTTCTTTTATTGTCATCCTCATCACACATTATTATAATCAGTGACCATTTTCAATTGTTTTTGGCTACATAATAAATTGTGTCAAATTTCAATTTTTCAGTCAGTGATGCTGTGATGTCGAAGATAATTTAAAAATTGAATCATTTTGTGACCACATATTTAGTGGCCATTTTCACATTCAGTGACCACATATTTAGTGTCCATTTTCAGACTTTGTGACCACATATTTGTATAAATTTCACATTTTGTGACCGCATATTTAAGTAGGAGATGTAATAAATATTTTTCGAATTTATTACATGGAGTGTTCGTTTAAATAATTTTTTCATTCTTTCTTGCTTATTTTAAAGAAATTTGAAATGATATCAAAGCGGCATACCTTAGTGTTTGCTGTACAGCACTGTGCAGGTGTTTCACTTCTGTTATTGTCATCCTCATCACACATTATTATAATCAGTGACCATTTTCAATTGTTTTTGGCTACATAATAAATTGTGTCAAATTTCAATTTTTCAGTCGGTGATGCTGTGATGTTGAAGATTTTTTAAAAACTGAATCATTTTGTGACCACATATTTAGTGGCCATTTTCACACTTTGTGACCACATATTTACTGATTATTTTCAGACTTTGAATATTTTGAAGGATTACTGAAATAGTGGCCTGTTTATCTCCAACAATAAACCACTTTATTTGTTGGTTTATTGGTTAAACCTCCAAATAGTTGGATTGGTTCCTAATCATAGGACATGTATGGTTATGTATAAATAATTATTCATTTTCCAAAATTAGTACTCAATAACATCTGCTTAAAGTTAAAAATAATATGTCGTCATTGATTCAATGTAACCTCTTATGTGCTCCAAACCAAATTTTACAGGGGACGCATAAAACTGTTTAAAAGTTCACAGATCAACAAATGTAATCAAACTTATTATCAAATTCATGTAAAAATGTCAAAGTTTTACATGAATTTGATAATAAGTTTGATTACATTTGTTGAGGTGTGAACTTTTAAACAGTTTTTTGCATCCCTCTAAAATTTGGTTTGGAGCACATAAGAGGTTACCAGAGATGTGCAAAATGGGTACCCAAAACCATTTGAAATGCAAAATGGAAATGGGTTGAAACTTTTCCATTTGAAAATGCAAAATGGTTTTTAGAAAAGCATTTCAAATGCAAAATGCAAAATACCTATTTTCAAAATGCTTTTTAAAATGCAATATGGTTTCTCAGGTGAAATGAAAGAGTTGAAATAAACAGCCTTATATTAAAATAATTATTTAACTTTCAAACAATTTTGTAATTTAATAGTGGAAAATAAAGTAGAAAGCTTGTGGAATAATTTTCTCAAGTCAAGACTAATTTTAATTCTCCAAACAAATAGTTACTGATACCTGATACTGTAAAAAAACCTAGAAACTTAACTAAACTTGAACCTAACCTAAAATTAACTGATACCTGATTAACGGGCGCGTGAACGGCTGGAGCGTCGTCGAGTGATCACTCGACGACTCTATGAACGCTGCCCTGGTGCATTCTATTTTGTATATGTGTTCTGTGGTTCTATTCTATGCTGTAAACGTGTAAACAAACTGAAACAAACCATAGAATGATAGGCTGGCATAGAAATACATTGATGGCAGACAGATCACGTGCGCGGGACTAATGTTGCCAGTTTAAAAAAATACAAACTAATGATATCGAAAATTTAATATTCACTTCATCTATGAAAAAATTATAAGGTTAGGTACCAAAATGAGTAATGTTTCAAAAATGCATTTGAAATGGAAATAGAAATGGGTTGAATTATTATTATTATTATACCATCACGGCACATCCCACTCGAAAACTTACAGAAGAGTGGGATTCTTTACCGGGTGCTCCATTTAACTAGGAGACTTAACTAGGAGAAAGTAATTATTTAATCTACTAGGCTCATATGCGCTGACTTCCGGTAGTTGGTATATTTGGAACTGATCTATTTTCCTATAATTTCTAAAGATGTCGGTGCTCGTCTTATTTTTAAAACTAATCTGTTTATATTTAAAACTAAAACTTCAATTAAGTTGATCCACCATACCACAATGGATACCCTTTTGTATTCCAATAGTTGTGTAAAAACTGTAAATTTCATTTGTTTTTACATTGTTGTACAATCGTTGATTAATCAAAAAAAATTAAAAGCATTCTTGTTTTACAATGTCTTCAACAACCAAGTTGATAATTTGCTTTATATATTTATTCTGCGTGTTTCTTTGTCAAATGTCTTACAGAAATCTGTGTAGACTTAATTCTTGCAATATGCTGTCAACTAAAATCATTTCTCACTCTTAAGTCTTGAACTAAATATGAAATACTCATATATGTATATAAATTTTATATATGTGACAGTCAATTTAAATCTATCATTCAAGTATTCACTTAAGTGGCCATAAGTATGGACACTTTTTTAAAATTTGTGAAAATTATCAATAACACATGATTTTCTAATGTTTCTCATTAAAATGGTGAGGTTTTCACTATTGATTATTATTTTATAATATGTTTTGTGAAATAAAAACCAAAAATTTTGTTGTTAATTTATTTTTAAGTAAAAAAACAGTTTGGAATAAATTATAGCCCACAAATAAAAAAATTAACGAAATTAAAATATCATAATAAATTTTTATTTTTTTAATGTTCAATATTTTGTCGGATATCCATGGTTTTTTATCACCCCATCTATTCTTCTTGGCATCGAGTCTACAAAGTTCTCCAGATCCTCCTGATTTATTACCTTAAACCAGGATTTTATGATGGCCTCGATCGACTCTCTTTTTTTTACACCACAAGTTTTCAATCGGGTTTAGGTCTGGACTATTTCCAGGTCACTTAAACTCTTTATTTTTTTTTGTTTCAAACCACTTTTTCACACTTCTGACGGTGTGACAAGGAGCACTGTCCTGCTGGAATACACAAGATTCTGTTTTTCCGTTTTTTTCTTCTAAATGTTAAATTTATTCCATCGATGACAAATGTTATCACAAGTTGAGGACTGCCAATGGGAATTAATTTTTCAGAAACAATCTATTCTAAACGAACTTCGTATGTGGATGCTCATCCAGTTGGATAATGGCCTATGTCCATTATTTAAACCATTCATAGACAGACTATAAGAATGCATTGTCACATAGCTCTTTGACAAATTACTCGGTAAGAAATATTATATTATGTATTTTTTTTTATATTTTCCACTTGAGCTAATGTTTTTGACACCTATAACGGGTAATCCTTATTCGAAATCACTTTTTCACCAATAGAATCTGGTCGGTCATGTTCTTTTTCTTTTGATAGAATAATTCTGTTTTCAAAATTCTCATAATCGATTATTCTAAATGTTCTCATGGTAAATTAAATAGGGCATATTTGCGAAAGCAAACTGCTCACGGGAAGCAAAAGAGCAATAGATTCTCGCTCATTGGAAGCACAATATTAATATAAAACTATCATGGTATTTTTAATGGTGCGTATTTGCGAAAGTAAACAGCTCATGGGAAGCTAAATGCTTTAGAGCTACAATCTGCTCAAGGGAAGCAAATTGCTTTAAAATTGCAAACTGCTTATTGAAGCAAATTATTCTAGAGTTGAATTCTGTTCAATAGAAGCGAAATATTGCTGAGAAGCAGATTTGATTATTTCATTTTTTTTATTACTATTTACTTATCTAGAAAAATCTAAATTTAAAGGATCACTGAAAATTTTGCCCGTACTTTTATCTCCAACAATAAACCACAATGGTTACCCTTCTATATTCCAATAGTTGTGTAAAAACTGTAAAATTCATTTGTTTTTATGTTGTTGTACAATCGTTGATTGATTTAAGAAATTCAAAAACATTCTTGCTAAACAATATGTCTTCAGCAAAGAAGTTGATAATTTGTTTTATATATTTATTCTGCGTGTTACTTTGTCAAATGTCTTACAGAAATCTGTGTAGACTTAATTCTTGCAATATGCTGTCAACTAAAATCATTTTCACTCCTAGGTCTTGTACTAAATCTGAAATACTCATATATGTATATAATTTTTATATTTGTGACAAGTCAATTTAAATCTATCATCTAAGTATATCATTGAAGACTATTTTTTAACCACTTATTATAAAGTGACAAATTGCTATCATTCGGGAGTATACTTTGTGTGTGATCCGCCTATATTTAGAACTTTTGTTGTACAATTCGCCTATGTTTAGAACTTTTGTTATACAATTCGCCTCTATTTAGAACTTTTGTTATACAATTCGCCTATATTTAGAACTTTTGTTGTACGATTCACTTATATTTAATACTTTTGTTATACAATTCGCCTATATTTAGAACTTTTGTTGTACGATTCATTTATATTTAATACTTTTGTTATACAATTCGCCTATATTTAGAACTTTTACGATTCACTTATATTTAGAACTTTTGTTGTACGATTCACTTATATTTTAAACTTTTGTTATACAATTCGACTTTATTTAGAACTTTTGTTATACAATTCACTCACCCCGTTTAAAAGGCGAATTCTGTATATATTTTTTTAAATAATGCCGATGAAATTTGCCACTATTTACCTGCTATAATTGAGACATATTTCATTTTTTTGTTTTCAAATGTTAAATTTATTCCATCAATGACAAATGTTAGCACAAAGTTGAGGTCTGCCAAAGGGTATTAATTTTTGGAGAACAATCTATTCTAAATGAACTTCGTATGTGGATGCTCATCCAGTTGGATAATGGCCAATGTCCATTATTGAAACCATTCATAGACAGACTATAAGAATGCATTGTCACATAGCTCTATGACAAATTACTCGGTAAGAAATATTATATTATGTGTTTTTTTTATATTTTCCACTTGAGCTAATGTTTTTGACACCTATAACGGGTAATCCTTATTCGAAATCACCTTTTCGTCAATAGAATCTGATCGCCCATGTTTGTCTTTGTCTTTTGAGAGAATTTCTCTGTTTTCAAAATTCTCATAATCGATTATTCTAAATGTTCTCATGGTAAATTAAATAGGGCATATTTGCGAAAGCAAACTGCTCATGGGAAGCAAATTGCTCTAGAGCAATAGATTCTCGCTCATTGGAAGCACAATATTAATATAAAACTATCATGGTATTTATTTTTCATGGTGCGTATTTGCGAAAGTAAACAGCTCATGGGAAGCTAAATGCTTTAGAGCTACAATCTGCTCGAGGGAAGCAAATTGCTTTAATATTGCAAAATGCTTAATGAAGCAAATTATTCTAGAGCTGAATTCTGTTCAATAGAAGCGAAATGTTGCTGAGAAGCAGATTTGATTATTTCATTTTTTTTATTCCTATTTACTAATCTAGAAAAATCTAAATTAGAAGGATCACTGAAAATTTTGCCCGTACTTTTATCTCCAACAATAAACACAATGGTTACCCTTCTATATTCCAATAGTTGTGTAAAATCTGTAAAATTCATTTGTTTTTATGTTGTTGTACAATCGTTGATTGATTTAAGAAATTCAAAAACATTCTTGCTAAACAATATGTCTTCAGCAAAGAAGTTGATAATTTGTTTTATATATTTATTCTGCGTGTTACTTTGTCAAATGTCTTACAGAAATCTGTGTAGACTTAATTCTTGCAATATGCTGTCAACTAAAATCATTTTCACTCCTAGGTCTTGTACTAAATCTGAAATACTCATATATGTATATAATTTTTATATTTGTGACAAGTCAATTTAAATCTATCATCTAAGTATAAAATTGAAGACTATTTTTTAACCACTTATTATAAAGTGACAAATTGCTATCATTCGGGAGTATACTTTGTGTGTGATCCGCCTATATTTAGAACTTTTGTTGTACGATTCGCCTATATTTAGAACTTTTGTTATACAATTCGCCTATATTTAGGACTTTTGTTGTACAATTCGCCTATATTTAGAACTTTTGTTGTACAATTCGCTTACATTTAGAACTTTTGTTATACAATTCGCCTGTATTTAGTACTTTTGTCATACAATTTGCCTATATTTAGGACTTTTGTGATACGATTCACTCATGTTTAAAAGGCGAATTCTGTATTCATACCCCGTTTAAAAGGCGAATTCTGTATATATTTTTTTAAATAATGCCGATGAAATTTGCCACTATTTACCTGCTATAATTGAGACATATTTCATTTTTTTGTTTTCAAATGTTAAATTTATTCCATCAATGACAAATGTTATCACAAAGTTGAGGTCTGCCAAAGGGTATTAATTTTTGGAGAACAATCTATTCTAAATGAACTTCGTATGTGGATGCTCATCCAGTTGGATAATGGCCAATGTCCATTATTGAAACCATTCATAGACAGACTATAAGAATGCATTGTCACATAGCTCTATGACAAATTACTCGGTAAGAAATATTATATTATGTGTTTTTTTTATATTTTCCACTTGAGCTAATGTTTTTGACACCTATAACGGGTAATCCTTATTCGAAATCACCTTTTCGTCAATAGAATCTGATCGCCCATGTTTGTCTTTGTCTTTTGAGAGAATTTCTCTGTTTTCAAAATTTTCATAATCGATTATTCTAAATGTTCTCATGGTAAATTAAATAGGGCATATTTGCGAAAGCAAACTGCTCACGGGAAGCAAATTGCTCTAGAGCAATAGATTCTCGCTCATTGGAAGCACAATATTAATATAAAACTATCATGGTATTTTTAATGGTGCGTATTTGCGAAAGTAAACAGCTCATGGGAAGCTAAATGCTTCAGAGCTGCGAACCACTCGAGAGAAGCGAAATATGCTTGAGCAAAGCAAAATTCTCATATTTAGTTGATTGTTATCATTTTTATTTTGAATTAGGTCTTAAAACTATGAAGTTGTTTTTTCATATCTACGGCATTTGAGTCCAGGGCGGCTTTCGTTGAAGTGTGAGGAAGGGGAGTTTGTGAGTAATTTAATTTGTCACGGCTTTTAAAACAAATGTTTTGTTTGTGCCATTTGACAAATATTATTTTTTAACACCAATGAGATGTTTGCAAATTTATGTTTTTTTTTGCAACATCACTTTTGACTCCTCACAGACGTATTACCCGATTCAATAAACACATGTATTGCGCTCGTTTCAGACGTTCGTCACCGTCATTTATGTCAGAACTCCTTCTTGTTCCGTACTTATTCTATCAATATTTTCACTTTTCTAAAAATGATTTACCTTCTTATCAGAATCTTATTTTCAGAAAATTAATTGATGTATGCAAAACAGGAATCTTTTACACTTAGAAATTATAACATACATTTTATATTTGAGTTTATTAGAAACCCAAATACTTTATTTTTTTAAATAAAACAATAATCGGTTTGTGTTGAAGTTGCACATTTTCATGCTAATTTTCTCCCAAATGAAATTTGTTCCTTTAGTTTGGTCAGCCTAAAGTTTTTATTTTATTCTCAAATTTTTTTATTTTTGAAACGAAATTTCAATGCCTTTGAACAATTTTAGAGAAACTCGATTTCATCCAATTTCGCATTTCCTTTAAATTTGTCCATTTTTTTTCAAATTTTTTGTCATTAAGATATTCTTAATTTTTTTTTAAAGCAATTTTAGGCACATTTTCATAAAAAGCGTTCCGCTTAATTATTCTTTAAATGCATATTTTTTGAAAAAATCATAAAAAACTTTTCGTGCTTGTAATGTTAATCTTTTTTGTATTAAGATCATTTCTTCTTTGATCCATGTTTCTTGGTTCTCTCTCCATCTGGCTATGGTTTTCTGTAGATATTGTTGTCGAGGCACTTCTTGTTAAACCACAGGTTTTATGTGGTGAGGCGAAGGCGAAAGGTCAACCGGCGGCGATGTAATATTGTCAGGGAAGTTATATAGGGGTTGTGATAGGATATCCGTTATCTGGCGTAGTTGCTCTTTCCCCAGTTTTGCGATCAGCAGGAAGTACTGATTTTCATCGCTCGTCTTTTGTGGCTTGAGGACCGCTTCAAATTGGTGGAACCTCGAATGGAACCTCGGTGGAACTTCGAACTTCGGTATCTTTTCGTTGATAAAAGCGGGAGCTAGAACATTGCTGTCGGCATTCATTATAGATGGGTTAAGAGTGTTAAAATTTGGTAGATTTAATTTGAAAATGAAAACTATGCTCGTTGCGGTATATTGATTATTATTTTCACAGTCGCGGGTCACCAGATATATCAGCTTCCTTCAATGTCTATGTCATTCTCATAATTTGAGAATACAATATGTCCTTAGGGTGACAACAATCCTGAAACTAGCCCTTATAATTTTGTTACAATTGTTTACTTATTTATTGTATTGGTGCACACAAGTGGTAGAATTAATAATAATAAACTTTATTGCACAATAAGGAGCATACATAATTACCAAGTTATAAAATAATGTAATACAAATAAATGATACTGTGCAATGGGTGAGTTTATTGCACAAGCGATATCTTCCAACTAACCCATAGAATTTCATAATTGAATCAATTAAAACAAGCGTTCAGATTGATAATGACCGCAGAAGTGTAAAGACGTGTTTCTCATGTTGTTTATACTATAGTAGAACAAAACATTTGTTTCAAATCTATCCAATCTATCAAACCCAAAAATTGTCGCACACAATTCGTCCCTCTTCTGACTGTCGTATCTGACATTTTTGGCGAAATCGAGTTATGATCACCAATGTGTATTTATATGTACCCTGCATGTTCTCACTGAAGAACACACCTGTAACTGTTACCGTTATCCTGGAATAGCTTTCTGATTTGTTGTCGTATTTACGAGTTATTCTAAATAAAATGTGTTGTCGTATCTACCAATTCCTCAAAATTACATCACAAAAATGATTCTGAGATGTATAAGAATAGGTACAAATAAAATAATGTAATATATTTACACTGTATCATATAACTAGGAGAGATGAAAATATGCACGGCAAAACACTCAAAACGCTCTCCTCAACAATTTACATTTAGGCAGATACGACTGTTAGTCATAAGAGGGACAATATCAGCACTAGCCATTGTAACATTTTGAAAATAATGTTACTTAAATTTCTATGCAATATTTCAAATATAATAAATCTTCTGTCTCTTGTATACACAAACATATAAAAAAATCCCAACTTATTCATATTTTCTTATTGCTGGCAATACTGTTGCATACAAGTCTGCTGTCAAAATATCATTCATTTGTATAAATAGAAATTATAACCTCAAAACCACAGTTGGAAAATATAGAAAGAATCATAATTATGATAATATATTACATTTATGTCAATAGTTTTATTATACTTTCAAATTCATTCAAAAAAAAGATCTACTTTGATCCATTTTGTCTACTTTGATTATTTATAGTATGGCCATGTACAAAAAAACCATTAGTATAATTCAAAATTCAAAATATGTGAAAACGTTTTCGTATCATCAATAAGTCAGAAAAAGCATCAGAGTATTAAGTGTATGTTTCATAATGTATTTCATAGTTAAATAACACATTGTAAAGTCAGACTTAGAGCAAATTCATATCTTTAAAACAAATTATTTTTCTGTTAAATCTAAATTATTCTGGAGAACATATTCTCTGGATGGTGGCAACTCTACCACCACTTCCGGCCGGACAAAAAGATAGGAGCACACGGTTATGTGTTCTCTCCGTACAATATAATTTAATTTATTATTCAATTTGAATATTTCCTGTTGAGAAGTGATTTCATTTGTTATTCTCGCGCTTAAGTCGCCAAAACTTCATTCATCCCTTCAAGTTTGGAAATATTAAGCAACATAGAATTGTCTTATAGAATCGGGCTGTTAAAGCCACATTGGATTGTTCTATCAAAACTTCGAATCTACTCTCATCCTGCCATGGAAAGCAAAATTATAAAAGTTTATCAGTGCATCTGCCTTTGGATCGACAGGTTTCTGAGAGGAAAATTGGCTACGTAGCCTCGGACTTCTCCTGAGTGGTTGCTTCGGGATGAAACTCTTCCTAAACTTGCAATCTCTTGAAAGATGACCTGGGTTATTACAGTTAAAACAGATTTTCAGAGTATTCATAAATTTGGATGTCGAAGTGACCGCAGACGTATGTTCCTGTTTGATGAATGGAGCCTTTGAGCTTACAAAGGATGTAGACACATTTCGAGACGAATAAAATTCCGTTTCCTTTGCAAATTCGAGAAGTTCATCGATTGACAAAATTTTTGTGCCGGGCAAGTTTTGAGAGTAAGTTCTTGACAAGCCCTTTTTCAGAATGAGAAGGAGATCCTTTTCTTTGAGTGGAGAGTTCAACTTTGCATTTTGAGCTTTGGTTCGCCTAATAAATGTGGTAGGTAGTTCTTCGTCAGATTGAGAGATTTGGTAAAGGTCTGATTTAAGTTTCAATTGTGTGTCCGGCCGCTCGAAAGTTTGAATTAAAATGTCTTTCAGTGTGTTCCAGGATAAATTCAATTTGGGGATCGATCTAAACCATTCAAGGACCTCATCCGCTAGTAGATCAATAAATCCATTTACAATGTTTTGGTGCGAAACGTCCCTTGCTAAACATAGCTCCTCAACCCGAACGATGAACTCTCTTACTTCCGTACCATCGAATTTGATCTTCCATGTTGCCAAATTTATGGGTGCCCTATTTTCCGAGATTATGTACCTAATTTCTTTTGGTGGATGAACTGTGCCAAATGCAAGTGGGGTAACAGTATTACGTACTGCATCCGGAATGTCCAAGGTTGGGTGAGTTGGTGTATGATCTGTCAACACGACGGGAGCTGTCGACCCCGTGGGTGACAAAGATGAATTTGCAATTGGGTTCTGTGCAAGTGTACGTGTCGGTAAAACAACTTGTGCCGGTGACTCTATGTCATCTAAGGAAAGAAGCGTTTGGCAGGACGTAGCCTTAAGACGATGTGCTTTTACGCAAAGTTCTGGTCTGAGGCTGTACGTTACTAAATTGGTCAGTTCAGATTCCGTTAAGGGCACTGTGAGTTTGGAATTTAAAGATTGTAAATCAGATATGAATTCTGCCACGGTACGTAGGCCTTGCTGTTCTGAGAAAATTTCTCTGTGCTTGTCGAATTCGCTCGTGGTGGATTCCGAAGTAACGACCATGGACGTAGAAGCCTGAGACAAATTTAGTAATATTTTATCGTTGAAAATTGTAGCTTGTTTACGCATGGTAGCAACTGCACGCTTTGGTTCTATACCCCTAAGAGATAATTCTGATGCAAGTTCGCTCTTTGGAAGTGAAATGATGTTTAAAATTGGAAGCTTCATAGGATCTTGAGAAGCCATTTTCTAACGTAGACGTAAAGATGTAAAATAAATTGCGAAAGCAAAGGCAAAGGGCTATTTGAAAAAAAAAATTTTTTTCAGAAGTTCTGTGTATGTGTCGAATGACGAATTGAAAAAGTGTAAAGTTTGAAAAACTTTGTGTCGAGTGACGAATTGAAAAAGTGTGTGTGTGTTTATTTGAACGACGAGATTGACAAGAAAGTTCACTGCATAAAAGCAAGTATAAAAATTGTGAATTTAGAAGGTTTGTGAATTGACGTGTGAACATGTATTGCACAAGAGTATGTGTTGATTGAATTGTGTGTTATGTGTTGAACAAGCTGAAAAATTCAATACAATACAAACATGGTACAAATTCAAAACAAACACATTGAGAAAGTTGTTGCATATACAATTCGTGAGGTGCAGAATAACTGTGAGAGAACACACGTTAGGGCTCCAGTGTAAGATTTTCACAAGAACTTTGGGTTACTCTCTTTCTCTCAGGTGAACTCAATGAAACAATTGCCGTGAGGGCCTTAAAAGACAAACCATGAGGGACATGTCTCCACTCCTATGTCTATTTATAATTTCAGATATCGTGATCTTATTGTCTGATAAAAGCTTATAGTTCGATGTATCCACACTCAGTGGAAACGCAGCTAAACTGTTCCTAACTAGATTGATCAGTTGTTTGGAGGGGTAGAATGGACAGGGAATCGTATCTACCTCTTCGTCATCATCGTTTATTGAACCATTCGCATCTCCACGAGAAGGGTCGTCGACCGGAGCACACCAATCGATTTTGACCTTCGGAGTGGAACTGATCTTAATAGCTCTTTCGGCTCGGGATTCTGAATCAGCTGGATTGCTGACATTCTTTTTAATCATCTGGGCTTTCTTCATCTCTGAGTCGAAACTCTTTCCCACTTTGGGAAGAGATTCTGACTTCGGGTCCTTCTTCTTCTCTCTATCTTTACTGGTCCCAGGAACACCCTCTTTCTTAACTTTCGCTTCTCTTTCAATCGGCACTAAGCCGAGTTTGGAAAGTCCCTCAGTCAGAGCGTTCCCTGAGCTAACGTTATGTTTAGTAAAAGTGCCCCGAGAGACACGTCCAACGGTTACGGTCTGCGAACCATACATGGTTCTAGCAATTGCTTCTGGTCTCATAGCTTCACTTAAAGAATAAACGTCCTTAGTTTCCATGTCATAGTACAAACGTGAACGATAGATAGGGATATGAGCCCCGTCTCCGTTCACAAGCACAATGCGATGGATTTTCCTACTAGCTTCATTGGTCTTAACCTGGTCCACTCGGACAAGGAAGGTGATTTGAGACCTTATGCTTCAATTTTTTTTTTTACGATAAAGTTTGGCAATAATTGTATAAAAAGTTTTTGAATTTGTGACATTCAATACAATGTTACATTACTAGCAACTGCACGCTTTGGTTCTATACCCCTAAGAGATAATTCTGATGCACTCAGATACACTCCTGTGGCAGATGCACTGATAAACTTTTATAATTTTGCTTTCCATGGCAGGATGAGAGTAGATTCGAAGTTTTGATAGAACAATCCAATGTGGCTTTAACAGCCCGATTCTATAAGACAATTCTATGTTGCTTAATATTTCCAAACTTGAAGGGATGAATGAAGTTTTGGCGACTTAAGCGCGAGAATAACAAATGAAATCACTTCTCAACAGGAAATATTCAAATTGAATAATAAATTAAATTATATTGTACGGAGAGAACACATAACCGTGTGCTCCTATCTTTTTGTCCGGCCGGAAGTGGTGGTAGAGTTGCCACCATCCAGAGAATATGTTCTCCAGAATAATTTAGATTTAACAGAAAAATAATTTGTTTTAAAGATATGAATTTGCTCTAAGTCTGACTTTACAATGTGTTATTTAACTATGAAATACATTATGAAACATACACTTAATACTCTGATGCTTTTTCTGACTATTTGATGATACGAAAACGTTTTCACATATTTTGAATTTTGAATTATACTAATGGTTTTTTTGTACATGGCCATACTATAAATAATCAAAGTAGACAAAATGGATCAAAGTAGATCTTTTTTTTGAATGAATTTGAAAGTATAATAAAACTATTGACATAAATGTAATATATTATCATAATTATGATTCTTTCTATATTTTCCAACTGTGGTTTTGAGGTTATAATTTCTATTTATACAAATGAATGATATTTTGACAGCAGACTTGTATGCAACAGTATTGCCAGCAATAAGAAAATATGAATAAGTTGGGATTTTTTTATATGTTTGTGTATACAAGAGACAGAAGATTTATTATATTTGAAATATTGCATAGAAATTTAAGTAACATTATTTTCAAAATGTTACACTACCTATTTTCCCCCAAAAGAATTAAAAGAATTTAAATTTAGTTATAATTTTTTTTTTTTACGATAAAGTTTGGCAATAATTGTATAAAAAGTTTTTGAATTTGTGACATTGAATACAATGTTACACCATATTAGCCGTAAAGACAATTATGTTTCACTAAAAGCTAATGGACTTGTGGGAGATTATGTGATGGTATAGATAGATAGAGTTCGTCGGTAGCCTGGAGGTAGAGTCTCGGCCTCGTGAACATGGGGTCGGTGGTTTGATACCAGGTGCCGGCAAACTTCCCTTTCACGACACAAGCTTTTAGTAGCTTACTGTGAAAGGTGTATAAGGTTGTATTTGGGTTTATAACAAACAAAACCCAGATATATCTTTTTTTAAAAAAAAAAAAAAAAAAAAAAAGATTATATAATTTAGTAGGTATATACCCATGTATTTAAATTTATATAAATACATTGTAATTTTTAAAGTTTATTATCTTCTATTTTTTTTTTATATGTAAGTTTCTTATCAATATTTTGATCTCTCTGACTACCCCCTAATTCTTAATTATATCTCTACAGTCTATTCCGCTTAATTGGGACACATTGGGACTTTTGTCTCAATTAAGCGGCTGTCCCAATTAAGCGAATTTCACAGTTTTTTAATTCCTTTATTTGGTTTTGGTAACTAAGGCCATTAAACAGTAATACACACATAAAATTAAACAGTGTATATTTTTTCAATAATTTTATTTTATAAACTCTTGAAAACTGTAAATTACATATAGGTAATATAAATTATCATATAAATTACAAATATATAATATAAACTTTTAAGAAAAGTTTTTTTTTTAATTAAAATAATAAATGGGTAGGTACCTACCTACAATTCAAAAATGAATCAAGTGTAGTCTGTCTTTTGTTTTTGTAACATTTCTTTGTACATATTTTTTCTTGAGAATATGTGTAACATAATAATATGTGCTGTAATCTTGAATTTACTGTCCCAATTAAGCGGAATGTTGTCCCAATTAAACATATAAATTTACTATTGGTTTCTGTTCTTTGAGATTTGTCTCAAATAAGCGGCAGTCCCAATTAAGCAGAATCGACTGTATTTATGATGGCATAGTGCACAGATGTTGTAAGTGCCGCAAAGGTGATTTTACAGAGGAGCATTTTGAAAATTTTGTTTATGAATTTGAAGACTTAATTAATCCATTATCATATCACTCATTTATTATTTACAACTTACCATATTCGTGCACAATAATCTTTGAAAGAATACCTTTTTTTTGTGTACTTATCTTCGTATCTCGTTTTGAACAAAAATTGTACTTACCACATCTGCGCACTATGCCATCAATATTTATGTTCCATCATCATTATATCGTCGTTGCATATTCAAAAAGGGGTATATGTGAATTTATTAATGTTTTGATATTTCTAGAATGAACTGCTTATAATGACATGATAACCATTTTATGAAGTGATTCTTAGTATCAAATATTAAAATTCAATACTTAAAGAATAATATCACATGCCAATAAAAAGTCCAAACAACAATAAATTTAATGCCCTAATGAACAGTTTTTAAAGAGTTTGTCCAAATAAAAATGTTAGCACATTTCTCATTTTCAATATGCAGTGACAATATGCATGTTCCATCATCATTATATACTGATTTATTAAATTTTTTTCCATGTTTATTATGCACAACTATATATTTAATAAACTTTTGAATTTCAAATTTATTTATTTCATTATTTTTACCTTTATTCCAACACTGCTGCAAACTAGTGAACAGATTATAGTCAATGTTGTTGACCCACACTACTTGGTGGAAATTCATGTTAACCCATAGACACACCAAGTTGCCGGCCAACTATATTATGGTTTTAAAGCACTAAGCTGGCGAAACGCCGGTCTGTTTCTGAGTTATCATTTTATGCATAAAAAAAGGGATACAAAAAAATTATTTTTTTTTGCTTGACCTACCTCGTATAATATACCTATGCATTACATAAAAATATGTTTAATGTGCAAAGGTTGGCATTTATAGCGAAGGCATATTAGAGAATATTACGCTGCCACCATACAAGAGGCGAGGAAGGGAATCTGAAGGAGCAAGTTCTTTACGATTACAGGCTATACAATGGCCACATTTCCCTAGACAAATTTCTCCAAATCCTGTGTCAAACAAAACCCGTTCAGGCTTTTCTAAAATGTGTTCATTACTTATACACCTTTCACAGTAAGCTAAAAGCTTGTGTCATGAAAGGGGAGTTCGTCTGCACCTGGGATCGAGCTGTGGACCTCCTCTACACAAGTCCGAGACTCTACCTCCAGGCTACCGATGAACTCATATTATAGAATCAAAATAAATTCATCTATTTGTAACCTGGTATATAAGTTACAACCGACATATTATGATGAAATTATTAAGAAGAATCGGGAATGTTACCCAAGATTAAAGAGTACTCTTAACCAAGCCTTGAGTTGATTCATAAGCGTCAAAACTCTGTGTTGTGCACTCCTAAAGGAAGTTCACATATGTATGTGTATCATATACAACATACCTACCTAGTTAATACCTATTCAAATAGGTTGACTAGCGGTGAGTGTAATTAATTGGAATGATTAATCAAGAGTGGTTCAAAATCAAAATATGATCAGCATCTACACTTCTTAAGTAAAATCCAGTCTTAGACATCTAATTGTGTCCAAAATTCATAAAATAATAATGAAATTAGTTTGACAATGACTTTATAAGTGGAAACCAGGTCATTAAATAAAAGTTAAAACTAAAACCAGTTGTGTTTTCTTCCATACTATTTAATTCTGTTCTCGTTAATTTTTACAAAAATTAAATGCTGGTGCACAATACCATTCTGGTACCGTCACTTACATATGCAAGCAAGACATGAACATGGCTGAAGAAGGACGAAAGTGGAATAAACGCAGTGGAGATGCGATCGTTGAGAAGAATGGTTGGAAAACGCTGCGTGATAGAGTGAAGAATGAGCGGATGCAAGAAGAGTGTTGTGGACAGAAAGCGCGTGAATAAACTACGGTGGTTTGGACATGTTGAACGAATGAACGAGGTAAGAATGACAAAGAGGATGTACCTACTTATTGTCTGAAACAAAGGGTGTGAGGAAGCGCGGCCGTCCGAGAGTCACGTGGATCAAATTCTCATAGACGGCCGCGTGTTGAGTAAGTGGAACTGACGTGCGTGTATGAGAAACTGTATGAATGTGGAGGAAGCGAAGGAAGTGTGTAAAGATAGATCTGTTTGGTGTTCCGTTCTCTCTTCCTCTAAGTAATACTAGTAGTAGTGGTAATTTTTACACGGGACCCAAACCATCCTAGCTTAACAATTCTAGTTTCGTGGTTAACACAGAATAAAACAATTCAATAAATTGTATTCAATAAAGTGTTTATTTCACTATTACATTGTTATCTTAACACTAATTTAATTTTATACAAGATTAATAATATTAAAAAACAGGTAATAGTTATGTCTTAATACAGATTAAACATTAATATTTTAAATTACAAATTTGACACTGGGTTAATTCTTGGCTAAGACATGAGATATTAAAAACAAGAAAAAAATCATATACAAACTACAATCATTTGAGAGATAATATCGACTGTGCTCAGGACAACAAAGGCATCAAACCACAATTTTGGCAAAAGTTGTTTTATGTTTTAAAATCAATCATTTGTATCTTGTACACATTCTGGTAAAAAGGTTCAATCCTCAAACGCATAGTTTTTATAGAAAAAGCAAAAAAAAATTTTCAGCTAGGTCTTAATTTAAAATATTAAATAGGATAAAGAACTCAAACAGCATGAGTTTCATTATTAACACCAAAAAAATTCATCCAGACATAATTTTACGGCGAGGTAAAAGGCATCAAACCTCATAACCCCAAACATGTGACATACATATCTCTTTTACATGTTGCTTAAGTCAGTCAGTACAAAAGGCTTAATCAACATTATTTTTTTTTGCTTATAACCTGATAATTCCTGAATATTTTCTCTTGAATTTTTATGACACAATAAAATAACTACATTACAATAAGATGGTAAAATAATAATGACAATAATTTGACATTTTCTTTATCCTACAATTTTTTGCTTCTACAATATTTTTTTTATTATTTTTTTTTTTAAATATATCTGGGTTTTGTTATAAACCCAAATACAACTTTATACACCTTTCAAACTAAGCTAGAAGCTTGTGCCGTGAAAGGGGAGTTTGCCAGCACCTGGTACCGAACCACGGACCCCTTGTTCTAAAGGCCGAGACTCTACCTCCAGGCTACCGACGAACTCAATTTTACTAATGTGGTTTGAAGCCTTTGTTCATTGTCTTGTTTTAGGAGTCTCATTCACACCCAGGACTGGAGAACAAACCCCATCGGTGCATAAGGTATACATACATTTCCTGCCACTTCCTTCTATCCTTGCGTACATCTTTCGCTTCCATCACTGTCGTACAATTCCTCATGCATGCTCTCCTGTTCAATGTGCTGTAGGATTTGATTTAAATGATCTTGCCATTTAATCCTAGGACGTCCACGTCTCCGCGCACCATTCCTCTCAGCCAAATATATCTTCTTGGTCATTTTGTCCTCATTCATTCTTTCCACACGCCCAAACCATCTTAAGTTATTTAAATTCATCCTTGTTATTACACCAACTTTCATTCCACATTCCTTTCGTATATCACTGTTACGCACACAATCTCTCAACATATCTATAAATATATGTATGTATACACATCCATATATCCTACCAATGCAGCCATTGGGCTGAGAAATTAAATCGAATTGATAGGATCATTGGGTTTACTCTGGACACAATCTAAATACGATCTTAATCTTGTTTTGATCTTAATCATACGACTCGCGAAGTGACTATAGTCAAAAATACATGCATGCCAATCCCGCGGTAGCTGAGAATAGTAGTTTTCAACATTTACATGAGTATTATGGTTGTATTATGTGATATAACTACAAGAATGTACCAGACATTGGAGTATACATTAACATTCTTATGATATTTATCAACTCTATCTATTCCCTCACGCCGTATCCCAAGTGGGATAGGCAGAGAGAACGGAACACCATATAGATCTGTCCTTACATACTTCTTTCGCTTATTCAACAGTCAAACAATTTCTCATGCACGCACGTCAATTTCTCTTACCCAAAACACGGCTGTCCTTGAGAATTTGATCTACATGATCAAGCCATGTGGTTCTCGGACGCCAGCGCTTCCTCACATCCCTTCTTTCAGACAGATGTATCCTCTTTGTCATTCTTTCCTCTTCCATTCGTTCCACATGAGCAAACCATCTCAATTTATTTACGCGCATTCTATCCACAACGTTCTTCTTGCATCCACTCATTCTTCTAATATCCTCATTCCTCACTCTGTAAATTTATGAAATAACTTTTATGAAATACTTTTACAAATGTCGCAGTAGCGGTAGCGCGCTATTTTTGATTATAGTCACTTCACGCATCGTCGTATGATTAAAATCAAGATAAGAATAGGTGTTTCTATGACAACGACATCAGAGTGCAAAGAATGTCATCAAAGGAGGTGAGGTGACACGATTGGCACAGAGACGCTCTGAATGGAGGAGGCTGGTTTCTGCCCCGTGCCCCCAAGAGTAGTGTTGAGGGCAATGATGATGAAGATTGAGATCATATTTAGATTGTGTCAAGAGTAAGCCTGCAGAATACGAAATGCATTAAATAAAAAAATAAAGATATCAAAGATCAATAAAAACATTGGCACTGAAAAATATGAAGAAGTTTATTTTTACCCTGTGTTCTTAAAAGGAATGTAAGAGGCAAATTTAAATTAATTTAATTTGAACAAATGAACACTCAATTTGTGTTTGAACTTAATTATAAATAAATAAAATACATGACTAAATAAAATATCACAGAAAATATGTACATGGCAAATCTCGATAAAAAAATAAATAAATAAAAATATCACAGAAATATACGTGCGAAAAATAACAAAACAGATTTAAGCACATCATTGTTGCACATTTAAAATGTTTATTAAATTTATGTATAAATTTTGGTCTTGCTGGCAGTATTTTCAAATTGAGTGCAAAGGGTTAAGATTATTTGAGGGTTTTAGATGCAAGGTTACATCTATTCATTTTTCACAATCATTTAACTATGAATTCAAAAACGTTTCTATATTCGCTACCTACAATATAATTTAAGCAAAACTCAGACAATCGGTTCTAAAATCTGATTAAGAAGCAAAAACACTTTGATACATTTGAACCACAATTGGCGCAGAGACGCTCTGAATGGAGGAGGCTGTTTTCTGCCCTGTGCACCCGAGAGGAGCGTTGCAGGCGAGATGATGATGATGATGACATTTGAACCAACCACAAGTCTTGACTCCAGATTTACAATAATGTGGACTGCATGTTAGAAGAATGAGCGAATGCAAGAGGAGTGCCATGGATAGAATGAGTGTAAATAAGTTACAATGTACAGGACATAATATTGTGGAAGGAAAATATGACAAAGAGGATATACCTACTTGTCTGAAAGAAGGGGTGTGAGAAAGTGCAGGTGTCCGAGAACTACGTCTCAAGGCAGGCCATGTGTTGAGAAAAATCCATGTGCGTAACAAGTTGCAAACTCACTTTATTTTACAATGTTGAGATGCAAAAACACTTCAATCCAAAATTCATTTGTATTTTTTTTTAATAATTTCGTGTGTTTTTTTTACTAAGCTATAATAGATTATCATAATGATATCAATAAATTTTGATACAGAAAAAAACATTTTCAAAATTTAATATAATTTAAAATATTGTAGGTAGAAAAGTAGAAACGTGGTATTTTCTCAGTTACAATGTTCCAGTCTCAATCATAAATGTGACTTTGCATCTGAAACCCTCATTTGTACCCTGACCTAAGCTATGTTTTAAACATTTTGTTTAAGCAGTAAATTTGAAACATCATAATTTATATAACACAATATAAGTAATTTTTTTTACATACCTAACAAGATACTTTTAAGCTAAAAAGATTTTTTATATCTACAAAGACAGAGGAAGTATTCCGTTGTTGGCGCTACAATTTATGTATTTCTAATAATTCGTACAAGTAATTAAATTAAAAAAAAATTGTCCTAAGTGGACTACCTGAGGGACGGCACCCACCAGGAAGACCTCCAAAACGATGGAAGAACAGCTAGCTGGACATCCACATCGCAGGAGAACAGACCATTGGGTCTTACAAGAGATTAACAAGAAGAATTAAATAAAAAAATGAGTATTTATTTTGAGTATTTTGGTGGGTTTTTTTAAGCTCCATATTAAAAATAATTATGAATAGGTATTCTAAAAAAATTGCAACGAAATTGACGAAATTTGGATGCTGAGTAGGTACCCTTGAATAAATAATGAGTATAAGATTTGGATCTAACCAGCGATAATGGTTTTTTATGTTATTTTCTTTTAGCCAGGGTTAACTTAAGACAGTCTACTAAGTATGAAGTAACTTTGCGACTGAAGAAGACATGCGAAGACGTTAAAAAAAAAATTCAAGTCAAAATAAGAATTTTCTCTGGGAATATGGCTGAAAGTATTTTAATTATAAATCAACTGTTATAACTTAGAAACGTCAAATTGTTACTCATGAAAGCAGAATTTTTAGCTTAAACAACAATAAATAACATACAAAAATGTGTTGATTTAAGAATTTATTTCTAGAATATCAGATTTTTTACCTAAAGATGTAGTAAGTCTGTCAAACTGTCAGATTTTTGACCTAAGGATGTAGTAAGACTGTCAGACTTTTGACCTAAAGATGTAGTAAGTCTGTCAAACTGTCAGATTTTTGACCTAAGGATGTAGTAAGACTGTCAGACTTTTGACCTAAATATGTAGTAAGTCTGTCAAGCTGTCAGATTTTAGACCTAAGGATGTAGTAAGACTGTCAGACTTTTGACCTAAATATGTAGTAAGTCTGTCAAACTGTCAGATTTTTGACCTAAGGACGTACCTAGTAAGACTGTCAGACTTTTGACCTAAAGATGTAGTAAGTCTGTCAAACTGTCAGATTTTTGACCTAAAGATGTAGTAAGTCTGTCAAACTTTTGACCTAAAGATGTAGTAAGTCTGTCAAACTGTCAGATTTTTGACCTAAGGATGTAGTAAGACTGTCAAGACTTTTGACCTAAAGATGTAGTAAGTCTGTCAAACTGTCAGATTTTTGACCTAGGATGTAATAGGTCTCTCTGTTCAAGCTAAACTGTACAGAAATGGCTTATATTATTAAAAATTGTAATTAATATTATTATGTATAGGGAAACATTATGAAATATTTGGTCCAAAGACAATAATCACATGAAATAATATCAATATCAAAGGAAAACAACAGTATGTCATTGTTCCTTGAAAGAGTTAATAACGGCCATTCAAAGTTTTTCAATATAAGTACAATTGAGGTGTTTAGACAAAATAAACAAATAGTAACAATTATTGAAAACTTCAGACGTATTTTGAAACCTCATTTAGGTCCCGTAAGGGTCTTAGTTTTAACTAGAGCATGGGTGGCCAACCTTTTCAGCAGCCGGGCCAAATTTCAGAATGAGATTTCCTACCAGGCCACACAACAATATACTCCATATATGGAACATTTGATAATTTTACTTCACCTTAAAATTTCTATCCCCCGTCGCTAAATTTTCAAAATGGTATAGAAATTTGAAATGTTTCAAACTCCTCGGTTTTCTTTTAGAATATTTTCTCAAAATACCTCTTTCATAAAAGTAACGGGAACTTGTACTGAATATTATTAAAAAAAATTGTGCATATGCTTCGCGGGCCGCGGGTTGGCCACCCTTGAACTAGAGCGTCAATTTATATACTGGCTCTATGAGGCGGTTGCGTAAAAGTCAACGTATCATTTATAAAAGAAAATTCATTATCGTCATCATTGGTCAAATAGTAACCGAAACTTCCATCATTGGATAATTGATCAGCGCCTCCGTTTCTACTAAATTCATTACGACGTACACTCCACGAATATTCCTGCTGACGTCCACCACGATAAACACAAACGGACGTATTATCGTCGGACTTTTTACTGTTCTTTTTTCCTTTATCTAATTTGGAGCGTTTCGAAAAAACTTTAGATGAATCTAAAATGTTATCGTTGCCGAGGCGAAAATCTGTTTCGTCATAAAAATAGCTACTGCTCTGCTGTTTGCTATTTTTTTTCTTTTTATCTTTAATATTTCTATCGACGTTCTTCATTAACTTCCTCTTTGAGTAGCTAGGACGTTCTTCTTTGTACGAATCTTCCATTAGTGGATCGTGGCTTCGTTTCTCGTTCTCCGATCTTCCGTCAAATGAGAAGAATGAACTTCTACGGCTTTCGTACAACTGAGAACTCATATATCTCCCATCCGTATCGCTCGGTGATGTCATTTTGCTAGGTCTTTCCATGTTGCTTCTGAAATTAAAAAGTAATATATTAAAAATGTTTTTAAACATGCTAAATTGTACAATGCAATATTGATTAATATATTTAATGGTTAGTATTAAATAGACGAGTAACATAAGACTACAAAATTGCGATAGAGGATGGAATTCTATATAAATATATCCTTACATACTTCTTTTACATTCTTACAATTTGTCATGTACGCACACGATCAAGCCACGTAGTTCTTGGAAGTCCGCGCTCTCCTACACCCCCTCTTTACAATAGATACATCCTCTTTGTTCTCCTTTCATCATCAATTAGTTCAACGAGTCCAAACCGCTACAACTTATTTACACGCATTCTATCCACAACATTCGTAAATATGTTAGTTTGTAAGTACTATGTTCTAAATGGACTCCCTAACTAGGAAAGACAGGTAAAATAATGCACTCTTTACTATGTCTTATCCTCTCAGCAGGACTTCAGTAAAAAAATATTTTAAATATCTAATTTATCGATAAAGATATAACAGTTTCAAATAGGGGCATGTGGGGTATCAAACTGAAGTTTTTATACTGGGAAGAGATTTTTAGTATTTTCATTCCATGGAAAGGCCTACGCATTTATTTATTTATTCTTATTTAGATATTCTAACCTGAATGTATCATAGTTCAACATATTTTTAGATCGGTCCATAAGCTGTTCTCTGCGTCGTCTCACCAATTCTCTAAAATCTTCCTCTTCTATATTGAATTCTGGATTCTTTGCGTTCATGAAGAGATAACCCGACGCTGAATTGAGCCGCAGCGTTCCAGACTGACTGAGGTTCTTAGATTTCTCAATATGACGAGGCATTCTAGTCAGAAGACCACTCTTCGCACCTTGCGATTGCTGTTTGGACTTGCCCGCTTTCATCGGAGGTGGAATTGGTGACAGGGGATCGTGATATTGTGAAGATCTGTAAAATATATAATACACACTTATAATATTTCTATATATCGACTGTCCAGTTCTACAACTGAATAAATCGAAAATTTTGATTTGATTGGTAATACACACAATCAACACTTTTTTTTAAAAGATATATCTGGGTTTTGTTATAAACCCAAATACAACTTATTATAATTTGGTTTTTATTTTTACACCTTTGGGTTAGTTGGAAGAGATTGCGCCTTTGCAATAAACTCACCCTCTGTATTTATTTATTTATTTAATACATAATCGGCTATCGCTTTTTACATCAATACATACATTACACAATAATAAAATCACCAATTTCCAATCAAAAGCATTAACAATTACTAAAAACATAATAAAAACAATACAATAATTCATCAACTTATCCATCTCACATCATCAGTTACATACAATCCTCCACAAATCTCATATAAAACACAGAGAACGTTAATACAGTTTCAATAAAAAATTTCACAAAGCAATTAATTGTATCTAACTTGAATGTGTACCTTTAATGCAATTGTTTGTAATCAATGTACAGTAAAGAATAAATAAATATAAATATATCTTTATTACTATAGTATATCTGTATAAATACTATAGTATCTCTATATCCCAAGTGGGGAAGGCAGAGAGAAGAATTTGGTAGACTGTTTCTCTATTGAGGCGAGAATCAATATTCTTTGAGAGAATTAAGGAGTTTTCCCCCGAGGTCGGAGTACCTGAGGACCATCCGAGACATCACACAGATAGTGCGTGGAAAGAGGGCATCTCTGATTACGCTCAGACGAGGGAGTGATATTATTAATGCTGGAGATGTTAATTATAATTCAAAAGGCAAATTGCCATAAATGTTTCAAAATAAGAGATGCAACAAATATAAGGCAACTATTCGGTATCTGTCTATTAGGCAACATTTTTACTATTCGGTCGAACACCGAATATTTAGTCTATTATTCGGTATTCTGCCGGATGGAACTGGATGGAACTAATAATAGCTTGTAGATTGTTGCTATTTCATTATCAGCTGCAGATGCATAATTTTATTAATCCTCAAATATCTAATTAATTAATTTAATTTGATATGGAGTGAGACAACATAATATTATTATTGTTGGAAAACAAAAATTTCGAAAAAATTTACTACCCTGCAAGTCTAGTACATATGTATATGATACACAAAGATGTGCAGCCGGGAGTTCCGCACGCTCTCACCATTGTTTTGCTGAATATCCGGTCATTTGGCACATGATATTCGGTATTCGGTCAAATATACTATTCGTTGCATCTCTAATAATAAACTAAATAATATCCATTTCTTACTTTTGTTGTCCAAAGCAGTTACAGGGACAGCTACAGACACTTGGTGCATAGTCACCGTCATCCGCTGAGTATTGCAACATTGGTGTGCCGCCTGCAAACAGAATATACATAATATGTATAAATTAACTTCTTACAAATGGCAGAATGGCGGAATTAGTGAAGGTTGTCCATGGAAATTGAAAGTGAAGTGGTCACTTAAGCCAGCCTAGAGCCAATTAGTAAGCTTTGGGACGCCTTTCTCACTTCTTCTGATTAGATTTTGCATAATGTTATATTGTGTAAATATTTTTTTTTAAAAAAGATATATCTGGGCTTTTTTATGAACCCAAATACAACCTTATACACCTTTCACAGTAAGCTACTAAAAGCTTGTGTCGTGAAAGGGGAGATTGCAGGCGCCTGGGATCGAACCACGGACCCGTTGTTCACAAGCACGAGACTCTACCTCCAGGCTACCGACGAACTCTAACATGGTTCTCCAATCAAGATATCTGATTGATTTTGATGCTATGTAATTTTAAAAATAGACGTGGATGCGTTGATCCTAAAGATGTAGTAAACTATTTTATAAAGTGATTCTTAGTATCGAATATTAAAATTCAATACTTAAAGAATAATATCACATGCCAATAAAGAGTCCAAACTACAATTTTAATGCCTTAATGAACAGTTTTAAAAGAGTATGCCTAAATGAAAATATGCGCACGTCTTTTTTTGAATATGCAATGACGATATGATGAATAATACCTTGTAATATTTCCCTTGGATCAGCTGGAAGTCTGGTACCTTTTGACACTCCTCTGAGAATCTCTCCATCAGCTGTAATCACATCTCCCTCAAGACGCACTGCACCACGGAGAGCCTGCAAACATTACGTAACTTATTCATTTCTTAACTAATATTAAATAAATACAGCATCAAATTATTGTCTTTTTTTATTTTGCAATTCCTGTGGAGGCCTAAAACAACATTCCCAATTCCTCTGCAACATGCTTATCACATGTCTTAGAAAGTTTTGTTGTAATTATAGTTCAAACATGATTTTTTCCAGTTCCATTCCATAACTCAAAAAGTCGAAATGTCTTATATTGGAGAAATCATCATTTTTGTAATTTTGTTATATTTATATTATGCTTTGAAAACACAACAGAAAGTGAAATATACTATATAATAATAATCACACTGTTATTAAAGACATACGTTGTCTTTGTTCCATTCAATAGTTAATAAACAATTCCAAATACTTATTTGTGGAATTGAAAATAGGTACATTATTATTTTTAAACTGAACTAAATATTTAATATAAGTATAAAAGGAAGCGTGTATTTTAATAGTTACTTGTTTGTGTAATTGAAAGAGTGGCTTTGATTTTATGTATTGCCAATTTAAACATAAATTTCCAAATTTTCGACTTGTTTAGTTACAGAATTGGACAGTCGATATTCTCCATACAACCATCAATGATGTAGAAAACATCGTTTTTAAAAATTGAATTGAGAATGATTAATCTAGAATGATTTGAATCCAAAAGATGACATTTCTGAGCAACTGAAATCCAGTCTTTGACGCCTAATTGTGTCAAAAAGCCAATTCATAAAAGTTTTTAATCAGTGCAGAATTCTTTGTACCTGTATGGCTTGCTGTTCATCCCGTCTTTCGTCTTCCGTATTCATCGTTACAAATCTCAGCACCAATAAGTTAAGGCAGGCAGCTACAATGGCCAGACCAAACAGGATAAAGATGAGTGCGAATGCAACGTACGAAGGTTTGGAATTCAGCGCGTTATCTTTCTGTAAAGCAACCATGTCTCCGAAACCTGAAATATAAATGTGATAAAGTTTTTCATATTTACTAATTTTTTTATTGTTTAACCGGATTTGGGTGCTGATGATTTTGTCATCTGCACCCAAATTCGGTTAAACAGTAAAAAAATATTTGTTGCTGACTGGTCGAACTAGCAGCCGATAAAATATTGAACTTAATTGTTCCGGCGCCATTTAGACGGGAGATCGCGATCCATTTGAGATCTGAAAAATGAGATCCCAAAAAGATGGTTGCTTCTAAGTTTTGCATAAAGCGTCTCTCGATTGGTGGACCCTTACATTGTGACAGTGAGAATTGTGGAATTGGTGAACGTTGTCCATGGACACCGAAAGTGATCACTAAAGCCAGCCTAGAGCCAATTCATAAGCGTTGGGACAGCTTTCTCACTTCTTCCGATTAGATTTTACACAATGTTGCAATGCGTGGACACGGTTCATTCATGGTCCATTGTGTGGTCAATTGAGGTTTCTGATTGATAAAGTTTTTCATTCAATCATTCATGCAGCACTTTTCACAAATGAGAGAAAGGGAATTTGTGAATGGTAAGTAAAACTTATTATTAATACATACAGAATAGTTAGTACACATCTGGCTACCACACTTGTGGTAGTTATGCTGTGATAATATATAGCAGAGGTCACCAAATGGCGGACCGCCGACCTATCTTATGCGGACCTTGTGTCAACAATACAAATTAATACCTTGCGCTATGAGACATGAGTAAGTCATTTGATGATTTTTCAAACCATGAAACTTCTCACTTTGTTTGGGTCAACATATTATGTTTGTGAAGCTTGCAGCACTTTCCTAAGACGAACTTCATTAAAAATAAATTCCAGAGCAGACTTAAATAGCATTCACATTGCTTCACTTTGGATGATCATCCAGAGTGTCAGGGTCAAACCTGTTCATCGAAAGTGAACACGTCTGTTCACACTTGTTCATCCTATGCTTTCACTGCCGTGTCAACACTCACGGTCATGTTGTATGTAGTTTGACATATTTACGTAAAAAAATAATTAAATAAATAAAAAAATGAAAAATATCATTTTTCAAAAGTTAAAACAAGTTAACATAATTCTCGACAGCATGATAATTTTGTACATGATTCTGACTTTCAATACAAATTCATAGATAAAACTTGTTTATGGTCGTTTCAGTGAAAGGACCTTTCATCGAAATTATGTCGGGTAGTAATCGCTTTCCTCCATCATCGCTAGTGATCACTATTGATGAAACGCCTGTCACACCTTTTCATTTTGGACGATTATCCGGAGTGATCACTGAAAGTGAACAAATGTGAACGCCCCTTTACCGATGAACATCTCCAAGATTTAATGAAAATAGCCTGCACAAATTTTAGTCCAAACTTCAGACGGATAGTTCAAGGTAAAAAATGTAATTTCTCTCATTGATTAATTGTTCATGTACTATGTAATAAAATAATGACGCTTAACCCATTCATTTTATTGTATTTCGTAAGGGCGGGGGGTGGTTAGGGTGTTGACCCCTTCTGGACCCCGACCGTCATTTTATTTTAAAAAATCGGACTCCTTATGAAAGTAATTGGTGACCCCTGATATTTTATAATATATATATATATGGACAATTTGTAAAGCGCCGTTTACTCATAACATGACCTCAAGGGCGCTGTATAACGTATCCATCACCCGAAACTCCCAGCAAAAAGGTGTAATAAGTATAGAAATATATATACTAACCAATAGTTGTAAGTGTTATAAAGCAATAGTAAACACTATCAAAATAACTCCATCCTTCAAATCTACTGAAGGCAGCTGCTCCTCCTGCTATGACCATAGAAGACAGAGTGGTCACAACACAGATCAGGTCTAGTTCTGAGGCCTGTGTGTGCCTGCAGTTAAGAGCCTCCTTCACCCAACGAATAATCACACTGAAAAAACAAGACAACACAATATGAAACTATCACATAAGGCTCAGATAACATAATACCACTTATTCTACATTGATTCATACTAAAATAAGAATGTTACAACATTTTATAATCAAGTTCACTTGAACTAACATTAGTGTTCTATATGATACAAGTTGTATATAATTCTAATTAGGAACAATTTTACAGTTTGTAGAATACCACAATATTTCGGGCACGTTGCAAGAAGAGAGCATGACAACCTGGAAAGAGTAATTATGACTGGGGTTGTAGAAGGGAGGAGGGGAAGGGGCAGAGTGCCAATAATTCTTTTATTTTTTTTAATTCTTATCCATCATGCGTAGGCTCGAATTTGAGCACTTGCACTCGTCAGTTAAGCATTACAGTAATATTACATTAAAAGAGAATAATAACAGACAAATAATAATACAATAACGGGCACCTAACACCCAGAGAAATATCAATGGCAAAAATCAGAGTGTAAAGAGCTCTGATTTGCATCTCGTCAGAAACTGTAAGTAGTCAATTTTAAGCAGACAAGTTGTGAGAATAAAATCGAATGCTGAAAGGAGTGTATAGAGCTCAGATCAGCACTCACGTCCATTGATTATCAACCACTCATACTGGCAGTAACACCCGTTATGATCAACCAGAGGAAGCTTACATTCTGTAAAGACAATCAGAAAAACCACAAAATCAAAGCACATGTAAACAATTTAATCAAATAATCAATGCTATCTGGGATAAGATGGAGCGACCAAATTAAGGAGGTCACACACAGCTCACTACACGGGGCCTTGCACATGGCGGAGGATAACAGTATCATTCTAGTGTTTCAGGTGGACAATCAACATTAGACTGTCAACAGCCTCGAACACAATCTTAAAGATGGTTGCTGTAAGTTGACATGTACGCTCAACAGATGTCAAACGTAATGGTTTGAAACAAGAATAAAGTGCAATTAAACCAGCCTAAGTCTGTTTGTAAGCATCAGGACACCTTTCCTGTTTCAATTGATTGACTTGACATATTCAACACGATGAAATGCAATTATTTTATATTGACAAAACAATCATGGAGATAAATAATTTATTAAATTTCCATGCAAATCTGTTGGCAACAGGGTTTCATATAAACTGTAATATTGTATCACTTATATTGAAATATAAAAATATGAATTAGATATTATATACCTGCTGAGCATGTTAACCCTTTCACCAATGCTCTGGAACATGACGAGTCCTAGAGGAATACCCACAATGGCGTAGAACATTGTGAACAGCTTACCACCGATGGTGCAGGGTGTGGAGTGGCCATATCCTGTAATGTACATCTTATTATTTATTTGCTTATTAATTTTCTTTACACGAGACTTGTCTCTATAAGGAGGATGTTTAGATTTAAGTTTTTATAAAATAGTCTTTGTATTGTTATTAGTGATGTAACAAATATTCGCATTCGCGAATATTCGCAGATTTCAAAGTATTCGCATTAGTATTCGCAAAAATATATGCGAATGTTTTGTGAATATTATTTCGGTAATAAAGTATCGGATATTCGGTAAAAGTACTGGATACTTACCCGGTACATTGTAGAAAAAGGTACTGCAAGAAAATATTCTTAAGAAAACCGAGTTTTTGAAAATTTTAAATTCCTATACTATTGAGTTCGTCGGTAGCCTGGAGGTAGAGTCTCGGCCTCGTGGACAAGGGGTCCGCGGTTCGATACCAGGTGCCGGCAAACTCCCCTTTCACGACACAAACCTTTTAGTAGCTTACTGTGAAAGGTGTATAAGGTTGTATTTGGGTTTATAACAAAACCCAGATATATCTTTCTTAAAAAAAAATACCTTTTTGAAAATTCGGCGACGGGGGAGGGTAGAAATTTAAGCACGTCAATATTCGGTATTAATTTGCATCCGCGAATATCCAAAATCGCACATTCGTTACATCACTAATTATTATATTTGTATTAATTGTTATGTTCAATAAAATAAATAAAAAAAATCTTTCAAACAACATGTTAAAAATGTCTATGGTTGAAGGTTGTTTTTTTTATGGTAAAAGGTAACAGTTTGTGTATGAAAGAAAGATGGAATGTGAGTAGTGGAAAAGAGAGAGGGTGCATTGTTATTCTGAGAATGGCGGAGCGAAGGGAGTCATTATCCAGCGAGATGATGGCAGAAGCAATATTTTCCAAGTAACCCAACTAATACATTGTATATAAAGGTACTATGAGAAAATATTGTGTAAGAAAACTGAAGAGTTTTTGAAATATTTCAAATTCCTAATTAGTAAATTTAGCGACGGGGGGTAGAAATATTTTGATATTCGAGACCACTGCGTGCCGCAGAATTCTAGGAAGAAGTTTGGTGTGCCGTAGATGAGAAAAGGTTGGGGAGCACTGCTGTAAAGGACCTCCGGGAGATGTTGAAGAATAAAGAATAAAGGTTTTGTTTTAATGTTTTTGTTTGCTTTATATGTATTGATTGATTATTGTAAAAATAAGTTTAAACCTTATTAATGTAAAAGGCTAAAAGCTGTTGATGATAGAAATAAATAAATGAAGATAATAGCAAACTCCCCTTTCACAACACAAGCTTTTAGTAGGTTACTGTGAAAGGTGTATAAAACAAAAACCCAGATAATATATCTTTTTAAATTATTACCTATTGTAGTCAATACAGTGGTCGCATAGTAGAAGGCTCCGGTAAACTTCCATTGCTGTCCCGCCTTGTGAGGCTCCGCCTTCAGAACTACAGTCTCCATTATCTTGAAGTCTTCGGAAGAGATGTTGTACTTGCTCTTAACCATATTCTCTATGGCTGAAAAAAAAATACAACAGAAATGATGATAATATATTACTATTTTTGACGCACATAATTATCATGTACCATTTATTATTATTTTTTAAATTGTTTTGATTATTGTATTCAAGTGTACATGTGAAAGTTGTTTTTTTTTTTGGTATTGCCCCAGAACAGACCTTTAGTCTAGTGGGGCAATATATTTCATAATGTTGATATTTTTGTTTGTTTGTACATATTTACTGTTTTTTGGGGTAAATAAATAGATAAAAAAAAATGAGACTATCATTAAAGCGTAAATATCCATGTTTGAGAGAAAAGGTGCTCAAACACACATTCGTTAAATTTAATCCCGAAAATTTCAGGACTAAAATGCGACCAGCATCTCGGATCAAATCCTCTAATTGCGATGCCATTCTAACTTAACTTCTAATTGTATTTAGCAATGCAACACTCTTACATTGTGTAAACATGGTTATTTAATCTATATTATCTGATTGGTTTCGTCATTTAGACGTTATGTTCAAACTTGCTAAAACAAATATATTTGTAGATATAAAAACAACTCCATGTACATACCTTGCAAAACTTCCCATCTTCGCTTCTCCGTTTCAGACTCCAAAGCGTCAAAAACGGCCGCACCAATCAGCAAATATGTGAATGTACACACGATCAAAGATATTGTGCGTACATTCTGTTTTTTCATCGCCCCCGCGCGCCCCGCGCCCCACTCTTCCTCTTCGAGCCACAGTTTGAAAGATCTTCACGCACAATTCAAACTTTAAAAAAAATCCGTATCTAAATACGGAACACTAACTAAATTAAAAAGTTTGGCATCTTTTTAACAATTATTATTTAAAACTACACATTTTGAGTTTTTTTTTTATTTCATTTCTATTAAAAATGTGTAAATTTTACAATAATTTAAATATTTGAAATTGAAAATCAATGTCATTCTTTTATGTCCACCATTTTTTTGTTTGTATTATTATACCATCGCATTCAAAACATTCCAAATTTGAAATTGAAGTGATTCTCTTTTTTTGACTGTCATTTTGTTTCTTGATTATTCTTATAACTATAATTTGACAGTTTCATATATTTAGTTTTACACTGAATATGTTCCAAATGTGAAAATTTGTAAAAAGAACAACTCGGTGTCATTTTTTGAATTCAAAATTTACATTCTTTAGTTCAATGATTTAGAAAAGTTTTTTCAATATGAATATAGCATCATTATCTCACATTCAATTCTTGTAAACTAAAAACTGTTTTTTGTTTTTTTCAAAATCACAATTACATCATCACTAATCGGAAGAAAAAACGAATATTCTTAAAACTGGCGACAATGACTGATTCTTACAACATTTTGAAATTTTTTTTTTTTATATATTGTATTAGTTTATTTGAAAATGATTAAAAATTTTCATCCTTTAAGTTAATTGTATCTTTTATTGTTATGTATCAAAATATAATAAATTAAATTTCACTACAGTCACATAATTCTAAATTTAAAAATTTAAAATTTAGGGAGTAGCGCTGTTTTTTATTTATTTATTTCTTCTCAAATCTTGCACTATTTCTTTTTATATATCTCTTTTTTGATGCACCCTGATGTTTCCTTTTTGGATTTGTAAGATCACAGTAACATTCTAAACAAAGTATTTCTGTAATTATTCTTAATTCGAAATTGTGACATTTTAAATTCCACTGTTAGTGGGGACAAATATTAAATTTTTAAAAAATGTTCTTTATTTTTTAAATCAGTTAATTCACAACTTTCAACATGCGTATATAATAATGAAAACACACTGTTTTTTTCCATTTCTAAACACATTTGGCTAAAATTTTTAGCAAAATATTATTGGAAGATTTTCTTAAGACAAATTTTTTTCACGTGGTTAAATATGTTTGGCATCTTACAGCTTGTAAAAAGGATTTATTTGTTAAAGAAGAATTAAAAAACCGTTGGCAAATTATTTATGAAGACATTGTATACGATCTACGGATCACTCACATTATGTGATAAGCATAATATTATAATATGATACCTCCATCTGTAGAGTAAATCATCAAAACTATTCAAAATTGTTCCCTTCTGGAAGAATTTCTATATTCAAATAATTTAATAGAATTTTTTGAATTTGAAATACATAATTCTTTTTATTTTCTCGTTTTCCATTCTTTCACAGTATTCAACAAGACACTTCAACAACAATGATTAATTCAAATTTATAAATGGAACACTTCATCTGTCATTCTCTATGATTATTATTTTAATTGTTCTTGTGAATTTATTGAAGTGCTAAAATATCGGATATAAATATAAATCATAGAAATTAATATATTCTTGCAATTCTTTTTTTAAAATCATTATTTACTGGAAGATTGGCACTATTTTCAATTGCTGCTTTCATTCAGATCTCTATGATTCCATAGACATTATTTTTAATTTTAATGTGTTGAGAGGTCCTTCTAGATTCCATTTCCTTTTTGATTTTATTTTCCTTTTATCCATGATGAATTTTCACATCCAACGTTGGCAGTTCAACGAACAAAGAATTCTGGAAAAAAAAAAATTACGGGTAGTTAATTTATTTATTAATATCATTGCAACACTATCATACTTAACCACTTAGCTGCGGATTACATGCATGCATGTAATGATAAAATTTTGCGCTTCGTGCAGATTACATGTATGCATGTAATTGTACTTTATGGTTCAAATAATCATTTCTATTACAAACACCATAGAAAATAAAAAGAACACATAGAAGTTTAACTTTTCTTTGATAAATTAACATCGTTTACACAACATAACGTCGTTGCATATTCAAAAAGGGACATGTGAATTCATAAATGTTTTGACATTTCTAGAATAAACTGCTTATAATGACATCATAACCATTTTATAAAGTGATTCTTAGTATCAAATATTAAAATTCAATACTTAAAGAATAATATCACATGCCAATAAAAAGTCCAAACTACAATTTTAATGCCCTAATGAACAGTTTTAAAAGAGTATGCCCAAATAAAAATGTGCGCACATGTCTCTTTTTGAATATGCAACGACGATAATACAATGTATAAGTCAGTATTGATATGTTTATCTACTACTTCCCGCGCGAATCGGCCGCCATATTAGTACTTTAGTATGAAAACAAAGGTATATCTCATGAAATTTCTTGTTTGTTCATTATTTATAAACTTAGTTGTTGTCAGAGTATTTTTTGTTGATGCCATAAATTACTATTAATGATTTTTATAAGCTGTGGTAAGAACAAAAAACTAACAATTACAATGATTAGTGAATTTACATCAACTTTTAGTTTTGTGGAAATTAATTCAGCACAGGGTGGATGTCACTTATGCATAATATCTAGCAGGTAATTGGTTAAAGTATAATAAAGAAAATTATTAAATAATTATTAAAATGCTGCGATTGGCAGTTAATGGTAACTTTCATTACTACAAGTATTGAATTTTAATATTTGATACTAAGAATCACTTTATAAAATGGTTATGATGTCATTATGAGCAGTTTATTCTAGAAATGACTAAATATTTATAAATTCACATACCCCTTTTTGAATATGCAACGAAGATAAAATTATATATTTTTTTCTTATATATATAACAGCAAATATAAGAACTATTTAAATAATAATAAATATCTAAATTTATATTATTAATGTAGAACCTCAACATTATTCGAGTTGATTCTTCCATGATGTCCTATGAAAATAGTACAATCATGGGAGATCAATTACGGAGCTACAGGAACAAAAACCATCTTACTATCCTGGTGGATGATAGAAGTATGCTGTATTTGAACCTGTCATCTACTCCCAGTTTTCTAAGATTGTTATAATTATTATTATATACTGTATAGTTAGTACTTTACTGGCTACCACACTCGTGGGAGATATGCTGTGATGGTATGGATAGATAAATTCAGATGTAAAGATTTACTGAAAAAAATATTTTTCTATTTATAGATCACTTGGAAATTTGACACTAAAAATAGATTTCTGGAAAGAGGTCAATGTCTGGAATATAATAAATATATATACAATATATAGGTCAATAAAAAAAAAAATAACCAATAAAAACAAACGACATTTCGTCAGACAAAACACAATCACTTCTGAAGGAAAAACAACACAATATGATTATACTGTCTGTCACAGGTACGTGAAAACAGCGGCATAGGAAAATAACAAGATTTTCTTTTAACTTAATTAATACAATATTTCCTATGAATTCTTAAATAAATGAGTTTATTTTTTCTTTATTCATTGATTTTGTTTTCTTAATGAATATTATGTGAATGAATATTTACATATTTGTCAGTTTTTTTTTTTATTTAATTTTAAAGGACGATCCAGCAGCAGAACTCACGAATCCGACACTTTCCCCTCTTTGTTTCAATGTTGCCATAACAATTAACATATTTGCCAATGGTCTCGAACGTCGCGTTGTGCACAATCGGTAGATCTACCCACTAAAATCAGTATAAATGTACCCAGAAACGGTATAAATATGACTAAAAAAAATACACTATTCACTCTAAAATGATATGAGCCTTTTATTTTTACTAGTACCGACAAATGTAAAATCGGTAGAAAAATCGGAAAAAATTCCATATTGTGTTCTATCAAATCGTGGAAAAATCGTTGAATCTCGGTATTTTAGTAGGACACGGCTTATTTCGGTATTAATACATATAAAAACGGTAGGTCGAGACCACAGGAAATTTTTGCTTAAATTTGATTAATTCGTTATTCACATTTTCTATCAATTTACGTAATATAGGCGTAAGTTGCGCTCGATCCTTTTCGCATACCTCGAAACGCAAGCAGCTCGATGGTGGTGATAATGATGATGTAATTATTCACGCCACAAAATAGAAAAAAATGTAAAAGCAATTCGGATGTTCATCCAATCTCGTTATATTGAGTATTACTAATAAATGCGCATTTTTTTTACAATGGCAACATTTCATTTGACATAATCTGCAGTTGCGCATAAACACCGCACATTGCAGCCCTCTACCCCCAATCACCACCTACACAACATAATAATTGCCGCAAACCCATATTTTATCAGTGGTTCGCAACCTTTACATAACTGGATACTGAATTTGATTGTTGTAACGAGTAGCATATTTATGATAATTATGATGTACATGATTTTCCATGGAATCTCCGGCAAATAAAAGCTCTTTGAAATCCCAATTTTATTTCACTTATTATTTACGCTTTAAGAAATTTATGAATATCCCTGAATTATTGAGAGAATGTACAATGTAGCGATAAAGGATTAATTGCTGTGTACTTGTCATAGCTATGGTATAAATCATTTTTCAACGTTAATTTTAACAAAGTTGAAAAATAACACCAACAATTAGTCATGTGTAACACAGATCCGACCCGAGTCAAATGTTCGGGTCCTTCCAAATTAACCCGCGGGTCTACAGATCACCTACGGATCTTACGGGTCACCGGGTCCTAATGATCTGTTTGAGCGGAGATCCGTTGGATCTGTGAGGACCCGATGACCCGAAAGATCTGTTTGAGATGATGACATGTAGGATCCGTTTAAGCGGATGACACGTAAGTTCTGTATGTTTTGTTCACAAATTGAATAGAATGACCGTTTGTACTTACCCATACATACATACCATCACGCCGCTTCCCATACATACAAATCCGTATTCTAATAATATATTGTGTTTTATTGCTGGAAAGTATCGCAAAGTTTTGCAAGTCTCTAAAAACATTTTTCACAAAATAATACTACAATACACAAACACAAAATATTTCACAAAAAAATATCATGGCGAAACATTTTATGAAACCAATACTTTTTCATATAAAATGTTTACCTTTAATCAATAGCTTATCCACTATTTATTTCAACTAAACCTTTGCACAGTTCACAATAAAAAGTATTTTCCTATTTGAAATTAATTGGTAGTATGTTGTTTTTTTTCCTTTATGTATATTGTTTTTCTTTGTTTATGCATTATTTCTCTTGACTGTTTTTTTTAATTTGTATTATTTGTAAAGGCTGATACAGCTGTTTGTTATGTAAATAAATAAATATTTTATGGCCAATAAATGTCATTATTATTATTCTTATAATTATTGAGTACTCCGTTCAGGTATTAAGTGTAAAAATCTCCATACCGAAATACATGGATGTATATAGGTAGGGGATGGAACGTTTATAGTAATTTGTATGAATGACAGCGAAGCCAAAAAGTGAGGAAGGGAAATCGACGGTGGCCATTTTGTATGAA
Source organism: Athripsodes cinereus (assembly GCA_947579605.1). Taxonomy (NCBI): domain Eukaryota; kingdom Metazoa; phylum Arthropoda; class Insecta; order Trichoptera; family Leptoceridae; genus Athripsodes; species Athripsodes cinereus. The sequence goes on from OX388328.1 coordinate 14,674,598, forward strand.
ACACTTTATTTAACATTTGTATGGGCAATGTATGGAGATTATTCACACAGTATCAGAAAACATTATATTTACTTCTTAAAATAATTACAATGCCACATAACTTAATGTTTTCATATATTTGATGAAATAGGGAATAGGATGAGTTAATAAAATTGAGTAATTCATTTCAAAATCATTCAGTATTTATTTTTAAACATTGTTTTCATATACACACAATATGGAGAGAATGAATGACAATTGAAGGAAAATATAAAAAAAAATGTACAGAAATTATAGCTAGAAATAAAAACAAATTTTGATAGTTTTATTGAATATATAAAAATAAACAGGAGAAACTGAGTGATTTATAATAATAACAAAATGCATTGTAATTAACATACAACAAACTCAAAGCCCTCTGAAGAGCACTAACTTGTTGAGTGACTGGATGTATGCTATGGTAGGTTGAAGACATGTTGCACAGGTGGATTGATGTACGAACTCACATCTATCCTGTCAACTGTTGGTATTATATTGTCAACTGGAGGTATTGAATATTCAGCTACTGGCACCGAACTCTCAATTGCTGATGTTGTACTCTCAATTGCAGACAATATTCTGCGATCTTTCTCTGAAACATAAAAAAATACCATATAAGTACTTGTATACGCTGATCCACAATAGAAATCCACAATGAGCGACATAAATCAACCAACATTTTAAATTAATTCTACACAATTTTATAATAATGTACATAATATTATTTAGAATAGCTTCACAAAACTCTTGAAAATATTTTGCTATGCAGGTTGTATTGTGAGTGTGGCAAGAGTTATTATTTTACACATGTATTATGTAATTAGAGATAAATAACTCCAAGATGACACGGTCCAGGTTTGCAAGGACAGGTGCATGTTATTTCACAGCGTATCTATGATGATCAATGTGTGGCTTTATGTCATCTCTACACACATTCTCTATCTCTAAGCACAAGAGAAGCTGTGTTACGGAGTAAAGATTAGATATATCTAAATGAATAATATAAAACATACTAACTTGCAACTGAGTGGGAAACCCAGGATATTTTGTAAGAATGACGTTTTTCTCCAACCTCGCAGAAAAACGAGATGTTTTTGAACACAAAACACTACGTTTACTTGGTGTCAAATATTGGATAATGTCCAGTTTCTCCTTTCTGGATCCTTTGGAAAACTACAAAAAATGATTTTGTTTATAAACATGCGATAATATCATTAACCTGATCAGATTTGTATGCATGAAACATTTCATTCTAACGGGTAAACAAACCAAACATCAGATTGTAGGTTCTTTGTATTGTCAGATGACAGAATGGAAAACAAGTTACATGTGTAGATATAGGAGAATAAGGACAGATAATTATATAGAACGTTTATAACATTATTATGATCATTTATAAGTATACGAATTATAATATAAACGACTTTAAAATCGCAATATATTAAGATAAAAACTACAATACAAAACAACTTACCGAAAATATGACAATCCTGTTTCCTGCGAAAGTTGGATTGGATTTATAACCACAAGTACCACAACCATTTATAGCGCACATCACCATGTTAATCATAAGTCCTATTCTTCTAGATATAAAAACAAAAACTGATATGAAAAATTCAACTGATGTGCAAAAACTTGATACATTTTTAAAACAACTAAACATACAAGGGTTGGTTCACGGGAACATAAATGTCACTCGATGTCTAGCTACCTGAACGACCATGAAGTTGCAGTGAGTGGTGAATATAACCCTGGATAATCGTGAATAACTTTTTTATGACCCAAATGTCATCGTAATGGCGCCATTATTTGTTACGTCTTGTTTTTATTATTATTTTATATTGCTTTTATAACTTTTAAAATTATTTTTGTTATTTTGGATTCACTTGTTGTTATAATTTCTTAAATTTGTCAACGTGTAAAAGACGTAAACTATACTACTACTACTACTATACCATCACGGCATATCCCACAAGTGGGGTAACCAGCAGACCAGCTGCATGTAAGAAACATTCAAGCTGTCCTCTTCGTGCCAATATAAAATCAAGATATTCAGGATGGGTGGCAAACCTCATCGCTGAATTTAAGATGTATCTACAATGTCTTAATTTTTTCGAATACCTGCCTTTTACAGGACACTCGAAAACTTAAGGAGAAGAGTGGGAGACCAATTCTTTACCGGGTGCTCCACATATTGTGTGCTATCTTCAATTTATTTTCTACCAATAAGGTAATTGATTGAAAGTTTAAATATTCTTGCCATATTTATTGAATGTAATAAATATGAAATGAAGTAAAAAATATTCAACAATTATTGTATCAATTGTATCAATTGTATCAATTATTTACCCAAATAAAAAACTGAAATTCATGCCAATATTGTCGATGAAATAACTAAAATATCGTCTTTAAATTCAAACCATTATAGATAAATTATTCACATTTCAATTCCAAAAAGTAAACAGAAACATTATGTATAAAACCCACAAACTCTCACTTCAAAGCGGAGTGTGTTGTGATTAACATAACACTTCTGAGCAAGAGATGAAAACCAATTTCTGGCACCCTATTGTATAGAAAAATCAATGTATGCTGGAATTCTTTTTTGTTAGTTTTTAAATCTCTCTCATACTTACTCATTGGATGTTCAAGTTTGTGTATTAAATGCTGAATTGCATAGAGACAATTCAATTCTAATTCAGGATTGTGTTTGTCTCCGATGAATGTGACTAAAAGTGGGTTGTATGTGTTTAATCGCTGTTTGGCTTGAACATAGTCAAATCTCGGTTTTGCATTTTCTGTTGGAACTAGTACATATTTATACACAGCCTCAGTCAGAGCTCTGATGAACCAGATTTCCTCTGGATTCTCAATAACATTCTTGATCCATTCTTCAATTTGACGTAAACTATAAATATATTTAAATAAATATATTTATAGTTTAATATATTTAAATATATTTAAATTTAAAATGAGTTCGTCGGTAGCCTGGAGGTAGAGTCTCGGCCTCCAGAACAAGGGGTCCGAGGTTCGATCCTAGGTGCTGGCAAACTCCCCTTTCACGGCACAAGCTTTTAGCTTAGTGTGAAAGGTGTATAAGGTTGTATTTGGGTTTATTACAAAACCCAGATATATCCTTTTTAAAAAAAAAAAAAAATTTATTATTATTTGACTGGCGCCTTTTTATAGTAGCATTCAAGTTCTTTTGTGTTTCTTTTAAATGATAAAAATATTTTTGTCTCTAACGAAGGAATAAATTATTTTAATAGGTATCTTTAAATTAACAGTTAAAGTAATAACTACTTGATTAGTTTATAACTAATTGCTTTATACTTTTTTTTTAATTATGCCATTATCTAACTTTCTGAGCTTGTATACTTCACAAATACTTGTTACAAGTTTATATCCTAAATCTATCCAAACAAATTCACTGAATCAGCGTCAGAAAGTATACATGACAATTACGCAGAAATCGAGTATATTTTCTGAGACTATATTTTGTTACACATTTTGAAAACATACAGTGCAAGAACACTATGAATGCGTACTGGCATTGTATAGGTACTTTCAAAATATGCGTCGTCACTCGGTGACTGTCTGAACGCAGCCCAAATGCGATGTACCGAACAAAATTTGTTTCATACAAAATGCCCGCCGTTCCCCTCCCCGCGCAGCTACAAAATATTTACCAAAGTGTCTGTCCATTACTCTATTTAGGTCCATGCCGAAATATGAAAGACATAGTGGATCATAGACAATAAGCTATCAACACCGGAAACAGCTCCGACCCGTAGACACAGGTATATGCTGCAACCGGAAAGACCCGTGACCCGTGTATGTACCTACAGCGGAAACGGGTCTGAGCTAAAGACAAAGATCTGGGTTGTAACCGGAAAGACCCGTGACCCGAATCATATGTTCGGCTCAATGCTATCAGTGGACCCGAACGGGTCGGGTCGCCTCAAAGTGATCTGTTACCCATGACTACCAACAATCACTTCTTGTTAAACTCTCATTCATAACTGTTAAACTTCTTGCTTTTAAACAACTTTTGAACATTATTACTCTAATATTTCTAACTTGTTTTGTGGCACAAACACTCATTGAAACGAAATTCGCACGCATAATTATCAAACAGATCAAAATCACGTTAAAATTTTGTGTAAATGTTACATTTAGGAAATAACAACTTAATATACCTACCTGTAAAGTGTAAAACACAACCAATATTGTGTTTTATCCATAGATTTTGTATGGAATTCTGTGGTTTTATCCTACTCTATCTAGGTCATGGACCTAAATAGAGTAATGGACAGACACTTTGGTAAACATTTTGTAGCTGCGCGGGGAGGGGAATGACGACCATTTTGTAAGAAATAAATTTTGTTCGGTGCGTCGCATTTGGGCTGCGTTCAGACAGTCACCGAGTGATCAGTCGACGACGCATATTTTGAAAGTACCTATACAATGCCAGTACGCATTCATAGTGTTCATGTACTGTATGTTACTATGTTTTCAAAATGTGTAACAAAATAAGAATTATAGTCTCAGAAAATATACTCGATTTCTGCGTAATTGTCATTTATAATTTCTGACGCTGATTCAGTGAATTCGTTTGGATAAATTTAGGATATAAACTTGTAACAAGTATTTGGGAAGTATACAAGCTCAGAAAGTTAGATAATGGAATAATTAAAAAAAAAAGTATAAAGCAATTAGTTATAAACTAATCAAGTAGTTATTACTTTAACTGTTAATTTTAAAGATACCTATTAAAATAATTTATTCCTTCGTTAGAGACAAAAATATTTTTATCATTTAAAAGAAACACAAAAGTACTTGAATGCTACTATAAAAAGGCGCCAGTCAAATAATAAATAAATATTTATTTATTTATAATTTACGTCTTTTACAGGTTGACAAATTTAAGAAATTATAACAAAAAGTAAATCCAAAAAAAAAAAAATTTTAAAAGTTATAAAAGCAATAAAAAAAATAATAAAAAGACGTAAAAAATAATGGCGCCATTACGATAACATTGGGTCATAAAACGCTCTAAGTTATTCACGATTATCCGGATTACATTCACCACTCACTGCAACTTCATGGTCGTTCAGGTCAAACGACGCCGAGTGACATTTATGCTCCCATGAACCAACCCTTGTATGTTTAGTTGTTTTAAAAATGTTTCAAGTTTTTGCACATCAGTTGAATTTTTCATATCGGTTTTTGTTTTTATATCTAGAAGAATAGGAATCATCTTATGATTAACATGGTGATGTGCGCTATAAATGGTTGTGGTTATAAATCCAATCCGACTTTCGCAGGAAACAGGATTGTCATATTTTCGGTAAGTTGTTTTGTATTGTAGTTTTTATCTTAATATATTGCGATTTTAAAGTCGTTTATATTATAATTCGTATACTTATAAATGATCATAATAATGTTATAAACGTTCTGTATAATTATCTGTCCTTATTCTCCTATATCTACACATGTAACTTGTTTTCCATTCTGTCATCTGACAATACAAAGAACCTACAATCTGATGTTTGGTTTGTTTACCCGTTAGATTGAAATGTTTCATGCATACAAATCTGATCAGGTTAATGATATTATCGCATGTTTATAAACAAAATCATTTTTTGTAGTTTTCCAAAGGATCCAGAAAGGAGAAACTGGACATTATCCAATATTTGACACCAAGTAAACGTAGTGTTTTGTGTTCAAAAACATCTCGTTTTTCTGCGAGGTTGGAGAAAAACGTCATTCTTACGAAATATCCTGAGTTTCCCGCTCATTTGCAAGTTCGTGCGTTTTATATTATTCATTTAGATATATCCTTCAATTGTCATTCATTCTCTCCATATTGTGTGTTTATGAAAACAAAGTTTAAAAATAAATACTGAATGATTTAGAAATGACTCCATTTTATTTACTCATCCTATTCCCTATTTCATCAAATATATGAAAACATTAAGTTATGTGGCATTGTAATTATTTTAAGAAGTAAATATAATGTTTTCTGATACTGTGTGAATAATTTCCATACATTGCCCATACAAATGTTAAATAAAGTATTTCCTACAAAATGGCCACCGTCGATTTCCCTTCCTCATTTTTTGGCTTCGCTGTCATTCATACAAATTACTATAAACGTTCCATCCCCTACCTACATACATCCATGATCTAGGTCCATGATATTAATATCACAATGTCATCTATGGTATTTGATATAGTCATAGATTTTTATGTGGGTATTGCATAGAATAATAATATATATACTACATTAACATAATATATGTACTCTTAGACATAACTGGATGAATAACTCGCCGCGTATCGCGAGCCAACGACAATTTGGCGGCAAATTGTGCTGTTAGGCAAAAGTTTAAAAATGGCCGAATTTTCATAGTATGAAAGGCTATAAAAAATCCTCGCCTAGCAGAAACTGTTATTGTAATCATCGATTTCTTATACAAAAATTAATTATGAACAGTGTACCTACATGATGATACAGATGTCATATTTTTACAGTTGATAAATATTTCTGGAATCGACAATTAAATAAGGTGCCTCCTTTATAGCAAATAAAACAAGAAATATTTTATTTTACTTTTAATTACCGTTAATTTAAAAAAATACCAATTAAACTAAAATATGTGTATTAAAAAAGAATTAATTTCACTAAAATAGGATATAATAAATAAATATTATAGGAATGATCAGCATTTTCTAGGGTCATTTTATGACACCAGAAACTACATCTATTTACTACTATTATTACTTATTATATGTATATAGGTATCTATGCCATTACCATATTTTTTCCCTCTATATCAATTATTTGAACTCAAATAATATTATTACTACATTACACAACCCTACAGTATTATTTTTACTAATTTTCTTTTACGATAGCATTATAATTGTTATAGCTACACACATGTATGTAGACTTATTTTATTATCACCATTTTATCTTCCTTCTCTCTATTCTTAGATAATTTCTTATTAATGTATTAATTCTCTCTATTCTTAGATAATTTCTGATTTATATCTAAAGTAGCATTCACATTGCTTCACTTTGGATGATCATCCAGAGTGTCAGGGTCAAACCTGTTCATCGAAAGTGAACACGTCTGTTCACATTTGTTCATCCTATGCTTTCACTGCCATGTCAACACTCACGGTCATGTTGTATGTAGTTTGACGTATTTTCGTATAAAAATAATTAAACAAATTCAAAAATTAAAAATAACACATAAATTAAATTAATATAGCTCTCGACTGCATAATAATTTTGTACATGATTCTGACATTCAATACAAATTCATAGAGAATTAAACAAAACAACTTGTTTATGGTCGTTTCAGTGAAAGGACCTTTCATCAAAATTATGACGAGTGGTAATCTCTTTCCTCCGTCATCGCTAGTGATCACTAGCGATGAAACGCCCGTTCACATTTGTTCATCTTGGAGGATCATCCGGAGTGATCACTGAAAGTGAACGTATGTGAACGACCCTTTACATTAAAAAAAACATGATTATGGCTGACCATGTTCATCCGAAACGTCGGAAATATGTATCCCATCAGGGAATAATCCAAGTACACGGAGTAATCCGATACAAAATTTTATATAAATAATTTTATATAATAAATATTATAGGAATCACGGGATTGTTAACACAGGAAACTGGGGTAAATACTTAAATAAAACAAGTTATTTGTAAATACTTTATCTGTATATTTTGAAGCAAATACAATAATTTTTGAAGCATTAATAGATCTAATCACAAAATAATTAAAATACATTCAAATAACAAATAATATTGCAGCACATGAAACTATCATACGTAATACATCGGATTCAATTAAAATATAATCATAAAATATTAAACATTACTAAAAGTAATTAGTTATTAGTATACTTTTGTCTTATAGTAGTATTATTTTAAAGTCCCTTTACTCCATCGATTTGTGCAATTATAAGACGAACATGAAATAACCATTTTAGCGATTAGGAGAGTAAATTATAATTTAAAACGTCGAAAAATCCTTAAAGCGCACTTATAAACACGGAAACACGCACTTCTCTTTTGCCTAACAGAAACGTCAAACGCTAGAATTTTTTGGACCGCGCCAAGAACATACAAAATCATAGAAGTTATTTATCCAGTTATGTAGTACCTATATATATCTATGGGGTATTGTTTATTTTCGACATGTTGGTCACGTGTAACATCATGGCCGCCGTACTTTTATACTTGTGATTGTTCTTGTGTCATTTGCAAGTGGAAATTAGTAATAAATATTATTTGCGTCCATATCGGACATCGGTAATGTAAACATCAGCCAGAAATCATGCCAAATAGATTAATATAGAACATATTTGTTGTGAATGGATGTCAATGGATGGAACCAGTGCTGATGTACTTAATACAACTGACGACCGACAGGATGAATCCGTCTTGTGTGATATTTAAGTTAAGTTTGTTTCACTGAAAATGATAAATTGGACGACTCTTTCACGAACACTGTTGTGAAGGTTGAACCAATGGAGGAAGACAAACAGGATGAGTACGCCTTGTCTACGAACATCGTTGTGAAGGATGAACCTGTGGAGGAAGAAAAGGGAGATGTTGGAACGTCTGTTCCGTATGGTGACATTGATATATATGAACAGGTTATAAAGATTGAGTATGAGAGAGACAAACAGGATGAGTACGCCTTATCTACGAACTTTGTTGTGAAGGATGAACCTGTGGCGGAAGAAAAGGGAGATGTTGGAACTTCTGTTCCGTACGGTGACATTGATATATATGAACAGGTTATAAAGATTGAGTATGAGAGAGACAGTAATGAGACAGAGGCTAGCACATCTACTCAATGTACAAGAGATACACATCTAACAGAGAATCAGACTGAGTTTAAAGAGCTGCATAGTGACAATACCGACGTGAAGGATGAAAAGAAGGAATCTCACCGAAGATCATTTGATTGTAATAGTTGTACAAAAAAGTTCCTCGAGTTAGATGATCTAAAGAGACATAAGCACATCCATTCTGGTGAGAAACCTTTTGAGTGTAATATTTGCGAGAAAAAATTTTCTTTATCACGTTACTTGATTGCTCATAAATTTATTCATTCTGGTGAAAAGCCTTTTGAGTGTAATGTTTGCCATCAAAAGTTTACCTATAATAGTTCTTTGTGGAGACATAAACATATTCATTCTGTTGAAAAGTCTTTTGGGTGTATTATTTGCAAGAGTAAATTTACTAGCAAAGCTGATTTAAAACAACATGAAATTATTCATTCTGGTGAAAAGACTTTTGAGTGTAATATTTGCTTTAAAAAGTTCACTCACCGTAGTTCTTTGTGGCAACATAAATTTATTCATTCCGGTGAAGAACCTTATGATTGTAAAATTTGCTTTAAAAAATTCACTCGAAAAAGTCGTTTGAAAGCACATGTATTGATTCATTTTGGTGTGAAACCATTTGAGTGTAATATTTGCACTAAACAATTTAACTGCAGTAGTTCTTTGAGGATACATAAATATAATCATTCTGGTATAAAGCCTTTTGAGTGTAATATTTGCAAAAGTAAATTTACTCACATAGGTCTTTTAAAACAGCATAAACTTATTCATTCTGATGTTAAAACTTTTGAGTGTAATATTTGCCATCTAAAGTTCACTGAAAGCAGTAGTTTGGAAAAACATGGATTAATTCATTCTGGTGAGAAAGCTTTTGAGTGTCATATTTGCTCTAAAAAGTTCACTCACCGTAGATCTTTGATTACACATAAATATATTCATTCCGGTGAAAAACCTTATGAGTGTAATATTTGTTTTAAAAAGTTCACTGGAAAAAGTAATTTGAAAAGACATGGATTGATTCATTCTGGTGTAAAACCTTTTGAGTGTAATATTTGCCAGAAAAAATTTACATCCTCCGGTAACATGCAAGCGCATATTCTTATTCATTCAAGATAATTGTTAATATGGATGGATGAAATAAATAAATAATTTTTTTTATGGGAAAATAATACTCGGTAACGGGTGGGACCGCTAAATGATCATAGTTCCGAAGAAAATAAATTGTACTTTATTTTGATACAACGTACCTACAATTACCGGTCAATTTCTACTATAGGTTATCCAATAGTATTCAGTTAGAAAATATAATATTGATGATCATTGTTGTATTCATTTTTATTATCTTTCTCTGTACACCGTTACAAGATATCATGGGGCATCCAGGTATGAGATGGGTGAGGGGTACAAATTGTATTTATAATATAATTTGTATTTGTAATGATTAATTACTATTCCTGTACATAGTCGAATATCATGTAATTAAAAAAAATAATTACTTATGCATTTACATTAAATTACAATCACTGGGCAAGATGCACCCCCTCGCCCCCCATATGGCTTCTGTGATATCTTCTTACGGCGCACAGTGAAAGCTAATAAAAATACGTAAAATTATGATCATCAATATATATTTTCTAACCTATAGTAGAAATTGACCGAATAACGAATGTATACTTTTTTTTTAACTAATAAATTTGTAATAATATTTATATTATAATAATTTTTAATTAATAAATCTTCTTACCTATAATAACCAATGTATATACTTTAACTGTCTAAAAAAAAGGTGCCAACTCCAAATATAATGTACCCTCAATTTTTTTTTAATTATTATAATATCTTCCCTTCTCGAGGTGCCATTTCAGGTCCCCCCGACGTCGGCTATCACCCTGGCGTAGGCCTCTCTGTCCTGTGCTAGCCGGAACAGCTCCTCCACCTTCCGAACCCCGGTCCACTCTCGGATATTTCTCAGCCAGGACATCTGCCGCCTTCCTACACCGCGACTACCCTCAATTTTTCCCTTCAAAATGAGTTGGAGCAAGCTATATTTCTCATTTCGAAGTATGTGTCACAAATATGTCATTTTCCTCATCTTTATATTGGATAACATCTCTCTATCTGTTCTAGCCCTCCGCAACACCTCATTATTGGTAACCAAATCAGTCCAAATGCCTCTATTGGTTCATTGTGTTCGCTTTGAGGGTCCAAGTCTCTACTCCGTACAGCAAAATGGACGAAATATAATATTTGACCATTCTCTGTCTTAGTTTAAGATTGATGTTATCGTTGCAGAAGAAAGGTCGCATATTATTGAATGCAGCTCTCGCAATCTCTATTCTGCACTTCACCTCTTTTTCGGGATCTATGTGTTCTGTTATCACACTACCGAGGTACTTGGAGCTGTGCACACGCTCTATTGGTTTTCCATTAAGCTGTAGCATGGCATCATTATGTGGTTGTCGGCTGAAAACCATGAACTTTGTTTTGGCTACGTTAATATTAAGGCCCATCTCATCGCCCACCGCACTGATACGACTCAGTAACTCCTGAAGTCCTTGTAGACTGTCAGCCAGTATCACTGTATCATCTGTGTATCGAACGTAGCTCCCCTCGACGTGTGTGTACCTAGCACTGGCTGGTTAGCGCGCGTCCCCTACCTACAAATCATGCGATACAGTGGTATCGACGGCCGGCGAACCGCAAAATTGGGAAAAAACTGATTAATTCGAATATTGAGATTAGAACCATGTGTGTTATATCTGTTGGGCTATTAATTAAAGATGTTTGTACACTTTATAATTGTTTTTATTGGAAGGACTCAACACACGCTTATGGCGGCCACGCAACAAGTGAAGCTAACCCTTTTTTGGCGCCTTTTACATTTGACATATGAGATCATAGATAACATACTCCCCCTCGAAATCACCACTTACAAAGTGTAATTTCGCATATTCATTTCTAAAATAAATATTCAAATCAAAAAAAATCTTAAATCTATTGTAAATTATTCATTAAGTGCCTCCGATGCATTTCAAAACTCTTGGATGGAAGGGCCTTTGTGAGTAAATCAGCTGGGTTGTCTACTGAAGGGATATACTCCAATTGAATCGTTCCATCTTCCACCTTTTCTCTGATAAAGTGGTACTTTATGCCTATGTGTTTGGTTTTGTTGTTATCGATATGGTTGGTGGCATGTGATAGGGCAGACTGGCTATCACTTTTTATAACAACTGGTTGATTCTCCGGCTTCAGTCCCAGTTCTTCTAGCATTGCCTTTACCCAGGAAACATCCCTGGCACACGCTGCCAACGCTATGTACTCAGCTTCCATGGTGCTGAGGGCTGTTATGGTTTGCTTTTTGCTGCTCCATATTATCGGGGCTCCACCTATGGTTAGGATGTATCCTGAGGTACTTTTTCTATCCTGAGAACTTGCCCAGTCAGCATCAGCATAGCCCATCAAAGGCAAGTCTTTGCCTTGATACACAAGTTTATAGTCATGGGTACCTTTGAGATACCGAAGTACTCGTTTTGCAGCATTCCAGTGTATTGAATCAAAGCCAGAACAATGCTGTGATAATCTGTTAACAGCATATGATATGTCTGGACGAGTCCTCTGTGATAGGTATAACAGTCCTCCTATTAGTTCTCTGTATGGAAGGTCTTCTTCAGCATGTTTAGTAGGATTCTTCGGTAAATCTGCTTTAGTTTCCATAGGAGTTGTTGTAGCATTAGCATTTGACATGCCAAAGCGCAACAAGAGCTCCTCAATATAATGTTGTTGTGAAAGTGCAATGCCACCATCCTTCAGTCTTGAGAAGGTTACACCTAATATCTTGTGCAACTCTCCAGCAAAGCTGCATTCAAATTTTCTTGTCAATATGTTTTTGATGTGTTGTCTTACTTCTTCATTTTGTGACATGACTAATATGTCATCTACATAGACTGCTATTATTGCTCTACCGCTCTCCATATCCATGGCATAAATACAAGGATCCACTTTGCTGCGAATGAAACCTATTTCTTCAAGTTGCTCATTCAAGTAATCGTTCCAGCATTTCCCACTTTGCTTGAGACCATAGATAGATTTTTGCAACTTACAGAAGAGTTTTTGTTCAGATTTTTGTGTGAAGCCTTCTGGTTGTTCCATGTATATATCTTTGTCAAGTGTGCTGTGTAAATATGCGCTCTTGACATCGTATTGGTCCAGTAACCAAGATCTCTGTACTGCGATTGCGACCATTAATCTCATGACTTGGAAGCTGGATACTGGAGCATAGACTTCATCGTAGTCTATTCCTTTGAGTTGGGTGAACCCCTTTGCTACTAACCGTGCTCTGTACCGTTTAGTTCCATTGGGTTCTTTCTTGAGTTTGTAGACCCATTTGCATTTTATGGGTTTTGCATTTTGCGGCAACTCACTTAGAGTCCAAACATTGTGTTTGTTGAGGGACTCCATTTCCTCATGCATTGCTTCTAGCCAGCAGTTGGCATTTGTGCTGGTAATAGCCTCTCTGTAAGATAAAGGTTCTTCATGAGATTCCACGTTTGAGCACTCTGGTAAATTATTACAGCATTTGGGTGCTGATTTCCTGTGCTCCCGGAGAGTCATTGGATGATTTCTCATTTGATCACCTGATGGAGTACTTTCTTCCACAAGTTGTTCACTGCTAACTACAGGGGTATCAACTTCATTTTCATCTTGATATGTTTGAATTACTTCATCAAATTGAAAATTATCCTCTCTATTGTTTCTTCTTGTTGATGAATTATCAAATTTGATCTCAATCATGTTGTCTGCATTATTTACATGTCTGACTTCTTTTAAAGGTCCTTCTTGAAATATGCAGTCTCGCGACTCAATTACTCGTTTTTGGTCAGGCATCCATACTCTATATCCTCTTCCATTTAAGGCATATCCCACCAAATAACCTTGTTTTCCTCTCGCTTCTAGTTTTGATTTTCTCTTTTGGCGAGGGACATGAACAAATGTTGAAGACCCTATGGCTCGTAAGTGTTGTACACTGGGCTTGTTACCGGTCCATAACTCGTATGGTGTTTTAAGATTATTGTGGCTGTTCGTCAATCTGTTTCTTATATAAACAGCAGTATATGTTAGTTCCGCCCATGATGACTTTGGTAAGTTAGTTTCATGGAGTGTGCTCCTCACTAAATCCATTATTGTTCTATTCATTCTCTCTGCAATGCCGTTTTGCTCAGGTGTGTATGGCATGGTCTTCTCATGGATTAATCCTTCTTTGATGCAGAAATTATCCCATTCTTTGGAACAAAACTCCATACCATTGTCAGTTCTAATTTTCTTTAATTTTTCTCCAGTTTGTTTTTCATTTTGAGTTTTATACTGTTTGAAGTAGCTCAACGCTTCATCTTTCCTCTTTAGGAAGTAAACATTTGTGTATCTAGTGGCATCATCAACTATACTAAGCACGTATCTGGCACCTCCCCAACTGGGAACATCTACTGGTCCGAGTAGATCAGCATGGACAAGTTCTAGTATCTGTTTTTCTTTCCTGTCGTTTCTGTCAGAATAACTATGGAAACTTTGTCTCGTTGATTTGCCCGCCATGCAGTGATCGCAATCTTTACTTTCAAAGTTATCACATGAGAGTCCACGTACTGCATTCAATTTCGTCATATTGACAATTTGATGTTGACTCGCGTGCATTAGTCTGCGATGCCATAATTGTAGATCAATTTGCATTGATTTTGCACTGGCTACTGATTTCATTGTTGGTATGGTCTCTTTGGTATATAAACGGTTAGAGTTTCTCGCTTCTATAAGTACTTGATTGTCCTGCATTATTTTACAACTATTTTTATTAAATATCACCGTTTTGCCATTGTCTGTTAGCTGTTTCACAGACAATATACCATGTTTCAATCCTGGTACATATAAGGTATTTGCTGCTGTAAAGTGGTCCAGTGATCCTTTGTTTGATTGAAGATTGGCCGTCACTGTGCCTGTTTTTGTGGCAGTCGTAGTGCTACCATCGGCTATTATTATTTTTTCATCAATCTCTTTGGAATGAGTGAAGAATTCTACATTTGGTGTCATATGATTTGTAGCTCCTGAGTCCACAATCCATGTGTTATCTTTTACTGCAACTACTCCACACGATAAAAACATATTGAAATTTCCTTTTAAATTCTTCACGTCCTTCTTTTTACAATATTTAGCTATATGTCCACTTTCATTACACTTATAACAAATAATATTGGTTTTTAGAGTTTTCACATCTTTTACTACATGATTATTCACTTTATTTTTATCTAATTTATCTTTCACAAACATTACACTTGGTTCACTACACTCTCGACGCCTAGCAGATTCCGCAATGATGCGTCGTTTAATGTTCGCACAATTAAATTCAGTTTCTGGAAGGTTGCACAAAGCAGAAACAACAGAATCCCAGTCTTCTGTGAGTCCACACAGAATCGTCATTGCTAGGTCACTGTCTTCTATAACGCTTCCCACTTTGGTCAATTCTGTGACCACTGAATTTATGTGTCCCAAGAAAGCTTCAACACTTTCGAAGTTGCTCGATCTTTGTGCATATAATGATCTTCGCAGTTGTACTATACGGTACTTGCTGTCTCTTGGAGCATAGAGACGCTCCAATTCTTCCCAAACATCTTTAGGCGAGTTGAGGTGACGCACGTGCATTTGTTGCTCATCACACACGCTAAGTGCTATTTTTGCTAGCGCTCTTCCTTGGCGTGATATGTGCCTTCCCATTTCATTGGCATCCAGAGGCATCACTTCTCCTGGAGTGACTGTTGTCCATAAATCAGCCTCCATAAGCACCAATTTCATTTGGTACGACCACGCGGCGTAATTGCCGCCATTCAGTTTTTCAATCGTTATTTTATCCATTTTTATGAAAATATTTTACAAAAAAACACTTTAAAATACGTGGACTGGGCCCATAACCTTTGTTGGGCTATTAATTAAAGATGTTTGTACACTTTATAATTGTTTTTATTGGAAGGACTCAACACACGCTTATGGCGGCCACGCAACAAGTGAAGCTAACCCTTTTTTGGCACGATTCCTTATTTTCTCCGGTCGTTCCCATAGAAATAGAATATACGACATCAGCGATGCTTGCCATACGGTTGGTATCGAAATGTCAAACATCCTTCAAGAATATCTGTCAAATACGGTGTATAATCGTGGTGTAATCTCAATTTGTTATTGAAGTTGTTATTTTACGGTAATTTTATTTCTCACATTAGAAATGAGTGATTCAAATGATGAAGCAGAAACTCAGCCATCTGGCCCAATTGATAATGCGTGGGCTATGGAAAATAAGTGCATTCGCCACATTATTTCCTAGTTATCGTGAAAAATATTTGAAGCAATGTTGGCCTCTGCTACAGAAAGCTCTTGCTGAATACTTTGTAGTTGGTGAATTGGATCTTATTGAAGGTAGTATGACTGTGAAAACAACAAGAAAACAGGTAAATATTCAAACCCTTAACCATTAAATAAATTTTGCATTACTTTACATATACATTTTACATATACACTTTACATATTCATAATTTATTACGTTTAATTAATTTTTAATTCTATTTAATTCACTTATTCTTGTTTATTCGTTCACTTGAATGTATTCATCTTATTTATTTCTTTTAAATAAACTCTGACCGAACCGACCTGACTCCACTATTGATGATGTACTATATGGACCATCAATCTTAAAATCAGAAGTTCTTCATGCTATATCAGCATCTGTGAATAGGAAGGCTTGTGGACCAGACGAAATCCCTACTGAAATATTGAAACTCATCGATGACCAAAACATTGACTACCTGCTAAGGTTATTTAATACTATCTATGACACAGGGATTATTCCTCACGATTGGTTAATGTCAACATAAGTCACACTGCCCAAGAAGCAACACCCTAAAAAGTGTAATGAATATCGTCTAATTAGTTTTATGAGCCATGTACTAAAAGTGTTTTTGAAAATAATTCATGCAAGAATACGAACTAAATGTGAACAAGATCTTGATGATACACAGTTTGGTTTCAGAAATGCTTTTGGTACCAGAGAAGCGTTGTTTGCAATAAATGTTTTACTGCAAAAATGTAGAGATTAACGTAAAGAGGTGTTCGCATGTTTTATTGATTATGAGAACGCTTTTGATAGGGTGAGACACGCTGAACTGATGGAAATGCTGAAGGAGTGTAATATAGACAGCAAGGAACAGCATTTTATCAAAAAATTGTACTGGTTCCAAACAGCCGAAATTAGACTAGGAAGTGAGAAGACAGATTCTATTGCAATACAACGGGGTGTGCGTCAAGGATGCATATTATCCCCTTTGTTATTCAATCTCTACTCCGATAAAGTCTTTAAAAAGGCCCTTCAAAACTCTAGCAAAGGAGTCAAAGTTAATGGTGTTGTGATCAACAACATAAGGTATGCTGACGACACAGTCATCTTGGCAGAGAGCATACATGACTTCCAAGAGTTACTAAATAGTGTAGATGTAGCTGGAGAGGAATTGGGCCTATCTGTAAATGTCAGCAAAACTAAATGGATGTCCTTTGAACGGTTGGATTACTCCGGATCATGCCTTCAGTTAAAGGGCATAAATATTGAAAAGGTGGACAAATTCAAATACCTTGGCAGTATGATAACGCAATCTCTTGACCCGGATACTGAAGTGAAGTGCAGAATTGAGGCAGCCCGTGCTGCATTTAATAAAATGAGAGTGCTCTTCTGCAACAACAATCTTAATCTGACAGAGACTCCCAAAGTCCTATGTATGGACTGTATTGCTGTACAGTTCTGAAACCTGGACCCTAAAAATGAATACGATGAATCGCTTGGAGGCATTTGAAATGTGGCTTCATAGAAGAATGCTGCGTATTCATTGGACTGATAGGGTCACAAATGTAGAGGTGTTATAAGAAGAGCTGGAATGGACAGAGAACTCCTGTTGGATGTCAAAGTGCGCAAGATCTCATATCTGGGTCATATAATGCGTGGAATAAAGTACCACATTCTGCGTTTGATTATGACAGGCAAGATAGAGTGGCGTCGAGGGGCTGGCAAAAGGCAGACATCGTGACTGCGCAATATACGAGATTGGCCTGGAATGAGAGGTGCGGAGGAGTTATTCCAGACAGCGCAGGATCGAGACACCTATGTCAGAGTGATTGCCAACGTCGGGGGGACCTGACAGGGCACCTACAGAAGAAGAAGAAATACACTTTATCATTTTTTTTTTACTTTTAATTGATTTTTAATCTTACTATATTCATTTATTCTTATTTTATTCATTCATTTAAATCTATTCATCTTAATTTATTGAGTTAAATGAGTCGTATAAATGCAAACAGCGCTATCTCCTTACAAGGAAAATTTGTGTTGGGTGTACGTATTTGAAATATTATTTAAAATATTTGCAATATATAGTGAAAAAAAAGTTTGAAAATAACTTAAGCAAAGAGAAAGTAATATTTTTTCGTTAAGAAAGTATAACTTATTACAAGATATTTGAACAAAATATTAAGATGTATTTTGCAAATTTTTATTCTTCTCATAAGGAGATAGCGCCGTTTGCATTTATACGACTCAAATACATCTTACTTTATTCATTCATTTGAATCTATTCATCATTCGTTTTAAATACATTAATGTAAAAGATGATCATAGTTGTATTTATTATTTTAATCTTTCACTGTATACTGTTACAAGATATCATGGGGCATCCAGATATGAGATGGGGGAGGGGGTACAAATTATATTTATATAATGATTTATTCGTGTACATAGTTAAATCTCATGGCATAATTATGCATGTAAATAATATTGCAATCACTGGAAAAGATGCAACCCCTCGCCCCCATATGGCTTCTGTGATATCTTGTAACGGTACACAGTGAAAGATAATAAAAATACGTAATACTATGATCATCAATATTTATGTTGTCATAATGGATACTACTGGATAACCTATAGTAGAAATTGACCGAAAATCGTTAGTAATTCGGTACTGTTAGTAGTGTTGATTGATAATGATTCATTTAACTTTGATGTTTTTTTTTGAGACTTCCAGGTAAATTTAGGTCTTTGCTGGTCCACTTATTGAATTCACATTTTGTTGTCATGTTCTACAATTGACTGTCTGATCCTGTGAATATTATAAAAGTAAAAAAGCAAGTAAAAATACATAGAAAACTGTATTTACATTACATCTACTTAACAGCCATATAATATGGAGGGAGAGAATTTTCCATTGAAACATTCCAATCTAAAGCCATTGAGGTCAAACCTGTAACTATCTCATAAATTTAGAAGTCACGATGGAAGAGCCTCAAATCAAATTTATAAACGTAATTACAAGAGCAATGGTCTGCTGATGGTAAAATTATTGTGGATTTCCAAAGAGAACATTATGGCCATTTAATAGATTTGTCAAAAATGAGATTGCCAAAACATGAAAAATAAAATATTGCATCCAAACTCAACAGCGGATTTTTTTTTAATAGGTAAGATTTTATAAAACTTTTATAGATATAAAAAATAAGGATATAATATAGCCATGAATGATTAACATACCATAACATGCATAGACAATTCACACAGATCGAAATTAAAATATGAATCTTGTATTATGGGTACCAATGTGACGATACACATATATACAATGCACTGAACACATATACATGTAACACCCAGACCCTGGACAATTTGAAAAAGGTCATTCTTCATTTTGCCCTGGCCAGGAATCGAACCCGGGACCTCGTGACTCAAAGGCAAGTGCGTTAGCCTCCGCGTCACACCGGTCGCCAATTAAAACACAACTAGTCTCAATTAAGGTAAGGACGGAGGGAGAGCTTGTCGCTTGGTTGGGGTCATGGTGGTCACGATTCTCAGCATTGAGGGACCGAATTGGAAGAAGAAGTCCCAATTAACACAGAATGAATTAACCTAGTCCCAAAGTAATAATACACGCAGCGTATCCACCCAGTGTCCCCCAGAGGCAACATCCTCAATCCTTTCCTTTAGAGTGTCTATTATCAGAGACTGATCGCTCTATGATGTCTATCTGAGCTATTTTGGATTCTAATGTTGATTCCATTGCTTTTGTTCTAGCATTCAAAGATGCTAAGGTATCTCCATTTTGTTCAATGGAGGTTTTGAGACTTTGAAATTCCTTCAGCATATTATTGTAATCCTCACGTAAAGCTGCAATCAACCTGATGATATCGTGATTTGTAGGTTCCACGTCTGAAATCTTGAATACATACCTTTAAATTTTCTGTTGAGATTGTAATAACCAATGTTTTTACTACTGATGTAGTGATTTTGCCTCTTCTGATGTTGTTTGGAGTCTCAGTATTAATGGAATATATTTAACATTATATATTTAACATTTTAAGGTTATGCCGGCTATAGCTGTCAAAATAAAATCACTTGTCCAGAAAATGACGGCTATACCCGTACAATGAAGTAATATTTTTGGTGCAATGATGGCTAAAGACACTTTATAATTCATGTAATCATGTGGCGGTAGGAAGAAAGTGTCTCTATAATAAAATGTTTTGAGTAAAAATGTCCAAGTGTATAGCTCGTAATAAGGAGTTGTTTTCGGTTATGCTTGTAAGGTTCAGTTATGCATTTCCTTTAGCATTAATTGTTTTTAGTTTTTTGCATGTTTCAAATATTCATTTTATTTTGTTCATAATATTATCGTTTTTTTTAAATAAATACGTACAGAAATAAAGTATAAAAATTATTTTATTGTATCAGATTGCATTGCCGTCTATAGCCGTCATTTTATGTGTTAGATAATAAATTATACATTCCAATCAAATGACGGCAATTGCAGTCAGTTTTTCATTGTCGGTAATACCCGTCATATCCCTAGTACGAAACAAATTTGGGCTGAAACGACAATGACGGCAATAGCCGTTAATTTTCTATCTGCTGGAAACTCATTTGAATGCATATTGAATACTAACCTTCAATAATAATTCGATCGGAATTCTAACTTGTACTTAGGTAGTTTGTTCACGAGAGATGGGAAGTGTGAAAGCGATATTGAAAGGAGAAAAGTTGCTGGCAATAAGGTAAATGGTGCAATCCGACCAATAATTGCAAATAGAAACATATCTACCACAGCTAAAAGGTTGGTGCACTCTGCTATCTTAGTGCCAACACTTATGTATGCAAGTGAGACGTGGACATGGTTATAGAAGGATGAATGTGGCATTAATGCAGTTGAAATGAGATCGTTGAGAAGGATGTGTGGTAAAAGTCTGAGAGATTGTGTGCGTAACAGTGATATACGAAAGGAATGTGGAATGAAAGTGGGTGTAATAACAAGGATGAATGTAAATAAGTTAAGATGGTTTGGGCACGTGGAAAGAATGAATGAGGACAGAATGACTAAGAAGATATATTTGGCTGAGAGGAATGGTGCTCGGAGACGTGGACGTCCTAGGATTAAATGGCAAGATCATTTAAATCAAATCCTACAGGACGATCACGTGTTGAGCACATTGAACAGGAGAGCATGCATGAGGAATTGTATGACAGTGACGGAAGCGAAAGATGTATGCAAGGATAGAAGGAAGTGGCGCTCGATCCTTTCTGCCTACCCCGCGAGGGAAGCGGCGTGATGGTATGTATGTAATTCTAAATTCTAAAAGAAATATATGTCCGCCAATGTGTTAATTGAAAGTAGTCCAACATTATCAGCCAAGAAAGCCATATAATTTGTTGTTTGTAACAGCAGATAGAGTTCACTTAGTGTCGACTACATTAAAAAATATTATGAATTCTAGATATTATTTTCTAGGTTACGAACATCGATGAGATTATAGTTGTTACATGATATTATATTATCATATAACATACTATTCATGAGATCTATTTTATGATTGAGACATAGCTTTACGCATAAAGGAAAGGATATATTTTATATTATTAACATAATTATAAACATTTTTAGGATTTGCACAGTCAGTGACGGATAACATTGGACAAAACTCCCTCTGCAGGTATGAAGAAAGTACTACTGTATACCTCAGCATTAGTAGGAAAGAGACCATTATCATCTTAATGATGTGGAGTAAGACAGCATAATGTTATTATTAATGCAATTTTTTTATTTATTTATTTATAATTTCATACACGGCACAAGGCCATTAAACATAATCAAATTAAAAAAAATCACAAACAGTTTTTTCAATCGCAGTCACACTTTCTTATCACACACACATATACACACACCTATACAATGCAGATATATAACTATAGCACCCGCCAGTAAACAAACTTATTTTATTAATACTTATAAACAATGCACAGTAAAGTTTTTATTAGAAATGCATTGTTAAAAAGTGAATAAATAAAAAAATGAATAGTTAAATTATTAAATTGTCATAGTATAATTTTATGTTATATTTTTATAAGTTATTTACTGTTTAAAATAAATACTCATATGATTATAATGTTTTTTTTTCCAATTTGTACATTCTTATATCTAGTGTCATGTTTCAATTAATGATATGCGCTGGCGCACCCAGCAGAGACCTGTAATCTCCGTAATACAGGAGAGGCGATGGTCCTGGCTGGGACATGTTTTGAGAATGCCCAATGGTATTTGGCCAAAAAGAGCACTGTTCTTCCGTCCGCAAGGGTTCCGTCGGCCCAGGCGTCCCTCTTCCAGAATTGGTCTCCCACTCTTCTGCGTAAGTTTTCGAGTGTCCTGTAAAAGGCAGGTGTTTGAAAAAATTAAGACATTTTACATCTTAAATTCAGCGATGAGGCTTGCCACCCATCCTGAATGTCTTAATTTTATATTGGCACGAAGAGGACAGTTTGCATGTTTCTTACATGCAGCTGATCTGCTGGCTACCCCACTTGTGGGATATGCCGTGATGGTATAGTAGTAGTAGTATTAAAAAAAAATTGTTTTCTATGATAATAGAATAAAATAATTAGATATCTGTGATTTTAGAATAAATAAAAATATGTTTTCTGTGATAATTTTTCGTAATACAGGAGAGACAATGGTCCTGGCTGGGACATGTTTTGAGAATGCCCAATGATATTTGGCCAAAGAGAGCACTGTTCTTCCGTCCGCAAGGGTTCCGTCGGCCCAGGCGTCCCTCTTCCACAATACACCGTTCCTATGACAACGATATCAGAGCGCAGGGAATGTCGTGGAAAGAGGTGACGCAATTGGCGCAGAGATGCTCTGAAATGAGGAGGCTGGATTCTGCCTTGTGCTCCCGAGAGGAGCGTTGAGGGCGAGATGATGATATCTGGTATGACCTATTATTAACCTAGATGTTGTTTGGTTTGGCGTTTTCTCTTAAAAATTGAGTGAGATTATCCCGATGGACTCTTAAGATATGTAATAAACTGTTTTTACTTCAGATGTGTGATTAAATTAGTTAAGAATGTTTTAAGTTAATGAAATTAGTTAAAAATTAGCAGTCGATTTAGTCTTAATGGCTGAGAATGAAAGTGATTTACAAGATATTGTTTCGTGTGTGTATGATAGCTGTAGTGCAAATGGGTTAAAAATTAATGTCGCGAAGATGAAAGTAATGGTGTTTGAAAGAGAGAGTGAAAGAACGGTATGTGAAATAAAGGTTGACGATGAATGTTTAGAGCAAGTGAATGAGTATGTGTATTTGGGAAGTATGTTTGCAAGGAATGGAAGATACGACAAGGACATATCATACAGTATGAATATGGGTCTGTAACCCGAAACATATGTAACTGGTGAATAAAGAAATTTAAAACTAAGTATTTTTACTTGTAAAATTTTTTAATCTAAAAGCTTGTGTCGTGAAATGGGGTATTGCTGGCACCTGGGATAGAATTACGCACCTCTTGTGCATGAGGCCGAGACTCTACCTCCAGGCTACAATGGAATTATTTTATCACTATACATTACCAAATTGTTTAAAGTTATTCAGATATTGTCAGTGGAATCAATAAATGAATTAGCAAATATGTAGCTGAAAAAAGTGTCTGACCTGAATACAATTTTATATAACTCTGCCTAACTGTCTGACATAGCTACAATTCTATACATAAAATAGAAAACATAGTAAGTACTAATACATTGGGGTAAGACAAGGCCTCAATGATGATTTATTTACGATCATCGTGAGCTCTTTGAGAATATATTATATTTAGAATATATTTTAGTTTGATTAATTTAATGCTCCTAGTCATTGATGGAATAGTACCCATAAGAATGCTTAGACAATGAATTAGGCAAATTTAATGGTCATTCATTTTACAGAATATTGTAGTATTGTGTATATTTCAAAATAATCTTTAGAGGTCGACTTTTGGTGGTGGAGATTTATCATAAAAACACTTCAATGCTATTGATATTTATTTATTAAGATTAATCAATTAATTAGTGTTATGGAAAAAAAGAAAATATAAACAATTTTTTTTCTACATCAAATAAAAATTAATACAGAGGTTTCACAAAATTGAATATTGCTTAAGACGATTTAAATAAACAAATATTATATTTGAAATGTTACATAGGACTTTGAACTCTCTATGCGCGCTACAATATACTACACTTGTAAGTGATTGGTGTATAGCTATTTATAAAGAATTTTGACAAGCATCTATGTTTTTGGTGCAGTTGCCTTGTTTCCTTTAAAACTGTTTTTGTTTGTAATTTATTTGTTTTAAACTTGCTCTGGAACATTAAATTAATATTAGTAAGAGTTGAAAATTGATAAAAGACCATTAGCATTTTTCTCAATTCTGATGATGTCCCACTGCCTTCCTATATTTCAGGAAGGATTTTGTCAGGGGGAGTCCTTCAGGCGAACCTTGAGCCCTTCCTTAGAAACAATTTTCTTGAAGAGTATGGATGACATAGGAACTGACATTCATGGGTGAGGGAGGGTGCAACCCTTATTGTGCTTCCTATATATGTTTAATCCTTGGGTCAAGTCACCTACATTGTAATATTCATATGACCACCTTCCTCCAAAGTAGTCATTTTGTTAAATAGATTAACACGACAAAGTGACTTGTATTTCATAAAAAATTAAAACCATAACAATTCTGTAAAATTATTGACACTATAACTCACTTTTGATTCTGAAAAGATATTATAATATAATGAAATTAGCGGTACCTCACATTAGGTAAGAAAAAATAGTAAGTCGTGTGCTATAATTAAAACTAGATTTTATTTTTGCCGGAAACGACAGGTTTTCATGAGAAACTTTTTCTCCAGATATACTGATATCGCAATTATATAGAAATATACGATTATTTGCACGTTTTATACCGGGCACACTTTCAAGTATCGCCTACGAGTTTCATTTTGTTTTGACAGTTCAACTTTGTTTTGACAGTAGAATAACAATCCAAATCAGTTCTACCCACGGCCGCTAGGTATCGCTGATGTCGTATAATATTTTAGATTACATCTATTCTATTTCTATGGGAACGACAGGAGAAAATAAGGAATCGTTTTTTTGGCGCCTTTTACATTTGACATATGAGATCATAGATAACAATATCACTAGAAAGCTCTCTCGATTCTGCGTATAATGGTACCAGGGTCGAGGAGATGAGATGTCTGTAACAAGAGTTACAGAATTTAAAGTGTTTTTCCTAATTTTGCGGGTCCGAGTGTGTGTGCATGACACGCGCTTGCATACACAGCCGGCCAGTGTAGCCTCGCGTACACCACAGCATCGCTGTACCGAGACGCGAGCCTACACACTGTGTTGTTATTTAATAATGTTGTATGATTGTTAAGATAATAATGCAAAGACTGTGTGTCTAACCAAATTGTGAATATATATATTGTTTGGGTAGATGGCGCTCTTGTAGCTGACTGAACCCATAACTTCTCCAATTTTTTAATTAAATATAATAGTTTATCAATTAAGTTTTTATTTTATATTTATTTTCCGACTAAAATAAAGTGTTTTTTTATTTGATAGTTTTGTTTTTTGTGTTTGTTTCTTAAAATTAAGTGATAAATTTTATTAAAATTAAATCTGATACCTACAATTTGTGACAATACAAATAGCTTACACGATTTGTGTTTTAAAAGTATTAAAAATAAATTAAAG
Source organism: Athripsodes cinereus (assembly GCA_947579605.1). Taxonomy (NCBI): domain Eukaryota; kingdom Metazoa; phylum Arthropoda; class Insecta; order Trichoptera; family Leptoceridae; genus Athripsodes; species Athripsodes cinereus. The sequence continues at coordinate 14,700,622 of OX388328.1, forward strand.
TGACAAACAATATTGTAAATGCGCTCTTGAAGTGATTACATTACAAAAACAGCGCAATATAAGTGATCCAATAATAATAATAATATGTTTATTGTATAATGTGTGTAAATATATATAGTAAAATAGTCAACGCGACGAGATGTCGTCATACTGTTGATAATGTGTGTAAATGTAATAGTATAAGGCATTTTGCGATATTGTAATTTATTGTAATGATGTACAAATGATAAAATGTAAATATATTATATGTTAAATAAAGAAAGACGACTACTGAGTCGGTCCCCGAGCGGCACGCGGTGTGTTGGGTTGAGAACGCATGACACACCGTGTTGCATAGAACGCACGGTATACCGCCCAGGTTGAGGTGCCCGATGAGACGGGACTCGCCGGTCGGGCGGTGTATATAAGGGGATGCGATTCAGTAGCGCGTCACTCACTGTTGAGCTGTTGTACGATAAGGATATACGTGTTTTCTTTCTACCACCCTGCCACTACCTTGCTTTCTATTGGACTTCGTTTGACTGACCGGACTGGACATTGGATACTCTTGCTGACCACGACCATTGGAACGGATTTGGACTTTCTCTGGCATACACGAAGCAAGCATCTCCTGCACCGACGAAGCTCCCGACGTAGATTCTCATTGTGGTGGCTACCTACTCAACGCTTCACTCGATACGCCGCCGGTGATAGCCGGTGCACCATTGGTTCATTGCCCGTGGTGTGTGCGCTTGCGAGTGTGTCATTGTGGTGTACCTAGGTGTTGACGGAGAAGCCGCGAGCAGTGTGGGTCTCTGCAGGTGGTCTATTAGGCAGCCTTCCGACGTGCTTTGGCGGTGTAAGCTGAGTGTCTTCACCCATCGACGTACCGGCTGCCGACGATCTGATTGATCGACGTTACCCGCATGGTAACACTACCACCATCTTCATCGGTGGTTACAAGCAGCGTGGGAGCCAGCAAACCCCCACTCACCCCGACTCCAGTCCACCTTGGAGATACAGTCTATGTACGACGCGTACTAGGGAGTCAAGTAGTACCGTACAATCTGCGTATCTAATATTATTTACGCAGACACCATTCACCTTTACACCCACATCGGTATCAGCCAGAGCCAGTTTAAATATCTTGTCAGAATACAAATTAAATAGTAGAGGCGACAATATACACCCCTGTATATTGTCGCCTCTACTATTTATAGTAGTATCCTATAAGTAGTTTTGTTTAATAAGTATAATTTACTATAACCACATGCTTCTAATTACTTAACCAATTGTCATGAGTTAAACAAAATATTGTTTTATTATTAATAAGTATTACCTAATGTATATCATATTGTATTAAGTATTATCGTGTTGTATGTGTGTATGTATATTAAAAATAATAATAAATAAAATAAAATATTTGAATTAAATATTTTGGGTGTATCGAACGTCGCTCCTCCTCCAAAATCCTGCTCCAAGAGGTGTGGAGGAGTGACACAGAGTGGGATGAAAAGATCGGGCCGCAACAAGCCGAAAAGTGGCAGAATTGGTTGCGGCTCGTAGCGCGTTGCAAGTGCGCAATACCGCGTTGCTGCCGACTACGAAGAGCGTCAGCAGCGACAGTACACATCTTCGGGGACGCATCGGAGGATGCCATGTGTGTGGTGGCTTACCTCGAAGAAGAGGGGCGAGTGACCTTCCTAAGCAGTAAAGGGAAGGTCGCCCCTCTGAAGCCCCTCAGCATCCCGCGGCTAGAGCTACAAGCAGCATTGATGGCAGCTAGGCTGTGGGACACCATCCGGAAGGAAATGAATGGACATATAGAGCGAGTCGTCCTATGGACAGACTCGACAACCGTCCTACAATGGATCCAGTCCGACCCGCGCGCATACAGCACGTTCGTCGCCAACAGACTGGGTGAGATAGATGAGCTCACCCAGGCGGCGGACTGGCGTTGGGTACCGACTGGTGAGAATCCCGCTGACCTGGGAACAAGGGATACGGAGGACCCGGACATCAGCCCGGAAGGGCTATGGTTCAGTGGTCCGGCCTTCCTCCGTAAACCCGAGCCAGAATGGCCACAGAGAAAGGTCCTGCCGGCGTGCACCATAGAGAGAAAGGGGCATGCCGGACATACAACAAAGGACCGCGGCACCCGAATAGTGGTGCCGGATGCGAAAAGATTCTCCTCGCATGAAAGAATGATTCGGGCGGCGGCATATGTGTATAGATTCATCGATAAGTGCCGCCGCCGCGGGGACACTGGAAGCCTAACTGTGCCGGAACTGCGGAGAGCGGAGCTGGCGTGCTTGAGGAAGTCACAGCATGAAGCCTTCAAGGACGAGCACGTCGACTTGTCTGCAGGACGCGCAGTTGCAACAAGTAGCAGATTGGCGGCCTACGCTCCCATGATGACAGAAGAGGGAGTGATAGCTGCCACCTCACGCCTCAAGAACCTGCAAGGCGCAGGGGAGTGCGCAAGACCTCCCATACTAGACGGCGGGGACCCATACACCAGGCTGTGGCTGAAGCGGCTGCATGAGACAGCGGGCCACAGCGGCGCAGAGAAGTTGGTAGCGGACGCGCGGCAAGATTGCGCCGTGGTCCGCCTGAGAACGACTGCGAGAAAGATCATCAGAGATTGCCCCCGCTGCCGTATGGCAAGAAGTAAACCGGCGCAACCGATGATGGCTGCATTGCCGGAAGGCAGATTAGCTCACCACCAGCGGCCCTTCACCCATTGTGGGGTGGATTTCTTTGGGCCGATGGAGGTGGTGATTGGTAGGCGGAGCGAAAAAAGGTACGGCGCGTTGTTCACCTGCTTAACGACGCGCGCCGTTCACCTAGAGATAGCCGCCAGCCTGAGCGCCGACTCATTCATTATGGCCCTCAGGCGTATGACAGCCCGAAGGGGCACACCAGAAACCATGTACTCTGACAACGGTACAAACTTCCGCGGCGCATGGAAAGAGTTAAACGCCGCACTTAAGGAAGTCGCCGCAGATGAGCGGACGAAAGAGTATGTCACCACTAGCAGAATTGATTGGCGTTTCATCCCACCAAACGCACCTCACATGGGGGGAGCATGGGAACGCCTGATAAGGTCAGTGAAGAAGGCGCTCGGCGCTATGCTGAAAGAACGAGCGCTACGTGAAGAGACCTTGCAGACCGCACTGGCGGAGGCCGAGCACACTGTTAATACTCGGCCTCTTACACACGTCAGTGTGGATCCTGAGACTGATGAACCGCTTACCCCCAATCACTTCTTAATGGGGAAAGCCAGCAAACGCCCGCTGCTGACGCTGTTCAACGAAAAGGAAGCGGACACCAGCGTGCGCAAGCAATGGAGGATGGCCCAGCAGCTAGCCGACATGTTTTGGCGGAGATGGCTGCGCGAATATGCGCCAACCCTAGCGAACCGGCAGAAATGGAGGCGGCCAGAGCAACCGCTCCAAGTCGGCGAATTAGTTATCGTCGCCGACCCCAACCTGCCCCGCAACCAGTGGCCCAGAGGACGAGTGCGAGCCGCGGACATCCGGACCAAGAACACCACCATGAAGCGACCTGCGGCCAGAATCCTGCGGCTGAACTTGACGGGTCGCGAGTTCAGTATTGAAGAGTGAGGGAAACCTCACGGGGGGAGTGTATCGAACGTCGCTCCCTCGCGGCGTGCACGTACCTAACATCAAGTGGGTAGTGTGCGTCTGTAGGCACGATACACTGAGTATCGTACGCCGGCGACTCGCAAAATTGGGAAAAAGTGAGAAAATTCGAATATTGTTACCACGATGTCATGTGTGACATCATTTGAAAGCCCATTAAATTTCACGAATATGTAGACGTGATTCATTGTAATACGGGCACCGTAACGGAAGTTACGGAATTTAATGTGTTTTTCCTAATTTTGCGGGTCCACGCGCGTGTGTAAGACACTGTCTTGCATGCGCGGCCGGTGACGACATAGTGCCACAACGCCTCTTACAAGTGACTGCGTATAGAGGCGAGATGTATAAATTAATTTAATGTAATATATGAGTATATATTAATATGTAATGTAATATCAAGTTTGGATTTAATGTATTATCAAGTTTGGATATGTAATGTTGAATCAAGTTTGGATATGTAATGTTGAATCAAGTTGGATTTAATTGTTGCCTTTGTGTAGGGATAGCATTAGTTTGAAGCATCAAGCTAGGATGTGAAATTATTGTTGTTGTTGTATAACGGTAGCATAAGTTTAATATCAAGTTTGAAATGGATCATTGTTTAGCGTAGCGGAGGTGTAGGCGTCGCACAATTTGTCTGCGACGCATGTTTCTTCGTGTGCGTTTTGCAAAAAACGACGCATCCAGCGTTTGCGGCCGCAGAGTGAGCTCTCCGGCATGCGCTCGACCGTTAAACACGGCCGAATCACACTTGCAGCGCGAGGTTTATCTGAAGATATCTCGAGCTGTGGGTGTGATATTGTTTTGAAATTTAGATCACCAGGTAGAGGGTGAAAGGCCACATAGAGTGGAAATATTGTCAAGTTCCGCCAACAAGTGTTTGAGTTGGCAGATGGGAACCAAGCATTCATGTGTAGCATAGAACCATATAAAATACAATGTAATATGTTAATTTAAGGAAAAAAAATAACATGTATCATATAAAATATAGGTTCTAATTGTAAATTGTGTAGTATGTAAGTATTGCAATAATATTAATTATGTAAAAAAAAGTGAGCACCCGGTAAAGAATTGGTCTCCCACTCTTTTGCGTAAGTTTTCGAGTGTCCTGTAAAAGGCAGGTGTTCGAAAAAATTAAGATATTATACATCTTAAATTCAGCGATGAGGTTTGCCACCCATCCTGAATGTCTTGATTTTATATTGGCACGAAGAGGACAGTTTGCATGTTTCTTACATGCAGCTGATCTGCTGGCTACCCCACTTGTGGGATATGCCGTGATGGTATAGTATAGTTAATTATGTAAAAATGTATAAACATGTGATATTATTGATAATAAAGTACTTGCGTACGTGAATGATGCGTCGATCGGTTGTGTTCCTGCGCTTAGCGCGCACGCTGTACTGGACAGGTTTGCGTCTCCACTTAGTATGTGGTGGGACGCGACTGTCTAGTATAAATAGGGGACCCAATCGATCGGTCGTCACTTGCTGCCGAGCTCTACTACTGAACAGACGTGTTTTATTTACTGCCACCCTGCCTACTACCTTGCTTCTACATTGGACCGTTGGATACCTACCTTGCTGACTTGGATTGGAATATTGGACCCGTTGCTGACTACTCTTGGATTGGATTTGGATCTCTCTCTGGCCTCCACGAAGCAGCACCATCTCAGCACCGACGAGCTTCCGAAGTAGATCTGCATTGTAGTAGCTGCCGCCTCAACGCTTCTCTCGATACTCCGCCGTACGCTCATTTGAATACTCAAGATAGCCGGTGCACTATTGGTTTATTGCCCGTAGTGTGTGCGCTTGCGAGTATTTCATTGGGGTGTGCCTAGGTGTTGACAGTGAAGCTGCGAGCCGTGTAGGTGCTCAAGCAACTGCTAGGCGGTTTCCGACGTGCTTTGAAGGTGTTTGCCGAGTGGCATTCACTCCTGACGAACCGGAAACCCACCTACCTTTCCCTACCTCCCATCTCCCGCGACGGAAGTCGCATTTCCCGATCTACCTACCATCGAGATCGTCTACCATCTACCAAGCGTCAGTGCCTGCGAAGAACCAGCGAACCCCCACTCACCCCGACTCCAGCCCACCACGGAGATACAGTCTTTGTACGCGCCTTCTTGGAGTCGAAGTTGTGCCGTACTTGAAATAATTTTTTTACATCTTACTACAAACGTGTCCGATTTGAATAATCTAAAGCAGTTATTCCCAAAGTGGTCCAGGTGAACCCCCAGGGGTCCACGAGAGACTCGACGGGGGTCCACGATGGTGTGTCTGAAAAATGGGGGTCCACAAATTCATAGTTAAAGTATCGGATATTCGGTAAAAGCGCCAGATATTGACATAAACAATAGTTAGTCGGTACAAATACCCGGTACATTGTAGAAAAAGGTAGGTACTGGTAGAAAATATTCTTTAAAAAAACCGAGGAGTTTTGGAAATGTTTCAAATTCCTATACCATTTTGAAAATACAGCGACGGGGGGGGGGATAGAAATTTAAGCAATTGACATATTAAACAATAGTCGGTAAAATACCCGTAACATAGTAGAAAAAGTTTGTTTCTCTTTGATCACCTGACTACCTCTGCCTGCTCTCACTTGGACCACCATCGCTGACCAACGCTCTCAACCGTGACTTTGGATTGCATTGCCTAAAGAATAGTTAATAATCAAAAAAACTGTCAGTGTCGATTTTGTTATTATTTTGTCGTCTGACTTTCTTTTTTTTCTCTTATGGCATAACATCCTACAAGGATGATTTGCGCAATCTGACTGTTTGCCCCCCAAGCAAATCCATAGACAAGACCACGGTCTATACGATGTAATATCAGTTTGACATGTCGCGAAATGCATGGGGCAGTTAAAACAAATAAAACATTGCTGGAAATGTGCATTAGTGAGAAAAAATATAAGTTAGGGTAGCTAGTTGCTCTTGTGCAATGGTACTTTGTATTTTAAGGTCGTAATTTATAGTTCAACGATTACAACTTTTTTTGCTCAATGTTCGGTATTTTTTTGGAAAAGACCTGGCAACCCTGTATATAATACCTCTTCCAGGATAATTCCCTGAGAGAATGCGATCTTCCATAGAGCACTGAAAATGGCACCGATAACTCCTCCGCGCAATTTATAATAAAGACAGTTGGAATACCATCCGGACCCGCACCCCCTCCAGAATGGAGATCACGGATACAATTCAACATGAGCGCTGGAGAGAATTCCATATTACAAACATCGAAACAATAACATAATGTCGTGGTTTCGCTTTTCACAGAAGAATAACTCGTTGAAACCATATTCACTACGAAATAAATAAATAAATTCCTAATCTAGACGAGCGAATAAATACGTATTTTTATTCGATTTGGAAGTATGTAAACTAAAAGAATCAAGATTATCCAATCTATGCAAATTAATACATTTCTTTTCGCAATTCCGTCTTTATAATATTCCGATTAAATATTAATAATATAAAATACATTTATATCACCTACCTACTTATAAAACCCATGAATAATATAATATTCGTTGTGTGTAGAGATGTCATACGTACATAATAATATGTACTCGCTAGTCTAACCCAAATCATTTCACACCTAACGTCATTAAAATTATTTCAGACGCTTAACGTAAAACCCGTCAGAAATGTCGATCGCTAAATTTTACAAATTTCATTTTTAAAAGATTTTGGCACATGATACATTTAGTTTAAAAAAAAATACGTAAAGACCCTTTTTACGTTGTGTTTACGGTTTATAAAAGAAAATTTTATCAGTGAAAACAAACAGTATTTTCTATTCAGAATACATAACAGCATATTTTTTATAAGAATCAAAAAATAAATTTCTGTTGTGTATGAAGGTTAGTAATAATAAATTATTTTCTCTTACATCCGACGTTAGCGGATATAAGAGACTTACCTTATTGCTGAAAATATACAAAGAAAACAACACACAATAACAATCAAGTATAAATATCGATTTTTTTATACACAACAGAACCCCAAGTTATTATTGGTTAGAAACAGTCAATGAAATAAATTTCATCAAATTTATGATTCAACGTTATTGAAAGTTTATTTCTGTAATTATATTACAAATTATAGTTTTGGATGCAGTTTTATTTATAAAAGACACATGATTTCATACATAACTAGAATCTGTCTACAGCACCAGAGGCGTATCGAGTTCTAATATTTTTACTGAATCAAAATTTTACAAAATAGACCATTAAAGGTCACGTGGTCTTGTCTATGGATTTGCTTTTGCTTGGGGGGCAAGCAATCAGATTGCGCAAATCATCCTTGTAGGATGTTATGCCATAAGAGAAAAAAAAGTAAGTCAGACGACAAAATAATAACAAAATCGACACTGACAGTTTTTTTGATTATTAGGTATCTATTCTTTAGGCGTCCCACCTAATATTACACCGTAAACACTGTGAATGTGTTGTGTTGGGATGCCTGATGCCCCTCAATAATTTTTCTGTGACGTCATCCCTTAATGGTCTATTCAGTCACTAACTATTTTTGTTAATTTTACAATAAAATTTGGTTTTGTTAGTAGACCAAGCCCCTTCTCACGCTTAATCCGATCTGGACCAACCTGGCATTCGCTACGTCCAGCCTCATTAGTATACAATATGATAAATTAAGATAAAATATAATACATAACATGCAAATAATATAAATATATTAAACATAATCTGTGGGGTCAGAATTTTTTATAGTGGGAAGGCACCATCACTTTCTGACTTGATCTTTTCACACTGGGAACTGTCGGCCCAATGACAGCCTTGTGGGTTGGAAGGTGGGTAGTTAATTTATGATATAATAAGAGATATTTACATAAAATAAATATGAGTTTAAATTCGTGCTTGTGTTAGAATTCAAAATTTCAGAAAATAAAATTAGTAAATGTTTCTGAGTCCGACCTTGTTCACATTAGCAAATAGTTTCTATAAATTTAATTTGTTATTAATATCAATTATTCAAATTTTATTAAGTGTGGAGAAAAAAATAAATTTATGTTCTGAATTCGACCCTGTCCACCTAATTGAGTAATCCTCCACAAGTCAATCTTGCAAACATTGCTAGTCTACAAATCTAACAATATAGAAAATAAAATATCAAACAAAGTCAATCTCACAACATATTATCAAACTTTACTTTAAAAGAGACATTTAATAAGATAAAAAAATTTAAAACAAAATATTCATAACAGTTAAATTCTATAAAATAAAATAAGATTAAAATCTTAGCTTGGGACGATGATAAACTGCCAATTCGCTGCTTCGAAACACTGAAGTTAACGTAAAATTATAATAAATATTAGGGTGAGTTTCTTATTATCTCAAAATAGAAATAATCACTAAATTATATTAATTACTTTGAGAGAGGAGTGAGAAAGAAAAAAAAAAAAACAAATCAAACACTGAATTTATCAATTAGTCCACTCTCCTTTGATCACAAGCTAAAACTGCCTCGAGGTGAGATGTGACATCATTTTTATAACTTCATCTCCTTTGTTACAATTCAAATAGATACTTTCTTCATTCGAAGACAAACTATCTACTTTTTATGTAAACAACCACACGTGTATCCCAATCCTTTCCTTGAAATATTTATACATAACATATAAATATATACAAAATTTAACCTCTCTATCTAAAGCCATTAATAGTTCATCCAACTCTCTCTGTTTAAATCCAATTAGGTACTTTCTTCACCCGTGTACTAATATCTACTCCTCCGTCATCTAAACATTGACACGTGTTAAAATATTCTATGTCCCTTTCCTAATAAAATATATCTAATTGATATGTACTCTCTGAAGTATGTACCATTCATCTACCAACAAATATACTTCGAAATAATACACTCATATACCACTTAAAATAGTAAGTCGAAATATATTTACTCAAATTTCAAACAAAGTTTGTTAAAAAAAACTAGACCATGTCAATAAGTACTATAGGTATATTATAATATTTATTTATTTCATTTACAAAACAGTTTTTAAAAGATAAGTCACAATAATAATATATTAAAAGTAATTCCTTAATGTTCCTTTTTGGTAAGTATGTTTGCGAGGGACGGAAGATGCGATAGGGACATTGAAAGAAGGAAAGTGGCCGGTGGTAGAGTAAATGGTGCACTTTGACCCATTGTCAGCAATGTCAATGTGTCGAACATGCCTAAAATGCTGCTGCACAATACCATTCTGGTACCGTCACTTACGTATGCAAGCGAGACATGGACGTGGTTGAAGAAGGACGAAAATGGAATAAATGCAATGGAAATGCGATCGTTGAGAAGAATGGTTGGTAAAACGCTGCGTGATAGAGTGAAGAATGAGGATATTAGAAGAATGAGCGGATGCAAGAAGAGTGTTGTGGTCAGAATGCGCGTGAATAAACTACGGTGGTTTGGGCATGTAGAACGAGATAAGAAATAGGATATACTTGTCTGAAAGAAAGGGTGTGAGGAAACGCGGGGGTCCGAGAACCACGTGGATCAAATTCTCAAGGAAGGCCGCGTGTTGAGTAAGAGGAACCGACGTGCGTGTATGAATTAGTATTGTTCAGAATCTGAGTATTCGTTTTTATGTATTCGTTATTCAACTTAACTCGAAGAACTAAATCCTCAATGCCAAATCTGTTCGGTCTTTTTCGTTCTTTTGGGAAAAATTACATTAAAGTACTATATTTTCAAAGAAACTAAGGTTTAACATCGCGTGGCAAATAAAGTCACGAACGAGATTTAAATCTTCGTGTGTGTTTTTTTTTGGAAAAAAAAACCTTAAGATACTCTATTTTCAAAGATACTAAGGTTTCATATTGCGTGTCAAACGTTGAGAACGAGATTCTTGGATTTAAATCTACGTGTTATTATTTTGGAAAAAACGCCATTGGAGTATTCTATTTTCAAAGGAATTAAGGTTGATACGTACCTATTCCTCGCTGGCTACCTCTTCCTGGTTCCACCACGGCTAGCTCAGTCTTTTCCTTTTCCAGGGAGTCCTAGGTACCGATCAAAGCTAATTATCTAAATATTCTCTCTCTTTAGACTTCTATTGTAGGCCTGTGCCTAATAACAGAGGGAAGTGAAAGGTTATCAACTCTCTACTCAATGCAAAACCCCGGTTTGAGATTGATATAACTCACATTTATTCTAGTAAAATACATCAAATATAAAGTTCATGCAATAAAAATAAAACACAAAACAAAATAAAATAAAAAAAAATTAAAATGATCATTGAATCAACAACCAAAATGTATCAAAAATTTACGGTAAATCATAAATTCATTAAAAGCCTTAAATCAACACACCATATAAATTTCAACTAGATTTGTATATCCTAACAAAATGCCTTTACATGGAGGCAACTCATAAATTCATAAATAAAAAAATAAAAACATAGATATTAACTTCCCGGTGCATACGATTGACAAACTGTTAAGGAGAGCAGCACTTTATCAGATTCATAAGGACTATTTTATCCACGGATATAACCCTGAAGATGTCGTGATTCCGAGTGAGAGATCACGAAGAGAGACAACATTGATTAGGGTCCCCAGAAAAGGTACGACTACCGGTCAGCATCACTACGAATTCTTGGGTGTTGGGTGGTATAATTCCCTATACTCTAGGTATAAACATGACATCCATGCTGAACCAATAACTGTCAAAAACCTTATTAAAAAATACCTAAAAGAGATATGAGTATTTTTTTATTTTTACTATGTATATAAGATGTATGCGTGAGGGTGTATATGTGTGTCTGAATGCAATGGTGTGTATAGAGAGTAGTATGCTTGCATGGTGTGTGTGAACGCCTTATCTTGATTGCCTGATACCTCTTGGGGCCATCATTGGGCTGGTTCGGGTTAAATATTGATCATATTATTATTTTATTTTTATTTTTTGTGTGTATTTATGTGTTTTTTCTTTTTTTTTTATTATCTTGTCACATATCTTATAGGTGTGACTGATTGGGTATATATGAATTGTTTCTACCCTAAGATATAGGGTTGAGATAAAACAGAATATGTTTATATGTATGTAGTTTACTCCTCCCCAAAACACGAGCTATGCTCAAATTGGGGAGTACTTGAATTTATTACTTTGTCTTATGTTATTGTTTTGTTTTATTGCATGTATTTTCTTTTTTGATTAATAAAAAATATTTGAATTTGAATTTTGAATATTATCAATTCACACAAAGGAAATCAATACTATTAACATAGGTACCCTAAAATTAAGAATAAAAATAAAATTCGGTTAACCAATACAGCATGCTTTCTCGTCCTTAGGTGTGTTTTAATTCAAATTGATTTTCTGCATAGACGTTCCCCTGTCTGTTCCTCTAACAATTATGAATGGCTGGATATTATAATTATTATGCAAATACTCGCTCACCGACCAAGTGCTTCCAGGTATCCGTGCTTGAACCGATTAATTATCGGTCACTGGTCCAAAGGAGTTACTGCCGCTATCACTCCTATAAATATTATATTCAAAATCGAAGGCCCTGGCGATAAAATTGACTTCGTTAGTTCAATATTCACTCACAACTTCAACTATTATCCCGGGACCAATGTTCACACAGATTACAAAGTCCACGTACGATATATCGTCTATCAGTTTCTAATTATTTAATTAGTGTATTATTCGCTATCTCACTGGCGCTAGATTATCTAAATTGCGTAATTGTTATGATGAATTTTTGTGACAAGACAACTCAGAATGGTCTGTATTTATATAACTTTTCACACGTACTTATGTTGTTTCATTATTATTATCCGATATTATAACCAATCTAATTTATTCACCAAAATATTATTATTGTTCATGTCGCGATAATTTATGATAACTATCGTAATTCCTCGTTAAGGGGCAATATTTATTATACCACTGACAAATTACAAACACGTTCAGTTCTATGATCGAATTTAATTTAATTATCACTAGTAATGATATAACTTCAAATTCAAATATATATATATTTTTTTTTATTTAGATAAAATTAACAACTAAATAAAATTAACAAGAACAATTCTCTTTTATTTCTTAATGTCACTAAATCAAAATCTGTAATTTTGAACTCGTCTATATTCGCGCACTCTCGAGTTCAATACAAAGACCCTTAAACTGATCTCTTCGTGAAAAATCAATAATCAACAATCGCAAACTCCCGTAATCTCTCCAACTTTAATCGCGTTATCTATCTCCGCGCGCTCTCGATTTCAATTTCGTAATCTCTCTCTCTCGTAATTATCGCTTAATTTAGCATTGCGCAAGCTTAAATAGGCAACCCTCAGCTGTTTCGCGTGCTAGCCATCTCGCTTCATCTCATGGACATCCCCTATTCCGCTAATCACCTCTCGTTCTTTCAAAACCCACCCCTATTAAATTCATCTCCTTCCTTCATGCGAGAAACAGGCTATCTGTCCTTGTCACCCATAGATCCATGATGGCCGCTTCGCCGCGTGCGCATCTAGTAACTCCACCCTTAGTACCTTCATCCCTATTACTCAACCGGGATCTAGCATTGATCTTTGTCTCGCATGCGCGGGCCAATCGCGTGTCAGTTCGACTTGCCACCCCTACCGATAATTTCCATAGGCGTCTCGTGATTGTTATTCTTGTTAAACCCTTATCTATATATTTTCTCCTACGTTCACTTAATATTCCAGCTCAATTTACTTTTATGTAATTCATCATTCCACAAAAGAAATTTCTCGATCTCACAAATAGTATGTGACCCACCGATAAAAGCAAAAAAAAAAAAATACACATTCAATTAATATAAAAATTTTAAGTGTTCTGGTAATAACTTCACTCTGCCTATAATATTATATAATTTCCTTTCCCAACTTTATTACATTTTTTTTTCTCTTCCCGTTAACCCGCAGTTATTAATAGCATTTTTTCTCATGAAGCGTACTTTCGACGCCACTGTTTCGCACCCCCTCTCTAAAGATTTTTTTCTTAGAAATTATCTTAAGGCGTTCCGCCCTTCGTTTTATCAGTGGCTTCCATCCGCGGTCGCCCAAAATAGACTCCGCCCTTTTATCGATGTACATTTTTTTTTTAATTCAATTCTATTTTTAATGAAAAGATATAAATATATATATTAAGAAGTTATGCTCACAGTACAAGAGAATGTATAACTTGGCGTGCCAAAGGATCGAATACTAGTTTGTTATCTTTGAAAGTGTATTCTAAGGAAGTGGTGAATTGTGAATTATACTCAAGTCCCATGCTGTATTGTTTGATTGTTTTTCAAATTTCTGTTCGTTATAGTTATGTTGGTAAAAATAGTATGATGTTGAATAATACTATTGAGGTGGTGAATTTTAGATTATACTCAAGTTCCACCTTATATTGTTTAATTTTTGCACAAATTTTTGTTCGTTATATTATATTATGCTAGAAATGGTATGATGATGTATAATATTATTGAAGTGGTGGATTACGAATTGTACTCAAGTACCACCCTATACTATCTTATTGTTGTACAAATTTTTGTTCGTTATATACATGCTTGCAATAATGTGATGATGTATAATGTTATTGTTATGAAGAGTGAAATTGTTTTCACTAATATTGTCTGGAACATTTTTTGTTGTCCTTACCCAGAAAATTATATTTTGTATTGTACTCGTAATAATGAATTTTTCATCCTTATTCATATTAACTTGATTGATATTGTATGTGTGTTTATCGATTGTGTTGAGCCACAGAAGCTAGACATAGAGATGTATGGTATTATTTTAATTATGAACTTGGTTATGATTTATCAGATAAAAATAAAGATTGTAGAAAATAAGATATTGTTATGGCCGTATGCTATAATGATATGCAACATAATTGTTGCATATTTGTGCATACTATATATTTCTTATGTTTTATTAATAATGTTCTTATTTTGTTTTAAATTGTTTTTGCATTGCCTTGCAGTTTTGGATGTTTTTATGGACATAGGTATAAATTATTTTCTAAATACTAGGTATTGAAAACATAGCAGAATATGTGGATAATAATTATAATGTTGAAGAGCATATATGTCTTACATCCAAAGACTGTGACAATGTTTTGTCTAAAAGTATTGATAAACTTGTGGTGATGCACCTAAATATTAGAAGCATACAAAAAAATTATGACGAGTTTCTTATACATTTGGATATGCTTGAGTGTAGGCCTGATGTCATCATTTTGACGGAAGCTCATCTGAATATGAATAGTCCTACTTATCCAATTCCCAATTATGAATATTTTTCCACCTCAAAAATTATAAACAGGAATAGTGGAATATCGGTTTATATCAATGAAAGATTATGTGATATTTCGGTTGTGGAAATAGATATACCCTTAATTAATTGCTTACAGATAAAGTTTAGAATATTAAAATGTGAATTTCATGTGATTGCTGTCTATAGGACTCATGGTTCTGATATAAATGTTTTCTTAAATAATATCGGTAGAATAGCGGATGAGCTAAAAGGTAAAAATGTTGTGATAGCGGGTGATATAAATATAAATGTTTCCGATGACTATGATGGAGCTGATAAGGCCGAGTACATCGACCGACTAAGTGATCATAATTTTAAGCTTTGCACAAGAAAATACACCCGTCAAGTTCTGGGACAGACACCATCATGTATTGATCATTTTTGGATAAACGAACCGATAGAAGGACTAGAAAATATTACAGCGCTAATATGGAAGAATTCTATTACAGATCATCATACAACGATACTTGTGAAAAAAATATTAGTAAATAGAACAAACTATGAGCGAACATCAATGACTTTAAAGTGTGCAAGGTTGAATATGGAATATTTAAAGGGTTTGTTACTATCTGAAAATTGGTCTCGGTTATATGATTGCGGTGGTGCGGAGGATAGTGCTTTGGCTTTCCATGAGATTCTTGATAAACATATTAAAGATGCAACGTCCCTTGTTGAAGTTAAGAGCAATATTAAATCTAAATATAGGCGTATTAAGCCATGGATTACTCATGGACTTGTTGTTTCTATAAGAAACAAGGAAAAATTATATAGAAGGACTTTGCAATATCCGAACGATGTTGCGACAAGGACAATATTCAGGCAATATAGGAATATGCTGACTAATCTTATTCGACAAGCAAAGAACAAATATTTTGCTAAAAAGGTTGAACTTGCTGGACAAAGTGCAAAGAAAGTATGGGATACAATAAATGAAGCAATAAACAAAAGAAAGAAATTTAGTCCTATTACTGAAATAATTAATGAGGAGCAGATATTAAATGTTTCTAAGGAACCTAAGAAATGTGCAAATGTTTTTAATGATTTTTTTACCTCTGTGGGAGCTGACCTTGCACGTAAGATTAATAATATTGCTCCCAGTGTTATAAATGTTGATGAAGGAGATTCACCAGTTTCAGGACAATATAAGCAGTTTGAGATCGTGAATGAGAGTGAAATCGAAACTATAGTGAAGTCAATGAAGGGTGGAACGTCGCCTGGTTTTGACGGTGTAACTGTTGAGATATTAAAGACTAATCTTGCACA
Source organism: Athripsodes cinereus (assembly GCA_947579605.1). Taxonomy (NCBI): domain Eukaryota; kingdom Metazoa; phylum Arthropoda; class Insecta; order Trichoptera; family Leptoceridae; genus Athripsodes; species Athripsodes cinereus. The sequence goes on from OX388328.1 coordinate 14,716,833, forward strand.
ACTAGTGAGGCCACTCACTTACATAATTAATAACAGTTTAAAGGAAGGAGTTTTCCCATCTATCTATAAAATCACACATGTTACTCCGGTATTCAAGTCTGGCGATAGGAAGAACCCAACAAATTATAGACCGATATCACTTACTTCAAGTATTGCTAAAATCTATGAAAGAGTAGTGAAAAAAAGAATACTCAAATATACTGATGATAATGCTATATTTAGTGGAAATCAATATGGGTTTAGAGAAGGAATTGGGACAGAGGATGCTATTGCCGGATTGACATCTGTGGTCTGCAATGCATTGGATAATGGTAAAAAATGTATTGGATTATTCATAGACCTACAAAAGGCTTTTGATAGTATTAGCCATGAGAGATTAATACGTAGACTAAATAAAATTGGGTTCGATGATGCATGTTTAAATTGGTTAAGAAGCTACTTATATAACCGAGAGCAGCATGTCAGGTTGAGAGATGTGTTGAGCGACCATGCTTGTTCCACTTATGGCATACCACAAGGCACAGTCTTGGGGCCTATAATGTTTTTAATATATGTAAATAATCTGTTTGATATAAATATTCGATCTGAAATTGTTTCTTTCGCAGATGATACGGTGATGTTATCTGTGGGTGACACATGGGATGAGGTTGTTGAAGTGGCAAATGTGGAGATGGGTGTTCTAAGATCATGGTTCGACCTAAATTTGTTGACGCTGAATGCTCGAAAGACTGCTGTGCTACCTTTCTCTATAAATGAAAAAAATGTACCTAAAGATTTGGATGTTAGAATCCACCGCTATGATTGTGACATGAAATGTTATGGTGAAGAAACTGAATGTGTTAGATTGAAAGTACATAGTTCGGTTAGGTATTTGGGTGTGCTGGTTGATTCGGAATTAAAATGGAGAGATCAATTGTTTATGACTGTAGAGAGATTGAGAAAGATATTTTATGTCTTTTATCGTCTCAGAAGTTTTCTATGTACGAATGTGTTAAAAATGGTTTACTATGCTCTTGCGCAGTCGGTTATGCAGTATGGAATAATAGGATGGGGAGGAATATATTCTACCAGCTTGAAGCCACTTTACATCATACAGCGAAAAATTATTAAGATTATATTGCATAAGCCGAGTGATTACCCATCTGACCAACTGTTTTCTGACTTTGGAGTATTAAGATTGGACACAATATATAGGAGACAAGCTGTACTGCGTATTTGTAAGGAATATATAACTGATCCGATCCACCCGGTGGAGTGCATTAGCACATTGCCTCGTTTAGGTGGTCTTATAAAAATACCAAAAAAAAACACAACGTTTGCGCAAAACCACTACTCCTACCTAGGAGTGAAGTGGTATAATGCTTTGCCGGTGGATTGCAAGGATCTAGCAAATATTGGTATAGCTAAGTTTAAGTTAGCTTTAAAAAAGTTAATGAAGTAGATTTTTCTTCTCTTTGGGTATAGATTATTGATGATTGAAAGTGTACCTTATTGTTATTTAATTTGTACTAACATGTTTATTTTTGTACGATGTGTTTTTTTTTCTCTTTTCAAGTTTATGGAAAGTTTCAGGATTTATTCTGGTAATGTTTTTGAAATTGTTTTCTTTTTATTTACTTTTGTATTGTTTTGTTATATTGTAACAATGTAGCTCACTTCAAAACACGAGATTTTCTCTTTTTGAAGTTGAGTCATTGAAAAATAATGTTTTATTTATATGAATTTGTTTAACTATGTAATATGTTATAAAAAAAATTATAAATAAATAAATAAAAAAAATGAAAAATATATACTTTGATTTCGATTACCAATTTTTTCTTTTCCCCTTTGTATTTTCGCTATTAATGAATCTTAAGTCCGCTTCACTGACCTCTCTCCGTGTAAAACGATTTATTGAGACTAAAATAGATAACCAAACAAATAAACCAAATAAATGCTATCTTTCTCTACCTTAAATAATATCCACTACCGTGTTTTTTTTCTAAATCATTTACTTTACTTGAACAAGTACCCGAGGGTTTGGAACACATCCCATAGTTACGCCACTGAAGGGCGATGTGTGTGGCTTCCCATACAACCAAATACGGTCGCCGTGACTAAAATATCAGCCACATAATAATCCATACACATATTGTACATACGATGTTCACCCGCCGTGTTCTAAACGCTATAGTGTAAGGTTATATGACAAAATGTACACTCAATATCCACGCACTGCAACTAATTTGAGAATGCGTGATGTTAAGAACACAATGTAAAGGAATAATGTCTACGCGTCGTACCCAAATTGCCACTGAATGATGTTTAGTACACTTAGTGTACCCAAAGAAGTAGCGGTTATAGAAAAAGTTATCTCAAGGTCTTGGTCGTATAATAAGTTGACAGTTGTCAAAACAATACCAGTGTTGCTCAACATTGCACAGAAGGGGTATGAACAAGATGAAATTAAAATGTTCGATCTTGACAGAGTTAAGTGTTAACTCATTTCTATGAGTGATAAAAATTATATAATATTCATACCTGTTTTATCTACAATGTGAATTATGAATATTTTTTTTAAAATATTTACCATCTTTTTTACTCTTACCCTAACATCGGTATGGAATGGAAAGTATATTAAAAAAAACACACACATACATATTGTGATGAAATGAATATATACAAGATTGTAAACATTATTTTAGATTGTAAATTTAATATTATTATTTTCACATACCTAGATCGAATGTTTGTAGTAGGTAATTAATATAGGAATGAAACTTAGTTTAATTTCAAGTGGATGATGATGATCTATCTATCTATGTAGGAGACAGAGACAGGTATATTTTGGTGTGTGTCATAAAGAGATGGATGTAGTTTTTTTTTGTTGCTTTGGGTCGACATTTTTCAGTACCTGAAGAGGGAGGATAGATGACTCGTGGCAGTTTAGTTTTGTGCCTAGGAGAGGTGGGACTCAATCATATTAATCTCAGTGTTTGAATTCGATATATTTTAATATTTATTTACCCACCTTCATAGTAGTTAGTACACTATATTTTAGTGATATTTCCACATTTGGGAATATATATAGATCATCCTAAATTACTTTTAATTAACATTTTAAAATCCGTGATCCTGCCAGCTGTCATAAGATAAGATTTTTCAATATTATTAATTTATTTATATCTAGGTGTCGTGATATTTAGAAGGATATTGTTGTCTACAAAGTAGTCGTCGTACACAAGGATTTATTTAATTTTACAGATTTTGAAAACAAAGGAATTATTTGTTATATGTACATTTATTTTCAGTATATTTGTATGTATGTATGTACTTGTTACCGATTTTATATAGCGCCGCCCGACACACCTACAACTAGACCGATGGCAGTGGCGTACCGATATTATATTTTCGTTTAATTTATTTTACCATAACGAAAGATTATGCAGTTTGGAGAGAAGTTGTCTGTTGAGCAGGATATTATTTGATTATTAATTTAATTACATATTTTATCGTCGAATGTCATTTGTATTCTACGAACTTACTGGATTTTTCTACTTATTCAACATGCTGTAATTGCTGCGATATCATGGAAGGAACAAATTTGATATTTTGCATGACACTAATCATAAGTAATATTTATGTATTTATTGGTCTTAATATATTTTTATTTGACTTACATGATACCTAAATTCACCTCACCATAAATATGTAGTCTTTTATAGCTAAATCTTGTCGAGATTACCTTATGGATATGGATCCCTTCTGCCTATCGACACTAGACTAGCTACCTTGTGTCTATAGTGTGGGTTTGATCTATTCGTAACCACATATTTATCATTATTATTATACAATTATGCACGAGACGTATTATGTACTTTGTAGAAACATATACTATATACTAACAATTCCAGTCCTAATCCTGCTTCGAAATGTAGGTGTACCGTTAGCAAGCCCTGCTCCCCTCTCATCGATTCACCTTTCGAGACAAGGGTCAATGCGGGTCTTGCCCCGTTTCCCGCCAGGGTCCATGACAAAGCTTCTTAACATATATTTATAATTATTCTTATTATATATAGCTGCATGTTCAAATGAGTATACATATTATATATTATTTTATATATTCGGGGTGTAGATTAGTGCACACGGGCTCAAAATGCGGCATGGGACAGTTTGAGACGTGAGGGAGCGGAGGCGGCGCTCCTTCAGCATGGACACAGCATGCTTTCCATGCATTAACAACCAGTAGTTATAGTCTCCGAAAATGATGTCAAAGCAATCGTGTTGAAATTTAATTAATATTTAAAAGTAATAAGGTAATGTTTGGGGTGCGCCACTGTCCTTTCGACGCATCGAATTAGTATCTAGGTATATTGTGGAACACACATGCATTGGCTATAGATACTGTACTATGAAATGGTTATCTTATGTAGGGACATAGATCGGCAACCAGTTACCATACAACATTCTCGTAATGATATAGAATAATATTATTTGAATTTTATGTTATAATGATTGTTAAGTTGTATTTTATGTCTTACTGTGCACTACTTTTATTATGTTATTTTACAGTATCTCAAGGTAAGTGATCTGACGTCAAAGTTGATCTCAGAGTTAATATGTATCATAATTCATGTTTAAATTGTTTTACTGATTTTGTGATTTTGTTGTTCTTTTTGATTATTGAAATGTATATTTCAGGTGACTTATTTTGCGTTTTTAAAAATACACAACGTAGGTAAAATTATCGTCAAAACACAACGTACTGGGTCCAAATCTATGAAAATAGTTAATAGATAAATCGAGACGATCACGAAAGGCCAAAATTCGTTAATTAATTCTATTAGGAATGCGATATTTCGTACGTATATTTGCAACAATGCGAAAATTCATACAATTCTTAGCTAGCTGAATAGGGTTGTCACTTCTAGTTTGGGAATCAATTATTACAGTAGGTATAGTTTTGAAGCTAGGATGTTGCAAATTCGGAGCTTAGAATGGTTTAAAATAGGTAGGATCATCACAAATGGTGCCTTGGACCAGAATATTATGTCTGTCATTGCAGACATAAACTGGGTTTTTACGGAGTAGAAGTGGGTTTTGGGTTTGCGATGATTAATAACTAAAATCATGAATATTGGAGGGGGGGAGAGCATAAATGGGTTTTGAGGAGTAGAACTGGGTTATGGACAGAGGAATGTGTTTGGTTTTTGAGGGGAGGAATAAAATTTATTCTTGATAGATGTAGTGAGAAAATTGGTTGATGAATTTACTTCGAGAACCGCGGGTTGGTCACCCATGGTTTATAGTGTTAGGCAAATTCGGCAACATATTATATTTATGTTTGTCTATCTATAGGTATATATCTAACATTATGCATAAGAATAGTGAACCCTTAAGAGTTCGTTCGGAATTATGTCCTTATGAATAGTCTAATAAAGAGCGCTTGTGATTCAGGTATAAAATTGGATAGGTATATATATGTTGAAATCCTGAATAGTTCTTTATTTTATTCAATAATGTATATAGGTAGGTACCAAAAATATGTACTTTCATAAGAAGATTGGGTGTTAGAAAAATGGAATATTATATTCCCAAATAGACTTGTAAACATGGGTATTATGTATGCGAAGTGTATTTTATGTATATGGGTATATGACTAGAGTTTTTAGGATTTTTAGATATTGTAGTATTTGGGTAAAATGGATAAATAATAGGTATATAGTTTGATGTTAGTTATATGTATCAAGTGGATGTTTGTTAAGGATTAGAATTGTACCTAATTATAATAGGTATTATTATTTCTTGAGGAATATGGTCTTAACATTTTACAGTATTTGTAAGTTAAGTGTTTTGTTTTTAAACTTTTAGAATTCTGTCAAGTTAATTATTTGGGGTGTGAAATAAATTTATGATCGAGGCATGAATGGTGAATATATTATTGAGTTTGAAATAATATTAGACCAGATTTTATGAGTATCTGATAACATACATAATACAATATATGAATGAAGCGGATAAGTATATAGGTAATAATCGAATGATGGGTTTTGATAAAATCACGATTTAGGTGATTATTTTTGCAGTTATATGTTAAACGGTTAGCTGGAAGAAATAGTGAATATTCATTCTTACAGGCTAAGTGGGGAATGATCGGCTTAGAGGGAAGACAGTCTACACGGAAAGCAGACTCTTTTAAACCAGGAGGGGCATTCCAGGATCTTGAGTTTTAGGAAAACGTTGGAACTCTTTGTGTACCCTGAAAGGTGGTATCTATCATTTCAAAATTGAGGACTGGAAGAAGAAACGAATTTATGGAAATGTTCTAAGAAGAAAAGAGGCTGGCGTTCGCTGATATAACACATCATATCCTTCAAATAGAGAAATAAGATGTACAACCTATGAATCTTAGGATATAATAATGATTAAAACGTTATATTATTTTAAACCAAGAACGAGATAGGAAATAATATTATTACTGGAATGACAAAAAACTATACGGTATATTGTAGTACCTAACGGGACCATGGAGCAGCGCCAAATACAAATCGTCTTTTTTATTATTATTATTACTATACAATCAGTGGGTTTTATACTGTAGGACTGATTTTATGATATTGTCTGAATGGGACAAGGAAATCTGAGACATAAAGTATACGAAGTTATATAAAAAGTATTTAGGTTGAATATCTGTTGGTAGGATAACAACATGTTTTACTTGCAAGGAAACTTAGAAAGAAGTTTGTATATAGCAATGATACAAATTTAATTGGAAACCAGAAGGGTGATAGATAAGATTGCGTAGCATTGGATCATCTCTGTCAACTCGAAAAGGAGTGGTGTGCAATAACATAAGTCGCTGAAGAGAAGTAATTTGAGAAGAAAGGACAACGCTATGATGTACAAGTTTGAGAATCGCTTGTGGATCTATAGATGTCACAAATGGAATAAACTATTTAGTGTGTTATAATTTTAAATTGTGGTGTCAAATATTATAATATTATTATTCAATAGTGTTAGAGTGAAGTTATTTCCCTTAAATGTGAATTATGAAGTGTTTAGTTTTAATATTATTTTACAAGTGGAACGAATACTATGATATGTGCATATGGAGTTACAGTTGTGTGTATTATATTTATTTGTGTGTGTGATAGTTTGAAATAGATAAGTGTTTTTTTTTCAGGACTTTTGAAATGAATGAGGACGATTAATTTATATATACTTAATATGTAGGTATATACATTAGGTGACTGTTATATTGGAGACGAGGGTAATTCTATATACCTATTATAGAATAACATATTGGGATGTATTATGTAGATATTGTCAATGCAACTCGTTTAAATATTGCGTTCTGTATCTTATATGCGTGAATGTGCGTAAACACATTGAGGGAGGGGTTCCCACCACTTACCCCTGGATGTTCAAGAACATAGTACGTTATCTTCCTTTTAATTATTTGTGGTATTATTATAGGTGTTAATTTTACGTAATTATAGGTATTTCGAGTTAGCTGTTTGCGTTTGATATTATTTAGGCACTTTGTCAACATATTATCACACATTTTGCTGGTTAGCGGGAGGATGTTGCACTACTTGTAGAATTATGTGGCTTGATCACGTGGATCGAATTCTTATGGACGGCCGCGTGTTGAGTGGAAGAAATCGGTATGCGTTGTGTGAGAAATTGTATGGCAGTGATGGAAGCGAAGGACGTATTCCTAGATGGAGGGATTTGGCGTTCGGTTCTCTCTGTCTACCCCATCTGAGACGCAGCGTGATGGTGCTGAGAGATGAATGGTTATTTAGTATGAGCTGCCGGTGGAGAGTTGGTCTCCCACTTTTTCCGTGAGTTTTCGGGTGCCCTGTGGGAGGATGGGTGTTTTAGGAAGTTAAGACATTTAGCATCTTGGATACGATGAGGTTTGCCGCCGTTTTTGAGTGTCTTGAATTTGTGTCGGTACGGAGAGGACGATTTGCGTATCAGTTGTGTGCTGCAGGACTACTGGTTGCATCAGCAAAGGAATCATGGATATGAGACATCTGGCTAGTAGTACAGAATTGGTGTTACCAGCGAATTGGATCACCCTGAAGAATGCATATATGGACTATAAAGAACCACAACGACTATGAATAATTATAATGATGTGTGATTACATGAAAAGGAATTTTAACAAAATGCAACTTGGATATTAAAGTATAAGAACAATCTTGTTATTATTATATTTATGTTCTGTAGATGTGACGACATAAAATAATAACGAAACACAAAATAATAAAATAAATAGTATGTTATGTTAGGGCAATAATATTGAGCGAGTATTTCTCAAGTGGATGCATTGGGGTTGTACTATTATTATTGATGACATGAATAGAGGAACACAGTTGGCGAGGTACCTATGACCTATCGGAATAAACAGGGGCGGACTCGAAAGTTGGAATTAAATAATTATGAAAAATGATTAGAAAATAAAAAATTGTTTGTGAGATAATGCCTCATCCATTTTGTCTTCAGCATGATCACAAGGGGGGGATGTGATGAAATGAATATATACAAGATTGTAAACATTATTTTAGATTGTAAATTTAATATTATTATTTTCACATACCTAGATCGAATGTTTGTAGTAGGTAATTAATATAGGAATGAAACTTAGTTTAATTTCAAGTGGATGATGATGATCTATCTATCTATGTAGGAGACAGAGACAGGTATATTTTGGTGTGTGTCATAAAGAGATGGATGTAGTTTTTTTTTGTTGCTTTGGGTCGACATTTTTCAGTACCTGAAGAGGGAGGATAGATGACTCGTGGCAGTTTAGTTTTGTGCCTAGGAGAGGTGGGACTCAATCATATTAATCTCAGTGTTTGAATTCGATATATTTTAATATTTATTTACCCACCTTCATAGTAGTTAGTACACTATATTTTAGTGATATTTCCACATTTGGGAATATATATAGATCATCCTAAATTACTTTTAATTAACATTTTAAAATCCGTGATCCTGCCAGCTGTCATAAGATAAGATTTTTCAATATTATTAATTTATTTATATCTAGGTGTCGTGATATTTAGAAGGATATTGTTGTCTACAAAGTAGTCGTCGTACACAAGGATTTATTTAATTTTACAGATTTTGAAAACAAAGGAATTATTTGTTATATGTACATTTATTTTCAGTATATTTGTATGTATGTATGTACTTGTTACCGATTTTATATAGCGCCGCCCGACACACCTACAACTAGACCGATGGCAGTGGCGTACCGATATTATATTTTCGTTTAATTTATTTTACCATAACGAAAGATTATGCAGTTTGGAGAGAAGTTGTCTGTTGAGCAGGATATTATTTGATTATTAATTTAATTACATATTTTATCGTCGAATGTCATTTGTATTCTACGAACTTACTGGATTTTTCTACTTATTCAACATGCTGTAATTGCTGCGATATCATGGAAGGAACAAATTTGATATTTTGCATGACACTAATCATAAGTAATATTTATGTATTTATTGGTCTTAATATATTTTTATTTGACTTACATGATACCTAAATTCACCTCACCATAAATATGTAGTCTTTTATAGCTAAATCTTGTCGAGATTACCTTATGGATATGGATCCCTTCTGCCTATCGACACTAGACTAGCTACCTTGTGTCTATAGTGTGGGTTTGATCTATTCGTAACCACATATTTATCATTATTATTATACAATTATGCACGAGACGTATTATGTACTTTGTAGAAACATATACTATATACTAACAATTCCAGTCCTAATCCTGCTTCGAAATGTAGGTGTACCGTTAGCAAGCCCTGCTCCCCTCTCATCGATTCACCTTTCGAGACAAGGGTCAATGCGGGTCTTGCCCCGTTTCCCGCCAGGGTCCATGACAAAGCTTCTTAACATATATTTATAATTATTCTTATTATATATAGCTGCATGTTCAAATGAGTATACATATTATATATTATTTTATATATTCGGGGTGTAGATTAGTGCACACGGGCTCAAAATGCGGCATGGGACAGTTTGAGACGTGAGGGAGCGGAGGCGGCGCTCCTTCAGCATGGACACAGCATGCTTTCCATGCATTAACAACCAGTAGTTATAGTCTCCGAAAATGATGTCAAAGCAATCGTGTTGAAATTTAATTAATATTTAAAAGTAATAAGGTAATGTTTGGGGTGCGCCACTGTCCTTTCGACGCATCGAATTAGTATCTAGGTATATTGTGGAACACACATGCATTGGCTATAGATACTGTACTATGAAATGGTTATCTTATGTAGGGACATAGATCGGCAACCAGTTACCATACAACATTCTCGTAATGATATAGAATAATATTATTTGAATTTTATGTTATAATGATTGTTAAGTTGTATTTTATGTCTTACTGTGCACTACTTTTATTATGTTATTTTACAGTATCTCAAGGTAAGTGATCTGACGTCAAAGTTGATCTCAGAGTTAATATGTATCATAATTCATGTTTAAATTGTTTTACTGATTTTGTGATTTTGTTGTTCTTTTTGATTATTGAAATGTATATTTCAGGTGACTTATTTTGCGTTTTTAAAAATACACAACGTAGGTAAAATTATCGTCAAAACACAACGTACTGGGTCCAAATCTATGAAAATAGTTAATAGATAAATCGAGACGATCACGAAAGGCCAAAATTCGTTAATTAATTCTATTAGGAATGCGATATTTCGTACGTATATTTGCAACAATGCGAAAATTCATACAATTCTTAGCTAGCTGAATAGGGTTGTCACTTCTAGTTTGGGAATCAATTATTACAGTAGGTATAGTTTTGAAGCTAGGATGTTGCAAATTCGGAGCTTAGAATGGTTTAAAATAGGTAGGATCATCACAATATGTAAAACAATTTAATGAACATGAACAAAAATGATTTTGAAATAAATTATGTAATTTCTGTTGCAAAATTCCTACAGGTAGACTGGTCTAATAAGATGCAAGATATTGTAAAAATTGATCAAATTTCACTTCATGATCTAACGGTGTCTTCAAAAAATGGTTTTAATTAAATCAATTGGTCATTTCCATTTCAATTTGCATATCTTCTAATTGTCCCAATTTTCGTATTTGTTTTAATCTGAAAATAAATAGAAAATATTTATTTATTTATTTATTTATTTATTTTATTCTTTACTGTACATTGGTTACAATATTACATAGTGAAATAGTGGCATAAAAATAACAATTATAAATTCAATGTACAGAGGGCGAGTTTATCGCTAAAATGCGATGTCTTCCAACTAACCCGGTAACTAAAACTAAACAAAATTAACAAAAAAAAAAAACACATGCATACATATATACACCCTTACATATCAACAGTCATAAAAGAAATAAAAATACAACACAAAGTAAACAAAAGAAAAGAAAAAGAACACATGCAAGCAACAATGCACTTATGGACACATAATAATAAAAGTATAACATATTAAATTGCAGCGTGCACATGCATAGGGAAAGGGAAAAGGATTTAGGAGTCAGATGCTAAATTCAATGAGAGAAAATGATTTTTGACAGCTTGTCTGAAAGAATTAAAGGTTGTTATCATCCTGATTTTCGAAGGAAGATTGTTCCAACTGCGAGCACCATGAACAAGGAATGAGTTAGATAAAAAGCTTGTACTGTGTGCTGGTATAGCTAGAAGACGCTCTCTGTTAGATCGCAAGGGTAAACCATGACTCGCTAGATACTCGAATTTGACTTTAAGATAGTAAGGGGAGGACGCTAAAAATAAAGCTTTAAAAACTAGACATAAAATGTGTAGATCACGTCTTTGACGTATGGTGGTCCACTTCAGCTGGTTTCTGTACGAGGTTATGTGATCAGTTTTTTTGAGGTTAAAAATATAACGGATGCCTGCGTTTTGAAGTCTCTCAACTTTAGTCAAGAGAACCTCATTAAGATCAATATAAGCAATGTCTGCATAGTCAAGGATCGGTATTAATAAGGATTGAACGAGTAGGATCTTAGTCTTCACTGGCAAGAATCTTTGCAGTGTTTTGAGATTATGTAACGAATAAAAGAATTTTTTTCGAATAGAATTTATATGCTGTTGCCAAGACAGTCTCTGGTCAATAATCAGACCAAGATTCCTAACCGTTTTTGAATATGGAACTGTATCGTGATTCATTTGCGTGGGAGGTATCCTTATATTGTTAAGTCTACCAATTAAATGGTGGCTCCCTATAAATATTGACTGTGATTTGGATGGGTTAAGAATGAGTCCATTGCTGGAAGCCCAATCAGAAATTTGCTTTAGGCATTGTGATTTACAGTCAATTGCAGTTGCAATATTATTCATTTAACAACTCTTTTTTCTTTGCAAATAATTTTATTTATTTATTTGTTTTATTCTTCTTGCACATCATCATTCATATAAAAAATTAAATAAAGTAGTACACACAAGAAAAAACACAAGAATTTCAATTTCTTATAGGTATATGTGTAATGAATAATACTTACGCCTTTATTTTCAACCTTTGTTGGGTATGGTTAATAACACTATTTGGGATAAAAGTGTCTACTTCCTTCACAGTGCATGTCTTGTCTGCAAGATTCCATATATCTAAAAACATCAAAATACCAAATATTAAAAAAAAAATTACTTAAAGAAAATTAATTTAAGTACATAATTATATCAGATACTGCCGCACAGTTTGACAACCATTTAAGGTCCATCAAACGAGTGTGGCCATATTGGAACAATGATACTAAATGCCAAGCCATTTCAAAAATGCAATTTATCTGATTATTTCAACAAATTTGGCATGGATTCGTCAATATTTTAACCTAATTTTACCAATATCATTTGCCAGCTAGCTGGTGGTATCAATTTCTTTAATTTTTGTAGTTACATAAATATTATAATTATAAAATAATATCTCCTACCTTCAGAATTCAAATGGCGTTCTTGTTTCTCGTGAATATTTTTATAAACTGCACAGTCAATCAACATCTCGCACTCAAAATGACGATGATCTCCGAAATACTTTATCACTTATTACAACGCTTCTGCAATCAACGCCATTAATAATTTTACGACAAAACACTGATGCACTATACAGATAGAACGCAGCTACAACGAAACATGTCGTCTTTTATTTTCGTTTGTCGTTCGGATTTCTCCGTGTTCACGATATCAGCTGTTGAGATGCGCGCGCGCGCGCATTGGAATATGGAATGTAGCTGTGACTAACCTTCCCCATTTTTAAGAACCGTTTAACAAAAAGTGTGCGACCTGATACCAATTTGATCCCGGTGTAGGAAAACGAGTGTAGTGAATGTTCTCTAACTGATACCAAAATGGTTGTATGGGTTAGTCGTTCGCTATCCCAAAATTCTCAGTATTCTCATTTTTTGCTATCTTGATTTTCGAGCTAAATTCAGTGTTTATTTAAAACTTTATTTATTACGGTCAAAATCGATTTTTGAATACTATGTAGAAAAAACTCGGGTTTCCGATTTCATTCCTGAAAGTCTTTAATTAATAAGAATTTCTAATTAATGACATCCAAAACATGAATTTTGCATACCATTCTATTTGTTCCCACGAAATTAAATTTAGCTACTTAGTTATCTGCCTATATAATAAATTTTATTCCCAAAGATTATTTTTGAAAGTACGTTGAATTTTTATCAGCTATTTCTATTATCTTACAGCATAACAAGGTTTTATATCGCGTGTCAAATGTAACAAACGAGATTCAAAGATTTAAATCTTTGTGAAGTTGTTTTGGTAAAAATACCATTAGAATACTCTATTTTCAAAGAGACTAAGGTTTAAAATCGGGTGACATATATCACAAACGAGATTTAAATCTTCGTGTCGTCTTTTGGGAAAAAGGCCTTTAAAATACTTTATTTTCAAAGAGACTAAGGTGAAAATCGCGTGACCAATTCCACGAACGAGAACGAATTGTTTTGAAGAACGATGTCTCAAGTACCGATTACTGAAAAACAACTGGATTTACCAATACTAGTATGAATGTGGAGGAAGCGTGTAAAGAAAGATCTGTTTGGCGTTCCGTTCTCTCTGCCTACCCCACTTGGGACACGGCGTGAGGGTATAGTATAGTACTTAGTCCTTTTTGGCTTTTGTTTTTTCTTACCAAAATACATTCCATAATCAATCTTACCCAACGTAAGTTAAGTCTGAGAAATATTATAAAAAGAGTTAGAAATTGGAATTAAAATAAAAAATATAAAGGATTGAAAAAGTTTTATTTATTTTTGGAATTGGTAAATTTAAAAAAAAAATATATTGATAGGAAATACCAAGACAAATTTATTTATTCTTAAATTTACATTGATAACAATTACATACATAAATTACATAATTAATATGCACAGGATAAACTTATCGCAAATGCGCCACTTCTATTAACACAAATGTAACGAATATAAACTGAGCAGTGTTAAAACTATTTGCACAACAAAAGCCTTCTAAACTATGTAGTGTTGTAACTAAGTACATGGATAATCTCTCATCCACCTAACTATTAACCTTCGCCTTACTGAAATCAAAAACTTACTCGCGCTCCTAACATGTGTAGTGACTACACATTTTCAAATAAGCGGTTTAAGATTGAAAAAATAGGAATAATCATAGCCAAACCATTCAGACAGTTATAAGTAAAGTATTGTATATGTGTATTGTGTAGGAAATCATAAAAATATATAAATTATTGCTGAAAACGTGAAAAAATAACATCATCTAGCGCTCATGAACCTAGCGAGAAGACAACTCATTATGAATAGCGAAGGCCAACTGACAGCTGACAGCACGCATAGCGACGCGTTGTGCAATCGGCATTCATCGGCCGATAGTCCGACTACATTTGCGTAAACTGCAGGGGTTGCAAACTATTTAATATGTTATTTAATTAATTTATTTATTGTTACACAATTATAAAGACAAAATCAGTGCATAGAAAATGGATAATCCAACCTGTTCTAGGATTTTGCTAAGACAAAATATATGTATGTACACATATCAAGATTATAATCAAAGTAAATAAAAAATTAAGTATAACCAGCACATATAATAGTTCATTCAAAAAAAAGAACAGGCAACGTACAAGCTTACAGATAAAAAAATGATTTACAGAAAATATATAAAATTAAAAATCATTTAAACCGTAAAAGTTATAAGCAGTAATAGATACAATAAGATGAATAATTTTATGACTTAGTTCCAAATGTCTCTCGATGAATCCGCACTTAAATAAGTTATTTATTTTACAATTAATGATTCTGGATATAATCTAACTCAAAAATTAGATTTACCGGTAAATTAATATATTTAAGTTCAAAAATCTATCATAATATTAAATACATGGAATATTGTAAAAAAAAAATTAACGCAGATATTTCAGGCACAATTGTGGTATTTTGAACCTGCGTTTTGAGCCTAATACTTTTATATTCTGTATATCTGGTTTGATGAATTTTTCGCGGCATTAGACTGTTAAATTTTTGTATGATTATGACTGATAATATGGAGACTTATCTGGTTGTATAATGCTGAGAAGTGTGGATGGCCTTTCCGCCGCCGCGTAAAAAATAATATTATTACATTTGTGTTTATTTTAATTGTAGATAATAATATTTATTTGAAATGTTTACCTACATAATATTTATTTTAAATGTTTATATAATAATATTTATAAATAAATCGCTAATAAATCCATAAATGAAGTGCCCTCACGAAGAAATGAACTGATAAGTAACGTCATATGATATACACCTTTCCCTCTTATGATACGATAATATAATGAAAAGTTGGTATTTAGAAATGTAAAACGAATACCTACCTAGTTATAATTATTGAAATTATTATGGAACGAAAATAATAAATCACTTTGAAACCTCTGGATTTAAGTCAACTTCGTAAGTAAAAGAATAGATCTGGAATGATAAAACACGACAGCGTGCTATTTCGCATAGTCCTTCCTCAGCACAGTTCGCGAGAGCGAGATGTAAATAGTGTTCACTATCTAACGCAAACAGCCGAGTACAAAGCGTCGAAGACACGTGAGATATAGTCAGAACATCGCGCATTTGATTGTATTAGTAAGATATTTTGATAGTGTTTGTAAATTTATTTCCGTTCTTCAAAAAATGTCTTTGAAATAGTCAATAAGTTCCAATTATTATTAATATAATTTTTTAATTCGATGCGTAAATATATGACTGAGGATTACCTAAAATCTTGACCTTCTATTTATTGTATTTATTGAAATATTAATTATAAACAGAAGCATGTGTACTGGCTACACATTTTAGGACGGCGAAAGTTAATAAAAATACACAATAAAAACAAAATTCATCCGCTCCACGAAATGTTCTGACATCCCATAGGTCAGATTGGCCTTGATCATAAGAATATCTGGTACGTCCATCAAGTGAGGTCCACATGTATTTGTGGATATCTTCGTGGGGGAACAGAGTTCCTCCTATCAGGAGTCCTGGCAGTGTTGCATATTCAGCGAGACAATAGCCCTTGTTATTCAGCACCCCATGCCATGCAGCGGGTCACTGCCTACTTTGTTATGAAAATCGCTATCACAATGATCCAATTCCTTTTAGAAATATTGGATGTGACAGCTGCCAGAGAGTCATGAAAACTGTTTTTGACCGTCCCATCCGGATCCTCTGTGGGGGCATGACATTCTAGTATCGTCAACAAGACTCCCTTCGCCCTGAATGAGGTATCCATAATTAGCTTGTAAGAGATAGGATCCCAGTCAAGAAGCGAGACGGCGACTCATAAGCAGGGCGACACCATATTTGTGTTTTGTCTTCTGACCGGAGTGAATAATGCAATAACTTTACCTTCCTCACCTCTAGCATAATCCAAAAGGCGCGCCTCACACACTCAGTAGATTTATCCCAGTCACCTGTTGTCTTAGCAACAAACAACTCCTTTTTATGGCTTAGCGTCCCCAAGTTAAAGGTTTCAATTCTCACGTCATTTAGTTGGTCCAAGTTCTTTAACTTAAAGGTCGTCTCAATGGCGCTGTGAATTCTCCTGAACAGTTATACATATATACAATATGCAAAGGCGAGTTTTCTCAAACATTCTGAATCCTTTTATATGTTACTTAACTACTGGACCGGTTAAATCTTTACAAACAAACATTACAGACTCAAGTCACTGAATTTCTTAACATAAATCGAAATAAATAAAACAAGCCTTTTATTTTACTAATGATTTATTCGATGAGAGAGACGTCTTTATAAGGATTGTCAATCGAGATTCTCTCTCATCGAATAAATCATTAGTAGAATAAACGCTTTTTTATTTATTTCGATATGGAATTCTACTACATAAACACCGACACAGTTCACATAAATATTACACTCAAAAGGTTTTACACCAGTGTGAATCTTTTGATATGTCTGCAAACTACTGAAACCTATTTGTTTCATACAAATGAAACACTCAGAAGACTTCACCACTGTGAATTCTTTTATGTGTCTGCAAATGACTGGAACGACTAATTTTTTTCGTACAAATTTGACACTCAAAAGGTTTTTCATTACTGTGAATTCTTTCATGCGTCTGCAAACGAATGGAACTAATAAATATTTTCATACAAATATTACACTACAAAGGTTTTTCACCACTGTGAATTCTTTTATGTGTCTGCAAATTACAAGATTGTTTAAATTTTTTCATACAAATATTGCACTTAAAAGGTTTTTCATCACTGTGAACTCTTTCATGCTTCTTTAAATCACTAGAACAAATAAATTTTTTCATGCAAATATTACACTCAAAAGGTTTTTCACCACTGTGAATTCTTTTATGCGTCTGCAAATGACTGGAACGACTAAATTTTTTCATACAAATATTACACTCAAAAGGCTTTTCACCACTGTGAATCATTTTATGCGTATTTAAATAACTAGAAGAAATAAACTTTTTCATACAAATATTACACTCGAAAGGTTTTTCACCACTGTGAATCCTTTTATGTGCCTGTAAATTACTAGATCGATTAAATTTTTTCATACAAATATTACACTCGAAAGGTTTTTCACCACTGTGAGTCCTTTCATGCTTCTTTAAACCATTAGAAAAAAAAATTGTTTCATACAAATATTACACTCAAAAGGTTTTTCACCACTGTGAATCCTTTTATGTGTCTGCAAATAACAAAATTGTTTAAATTTTTTCATACAGATATTACACTCGAAAGGTTTTTCACCACTATGAATATTTTTATGTATCTTCAAAGAAAAATATTGTTTAAATTTTTTCATACAAATATTACACTCAAAAGGTTTTTCAACACAGTGAATTCTTTTGTGTATTTGCAAAGTACTTGATCGATTAAATTTTTTCATACAAATATTACACTCAAAAGGTTTTTCATCACAGTGAATTCTTTTGTGTATTTGCAAAGTACTTGATCGATTAAATTTTTTCATACAAATATTACACTCAAAAGGTTTTTCACCACTGTGAATCATTTTATGCTTATTTAAATCACTAGAAGAAATAAATTTTTTCATACAAATATTACACTCAAAAGTCTTCATATATTTCTTTCCATCACTCCTAGTCACACTACGAACATTTTTGCGTCTCGTTTTCTTTGCTTGAGTTTGATTGCTTGGACCTGGTGCATACTCTGTAACTGTAGAAGATGTACTGGCCACTGTCACATTGTTGGCTCTCTCGCATTCAACTTTTATATCAGGTTCATGTATATCAATATCACCATGTGGAACTGCATATCCAATGTCATATTTTGCTTCCTCCACAGGTTCACGTTTCACTTTGATGTTCGCCAAAAAGTTTTCGATTTCATCATCCTCCGTGACACATATTTGCATGTCACACAAGACGCAGTCATCCTGTGAGCAGTCTGCGAAGTTATGTTCACCAGCACTGGTTCCCTCCATCATGTCTTGTGATCTGAAGCCGGGTTACAAAGCTAGTATCAGAATGCATTAATTTAATTGAAATGTATCCGGATGAAGTCACTAGGATATTTGTGCACCCACCTAATAAGTATAGGATGGAAATGTCACTTCGTCCTAGTGATGTCAATCCGGTACATATTCGTTATTTACTGTCTCGTTACATTTTGCTTTCGGTATACCGGGCGGGTAATTCTCAGAATTGGTCGGTAGTCAATACCGATCGGTACGTATGTTGAGGTGTATTATGTAGTCACAGAATTCCATACGAAACATTATTATTATATTTTATGTCTGTAAATAAAAAATAAAAATCTATGTCTGCACTACTTATTTCCTATTTTCACCGATTAACTATTTTCGGTTTATAACGAGATGTATCCATGTGAAAAATGTTATTAGCGCGTATGGACATATGAGTAGGTATACTGAGATATTTTTTTTTCTGACTTGCTGAGGATTATTTTACTAAATTATTATTCAATCTTATTAAGGTAATGTACAGCTGATTACAGTCACACATTTTCAAGAAATTATATAACGCCAGGTTTTATAATATTATGATAGTTATAATTATATTTGAACATGTAATATAATATTTGAATAAGATGTAATACTTGGATAATGGATATGTTATTTCTAACGTATATATTTTTTCATTATGCAGATGCCGATTATATTTGTTTTAAGCTATTCCAAATAACATAAAAACCAATTTAATAAAATTGTATATCGCGAAGAGCCCGGCAATGAATTGGTCTACCACTCTCTCCTGTTAATTTTTGAGTGTCCTGTAAAATGCAGTTGTTCAAAAAAAAGAACACATGTAAAATCCAGCGATGAGGTTTGCCACCCATCGTGAATGTCTATAGTTCTTTGGCACAAAGACGACAGCACGCATGTTTTTAGGATATGCCGCACATTTGTGGGATATGCCGTGATGGTAAACTATTAGAAATCTTTTATTAATTAATTTGTACAATTGATCTAGCACAAACAAGATATAAGTAGGTAGTTAACTTAAGGGTCGTTCACATACGTTCACTTTCAGTGATCACTCCGGATGATCCTCCAAGATGAACAAATGTGAACGGGCGTTTCATCGCTAGTGATCACTAGCGATGACGGAGGAAAGAGATTACCACTCGTCATAATTTTGATGAAAGGTCCTTTCACTGAAACGACCATAAACAAGTTTATTTGTTTAATTCTCTATGAATTTGTATTGAATGTCAGAATCATGTACAAAATTATTATGCAGTCGAGAGCTATATTAATTTAATTTATGTGTTATTTTTAATTTTTGAATTTGTTTAATTATTTTTATACGAAAATACGTCAAACTACATACAACATGACCGTGAGTGTTGACACGGCAGTGAAAGCATAGGATGAACAAATGTGAACAGACGTGTTCACTTTCGATGAACAGGTTTGACCCTGACACTCTGGATGATCATCCAAAGTGAAGCAATGTGAATGCTACTTTACATACCTACATAATATATCTATATGCCTATCCATAAGCATAACTACAGGTATAAATATTTAATGCGAAGAATAGTGCAGTTAGGTACATAATATCGTCGGTCTAACTTGTAAACCACGTAAATCCCGATTTGGCCAAAAGTGACTTTTTGATACCAATCAAATGTACAGTTTATTCCTCACCACTGTGTGAAACTTTTAGTTTCAAATTATTGAAATTGTTTCAAAAAATGGTCATCAAAAAAACACGCAAATCCAGTCCATAGAACAATATAATTTGCAAACCTCTCAAATCCCAATTTACGCGCCTTTTGTAAGAAAACATTATTCAACAAACGATATATATATATATAAATAAATATGGCAAGCTTCGCAGGTTGCCACAGTTTCCCGCAAATGGAAACAAGCCTATGTCATTCCTGTTATATATATTAAGGTTGGCAACATTAGACACGGGCTGTATGAAAAGTGACAGGAAGGCCGGCGGGGGACGAGGAAACTAGAAGGTCACTAAAAGTGAAGTTAAACATGTGCTTTTGAATAAAACCTCATTGTTAATAAAGTATCGTTTTATTTATTAAAAATATAAAACTAAACATGGTGTCAGGTGTTAAAAAGTGTTAAAAATAAAAAATGTCTACTAACATACCGGGATTAAAGTCCCTTTCCTTCTGTGATGAAAACAACATGAAGGATGAATGGATTAGATGGAGGCAACAATTCGAAATTTATATGTTGGCTAACAAATTTGATAAAGAAGAGGACAAGAGAAAACTGGCTATTTTATTACATTTATTAGGAGAAAGATGTATAGAAATATACAATAACTTTGCAAAAAAGGAGAAAAGTTATGAAGAAGTATTAAATGCATTTCAAGAGTATTTCATACCGCGAAAGAATATTGTGATTGAGAGACATAAATTTTTCTCACATCGGCAAGAAAATGAAAGTCTTGACACATTTTTAAACAAATTGAGAACATTATCTTCGATGTGTGAATTTGGCGACATAAAGGATGATCTCGTTAGAGACATGTTTATATGTAACATGGATAAAAAGTATTCTCACATAAGGGAGAGATTATTGTCAGAAAGCGATTTAACACTGGAAAAGATGATAAACATATACAGGACTATTCTAATGTCGCAAAATAACACAATATATTTAGATAATGAAATTCAACTGTCATCTTTACAATTTGGAAATGTCAAAAATAATGTCGACTGTGCTCAGGACAAAGGCATCAAACCACAATTTTGGCAAAAGTTGTTTTATGTTTTGAAGTCAATCATTTGTGTCTTGTACACATTCTGGTAAAAGGATTCAATCCACAAAAGTCTAGTTTTTATAGAAAAAGCAAAATATTTTTTTTTAGCAAGGACTTAATTGCAAATACCCAATAGGACAAAGGACTCAAACAGCATAAGTTTCATTATTAACACCAAAAAATTTCATCCAGACATAATTTTACGGCGAGGAAAAAGGCATCAAACCACATAACCCCAAACATGCGACATACATATCTCATTAACCCTTTCAGACCTAGCATATACGATCGTGCGGGTCAGGTTAAAATAATGTAGGATTCAACTGATTTACAATTTTTGCCGTGTACCGGCACACAACGATCGTACGGGTTGTCTGCTACACGTTGTAATGCATAGTTTCCGAATTCTTCCGCTTGGGTCGACAGTATCTGTCATCAAAATGTCGGAACGTCACGGACGCATCTCTGCAACAGGTAAAATATTTTTAAATATTAATTTAGAATCCCTACTTCTGGTGATACTTGATTTTATTATAGTTAAATGCGTAATTAGCAAGTATTTTGAATTTATTTTTATTAATCTTCGTAACTGTGATATTTATTTGAGCCAAAACTGATACCCACACGAGCGTGCGTGTCAGGTCTAACTTGAGGTCATACATATGTTCTAGGTCAATACAAAGTTTTAGTTTGCAATATTATTATTTTGCCAAACTCTTTCCCATGGAATGTTTAGATTTATTATTTACAATTTATATTGAATGATATAAATAATTTCTTTATTTTTTTTATTTATTTTATTTCATACTTATACCTACAGGAATTTCCAAAATGATGCCGGACGAAGATGGTTTTGGAGATTTTGTACGAGAAACCCTAGATGTAATTGGAGATGGTAATGAGTCTGAAATTGATGATTTATCTAGTGAAGATGATGAACTTGAAATTTCTACTATATCTTCACGCCCATTGGAAAGCGGTATGGAATTATTAGAAAACCAAGAAGTAGTTGAAGATATTGCCATTTTTCTTCCTGCTGATCCAGCAACTATTTCCAGGCGAAAAATATGGAGACAAGTTGAATATGCAGCCAAGTCACATCCTGAACCCGATAGAAGTACTAGAGATATTCGCACACCGTTGGCATACTTCAGTGATTACTTTAACGATGAGCTTTATGAGAAAGCCGTTGAATACTCCAGCCGGTACCATTTGTCAAAAACCGGAAGGGTACTCAATACAAATATCTTAGAATTAAAGAAAATGTTCGGAATCCACATAATTATGGGATGCATGCAATATCCCAGAGTCCGTATGTATTGGCAACAGTCATACGGATTAGAAATAATATCCAAGACAATGCCCCGAGACAGATTTTTCACTCTTCGGTCATGTCTACATTTTGTAGATATAGAATTGCCTTCTCCAGATGCAAGTTATAATAAGTTGTGGAAAATTCAGCCGGTAATAGATGCTGTACGAAAAACGTGCCTACAAATCGAAAGGCAACCTGGATTTAAATATTCCATTGACGAGCAAATGATTCCTTTCACTGGAATTTGCCCCGTTCGACAATTTGTTCCTAACAAACCTCGACCTACAGGTTTAAAAAATTTTGTTGTTACAAAATCAACTGGTCTAATGCTTGATTTTGAAGTGTTCCAAGGGCCAAACACAAATCTTCCAGATAGAGACATGGGAATAGGACCAGGAGTAGTTTTACGACTAGTGCAAACTTTACCATCCAACAGTTGCATTTACTTCGATCGGTATTTCACCACACTTGGACTGATTGACAAATTGACTGAGATAAATTTTCATGGCGCTGGAACGATAATGGCCAATCGTTTGAAAGGATTATGTATGAAGCCCGATAAAGAATTGAAGCAGGGGGATTATCAGCAACAAGTTTGTGACAATACCGTCATTGTCAAGTGGAAAGATAACAAAGCTGTCATAATGGCTTCAAATTGTTGTGGAGTTGAACCAATTTCCACTGTAAAAAGATGGAATAAGACTAATAAATCCTACGTTAATGTTCCAGCACCCAAAGTCATCAAAGACTATAATAAGTCTATGGGTGGTGTTGATATCCTTGATCAACAAATGGAGTGCTACAGAACATGGATTAAAACAAAGAAGTGGACATTAAAAACCATCATCCATTTTATGGACTTAGCACTAGTAAATAGTTGGATGATGTATCGAGAGGACTGCTCCACAAAAGCAGTGCCAAAAAGAAAACAGCTTGATTTGTTAGCTTTTCGGCTACAAGTTGCTGAATCATTAATTGGTTCCCCTGATAAAAAAAGAAAGGTGCCAGAGGAAAATCGTGAAGAAGAAGAAAACGATGGAACAAATAGTCAAAAACACTACAGACCATCGAAAATGCCAGCTATTGACATCCGATATGATGGTTATGACCATATTCCCGTTTTTGATGACGCAATTACGATTCCACGTATTTGTCGATTGGAATCATGTAAATCACGAACAAAAGTACTTTGCGAGAAATGCAATGTATATTTGTGCCTTTCTCGTGGCAAACAATGCTACAAAATATTCCACAAAAAATAATTTGTTTACATTTAAAGGTTTATTTTTTTAATTTCCTTTTATTTAATAATACTTTTACAATTTTGATGTTTATTTTTTTAATGATTTACCCACTTAATTGTTATTTTACTGCAATGTAAATCTAGAGGTAAATACAAAGCATTTACTTTAAAAAAAATGTCAATTTAATCGTTAAAGTTTTTTTTTCTTACTGTTATATTTTTTTATTAACATTATTTTTTATCATTTTTAACGATTATTGAATAATTAATTTGTATTTTGGTATGCACGAACAATAATTACAATGATTTCATTGTGGAATAATTGTGTATAATATTATTTGATAATAAATTGAATGAACTTTCCTATTTGTTTTGGTTTGTTACTTTACACAAATATAGTCCTGACCCACACGATCGTGCTGGTGGATTTTCCGGAAAACTAACTTTTCATGATTTTTTAAATTATTTTTTCTAGCATTAATATGTGCTAGTAGTATAATAAAACATATTTTTTTTTAAATTTAGTATTATTTTTTCGTCGGGTCTGAAAGGATTAACATGTTGCTAAAGTTTGTCAGGACAAAGGATTTAATCAACATTTTTTTTGATTTTTTGCTTATAACTTGATAATTCCTGAATATTTTTTCTTAAATTTTTATGACATGATAAAAAAACTACATTACAAAAAGATGGTAAAATAATAATGACAAAAATTTGAAATTTTCTTTATCCTACAGTTTTTTGCTTCTCCTATAAAATTTGACCGATGTGGTTTAATGCCTTTGTCCTGAGCACAGTCGATGTGTACAAGTCAAAGACTGCATCAAATACAATGAAAAATCAATTTCAAAATAAAAAGCAAGTAAGGTGGAGTGATTCTCGGCAGATAGAGCCCAACTCAAGGTCAAATAGAATGTCACCATCAGCGAGCTGCTGCTCACGATGTGGAGAAGCACACAGATACAGATGTCCGGCACAAGGTGCAATATGCAGGATATGCAAGAAAGTGGGGCATTATGCGAAAATGTGTTTTAAGAGGATAAATACAATTGAAATTGAAGAAAATGATGATGATAATAATTTACAAGCACAACCTCATATTGAAGGTCATGGTAAAAATCCATTTATTTACAAACATTCTAATTTATATGTTGGAAATTTAGAAATAAATTATACAGATTTATTGAACTCTAAATTAGATTTTGATAATGACTGGTTAATTAATGTCAATATTAATAACGTCTATATAAAATTTTTGATAGATACAGGTGCAAAAGCAAACTGTATTTCTTTTCAAACATTTTGTACTTTAAAATTGTCTGGAACTACAATAGAAAAATGTAGATTGAAATTATATGCTTATGGTGGAGTAAGGATACCTATTAAAGGAGTCTGTAAATTGACATGTCAAATTAATAATAATGAATACTTAATTGATTTTATTATAGCAGATGTCCCTTGTCAACCAGTTCTTGGTGCTCAAATATCTAAAGAAATTGGAATTATTAAAAGAATTTTTACAAATAACATTGCCGATGAGAAAATACATGATATGAATGCATTATTAATTAAGTATAATATTATTTTCCAGGGTCTTGGATGTTTGCCTCAGATCTGCCATTTGACGGTTAATGCCAATGCACAGCCGAAGATTGATGCACAAAGAAAAATTCCCTTCAAATTGACTGAAAGATTGAGAGATGAGATAGACAGGATGGTGGGACTGAATGTTATAGAAAAGGTATCAAAACCAACTGACTGGGTTAGTTCTATTGTTATTGTTGAAAAGCCAAATAATCAGTTACGTATATGTCTGGATCCTAGAAACTTGAATGAAGCCATTAAAAGATCACATTTTCCATTGCCTACTATTGAAGATATAAGAGCAAAATTACATGGTGCAAATTTTTTCTCTCATTTAGATGCCTTTTCGGGCTTTTGGATGATTCAACTTGATGAAAAGAGTTCTGATTTATGTACTTTTAATACATCTTTTGGAAGGTATAAATTTCTAAGATTACCGTATGGGTTAAATTGTTCCACAGAAATATTTAGTAAAATTCTGATGGACTCCTTTTCAGATATTCCGGGTATAATAATATATGTAGATGATATTCTGGTATATGGAAAAGATGAAAAGTCACACAATGAAAGTTTGAAATTGTTATTTGAAAGAGCGGCTGAATTGAATCTAAAATTCAATAAAAGTAAATGTAAATTTAATGTGAAACAAATAAAATTCCTAGGGCAAATATTCAACTCAACAGGAATGTGTCCTGATGATGAGAAAATCAAAGCAATACAAGAAATGCCGATTCCTAAATGTCAAAAAGATTTACAGAGATTTTTGGGCATGGTTAACTATTTGGGGAGTTACGTTAAGAATTTGTCAGATGAAACTGAAATTTTTAGGAACTTATTAAAGAAAAATGCAATGTGGTATTGGGATGAAAATCATAATCAATCATTTGAAAGATTAAAAGAATTAATCACCAAGGCTCCTGTACTACATCATTATGACAATAATAAAAAGCTGACCTTAAGTGTTGATGCATCACAGTCAGCTTTGGGTGCAGTTTTGTTACAAGAAGGTCATCCCATTGCTTATGCATCTAAAAGTTTAACAGAATGTCAGAGGAGATATGCACAGATTGAAAAAGAATTATTTGCAATATTATTTGGCTGTCAGAAATTTCATCAATATGTCTACGGGCAAAAAATTAATGTAGAAACAGATCACAAACCACTGGTTAACATTGTCAGTAAACCATTAAATCAGGTTCCAAATAGATTACAAAGAATGATGCTATCATTACAAACGTATGATTTAAACCTATGCTACGTACCAGGTAGTAAATTATATATATCAGATACGTTATCCAGAGCGCCATTGCCACAAATGGAAGAACATAGTATAGACAAAGACATATCTGTTCATGCAAACATGTTTATTTCTTCACTTTCAGTATCGCAATGCAAATTGAAACAAATTAAAGAGGCGACATTAAATGATAAATCATTACAATTATTGAAAAAATATTACTTGGAGGGTTGGCCACAATATAAAAACAAAGTAGAAATTACTGTAAGACCATATTGGAATTACAGGTCAGAAATTAGTGTAATGGATGATTTGATTTTTAGAAATAATAGTTTAATTATACCACAAGGAATGCGCAAGAACATGTTAAATGATATTCATGTAGGTCATATGGGAATTAACAGAACAAAAAATGTTGCTAAAGGTGTCATATTCTGGCCTAATGTTAATAGAGATATAGAACAAATTGTAGAAAATTGTGAAATATGTTTAAAATACAGACCTGGGAATCCTCATGAACCTTTGATTGTCAGTGATATACCAAACACACCTTGGGAGAAGGTAGGTGCTGATTTATTTCAAGTCAGAAATAAAAAATACTTAGTTGTGGTAGATTACTATTCAGAATATGTAGAAGTGGCATTATTAAACACAGGATCTTGTGCATCACATGTAATTACGCATTTTAAATCAATTTTTGCCAGGCATGGCATTCCCTTAAAATTAATTTCGGATAATGGCCCCCCCTTTAATTCTTCGGAATTCAAAAACTTTTGTATAGATTGGGATATAGAACATACTTTGACAAGCCCAAATTTTCCTCAATCAAATGGGCAATCAGAATCAGCTGTGAAGATTGTGAAAAATATTTTACTTAAATCATATGAAGAAAATACAGATCCTTATTTAGGGTTATTACATTATCGCAATAATGAAAAAGAATATATGAAATCTCCTGCAGAATTGTTAATGTCTAGAAAATTGAGAATTAATATACCAATGAAAACAGAACTATTGAAACCAAAAATAATTAATAGTAGAAATATGATTAGACAAATGCAGAAACATAAAAGTAATTATAAGATGTACTATGATAGGAATAAAAAGAGTCTTACTCCATTTAAGATAGGTGATTATATAATGTTCAAAAAGTTAGCTAGTAGTCAGTGGGAGCCAGGAGTAGTGTTGGATGTAATAAATAATGTTCCTCGGTCATATCTTATAAAATCAAATGAAGGGGTAACGTATAGAAGAAATCGCTATCATCTGATATTGGACACATCCAAATATAAAATGAAATCGTATTTGTCATTTCCATCATGTTCTAAAGATAATGAAAAATTAAGTCAGTCTAAAGTCAGTCAAGCGAATGAACCAACCTCACTATATCAGTCAAATCCAGTCTCATCATCATCTCAGTCTCATTTCTCAAATTCTCAAGAGAATAGTACTGATGAAGGCGGCACTGAGACAAACATTTCGGATCAGCAGACTTATACTACTAGGAGTGGACGAATTTCCAAACGACCAGATTATCTGAATGAATATTATAATATATAGTACCGTAAAACGGGGTGAATAGGGACGTTGGGGGGAATAGGTACATTTACAAAAAAAAGTTTTGAATCATTCTAATATTGATCTCGCTAAAATCTCCGCAATATTCGATGGTTATCGGTAAAGTATAATATTTTTGTCATCTGGAAACATTATTATACCTGACATGTTGAAACATGTTTGTCAAATTTATTAATGTCAAACTTGTTAGTGCGAAACGGTTGAATTTTTATGCTGCAAAACTTCGTGTGAAACATCAATAAAATCAGTGTTTTTTTAGTTTGTTTTAACATTTCAAGCAAAGTGATTTCACAGCTATCATTTTCATCCACTTTGTAAGTATTTTATCATTGTTTTTATTATATTGAAACTATTTGTGTGATACCTATCATGAATTCTCTCATTTGGGGTGAATAGGGACAAGTAGTGGGGGGAATAGGGACAAGTAAAGGAAAATTAGGAAAAGCATGTTATTAGTAGGTTAAAGTAGAACATTATTTTACAATTTGCATTATGTTGGTAAGTAATAACATCCAAATGTTCAATCCTATTTTCTTTACATTATTATAGATCAAAATGCCGCGAAATTACAAGCCAGACGTAAGAGGAAAAACGTATAAAAAGTATACAGAAGAGGAATTAAAGAAGGCACTGGAAGATATTGAAAAAAATCAGATAAGTTTTCGAGTAGCCCAAGAAAAATATGGAATTAGCAAATCTGTATTGTCTAGACGTGTTCTTAGAAAGGATGTGAAGACGCATGGTGGCCAAACTGTGTTGACTGCAGAGACGGAGGGATATATAGTTAATAATTTGAATATCTGTGCAGAATGGGGATATCCCATGGATAATAATGATTTGAAAATAATTGTAAAAAACTATTTGGACAAAAAGGGGGTAAACGTAAAAAGATTCAAAGAAAATTTACCTGGTAACGACTTTGTGACTGGATTTCTAAACCGTCATAAAAGTGATTTGTCACATAGATTCTGCCAAAATATTAAAAGATCTCGTGCTGAAGTTACCGCTGATATAATGGGTGAATACTTCACAAATTTAGAAGTTTCCTTAAAGGATGTAAAGCCAGAAAATATTATTAATTATGACGAGACTAACTTGTCAGACGACCCAGGGAGGAAGAAAGTTATTGTGAAGAGGGGATGTAAATATCCAGAACGGGTGATGAACAGCTCAAAGGCTTTAACGTCAATAATGTTTGCTGCATCTGCTGATGGAATATTGCTTCCACCTTATATTGTGTATAAGGCACAGCACTTATACGATACTTGGAGAGAGAATGGTCCTCCAGGGGCACGTTATAATAGAACTCTTTCTGGGTGGTTTGATACAAACTGCTTTGACGACTGGGTGACAACAATTGTATTGCCATATTTTAAAGAAAAGTCTGGCAAAAAAATCATAATAGGAGATAATTTATCATCTCATTTATCACTGGACATAATTGAGAAGCTAAAAAAAGAAAACATTTTTATGGTTTTTTTGCCACCAAACTCCACACATTTAACGCAGCCATTAGATGTCGCTTTTTTTAGACCACTGAAAATGGCTTGGAGGGACATTCTTTGCGAATGGAAAAAGAAAGAGGGCAGAAAAGAAGCGTCTATCCCTAAAGGTGTCTTTCCAACATTGTTGAAAAAACTTTTACATAAAATTGAACCAAACTCAAAAAAAAATATTCTTGCTGGATTCGATAAAACAGGTATATTTCCATTGAACAGAAATCGGGTCATAGATGCTATGCCGGACGCTCCTGAAGTAGATGACCAAGATTTGGTTAATGCCTCAGTAAAAGAAATTCTTAGTTCTATGAGGCATTCCGAAAATGAACAAAAACAAAGACGAAAAAGAAAACTGGATGTCAAACCTGGGGAGAGTGTTGGTGATACTTCGGAAAGTCTGAGAGTTTCTAAAGCACTTCCAGGCTTTTCCGGAGAAGCAGCTAAAAAGAAATCACAAAATGAAGCATCGAACATGTTAGCATGTAAAACATGCACAGAGGAAAGGAGCAAGGATCGAGATTGGTGCCTTTGCATAGTTTGTAGGGAATGGGTTTGTGGAAAATGCAATGAAAAATACGATTTATGTGATTACATTTGTTCTTCTTGCTTGGATCCAGATAATTAATTTTTTATTGTAATTATTTAATTTGGCTGCTGTATACTTGTTCTTTTTGTACCATATAATAAAATAAAGTCCCTAAATAAATAAATAATATCTTTTTTTCGCTCCATAAATACTAAATAACTTAGTTAAAAAAAGTGTCCCTATTGCCCCCAGTACTTGTCCCTATTCACCCCGTTTACAAGGTGAATAGGGACACGTATATTTATTAACAAAAACTCCGTTACTGAAAGTGATTCACGGAATGGGTGAATGGGGACATAGAGATCATTAACTAACTCAATAAAAAGTATTGGTTGAAACTCTATACTTTTTATGCAGGTGAGTTTACATCACTACAAATCTTGAAACCTGTCCCTATTCACCCCGTTTTACGGTATGTAATAATTAGTAATTAAGTTTGTACTTTTGAATAAGTAATCCTTATAAAGTTATATTAGTTATAATTGTTGGTTAAGTTATATTATGTAATAGATTAATCTTCTTTAAACTAAAAAAGGAGGATGTTATATATATTAGTTATAATTGTTGGTTAAGTTATATTATGTAATAGATTAATCTTCTTTAAACTAAAAAAGGAGGATGTTATATATATTAAGGTTGGCAACATTAGACACGGGCTGTATGAAAAGTGACAGGAAGGCCGGCGGGGGACGAGGAAACTAGAAGGTCACTAAAAGTGAAGTTAAACATGTGCTTTTGAATAAAACCTCATTGTTAATAAAGTATCGTTTTATTTATTAAAAATTCAAAACTAAACAATTCCATTACCAAAAAAGAACAATTCCACACCTCTACAGGATTATCGCCCAATATCAATACTTCCATTTTTCTCAAAAGTGCTGGGAAAACTTGCATACTGGCATTTCAACGAGTTTCTTGTGAAAATGACTACCACAATAATTTTCAGTCAGGATTCGCATAAGAGCATAGTACGACAACTGCGTTAGTGAAAATCACTGATGATATAAGAGGAGCTATGGATAAAAAATAACTAACCCATTTGACACTATTATAGATTTCAGCAGTGCTTTTAATACTATAGATTTTGACCTACTCATTGCTTCTCCCAAACGACTCAATGCATCTCAATCGAGTCGTACTTAAAAGGTAAAACAATGCATCTCGGTTCGAGACGTACTTAAAAGGTAGAACTCAATGTGTTCGATTGCGAAGTGGTGTTGAGTCTGGCTGGTTGGATTTGAGGGCGGGTGTGCCACAGGGCGAGTGCTTTCTCCTCTACTGTTCTCGATTTTCATTAGCCCCATCTTTTGACATAATTATTCTGTCACTACCATCTATATGCCGATGAACTACAAATCTATACTCACTTCAAGTTAGAAGATCTGTCAAGGGTTGTTGATGAAAAGTAGAATTGTCTGCAACAAGTTTCTAATTGGGCCACTAAAAACGGCTTGATTCCTACTAATACACAAACGATGTTTATAGAATCCAAGCTCCTATTCGATCTCTTAACTGAACAGTCTAACGATGTCTTACACATACATTGCTACTACTACACCATCACGGCACATCCCACAAGTGGGGTAGCCAGCAGACCAGCTGCATATAAAACATGCAAGCTGTCTTCTCCGTGCCAATATAAAATTAAGACATACATACATACATTGACTCTACTTTAATCCGTTTTTCCAAAACTGCAAAGAATTTAGGTCTCTTACTGTATAGGGAGCTTTCTTGATGTCAATAGGTTTATAATTTTAGGAGGAGATTTTTTAGCACCATGCATAATTTAAGGAGATTGCAAAGCTTTGATTTACTTACTTATGAAAATTTATTTACCTATAATATACATTTACCTAAAATAAATATAAAAAATACATATTTACCCACCCATACCTTACATACCCATAAAAACACTTAGCCATGAAAATTTAAACTCTTTCGGTCCAGTCTCTTCTGTTTCCAATTCTTGATTATGACGATTGCGCCTACGTTGGTTGTAACGCGGAATTACTCACTAAACTGGAAAGGTTACAAAATACTGGCATTCGTTTCATCTTTGATCTGCAGGGTTACTCTTGACAAAACTAAACACGATCTTAATCTAATCTTGATCTTGATCATACGACGCACGAAGGGACTATAGTCAAAAACACCGCGCTACCGCTAACGCGCGATCGGTTTGGGTGTATTTTTGGCCAATAGTCACTTCATGCGTCGTATGATCAAGATCAAGACTAGATTAAGATCGTGTTTAGTTTTGTCGAGAGTAGCCCTGCTGATCGCATAACAGGATTTAGAAATCAACTGAAATGGCTTACAGTGCGTCAAAGACGAGATCTCCATGTCTTATCACTAGTGTACCTATAACTGTTTATACTCTACGTCTTCACCATATTATTATCTCAAGGAAATTTTTGAGTATCTTTCGAGTCATGGCTTACCCATACGATCTAATTGGGAGGGTCTTTTGGGGTTACCAGCTCATAGCTCATTTTTTTCTAAGAATTCATTTGCTGTTGGGATGGTTTGCATTCCAGAATAAGGTTGCTGCCCACTCTTCACGCTTTCAAGTGGGCACCTTAGGACCATTTTATCACTCAGAATTTGGCATCTGTTTCCTAGTCCCTTTTCCTATCTATTCTTCTCCTTTACACCTCCTCTTTTCCTTCTTCTAGGGTGTTTTTTTTCTTTTTAAAGTTACATGAAATCGGTTTATTTGGAAGAAATCGCGCCTCTGCGATAAATTCACCCTCTGTATATTGATTGTATTAATGTATTTTTGTGTAAATTTGATCTTAATCAGTGTTCAGTAAAGAATAAATCTTTTTTAAATTTCTTTCATATCTCTCGTACCGCCTAAGAATCAATGAATGATTAATACTATTAATCTCTTCACAAATTCCCGTAATTGTTCAAGTGTGTCATCGTATAGTGTAAAAAAATAAAATTCATTTGTAACTTTCGCAGTTTAGCGGCCCCACCCGTTGTCGAGTACTTTTTTCCATATAAAAAGTAATATTTTCGAAACTTAAGGAATTTGCTGCCATCCATATGAAGAATTATTTTTTAGTCACCAAATTTTGGACAAAACTTTTATAGGGAAAAAAATTGCAACTATGAAACTTGAGCGGCCCCATCCGTTATCGAGTAATATGTATACGGAACTTTAGGAAATTAATATTAACATAACATGCATAGATGTTAGAAGAAGATGTTTTTTTTTAGCCTGCAAAAACATGTGAACGCGCACCGCGCGAGTAGCTGATATTATACAGACATGAGAGCTTTATTGTACCGACTAGTGATGTAACGAATGTGCGATTTTGGATATTCGCGAATACGAATGCATCTTTGAAATCTGCGAATATTTGTTACATCACTATATACTCGCCCTCTGTATATTGATTGTATTTAATTTGAATGTATACCTTTTATGTAATTGTTTTTTTATCAATGTACAGTAAAGAATGAATAAATAAATAAATAAATAATACCTACGACGCGCGGGCTGTGTCTTACAATGTTATCAGTGAACAATATCATTCAATACACAATAATCGAACATAATATATTAATGGGAAGTGCCCTTAAACTGACACTATTCTAGATTATAACACTTATCACTTTGTTTTCTTTAATTGCAGACTATTTATTTATAATACATAATATTATAATGCACTCACTATTTTGTTGCCAAGACACAAGTCATTATATAAATCTATATGATATTGTTTAGACACGCTATGCTTACTTCCCAATTTGTGTATCGGTGTTATAAAATAACTCTTCCAGGAAAATTCC
The DNA here is from genome assembly GCA_947579605.1 of Athripsodes cinereus. Taxonomy (NCBI): domain Eukaryota; kingdom Metazoa; phylum Arthropoda; class Insecta; order Trichoptera; family Leptoceridae; genus Athripsodes; species Athripsodes cinereus. The sequence goes on from OX388328.1 coordinate 14,751,403, forward strand.
CTGAGAGAATGATCTCCTATAGAGCACAAAGATAGCTGGAATACCATCCGGACCCGCACCCCCTCCAGAATAGACCATTAAAGGTCACGTGGTCTTGTCTATGGATTTGCTTGGGGGGCAAACAGTCGGATTGCGCAAATCATCCTTGTAGGATGTTATGCCATAAGAGAAAAAAAAGAAAGTCAGACGACAAAATAATAACAAAATCGACACTGACAGTTTTTTTGATTATTAGGTATTCTTTAGGCGTTCCACCTAATATTACACCGTAATCGTCTGTTGTGTTGGGATGCCTGATGCCCCTCAATGATTTTTCTGTGACGTCATCCTTTAATGGTCTATACAGATCACACATACAATTCAACATAACCGCTGGAGAGAATTCCATATTACCAACATCGAAACAATAGCATACCATATATTATTATAATAATACATTAAATAGTAATTCCTAAATGTTCCTTTTTGGATTTTCTCGCTAAAATACAATTCATTATCAATCTTACCCAACGTAAGTTAAGGGGCCCCTTTAGCAAAAACGATAAAACATTCAATTTTCAACAAGTTTGGTACACAAACTCTCAAAACTTGTAGACCCTACGAACATTTTGATTTGATAAAATATGATAACAAATATTCATTACCAATATCAAACTTTAACTTTTCTTAAAAGTCTTGATTTGAGCTTCATAGTATTCGTTTATAAAAAAGCATATTTCTAAAAATCAAATTCGGGGGTGTGTTTGATACATGAATGCACGTTAATCCTAAAAATTTTCATTTATTTTTTTTAATATTACGAATACTTAGATAGTCATTACAATTATAGAACAAATAAATTCTTTTATGTTTTTTTTTTCATGGATATTGACCGATTTAAAAAATGTTTTTTTTTGATAAAATTTCTCATATTTTGAAACCAAAAATCACCACATGAATTCGATTTTTTGTAAATTAAAAAAAGTTTGCTAAAATCAGTGATATGTTAAACCTAGATTTGCAATATGAATCTCAAACATGTACCATCAATAAAATCTCTTTGCGGTCCTTGATGCCGCAATTTTTATTTAGTTTGTTTAAAACTTCCGTGGCAGCTTGTCGTCACAGTGTCGTTGGATTAAATGTCATCAAGTAAAAATGTCGCATTGTGCTTAAATGATAACATAGAAATGGTTTGACTTTTTGATGAACGTTTTGAGATAGCGAGCACTTCATCAAGTTTGAAATTTGCCAACAAATCTAGGGAACATGTAATTTGTAAAAAGAATGTTGTTTTTGATATGGAATATGTCGATAGTGGGTACAAAAGTAATACACCTTTTTAAACAATACTACTTGCAGTACTTGCTGAAGTTCGACAATACCCATTGTCAGTTTGAAAAAAAAGCGACACACATATAAATTGTTTGTAGATAACAAGAGATAGACAATATGAGCATGGGTTTATTACAGAAGAAAAAGGCCGGTAGATAGAGATGAAAATATACATAAGAAAAGAGATGAATATATATTACTCAGGTATCGTACCTCGACGAGTAGGTACACATTTTTAGAGAATATATTTTGTATGACATTGCGAATCTACTGTTGTAACTAGGGAATCCAATCCCGCAAAAGCGGGATCCCGTAAATGCGGGATCCCGCACCTTTTTTGCGGGATCAGAAATGCGGGATTACTCATGCGGGATACCGCACTCTTGCGGGACTGAAAAAATGTTTAAGAACGGGCTCAGACGACGTTCTGATTATTTATTAAACCCAGCACAGCCTCAGTAATAAGTTAGTTAACTACTTTGCCTTTGGAACTCGTGACTTTTCTGTAGAATTTGTATGGAAAATAATTTGAGTTTCCAAAATCTAGATGTGATCGCAGCAACAACCGACGGTGCAGCAGTCATGAAGAAAGTTGGGAGATTATTATCAGCGCACCACCAGTTATGCTTTGCACATGGGTTCCAACTCGCTGTTCTTGAAGTTCTATGCAATCAGAGACAAGAAGAAGAAATACAGTCAAGTTGAAGTACTCGAAAAAAGACCGGATGGTGGGAGTGATAATGAAAATGTAGATGATGATGACGAGAAAGGTGATTTTTCGGTAGTGGAAGACATTCAAGAAGGAGATTTGCTACCACAATACAGGTAGATAAGTATTGTCAGACCAATAAATTTTTCAATGAAAATCATTATAACTTTTTCCATTTGTTATTTAAGAGGACTGATTCAAAAAGTCAGGAAAATTATTAAGCTTTTTAGTTCGAAATCTCCAGTAATAAATGATCTTCTGCAAACATATATCAAAGAAGAAATTCTGCAAAAAATTACAGCTGCAGGGCTACTCTTGAATTCAATCAAGATTAGATTCGATCTTAAGATCAAGATTAGATTAAGACTTGTAGATGGTACCCCCGACGCAATCTAGTCTTGATCTTGATCTAATCTTAACTTTAAGATGTCTTAATAATTATAGAGATGTATTTCCTAACGCCGTTATCTATGGGTACCAACATGACAACCACGACAACTGAATTATTAAGCTAATATAGGTATCACGTGATTTCACCGTATTTCCACATTTTTTATAAATCTAATATCAATTTCTGATTAAATGAAATGAAAATGATATTATATAATGATGTATAACAGTGCAATTAATTTATAAAAAATATTTATTAAAACCTATGCATTGACACTATTTTTGTCTATGACATATTTTGCTATTGTCTATTATTATCTCACTGACAGTTATCAATGTTTGTTTTGCGATGTTTTAGTTTGTTGTTTTTGCAGAACTATACGCGAATTTATTATATTAAAATGATCAGAAAGTCATAAATTAAGGTAAGTATGAAATAAGAATTGTGGAAACAATCATTAATGTACTTTGTTACAAATATAATGCATTAAATAACATGTTTTGTTTATAGGTTTATTTGGACATTAACTAAAATGTTTTTCTACACAAGGATTAATGAATAATGTCTGTCTGCATATGATCGTCTACGAACTTTAAAGAGAAGCTCTTTTTTGTGTGATGAAGTAAAACAATTTATTTATTTGTTAACAAAGTATGTGGCTAAATAGCCTTTACACTACAATTACTTTAAAAAAACAACAAACTTGGAACAAACACAATCAACATATAAGAGACAATGAATACAACATGACGATAGAAACTACTGGATATTCTCAACAGAAAGCATGAACCTTTGAATAAACCCGCTCACAGCACATTTGCTCATGGTGTACTCTGAATAGTTGAAATCAACTTCACAGTGATAATTCCCTATTACATGGAGTCGATTCATTGATGAATAATAGCTATAATTGGACGATGATCCTGTAGCATAGAACAATGCCTGACTTTTGGTGCTACAACTAGGGAAAATACACCAACAGTTGAGTAGAAATAAGTTGAATAAATTTTGATTTATAAAGTCTTGAACCATTCTCAAATAAATGTTGTATACTTATATGTTTTTAATTATTACCTTTATCATGAATGAATGAAAGAAACAAATATAAGGAACGGATGAAGAATGTTTTTAATTATTGCCTATATAATGAATGAATGAAAGAAACGAATATAAGGAACGAATGAAAGAAACTTACAGAGCGTGCAAGAAAGAAGTGCGAGAGTGTCAGTTGTACATGAAAGTTGCAGAACGAATGGGATGAAAATGAATGTGACTAAGACGAAAGTGCTGGTGTTTGAAAGAGAGATTGATAGAACAATGTGTGAAATAAAGGTTGGAAATGAATGTTTGGAGCAAGTGGACGAATATGTATGTTTGCGATGGATGGTAGATACGAAAGAGATATTGAAAAAAGAAAAGTGAACGGTGCACTTCGATCTAATAGCAATGTCTCGAACATGGCTAAAATGCTGGTGCACAACGCCATCCTCGCACCGATACTTATGCATGCAAGCGAAACTTGGACATGGCTGAAGAAGGACGAAAGTGGAATAAATGCAGTGGAGATGCGAACACTGAGAAGAATGGTAGGTAAAACATTGCAAGATAGAGTAAGAAATGAGGATATTAGAAGAATGAGTGGATGCAAGAAGAGTGTTGTTGATAGAATGCGTGTAAATAAATTGAGATGGTTTGGTCATGTAGAGCAAATGGATGGTGTAAAGTAGCATTCACATTACTTCACTTTGGATGATCATCCAGAGTGTCAGGGTCAAACCTGTTCATCGAAAGTGAACACGTCTGTTCACATTTGTTCATCCTATGCTTTCACTGCCATGTCTACTTTCTCACTCATGTTGTATGTAGTTTGACGTATTTTCGCATAAAAATAATTAAACAAATTCAAAAATGAAAAATAACACTTAAAATAAATTTATATAGCTCTCGACTGCATAATAATTTTGTTCATGATTCCGACATTCAATACAAATTCATAGAGAATTAAACAAATAATAAGATAAAACTTGTTTATGGTCGTTTCAGTGAAAGGACCTTTCATCAAAATTATGACGAGTGGTAATCTCTTTCCTCCGTCATCGCTAGTGATCACTATTGATGAAACGCCTGTTCACACTTGTTCATCTTGGAGGATCATCCGGAGTGATCACTGAAAGTGAACGTATGTGAACGACCCTTAAGATTGACGAAGAAGGTATATTTATCTGAAAGAGAGGGTGTGAGAAAGCGCGGACGTCCAAGAACCTTGTGGATCAAATACTCAAGGGCGGTCGCATGTTAAGTAAGAGGAATCGGCGTGCATGTATGAGAAACTGGATGAATGTAGAGGAAGCGAAAGAAGTATGTAAGGAAAGATCAATATGGCGTTCCGTTCTCTCTGCCTACCCCACCCGGGACACGGCGTGAAGGTAAAGGACAGGATATATCATGAATTTATATATTATAGGCAGAAAGAATGGAGCCCCACGGAATATCTGGTTTATATGGTGAGGCAATTAAATTCTATTATGTGTGTTAATGAATGTGTATTACAGAGATAGAAGAAGTATTTTAAAGGTTTATTTGAATGAGAATATAAGGAAATTGGATGAATTATTGTGATACATGTCTGACTTGTGAATGCAACCTTTAGAAAGATGGATGTTGAATTGAATTAAACTCGGGTCAATGCATTGATGTATGCAGATGATGTGTACATTCTAGGCTACAATAATAATAATAACAAACTTTATTGTGCAGAATATGATAACAGGAATTATATACAACATGCATGAAAAAATCTGTACAATGGGCGAGTTTATCGCAGAGTTGCGATATCTTCCAACTAACCCATATAAAATAAAATATATAAAAATGAAATAAAATAAAATACATGAAAATGAAATAAAATAAAATAGATAGATATATGCAAACAAAATACTATACAAATAATGTACTTATACAGATAGCGAGAAAATACCGGTACATGAACACAAGTAATGCACCCTTGAAGTGAATTTATTCCACAAAACAGCGCACTTTAAATTGTTGAGTTGTTATAATGTTGAAGAAGATGGATCTATCTGAAAGAAGAGATATGAGAAAATGTGGATTAAATTCTCAAGGATAGCCGTGCTTTGAGTAAGAAAAATCTGCATGCATGTATGAAAAATTGTATAATTGTAGAGTAAGTATGCGTGGCTAACGGGTAGGTTAGTCATTAACGGAGGCTCTCTGATACCAGGCGACCTCAGGGCGATATATAGCCTTACCTCTACATGCGGGGCTCTGTAGGGGTGGACGTTTATTTCCCTAGCTTCTCGTGGGAACAATATGGAAAATGAAAAACAAAAAATGGAAAAGATTATTGAGGACACGAAGAAGATGGCTGTGGAGGATGTATATGGCACCTCCACAGTGAAAAAGATGGAAATGGAGGATGCACCTGGCACCTCCATAGAGAAGAACATAGATGTGGAGGAGGCACCTGGCACCTCCACAAAGAAGAAAATGGATGTAGAGGAGGCACCTAGCACCTCTGCAACAAAAAAGAAGGATGTGGAGGATATACCTGATACCTCCGCATCCACAGAAAAAGGAGACATAAAGTCACTTGACCACTCTATGCAACTGGAAGATAAGAGGCACACTAGGCCCTACCTGACGGGAGCAGCGAGAAGGCGGTTAAAGAAACTTCTTGTAGAGGGCAGGAGCCGTGAAGAGGCAATGACCCTCTGCATAAAACCTTTTAAACCCGCTTCGGAGGCCCACTCCAAGGAGAAGAGGGCTAGCAAGAGGCCACGCTCTACGGAGGAGCCTCCAAGAGAGGGCAAAAAAATCAGAAAGCATGGAGACACCTCAGGTCCCAGCTTCAAAGATATAGCTTGCTCTATTAGAGTAGGCATTCGGGACATAAACAAAAGCCTGAATGATGAAGAGATGAGACTGATTGCAGAATCAATACTCAAAAAAGTGGATGAAATCTCGGGCAGTGGAATGGGCCCAAGATTTCTGGGAACTCACTTTCGGGCGGGTTGGCTGATCGTGGTCTGCGGCGATGATCGCAGCAGGTCGTGGCTGGCTAGCTGCGTCGAAAGTTTGAGGCCGTATGAAGGGGCTTGTCTACGGGCTATGGATGAACAAGACATGCCCAAGCCTATCTTCGGAACAGCATGGATTCCGGGTTCCCCCTTGGAGACAAGAGTCTTGCTGAACCGACTTGATGTGCAGAACATAGGCCTGAACTGCCTAGGATGGAGAATCCTTAACCGAAGTGCCCACGAGGGAAAGGGTCAAACGGTAACTTTTTCCTTTGACAATGCCGCCCTCGAGGGACTAATGAAGATCCAGTTCAGGCCTATCTTTGGGTTTGGAGCCATACACATACGTGTAAGGGCACAAACTGGCAGGGAGCAGATCCCAGGGCTTCAGGATGTGAGGATCGGAACCTCCGCAGTGGAGCAGTCTAAGGATCCGAAAGGACCTGTCTGCCCTGCCGTGGAGACCGAGACCCTGCCTGGCCCCAGCGGAAATGTACCAAATGCCACCCCGACAGAAGAAAGACCTGTGTCGGTGGGGACGGCGGCTTCCAAGAAAGGAACACTGACCCTACTCAGGCAGAAGCAGGTCAATACTTCAGCTGGAGAGGACCCCAAGGAACTCCCCAACAAAAGGCGACGCAACAGGGGCTCGCGGAAGAGGAGAGGTGCTCAACAGCCCTCTCCCACCGTAAGGCACGTTGATGAAGCCTCTAAATAACCCTCCCTCACCCTATCCACCCAAATCCAAAAATCATGTCCAAACCCTTTCCTATTAACCTTCCACAAGGCACAACGCCTTCCTCTGACCACCTCCCTCTCCAAACTTCCACACCCAACCATTCCATTAATCAAGCCACGTTCAAGATAATTCAAATAAACCTACACCATGCGAAGGCTGCCTCCGCATTACTCTCCGAAAAAATGCTACGGGAGAAATTGGACGTGGCTCTGATACAAGAACCGTGGATCATCAAAAATACGGTTGCAGGACTTGGAACCGCGGGCAGGGTTTTATACACCACCAACGGAGATAGACCAAGAGCCTGTATTATATTCGCTCAAAACATTAAATTTCTGCCAATACCGGAAATCTGCACGGATGATCTGGTAGCAGCATATATAACACTCCCTGGACAGGAATCCCAAAGAATAGTAATATGTTCTGCGTACCTGCCTGGAGAAAAAGATGACCCAACGTTGCAATTAGCCCCAATTGTGGACTACTGCGCTGACCAGGGAGCCCAATTGATCCTAGGATGCGACAGTAACTCCCATCATACTACTTGGGGAAGCACGGATACGAATCATAGAGGTGAAATACTATATGATTACCTCCTAACGAACAAACTGCATACACTCAATAGTGGCGCCACTCCAACTTTTGTCACTAGAGTGCGAGAAGAGGTATTAGATATTACTATCTGCGCAGAGTCATTAGTGGACCGCACACGAGACTGGTATGTCTGTGGGGATATAACTATGTCAGACCACAAATACATCAGATTCAACGTCCTAGCTAACAAAGCAAGAGAATCTGAATCTTACCGGAACCCCAGGGTTACTAACTGGGACGGCTACAGGCACCAGTTAGAGGAAAGCATAAAAAATGTGACAAAAACTGTTAGATCAATCGAGCAGATTGAATCAGCGGTAGGGGATCTCAATTTGTGTATGTTGAACGCATACACAGACAATTGTCCCTTAAAAACCATCAATACAAACCGCAAGGTACCTTGGTGGAATGAAAAATTGAATCTACTAAGGAGAGAATCCCGGAGACTCTTCAATAGAGCTAAAATCAATGGTGACTGGGAATCCTACAAACAGGCCCTTACGGAATTCAATCGTGAACTAAGGAAGGCTAAGAGAATGTCTTGGAGGAGGTTCTGCGAAGAGATCAATGGTCCTTCGCATGTAGCCAAAATCCACAAGATATTGTCAAAAGCACCTCCATCCTATCTAGGTCTATTAAGAAAGACCGATGGAACGTTTACCGAGAATGTAGAGGAGACCCTGAAGCTAATGGCACAGGTTCACTTTCCAGGATCGAATATCACTGAATTGGACACTCTACAAACACAGACTACAAAAAAGTCCAGACCGGACATTGAAGACTGGAGAAGAGCGTCTGAGATATTCAGACCCAATCAGGTTTCGTGGGCTATTGACAGCTTTCAGCCATATAAATCTGAAGGGGAAGATGGCATTTTTCCTGCCTTACTGCAGCAGGGTGCAAAAAGCATCCTGCCTGTAATAATTAAAATCTTCAGAGCAAGCTTTGCGTGGGGATACATACCGACGGATTGGACTAAGGTTAGGGTAACGTACATACCCAAGGCCGGAGACAAAGATAAGTCACAGCCTAAATCCTACAGGCCAATTAGCCTTACCTCCTTCCTGCTTAAAGCAATGGAGAAAGTGCTAAATTTATACATAAGGGAGAAATATCTCAAGATAAAACCCCTACATGCTAAACAACATGCCTATCAAACAGGCAAATCTACAGAATCCGCTCTGATCGAACTAACAGACAGACTGGAAAAAGCCATAGAGGACAAAGAAATTGCCCTATGCGCTTTCTTAGACATTGAGGGAGCTTTTGATAACACCTCAACGGATGTCATACTTAAAAGCATGACTGAAAGGAGCATCGACCAAACGACGCTTAATTGGATCGAAGCGATGCTGTCAAATAGGACTGTCAAAACGACCCTTTTAGACAAAACATTGGATGTTCGAATTGCGAGAGGATGTCCTCAAGGAGGTGTTTTATCACCCTTGGAATGGTCCATCGTAGTCGATAGTCTTTTATGGAAGCTAAATAATGCTTATTTTAACACACAGGGCTATGCAGATGATCTGGTAATTACGGTTGTAGGAAAATTCCAAGGCACCGTTTCCAGCCAAATGCAAAAAGCTCTGAAATTGGTGGAAACCTGGTGTAAAGACTACGGTCTCTCAGTGAACGCCAACAAGACTGTTATAGTCCCATTTACCAACAAAAGGAAGCTGGGTGGACTTAAAGCACCAACTCTCTTCGGGAAGACTATAACATTTTCCAAGGAAGTTAAATATTTGGGTCTAATCCTGGATCAACGACTGACATGGAACCCACACTTGGAACACATCACCAAGAAAGCAAAAATAGCTCTAGGTACGAGCTATAGGATAGCTGGGTTGAAATGGGGCCTTCAACCGAGGCAAGCCCTCTGGCTCTACACAGCTATGGTTAGACCAATGATCACCTACGGCTGTGTGGTATATATATAATCTTTATTTCACAATTTATACATAGAATTACAATTTACATTTATCAAATCACATATAAAGATATATTCATAAAACTGCAACCAATGAACGAAGCCCGTTAAGTCATTGAAATGACTTGTCAACAGGCTCCGCTCATCTCCACATCCAGCTTATAACTAAAAAAAGTTAAATTCAACTATATTAATCCTATAAATGCCCACAAATCTATTTAACACTCACACTACAGTTATATGTACATATTTCTATTTTTTCTGAGCCAATTCTTAAATAATAATTTTAATTTTCCAATTGGCACATCCTGACAAATCCTATGGCACAAGAAAACTCAGCAGAAGACATGCATAAATGTCCTGAACAAGATTCAGAGACTTGCATGTCTTCTCACAACGGGCGCTATGTCCTCAACACCCACGACTGCCCTAGAGGCGATGTTGTGTTTGAGCCCATTGCACGTACATGTGCAAAAGGAGGCTCGCATGGCATTGATACGGGCGGCAAAGGGAGGTAGGAACAATTGGCGCTCCAGCATAATGAGAGGATTATATTCAGACCTCCACAAAGCACCCATCATGGATATGCCCACAGATACCATGAATGTGGCTTACAGCTTTGTTAAATACTACACAATAGACATACTTGAAAGAGAGACATGGCGAGAGAATGATCCCTACACCTTTCGAGATGGAGACATTGTATGGTACACAGATGGATCCAAAAAAGATGGTCGGGCAGGATCTGGAATCTTTGGCGTCCACCCTAGGTTGAGCAAATCGGTCTGCTTGGGAGAATATGCTACTGTTTTCCAGGCTGAAATGAGCGCAATTATGGAGTGCGCTCATATGAACCTTCACCGATCATATCATAACAAAAAGATTAATATCCTCTCAGATAGCCAGGCGGCGCTTAAAGCCCTAGGTTCTGTAGAGGTGAGATCTAAACTAACTTTTGAATGCATACAGGTTCTGAATTGCCTAGGCGAGAAAAACGCGGTAAGGCTGGTTTGGGTACCGGGGCATTGTGGAGTCATGGGCAACGAAGCTGCTGATGAACTTGCTAGAACTGGCGCTGAGGAGCCACCAGTAGGTCCTGAGCCCATATGCGGATTACCGCTTAGCACTATCAAGCTTAGTCTAAGAAACTGGGCCATGGACCAGAGCCACGAAATTTGGTCCAATTGCATAGGGTTGAAACACGCGAAGGAACTAATGATAGGGTACTCGCGGAAGTTCACCACAGAAGTTCTAAAACTTAATAAAAAACAAATAAGGATTCTAACCAGGACCTTGACGGGACACTGCAGACTACGGAAACACATGACAAAAATAGGACTGTCAGATACCCCAGTCTGCAGATTTTGTTCAGAGGATAATGAGACACCTATCCACATCCTCTGTAACTGTGACGCACTCGCTCGCAACCGAAGTCACATCCTCGGAGGTCCACTGCTGGACTCTGAGAAAGTGAGACTTCTCACACCAAGACAAATAGTGAGCTACATGACGCACCTAGGTCTTGAGAGTGAGATATGACACAGAAGGATGTCACAATAGATCTGTTATGGTCGCAGTGACACAAGGGATGTAAGGTCCCTTGACCTTTTAAAAAAAAAAAAAAAAGTATGTAGGGATAAATCTATATGATGTTCCATTCCCTCTGCCTACCCCACTTAGGGTACGGCATGAGAGTATGGAAAAATAGATAGCTATTAAATCCTCGGGCAGCCACGTTTCTAAGCACATTAAGCCTAGTTATAATGATGGGTATCCTATTCTGAAAATTAAGTTCATAAGCATATTTTTGAAGTATGACAGATATCAATTAGTGGATAACTTTTGTCAAACATGATACTTACCTATTATAATTCAATGAATAACATTGAATAATATTTTTTGTATGACAATTGATAAATACTTAATGCATTAAAAATTTACTATTCTTTACCCTCATGCCCTGTCCCAGGTGGGGTAGGCAGAAAGAACGGAACGCCATATAGATCTATCCTTACATACTTATTTCGTTTCCTCTACATTCATCCAGTTTCTCATTCATGAATGCCGATTTCTCTTACTCAACACGCAACCGTCTTTATGAATTTGATCCAAGTGACTAAGCCACAATGTTCTTGGACTCTGCGCTTCGTCACACCCCCTCTTTCAGATACACACATCATCTACTTCATCCTTTCATCGTGCATTCGCTCATCATATCTTTGTTAACACACATTCCTCTCACATCCGCTCATTCTCCTGATATCCTCATTCTTCACTCTATCTCGCAACGTTTTACCAACCATTCTTCTCAGTGAACGCATCTCCACAGCATTTATTCCACTCTCGTCCTTTTTCAACCACATCCAAGTTTCGCTTATAAACGTAAGTGTCGGTAACAGAATGGTATTGTGCACCAGCATTTTTGCCATGTTTGACACGATGAATCAAAAATATTCCAGTTTTATAAGAATTTAATTGACAACAATGATAAAGGCAAAAAAAAACATAAATTTCAAAATATAATGTTTATTTATCTCAAATAAATAAATAATAAACAGTTAACATATATATAAGGAATGTAGTGTTCATCACCTAGAGACTAATTTATTTTTAAATGACATAAACGATGAGCTGGTGCGGATTGTAGAGGGAAGCTGGTTCCAAAGTCTAGCGGTGTGAATGCTAAAAGAGTGATGTGAGGGAATCAAGAGCAATCTATTGTTCTCCGACCTAAGTGAAAGTCCACGCACCGCTCCAAATTGGAATCTTTATTTATGAATTCTTGAAATATTCGTATAATTTTTGTTTTGTTGTTGTTTTTTGTGTTTTGTTTTTGTGACATTTGGCATTTTATTTTCTCGGTCTCAAACTTTTTATGTGACGGATGTGTAGTTTCAATTGTTTATTGAATGAACTTTGATGGATAGGTACCATGAATTTTGACTGTTTTATCTGAGAATTCTTCATTATTAATTTTAACGTTTGACTAATATTGTGTATTTCTTCTTTTATTAATTGTTCAATGCAATTATTTTTATGGTATTTTGATATTTATTTTTTTAAAAGTGTAATGATACTATCTTACATTTTATACATTTTAAATTGCTTTTTATTTTTATATAGTATTAATTGTTGTTTGAATTTTTAATACCATTTTATAAAAGCTTTAAGCTGTATATATGTGTAATAAATAAATATGTATAATAATAAATAAATAGAGTTTTGTCGATGGGACAGAGCTCAGCGAGGCATAGATGTGCTGCACCGCTCAAGGCTTTATGAACCGTGAGGTACAGTTTGAAGTCTACTCTCTTTGGGACTCTCATCCAATGTAGCTCCTTAAACAGTGGTGTGATGTGTCAGTGCTTATTGTCTCTGTAAATGGTCCCATCAGCACCATTAAAGGTTATCTGGAGATGGTTGAGAATGATTCCAAGAATATTTTAACTAAATAATATACGAATATAACCTGTAAACCAAACATATTATTTAATAAGGGGAAATAATGTATTATTGTGTAACACAAGCAAAAAGTATTTAGAATTTATTCTCCATTCATCTCTATTTTATGCTAGTCAACATTTAAGAAAGGGACTCCCACCATTTACCCCTGGATGTTTCAAGAACATCAGTTTTCATATCCAATTTCTGCTAGCCTCTTTACTACTACCATTACTATAGACATAAGACATTTGTATAGACATAACATAACATACATAGATATTTCACAGAGATCGAGCTAGTCCCAAACTTAGATGAATCTTGTGTTATGGGTACTAACGCGACGATACACACATTTACAATGCACTAAACACATATACTTGTAACACCCAGACCCAGGACAATTTGAAAAAGGTCATTCCTCAATCTGCCCTGCAGCCCTACTCCCGACACAATCTAAATACGATCTAATCTTGTTTGCATCTTAAAATGGCGAATTCGTACTTTTGAACACGATCTAAATCTTAACTTTTAGACCGATCTACTTTGATGTCTTAAAAATTCGTTAAGATCTTAATACTTGTATGAAATCGGTACTCTTGACACAACATTGCCAAGGTCAAATCTTAATAGACGTCTTAAACGCAATCTAACAACTGTCAAAACTTAAGATTGCTATGGAGGTACATTTTAGCAATCTAAAAGTATCTTTCCACCTTTTAAACTTTATGTGCGACGCAAGTTTGTTTATTTTTTAGAATAATATTTATTTTAGTGTATTTCCAATACTTTTTTTTTTATCTTGCTGTGTTTTTTACGCAGATAAAATTTGGTGTTGTTTGTTAGTTTTGTCGGAGTCGTTTGTTTTGAAGTGTAGTTGTGAAACTAGTTTTAAATCGAATAATACATTGTGGAATTATGTCTTGAACAGTGAATGTGTTGTTTATTTGACCACTGTCCTATATTCTCATTCATTGGAGATATACAAGGCCTCCATCCTGTAACAGGCGACGCAAAGAACATGGTTTCGGACCCTCGAGATTCTAGTCTAGCGGGCTATAAGAAGATGAGTGAAAAATATTATTTCAAAACTACATTATTGTTCTACAATGACTCAACTGGATTGGCCATAACATCAGGCACCCTCATCACCTTCGAGGAGGGCAAGACCAAAGGCAGAAATGCTAAATTCCGACCAAGAGACACCTATATGGATCAAATGATGATATGAACTGTGGTACGTACGTAGGATTAAAGGTTAATTTCTATAATAGGTTATCCAGTAGTACCCATTAGGAAAAGATATAAATTGATGATCATAGTTGTATTTTTTATTATTATTGTCGTTCACTGTATACCATTACAAGATATGGAAATAATGTATCATTTGTGTAACACAAGCAAAAAGTATTTAGAATTTCTTCTCCATTCCTCCCTATTTTATGCTAGTCAACATTTAAGAAAGGGACTCCCACCATTTACCCCTGGATGTTTCAGGAACATCAGTTCTCATATCATCCAATTTCTGCTAGCCTCTTTACTACTACACCGTTATAGCATATCTCACAACTGGGATGGCAAGCAGACCAGCTGCATGTAATAAACTTCCAAGGTGTCCTCTTCATGCCAACAAAAATTTTAAACATTCAGGATGGATGGGACATTGTGGTCTCTTTAATTCGGTGAATTTCTGCTATAGGTTATCCAATAGCATCCAGTTAGAAAATATACCTATATTGATGTCCCATACCGTTCATATATACCCATCGCTGTATTTATTTTTATTATCTTTCACTGTACACTGTTACAAGATATCGTGGGGCATTCGGATATGAGCTAGGGGAGGGTCACAGATTTTTTTTTTTTTTTTTTTTTTTTTTTTTTTTTTTTTTTTTTTTTTTTTTTTTTTTTTTTTTTTTTTTTTTAAAAAGATATATCTGGGTTTTTGTTATAAACCCAAATACAACCTTATACACCTTTCACAGTAAGCTAAAAGCTTGTGTCGTGAAAGGGGAGTTTGCCGGCACCTGGGATCTTAATTATGTACGTTATGTAATTATTATAAATAATAAACTTAATATAATTAATTAATATAAATTATAAACTTAATAATGATTTATTTTCTTCATAGTTGAATTTCATGACATAATTATGCATTTACATAAATAATATTGCATTCACTGGGCGAGATTCATTCCCTTGTCCCAATATTGCCATTTGAGCACTTCATTAATATCTTGGGTTAATGTTGAAGAGGCATGAACTTTTGAAAAAAATAAATACTACATAAGTATCTACATAAAAATAATTCGAAATTATGGAGTATTTATGTGTTCACGCCAGACACACATTTTCCTAAATTTTTGTTGGCATGAAGAGGACACCTTGGAAGTTTATTACACGCAGCTGGTCTGCTGGCCACCCCAATTGTGAGATATGCTATAATGGTGTAGTAGTGGTAGTAGTGAAGAGGCTAGCAGAATTTGGATAATATTAGAACTGATGTTCTTGAAACATCCAGGGGTAAATGGTGGGAGTCCTTTTCTTAAATGTAGACTAGCATAAAATAGGGAGAAATGGAGAAGAAATTACAAATACTTTTTACTTGTGTTACACAAATTTCACATTATTTTCCCTTACTAAATAATGTTTCGTTTACAGGTTATATTTGGATATTATTTAGCTCTTGGAATCCTTCTCAACTGTCTCCAGATAGCCTTTAATGCTGCTGCTGGAACCATTTACAGAGAGAATAAGCGCTGACACATCACACCATTGCTTAAGGAGCTACGTTGGCTGAGAATCCCAAAGAGAGTAGAGTTCAAACTGTGCCTCACGGTTCATAAAGCCTTGAGCGGCGCAGCACATCTATACCTCGCTGAGCTCTGTTCCATCGACGAAACTCTATAAGGCGACCACAGCGCTCATCTTCCACCACAACAAACTTGTAGAACCCAACAGGGCAAACACTTCCAAATTTGCAGAGAGGAGCTTCAGTGTCACGGGGGCCAACTGCCTGGAAATGATTACCTTCAGCTTTCATGCCGTGATTTCCAATTACTAGTATTTTTTAAAGAATTAACAATAATGTCAGAATTTATACAAATTTCTTTGTTAATATTACGTCAAATTCTCTTTCACTACTAATAATTTTTAAAATGAAACAAAATATATAATTATTCCACTATTAACTTTATTTATTCTTGCGAACCAGCTTTCAAGAACTTCCGCTCTGATCGTCAGGCAAAACCAAAATGAACCTTCATTACAAGTTAGGTATGTGACAAATAGAAAACAATAGATGAAAATAATAGCATTAAGAGATGACCGTCCACAGCAGCTCAAAATTATAATAATATGGTTGAAGATACACGATAATAACTCAATTCAAAAATTATTAATATGAACTTCCACCAAGAACCGTCGGTCGATAAATTAAACTTTACTTTTTCTCTACCCCACTTGGGATATAACGTGATGGTATATTTGTTGTCATCACTTGAAATGTTTATATTTTATTTATTTGTACATTGATTACAAGCAAATTTATCTAAAAATAAATTTAAATCAATATACAGAGGGTATATACAATATTGGGTATAATCAGTATACATAGTTCTTCCAACTAACCCAAAATTATTTATTATATTTAACTCTGTGCTGCGTACATTCTGTGTATGTTGTAATTACAGTGTGTATTCTATTATAAATATATTCATTTTTCTTCATTTCAAACATGCTATATCACATCACAGCTTTTATTATATTACATAGCTTTTTTAATTTGATGTCTTTGTAGCATTTCAGATGTAGTCTTGATTGGTTCATCAGCCCTACTCCCGACACAATCTAAATACGATCTAATCTTGTTTGCATCTTAAAATGGCGAATTCGTACTTTTGAACACGATCTAAATCTTAACTTTTAGACCGATCTACTTTGATGTCTTAAAAATTCGTTAAGATCTTAATACTTGTATGAAATCGGTACTCTTGACACAACATTGCCAAGGTCAAATCTTAATAGACGTCTTAAACGCAATCTAACAACTGTCAAAACTTAAGATTGCTATGGAGGTACATTTTAGCAATCTAAAAGTATCTTTCCACCTTTTAAACTTTATGTGCGACGCAAGTTTGTTTATTTTTTAGAATAATATTTATTTTAGTGTATTTCCAATACTTTTTTTTTTATCTTGCTGTGTTTTTTACGCAGATAAAATTTGGTGTTGTTTGTTAGTTTTGTCGGAGTCGTTTGTTTTGAAGTGTAGTTGTGAAACTAGTTTTAAATCGAATAATACATTGTGGAATTATGTCTTGAACAGTGAATGTGTTGTTTATTTGACCACTGTCCTATATTCTCATTCATTGGAGATATACAAGGCCTCCATCCTGTAACAGGCGACGCAAAGAACATGGTTTCGGACCCTCGAGATTCTAGTCTAGCGGGCTATAAGAAGATGAGTGAAAAATATTATTTCAAAACTACATTATTGTTCTACAATGACTCAACTGGATTGGCCATAACATCAGGCACCCTCATCACCTTCGAGGAGGGCAAGACCAAAGGCAGAAATGCTAAATTCCGACCAAGAGACACCTATATGGATCAAATGATGATATGAACTGTGGTACGTACGTAGGATTAAAGGTTAATTTCTATAATAGGTTATCCAGTAGTACCCATTAGGAAAAGATATAAATTGATGATCATAGTTGTATTTTTTATTATTATTGTCGTTCACTGTATACCATTACAAGATATGGAAATAATGTATCATTTGTGTAACACAAGCAAAAAGTATTTAGAATTTCTTCTCCATTCCTCCCTATTTTATGCTAGTCAACATTTAAGAAAGGGACTCCCACCATTTACCCCTGGATGTTTCAGGAACATCAGTTCTCATATCATCCAATTTCTGCTAGCCTCTTTACTACTACACCGTTATAGCATATCTCACAACTGGGATGGCAAGCAGACCAGCTGCATGTAATAAACTTCCAAGGTGTCCTCTTCATGCCAACAAAAATTTTAAACATTCAGGATGGATGGGACATTGTGGTCTCTTTAATTCGGTGAATTTCTGCTATAGGTTATCCAATAGCATCCAGTTAGAAAATATACCTATATTGATGTCCCATACCGTTCATATATACCCATCGCTGTATTTATTTTTATTATCTTTCACTGTACACTGTTACAAGATATCGTGGGGCATTCGGATATGAGCTAGGGGAGGGTCACAGATTTTTTTTTTTTTTTTTTTTTTTTTTTTTTTTTTTTTTTTTTTTTTTTTTTTTTTTTTTTTTTTTTTTTTTTAAAAAGATATATCTGGGTTTTTGTTATAAACCCAAATACAACCTTATACACCTTTCACAGTAAGCTAAAAGCTTGTGTCGTGAAAGGGGAGTTTGCCGGCACCTGGGATCTTAATTATGTACGTTATGTAATTATTATAAATAATAAACTTAATATAATTAATTAATATAAATTATAAACTTAATAATGATTTATTTTCTTCATAGTTGAATTTCATGACATAATTATGCATTTACATAAATAATATTGCATTCACTGGGCGAGATTCATTCCCTTGTCCCAATATTGCCATTTGAGCACTTCATTAATATCTTGGGTTAATGTTGAAGAGGCATGAACTTTTGAAAAAAATAAATACTACATAAGTATCTACATAAAAATAATTCGAAATTATGGAGTATTTATGTGTTCACGCCAGACACACATTTTCCTAAATTTTTGTTGGCATGAAGAGGACACCTTGGAAGTTTATTACACGCAGCTGGTCTGCTGGCCACCCCAATTGTGAGATATGCTATAATGGTGTAGTAGTGGTAGTAGTGAAGAGGCTAGCAGAATTTGGATAATATTAGAACTGATGTTCTTGAAACATCCAGGGGTAAATGGTGGGAGTCCTTTTCTTAAATGTAGACTAGCATAAAATAGGGAGAAATGGAGAAGAAATTACAAATACTTTTTACTTGTGTTACACAAATTTCACATTATTTTCCCTTACTAAATAATGTTTCGTTTACAGGTTATATTTGGATATTATTTAGCTCTTGGAATCCTTCTCAACTGTCTCCAGATAGCCTTTAATGCTGCTGCTGGAACCATTTACAGAGAGAATAAGCGCTGACACATCACACCATTGCTTAAGGAGCTACGTTGGCTGAGAATCCCAAAGAGAGTAGAGTTCAAACTGTGCCTCACGGTTCATAAAGCCTTGAGCGGCGCAGCACATCTATACCTCGCTGAGCTCTGTTCCATCGACGAAACTCTATAAGGCGACCACAGCGCTCATCTTCCACCACAACAAACTTGTAGAACCCAACAGGGCAAACACTTCCAAATTTGCAGAGAGGAGCTTCAGTGTCACGGGGGCCAACTGCCTGGAAATGATTACCTTCAGCTTTCATGCCGTGATTTCCAATTACTAGTATTTTTTAAAGAATTAACAATAATGTCAGAATTTATAAAAATTTCTTTGTTAATATTACGTCAAATTCTCTTTCACTACTAATAATTTTTAAAATGAAACAAAATATATAATTATTCCACTATTAACTTTATTTATTCTTGCGAACCAGCTTTCAAGAACTTCCGCTCTGATCGTCAGGCAAAACCAAAATGAACCTTCATTACAAGTTAGGTATGTGACAAATAGAAAACAATAGATGAAAATAATAGCATTAAGAGATGACCGTCCACAGCAGCTCAAAATTATAATAATATGGTTGAAGATACACGATAATAACTCAATTCAAAAATTATTAATATGAACTTCCACCAAGAACCGTCGGTCGATAAATTAAACTTTACTTTTTCTCTACCCCACTTGGGATATAACGTGATGGTATATTTGTTGTCATCACTTGAAATGTTTATATTTTATTTATTTGTACATTGATTACAAGCAAATTTATCTAAAAATAAATTTAAATCAATATACAGAGGGTATATACAATATTGGGTATAATCAGTATACATAGTTCTTCCAACTAACCCAAAATTATTTATTATATTTAACTCTGTGCTGCGTACATTCTGTGTATGTTGTAATTACAGTGTGTATTCTATTATAAATATATTCATTTCTCTTCATTTCAAACATGCTATATCACATCACAGCTTTTATTATATTACATAGCTTTTTTAATTTGATGTCTTTGTAGCATTTCAGATGTAGTCTTGATTGGTTCATGTGTCATAACATATCGTCGTTGCATATTCAAAAAGGAACATGTGAATTCATAAATATTTTGACATTACCAGATTAAACTGCTCATAATGACATCATAACCATTTTATAAAGTGATTTTTAGTATCAAATATTAAAATTCAATGCTTAAAGAATAATATCATATGTCAATAAAAAGTCCAAACTACAATTTTAATGCCTTAATGAACAGTTTTAAAAGAGTATGCCTAAATACAAATGTGTGCACATGTTTCTTTTTGAATATGCAACACGATATAATATTCTTATTGTGTATTGTAACAAAAACTGTATGACTAATACAATAAAATATATGTTAACTGTTTATTATTTATTTATTTGAAATAAATAAACATTATATTTTGAAATTTATGTTTTTTTTTTGCCTTTATCATTGTTGTCAATTAAATTCTTATAAAACTGGAATATTTTTGATTCATCGTGTCAAACATGGCAAAAATGCTGGTGCACAATACCATTCTGTTACCGACACTTATGTTTACGAGCGAAACTTGGACGTGGTTGGAAAAGGACGAGAGTGGAATAAATGCTGTGGAGATGCGTTCACTGAGAAGAATGGTTGGTAAAACGTTGCGAGATAGAGTGAAGAATGAGGATATCAGGAGAATGAACGGATGTGAGAGGAATGTGTGTTAACAAAGATATGATGAGCGAATGCACGATGAAAGGATGAAGTAGATGATGTGTGTATCTGAAAGAGGGGGTGTGACGAAGCGCAGAGTCCAAGAACATTGTGGCTTAGTCACTTGGATCAAATTCATAAAGACGGTCGCGTGTTGAGTAAGAGAAATCGGCATTCATGAATGAGAAACTGGATGAATGTAGAGGAAACGAAATAAGTATGTAAGGATAGATCTATATGGCGTTCCGTTTTTCTGCCTACCCCACCTGGGACACGGCATGAGGGTAACGAATAGTAAATTTTTAATGCATTAAGTATTAATCAATTGTCATACAAAAAATATTATTCAATGTTATTCATTGAATTATAATAGGTAAGTATCATGTTTGACAAAAGTTATCCACTAATTGATATCTGTCATACTTCAAAAATATGCTTATGAACTTAATTTTCAGAATAGGATACCCATCATTATAACTAGGCTTAATGTGCTTAGAAATGTGGCTGCCCGAGGATTTTATAGTTATCTATTTTTCCATACTCTCATGCCGTATCCTAAGTGGGGTAGGCAGAGGGAATGGAACATCATATAGATTTATCCCTACATACTTACTCTACAATTATACAATTTTTCATACATGCATGCAGATTTTTTTTACTCAAAGCACGGCTATCCTTGAGAATTAAATCCACATTTTCTCATATCTCTTCTTTCAGATAGATCCATCTTCTTCAACATTATAACAACTCAACAATTTAAAGTTCGCTGTTTTGTGGAATAAATTCACTTCAAGGGTGCATTGTAGCCTAGAATGTACACATCATCTGCATACATCAATGCATTGACCCGAGTTTAATTCAATTCAACATCCATCTTTCTAAAGGTTGCATTCACAAGTCAGACATGTATCACAATAATTCATCCAATTTCCTTATATTCTCATTCAAATAAACCTTTAAAATACTTCTTCTATCTCTGTAATACACATTCATTAACACACATAATAGAATTTAATTGCCTCACCATATAAACCAGATATTCCGTGGGGCTCCATTCATTCTGCCTATAATATATAAATTCATGATATATCCTGTCCTTTACGTTCACGCCGTGTCCCGGGTGGGGTAGGCAGAGAGAATGGAACGCCATATTGATCTTTCCTTACATACTTCTTTCGCTTCCTCTACATTCATCCAGTTTCTCATACATGCACGCCGATTCCTCTTACTTAACATGCGACCGCCCTTGAGTATTTGATACACAAGGTTCTTGGACGTCCGCGCTTTCTCACACCCTCTCTTTCAGATAAATATACCTTCTTCGTCAATCTTACACCATCCATTTGCTCTACATGACCAAACCATCTCAATTTATTTACACGCATTCTATCAACAACACTCTTCTTGCATCCACTCATTCTTCTAATATCCTCATTTCTTACTCTATCTTGCAATGTTTTACCTACCATTCTTCTCAGTGTTCGCATCTCCACTGCATTTATTCCACTTTCGTCCTTCTTCAGCCATGTCCAAGTTTCGCTTGCATACATAAGTATCGGTGCGAGTATGGCGTTGTGCACCAGCATTTTAGCCATGTTCGAGACATTGCTATTAGATCGAAGTGCACCGTTCACTTTTCTTTTTTCAATATCTCTTTCGTATCTACCATCCATCGCTAACATACATATTCGTCCACTTGCTCCAAACATTCATTTCCAACATTGTTCTATCAATCTCTCTTTCAAACACCAGCACTTTCGTCTTAGTCACATTCATTTTCATCCCATTCATTCTGCAACTTTCATGTACAACTGACACTCTCGCACTTCTTTCTTGCACGCTCTGTAAGTTTCTTTAATTCGTTCCTTATATTTGTTTCTTTCATTCATTCATTATATAGGCAATAATTAAAAACATTCTTCATCCGTTCCTTATATTTGTTTCTTTCATTCATTCATGATAAAGGTAATAATTAAAAACATATAAGTATACAACATTTATTTGAGAATGGTTCAAGACTTTATAAATCAAAATTTATTCAACTTATTCCTACTCAACTGTTGGTGTATTTTCCCTAGTTGTAGCACCAAAAGTCAGGCATTGTTCTATGCTACAGGATCATCGTCCAATTATAGCTATTATTCATCTATGAATCGACTCCATGTAATAGGGAATTATCACTGTGAAGTTGATTTCAACTATTCAGAGTACACCATGAGCAAATGTGCTGTGAGCGGGTTTATTCAAAGGTTCATGCTTTCTGTTGAGAATATCCAGTAGTTTCTATTGTCATGTTGTATTCATTGTCTCTTATATGTTGATTGTGTTTGTTCCAAGTGTGTTGTTTTTTTTAAAGTAATTGTAGTGTAAAGGCTATTTAGCCATATACTTTGTTAACAAATAAATAAATTGTTTTACTTCATCACACAAAAAAGAGCTTCTCTTTAAAGTTCGTAGACGATCATATGCAGACATTATTCATTAATCCTTGTGTAGAAAAACATTTTAGTTAATGTCCAAATAAACCTATAAACAAAACATGTTATTTAATGCATTATATTTGTAACAAAGTACATTAATGATTGTTTCCACAATTCTTATTTCATACTTACCTTAATTTATGACTTTCTGATCATTTTAATATAATAAATTCGCGAATACTTCTGCAAAAACAACAAACCAATACATCGAAAAACAAGCATTGATAACTGTCAGTGTCAGTAAGATAATAATAGACAATAGCAAAATATGTCATAGACAAAAATAGTGTCAATGCATAGGTTTTAAAAAATATTTTTTATAAATTAATTGCACTGTTATACATCATTATATAATATCATTTTCATTTCATTTAATCAGAAATTGATATAAGATTTATAAAAAATGTAGAAATACGGTGAAATCACGTGATATATTAGTTTTAATAATTCAGTTGTCGTGATTGTCATGTTGGTACCCATAGATAACGGCGTTAGGAAATACATCTCTATATTAAGACATCTTAAAGATAAGATTAGATCAAGATCAAGACTAGATTGCGTCGGGGGTACCATCTACAAGTCTTAATCTAATCTTGATCTTAAGATCGAATCTAATCTTGATTGAATTCAAGAGTAGCCCTGCTGGCCGGAATCGAACCCGGGACCTCGTGACTCAAAGGCAAGAGCGTTACCTCCGCGCCACACCGGCCAACTACACCGTTATAGCATATCTCACAACTGGGGTGGCAAGCAGAGCAGCTGCATGTAATAAACTTCCAAGGTGTCCTCTTTGTTCCAACAAAAAATTAAAACATTCAGGATGGATGGGACATTAGTCTCTTCAATTCGGTGAATTTCTGCTATAGGTTATCCAATAGCATCCAGTTAGAAAATATACCTATATTGATGACCCATACGGTTGATATATACCCATTGTTGTATTTATTTTTATTATCTTTCACTGTACACTGTTACAAGATATCGTGGGGCATTCGGATATGAACTAGGGGAGGGGTACAGATTAAACTTAATTATGATTTATTTTCTGCATAGTTGAATTTCATGACATAATTATGCATTTATGTACATAAATAATATGGCATTCACTGGGCGAGAATCATTCCCTTGTCCCAATATTGCCATCTGAGCACTTCTATAATATCTTGTAACGGTATACAGTGAACGATAATAATAATAAAAAATACAACTATGATCATCAATTTATATCTTCTCTTAATGGGTACTACTGGATAACTTATTATAGAAATTAACCTTTAATTCTATGTACGTACCACAATTCATGTCCTTATTTGATCCATATAGGTGTTTCTTGGTCCGCATTTACCATTTGTGCCTATTGTCTTGCCCTCCTCGATGGTGATGAGCACACCTGGGTGCCTGATGTTATGGCCAATCCAGTTGAGTCGTTGTTGAACAATAATGTAGTTTTGAAATAATATTTTTCACTCATCTTCTTATAGCCCGCTAGACTTGATTCCGAGGGGGTGCGAATCCATGTTTTTGCGTCGTCTGTTACAGGATGGAGGCCTTGTATATCTCCAATGAATGAGAATATAGGACAGTAGTCAGATAAACAACACATACACTGTTCACGACATAATTCCACAATGCATTATTTGTTTTAAAACTAGTCTCACAGTAAAACTTCAAAACAAGCGACTCAGACAAAACTAACAAACAACACCAAATTTTATTTGCGTAAAATTACAGCAAGATAGGAAAAAAGTATTAGAAATATACTAAAATAAATATTATTCTAAAAAATAAACAAACTTGCGTTGTAAAAAGATGGAAAAACTATGGAAAAAGACTTTTAGATTGCTAAAATGCACCTTCACAGCAATCTTAAGTTTTGACAGTTGTTAGATTGTGTTTTAAGACGTCTATTAAGATTTGACCTTGGAAATGTTGTGTCGAGAGTACCGATTTCATACAAATGTTAAGATCGTAACGAATTTTTAAGACATCATACTAGATCTGTCTAAAAGTTAAGATTTAGACCGTGTTCAAAAGTACCAATTCGCCATTTTAAGATGCAAACAAGATTAGATCGCATTTAGATTGTGTCGGGAGTAGGGCTGCTGATCCTAGATTGCAGAACGCGCTGGAGCAGTCTCGCATCAATGTTATCGAGGTTTAACTAAGTCAAACAGTGCATATTTAAAGCAGTTATTGATCTTAAACTGACATCATCTTCATTTTCATTCACTGATGAAGAATTTATAACATTGAGTAATATTGAACGAGCTTTAGAGCCAGTGAAGCTTGCTGTAAATGTCTTATGCTGCGAGGACGCAACATTAATTACTGCAAAAACTACATTATGTTTCATGATACGCAAACTGGATCGACAAAATACCAGGTTAAGCCAGGAACTTGTAGTGTCGCTATCTTGCTAAAATTAGTTAAGTAGCATTCACATTGCTTCACTTTGGATGATCATCCAGAGTGTCAGGGTCAAACCTGTTCATCGAAAGTGAACACGTCTGTTCACATTTGTTCATCCTATGCTTTCACTGCCGTGTCAACACTCGCGGTCATGTTGTATGTTAAATAAATAAATAATAAATAAATAAATAAAGCTTTGTTGGCATCAATATTTATAATGTGTACATGTTTTTGTTCCAATAAACTACCAAAAGGCGGGCTTATCGCATATGCGATTTCTTCCAGCCAACCCGAAAAAATAAAAAAAATAAAATAAAAATAAAACAATAAAAAACATATAGATAAAAGTATATAAAAACAAGTTAACTACTTTTCCTGTCTATAAAATAACGCCGCACATCAATGACTGTCGTGTCGCTGTGCTTAGAAGGTCCTAACAAATATCTAGAAAAAGATTCAGGATCTACAAATGTGGTGGACGATCCATTCTTTTATCCAAGCAAAGTTACACTTAGAACTGAAATGAAGTGTTTAATCGAGAGACTGCTGTCAGACTCGCAGGTATAACCTGAAACTCATAACCAACAAGTTGATGACAATGGCGATGAAGAAGACACGCCTTTATCGAATCTATTGAATGATTAGCCTTCGCCTATACTAGAAGATGAATAAGAGCACAGTCTCCGTACAGAATGGGTAGCCGAGTAATATAAAGTCAATTCCACCAACAAGTGTGGAAGCTGAGGGTGATTTTTCCGCCGCCGATTATTTATGCAACAAGATAAGATCAAATCTAAAAGATGAAACGTTACATACTTTATTATTTCTTAGAAAGTATTATCAGAAAAAACTATTTTTTTATGCCTCTAAACTAATAAATATGTCCAATTGTCAATACAAATTACAGATCTATAAGGAGAACTGTTAAATAATGTATAATATCGTTCCTTATAAGAAGCTGATTTTATTTATGGATACCTCTAAAACATCATTATTTCCACTTGTTAATTAGTAAAATGAGTAATAAATCTGCATACCTAATAATAAAAAAAGTATTAAAATTAACTAGTCTTTATTTAATATATTTTTTAAATTACTGAGTACCTACTTGAAACAATTTTTTTATTAAAAAATCTCAATCCCGCGGGATCCGCGGGACTGACGACCCCAATCCCGCAGGCTTGCGGGATCGCGATTTTGATGCGGGATTGGATTCCCTAGTTGTAACATATCACTGGCTAAAATCTATAGTATTTGTATGCTTGATAGGACGTATAAAAATATAGATAGGTATATTTTACAAATAATTTGTATTTTGATATACCATAGGGTACCTAAATAAATCTCGTTAGTCTGCGATTTATTTATTTTTTACTAAAACTAATATTGGTAATAAATATTTGTTTTTTTTTTTATTTTATCAAATCAATATGATAGCAAAGGTCAACAAGTTTTGGCAGTTATTCCATCAAATTTGTTGAAAATTAAATATTTTACCGTTTTTGCTAAACGGGGCTAAAAGTCTGAGAAATATTATAAAAAGAGTTAGAAATTGAAATTAAAATAAAAAATATGAAGGATTGAAAAAGTTTTATTTATTTATTTATTCTTAAATTTACATTGATAACATTTACATACATAAATTACATAATTAATATGCACAGGATAAACTTATCGCAAAGGCGCCACCTCTATTAACACAAATTTTACAAATGTAAACTGAGCAGTGTAAAAACTATTTGCACAACAAAAGCCTTCTTAACTATGTAGTGTTGTAACTAAGTATATGGATAATCTCTCATCCACCTAACTATAAATAAAAATACACAATAAAAACAAAATTCATCCGCTCCACGAAATGTTCTGACATCCCATAGGTCAGATTGGCCTTGATCATAAGAATATCTGGTACGTCCATCAAGTGAGGTCCACATGTATTTGTGGATATCTTCGTGGGGGAACAGAGTTCCTCCTATTAGGAGTCCTGGCAGTATTGCATATTCAGCGAGACAATAGCCCTTGTTATTCAGCACCCCATGCCATGCAGCGGGTCACTGCCTACTTTGTTATGAAAATCGCTACCACAATGATCCAATTCCTTTTAGAAATATTGGATGTAACAGCTGCCAGAGAGTCATGAAAACTGTTTTTGACCGTCCCATCCGGATCCTCTGTGGGGGCATAACATTCTAGTACCGTCAACAAGACTCCCTTCGCCCTGAATGAGGTATCCATAATTAGCTTGTAAGGGATAGGACCCCAGTCAAGAAGCGAGACGGCGACTCATAAGCAGGGCGACACCATATTTGTGTTTTGTCTTCTGACCGGAGTGAATAATGCAATAACTTTACCTTCCTCACCTCTAGCATAATCCAAAAGGCGCGCCTCACACTCAGTAGATTTATCCCAGTCACCTGTTGTCTTAGCAACAAACAACTCCTTTTTATGGCTTAGCGTACCCAAGTTGAAGGTTTCAAATCCCACGTCATTTAGTTGGTCCAAGTTCTTTAACTTTAAGGTCGTCTCAATGGCGCTGTGAATTCTCCTGAACAATAATACCTACAATATGCAAAGGCGAGTTTTCTCAAACATTCTGAATCGTTTTACAAGTCAGTACTAAATTACTGGACCGGTTAAATCTTTACAAATAAACATTACAGACTCAAGTCACTGAATTTCTTCACATAAATATTACACTCAAAAGGTTTTACACCAGTGTGAATCATTTGATATGTCTGCAAACTACTGGAACCTATTTGTTTCATACAAATGATACACTCAGAAGACTTCACCACTGTGAATTCTTTTATGTGTCTGCAAATGACTGGAACGACTAAATTTTTTCGTACAAATTTGACACTAAAAAGGTTTTTCACCACTGTGAATCCTTTTATGTGTCTGCAAATTACAAGACTGATTAAATTTTTTCATACAAATATTACACTCAAAAGGTTTTTCATCACTGTGAACTCTTTCATGCTTTTTTAAATCACTAGAATAAATAAATTGTTTCATACAAATATTACACTCAAAAGGTTTTTCACCACTGTGAATCCTTTTATGTGCCTGTAAATTACTAGATTGATTAAATTTTTTCATACAGATATTACACTCGAAAGGTTTTTCACCACTGTGAATCATTTTATGTGTCTTCAAAGAAAAAGAGTGCTTAAATTTTTTCATACAAATATTACACTCAAAAGGTTTTTCACCACTGTGAATCCTTTTATGTTCCTGTAAATTACAAGATCGATTAAATTTTTTCATACAGATATTACACTCGAAAGGTTTTTCACCACTATGAATATTTTTATGTATCTTCAAAGAAACAGAGCGATAAAAAATTTTCATACAAATATTACACTCAAAAGGTTTTTCACCACTGTGAATCCTTTTATGTGTCTGCAAATTACAAGCTTGATTAAATCTTTTCATACAAATATTACACTTAAATGGTTTTTCATCACTGTGAATCCTTTTATGTCTCTGCAAATTATGAGATTGTTTAAATTTTTTCATACAAATATTGCACTTAAATGGTTTTTCATCACTGTGAATCCTTTTATGTCTCTGCAAATTATGAGATTGTTTAAATTTTTTCATACAAATATTACACTCAAAAGGTTTTTCACCACTGTGAATCCTTTTATGTGCCTGTAAACTAGTAGATTGATTAAATTTTTTCATACAAATATTACACTCGAAAGGTTTTTCACCAGTGTGAATCATTTTATGTGTCTTCAAAGAAAAAGAGTGCTTAAATTTTTTCATACAAATATTGCACTCAAAAGGTTTTTCACCACTGTGAATCATTTTATGTGTCTGCAAATTACTAGATCGTTTAAATTTTTTCATACAAATATTACACTCGAAAGTCTTCATATATTTCTTTCCATCACTCCTAGTCACACTACGAACATTTCTGTGTATCATTTTCTTTGCTTGAGTTTGATTACTTGCACCTGGTGCACATTCTGTAACTGTAGAAGATGTACTGGCCACTGTCACATTGTTGGCTCTCTCGCTTTCAACTTTTATATCAGGTTCATGTATATCAATATCACCATGTGGAACTGCATATCCAATGTCATATTTTGCTTCCTCCACAGGTTCACGTTTCACTTTGATGTTCGCCAAAAAGTTTTCGATTTCATCATCCTCCGTGACACATATTTGCATGTCACACAAGACGCAGTCATCCTGTGAGCAGTCTGCGAAGTTATGTTCACCAGCACTGGTTCCCTCCATCATGTCTTGTTATCTGAAGCCGGGTTACAAAGCTAGTATCAGAGTGCATTAATTTAATTGAAATGTATCCGGATGAAGTCACTAGGATATTTGTGCACCCACCTAATTAGTATAGGATGGAAATGTCACTTCGTCCTAGTGATGTCAATCCGGTACATATTCGTTATTTTCTGTCTCGTTACATTTTGCTTTCGGTATACCGGGCGGAGTCAATACCGATCGGTACGTGTGTTGAGGTGTATTATGTAGTCACAGAATTCCATACGAAACATTATTATTATATTTTATGTCTGGAAATGAAAAATTAAAAATCTGTGTCTGCACTCCTTATTTCCTGTTTTCAGCGATTATTTATTTTCGGTTTATAACGAGATGTATCCATGTGAAAAATGTTATTAGTGCGTATGGACATATGAGTATACTGAGATATTTTCTTTTCTGACTTGCTGAGGATTATTTAACTAAATTATTATTAAATCTTATTAAGGTAATGTATAACTACAGTCACACATTTTCAAGAAATTATAAAACACCATTTTTTAAAATATTATGATAATTATAATATATTTGAATATACTCGTATAATATATTTGAATAGTGAAGACGATAAGGTACGAATGAAAGAAACATACAGAGCGTGCAAGAAAGAAGTGCGAGAGATAGTGGAAATGAAGAAAAAATTGCTAGAAGACAAGGAATGCCAGAAGTTGTCAGCGTGTGCGAAAGAAAATTTGAAAATATTTTGGAAGGAGGTGAAGCGGAAGAGGACGGGTGTGGAAGTAAACTCAGTGAAAGGGATAAAAGATAATAATGGAAATGTGGTAGTGAGTGGTGATTGCGTGTTAAGAAGATGGAAAGAGTATTTTGAAGAATTATTTGAATGTGGTGGTGTGAATGTAAATGAGTGCAATAGTAGAAATGATAACATGAGTGTAAATGATGAGATATGTTTGACGGAAATTACGAATGCGTTGAAGAAAGCTAAGTGCGGTAAGGCTGTAGGATATGATTGTGTTTCAATTGAGCTCATCAAGGCTGGTGGGCAGAAGACTCTTGCATGGTGCCTAGAACTATTCAACACTTGTTGGAAAGAAGGCGTTACTCCAGAGGACTGGCGGAAGGCTATCATCTGTCCGCTATATAAGGGAAAAGGTTCTAGGCTTGAATGTGGGAGTTATCGGGCTATTAGTTTGCTGAGTTCAATAGGAAAACTGTATGGAAGAGTTCTGATTGAGAGAGTACGAAAGGCAACAGAGTGTAAGATATGGGATGCACAAGGAGCTTTTTTGAATGGTAGAGGGTGCACTGATCAGATCTTCTCCCTACGAATGGTCGTAGAGAAGCTTCTGGGTAAACACCAGAAGCTTTTCTGTGCGTTCGTGGAGCTGGAGAAAGCATATGATCGTGTGGATCGGGAGAGATTGTGGCGCGTGTTGTCGGAGTATGGGGTGAACAACCAGTTGATCCACGCAATTTCTTCGCTATACGTTGGGAGCTCCGCCTGCGTGAGGGTAAATAACGCCTTCTCCGAGTGGTTTGTCCTCACCAAAGGAGTGAAGCAAGGCTGTGTCATGTCTCCATGGCTGTTCAACCTTTTTTTCGACTACTGTATGCGTCCTTTGAAAGAGATGGATGTTGGCATTGAACTGAATGGAAACCGTGTGAATGCGTTGATGTATGCAGATGATTTGGTATTAATGGCTGAGAGTGAAAGTGATTTACAAAAGATTGTGTCAGTTGTATATGAAAGTTGCAGTATGAATGGGATGAAAATGAATGTGACAAAGACGAAAGTGCTGGTGTTTGAAAGAGAGGTTGAAAGAACAATGTGTGAAATAAAGGTTGGAAATGAATGTTTGGAGCAAGTGGACGAATATGTTTATTTAGGAAGTATGTTTGTAAGGGATGGTAGGTACGAAAGGGACATTGAAAAAAGAAAAGTGGCTGGTGCGAGAGTGAACGGTGCACTTCGATCTATTGTTAGCAATAGCAATGTCTCGAACATGGCTAAAATGCTGGTGCACAACGCCATCCTTGTACCGACACTGACGTATGCAAGCGAGACTTGGACATGGCAGAAGAAGGACGAGAGTGGAATAAATGCAGTGGAGATGCGAGCACTGAGAAGAATGGTAGGTAAAACATTGCGTGATAGAGTAAGAAATGAGGATATTAGAAGAATGAGTGGATGCAAGAGGAGTGTTGTGGATAGAATGCGTGTAAATAAATTGAGATGGTTTGGTCATGTGGAGCGAATGGATGGTGTAAGATTGACGAAGAGGGTGTATTTATCTGAAAGAGAGGGTGTGAGGAAGCGCGGGCGTCCGAGAACCACGTGGCTTAACCACGTGGATCAAATTCTCAAGGACGGTCGCGTGTTAAGTAAGAGGAATCGGCGTGCATGTATGAGAAACTGGATGAATGTAGAGGAAGCGAAAGAAGTATGTAAGGATAGAGCGACATGGCGTTCCGTTCTCTCTGCCTACCACACCTGGGACACGGCGTGAGGGTATAGTATAGATAGTAGTATAGTATATTTGAATAAGATGTAATACTTATAATGGATATGCTATTTCTAACGAATATATTTTTGTTCATTATGCAGATGCCGATTTTAACATAGAAACCAATTTTAATAAAATAGTATACCGCGGAGAGCCCGGCAATGAATTGGTCTACCACTCTTTCCTGTAAAGACATTTTACATAATAAATCCAGCGATGAGTTTTGCCACCCATCATGAATGACTAAAGTTTTGTGGCACAAATATGACAGCTCGCATGTTTTTGGGATATGCCGCACATTTGTGGGATATGCCGTGATGGTAAAGTATTAGAAATCTTTTATTAATTAATTTGTACAATTGATCTAGCACAAATAGGGTTTTTTTTTTTAAAGATAAGTATATCTGGGTTTTTGTTATAAACCCAAAAGGTTGCCAGATGATAATTTGATAAAGGAGGACAGATGGGTCTAAATAGGAGGATAATCTGTAAAAAAGGAGGACATTAGAAATTAAACGATTTTTTTTATTTATTATTATTATTATTTGGATGATTTGTAAAGCGCCGTTTTGTGAAATAAATCCACCTCAAGGGCGCTCTTTGCTAACTAAGGTTGTGTCTGAATTATTCCGTGAGATTTCTTGAATAGATAAGTCTTCAGTTGG
The DNA here is from genome assembly GCA_947579605.1 of Athripsodes cinereus. NCBI lineage: Eukaryota > Metazoa > Arthropoda > Insecta > Trichoptera > Leptoceridae > Athripsodes > Athripsodes cinereus. The sequence goes on from OX388328.1 coordinate 14,784,741, forward strand.
TTTTTGAAACGAGATATGTCCTGCGTTTCTCGGATCATTTGTGGAAGCCTGTTCCAGACTACAGGTGCAGATATTGCAAAAGCACGCTCCACGTACACTGGTTTCGATACAGTACTGGTCACCTCCAATTTAGTTGTAATATCTTGACAAGACCTAAGTGTTGTCTGTCTATGACTTAACGCCTGTCAACCGCAGAGTTCCATGATATATTCTGGGGCCATAGCCTTGAAGTGCCATAAATACTGTCAAACACACTTTAAATTCGACTCTCTCCGGACATCTGCAGCCCTACTCCCGACACAATCTAAATACGATCTAATCTTGTTTGCATCTTAAAATGGCGAATTCGTACTTTTGAACACGATCTAAATCTTAACTTTTAGACCGATCTACTTTGATGTCTTAAAAATTCGTTAAGATCTTAATATTTCTATGAAATCGGTACTCTTGACACAACATTGCCAAGGTCAAATCTTAATAGACGTCTTAAACGCAATCTAACAACTGTCAAAACTTAAGATTGCTATGGAGGTACATTTTAGCAATCTAAAAGTATCTTTCCACCTTTTAAACTTTATGTGCGACGCAAGTTTGTTTATTTTTTAGAATAATATTTATTTTAGTGTATTTCCAATACTTTTTTTTTATCTTGCTGTGTTTTTTACGCAAATAAAATTTGGTGTTGTTTGTTAGTTTTGTCGGAGTCGTTTGTTTTGAAGTGTAGTTGTGAAACTAGTTTTAAATCGAATAATACATTGTGGAATTATGTCGTGAACAGTGAATGTGTTGTTTATTTGACCACTGTCCTATATTCTCATTCATTGGAGATATACAAGGCCTCCATCCTGTAACAGGCGACGCAAAGAACATGGTTTCGGACCCTCGAGATTCTAGTCTAGCGGGCTATAAGAAGATGAGTGAAAAATATTATTTCAAAACTACATTATTGTTCTACAATGACTCAACTGGATTGGCCATAACATCAGGCACCCAGGTATGCTCATCACCCTCGAGGAGGGCAAGACCAAAGGCAGAAATGCTAAATTCCGACCAAGAGACACCTATATGGATCAAATGATGATATGAACTGTGGTACGTACGTAGAATTAAAGGTTAATTTCTATAATAGGTTATCCAGTAGTACCCATTACGAAAAGATATAAATTGATGATCATAGTTGTATTTTTTATTATTATTGTCGTTCACTGTTTACCATTACAAGATTTGGAAATAATGTATTATTTGTGTAACACAAGCAAAAAGTATTTAGAATTTCTTCTCCATTCCTCCCTACTTTATGCTAGTCAACATTTAAGAAAGGGACTCCCACCCCTGGATGTTTCAGGAACATCAGTTCTCATATCATCCAATTTCTGCTAGCCTCTTTACTACTACACCGTTATAGCATATCTCACAACTGGGATGGCAAGCAGACTAGCTGCATGTAATAAACTTCCAAGGTGTCCTCTTCATGCCAACAAAAATTTTAAACATTCAGGATGGATGGGACATTGGTCTCTTTAATTCGGTGAATTTCTGCTATAGGTTATCCAATAGCATCCAGTTAGAAAATATACCTATATTGATGTCCCATACCGTTCATATATACCCATCGCTGTATTTATTTTTATTATCTTTCACTGTACACTGTTACAAGATATCGTGGGGCATTCGGATATGAGCTAGGGGAGGGTCACAGATTAAACTTAATAATGATTTATTTTCTTCATAGTTGAATTTCATGACATAATTATGCATTTACATAAATAATATTGCATTCACTGGGCGAGATTCATTCCCTTGTCCCAATATTGCCATTTGAGCACTTCATTAATATCTTGGGTAAATGTTGAAGAGGCATGAACTTTTGAAAAAAATAAATACTACACATCTACATAAAAATAATTCGAAATTATGGAGTATTTATGTGTTCACGCCAGACACACATTTTCCTAAATTTTTGTTGGCATGAAGAGGACACCTTGGAAGTTTATTACACGCAGCTAGTCTGCTGGCCACCCCAATTGTGAGATAATGCTATAATGGTGTAATAGTGGTAGTAGTGAAGAGGCTAGCAGAATTTGGATGATATTAGAACTGATGTTCTTGAAACATCCAGGGGTAAATGGTGGGAGTCCTTTTCTAAAATGTAGACTAGCATAAAATAGGGAGGAATGGAGAAGAAATTACAAATACTTTTTACTTGTGTTACACAAATTTCACATTATTTTCCCTTATTAAATAATGTTTCGTTTACAGGTTATATTTGGATATTATTTAGCTCTTGGAATCCTTCTCAACTGTCTCCAAATAGCCTTTAATGCTGCTGCTGGAACCATTTACAGAGAGAATAAGCGCTGACACGTCAAACCATTGCTTAAGGAGCTACGTTGGCTGAGAATCCCAAAGAGAGTAGAGTTCAAACTGTGCCTCACGGTTCATAAAGCCTTGAGCGGTGCAGCACATCTATACCTCGCTGAGCTCTGTCCCATCGACGAAACTCTATAAGGCGACCACAGCGCTCATCTTCCACCACAACAAACTTGTAGAACCCAACAGGGCAAACACTTCCAAATTTGCAGAGAGGAGCTTCAGTGTCACGGGGGCCAACTGCCTGGGAATGATTACCTTCAGCTTTCATGCCATGATTTCCAATTACTAGTATTTTTTAAAGAATTAACAATAATGTCAGAATTTATAAAAATTTCTTTGTTAATATTACGTCACATTCTCTTTCACTACTAATAATTTTTAAAATGAAACAAAATATATAATTATTCCACTATTAACTTTATTTATTCTTGCGAACCAGCTTTCAAGAACTTCCGCTCTGATCGTCAGGCAAAACCAAAATGAACCTTCATTACAAGTTAGGTATGTGACAAATAGAAAACAATAGATTAAAATAATAGCATTAAGAGATGACCGTCCACAGCAGCTCAAAATTATAATAATATGGTTGAAGATACACGATAATAACTCAATTCAAAAATTATTAATATGAACTTCCACCAAGAACCGTCGGTCGATAAATTAAACTTTACTCTTTCTCTACCCCACTTGAGATATAACGTGATGGTATATTTGTTGTCATCACTTGAAATGTTTATATTTTATTTATTTGTACATTGATTACAAGCAAATTTATCTAAAAATAAATTTAAATCAATATACAGAGGGTATATACAATTTGGGTATAATCAGTATACATAGTTCTTCCAACTAACCCAAAATTATTTATTATATTTAACTCTGTGCTGCATACATTCTGTGTATGTTGTAATTACAGTGTGTATTCTATTATAAATATATTCATTTCTCTTCATTTCAAACATGCTATATCACATCACAGCTTTTATTATATTACATAGCTTTTTTAATTTGATGTCTTTGTAGCATTTCAGATGTAGTCTTGATTGGTTCATGTGTCATAACATATCGTCGTTGCATATTCAAAAAGGAACATGTGAATTCATAAATATTTTGACATTACCAGATTAAACTGCTCATAATGACATCATAACCATTTTATAAAGTGATTTTTAGTATCAAATATTAAAATTCAATGCTTAAAGAATAATATCATATGTCAATAAAAAGTCCAAACTATAATTTTAATGCCTTAATGAACAGTTTTAAAAGAGTATGCCTAAATCAAAGATATACTAGATATGTAATTCAAAGAAAAAATCGGTCGTGAAACCGATACAGCCAGTTTTAAACTAGCGTCCGTTGAGATGGTTTTTGAGACAGCGCATAGCCATTATCATCTCAATGATATGGAGTGAGACAGCATAATATTATTATTGTTATTATTAATGTGTTAAGTTGGAACACGAATATTCCGCAATAATGTACTGAATTGCAAGTCTAGTATGTCTATGGCCTAAATACAAATGTGTGCACATGTTTCTGTTTGAATATGCAACACGATATAATATTCTTATTGTGTATTGTAACAAAAACTGTATGACTAATACAATAAAATATATGTTAACTGAATATTATTTATTTATTTGAAATAAATAGACATTATGTTTTGAAATTACAATGTTTTTTCCCTTAAATTACATCCTTGTCAAATATATTCCTATAAAACTGAGAAACTTTAAATATATCAAGTATTTATTATTGGTAGACAGTAAAAAAGTAACTTTTTTAATACACACTGTTTTTAAATCAATGAGTAGACAATTTTTTCAAATCTTGTATCCACAATGTGTCACAACTCTTAAATGGAGATGGGTGGGACACATAGCTAGAAGCCCAGATGACAAATGCCTAAAGTCTCTTACATCTTGGATACCAGGAGTAAAGGAAGACCCCCAATGAGGTGGAAGGATAATATTACTCGAAAAACTGAGGTCAACAGGATTCAGACGCCGCAGGATCGAATGGCGTGGAAGGAAACGGAGGAGGCCTTCGTCCAGGAGTGGGCTGAGAAGAAGTTGTGCTTCCAGGCTTGTATTATAATAAAATTTTGGAATAAGTGGATGAATGTGTACATTTGGGTAGTCTATTTACGTGAGATGAATGATATGATATTGAAAGAAGAAAATTTGGAAAACTAACAGAAATATTTCTTTTGTAGCTGAAAGATTGGTGCACTCGGTTAACTTAGTGCCAACACTAATGTATGCAAGTGTGACTTGGACTCAGCTGAAGGAGAATTAAAATGGTATAAATGCACTTGAAGTGAAGTCATTGAGAAGAATGTGTGGTGAAAGTCTGAGGGACAGATTGTGTAATAGTGTGATCCTTGAAAATTGTTAAATGAAATCTGGGTAGTAACAATAATGAAAGTGAACAAACTATGGCAGTTGTGAATGTGGGAAGGATGAATGAGGACAGAATAATAAAAAAAAACATATGGTTGAGGAATAATGCTCAGAAACATGGCCGTCCAAGGATTAAATTACAAAACAAATGTTTTTTTCCGCTATATTGATTTTTCACATCGATCAGATTGACAATTTCCTTGAAAGACAAAAGATGTCTCTATAAGAATCAATATTGGGAAAAAAACATTTGTTTTAGTTTAAAAATAATATAGTGTTTGAAAGAGTGCAATAAAGCAATTTGCGAAATAAAGTTTGGTGATGAATGTTTGGAGCAAGTAAGCGATGTACATTTGAGAAGTTTGTTTGCAAGGGATGGAAGATGCTTTAGGGACATTGAAAGAAGGAAATTGTGGAATCTTAGAAGTATTTGTTTGGCAAGGTTGTTAAAAAGAAAACATTTTTTGTCAAAACATGTCAATTTATTTAAAAAAAAATATATTTTCAACAGCCGGGAAAGATTTTAGAAATGAGTTTTCCATACAAAATTTTATTATTCAAAGCAAACAAGAAATATATTGTTTTTTTAAGAAGACATAACAAAAATGAGAATCAAATTTATTAATTAGATTAGAATTAGGCAATACAAAAATAATAAATAAACAAAATATAATGTCGTGGTTAGATGGAAGTAATCACTTTATAGTGATAATCTCGCCACTGCATATCGTCCTAGATTTTTTAAATTTCATATTGTTTTGTTTACACTGTTATATAATATGATGTGCAAAAAGAATAAATAAATAGTAAGTTTCAGTGAGACGTCTGATTTTGTTTGTCAGGACTTAAGCTCATATTCTAAAACAATACTTACGCATAGCGACCGCCAACGCTATTTTAAGTAAATATCTATCGCTATGCGAAGTAAACCATATTCTAAAACAACACTTGGCTAACATTTAGCTGTGCAGTCCACACACTGCTCGTGATTAGTCAATTCGCAATCGTTGATTAATCACTACTGAATGGATTTTGCGAGTCTTTCACAGGGCGACGAAATAAATATCGAGGTCTATCAATCATTACGTTCAGGCGCTCTTCAAATTTGTCTTCACTTTCAAAATAAGACATAATTTTTTATCATAAATAGAGTAAAATATACTAAATAATTTTAACTAACAAAATTAATATTATAACAAAACAACGTGTTGATAATAACACCAGCTACACTATGCATATCGTCATTGTATATTCAAAAAGAGATGTGAGCACATTTTTATTTGGGTATGATGCTGCACGCCGGTGCACCCGGCAGAGACCTGTTATTTACGTAATACTGGAGAGACGACGGTCCTGGCTGGAACATGTTCTGAGAATGCCCAATGATAGTTTCCAAAAAGAGTGCTGTTCTAATCCAATCCAATGCTAGAGCATAAAATATGAACTTAGATGCCCGATTTTTCTAATTATCTTCAATATGTTTATCGGGGTGCGCACTTTTTAAAATCCGCTTAACATTGTGATTGTCTGTTAACACAAATTTTCATAGTTTGCTTTACATCCAAGCATGTAACAAATTCGGGGCATCTGAAAATATAATATTACTTATTGTACATAATTATAAAAAAAACTACTTATTTAAGTGAAAAAGAATTCCTCCAACCTAGATAGGTGTATTCATAACCTATGAATTAAATTTCAATAATTTAACACATATTGAGTAAACTATTACAAAAAAGTCTCAATTTAATTGTGTGATGAGACTTAAATATTATTTTGGATAATATTAAAAATGGATAAAACACATGCTTCGATGGGCATGTTGAATCGACAAAACATTTAACATTAATGGCTTACATATGGTTTGCTTTGTCACACAAACTGTTGTTGAGATAATTCCACCATATAATGTTATAAATATAACTTATAAAGTATTATTTTCAATTGCTAACGCGTTCATAGAATAATAAATATACCAAAATAACATATTATTATACTAAAGTACACAAACGCACATGACAGTAACGAGCTAACGAAAGAAGAGCTGTCAGTGGTAGAATTCATAGACAAAAATCATGTCAGTGCAAAGGTATTTTAAAATATTATTTATAAGTTAATTGCACTGTTATACATCAATATATAGTATAAATTTCATTTCTTTTTATCAAAAAATTATTTTAGGTTTATAAAAAATGTTGAAATACGGTGATATCACGTGAATTTTAAGAATTAATAATTTAGTTGTCGTCCTTGTTAGGTTGGTACCCATAGATAACGGCGTTAGGAAATACATCTCTAATTTAAGACGTCTTAAAGATAAGATTAGATTCAGTTCAAGACTAGATTGTGTCGGGAGTGCCATCTTCTAGTCTTGATCTAATCTTGATCTTAAGATCGAATCTAATCTTAATTGAATTCAAGAGTAGCCCTGCTGAGCCAGTGAAGAGATTGTATTACCTATTTAACTTTATTTTAATCATATTTATTTATTTATTTATTTATTTATTCATTCTTTACTGTACATTGATAAAAAACAATTACATAAAATAAGGTATATACATTCAAATTAAATACAATCAATATACAGAGGGCGAGTTTATCGCAAAGGCGCGATCTCTTCCAACTAACCCAAAAGTATTAACTTAAAAAAATAAACAAACATATGATGAAAATAAAAAACATACACACATATATATAAAAAGGGAGAGACTGCAAAAAAAAAAAAAAAACAAACATACATGCATAAAGGGAAAGGAAAAGGGGGAAAAAAGGGGGGGGGGGTTAGGAGTGATGGGTTTCAGGTTTCAGAGGCTGTGTTTGTGTTTGTTGAAATCATTTTGTCCTTAACGGCTCGCTTGAAAGACGTCAGACTTTGAGTCAGCCTAAATTTTGAAGGGAGATTATTCCAGCAACGAGCACCCTGAACTGCGAAAGATTTTGAGATGAAAGTTGTACCATGAGCCGGGATTGACAGGATGCGCTGGTTATTCGACCTCAGAGGTAAACCGTGACTCGCCAAGTATTCAAAAGCCTCCTTAATATAGTACGGGGTTGATCCTGCGTACAGAGCATTGTGGACAAATGTGAGTAGATGGAGCTCACGTCTTTGTCGTACAGTAAGCCATTTCAGGGTATTACGATATTCAGAAATGTGGTCAGTTTTTTTTAAATTAAAAATAAACCTTATGCCAACATTCTGAAGTCGAACAAGTTTGTCAATTAGATCCTGATTCATGTCCACATACACGATATCAGCATAGTCGATAATGGGCAACAGCAAGGATTGGACCAATAAAATTTTTACTTTAGTGGGCAAGAATTTTTGCAGCATCTTAAGAGTGTAGAACTAGCTATATTTAAATGGTTATGGAAGCGGTAATATTGCATATAGACTATGTAGTAATAATGGAAATGAATCCCTTAATAAAGTTAAATGTTTGCTGTCTTTTCGCATGGTGTGATGTACTGCAGCTGTCCATACTGGAGCAATTTTATTTTTATTACTATGTTTGAGTGTTATGCATCGCTTGCGGACTTGGGTAAGTTGTGTTATTTCTAATTTTATTCTGTTCAAACTGTATTTTTATTTTATTTCTATTTATTGGCTGTTTATGTTTTGTGTTTCACAATTGGCCCCACGTTGCAATGATTGCTCTACTCATTTATGCATGTAAGCACCTGCGTCTACCTATGTTTTACGGCTGGCATCCCACATATGTGAACGCTTATTATGTCTTTATCACCTACCTCTGCACCTTTTCCCGATACCCTTCATTCCCTCTTCTCTCCAACAGGGGCTGTAAATTCACTTGATTCATCCTGTGGTGGAACTTATGATCTTCACTCTGTATTGAGTCAGTCTTTCAATAACCTTTCTTCAAAGCATCTCGGAGTGTGTCATATCAATGCTCAGAGCGTGGCTCGTCATCATCATGAGATAATTTCTTCTTTTAGTGATGTTGACATTCACGCTCTGCTTATCTCGGAATCATGGCTGAAGCCAACTCTACCTTCCTCGCTCTTTCTGTTGCATACAGGCTTATTCTTGACGCTTTCTTATTCGATACTAATACTAGACTTAAGATCGTAAATAAAAAGACCATGACTAAATTTCGTATTCCTGACACTTTTTTTTTCTCTTTCTTATTTGGAACTTCGATCTTTTCCGATACTAGTTTAACGGCCCGTTAAGGGTCGTTCACATTTGTTCACTTTCAGTGATCACTCCGGATGATCCTCCAAGATGAACAGGTGTGAACGGGCGTTTCATCAATAGTGATCACTAGCGATGACGGATGAAAGCGATTACTACCCGACAAAATTTCGATGAAAGGACCTTTCACTGAAACAACCATAAACAAGTTTTATCTATGAATTTGTATTGAAAGTCGGAACCATGTACAAAATTATCATGCTGTTGAGAATTATATTACATTGTTTTAATTGTTAATAATTGTTATTTTTCATATCTTTATTTATTTATTTATTTTTTACGTAAATACGTCAAACTACATACAACATGACCGTGAGTGTTGACACGGCAGTGAAAGCATAGGATGAACAAATGTGAACAGACGTGTTCACTTTCGATGAACAGGTTTGACCCTGACACTCTGGATGATCATCCAAAGTGAAGCAATGTGAATGCTACTTTAGCAACAATGTGAATTTTTGTCGTATTGTCTATGGTTTCGGCAAATTTCATATTTTTGCGAATAATACTTAATTTTCACGAAATATTTTTGAACAAATATGTAAAATATTTAAATTGACAATAAATTACTACATTTAATAAATTATTTGTAAAGTTATTTTCATTTAAATCGTTTATTTAATGTTATTTGATATTTCAAAGTTGGTCATACTGATTCTTGACTTTTGACAGAACGAACTAACCTTGAAAGGAAGTGTCATTTATTGCGCGGCGTTTGTTGTAATTTTGCTGGTAAGTGAATATAAAGTTTTACTTGTATTATATGATATAACTTATTCTTTATTACTTAGATAGATAGATTATTAACTTGTGCTATAACTTATTAATTTATAAAAATCACATAGGTACAATATTCTAACTAAATGTGTAAGTACATTTACAAAGTTTTACAAACGTACTTCAAACGTAAAATACTTGATACAATAAGTAAAATAGAGTCGGGATGTTTGTGAATACATTAATACAATATATTTATGTACATAATCATTGTTTAATACAGGTAACAAAACCTTTTTTAAGTGCATTAAGTATATATTTATTCTGTTTTTTAGAAAACATGTCGAGATTGTCCTACATGCGATGGAACGCGTTAGTGACATCGAAGGGGAGGTCCAACCTAAAATAAAATATATAATTGAATTCACAGGAAGTCCAACAAGAAACAGTTAACCACCTGACGAGGCAACAAGACTTTCCAGTTAGTGTTTTTTTTACATAAAAATTAAAACTGTCTTTTACTAATTTACTATATTTGCACAACAACTTGTAGTGAAGATGTACTTTTATACAATATGAAGTTGATTACACAATTATTATAGATTTCATCAATGAGAGATACATAGCATTATAACATAAGTATATGTCACACTATATGAATCTTAGATGGACTATCCATTGGACTTACAAGTTACAATCCTCTCTGTCCAGTTTGGTTTGACTTATTTCAAGTCAAAAACATTCACCATTAGGGAAGATTTTATAATTGTTGGATGTTTCATTGTAATTAAGACACTGTTATTCTTGTTAAGTTGGTTCTAATACAATACAATAATTATATTGAAGTGACTGTCCTATAATACTCTTCTAACCTTTGAAATCTAAGTTTACACTCCTCAGACTCTCTATCACGTATCCAGAAATCAAGTATATAAGATGATACACTTGTAACATAATGTTAATTTTTTTTTCAGCACCACGATGTCAGCGTCCACCAACATGCACTCAATTTTCACCAAGGAGACGTCCAGGAAATGTTTTTGAGATGGAGTGTGAAAGAATCTTAAATCTCTAAAGGTATATTTAGGCTGAGTGGACGCGAGCTGGGGCAGAAAAGGAGAAGATGACAATAGAAAGAGAGCACTTTGAGGTGGTTAAACAACGGGTGAAACGGACAAACGTTGGGAGATATTTCAAAATCTTTAGAAATAATAATTACAATAAAACTATATTCAATCAATATATCAACATTTGACAACAAAATAAATAAACATTTGTTTCTCTGCTTATGAAAATATTCCACTTGGCACTCCCAGCCCATTCTGAAATGAATAATTAAACCGTTATGTAGTTTACTTATATAAATCTTCATTAGTTCACATTACCTTGTGCTGTGGGATGAACCAAATGTTAATTTATTTTGAGATATTTTTTAAATATACCTATCTTTCCCATTATATGGTGTTGCATCTATCTGTGATTCAGCGATGAGGTTTGCCACCCATCCTGAATGTCTTGATTTTATATTTATATATATCTTTCCCATTATATGGTGTTGCATCTATCTGTGATTCAGCGATGAGGTTTGCCACCCATCCTGAATGTCTTGATTTTATATTGGCACGAAGAGGACAGTTTGCATGTTCCTTACATGCGGCTGATCTGCTGGCTACCCCACTTGTGGGATATGCCGTGATGGTATAGTAGTAGTAGTAGCATCTATCTGTCCTACCACACCATATCCCCTAAGAGAATATATCGCTAAAGAAATAGGTGTTTACTTACTTCTCTCGCTTCCATCAAATTCATACAATTCCTCATACATATCCTATTTCTGACGTCACCATCCTTCAGAATCCAGACAGTGATCCAACCATGTTACCCGAGGACAGCCACACTTCCTAGATACCTTCCTTTTAGCCATGTAGATTTTTACATTATTCTTTCAATTTGACAAAACATCTCAACTTATTCACTTTCTATCTTTTGACAACACCTCAATTTACATTCTTCTCTATCTTTTCATTCTTCGCTCTATCAGTCTGTTTTCACACACACTCTTCTCAGATTTCCATTTCATTCTTATATGTTTTTCTTTATGAATGTTTGTAATGAGTTGCCATTGCATTTTTGTTCGCAACAAAGTGTCACCAATAAACTTTTAATATAAAAATATTATTTTGTTTTATTTTTTACAATATTTCCTTCCATGGCATGACTAGAAAAAGGGTATGTATAAAAAAGAAACAAATTAAGTAGTAAATAATTATATTATAAGAACAAGGCAAAAGTATGGTAATTGAGTTAAGAAAAATATTTACTAATATGTATATTATATTATGTAGAGCAAAAGTTTGTTGCTATCTATGAAGTTCGTCTTTGATGTGTCCGCTGTAATGCTGCAACAAAATTTATCCCTCTGATTCATATCTCTCCTTAGTTCATCAGTATGGGTATCTTCAGAAGAAGTATGCATAAGCCATATCTTCTACAGGGATATCTGGTGGAAGAGGCAATTTTGCTGTATTAGACGACAGGCATTATGTAATTTTGGCAACCATGGCCGAATTGTAGAGCAAATTATATTATATCATGAGCTATATTGTTTTAATGATAATTCACTATCTTTTCTTTGCTTTAAGATTGGGAAATTTAATATATTTTTTTTATAATGTAAGCGTGGTTTAGGGCCAACGTAACTTCCTTTAAGCATTTAGACACTGTTATTTTGCACTTCTCAAAACGTTTTTCATATCATATGCGTCAATGCGTGAGCCCTTTAACAAAATCAACACGTAAAAATATGTCAAATATTGAATACAAACACAAATTTTAATTTGAAAAACTATGCTTACATATCGATACCTTAATTCGCAGATTGGGTAACTCCAAAATAGCTACTTTACAGGGCGGACAAAAAACTAAATATTTTTGTTATGCATATTATTATTATTATTTTCCTTATTCTAAAATATCTACATGATGTAGATACATGTTCGTAACACAATAACCATGACATAATTATGTTTATAATGGTTTTGTAGCCTTTTTTTGGAGTTACCTAATTTTCTGTGATAGATTTTGTAAAATAAATGCTATAATTGATGGAGTTACCCAATTTGCCTATAAGTATTGTAGGTATACTGTTTGGTCTCATAATAATGTTATTTTTAAAGTGTTTTATATGAAAATCAAATTAAATTGAAGTAATATATATAGGATAAATACTTCAACATCATCATCAACGCTCCTCTCGGGAGGACAGGGCAGAAACCAGCCTCCTCCATTCAGAGCGACTCTGTGCCAATTGCGTCACCTCTTTCTACGATATTTCCTGCGCTCTGCTGTTGTCGTTATAAGAACGGTGTATTGTGAAAGAGGGAAATCACGGGCTGACGAATCCTTGCGGACGGAAGACCGGTGCTCTTTTTGCCAATTAGCCTTTTCAGGATATTACCTAGCCTGGAACATCGTCTATCCTGTATCACGGAGTTGAACATAGTTGAACAAAAAAGTTGCACCTTTAGAGATATGCTCGTTGATAGCTAGACAAAAATAATGAAGAGTGACAAAATGTGAAAATAATAATTCGTGTGGAGCATTATTTTAGATATCGTGGTAGTCCTGAGTCCATTTTCGTGAAGATATTTTCAGTCTCGTTTAGATTATTTAAGCAGACAATATTTTTTGGGCCAAGGCTTTTCTTTCTTTGAGGCAATTTATTTATTTATTCATTCATTCTTTACTATACATTGATCACAATATATACAATTTTATAAAAAAAATGCATTCAAATTAGGTGTGATCAATATACAGAGGTCGGTTGCCCAATAAGAGACTCTTACGACTTGTATTATGAGATAGCTGAAGTCCAGTATCCGATCAAAGTGTCTTGCCTCTTGCACACTGATGCCCTCTCTGTATATCTCAAGATTTTAAAATCCGCCAAAAGAAATTTTATTATTTTATAAGTAAATGCCTTAATATTACGTTCTAAAAATATTGTTCTTGGCACAAATCGTCCCACAAGGGACGGGTTGCCGTAATCTTATAAATAATAATATACAGAGGGCGAGTTTATCACACCTCTTTTTGATTTTTTAAATTTGAATTTTAAATTTTTATTACTCCATGATTCATCCATTTTCCAAGAGAAGTCTCAGAGTTTTCATCAGAATCTGAATGTTCTGAATATGGGACTAACGAGATGTTGACTCTTATGCTGCCCTTCTCTGTTGCAATATTATATGATCAATAGCATTAGCCTGTGCATCTAACAATCTCCCTTGTGTCGCATTATTATCATCAGTAGGTATTTATATTTTGGATTTCTGCAAGATTACCACTATCAAGTAATATGATGGGCCAATTCCATTATAAAAATTCGAATTGTCTTTGATAAATTTGTAGAAAATCATGATTTCTGGGATTTGTTTCACTCATACGATTTTCTTCACTCCTTCAATTTTCAGTTACTAATTTAACCATAGTCTTTAGTCTGCTATTCATCTATAAAATGATGATTAAACATTTCACTTTTGCCTGACGATGAGAGCGGAAGCTCTTGAAAGCCGGCTCGCAAAATAAATAATGTCAATAGTGGAATAACTATATATCGTGTTTCATTTAAAAAATTATTAATATGGACTTCCACCAAGAACCGTCGGTCGAGAAATTAAACTTATGATAAGTAGGTAATGTATGTAGATACACGTTCAGTTCTTCGGATTTTGAGCTTATTTAAAAATAATCATGATTCAACAAATCCTAATATATCAAAAAATAAAGTCGTTTATTTAAGTATTAAAACCTAGATTTTTTATTTGACTATTAAATAATAACATAATACCTATGTGTTAAAAAACAATACAATATTAGTAAATCAGCTTCAAAATTTGTGCGCAAACATATCCAGTAATAATTAAATTCCACGTAGTAACTCTTGCAAAAGTTGCATTATTTAAAATGTGAGTACCTTACATATTAACTACATCACATAAGGAGCAAATGATAAAAAAAACTTTAAAAAATTTAAGAAAATAAAGCTGATACTTATGGTTACAGTTATCTAATATTTTTTTACAGGATAAGATATCCAAAACCACTTTTTTGTAAAATATTCCTAATACACAACCTATCTCTCGCAAGTCTCCATACAGAATGGTGGAGTTACCCAATTTGCAGCGTTGTAAATACTAACATTGGAGTTACCCAATTTTCTTGAGGTGTTTTTTAGGGCATTTGTAATAACGTTGGATTCTTCAAATTAACCTAGCATGTGTGTTGGAATACAGTCAACATTATGGCATCATTAAGTCATTTTGTCAAAAAATGGAGTTACCCAATCTGCGAATTAAGGTATCGATATTAAAACGTATATATTATATTTGCTTAAAACTTGATGTTAAGTTGCTCTCAAAGAAGAAATAATGTAACAATTAATTTTTAAGTTATATTTCAATATTTAAAAATGTATAAAGTACATTATTTTCCTAAAATACTTACATGTTTTAATCATTTACCACGAAGTTTTCTTCAAATAAGACAACACTTTTGGTTTCTTATTATTAAACGTCATTTTATAAGTATCCGTCTTATTGGCGGTCTTAAGTTTATTTCAAGAATACCAATTTAGTACTAAATTAAGACGCATTAACGGATTTCTAGTCACGAAAAGCTTTCAAAAGTATTCGCATCGAAATAGCGCCACCACTAAGAAAAGTATCAGAAAAAGTATTAGTATTGTACCGGACAATGGCTCACTCCAGAGAGCCGGGTACACAAAGACTGTGTCTCCGTGATGTGCAGGAGTGGAGGTGAGTGAGGGGTTCACCGGTTCTTCGATCGCCGCGGGCGCTTCCACAGGGTGCAGGGAGGGTACTAGGCTTCTAGTACCGCGGCTGAAGCGTAGGTCGTGCAGGGGTAGGTCGGGTCGCGACGTCGGGTGTGATGCCACTCGGCAAGCACTTCAACGCCCGTCGGAGCCGGCCTAATAGAACGCAGGCAGAGTTCGCAATCCCGCGCCTGGACACCTAGGCACACTACGCTAGCTACTCTATTTGAGTTGTACGACCACAGGCAATGAACCAATGGTCAACTCTTTCAAGTAACTAGGCAGCGCACGGCGGTTGTCACGGTAAGGCACTTCGGGAGGCGACCACCACACTGCAGAACTACGTCGGAAAGCTCGTCGGAGAGGTGAAGGTACTGCTTCGTGTAGTCCGTAGAGATGAATCCAAATCCAGGCCAGGTCGTATGCAGCAATGTAATCCTCCAAGTCCAGTCCAATGTCAGCAAAGGTGATCCAAAAGCAATTCCAAGGTAGGCAGGTAGTGGTAGGTAGAAATGAAACACGTCTGTTCAGTAGCGCTGCTCAGCAAGTTCTGACGACTACTGAATCGCGTCCCCTATATATACCCCTCTCGGCCGGCGCGCACCGTCTCATCGGGCACCTCGCCTGGGCGGTATACCGTGCGTTTTCTGCATCACGGTGTGTCGGGCATTCTCAACCCAACACACCGCGTGCCGCTTGGGGACCGAAACAGCAGCCGTCATTTCTTTATTATTCATAATATAACACATTTTACAATATATTTTCATTTACCAATGTACATTACAACAAGTTTACATAATAATTTACACATAAGGACATTATTTTATATGATTACACATGTTGCTTAATCTATCTGATTTGCACCAATGGTTTGGTGCCCATGATGCGGGTAATTCGCCGCCCGCGTGGATCGAAGCCACGCCGGGCGCATGCTATACCACATACCTCTCTATGCGCGTCAAAAGTAAGAATTTTCGCCAAACCTCACTTATCCAATCGATCCCGCGGCCGATGTTAATGATTCACATATCATTTTAATCAGCGTCGCGAGACCGATCGGCTCGTGTGAGGCTCGCTCATAAATTCTCACCCAGACGCGACATAGCTGTGTGTGGGGGAGGACCGCTGTTCGATACACTCCCCTCGTGAGGTCTCCGCCTCACCCTTCAACGACGAACTCGCGGTCCGTCCGAGGCTCCCCCCATGTGCAGCATACTCGGCGCGATGAACTCTCCAATGGTTCCTTTGGCCGCCAAGTAGTCATCTTCTCCGGGGTCCCTCGTTCCGCTGTCATCCTCTGCGAGGCTGCTTTCAACGCGTTCAACGGCGCTCAGCTTACCCGCCACATCTGTGTGCACGGCGCGCGTTGTGAGGCATGTAAATAGCGCCTCGTCTTTCATCTCGCGCCGGCGCCCCACCACCTCTTCCATCGGCCCAACATAGTATACCCCACAGTGGGTGAAGGGCCGTTGGTGGTGGGCTGGTCTTACCGCGGGCCATGCCCCCATCAAGGGCTTGTCGGGTTTAGTATATTTCACCTGACCTTTAGTGCACCCGCGGTTTATCTTCTTGTGGCTGGTGTCGCGTAGCTTCTGGAGCCACAACATCATATATTGTTCATCTCCATCCAGCAGGGGTAGCTCTCCTTTGGCACCTTCTATTGCTGCTAATCGGGAACACACCATGATGATTCCATCTTCTTTCAGCTTCGGTGCTCTGGCTGCCAATCTGCTGCCGAGGTACACTGCGCCTCTCGTGCGCAGGGCTTCTATTTTGGCCCTGAAGGAGTCTCTGTTGAACTGTAATGAGCACTCCTTCTCTGCCATCTTGAGTTTCGGCACCGCTGGGAAGTCCTTCGATCGCTTTTGCCAGCGACAGTTGTCCACGAAACGCCTTACATAGGCTGTGGCCCTCACCATCTTCATCCATGATGAGACTCGTTTCGCTTCGGGCACTTCACGCCCCCTGCCGCCGCTTGCGATCGAGCTGACAAGGCACTTCCTCTTCTCGATGTAGCCGGGTTTCTTGTCGGGCCACTCTTTCTTAAGCCCGCGGAGCAACTCCGGACCATTGAACACTATCCGGCCCGGCATCTCCGCGTCTCTGGTGCCCATATCTGCGGGGTTCTGCCCCGCTGGGGCCCACCTTTGTTCACTGGTCTGGGTGAGCTCCTTCTTCGTCTTGTTGTGTAGCTCGATATTCGCTGTTCTTGCATCACGTGGGTACCTTCTGGTCTTCCCATCGTCGATCGTAACAGCATCGCCGCTAACACTCTGTGGATGTTCTTGAGCCTCTCCACATGGACGCATGCTTGCACACAGTTTTCTATCACCTGTGTCTTCTTTGATTGTTTTATTGTGCAACTCGGGATTCACTGTCTTGTTGTGACTCATGCACTTGACAGCACCGTTGTTCACATTCTGTGGATGTTCTTGAGCCTCTCCACATGGACGCATACTTGCACACAGTTGTCTATTACTCGCGCCTTCTTTGACTGTCCCATCACGTAACTCGGGATTCACTGTTCTGCTGTGTCTCATACACTTGACAGCACCGTTGTTGACATCCGGACATCTATCGACGCTTGTTCTCTCGTACAAACTGCTGCTGAATGCTTTCCGGCTCCGTATAACAAACGGACCGGCTATACTGGTGACGCCTCGTACTCGATTACGCCTTTCAACTTGCGAGGTGAGTACGCATTGCGTCGCTTTTCTCAGCCTCATGCTGAGTGTGTTGCCGTGCCGCCATCCATTCACTTGTGGCGCGGCTATATAGGTCGCGCATCGTACCCTTTTCTTCCCCATAACATGCGGGATGGGCACGCATTGCGCTATTCTTTTCAGCTGATTCATGCTGATTGTTCTGTGACGCCGTCTATCTTTCATTGTCAGACCGGCTATGTTTGTGACGCCTCGTACTCTATTACGCCTTTCAACACGCGAGGTGAGTACGCATTGCGTCATTCTTCTCAGCCTCATGCTGAGTGTACTGCTGCGACG
Organism: Athripsodes cinereus; assembly: GCA_947579605.1. Classification (NCBI taxonomy): domain Eukaryota; kingdom Metazoa; phylum Arthropoda; class Insecta; order Trichoptera; family Leptoceridae; genus Athripsodes; species Athripsodes cinereus. Next base: position 14,803,284 of record OX388328.1, read on the forward strand.
CCGTCCATTCACTGTCGGACCGGCTATGTATACAGCGCCTCGCGACGACATCGCCCGCTTCTTCATACACGGACCCTCGTACGCGAGTAAACATCGGCTTGTCACTGCTTCACTCGTTCCTTCACTGGAATCACAGCCAGCGTTGCCGGTAAGATCATTTCGACCTGCTTCATCACTTTCGGTCGAGTTGTGCGGGCGTCGTGTCATTTCAACAGCAACTCGTATCAATCCGCTATGTACTATCGTGTCCTGTCTCGCAGGAATGCAATTCACTCGATTGTCCACTTTATACGTACACACGAACGAGTCTGTATCACCCACGCCCACTACGCGGCATTTTGTTTCACTTGCCGCGGCGGTATTTGCGTCCACTGACGCGGTTGTTGAACTCTCCTTCTTATCATTAAGAAGCTCAGTTCCTGCTTCATCCCACAGCTGGCCGGTACTGCGTACTCCATCTTCACGCTGTGAGGTACTTTCTTCTAGCTCTCTTGGCTCCACATTCTTCCTTCCGGACGGGTGGCAGGTGTAGGCCGGCCCTTCTGGTTCTTCTCCCCCATGTATCGCCCATCCTAAGGCGGTTAGGGAGACCATTATAGGGTCACCGGCGTCTTCCAATACCCGGCGTGCCGCTATCAACCGGGCGTTGTCTTGTCCAATTAACAACCCCGGTGTCACATTCGGCACGCGCGTTCCTTGCCGAAACTCGTCCTTGCTGCGGACCATCGGCTGTTCGGGTAATTTGAATCGAGATATTGTGTTGCCGGCGAGTGAATAAGTTTCGCCCTTCTGGCCACTTATATTCAACTGCACTCGCCGGGAATCTGGTTCCTCGACCACTACGCCATGCACGCCGTATATCGTTAGACCGGTAAACATACCGGTCGCTCCTACGGCGTCTGCGATACCCTCGTCCAACAGCGTTATAGTTGAGCCTTCGTCTAGTAGGGCGTGTGTATCAACATGCCCGGTTGGGCCACTAATTCGCACAGGCACTACTTTCAACAACACATGTCCTGAATGCCGCATTAGGGCCACTGTCGCCGATACATTGGTCTCTCGGTGCAGCGTAAAATGGTGTGGTTTATCACACCCTGCTACACCGCATGCACGCGACTTGCACTGCGGGGCCGCATGGCCGACCCCTAAACACTTGAAGCACACTCGTTTGTCTTTTACTACGCCCCACCGTTCGTCTATGGAAAGTTTCAAATAGTTCCGGCACTTAGCACTTTTGTGGGGCTTTTTACACAACGAACACGACGGCGTTCTATCCGCCTTACTCACGTCACTGTTCGCGATTTCACTGTCCTCCACTTCTTCAGTCACTGGTGCGGGCACTAAACTAAACACTTTCTCTTTTCTTTTGTTTGGAGGAAGTTTTCGCGGGTCTCCCTTCTGCAAACTGTTACACACTTTCACACAAAAGTCTAAGACGAACTTCAGGTCGATAGGGCGCTTAACATCCGAGCTTTCTTCTATAACGAGTATTGATAACCACGATGCACTTATCCACTCGGGTAGCTTCTTCACTATCTTCTGTACGAACTCTCTGTCCGCGACGGCTGCTGGTGCTCTGGCACGGAGGGTAGTATACGCTGCCCGCACATAGGCAGTGAACTCCCGCATCTCAGCTAGGCTGGCGTTCTCTAAGTCCGGCCACCTTTGCAGTCGCTCCTTGAGGTGCGTGATGATGTACGCTGGATCACCGAAGGCGTTCTCCAGCTCGGCTATGATTGCTTCACCATCACCATCTCCACTCAACATGTCATTCACCACCTTTCTTGCGAGGCCCTCCAGGGCTCTATCTAGGCGGAGAAGATTCTCAGCGTTGGTTAGTGAGAGTAGGTGCGATGTTTCATAGTACCGCCGCCGGAAGTTTTCCCATTCCATCGGGTCACCACTGAACGTACGTAACGTCTTGTCACAGTTCTGGCGTGCGAGGATGGCCTCCACCCTCTTGTCCTCCAGACTGCTAGATAGGGCAGCATAGTCCAACCAGTCCGCCGTTCTTCTATCCCGGGCTATTCTGCGTTGCTCGGGCGTTGGTATCGGCGTGTGAATGGGTGCTCCCGTAGACGCTGCATTGTAGACTTCGGGCGCCGGCGGTGGAGGCGGCTGGTGCTGCGGCGGTTGAGGGCGTGAATCCTCTACGGCCGCACGTGTTGCCGCGCTCGTCCCCGGTGCGTAGAGTTGTCTTGCAGCTGCGGCGGAGGCCTCGGCCTGCGCCTTCTCTTTCATCATCTGCTTCACCAGCTTCTTCAGCTCCCGAATCTCCTTCTCGAGGCCTCTCTGTCGTTGACGGGCCGTCTCATCTGTGTGCGTCCGGTCATCCGATGTTACAGAGGCTGAGGAGTCGTGATCGCTCTGTTCTATGTCGTCTAGCAGCTCTGCAGGGGCTGGTGGCTCTCCTGTGGCGGCTGTAGAGTCTCCTGGTCGTCGATCACGGTCACTACGTCCTCCTGAGCGTAGTGATGGCGCCATCCTGAAGAAGTAACCGCGGTGTCAGCGAAGATCCGACGTCGAAGGACCACTTCATCACCGGACAATGGCTCACTCCAGAGAGCCGGGTACACAAAGACTGTGTCTCCGTGATGTGCAGGAGTGGAGGTGAGTGAGGGGTTCACCGGTTCTTCGATCGCCGCGGGCGCTTCCACAGGGTGCAGGGAGGGTACTAGGCTTCTAGTACCGCGGCTGAAGCGTAGGTCGTGCAGGGGTAGGTCGGGTCGCGACGTCGGGTGTGATGCCACTCGGCAAGCACTTCAACGCCCGTCGGAGCCGGCCTAATAGAACGCAGGCAGAGTTCGCAATCCCGCGCCTGGTACCTAGGCACACTACACTAGCTACTCTATTTGAGTTGTACGACCACAGGCAATGAACCAATGGTCAACTCTTTCAAGTAACTAGGCAGCGCACGGCGGTTGTCACGGTAAGGCACTTCGGGAGGCGACCACTACACTGCAGAACTACGTCGGAAAGCTCGTCGGAGAGGTGAAGGTACTGCTTCGTGTAGTCCGTAGAGATGAATCCAAATCCAGGCCAGGTCGTATGCAGCAATGTAATCCTCCAAGTCCAGTCCAGTGTCAGCAAAGGTGATCCAAAAGCAATTCCAAGGTAGGCAGGTAGTGGTAGGTAGAAATGAAACACGTCTGTTCAGTAGCGCTGCTCAGCAAGTTCTGACGACTACTGAATTGCGTCCCCTATATATACCCCCTCTGGCTGGCGCGCACCGTCTCATCGGGCACCTCGCCTGGGCGGTATACCGTGCGTTTCCTGCATCACGGTGTGTCGGGCATTCTCAACCCAACACACCGCGTGCCGCTTGGGGACCAAAACAGCAGCCGTCATTTCTTTATTATTCATAATATGACATAATTTACAATATATTTTCACATACAAATACACATCACAACAAGTTTACATAATAATTTATACATAAAGACATTATTTTATATGATCACACATGTTGCTTAATCTATCTGATTCGCACCAATGGTTTGGTGCCCATGATGCGGGTAATTCGCCGCCCGCGTGGATCGAAGCCACGCCGGGCGCATGCTATACCGCATACCTCTCTATGCGCGTCAAAAGTAAGAATTTTCGCCAAACCTCACTTATCCAATCGATCCCGCGGCCGATATTAATGATTCACATATCATTTTAATCAGCGTCGCGAGACCGATCGGCTCGTGTGAGGCTCGCTCATAAATTCTCACCCAGACGCGACATAGTTGTGTGTGGGGGAGGACCGCTGTTCGATACAAGTATCGAATAAGAAAGCGTCAAGAATAACCCTGCTGGATTTTCTTTGATACGCAATGACAGAGTTGAGCGTCGTGGTGGAGGAGTTTGTGTATATCTCAGAGAAAATTTACCATATAAAATGGTCTGTCAATCCTCGGCTGGTGTACATGGTGCCCTTGAGTATCTTTTCATTGAGGTCACATTTTTGCACTCGGTGGTTGTTCTTGGAGTTGTTTACGCTCCTCCATGTTCCGATTATTTCAATGAGTTTGAACGGATTCTTGAGGATATCTCATCTGGCTACACAAACGTGATAATTATGGGAGATTTTAATACTTGTCTGATGAAGCATGATAGTCGGGCAACTAGACTCAATCAATTGGTTTCAACATGCAATCTCAGGATTTTGCCTCTTCAGCCAACTCACATATTGAATAATTCCAAATCACTTATCGATCACATTATTGTCTCACAAGAAAGAATGGTCAAACATCATGGCCAATTGTCGGCTCCTGGTTTTTCACATCATGACCTAATATTTTTGCATTATTCCATGAAAACACTAAGACCCAAGCCCAAAATTGTGTTGATGAGAAGTCTTCGCTGTGTTGATAATGAGGCTCTAGTCTATGATGCGGAAAGACTGAACTGGTCTGATATTGGACAGGCTCCCACTGTCGATGAGAAGGTTAATTTGCTGAATGATAAAATTATAAGCCTGCTCAACAAACATGCGCCTCTCAAGCGTATTAGAATTAAAAACCGTCCTGTTATGTGGTTAACCGATGATATCCGGAGACTCATGGCACGCAGAGACAGAGCTCATGTCAAGCACAGACTTTCTCCAAATGAGGAGAATTGGAATAACTATAAATCTCTTCGAAATAGCTGCTCCAAAGTCTGTAGAAAGGCTAGAATTGCTCACACTCTTCAGTCATTTTCAAATCTGTCACAAGCACAAATATGGAGGAGACTCGACTCGCTAGGTATGTCGAATAATACAAATTCTTATAGCGCCATAGACCTAAACCCAGATACTTTCAATGCACACTTTGCCTCACCCCCTTTCACGCTCGATACTGCCGTGCGGACTGCAACTCTACATGAGATGCACGCTTCTGGTCCCGCTAACGTACCATCTTTTGAATTCTCTCTGGTAACGGAGGGCGATGTTGAGCGAGTGATTGGCTCAATCAAGTCCAAAACAACTGGATGTGATGAAATACCTATTGCTTTCGTTGAACGTTTTCTGAATTTGGTGATACCGCAGCTAACTCACATAATAAATTTTTCATTATCCAATAATATTTTCCCGACGGTGTGGAAGAGGGCCTGTGTGGTTCCCATACCGAAGAAAGCTCAGCCTGACGATCCTTCTGACTACCGTCCAATTTCTGTGCTCCCATTTTTCTCCAAGGTATTGGAAAAGATAGCATATTTGCAGCTTAAAAATCACCTCAGTGAAAATAATATCCTAAATGTTTTCCAATCTGGCTTCCGAGAACGACATAGCACGACATCTGCCTTAATAAAAATCACTGAGGATGTTAGGTGGGCTATGGAAGATCAACAAGTCACACAACTTACATTGCTAGACTTCAGCAGTGCTTTCAACTCGGTTGACACGGATCTTTTAATAGCTTCTCTTAAAAACATTAATGTTTCCCAGTCTTGTGTGGATTGGTTTGCTTCGTACTTGAAGGATCGGCGGCAGTGTGTCCGGTTGTGTCGTGGTGTTGAATCGGGGTGGGTGACTCTGACGGCGGGAGTTCCTCAAGGAGGAATACTTTCTCCGTTACTCTTTTCCCTGTTTATAAATCCAATTGTGAAACAGTTGCCCTGTCGCTACCATCTATATGCGGACGATTTGCAAATCTATACACATGCTAAACTTCACAATATCTCCTCTGCCATCTATTCTACCAATGAGTGTTTGCAACAGATCTCAAACTGGGCTAGTGCTCATGGATTACTCCTCAATGCCTCAAAAACCCAGACAATATTCATTGGTAGCCTTCACTCTATATCCCAGGCTTATTCTTGACGCTTTCTTATTCGATACTAGTACTAGACTTAAGATCGCAAATAAAAAGACCATGACTAAATTTCGTATTCCTGACACTTTCTTTTTCTCTTTCTTATTTGGAACTTCGATCTTTTCCGATACTAGTTGAACGGCCCGTTAGCAACAATGTGAATTTTTGTCGTATTGTCTATGGTTTCGGCAAATTTCATATTTTTGCGAATAATACTTAATTTTCACGAAATATTTTTGAACAAATATGTAAAATATTTAAATTGACAATAAATTACTACATTTAATAAATTATTTGTAAAGTTATTTTCATTTAAATCGTTTATTTAATGTTATTTGATATTTCAAAGTTGGTCATCGTGATTCTTGACTTTTGACAGTACGCTTACGAACTAACCTTGAAAGGAAATGTCATTTATTTCGCGGCATTGTGATTTTGCTGGTAAGTGAATATAAAGTTTTACTTGTATTATATGATATAACTTATTCTTTATTACTTAGATAGATAGATTATTAACTTGTGCTATAACTTATTAATTTATAAAAATCACATAGGTACAATATTCTAACTAAATGTGTAAGTACATTTACAAAGTTTTACAAACGTACTTCAAACGTAAAATACTTGATACAATAAGTAAAATAGAGTCGGGATGTTTGTGAATACATTAATACAATATATTTATGTACATAATCATTGTTTAATACAGGTAACAAAACCTTTTTAAAGTGCATTAAGTATATATTTATTCTGTTTTTTAGAAAACATGTCGAGATTGTCCTACATGCGATGGAACGCGCTAGTGACATCGAAGGGGAGGTCCAACCTAAAATAAAAGATATTATTGAATTCACAGGAAGTCCAACAAGAAACAGTAAACCACCTGACGAGGCAACAAGACTTTCCAGTTAGTGGTTTTTTTTACATAAAAATTAAAACTGTCTTTTACTAATTTACTATATTTGCACAACAACTTGTAGTGAAGATGTACTTTTATACAATATGAAGTTGTTTAGACAATAATTATAGATTTCATCAATGAGAGATACATAGCATTATAACATAAGTATATGTCGCACTATATGAATCTTAGATGGACTATCCATTGGACTTACAAGTTACAATCCTCTCTGTCCAGTTTGGTTTGACTTATTTCAAGTCAAAAACATTCACCATTAGGGAAGATTTTATAATTGTTGGATGTTGTTTCATTGTAATTAAGACACTGTTATTCTTGTTAAGTTGGTTCTAATACAATACAATATATTGAAGTGACTGTCCTATAATACTCTTCTAATCTTTGAAATCTAAGTTTACACTCCTCAGACTCTCTATCACGTATCCAGAAATCAAGTATATAAGATGATACACTTGTAACATAATGTTAATTTTTTTTTCAGCTCCACGACGTCAGCGTCCACCAACATGCACTCAATTTTCACCAAGGAGACGTCCAGGAAATGTTTTTGAGATGGAGTGTGAAAGAATCTTAAATCTAGAAGAAAGGTATATTGAGGCTGAGTGGACGCGAGCTGGGGCAGAAAAGGAGAGGATGACACAAGAAATAGAGCACCTTGAGGTGGTTAAACAACGGGTGAAACGGACAAACGTTGGGAGATATTTCAAAATCTTTAGAAATAATAATTACAATAAAACTATATTCAATCAATATATCAACATTTGACAACAAAATAAATAAACATTTGTTTCTCTGCTTATGAAAATATTCCACTTGGCACTCCCAGCCCATTCTGAAATGAATTATTAAACTGTTATGTAGTTTACTTATATTAATCTTATGGTTCAATAAAAGTCAACTATACTAATTGTTTCATTTTAAAATAGTTTGGCAATGCAAGTGGTCCAATTTTCAAAATATAAACAGAATGGGTGCTGTGGGATGAACCAAATGTTAATTTATTTTGAGATATTTTTTAAATATACCTATCTTTCCCATTATATGGTGTTGCATCTATCTGTGATTCAGCGATGAGGTTTGCCACCCATCCTGAATGTCTTGATTTTATATTTATATATATCTTGTCAAGGTAACAATTATTAAACACAATGAACTCTCTCAGGGTGTGGTTATGACGACTCTTTTGCCTGGGCCGGCTAGCTCTTTCCCAGGGTCGTGATCATTCGAAATCCCCGTGGTGTTGTGTGATGTGGGCACTGTGAATTGTTCGGGAGAGGACAAATAAAGAACAGAATATTTTCAGTTATAATCCAGTCTATTGTAAAATGGTTAGTGTTTACATAAAACTCAAACAGATACAAGTACTATCTAAAATGTTCTACTGTAACAAAGATGAATAGGTTAAACTAGGCGTTGAGAGAAAGCACCACTGTATATGTCTACAAATAAAAGTGGGAGAAGTTAGGTTACATAATGATGAAGTTCCGGGGCTCCAGGCGAAGGCCGGGTAAAGGGTTCTCCTAAATGGCTAGGCGCTCTATGCACGCTCTTGTCAATTTAAGGTTAGGTTGCAGCTGGCCCAGGAAGGCGGTTACCTCAAGGCACTTCCGTAGCCTCAAAATCAGGAGGACTGGGGTTTAATGTAAAACAATTATAGATTACCCAAAAGTCCGTTGCACAAGATGTTACGGTATTACTGAATCATTGCGTCGTTTTTTGGCCGACACGCCGGGGACGCCTCGTGTCTTTGTTGCGGGCCCTACAGATACGGTTCTATCAGCTCTCGGTCACCATCCCTGTTTTCGGCACTTGATCAGACACTCATCGTGTCTTTTCTAGGCACTTTACACAAATTTTTGGTATTTTCTTAAGTTTACCGAACAGTAAAAATCCGAGAGCACTGACTGAGCGTGTGGCTTGCTAAACGGCCAAACAGGAAGAGAGCTCAGGCATAGATTTTTTGTTGAATTTAGCATTTTTAGGTTGGTGTTCCCTACTTGCCCACAGTATTGACAACATTGAAGCTAATTATTATTTGTGGTTTTTGCTTATGGCGGGGAATTTGAATCCTTTTTGACATTTAACTTATTTTCATATGTCAGATGTTTGCATCCTGACACATTCCCCCTTCTCGGAAAAGACAAAAGAAATGAACTCAACCCCTAATGAGTTTAAGCGTGGGTGGTTTCTCTCATTTGGTTACAGGAAATCTATGGACATAAAATTCTTATCAATACAGTATTACAGAGTTCAACAATGGTTCATACATTATAATAGTTACATAGTTACAATGAGCAAATTTTTCAGCTGTTAAAAAGTTTCACATGAAATGTTACCAAAATTTGATGCATTTTCTGTTATCACTCTATGCCTTATTAAATTGACCATTCACTGCCTAGTAATGTGGCAAGCATCTAGGACTTTTTCACTTGTTGGTTATTATTAGATATTATTTTATTTCAAAAAAAAATTTCGTTGTGTTCTTCAAATTATCTTCTTTTTATTTTCTTGCGGCTGTTTTATTATTATTGGTTTGTATGGGTGATTTCTCTCAACTAAATTTTCTTTCAATATTACAAAGTTTTTCAATTTCTATTATTTTAAAATTATACAATATTTTTTAAATTTTCTTAAACTTATACATTTTCAATTTTTCTTAAAATTATACATTTTTCAATTTTATCTTTCTTTTATTGTCAACATATTGACAATCCTTTCCCCCTTCCAGAAGAGAAAGAAAATTCCGAACAAAGTAACAATGGTGTTGGCTTCTCATGGTACCACGTACCAAAGCACAGCACGAAATTACATAAGCAAAACAATGAATTTTCCAACATCTTATGGTTGTTTACCAACCATACGTGGTGATCAATAGTACAAGGTACTTTTATTGATTCAACACTAAATTTACACAATTACAATTCAACAATTTTCTGTAGTTGTTCAGCAACTACCGTGTTGATCAATAGTACGGAGTACTTTTAACGATTCAACACTAAATTTTTACAAAAATTTTTACACAATTTACAACAATTACAATTCAACAATTTTCTGTAGTTGTTCAGCAACTACCGTGTTGATCAATAGTACGGAGTACTTCTAATGATTCAACACTAAATTTTTACATAAATTACGCAATTACATATTCAATTATTGTGGTTGTTGACCATCCACCGTGTTGATCATTGGTACAGGAGTACTTTCAATAATTCAACACTAAATTTACACAATTTTACAAATACCATTATATTGTGGTTGTTGACCATCCACCGTGTTGATCATTGGTACAGGAGTACTTTCAATAATTCAACACTAAATTTTTTCATAAATTACGCAATTACATTTTTCTGTAGTCGTTCAGCAACTACCGTGTTGATCAATAGTACGGAGTACTTTTAATGATTCAACACTAAAATCTTACACAAGTTTTACAAATACAATTACATATACAATTATATTGTGGTTGTTTGTCAACCACCGTGTTGATCAATGTTACTGAGGTTTCTCTCAATGATCACAATTTTGTAGTTGTTCAGCAACTACCCATGTTGATCATTGTTACTGAGGCTTCTCTGAATGATTCAACACTGAATTTCTACAATTTTTTCAATTACAGACATTTAAATATTTCATAATTGACAGACAATTATGGAGAAAAGTTTTTTTAGCGCCTCTTTCCGTTTTGCCATGGCACCAAAAAAGACAAAAAAATATGGGCTCTCAGGTAGACAGCATAAGGCTATCGCCTCCACCCTGACAGTTATAAAATTACAGTATTCAAGTTTTGTTTCGCTTAAGTTTTATCAACCACCTGTAGTCTCTTTATGTAGCATTTCTTTGTGAAGGGATCAGTTTCATTTCGGAAATGCTCATAAAATGACAATTGCGATGCTGTAGCAGTCACTTAAGTCAATTTCACTTAAGACAACCGCTACAACCCGCAAGTCAGGGATTGAAAAAACCCAAGCAATAGAGAAAATTTAAAGAGGGATTCTAAAGACTGCAGCCTGCCCCCGCAAAGCCTGCCAAGCGCGCTCCGGCGCGACTCCCCGAAGCGCCAACTCTCGGATGAGAGTCGCGGGTTTGGATGTATTGGTCTTTTGAATCAACATGTTTTCCATTTTGAGAAATTGTGAAAAGGGAAAAAAATTTCGAAAAAATTCGAAACGCTCGACAGCAAGTATTTTCGGAAGTAATTCTTGTCAATTGCTGATGAAAGAAAAGATTTCGGAAAAGGAAAACGTAAAAGCGAAATTTTTTCGAAAAACTTTTGAAAAAAACGGAGTGACAAATTTCGAAAAAATTCGACGGCAAGAATTTTCAGAGGTAATTCTTGTCAATTACTGATGAAAGAAAAGCTTTCGGAAAAGGAAAACGCAAAAGCGAAATTTTTTCGAAAAACTTTTGAAAAAACGGAGGGACAAATTTCGAAAAAATTCGACGGCAAGAATTTTAGAAGTAAATTCTTGTCAATTGCTGATGAAAGAAAAGCTTTCGGAAAAGGAAAACGCAAAAGCGGAATTTTTCCCGAAAAACTTTGAAAAACGAAGTGACAAATTTCGAAAAAATTCGAAATGCTCGACGGCAAGAATTTCCAGAGGCAAATTCCTGTCAATTGTTGATGAAAGAAAAGCTTTCGGAAAAAGAAAACGCAAAAGCGGAATTTCTCCGAAAAACTTTGAAAAACGACGTGACAATTTCGAAAAAATTCAAAATGAGAAAACTTTAATTTTGTGTTCCTGAATTCTCAAGATTTTCTAAAGATGATGCAGTATCTCCAAAAGTTTTAAAAGTTAGAACAGAATATTTAAAAAATTTACATTTTTATTTGTGCGCAAATGAAGTTTTTCCACTGAGCGAATTTAAATTTTCATTACTTTTCCAATTTAAGAAACAATTTGTGAAAAGAATTTAAAAGGATTGATTCGAAAAGAAATTTCAAAAATTTCCGCACAAGTTGCGAAAACCGTGTGATGTCGGCTTTACTAACTATCGTGTGATGTTGGCCTTATAATTTGACGGTTACTTTGTTTGCACGTAAACAACCTTTGAAACAAACAGATTTACATCAATAATAAAACCTCTTCAACAATCCACACCGCACAACACAAACACGCAACACACTTGGGAGCCAGTGTCAAGGTAACAATTATTAAACACAATGAACTCTCTCAGGGTGTGGTTATGACGACTCTTTTGCCTGGGCCGGCTAGCTCTTTCCCAGGGTCGTGATCATTCGAAATCCCCGTGGTGTTGTGTGATGTGGGCACTGTGAATTGTTCGGGAGAGGACAAATAAAGAACAGAATATTTTCAGTTATAATCCAGTCTATTGTAAAATGGTTAGTGTTTACATAAAACTCAAACAGATACAAGTACTATCTAAAATGTTCTACTGTAACAAAGATGAATAGGTTAAACTAGGCGTTGAGAGAAAGCACCACTGTATATGTCTACAAATAAAAGTGGGAGAAGTTAGGTTACATAATGATGAAGTTCCGGGGCTCCAGGCGAAGGCCGGGTAAAGGGTTCTCCTAAATGGCTAGGCGCTCTATGCACGCTCTTGTCAATTTAAGGTTAGGTTGCAGCTGGCCCAGGAAGGCGGTTACCTCAAGGCACTTCCGTAGCCTCAAAATCAGGAGGACTGGGGTTTAATGTAAAACAATTATAGATTACCCAAAAGTCCGTTGCACAAGATGTTACGGTATTACTGAATCATTGCGTCGTTTTTTGGCCGACACGCCGGGGACGCCTCGTGTCTTTGTTGCGGGCCCTACAGATACGGTTCTATCAGCTCTCGGTCACCATCCCTGTTTTCGGCACTTGATCAGACACTCATCGTGTCTTTTCTAGGCACTTTACACAAATTTTTGGTATTTTCTTAAGTTTACCGAACAGTAAAAATCCGAGAGCACTGACTGAGCGTGTGGCTTGCTAAACGGCCAAACAGGAAGAGAGCTCAGGCATAGATTTTTTGTTGAATTTAGCATTTTTAGGTTGGTGTTCCCTACTTGCCCACAGTATTGACAACATTGAAGCTAATTATTATTTGTGGTTTTTGCTTATGGCGGGGAATTTGAATCCTTTTTGACATTTAACTTATTTTCATATGTCAGATGTTTGCATCCTGACAATCTTTCCCATTATATGGTGTTGCATCTATCTGTGATTCAGCGATGAAGTTTGCCACCCATCCTGAATATCTTGATTTTATATTTTTTGTTCAGTTGTGGACAGTTTGCATGTTCCTTACATGCGGCTGATCTGCTGGCTACCCCACTTGTGGGATATGCCGTGATGGTATAGTAGTAGTAGTAGCATCTATCTGTCCTACCACACCATATCCCCTAAGAGAATATATCGCTAAAGAAATAGGTGTTTACTTACTTCTCTCGCTTCCATTAAATTCATACATATCCTTCTATTTCTGACGTCACCATCCTTCAGAATCCAGACAGTGATCCAACCATGTTACCCGAGGACAGCCACACTTCCTAGATACCTTCCTTTTAGCCATGTAGATTTTTACATCATTCTTTCAATTTGACAAAACATCTCAACTTATTCACTTTCTATCTTTTGACAACACCTCAATTTACATTCTTCTCTATCTTTTCATTCTTCGCTCTATCAGTCTGTTTTCACACACACTCTTCTCAGATTTCCATTTCATTCTAATATGTTTTTCTTTATGAATGTTTGTAATGTGTTGCCATTGCATTTTTGTTCGCAACATAGTGTCACCAATAAACTTTTAATATAAAAATATTATTTTGTTTTATTTTTTACAATATTTCCTTCCATGGCATGACTAGAAAAAAGGGTATGTATAAAAAAGAAACAAATTAAGTAGTAAATAATTATATTATAAGAACAAGGCAAAAGTATGGTAATTGAGTTAAGAAAAATGTTTACTAATATGTATATTATATTATGTAGAGCAAAAGTTTGTTATTATTATTATTATTGGATCACTTATATTGCGCTATTTTTGTAATGAAATCACTTCAAGAGCGCATTCACAATATTATTTGTCACTTTAATTTATTTTTATTACTTTTAAAATACAAATCATGTAAACTATTTTTATTGTCACAAATTTAGGTATGAGATTTAATTTTATTAAAATTTGGTCGGAAAATAAAAATAAATAAAAACTTAATCGATAAACTATTATAATTTAATTAAATTGTTGTTTTTGACTTGTTTGACGACAGTTTTTGAAAAAAAAAAAAAAATTAAAATGTTGCTATCTATGAAGTTCGTCTTTGATGTGTCCGCTGTAATGCTGCAACAAAATTTATCCCTCTGATTCATATCTTTCCTTAGTTCATCAGTATGGGTATCTTCAGAAGAAGTATGCATAAGCCATATCTTCTACAGGGATATCTGGTGGAAGAGGCAATTTTGCTGTATTAGACAGGCATTATGTAATTTTGGCAACCATGGCCGAATTGTAGAGCAAATTATATTATATCATGAGCTATATTGTTTTAATGATAATTCACTATCTTTTCTTTGCTGTAGGATTGGGAAATTTAATATATATTTTTTTTTATAATGTAAGCGTGGTTTAGGGCCAACGTAACTTCCTTTAAGGATTTAGACGCTGTTAGTTTGCACATCTCAAAACGTTTTTCATATCATATGCGTCAATGCGTGAGCCCTTTAACAAAATCAACACGTAAAAATATGTCAAATATTGAATACAAACACAAATTTTTATTTGAAAAACTATGCTTACATATTAAAACGTATTATATTTAACTAATTGCTTAAAACTTGATGTTAAGTTGCTCTAAAAGAAGAAATAATGTAACAATTAATTTATAAGTTATATTTCAATATTTAAAAATATACAAAATACATTATTTTCCTAAAATACTTACATGTTTTAATCATTTACCACGAAGTTTTCTTCAAATAAGACAACACTTTTGGTTTCTTATTATTAAACGTCATTTTATAAGTATCCGTCTTATAGACCATTAAAGGTCACGTGGTCTTGTCTATGGATTTGCTTTTGCGTGGGGGGCAAACAATCAAATTGCGCAAATCATACTTGTAGGATGTTATGCCATAAGAGAAAAAAAAGAAAGTCAGACGACAAAATTATAACAAAATCGACACTGACAGTTTTTTTTGATTATTAGGTATCTATTCTTTAGGCGTCCCACCTAATATTACACCGTAAACACTGTGAATGTGTTGTGTTGGGATGCCTGATGCCCCTCAAGGATTTTTCTATGACGTCATCCTTTAATGGTCTATTGGCGGTCTTAACTTTTTCAGTGCGAGCCACATCTATGTTTGGGCGCTATTGTCCGTGCCACTGCTGCTATCCACAAACATAGATGTGTTAGCCTATTTTGTCGAATATCTTTTCATAAAGAGGCATTTATTGACAACATTTGTTTGTAAAAATATATTTACATATATCTAATGATATCTTGTGGATATCTAGACATTTTTATTATTATAAAACTAAGAAATTTGATTTATAAATATAATGAAAAATCTTGTACGTTTTCGTCATTTAAAATACGCGCCATTATTTTGCGCAAGTGTATGTAAGTCTTGGAACCTTATCCAAAACATGAGGATTGTGGTTTTAGGTGCATAGTACTTAAAAATAAAACATACAAAGTATTTCTGACTGATATAAGAAAATGTTCATTATAAACTTGCATCCGTATTAGTTTTGCATTTTTATATTATGTGATATACATATCTCAGTTTTGAAATAAACAAACCTACATATTTTACATAAGTGACGGTACCAGAAGGTACCGTCACTTATGAATACTAGGTAAAACGATGCGTGATAGAGTGAAGAATTATGATATTAGAAGAATGAGCGGATGCAAGATGAGTGTTGTGGACAGAATGCACGTGAGTAAACTACGGTGGTTTGGCCTTGTTGAACGAATGAACGACGTAAGAATGACAAAGAGGATATACTTGTCTAAAAGAAAGGGTGTAAGAAAGCGCGGGCGTCCGAGAACCACGTGGCTTGATCACGTGGATCAAATTCTCAAGGACGGCCGCGTGTTGAGTAAGAGGAACCGACGTACGTGTATGAGAAACTGTATGAATGTGGAGAAAACGAAGGAAGTGTGTAAAGATAGATCTGTTTAGCTTTCCGTTCTCTCTGCCTAGCCCACTTGGGACACGACGTGAGGGTATAGATAAATAGATAGATAGATACCTACATATGCCTATGTTTACTAAATGAGCAAAAATGAGCATAATATAATAATTTTCGCTACACTAGTTAGAAGATGACAGTAAAAATTAAGGAAATTACTACTACACCATCATGGTATATACCTACCTCAAATGGGAAAACCAGTAGACCGTTTTCGTTCAATAAACATACAAACTGTTCTCTCGGTGTCAACAAAAAAACATGAAATTCAGGATAGGTAGCTTACCCCACCGCTGAATTTAAGACGCATTTTTTTGAACATTGCCTTTTACGGGACACTCGAAATCTACGGAAAGGAGTGAAAGACTTATTATTTGTCGAGTGCTCCACGGAATCAGAGGAATTCGCTTAATGTATTCAACATTTTAATTAAGCCAACAATAAAATGATGAACTAATCTAGTGGTAAACATGCTGTATCCCAAGTGACGTAAACAGAGAGAACAAAATGGCATATACCTAGATCTATTATTACATATTTCTTTCGCTCGTCTACATTCATACAATTTCTCATACACCCACGACAATTTCTCTTACTCAGCATACGGCTGATTATCTCTAACAAAATATCCAATATTGCATGTAGATTAATAAGTAAATATGTAAGGTTTTACGAACACTTTAATGCTAGCATAAAAAAGTGGGATACCAATTCTATTCTAGGAGACTCCATGGAATAATTTTAACCTAATTAAAGTAAACATTTGCTTAAGCTGTGAAGCACTCGGTAGATGATAGGTGTGAGTTTTCGAGTGTCTTGCAAAAAGCGGATATTCGAAAAAGAATACATTTCATGTCTTAAATTCGCGTTGAAGTATACTACCCAATACTAAATGTTTATTTTTTTATTGCATACAACCGGTCCGTTGGCTTCACCATTTATGTTAAACGCCGTAAAGATATGAATGGATGAATTACTATATTGTGGACCCAAAACATACTATTATTGTGATAAACCTTACTTTAAAATTATTTTACGTCATAAATTAAGACAATGCAATATGTCTTCGTCGGCTTTCTAGGATAAATGCGATAAAGATTGGAGACAACCATTAGGCACTGTGTCCCTTACGTTTACAACCGTAAGGTAATAAACCTTTTACACGGGAATACCATATGGCTTCAAAATTTCTGGAATCAATATTTATCAATAATAAAATTTGTTCTATGGGATCACACATATTTGTAAATAATATTATTATCTATTTAGTTGCATTTTAATATTCAAACGGGACGTTTCGTACTTTAATCTCGTAAAGAAATTTCGAATAGTGAATCTTTGTGAATTGTGTATAATAGAAAAAATATTTCTTTTGTTTTATTTTATGTACATCCGTAGTGTTATACTGTATTAGTTGAAAAATAATTAATTTTATAAATATTATTCTAACATTTCTCTATATGCGCGCTATTGTGAGTGTGTGTTATGACAGTGATTTTTTATGAAGTTTCAAATATCAGTTATCTATATAAAAGCATATTTCACTTAAAGTAAAAATTGTGCAACTTATAAATAGAGTGAACGATTTGTGCAAGTATCTGTAGAAGAATCGATTCAAAGCCGTTGATGGCTTCATATCTCTGATAGCGACAAAATGATGGGGTGAGTGTACGTATTAACTAAAATTTGTAATAGTGTTAGTGCATCATGGCGTGTCAAATGCTCTAAAATATGAGATAATTTATTTATTGAATTGCTTCAAATAAGTACATTATTTTGTTAATTTTAGTATATTACATAAAATTTTGATCTATTTGTAACATTATTCTGAGACTACGTGAGTGTGGGTTGTATATTTATAGAGAGGTATGAATTTCAAAAATAGGCTTCCAACCTATCGCAGTGGCTCAAAGATTTTAAAATTTATTTTGGCGCGTCCAAAGAGTTAAGTTTATTTCAAGAATACCAATTTAGTACTAAATTAAGACGCATTAACGGATTTCTAGTCACGAAAAGCTTTCAAAAGTATTCGCATCGAAATAGCGCCACTACTTAATTTCAAGAATACCAATTTAACTTTTTCAGTGCGAGCCACATCTATGTTTGGGCGCTATTGTCCGTGCCACTGCTGCTATCCACAAACATAGATGTGTTAGCCTATTTTGTCGAATATCTTTTCATAAAGAGGCATTTATTGACAACATTTGTTTGTAAAAATATATTTACATATATCTAATGATATCTTGTGGATATCTAGACATTTTTATTATTATAAAACTAAGAAATTTGATTTATAAATATAATGAAAAATCTTGTACGTTTTCGTCATTTAAAATACGCGCCATTATTTTGCGCAAGTGTATGTAAGTCTTGGAACCTTATCCAAAACATGAGGATTGTGGTTTTAGGTGCATAGTACTTAAAAATAAAACATACAAAGTATTTCTGACTGATATAAGAAAATGTTCATTATAAACTTGCATCCGTATTAGTTTTGCATTTTTATATTATGTGATATACATATCTCAGTTTTGAAATAAACAAACCTACATATTTTACATAAGTGACGGTACCAGAAGGTACCGTCACTTATGAATACTAGGTAAAACGATGCGTGATAGAGTGAAGAATTATGATATTAGAAGAATGAGCGGATGCAAGATGAGTGTTGTGGACAGAATGCACGTGAGTAAACTACGGTGGTTTGGCCTTGTTGAACGAATGAACGACGTAAGAATGACAAAGAGGATATACTTGTCTAAAAGAAAGGGTGTAAGAAAGCGCGGGCGTCCGAGAACCACGTGGCTTGATCACGTGGATCAAATTCTCAAGGACGGCCGCGTGTTGAGTAAGAGGAACCGACGTACGTGTATGAGAAACTGTATGAATGTGGAGAAAACGAAGGAAGTGTGTAAAGATAGATCTGTTTGGCTTTCCGTTCTCTCTGCCTAGCCCACTTGGGACACGACGTGAGGGTATAGATAAATAGATAGATAGATACCTACATATGCCTATGTTTACTAAATGAGCAAAAATGAGCATAATATAATAATTTTCGCTACACTAGTTAGAAGATGACAGTAAAAATTAAGGAAATTACTACTACACCATCATGGTATATACCTACCTCAAATGGGAAAACCAGTAGACCGTTTTCGTTCAATAAACATACAAACTGTTCTCTCGGTGTCAACAAAAAAACATGAAATTCAGGATAGGTAGCTTACCCCACCGCTGAATTTAAGACGCATTTTTTTGAACATTGCCTTTTACGGGACACTCGAAATCTACGGAAAGGAGTGAAAGACTTATTATTTGTCGAGTGCTCCACGGAATCAGAGGAATTCGCTTAATGTATTCAACATTTTAATTAAGCCAACAATAAAATGATGAACTAATCTAGTGGTAAACATGCTGTATCCCAAGTGACGTAAACAGAGAGAACAAAATGGCATATACCTAGATCTATTATTACATATTTCTTTCGCTCGTCTACATTCATACAATTTCTCATACACCCACGACAATTTCTCTTACTCAGCATACGGCTGATTATCTCTAACAAAATATCCAATATTGCATGTAGATTAATAAGTAAATATGTAAGGTTTTACGAACACTTTAATGCTAGCATAAAAAAGTGGGATACCAATTCTATTCTAGGAGACTCCATGGAATAATTTTAACCTAATTAAAGTAAACATTTGCTTAAGCTGTGAAGCACTCGGTAGATGATAGGTGTGAGTTTTCGAGTGTCTTGCAAAAAGCGGATATTCGAAAAAGAATACATTTCATGTCTTAAATTCGCGTTGAAGTATACTACCCAATACTAAATGTTTATTTTTTTATTGCATACAACCGGTCCGTTGGCTTCACCATTTATGTTAAACGCCGTAAAGATATGAATGGATGAATTACTATATTGTGGACCCAAAACATACTATTATTGTGATAAACCTTACTTTAAAATTATTTTACGTCATAAATTAAGACAATGCAATATGTCTTCGTCGGCTTTCTAGGATAAATGCGATAAAGATTGGAGACAACCATTAGGCACTGTGTCCCTTACGTTTACAACCGTAAGGTAATAAACCTTTTACACGGGAATACCATATGGCTTCAAAATTTCTGGAATCAATATTTATCAATAATAAAATTTGTTCTATGGGATCACACATATTTGTAAATAATATTATTATCTATTTAGTTGCATTTTAATATTCAAACGGGACGTTTCGTACTTTAATCTCGTAAAGAAATTTCGAATAGTGAATCTTTGTGAATTGTGTATAATAGAAAAAATATTTCTTTTGTTTTATTTTATGTACATCCGTAGTGTTATACTGTATTAGTTGAAAAATAATTAATTTTATAAATATTATTCTAACATTTCTCTATATGCGCGCTATTGTGAGTGTGTGTTATGACAGTGATTTTTTATGAAGTTTCAAATATCAGTTATCTATATAAAAGCATATTTCACTTAAAGTAAAAATTGTGCAACTTATAAATAGAGTGAACGATTTGTGCAAGTATCTGTAGAAGAATCGATTCAAAGCCGTTGATGGCTTCATATCTCTGATAGCGACAAAATGATGGGGTGAGTGTACGTATTAACTAAAATTTGTAATAGTGTTAGTGCATCATGGCGTGTCAAATGCTCTAAAATATGAGATAATTTATTTATTGAATTGCTTCAAATAAGTACATTATTTTGTTAATTTTAGTATATTACATAAAATTTTGATCTATTTGTAACATTATTCTGAGACTACGTGAGTGTGGGTTGTATATTTATAGAGAGGTATGAATTTCAAAAATAGGCTTCCAACCTATCGCAGTGGCTCAAAGATTTTAAAATTTATTTTGGCGCGTCCAAAGAGTTAAGAAAAGTATCAGAAAAAGTATTAGTATCGAATAAGAAAGCGTCAAGAATAACCCTGCAGGTTGAAAAATATGAATTTACCTCCCACTACTATGAATTCAGTTGCAATACCCTCTTCGGCGACAGTAAAGAATTTGGGCATAATCATGGACCAGAGACTCTCTTGGCAGCATCAATTTAACACTCTAAAGAAAAAGTTTTTTTACAAGTTGCTGGAACTAGCTGTGGAACTAATATTTAGCTAGCTGAGCTGCCAATTTTGGAAAGAAGTTCTTGGTTTTTTAACAAATAATAATAAAAATCTTCACATGTCATGTTTTTGAAGTTGTATTGAGTAAGAATTAAAGATTTAACTGACTGCACACTTAGTCTATTTCCTCTCTTTGTTTTACAGAGTATTATGTAATCAGTGAAAAAACTCTTTCCACATTTTGCTTTATGGGCGCTTCTAGAAAAATAAAACTCGCAGAACTCGATGTTTAGCAAAAAGGAGGACTTACAGTAGGTAAGGGAGGACGGGAGGACAAAACATGAAAAAGGAGGACATGTCCTCCTTTTGGATACCATCTGGCAACCCTAAGCACAAACAAGATATAAGTAGGTACTTACATACATAATATATCTATATGCCTATCCATAAGCATAACTACAGGTATAAATATTTAATGCGAAGAATAGTGTAGTTACATATTGTCGTGGTCCCCCCCCCCAAAAAGAGAAGAAGAAAAA
Organism: Athripsodes cinereus; assembly: GCA_947579605.1. NCBI lineage: Eukaryota > Metazoa > Arthropoda > Insecta > Trichoptera > Leptoceridae > Athripsodes > Athripsodes cinereus. The sequence goes on from OX388328.1 coordinate 14,824,747, forward strand.
GAAAAACCGTCGAGACCACATTGACAGGAAATAAATAAAATATATTTATTTATTTCGACGAGAGAATAAATACGTATTTATCCCCTGAGTTGGAAGTAATTAAACTAAGAAGAATCGAGTTTATCCAATCTACGCAAATTTATAAATTTCTTTTCGCAATTACGTCTCTATAATATTCCGATTAAAATTAAATAATACAAAAATACTTTCGTATCACCTACCTACTTATAAGATCTATGAATAATTATATTCGTTGAGTGTAAAGATGTCATACGTACATAATAATATATACTCGCTAGTTTACCCATATCATTCACACCTAATTTAAGTTATCTTAAGTAGCATTCACATTGCTTCACTTTGGATGATCATCCAGAGTGTCAGGGTCAAACCTGTTCATCGAAAGTGAACACGTCTGTTCACATTTGTTCATCCTATGCTTTCACTGCCATGTCTACTTTCTCACTCATGTTGTATGTAGTTTGACGTATTTTCGTATAAAAATAATTAAACAAATTCAAAAATGAAAAATAACACTTAAAATAAATTAATATAGCTCTCGACTGCATAATAATTTTGTACATGATTCTGACATTCAATACAAATTCATAGAGAATGAAACAAATAATAAGATGAAACTTGTTTATGGTCGTTTCAGTGAAAGGACCTTTCATCAAAATTATGACGAGTGGTAATCTCTTTCCTCCGTCATCGCTAGTGATCACTAGCGATGAAACGCCCGTTCACACCTGTTCATCTTGGAGGATCATCCGGAGTGATCACTGAAAGTGAACGTATGTGAACGACCCTTTAGACGTTTAATGTAACACCCGTCAAAAGTGTCGGCCGCTAAATTCAACAATTTTCGTTTCTTCAAAGATTTTTGGCACATGATACATCTAGAGAAAATAAGTTTACGTAAAGGACCTTTTCTACGTTGTGTTTACGATTTATAAAAGAAAATTTTTATCAGTGAAAAACAAACAATAATTTCTATTCAGAATACATAAAGTATAATTTTATAACAATCAAAATTTTAATTTCTGTTGTACATAAGGTTAGTAATTAATAAATTATTTCCTTTTATACTCGACGTTAGCAAGTATAAAAGACCTACCTTACTGCTGAAAATATACAAAGAAAACAACACACAATAACAATCAAGAATAAATATCAAATTTTTTTTATGCACAACAGAATTCCATGTTATTTGTTAGAAATAGTCAATGACATAAATTTCATCAATTTATGATTCAACGTTATCGAAAGTTTATTTCTGTAATTATATTACAGATTAGTTTTGAATGCAGTTTTATTTATAAAAGGCATATGGTTTCATACATAACTAGTATCTGTATACAGCGCCAGGGGCGCATCGAGGTGAAATATTTTACTGAACCAAAGTATGACAAAATTCAATCACTGACTATTTTTGTTAATTTAACAATAAAACTTGGTTTGTTAACGGAAAATAGCCCCTGCCACGCCAATTCCGATCTGAACACAGCCTTCCATTCACTATTGTCAGCCTCATTAGTATACAAATATGATAAATTAAGAAAAATATAATACATAGCATGCAAATAATATAAATATAATAAATATAATCTGTGGGGTCAGAATTTTTTGTAGTGGGAAGGCACCAGCACTTTCTGACTTAATTTTCTCACACTGGGAACTGTCGGCCAAGTGACAGCTTTGTGGGTGGGTAAGTGGGTAGTTAATTTATGATATAATAAGAGATATTTACATAAAATAAATATGAGTTAAAATTCATGCTTGTGTTAGAATTCAAAATATCATAAAATAAAATTTATTCAATGTTTCTGAGTCCGTCCCTGCTCTTATTATCAAGTAATGTCTATAAATTAAATTTACAAATAATATTAGTTATTCAAATTTTATTAATTTTGGGAAAATAAAATAATTTTATGTTCTGAATTCGACTCTGTTCACATAATTGAGTAATCCTCCACAAGTCAAAATTGCAAACAATGCTAGTCTACAAATCTAACAATGTAGAAAATAAAATATCAAACTAAGTCAATCTCACAAGAAATTATCAAACTTTACTTTAAAAGAGACATTTAATAAGATAAAAGAAAAATAAATATTCTTAACAATCAAATTCAACAAAATAAAATAAAACAAAATCTTAGCTTGGGAAGATGATAAACTGCCAATTCGCTGCTTCGAAACACTGAATTTAATGTAAAATTATAATAAAATTTAGGATGAAATTCTCATTATTTCCATTGTGGAAATAATCACTAAAAGAATATTATATTTATTACTCGGAGAAAGGAATGTACACAAACGAAAATCAAATAGAATACAACACTGCTTTTAAAATTTAACCTCTCTCCTCTGATTACAAGCAAAAACTGTCTCTAAGAATTAACCTCTCTCTCTTAATTTCTAGACAAAACTGCCCCGAATTTTGTTGTGACATCATTTTTATCAGTTCATTCCTTTGTCCTCACCACAAAAATACCTACTCTTTCACTCCTGTACGGGTCTCCTATTTTTCTATCTCAACATACACACGTGTCTTCATCATCTCCTTGAAATTATTTTTATCTATTGAAATATTTAAACATAACACATCAATATAAACAAAATTCTACCGATCTACCTAAAAGCAATTAATAGATCATCCAACTTTCTTTGTTTAAAATTCAATTTGTTTGAGTACATCACCCGATGTACTCACGCTTACTCCTCCGTCATCTAAATATTAGACACGTGTTAAAATATTCAATGTACCTTCCTAATAAAATTATCTAATAAATATTTACTCTCTGAAGTACGTACCATTTATTTACCAACAATTATACTTCGAGTAACACATTCATATACCACTTAAAATAGTAAGTCGGAACATATTTAGTTCAATTTCAAACAAAGTTTGTTAAAAAACTAAGACTATGTCAATATGTAATGAGCAAAAAATAATGCGTTGGTTCTAGGTATTATACAGTAGGTATTTCGTATATACTTAATATTAACTTCACGCCTGAAACAAACACGACCCCACCTACCCCTGGACGCCTTCACTGTAAATTCTAAAGAACTTTTATATATTATTGTTTTATTCAGTATAGGTACATCAGCACCTGATGATGCGAACTCGGAGGCCGCGAAACCGGTCGTGCGTTTGTCATGCTCAACAGTAAAATATAAATTCTATCGTATGAGTAGTAGCTAGTAGTGATGTAACGAATGTCTGATTTTGGATATTCGCGAATGCGAATGCGAATATTTGTTGCCGACATTCGCGAATGCGAATAGCGAATATTAACTTGCTTAAATTTCTACAATATTTCTCAAACATTAAAATTTCTACCCCCCCGTCGCCGAAATTTCAAAATGGTATAGGAATTTGAAATATTTCAAAACTCCTCGGTTTTCTTAAAGAATATTTTCTTGCAGTAAGACCTAAAAACGGACTTTTAATAGCACATGGTAGACAGACTAGATCAGTGGCTAACAAACTGTTGCGTTTTAACAATTTTTACAATGACTATGGACGTAGGACCGACAATGTGTTGCTGCCCAAGGTTTGGAACCCCATGCCTGCCTGTTTGAAGCAATGCGAATCCATCGAGGAGTTCAAAAAGAAGGTTAAAGGATACATATTACACAAAAATCCTCGATGGTTGATCTAAGGGCTGGGCACGGGTTGTTCTGGACTTTGCGGGACGGACAGAATTTATTATGGGTATAACATATTGTGATGAATCTAATATATACGAGACTGTAAATATTATTTTCATATACCTAGATCGAATATTTGTAGTAGGTAATTAATAAGGGGATGAAACTTAGTTTGATTTCAAGTGGATGACAAGCTATCTATGTAGGAGACAGAGACAGGTATATTTTGGTGTGTGTCAGATAGAAATGGAAGTTGTTTTTTTCTTGTGTGTTGCTAGGGCCACTTTCAGGATCTGAAGATAGAGTAGAGATTACTCGGGGCAGTGTAGTTTTGAGCCTAGGAGAGGTGGGACTCAATCATATATTAATCTCTGTGTTTGAACTCGACATATTTTAATATTTTATTTACCCACCTCGTAGTAGTTAATACATTATATTTTAGTGATATTTCCACATTTGGGAATATATATAGATCATCATAAATTACTTTGAATTAACATTTAAAATCCGTGAGGCTGCCAGCTGTCTAAGATAAGATTTTTCAATATTATTAAAATTATTTATATCTAGGTGCTAGGATACTCTCAGGATGTCTGTTGTCTACAAGGCAATATTTGTACTCAAGGATTAATTATTTTACAGATTTTGAAAACAAAGGAATTATGTGTTATATATGCCTATTTTCAGTATTATTGTATGTATGTATGTACCTGTGACTGATTTTATATAGCGCGGTCCGACTCACCTAGAACTAGGCTGATAGCAGTGGCGTACCGATCTACCCAATATAATACTTTTGTTTAATTTATTTTACCATAACGAAAGATTATGCAGTTTGGAGAGAAGTTGTATGTTGAGCAGGATATTATTTGATTATTAATTTAATTACATATTTTATCATCGAATGTCATTTGTATTCTACGAACTTACTGGATTTTTCTACTTATTCAACATGCTGTAATTGCTGCGATATCATGGAAGGAACAAATTTGACATTTTGCATGACACTAATCATAAGTAATATTTATGTATTTATTGGTCTTAATATATTTTTATTTGACTTACATGATTCCTAAATTCACCTCACCATAAATATGTAGTCTTTTATAGCTAAATCTTGTCGAGATTACCTTATGGATATGGATCCCTTCTGCCTATCGACACTTGACTAGCTACCTTGTGTCTATAGTGTGGGTTTGATCTATTCGTAACCACATATTTATCATTATTATTATACAATTATGCACGAGACGTATTATGTACTTTGTAGAAACATATACTATATACTAACAATTTCAGTCCTAATCCTGCTTCGAAATGTAGGTGTACCGTTAGCAAGCCCTGCTCCCATCTCTTCGATTCAGCTTTTGAGATAAGGGTCAATACGGGTCTTGCCCCGTTTCCCGCCAGGGTCTTAGACAAAGCTTCTTAACATATATTTATAATTATTCTTATTATATATAGCTGCATGTTCAAATGAGTATACATATTATATATTATTTTATATATTCGGGTGTAGTGTAGTTGCACTCGGGCTCAAAGTACGGCATAGCGAGTTTTGAGACGTGAAGGGGCGAAGGCGGCGCTCCTTTAGCATGGACACAGCATGCTTTCCATGCACTAACATGGTAGTTAGTCTCTGAAAATGATGTCATAGCAATCGTGTTGAAATTTAATTAATATTTAAAAGTAATAAAATAATATTCTTAGGTGCGCCACTGTCCTTTTCGACGCAACGAATTAGTAGGTATGTTTTGTTGTAGAACATACATACATTGGCTATAGGTACTATGAAATGGTTATCTTATGTAGGGGCATGGGTCGGCAACTAGTTACCATACAACATTCTCGTGATGACATGGAATAATTATTTGGATTTTATTTTATGATGATTGTTATGTTATATTTTGTTATGTTTTATTATGCACTATTTTTATTATGTTATTTTACAGTATCTCAAGGTAAGTGATCTGACGTCAAAATTGATATCAGAGTTAATATGTATTAAAATTCATGTTGAAATTGTTTTATTGAATCTGTGATTTTTGTTGTTCTTGATTATTGAAATGTATATTTCAGGTGATTTAATATTGCGTCTTAGAAATTCACAACGTAGGTAAAATTATCGTCAAAACACAACGTACTGGGTCCAAATCTACGAAAATAGTTAATAGATAAATCTAGACGATCACGAAAGGCCAAAATTCGTTAATTAATTTAATTAGGAACGCGATATTTCGTACGTATATTTGCAACAATGCGAAAATTCATACAATTCTTAGCTAGTCGGATTAGGTTGTCAATTCTAGTTTGGGAAACAATTATTACAGTAGGTATAGTTTAGAAGCTAGGATGTTGCAAATTCGGAGCTTAGAATGGTTTAAAATAGGTAGGGTCATCACAATATGTACAATATTTATTTTTTGATCGTTTAATTTTATTATTGTAATGTAAGATAGTTAAGATCACAGCCCAAAATCCCCATAAGGGATTAGGCAAAATAATATAGACTTTGTAAACATTTTTTTTATTAATAAAAGTTAAAAAAAAGTACCTTTTTCCACAATGTACTGGGAAAGTATCCGAATTACTGATTTATTTATTTATTCATTTGTATGGTACACAACAGATAAAAGACATATAAATATAAACATGTAAGTGCAAAACATTCCAATAGTCTTACATCCTGTTGTGGGTTCTGTTCAATATAAAACACGTTGTTTACTATTATTCTTTATTGGGATCCACACAATTATTAATTACACAAGTTACAACAAGCAGACCACATGTCTTATGATATACATAACCATGTTATAACAGGTTGTGACCATAGACCTACTATTGATATAGTAGCTCTATGGTTGTGACAGTTGTCATAGACAATAGTCTATAATAATCTATTAAATACACACATAACACATCCAAACAGTGCACACTTCAGCAATAATACACAAAACACTTATAGAAAATCTTACACACAATACATTCATTCACAATACACCCACTCACCCAATTTCACACACATAATACATTCATTCGCACAAACACATTCACACTTCCCAAATGTATGCAATAACAATACAAAAAAAAGTCTAAAAATAAGAAAAATCAAAAATTTAAAAAACACACTAAAAATAAATACTATCCCAAACACTTCACAACATATATTTTAAACATATATTTTATTTTTATTTTTTTCATCTTATTCTACTCTCTTTTCTCACAAACCTGACGTAATTGGCTCTTTAAAAAGGGAATTGGGAAAGGGGGGGGGGATATTTAGCTCACCTCCGAGACAGGCCCAGGACCAAAAACGTGACGACCGATAAGTCGCTTAAATCCATGGTTCGATGTACCAGCCATATCGCACTGTGAAAAGTTCTTAATGTAAGTATCGCACATTCTATAAACAAGGTTTCTTGAGCCTGCAATAGTTTTTATTTTTTTAATGTAGAATGGAAAACAAGATCTTGTTAAAGTAGGCATTCTAAAATTAATCATATCTAAAATATTAGGCACATCGTATTCGAACAAGCATATTTTTCTCAGGTTGTATGCATCCAGCAAAACTCTTCTTAATTCCAATTTAGGCAAATCTTTAATAATCACAGGATAATGCCATCTCTTCCTAATCAAACGAATGAATTAAGACTGAGTTCTCTCAACTTGATCGACATATTTCTTAAAATGTGGATTCCATACGGAGGAACAGTACTCCAGCTTGGAGCAAATCAACGATAAGTACAAGTACAAATACGATTCATATAACCTAAATGATTTTGTAGATTTCAGAATAAATCCCAGTATTTTATTGCTCTCTTCGATAATTTTGTTCACGTGATCATCAAAGTGAAGCTCAGAATCAAACACCACACCTAAATCTCTAATCTTATTTAAAGATTAAGATTAAAGAATTTTATTAAAAGTTAATATATACATTCTGAATAATTTACTTCTTTTGAATCATGATTATGGATATTGTATATCGAATTTTGTTTCTATTTTTGATAAAAGAGATCAGATTACACTTCTCCAGATTCAAGTGCCAGTTATTTCTGTTACAGTACTCGTGTAGTCTTCCCAAGTCCTCGTTGAGCATTTAACAGTCAGACAATGACTGAATTTGATGGTATATTTTTAAGTCGTCCGCAAATAATATGAGCTCTGAGTGTTTAAAGCACTGTTTTATGTCGTTTATCAATATTGTGAAACGTAAAGGACCCAAAACCGACCCCTGAGGGACACCAAATGAAACACTGACACTCCAAGATGAGTAACCGTTAAGTTTAACTGTCATCAATCTATCAGAAATATATGAGTCAATTCACCTTAGAAGATTCCCATGAATTCCATGAAATTCTAACTTCTTAATCAATAGTCGATGATCTACTTTTTTAAATGCCTTTTGAAATTCGGTATAAGTAAATTGCATTCAACTTGTATACGATTGTTCAAAGCTGAGAAAAGAAAATCAGTGTATGAAATCAGATTTGTTACTGTCGATCTTCCACTCGTGAACCCATGCTGCTCTACAAGAAGATACGGCTTCAGGAAAAAGTCATCTTTTCACGAACAATACCCTCAAATATTTTTGAAATAGGTGACAGAATTGAAATTGGTCTGTAGTTACGAACGTTTAATTTGCTGCCAGATTTATGCAAAGGAGTAATACTAGCCATCTTCCATTTGCATGGAAAGCACCCTTCTTGTAAACTCCTAATCAATATCAGATTCAATGGCTTGGTTAAATGACTTGCACATCTCTTTAATATAATTGGTGCTATACCATCAGGGCCAACTCCTTTTGTCTCATCTATACCTAATAAACGTTTATAAATATCAGATTTCAAGATGTTAACTGTGGATAAACATAGTTAGTTAAATATTTTCCGATTCTTCAGTATTAGAATCATGTAAATTATTCAGTGAAAATACAGAACCAAAAAACGACGAAAACAAGTTCGCAACTCCCTTTGGATCGCTCAAAGTCTGGTCACCGTCACCCATTACCCTTGGATAGCCTCTAGATTCTTTAAGGAAATTCACGAACAAAAAGAAAAACTTGACATTGCCCTTAAGTGACTTCTCAGTGGTATTAACAATAAAACCTATAATCGTGATTCTGCGACAACTTAAACTGAGCTCTTAGTTGAGAAAATAAATTGTAGTCAGAATCATTACGGTACGTCTTCCACTTATACCAAGCCTTGGACTTTCTCTTAAACAACAACACAGTTTTATTAGAGGGACACCCTCTTCATAGGTGTATGCTTCTCAATCATCGGCAAAACATAACCATAAAACGATTCAACCATCTCATTCACCAGTCCGTTTCCCAAAACGCTGACCCAATCAACACTTTGTAGTTCGAAATTTATTTCCGAAAAGTTTGACTTAAAGTATTTCGAGACAAATCCTCAGCAATTTCAAACTCATAATCTATCAACAGTGAAGGATAGTGTGAATCCTCACCAACCAGTGGAGAGTCACATCTGGTAACAGAACACGGAATAGTTGAAAGAACTAAATCTAAGATAACTTGATTGCTGTTATAAATTCCGTTATACTGAAACATATTGAGAAAAGATATAGATTCTATCAAATACTGCGCAACATAACCCGAATAAGAATACGGAACAAAGATTGACTCAATATCAGGGTCTTTTATCCATTGGATTGTTGGGATATTGAAATCTCCAATAAGACAAATGTCCGTTTTGTTGTTATAGCTGATTAAACGTTCAGATATACTTTTAAAAAAGATGTTTTAAGTATCCAAGGATGTGGAAGGCGGTATATATACTACACCCAGTAGCAATGAGCATTTTTCCATGGAACTATGTGTTGCCGATGAAAAACGAATACTGGTAAAAATAATTTCCCCAATATCATCCCAAACAAGAATGGGAGAACATCTTAGTGTCCGATTCACAGCAATTAAGACCCCACCTCCATCCCTTTTAACACTCAACATGAAATCCCTATCCTTTCGGTAAACTGTACATTCGTTTTGAAAATGTTCACTATCAAATATGCCACAATTTAGCCAAGTTTCCGTCAGAACAATTATATCATAATTATTTGCAAACAAGTTTGCTCTAAATTCCTCGATCTTAGACATCAATCCCCGACATTTCTGATAGAATACTTTAATGTGGTTCACCTTGTAGTATGATATAAATATCCCCTAAATAGTATATAAAATTATTGTAGGGGCCTATACTCATACCTCATAGCAGTTGTACAATGCTTAAAGCAAGCATATAAATTAAATCTTCACAAATGCATACTTCTCCCAATAATAATAACATTATCAAGCAAACGAAAACATGAAACAATACAACAAATGCTGCCAACACGGAACAGACCAGATACTTTATTAGAAAAATAATATTCGCAAAACATTCGCATATTTTTTTGCGAATGCGAATGCGAATACTTTGAAATATGCGAATATTCGCGAATGCGAATGCGAATATTCGTTACATCACTAGTAGCTAGTCATGATAATTAACTTTACCGGGAACTCCACGGGTTACTGATATAACTTAATAAAAAAAGTCCTTATAATCAAGGAGTTGAAGATCTACCAATTTTTTCATGGAATCTGGTCAATCCATTCTTCGCGTGGTTATTCACTTTTAGGAAATACAAAAGTACCTACTTCTGGAACCATTCTCACAACATTTACGCGACATGTCGAATAAAACTGAAAATTAAAAAAATGTATCGAGGTTAGAAATATTTGACTGCGAGATTAAACGACATAAAACACAGTAAATTGACACTTTTAGATTAATTCACTTACACTTTGATTTCATCTATTGCAGACTATTTATTTATAATACACTAGCGGTCCGCCACGGCTTCGCAAGGGTAAATAGCTATTTAAAAAAATTAATTAAGTTTTCATACAGATCTTTAAAAAAACAAACAAATTTTGTAAAAAGATTATATACAAAACGAAAACCATCAAATTTATCGAATCAGATCTTCCCTGTAAACGATTTTGTCGTTGTTTTATTTTTGAATTGAATCTGAATAAAATAATTTGATTTTCAGGAGCTCCAACCCACAATAGGTCAACATACAGTTGACCATAAGAAAAACATTATTTTCGTAGGTCAATCCCTACTAATTCGAAGGTTTAGCCTTGGGACTTGTTAATAGTTAAGGCGAAAGATATTTTTACCGAAAATTGAAGCGGTTTAAATGGGATTGGCAAATCAGTTGAGGTTATCGGAATCTTTGGTATATGAGCCAGTTGACGAGCTGCTGAGCCGGTGACAATGGTCGCTACAATTAAATTATACTTCAATTCTTTAATAAGCACCCTCGTCCCATTGCACACGTTCGGAGGGCTATACGCTATACTGCATCTATCAAAATTTCCTTAATTATGAACTATTTGGGCCTAGAGACTCATCCAGAAGGATATCACGATTTCTGCTTAAATTTGGAGTGAAAAAAATTCCTTCCCCAAGTTTCAGTATTTGCGTATAGGGAGCCAGCACTTTATTTCTTGACATTGACTCCCATCCCGTACGGCCCGTACCCCAGTGATGCCTACATCGCATAAGGTGCTGCCTAGCTAGCCGAGCGGGGTGAGCGGCTACCAAGCAACTTTTTTCTAATACCTATGTACTTACATTTTTAAACTCGTGATATCTTTCGAATGGAATAATTCTAAAAGTTATATAAAGGTATTGAAGCAGTCTTGAATATCAATAATTTATTTTGATAAGGATTAATACTTAAATATATTTTTTTTTTTTAAAAAAAAAAGATATATCTGGGTTTTGTTATAAACCCAAATACAACCTTATACACCTTTCACAGTAAGCTAAAAGCTTGTGTCGTGAAAAGGGAGTTTGCCGGCACCTGGGATCGAACCCCGGACCCCTTGTTCACAAGGCCGAGACTCTACCTCCAGGCTACCGACGAACTCTAGAGTTAATGTGTGTGATGCCTACATCGCATAAGGTGATGCCTACATCGCATAAGGTGCTGCCTAGCTAGCCGAGCGGGGTGAGCGGCGACCAAGCAACTTTTTTCTAATACTTACATTTTTAAACTCGTGATATCTTTCGAATGGAATAATTCAAAAAGTTATATAAAGGTATTGAAGCAGTCTTGAATATCAATAATTTATTTTGATAAGGATTAATATTTAAATATAAATAAAGAGCTTTTTCTAGCGGCGGCATTTCAATCAAATTTTTAAAAGAAGAGAACACTTATTGTGGCATAACTGTAATATTTTAGCCAATGTACGTACAGTGAAGAATAAAATAAATAAACTATGATAATTAGACATAATGCTGTTGCGACATTTTTTGTATTAATAATGATGTGTTCTGCAAAATTGTGGTACATTATTTTATTCTATCATCAATAGTTTTCGTAGCGCACGCGATATAAGGAATATTTTAGGTATTTTTTTTACATTGTTTGAGTTTTAGTGAGGAACCCTATTTTTTTGAAAATATAATATAGCCTATGTCACCGGGGATAGTGTAGCTTCCTTACAGTGAAAGAATTTTTCAAATCGGTTCAGTAGTTTCGGATCTTATTCGACGCAAACAATCAAATCCTTTCTCTTTATAATATTTTATTAGATAATTAATTTATAAAAATGCATTCACTATTTTGTTGCCAAGGCATAAGTCATTATAATAATATAAAACTATAAATGATATTGTTTAGACATGGATAAAAACAACTAACCCATTGGACATTATAGATTTCAGCAGTGCTTTTAATACTGTAGATTTTGACCTACTCATTGCTTCTCCCAAGCGACTCAATGCATCTCAATTCTGTATTTCCTGATTCGAGTCGTACTGTCAAAGTGTAAAAGGTAGAATTCAATGTGTTCGATTGCGAAGTGGTGTTGAGTCTGACTGGTTGGATTTGAGGGCAGGTGTGCCACAGGGCGAGTGCTTTCTCCTCTACTGTTCTCGATTTTCATTAGCCCCATCTTGCGACATAATTATTCTCTGTCACTACCATCTATGCCGATGACCTACAAATCTATACTCACTTCAAGTTAGAAGATCTGTTAAGGGCTGTTGATGAAAAGTCCAATTGTCTGCAACAAATTTCTAATTGGGTCACTAAAAACGGCTTGATTCCTACTAAAACACAAACGATGTTTATAGAATCCAAGCTCCTATTCAATCTCTAAACTGAACAGTCTAACGATGTCTTATACATACATTGACTCCACTGTGATCCCTTATTCCAAAACTGTAAAGAATCTTGGTCTCTAACTGGATAGGGAGCTTTCTTGGCATCAATACGTTTAAACTGTTAGGAGGAGATTTTTTAGCACCATGCATAGTTGGAGATTGCAAAGGTTCTTACCCATGAAAATTAAAACTCTTTCAGTCCAGTCTCTTCTGTTTCCAATTCTTGATTTTGCCGATTGCGCCTACGTTGGTTGTGATGCGGAATTACTCATTAAACTGGAAAGGTTACAAAATATTTTTTTATGGACTCATTTTCTGTTCATGGTCTGAGACCAAAATTTGATTTCAGGAGTGACAACATTGTCTGATAAACTATAGGAATTCCTATATTAGACACGCTATGCTTACTTCCCGATTTGTGTATCGGTGTTATAAAATACCTCTTCCAGGAAAATTCTCTGAGAGAATGATTTCCCATAGAGCACTGAAAATGGCACCGATAACTCCTCCGCGCAATTAATAATAAATGTTCCTTTTTGGTTTTTCTTGCTAAGCCACAAGTTTATTATCAATCTTACCCAACGTAAGCTAAGTCTGAGAAATATTATAAAAAGAGTTAGAAATAGAAATAATAATATAAAAGTTGGATTTTTTTAAATTTATTTATTCATTCTTAAATTTACATTGATAACAACAACATACGTAAATTACATAATAAACATAAAATAAACCTAATATTACAAATGTAACGAATATAAATGCCACCCCTATTACACAAATTTTACAAATGTAACGACAGTGCCGGATCAACCGCATTTTGCGCTTGGTTCAATTAGAGATACTGCGCCCCCCCTCCCCCCTCCCCCACCTCTTTTCCAAAAAATATTTTCGTATCATAACAAAATGCGATAACACGCAAAAAATATGAAGTAATGTTTCTTATTTGCCTACTTTTAGAAATAATTAGTACCTACCTTATAAAATTTTGTATATCGACCTACCACCATGTTTATTAATATACCTAGGCGTAACATATTTTTGTATTCTAAATACAATAATTATACTATTATTTCAATACTTACATGGGATGTGTGTAAGTAAAATTAACTATATATCCTATATAAAAATTAAAATAACTGAAGATAACTACAAACACTCACAAAACCTCAAGTATACACTTTGAGTAAACACACGAAAAAACAGAATAGAAGAAAGAAGAAACAAGATAATATATAAAATTTCATAAGCCAAATAAATCTAATACGATAATTAATAACGATATTTAGCAATATCATACGATAATAATGAATAATTAATTTTTACGCCAAAAAATTAATACGTGCGGTTCATTAAGTAAATAGGTACCTACTACGAACGCAAAACGCAACGGACAACGGTCATTTGTCATCATAGAACTAGTGTTGTGGAATTCTCAATAAATAATTTTTGGAGAAATTTACCGAGAAATTTCTCGGTAAATTACTCAAAGTAGAGAATTTTCCGAGAATTTTTTTATTTAACAGTATAATAATAATAAATTAGTACTTAATTCAATCAATCAATAACAATGTACGAATGTTGAGGCAATTTATCACCAATATTGCTACAATTAATTATGGTATATTTTGAGGCAAATATATTTTTTATTGATAATTTTTACAATGTTCAAAAAAAATGTAATCATGAAATGTGTATTTTTTTAAAGTGATCGTACCTTTGTATACTTGTATTGTAAGTATACAGGGGTTTTACATGTAAAAGGTTTGGCCGTGAATATATGTAAATAGATAAAATATATAAATATCAAAAAATGGTCATGTGTAAAAAGAATATACTTAGGAAATCAGGTTGGCTGCGAAGTGTTCTGGGAGAAGGGTCATAATACCACTAATAAAAATTATGGAGAGAAATTTCTCATCAGAGGAGAATTTTTGTTTGGACTTTTTACAAGATGATTGGCCTGTCTTGCTACATTTTTTACATACTTGGCACCACAAAACTTGCACTTGTATTGTTGTGGCATGCTTCCTGCCGTTTCTTCGACAAAATATCTAAATATAAATTCCTTCTTGCCCATCTTGCACTATTCTAGTCACTGTCTGTGAAGAACTGCCACGTAGTGACGTCAATACCGGATATTTTTTCATATATTTTGTACGGGAATCCCGCCGCGTTACCGCCAAATCAATAAATAATAGGGGAATCCCCATGGAAAAAAATCATAGAGAAATTTCTCTTCCATCAGATGAGAAATTTCTTGTTCTCGAGAAATTTCTCCGGAGAATTTTCTCTACTCACATCACTACATAGAACAGCATTCATAACGGCGGTCAACTGCAAAAGAGTTTATGCAAACAAAAACAAAATCGTCGAAAAACATATAATAATATACTTCATCGTTATGTAGGTATGAAAATATGTATATTACATTAGGCTTTCAATATTTTAATAAGTAATGTAATATATGCCCATAATAATATTTGGTTGCAATATTTTTTAAAATATTTTATTTAATTATTATCGAAGTACTATTATAATCTACGCATACTGTAACGTTTATGTCACTATTGCAACGATTAAACCAGAAGCGAATGTCATTCGGGTGCACGAAGTACATCGCCTGTAAAACGAAGATAATCCATGTTGTTTGGTGCACAACCACCTAGTGTTTTAAGCTACGTTCTGTTATAATCAACCAAAGCACACATTGTTTCAGCTGGGTAATATTTTCATTTCTGGTTGTAGTTTGAATTTTAAAGGGCGCCTTGTATGTATTAGTGAGAATATATGAAGAGGCGCACGTGGTTGTATATGTAAGCGCCTGGATCAGTAAATTATTATTATTTCATTCTATTAGTTGGTTGCATATCTTGTATGTATTAGTGAGAATCTATGTAGAAGCGTTTAGAGTTGTATTAGTGCTGAGCGGGGCGCAAAGAACAGTACTTGGTTGTATGAGACATTGAAAAAACGGAGATACACGAGATTTTGACCCTTATTATGTATGGAAAAGTTAGAGTACGTAACATTCAAAATCCTTTGAACTTAAAATTTATAATACAATTTGATTTCTTCATTTAATGAAGAAATCAAATTGTATTATATGAGTCGACAGTGATGAGGTATAAGAGCGTGCTACTTTTCACGGGAATTTTTCAAAAATAGTTAATCTTATAAAACCGATACATTTTGTGTTATGTGTAACTTTCTATGCAAGCGGAAGTATAGCAATCAATGCGGAAGTACTTATTAAATTATTTATTTATAAAATCTCTGATTAAAACTTAATCCAGAGTTAATCTACGTGCCGCCTTCTACTTTCGGCGCCCTGGTGGGCCGAACCATTTGAACCTAAGGCGCGCCTCACACACACTCAGTAGATTTATCCCAGTCACCTGTTGTCTTAGCAACAAACAACTCCTTTTTATGGCTTAGCGTCCCCAAGTTGAAATTTTCAATTCTCACGTCATTTAGTTGGTCCAAGTTCTATAACTTAAAGGTCGTCTCAATGGCGCTGTGAATTCTCCTGAACAGTAACATATAAGTACAATATGCAAAGGCGAGTTTTCTCAAACATTCTGAATCCTTCTATAAGTTACTAAATTACTGGACCGGTTAAATCTTCACAAACAAACATTACACTCTAGTCACATAAATATTACACTCAAAAGGTTTTCCACCAATGTGAATCTTTTGATATGTCTGCAAACTACTGGAACCTATTTGTTTCATACAAATGAAACACTCAAAAGAGTTCACTACTGTGAATTCTTTTATGCGTCTGCAAATTACTGGAACGACTAAATTTTTTCGTACAAATTTGACGCTCAAAAGGTTTTCAACCACTGTGAATCATTTTATGCCTCTGTAAAATACTAGAATAAATAAATGTTTTCATACAAATATTACACTCAAAAGGTTTTTCATCACTGTGAACTCTTTCATGCTTCTTTAAATCACTAGAATAAATAAATTGTTTCATACAAATATATTTTTTCTTGCAAACATTACACTCAAAAGGTTTTTCACCACTGTGAATCTTTTTATGCGTCTGCAAATGACTGGAACGACTAATTTTTTTCGTACAAATATTGCACTCAAAAGGTTTTTCACCACTGTGAATCATTTTATGCCTTTCTAAACTACTAGAATAAATACATATTTTCATACAAATATTACACTCAAAAGGTTTTTCACCACTGTGAACTCTTTCATGCTTCTTTAAATTACTAGAACAAATATATTTTTTCATACAAATATTACACTCAAAAGGTTTTTCTCCACCGTGAATTCTTTTATGTGTCTGCAAATAACAAAATTGTTTAAATTTTTTCATACAAATATTGCACTCAAAAGGTTTTTCTCCACCGTGAATTCTTTTATGTGTCTGCAAATAACAAAATTGTTTAAATTTTTTCATACAAATATTGCACTCAAAAGGTTTTTCAGCACTGTGAATCCTTTCATGCTTCTTTAAAACACTAGAACAAATATAAGAAAAAATATTACAAATATTACACTCAAAAGGCTTTTCACCACTGTGAATCCTTTCATGCTTCTTTGAATCACTAGAAGAAATAAATTGTTTCATACAAATATTACACTCAAAATGTTTTTCACCACTGTGAATTCTTTTATGTATCTCCAAAGAAGAAAAATTCTAATATTCTTTCATACAAATTTTACAATGTGAATCCTTTCATGCTTCTTTAAATCACTAGAAGAAATAAATTGTTTCATACAAATATTGCACTAAAAAGGTTTTTCATCACTGTGAATCCTTTCATGCTTCTTTAAAACACTAGAACAAATATATTTTTTCATGCAAATATTACACTCAAAAGGTTTTTCACCACTGTGAATTCTTTTATGCGTCTGCAAATGACCGGAACGACAAAATTTTTTCATACAAATATTACACTCAAAAGGTTTTTCACCACTGTGAATCCTTTCATGCTTCTTTAAATTACTAGATTGATTAAATTTTTTCATACAAATATTACACTTGAAAGGTTTTTCACCACTGTGAATTCTTTTATGTATTTGCAAAGTACTTGATCGACTAAATTTTTTCGTACAAATATTACACTCAAAAGGTTTTTCACCACTGTGAATCCTTTCATGCTTGTTTAAATCACTAGAATAAATAAATTGTTTCATACAAATATTACACTCAAAAGGTTTTTCACCACTGTGAATCCTTTCATGCTTGTTTAAATAACTAGAAGAAATAAATTTTTTCATACAAATATTACACTCAAAAGGTTTTTCATCACTGTGAACTCTTTCATGCTTCTTTAAATCACTAGAATAAATAAATTGTTTCATACAAATATTACACTCAAAAGGTTTTTCACCACTGTGAATCCTTTTATGTGTCTGCAAATTACTAGATTGTTTAAATTTTTTCATACAAATATTACACTCAAAAGGTTTTTCACCACTGTGAATCCTTTTATGTGTCTGCAAATTACAAGACTGATTAAATTTTTTCATACAAATATTACACTCAAAAGGTTTTTCACCACTGTGAATTATTTTATGTTTCTGCAAATTAGTAGAACAATTAAATTTTTTCATACAAATATTACACTCGAAAGTCTTCATATATTTCTCTCCATCATTCCTAGTCACACTACGAACATTTCTGTGTATCGTTTTCTTTGCTTGAGTTTGATTACTTGCACCTGGTGCACATTCTGTAACTGTAGAAGATGTACTGGCCACTGTCACATTGTTGGCTCTCTCGCATTCAACTTTTATATCAGGTTCATGTATATCAATATCACCATGTGGAACTGCATATCCAATGTCATATCTTGCTTCCTCAACAGGTTCACGTTTCACTTTGATGTTTGCCAAAAAGTTTTCGATTTCATCATCCTCCGTGACACATATTTGCATGTCACACAAGACGCAGTCATCCTGTGCGCAGTCTGCGAAGTTATGTTCACCAGCACTGGTTCCCTCCATCATGTCTTGTGATCCGAAGCCGGGTTACAAAGCTAGTATCAGAATGCATTAATTTAATTGAAATGTATCCGGATGAAGTCACTAGGATATTTGTGCACCCACCTTATTAGTATAGGATGGAAATGTCACTTCGTCCTAGTGATGTCAATCCGGTACATATTCGTTATTTTCTGTCTCGTTACATTTTGCTTTCGGTATACCGGGCGGGTAATTCTCAGAATTGATCGGTAGTCAATACCGATTGGTATGTGTATGTTGAGGTGTATTAATGTACTCACAGAATTCCATACGAAACATTATTATTATATTTTATGTCTGTAAATAAAAAATAAAAAATCTATATCTGCACTTCTTATTTCCTGTTTTCACCGATTACCTATTTTCGGTTTATAACGAGATGTATCCATGTGAAAAATGTTATTAGTGCGTATGGACATATGAGTATACTGAGATATTTTCTTTTCTGACTTGCTGAGGATTATTTTACTAAATTATTATTCAATCTTATTAAGGTAATAATGTACAGCTGATTACAGTCACACATTTTCAAGAAATTATAAAACGCCAGGTTTTAAAACATTATGATAATATTATAATTATATTTGAACATGTAATATCAACATTGGAATCCAAAATAGCTCAGATAGACATCATAGAGCGATCAGTCTCTGATAATAGACTGTTAATAGACACTCTAAAGGAAAGGATTGAGGATGTTGCTTCTGGGGGACACCGGGTGGATACGCTGCGTGAGGAGGTGATGGAACTGAGAGGGACTATTGAACATCTCTCGTGCAATGGTGCTGGGAATGATGGAACAGTATCATCATTGATGTCAGAGTGTGATGCGTTAAAAAAGGAAAACGTACAACTTACTGCAAGATTGGATGATCTGGAACAGCATGCTAGAAGGTGTAATGTTGAACTGCAGAATGTTCCTGTCGTCAAAGGGGAGAATTTACCATCTATTGTTATACAACTATCGGCTAAGATCGGTATACCAGTTTCTGATTCAGATATTTCATCGGTGCATAGAGTCGCTCGTGGCCTCCAGATAACTGATAATACCATGGATAGACCCAAAAATATAATTATCGGATTCAATAGTGTTGTCACTAGAGATGCTTTTTTAGCTGCAGGGAAGAGTTGCAGAGGGCTCAAAGCACAGGATATTGGGATCAAGGGTTCTACTCAGAATATCTTTGTGGCGGAACACCTTACACCTTCAAAGAAGTTCCTTTTCAGGGAAGCCCGTCAAATCGGAAAGGCAAAGAACTATCGCTTTGTATGGGTAAAACATGCCAAAATCTATGCCAGAAAAGAACCAAACAGCAAGGTTATCGCTGTTCTATCTGCAATAGACTTAAAAAAAATAATCTAAATATTGTGTTCACTTTGTGCTACTATCATATTTTTTTATTGTATGTTCTTAATCCCCCTCTCTTATTTTTTTCCCGTGTCCTCACCATCGTGCGGCTACCGGTTGTACTGCTTACCTGTCCTTCTGCATGTCTGCTTTTGTTCTCTCCGGCACTCTAAAGATTTATTGTCAAAACTCTAGAGGTCTCAAAACTAAAACTGAAGAATTTAGGCTGAATGTTTTATCTAATGCTTATGATGTAATCGTCTTAACTGAAACCTGGCTCAATGATGGCATTTATAATAATGAATTGTTCCCAGATGAATATGTAATTTATAGAAAGGATCGTAATTTCTTACTGACCAACAAGAGGCAGGGTGGAGGAGTCTTAATTGCGATACATTGTTCACTAAATTCCAAGCGCGAAGGGGATTGGGAAACTAATGCAGAAAATCTTTTTATCTCAATAACACTGCGTAGTGCTGATCATACACTTGCACGGAGTGAATGTGTTCGACTTTTCCTTGGAGTTGTTTACTTCCCCCCATCTTCTGATGCCAGTCTATACGAGACTTATTTTTCAGTATTGTCACGACGTTATACTGAGTTGAGGCCTAATGATAAAATTTGTATATTGGGCGATTTTAACTTGCCAACGATTACTTGGACAGCTAACACCGAAAACTCCTTTCTAACACCTACTTCATTTAGTGGCTATTCTGCTCAACTACTATTGGAAGCGATATCTTTTCTGAATGTCTCTCAGTTTAATTCTGTAATAAACGTTAATAACTCCATCCTTGACTTAGTTCTGTCAGACGTTATATGTAATGTGATGCGGTGTGATCCTCTTTCTCGAGAGGATCCACATCATCCTCCTCTCCTAATATCCATGTCCTTTATTGCTGATGCAGTCCTTTCGGTGAGTGAGATTGTTAGATATAACTATCATAAAGCCAATTTCTCTAACATAAACTACTGTTTTCAAACTATAGACTGGGAGGATTTACTAATGGGTAAAAGCCTGGTGGACGCTGTTGATATATTTCTTGATAGGTTACTCTGTGTAGTACATGAACATACCCCCACAAAGCAGCACCGTAACACATCGTGCCCTGCCTGGTACTCTTCATCTACCATACACTTACTGAAACTCAAAAATAGGGCCTGGTTGAGGTGGAAGAAATACAATAACGTACACGAACACAACCTATTGAAAACATATAGGACAAGATTTAAAAGGGGTCAAATCACTGATCATAAAAATTACATGGCAAATATCGAAAATTCCTTAAAAAGCAACATCAAACCGTTTTTCAAGTATGTTAATGATCTTAAATCATCCAATAATTATCCAAAAACCCTTCGTTTTGAAGATCATATAACTTCAGATCCAAATGTCGCAACGAATCTCTTCTGCACATTCTTTAAATCTGTGTACAATACCCCAACGCAAATGCCATCAAGTACTAATCAGCCAACAAATTCTTTTAACAACACACTGGGCAAAATGTCCATACTTAGCTCTGAAATTTATACCAAACTGATCAATTTGGATGTCTCCAAGGGTGCAGGCCCTGACTCTGTTCCTCCAGTTGTGTTGAGAAAATGTGCTTCACATTTAACAAAACCTTTGAGAATGATCTTCAATCAAAGTTTGAAGGAGGGTGTGTTTCCACCCCAATGGAAATTGGCTCACATTACTCCAATACACAAAAGTGGTTCACCTTCTGAAGTTAAAAATTATCGACCCATCTCAATTCTCTCGGCAATTTCCAAAGTCTTTGAATCAATCGTAAAGGATCGGTTGACATATTTTTTAAAACCTTTACTGTTACAACAACAACACGGTTTCATGCGGGATCGTTCCACGACATCCAATTTGTTAATATATTCGGATTTTTTATTTAGTGCAATGGATCAACGCATACAGGTAGACGTGGTCTACACTGATTTTCAGAAGGCCTTTGACAAGGTTGATCACCAACTTCTATTAGAAAAACTTAATAATTGTGGAATAAGTGGTGACCTATTGAGATGGCTAAAGTCTTACTTGACTGATAGACTCATAACGGTTGTATTGAATGGATGTGAATCTGAGGTCCATACGGTCACATCTGGCGTTCCGCAGGGTTCTGTGCTTGGTCCTCTATTGTTTACAATATTTGTTAATGATATTTCACAGTGCTTTTATAACTCACAATTTCTTTTATTTGCTGATGACCTCAAAATTTTCAAAAAATTTGATTCTTGCCGTGATTGTTTGGAACTCCAGGATGACCTAGATAGATTATATGTATACAGTGCCAAAAACAAACTATCCCTTAATTTAGACAAATGCTATACAATTTCATTTACCAAGAATCGTAACAAGATCAATTTTGACTACAAGATTGACTCCCATCAACTTGCTTCTGTTTCTTCTATTCGTGATCTGGGAGTTACGTTTGATTCAAAGCTGCACTTTAATACACATATTGACGAGATAACTTTGGATTGTAACAGAGCACTAGGTTTTATTCTACGTGCCACAAAGAGCTTCAAATGTTAAGATTCAATATTGTTATTGTATACATCCCTTGTACGCTCCAAACTAGAATATTGCTCTGTTATTTGGAATCCGCTCTACAGTAAGTATAAAGTGCAGCTAGAAAAAATTCAAAATAAATGTATCAAGCAGATAGAACGCAGGTTTCGTGTGGATGTTCCTCCAAACAAATTGCCTACACTAGAACAGAGAAGGAATGTGTTGGACTCCTGCACGTTGTATAAGCTGTGTAATTCCATAATTGATGCCCCGCAACTTTTGGAAAAAAATTGTTTTCGTGTTCCGTCTGGTTCACGTTCGCAAAGAGTGTTTTATATGTCAGCTGCAACCACAAATGCGGGTGTCAAGGGACCTTTGGGTAGACTAACAAGTTTTTACGACAATGCACTGTCGGATACCGATATCTTTGGGTTAACTCAGCTTGCGTTCAGGAGGCGGGTACAGATGAAATTATTTTCATCGTCTGTGGTGCACTAGTGAGCCGTGTGATGGGACACCCCCCCCCCATAATTTTGTATTACTGCTAAAGTTGTATATATTATGCATCTGTATAATTTTAAGTATATATGTTTTTGTGTGAATGTGGAATTGACTGTATGTGTGTGCTAGCAAGACGAATGATTGATGTGTGCGTGTGTGTTTGTGTTTTTTATATTAATGAATAAATATTTAGATAATGTAAATTAATTGTGACGCACGGTTTTTGGATGATGACTGAGTGAAATGTTTAATTTTTTTTTCTACCTTGTACATTATATATATAGTGGTTGTCTGTTGTGTTTTCAAGAAATAAATAAATAAATAAATAAAATAAATAAGGATTAATACTTAAATATAAATAAAGAGCTTTTTCTAGCGGCGGCATTTCAATCAAATTTTTAAAAGAAGAGAACACTTTTATTGTGGCATAACTGTAATATTTTAGCCAATGTACAGTGAAGAATAAAATAAATAAACTATGATAATTAGACATAATGCTGTTGCGACATTTTTTGTATTAATAATGATGTGTTCTGCAAAATTGTGGTACATTATTTTATTCTATCATCAATAGTTTTCGTAGCGCACGCGATATAAGGAATATTTTAGGTATTTTTTTTACATTGTTTGAGTTTTAGTGAGGAACCCTATTTTTTTGAAAATATAATATAGCCTATGTCACCGGGGATAGTGTAGCTTCCTTACAGTGAAAGAATTTTTCAAATCGGTTCAGTAGTTTCGGATCTTATTCGACGCAAACAATCAAATCCTTTCTCTTTATAATATTTTATTAGATAATTAATTTATAAAAATGCATTCACTATTTTGTTGCCAAGGCATAAGTCATTATAATAATATAAAACTATAAATGATATTGTTTAGACATGGATAAAAACAACTAACCCATTGGACATTATAGATTTCAGCAGTGCTTTTAATACTGTAGATTTTGACCTACTCATTGCTTCTCCCAAGCGACTCAAAATGCATCTCAATTCTGTATTTCCTGATTCGAGTCGTACTGTCAAAGTGTAAAAGGTAGAACTCAATGTGTTCAATTGCGAAGTGGTGTTGAGTCTGACTGGTTTGATTTGAGGGCGGGTGTGCCACAGGGCGAGTGCTTTCTCCTCTACTGTTCTCGATTTTCATTAGCCCCATCTTGCGACATAATTATTCTCTGTCACTACTATCTATGTATGCCGATGACCTACAAATCTATACTCACTTCAAGTTAGAAGATCTGTTAAGGGCTGTTGATGAAAAGTCAAATTGTCTGCAACAAATTTCTAATTGGGTCACTAAGAACGGCTTGATTCCTACTAAAACACAAACGATGTTTATAGAATCCAAGCTCCTATTCGATCTCTAAACAGAACAGTCTAACGATGTCTTATACATACATTGACTCCACTGTAATCCCTTATTCCAAAACTGCAAAGAATCTTGGTCTCTAACTGGATAGGGAGCTATCTTGGCGTCAATACGTTTAAACTGTTAGGAGGAGATTTTTTAGCACCATGCATAGTTTAAGGAGATTGCAAAGGTTCTTACCCATGAAAATTAAAACTCTTTCGGTCCAGTCTCTTCTGTTTCCAATTCTTGATTTTGCCGATTGCGCCTACGTTGGTTGTAATGCGGAATTACTCATTATACTGGAAAGGTTACAAAATATTTTCTTATGAACTCATTTTCTGTTCATGGTCTGAGACCAAAATTTGATTTCAGTAGTGACAACATTATCTGATAATCTAGGAATTCCTTTATTAGACACGCTATGCTTACTTCCCGATTTGTGTATAGGTGTTATAAAATACTACTTCTAAAATTAAAATTACCTGAGAGAATGATTTCCTATAGAGCACTGAAAATGGCACCGATAACTCCTCCGCGCAACTTATAATAAATGTTCCTTTTTGGTTTTTCTTGCTAAGCCACAAGTTTATTATCAATCTTACCCAACGTAAGTCTGAGAAATATTATAAAAAGAGTTAGAAATAAAAATATAAAAGTTGGATTTTTTTTAAATTTATTTATTCATTCTTAAATTTACATTGATAACAACATACATACATACATACATACCATCATGCCGCTTCCCTCGCGGGGTAGGCAGAAAGGATCGAGCGCCACTTCCTTCTATCCTTGCATAAATCTTTCGCTTCCGTCACTGTCATACAATTCCACCAAATGATAACAACAACATACGTAAATTACATAATAAACATAAAATAAACCTAATATTACAAATGTAACGAATATAAATGCCACCCCTATAGACCATTAAAGGTCACGTGGTCTTGTCTATGGATTTGCTTTTGCTTGGGGGGCAAGCAATCAGATTGCGCAAATCATCCTTGAAGGATGCTATGCCATAAGAGAAAAAAAAAGAAAGTCAGACGACAAAATAATAACAAAATCGACACTGACAGTTTTTTTGATTATTAGGTATCTATTCTTTAGGCGTCCCACCTAATATTACACCGTAAACACTGTGAATGTGTTGTGTTGGGATGCCTGATGCCCCTCAATGATTTTTCTGTGACGTCATCCTTTAATGGTCTATTACACAAATTTTACAAATGTAACGAATATAAACTGAGCAGTGTTAAAACTATTTGCAAACAAAAGCCTTCTTAACTATGTAGTGTTGTAACTAAGTATATGGATAATCTCCAGAGATGTGACGTATTTGAAATAAAAGTATTTAAAATACAAATACAAAATACAAAATACGGATTTGTATTTTGTATTTCAAATACCTTTTTGTAAAAAGTATTTTGTATTTTATTTGAAATACTTTTTTTGAGTATTTTGTATTTTACACAAAATACTTTTACAAAATACCTTTTTATTGTTTGAAACAAAATTCTGCCATTAATTGATATGCGCGTACGCAAGCTTTTTTTGCCAATTTGTTGAATTACAAATACAACGTTTCCATTAGAGTACTCCATGTTTGAGATATACACACATAATAATGATGATTGAAAAAATTATACATGACGCCGTTTAATGATACATGGCCATTTCAAGGGCGCTGTGATTTTTCCTGAATGGTAGCATTTTCAATTTTGTCTGAAGGCAATCTATTCCAGGCAGATGACGCTGCGACTTTGTTTCTTCTTTCTGCAAATTTAGAGGTATTTGCCCTTTTGAGTTCAACGAGTTTAAGAAGCTGAGCACAGCCTTCGCCACACATTTTCGTCAGCGGAACAGCTCAGTGGGTGGTGTGCTGCCTTGTGGACAGTGAGACACAGTTTAAACACCAGTATCTCTAGGACTCTCAGCTAGTGTAGACTTCTTAGTAGTGAAGTTATGTGGCAGCTCTTATTCTCTCTGTAAATGATCCGGAGGCAACATTAACATATTTTTTTTTGTTAGACCTAAAAACAAGAATGGTATTTTTTTTAAGAACATCAAGTAGAAGAAGACGTAGCTACTAATGCCACTCAAACAAACAACCGTAAGAGAGTAAGGTGTTATTTATGTCATCGTAAAAAGGACATGAAAGGTTCCCTAAAGTGTAGCAAGTGCTTACTTTTTATAGATAAAAAACATAGTGCCAAAAATATCACATGTACCTACCAAATGTTAGACTTATAAGAGGAGTTTTGTTTAAGGTTGTTTTTTTTGTTGTTGTTTGAGTTGATCTCAAGAGAAGTTCCTGTTTTTTTTGTTAAATGTTCATATAAGAAAGCGATATAAGTAAATGTTTTTATCTTATTTTTATTTATTTAATGAATAAAAGCTCCTGTAGTTGATACTGTCAAAATAATTAGACAGAAGTTGATTTTGCTAAAAACTATATACCTAGTTTATGGTAAAATGTGTAATAAAAATTGTTAATAGTTTAGTTGATAAGTTGTTTAATAATAAATTAAACGAAAAATTAAA
This sequence comes from Athripsodes cinereus, assembly GCA_947579605.1. Classification (NCBI taxonomy): domain Eukaryota; kingdom Metazoa; phylum Arthropoda; class Insecta; order Trichoptera; family Leptoceridae; genus Athripsodes; species Athripsodes cinereus. The sequence goes on from OX388328.1 coordinate 14,851,850, forward strand.
AATTTGTTGATGGTGTGAATATGATACCTAACAACTCTGTCGGGGTCATTTTTGACCCCCGATTCCAGTTAGGTTGCCTAAAATAGCGATTCCTGCTAAGGGTTAAAAACGTAAAGGGATAAGGAAGAGTCTGGAGCAGTCCTGTATATAATATGATGTTACAGTAGTCCGTACGATTTCAGATTTGGATTATCCATTCTGATTTATTTTGCAGCCCAAGTCAGGAATTCTCTTACCTGCTTGATGATACTCAATCCATTTATGACAATTTTCGGCTTATCTCTTCTAACAACCGTACATTTTGTCATGACTTAATTAATTTTTTTTCTATTTTGACAGTTCTTCCTAAGGCTCATCCTCATTGTCTGCAAGCAATGCTATATCGAATCATGTCAACCCTTTCTCCATTTATGTATACTTTTGTCCAGTTTTTAATTTCTTTTTCATTCATCAATGGTTTAAATATTAAATACTTTTGTCTTACACCTTGTTCAACTATTTGTAAAAAGTATTTTAAAAAGGTATTTTAAAAAAGTATTTTGAAAATACGTATTTTGTATTTTGTATTTAAATACCATTTTGAAAAAGTATTTAGTATTTTGTATTTGAAATACAAAAATTCCAAAGTATTTGTATTTTGTATTTAAATACTTTTTTGAAAGTATTTTGCACATCTCTGATAATCTCTCATCCACCTAACTATAAATAAAGATACACAATAAAATCCCATAGGTCAGAATGGCCTTGATCATAAGAATATCTGGTACGTCCATCAAGTGAGGTCCACATGTATTTGTGGATATCTTCGTGGGGGAACAGAGTTCCTCCTAACAGGAGTCCTGGCAGTGTTGCATATTCAGCGAGACAATAGCCCTTGTTATTCAGCACCCCATGCCATGCAGCGGGTCACTGCCTACTTTGTTATGAAAATCGCTATCACAATGATTCAATTCCTTTTAGAAATATTGGATGTGACAGCTGCCAGAGAGTCATGAAAACTATTTTGACCGTCCCATCCGGATCCTCTGTGGGGGCATAACATTCTAAAGTACGTCCACCGAGAAGATGCAATTGTCCACGTGAACAATTCTGAGAACGTTTAGTACATCCAGGCAAATTTCAATAAAAGGCCGTTTCTTCTACTCCGTATTTTTTAAATAGCTTTTAAATGACTGTACCCTTTTTATAAAGTCACTAACAATCACGCGGTTATAATTAAAAGTTTGCTTTTAAAACCTTATAAAAGGTATTTTCATTGCAATTGTGTAAATTATCTTTCCATATATATTGAAATTACCCTTTCTACTTTTCGTTAAAAAAATATTTACCAACAGATTCAAATACATTGCTTAAACGAAATACATTATATGAAATAGCGGCTACACGGAAAAATCACCTCAATTTATATTGTACATTAGAGATATTTTTTTGTACTTCTTTTCGAATAGATATGTTTTTATTATTTGAGAGTGAATATTAGACACTAGCCGTGTAACCCCATAGAGGTAATTTGGGCGCAAATAAAAAATGAGGTTTCGGCGAAGAATAAAACTTCTTGAGGTTAATATTTTTTTCGAGAATGCGATTCGCAATGTGACAAGTGGAAAATTGGAGCAATTGTTTAAAACACGTGATTAAAGTAGAAAAAATATTTTGGATGTCAGATGGAATGATGGATGATGCTTTCGACCAATTCGTGATAAATGTTGGAAACACGTCCGATTCCTCATCTCTCTGATTAATTGTTTCTTTTTTTTAATTTAGCTGAAATTTTTTTATAAATCTTTTTGTGCTAAATTCCGACATACAGTAATTCCTCAAATTTCTTTTATAAATTAAGATATATGCACTTACAAAGTAAATATATGTTATATGAAAGTAAATATAATATGTTATATGAAAACTGGGCCGATTTAGTTTATAAAATTTGTTATTTTTACTTTAGTTCTATTAATTATTCTATGTTATCACATTTATAATGTTTGTTCGTTTTGCTATAATTATTTTTGTGTTGACACTTTGTTAAGGTGTTTAATTAATTATTCTATGTTATCGTATTAATAATGTTTTTTGTTTTGCTATAAGTATATATATATATTATGTCACGTTGACATGTAAAATGTTTTAATCAATAATTTTATTATCTTTCTAAAATTTTGTTCCATGCATTACTTAAATAACACTTATTCCAATCAGTTACCTGAGTCTGCCCAAAAATAAGCTTCAAAAAATTTAAAATGAAATAATCAAATCATTTAGTAAAATAAGATTTTTTTGTATAGGTACCTATGTATAATCATAAAATTTCGATAAACGGTCCCTCATGTTTCAGTTTGTAATAAATATTTTTTTTAATTCAATAATTTTGTATAATCCAAAGGGTTGTGTATTGACACAGAAAATACATTATAATAAATTACCTATATTGAAAAAAAACATTGTTAAATTTTCACATATAAAAAATCTGAAGCGTTTTCGTCGAGTTATCTCGACATTATTGAGAGCACTACAATAAAGATAATCTTAAAACAGTATGTTTTTTTAATATTACAAAATTACAATATTTTTATTATGCACACTGGGCAATTTCTATCCAGTATCTATTCTGCGAGCGGCCCATCTGATCACGTGAACATCACGCATTTCTAATGTTATTGTCGAGTGCATGGATAGAAAGACTGAAGTATAGTACCGTCAACAAGACTCCCTTCGCCCTGAATGAGGTATCCATAATTAGCTTGTAAGGGATAGGACCCCAGTCAAGAAGCGAGACGGCGACTCATAAGCAGGGCGACACCATATTTGTGTTTTGTCTTCTGACCGGAGTGAATAATGCAATAACTTTACCTTCCTCACCTCTAGCATAATCCAAAAGGCGCACCTCACACACAGTAGATTTATCCCAGTCACCTGTTGTCTTAGCAACAAACAACTCCTTTTTATGGCTTAGCGTACCCAAGTTAAAGGTTTCAATTCTCACGTCATTTAGTTGGTCCAAGTTCTTTAACTTAAAGGTCGTCTCAATGGCGCTGTGAATTCTCCTGAACAGTAACATATAAGTACATTATGCAAAGGCGAGTTTTCTCAAACATTCTGAATCGTTTTACAAGTCAGGTACTAAATTACTGGACCGGTTAAATCTTTACAAACAAACATTACAGACTCAAGTCACTGAATTTCTTCACATAAATATTACACTCAAAAGGTTTTACACCAGTGTGAATCATTTGATATGTCTGCAAACTACTGGAACCTATTTGTTTCATACAAATGATACACTCAGAAGACTTCACCACTGTGAATTCTTTTATGTGTCTGCAAATGACTGGAACGACTAAATTTTTTCGTACAAATTTGACACTAAAAAGGTTTTTCATCACTATGAGTCCTTTTGTGGGATATCAAGTTACTAGAATGTCTAATTTTTTCTAGGTTTTTTTTTCCTAAAAAGTCTAGATTTTTCATTACTGTGAATTCTTTCATGCGTCTGCAAACGAATGGAACTAATAAATGTTTTCATACAAATATTACACTCAAAGGGTTTTTCACCACTGTGAATTCTTTTATGTGTCTGCAAACTACAAGATTGTTTAAATTTTTTCATACAAATATTGCACTTAAAAGGTTTTTCATCACTGTGAACTCTTTCATGCTTCTTTAAATCACTAGAACAAATATATTTTTTCATGCAAATATTACACTCAAAAGGTTTTTCACCACTGTGAATTCTTTTATGCGTCTGCAAATGACTGGAACGACTAAATTTTTTCATACAAATATTACACTCAAAAGGCTTTTCACCACTGTGAATCATTTTATGCTTATTTAAATTACTAGAAGAAATAAACTTTTTCATACAAATATTACACTCGAAAGGTTTTTCACCACTGTGAATCCTTTTATGCGTCTGCAAATGACTGGATCGATTAAAAATTTTCATACAAATATTACACTCAAAAGGTTTTTCACCACTGTGAATCCTTTTATGTGCCTGTAAATTACAAGATTGTTTAAATTTTTTCATACAAATATTGCACTTAAAAGGTTTTTCATCACTGTGAACTCTTTCATGCTTCTTTAAATCACTAGAACAAATATATTTTTTCATGCAAATATTACACTCAAAAGGTTTTTCACCACTGTGAATTCTTTTATGCGTCTGCAAATGACTGGAACGACTAAATTTTTTCATACAAATATTACACTCAAAAGGCTTTTCACCACTGTGAATCATTTTATGCTTATTTAAATTACTAGAAGAAATAAACTTTTTCATACAAATATTACACTCGAAAGGTTTTTCACCACTGTGAATCCTTTTATGCGTCTGCAAATGACTGGATCGATTAAAATTTTTCATACAAATATTACACTCAAAAGGTTTTTCACCACTGTGAATCCTGTTATGCTTCTTTAAATTACTAGAACAAATAAATTGTTTCATACAAATATTACACTCAAAAGGTTTTTCACCACTGTGAATCCTTTTATGTGCCTGTAAATTACTAGATTGATTAAATTTTTTCATACAAATATTGCACTTAAAAGGTTTTTCATCACTGTGAATCCTTTCATGCTTCTTTAAAACACTAGAACAAATATATTTTTTCATGCAAATATTACACTCAAAAGGTTTTTCACCACTGTGAATCCTTTGATGCGTCTGCAAATGACTGGATCGATTAAATTTTTTCATACAAATATTACACTCAAAAGGTTTTTCACCACTGTGAATCCTTTTATGCGTCTGCAAATGTCCGGAACGACTAAATTTTTTCGTACAAATATTACACTCAAAAAGTTTTTCACCACTGTGAATCCTTTCATGCTTCTTTAAATCACTAGAAGAAATAAATTGTTTCATACAAATATTACACTCAAAATGTTTTTCACCACTGTGAACTCTTTTATGTATCTCCAAAGAAGAAAAATTGTAAAATTCTTTCATACAAATTTTACACTTAAAAGTCTTCATATATTTCTTTCCATCCCTCCTAGTCACACTACGAACATTTTTGCGTCTCGTTTCCTTTACATGAGTTTGATTGCTTGGACCTGGCGCATACTCTGTAACTGTAGAAGATGTTCTGGCCACTGTCACATTGTTGGCTCTCTCGCATTCAACTTTTATATCAGGTTCATGTATATCAATATCACCATGTGGAACTGCATATCCAATATCATATCTAGCTTCCTCCTCAGGTTCACGTTTCACTTTGATGTTTGCCAAAAAGTTTTCGATTTCATCTTCCTCCGTGACACATATTTGCATGTCACACAAGACACAGTCATCCTGTGCGCAGTCTGCGAAGTTATGTTCACCAGCACTGGTTCCCTCCATCATGTCTTGTTATCTGAAGCCGGGATACAAAGCTAGTATCAGAATGCACTAATTTAATTGAAATGTATCCGGATGAAATCACTAGGATATTTGTGGGTATACCTACTTAATTAGTATAGGATGAAAATGTCACTTCGTCCTAGTGATGTCAATGTCAATCCGGTACATATTAGACAGTGGCTCCGTAGCCGGCACCGGCTACCAACTTAGTAACCGGCAAAATGCACTGTTTCCGGTTGAGAAATTTGACAGGTCTGATTTGACAATCAATTGTCATTTTTGTTAAAGCGTCTTTCCGGTTTCTCAAAATTCAAATCAAGCCAAGCATGACGCCAGCAGCCATTTTTAAAAGTGACAAAACTTGCGACAGTCTATATTTCTAGATTTATTGAATTAGAATGTGAAAAAATTATTGCTTACATGATTTTGTACATCTTTGTGTTGCTATCAGGTTAAACATAAAATGTGGGGCACAACTGCTAGTACACCCATAATAAGAAATACTGAGCAATAATGCATGGCATCTTTATGCAGAAATTTTGGGTATTTAAAATTGCATAAGAATAATAGCCTACTTAAAATTTTGCAGTACTGTGACTTACTATAGTATAATATTAACAGTGTATATATTGTGCACTTTACTTGTGTATAACATGAATTATACTCGTGTATTGATGATACTTGCCCTAAAAAATGTATTGTCACAAAAAATGTATTTTGCAGTGTACTCCTACATTTAGTGTATATAGAATGTATCGCTGTGAGGATGTATTGGTGGGCAGGATGTATGAATGTAATGTCGATTGTGGTGGTGTACGTGGGTGCATCTACTTAGTATCATGTCATTCATTAGTTGATGAAGTGTCAACTGCTCTCTCTGGTGTGGTAAGCGGACACTACATGCGTTGCAGATTGATCGCATGCTATAAGCGGTGCGAAATTGATGCATATAAATATTGTGTTCCTTTTTGTTTATGTGCACTGTATTCATAATATAATATACTGTTGTCATTGCTTAGTGGGGGGTAGTGGTCCTTCCATGAATCAGATTTATGTGAGAGTGTTTGAGTGCATGACCTACTTTTTTGTTTACCTAAATGTAGAACTATTGTATTTTAAGTTAACGGAGTATGAATTACAAGAGAGCGATAGACACCTTAAGAGATTTATAACAGAATATTGTTCGAACACATGTTTTTGCCTTTCCTTTCATATAACATTTTCTCTATGCTGCATCTCCAACGACAGTTTATGCTGCATTTATTGTTATGGTAGTAGGTTAATGATTAAAATAACATGCTGTATAATACCTGATTGCAGTGTCAACTCTGGATTGGCACATGATTATTGCCGTAATATTAATCTGTCAACTGATTATAATTGTCCGGTAAATTGTGTACCGTGCCTGAATATTTTCTTATATTGTTATTAGGGAATCCAATCCCGCAAAAGCGGGATCCCGTAAATGCGGGATCCCGCACCTATTTTGCGGGATCAGAAATGCGGGATTACTCATGCGGGATCCCGCACTCTTGCGGGACTGAAAAAATGTTTAAGAACGGGCTCAGACGACGTTCTGATTATTTATTAAACCCAGCACAGCCTCAGTTATAAGTTAGTTAACTACTTTGCCTTTGGAACTCGTGACTTTTCTGTAGAATTTGTATGGAAAATAATTTGAGTTTCCAAAATCTAGATGTGATCGCAGCAACAACCGACGGTGCAGCAGTCATGAAGAAAGTTGGGAGATTATTATCAGCGCACCACCAGTTATGCTTTGCACATGGGTTCCAACTCGCTGTTCTTGAAGTTCTATGCAATCAGAGACAAGAAGAAGAAATACAGTCAAGTTGAAGTACTCGAAAAAAGACCGGATGGTGGGAGCGATAATGAAAATGTAGATGATGATGACGAGAAAGGTGATTTTTCGGTAGAGGAAGACATTCAAGAAGGAGATTTGCTACCACAATACAGGTAGATAAGTATTGTCAGACCAATAAATTTTTCAATGAAAATCATTATAACTTTTTCCATTTGTTATTTAAGAGGACTGATTCAAAAAGTCAGGAAAATTATTAAGCTTTTTAGTTCGAAATCTCCAGTAATAAATGATCTTCTGCAAACATATATCAAAGAAGAAATTCTGCAAAAAATTACAGCTGATCCTAGATTGCAGAACGCGCTGGAGCAGTCTCGTATCAATGTTATCGAGGTTTAACTAAGTCAAACAGTGCATATTTAAAGCAGTTATTGATCTTAAACTGACATCATCTTCATTTTCATTCACTGATGAAGAATTTATAACATTGAGTAATATTGAACGAGCTTTAGAGCCAGTGAAGCTTGCTGTAAATGTCTTATGCTGCGAGGACGCAACATTAATTACTGCAAAAACTACATTATGTTTCATGATACGCAAACTGGATCGACAAAATACCAGGTTAAGCCAGGAACTTGTAGTGTCGCTATCTTGCTAAAATTAGTTAGTTAACTACTTTTCCTGTCTATAAAATAACGCCGCACATCAATGACTGTCGTGTCGCTGTGCTTAGAAGGTCCTAACAAATATCTAGAAAAAGATTCAGGATCTACAAATGTGGTGGACGATCCATTCTTTTATCCAAGCAAAGTTACACTTAGAACTGAAATGAAGTGTTTAATCGAGAGACTGCTGTCAGACTCGCAGGTATAACCTGAAACTCATAACCAACAAGTTGATGACAATGGCGATGAAGAAGACACGCCTTTATCGAATCTATTGAATGATTAGCCTTCGCCTATACTAGAAGATGAATAAGAGCACAGTCTCCGTACAGAATGGGTAGCCGAGTAATATAAAGTCAATTCCACCAACAAGTGTGGAAGCTGAGGGTGATTTTTCCGCCGCCGATTATTTATGCAACAAGATAAGATCAAATCTAAAAGATGAAACGTTACATACTTTATTATTTCTTAGAAAGTATTATCAGAAAAAACTATTTTTTTATGCCTCTAAACTAATAAATATGTCCAATTGTCAATACAAATTACAGATCTATAAGGAGAACTGTTAAATAATGTATAATATCGTTCCTTATAAGAAGCTGATTATTTATGGATACCTCTAAAACATAATTATTTCCACTTGTTAATTAGTAAAATGAGTAATAAATCTGCATACCTAATAATAAAAAAAGTATTAAAATTAACTCGTCTTTATTTAATATATTTTTTAAATTACTGAGTACCTACTTGAAACAATTTTTTTATTAAAAAATCTCAATCCCGCAAATCCCGCGGGATCCGCGGGACTGACGACCCCAATCCCGCAGGCTTGCGGGATCGCGATTTTGATGCGGGATTGGATTCCCTAATTGTTATGATTATGAAACTAATGCTATATTAATGTGCTCTATTGTTTATGATAATTATAATGTATTTATGATGACGCTGAAACGGTATTATTTTGTGGTATATGGAGTCAAATATTACACTGAAAGAATGCGAAGAACGAATTATTATACCAATACACTGCGTTGTCTCTCTCACTACGATGCGTATAGAGCTAAGCGCCTTCTCACTCTTTTACTTGTGTATTGCTGTGTTAATGAAGTAATTGCTTATAGTATTGGTAAATCCAGTTCTTTTTCAGTAATCGGTACTTGAGACATCGTTCTTCAAAACAATTCGTTCTTAGTATTCGTTCTCGTTCGTGGAATTTGTCACGCGATTTTCACCTTAGTCTCTTTGAAAATAAAATATTTTAAAGGCCTTTTTCCCAAAAGACGACACGAAGATTTAAATCCTTAAATCTCGTTTGTGATATATGTCACGCGATTTTAAACCTTAGTCTCTTTGTAAATAGAGTATTCTAATTTTTACCAAAACAACTTCACAAAGATTTAAATCTTTGAATCATGTTTGTTACATTTGACACGCGATATAAAACCTTAATTCCTTTGAAAATAGAATACTCCAATGGCGTTTTTTTCAAAATAATAACACGTAGATTTAAATCCAAGAATCTCGTTCTCAACGTTTGACACGCAATATGAAACCTTAGTATCTTTGAAAATAGAGTATCTTAAGGTTTTTTTTCCAAAAAAAAACACACACGAAGATTTAAATCTCGTTCGTGACTTTATTTGCCACGCGATGTTAAACCTTAGTTTCTTTGAAAATATAGTACTTTAATGTAATTTTTCCCAAAAGAACGAAAAAGACCGAACAGATTTGGCATTGAGGATTTAGTTCTTCGAGTTAAGTTGAAGAACGAATACATAAAAACGAATACTCAGATTCTGAACAATACTAATTGCTTACCTGTTTGACATTGTTTATAATGTTTATTCCTTTAAGATCTCTTATAACAGAATATACTCACATATTGCCCTATACTGAAGTTACCTAAATATTACATTGTAGAACTCCATAATTATGTAAATAATGCTGGCAGGGGCAAAACATAAAAAAATAAGACAAGGTGTGGAGCTCAGCCCAGTAAACAATCATCCAGGATATGTGGGTCATGCTCAGAATACGTTGAACTTACATCACTTCAGACACTAGGAAATTATGCAGACCCACCCAAATACAACGCGGAGATCGAGAAGCAATAAGGGACTTTGGAAGGTTAGCGTGCTCTACTGAGCAAGGTACACACATACTCTCTTTACCGGGATCAGGTATATGGAAGAAGACTGCTTAGCCCTATAATTATAATCTCTGCCAAACTGTAGAAAAAGACTATAAGAAGACGGCACTCCGTTCCAAAAAGGCTTCAAGTTGACAGCAACAAAATGTAATCTTTGACAGCAGCACAAAACTTTTTTTTTATTATTGACGATCATGTCTACTGTTTCTAGCTAGCACTATGCAAGGTTACCATATGGTAAAAATCTATGCCCAGCTATTTCAATTTATTTTCAAGGCAAACAATAAATTAAAATATCAATATTAAATTTTAGAAGAGTATAATTATCAAAAAGCTGATCGTAGTAATTATAAAGGAATATCCACCTAGTGTCTTAGAAGTGTCTTAGAAGGATTTTGGATGTCAGATGGTATGAACATGAACATGTTACAAATGATGCTGTGCGCCGGCGCACCCAGCAGAGACCTGTAATCTCCGTAATACAAGAGAGGAGAGACGATGGTCCTGGCTGGGACATGTTTTGAGAATGCCCAATGATAGTTGGCCAAAAAGAGCACTGTTTTTCCGTCCGCAGGGGTTCCGTCGGCCCGGGCGTCCCTCTTTCACAATACACCGTTCCTATGACAACGATATCAGAGCGCAAGGAATGTCGTGGGAAGAGGTGACGCAATTGGCACAGAGACGCTCTGAATGGAGGAGGCTGGTTTCTGCCCTGTGCTCCCGAGAGGAGCGTTGAGGGCGATGAATGAATGAATGAATCCACCTAGTACTAAAATGTGCTAGGATAAAAAGTTATAGGTTCCTGAAATAAAACCAATTGTTATAAATCTTTTTAATCGATCCTATGTAAATAAAGATTATGTAGGAAATAATACATATACCTGCATAGTATTAGATTAATAATTCCTGTGATGACATTTCATTAATAAAAGATTTTAGAAATTTTTATTTGCTTTTTATAATGGTCCTTTTTAAAAAATATATATTTGATTATAGACAATGCCATGCGGAAAGTCGACCATTAAGTCAGAATCAAGTTAATATGTGTACCATCCATTACCAAGTAGATAAATTGATTTTAGAATCATTATACTTTTATCGTTTCGAACGTTCACGATAAATTTGTCAACTTATACATTTTTGTTTTGCTTTTTTTGTCGTTAGTCCGTTTTTGAACATGGCTAGCCATTATCGTCACGGATCGTTTTGGTTCTTATATTTCAAAATTATATTTAATATGTATTTTGGTTATTAAGCTAATGAGTTATAATAAGTACCTTTTGAATGTTAAAACGGATTTCATGGATGAATTTTAATGTATATAAGGATTGGTGTTGACTAAATGCGACTCAGTCGACGTCAACTAGCAGTTGTTATTCTGATATTACAATAATTTATTATTGATTAAATATTTGACACCGTATAAAATATTTTACTAAATGTTCTGGATTTTACGTAACACTAAACATTTCAGTACTTTATCCGGGATAAATGATTATTTAATATTATAATTTGACATAGATATGTACTTACAGATACTATATATTCACAATTTTGAGTACCTATCGCATGTTTCTAATTAACTTTTATTCGACAATATTAGTGTTTCAACATATTTTCCATTTCTTACGATCAAAATAATGTGACCTCTATTTTAATTAACCTTCACTAAAAATAACAATCCGGCATTACTTATCCTAGACATTATTTATATAGGTCCCTAAAGTAATGTATGAACATAAATCGAAAGAATTAATGCTTGTTTATAACAAAATTGTTATGCGTATGATGTAAAAAAGATCACAATCACTAGAGAATGGGTGCATTGCCTTAAAAAAGAAGACGTAATACGTAAAATAAATTAAAATACAACCATTACCTCTTTAGAAAATAAATTTATTGTCTATGGTTTTCATAAACTAAATGTATTGTCTATGTCATGAAATATATAGTTATTATTGTCTATGACCACTGCCGGTTACGAAGTTGGTAGCTGGTGCCGGCTACCGAGGCAGCCCCTACATATTATATTATTATAGTATACCTATATTATAGTATTTTTTTGTATTCGGTATATCGGACGGGTAATGCTCAGGATCCGTCGGTAGTCAGTACCGATTGATACAGACAGTATACCGACCGATGTACCCGGCATACCCGAAGAAAAGGAAGAAAAGGACTTTTAAGGATATGATAGGCTTGGGAATGAGAAGACATGGGATAACGCTCTCTGGGCTTGCCAATTACGCGTTTTTCGGAATGGGTTAGGATTTGTGTGATTGACAGCACTTACGTGCAACGAAGGTTTGTTTGGAATTGGATCCTTGCATCTTGGATTGCTCGATTTTGACCACGGGGCGAGGGTTTTTGGGCGAGGAGGATGTCCTCCACCCAGGATTCGGAGGCAACCAAAACCACCCTGCAATCAATAACAAACGGCCCTGCCTATTCTGTTTGATCAGTTCCCTGAGCTAGCTACCTGAGTGACTAAGCCAAGATAAAAACCCCGGACATCTGGGTAAAAAGTCTTGGCAGGCGACCAAAACCACCCTGCAATCAATAACAAACGGCCCTGCCTATTCTGTTTGATCAGTTCCCTGAGCTAGCTACCTGAGTGACTAAGCCAAGATAAAAACCCCGGACATCTGGGTAAAAAGTCTTGGCTGTCTATCGATTGTGCTTGATTACTTAAGATACTTGATTTTAATTACCTACTTAATCTACCCTTCCTGTAGGAGGAGGGGGGCTGTCTTAATTATGTCACTTATCTCTAGTCTTAACTATTTTATTTAAGATGATTGACTTAAGTAGCATTCACATTACTTCACTTTGGATGATCATCCAGAGTGTCAGGGTCAAACCTGTTCATCGAAAGTGAACACGTCTGTTCACATTTGTTCATCCTATGCTTACACTGCCATGTCAACACTCGCACTCATGTTGTATGTAGTTTGACGTATTTTCGTATAAAAATAATTAAACAAATTCAAAAATGAAAAATAACACTTAAAATAAATTAATATAGCTCTCGACTGCATAATAGTTTTGTACATGATTCTGACATTCAATACAAATTCATAGAGAATAAAACAAATAATAAGATGATATTTGTTTATGGTCGTTTCAGTGAAAGGTCCTTTCATCGAAATTAATGACGAGTGGTAATCTCTTTCCTCCGTCATCGCTAGTGATCACTATTGATGAAACGCCTGTTCACACTTGTTCATCTTGGAGGATCATCCGTAGTGATCACTGAAAGTGAACGTATGTGAACGACCCTTAAAGGGCATACTAGGGCATACATACTAGGGCACTGTTTCGTTCACACTCGCGCTGCTGTCACAGGTGTGCATATCTGGTTGGTGATCAACAGAGATGTGCAAAATACTTCCAAAAAAGTATTTAAATACAAAATACAATTACTTTTGAATTTTTGTATTTCAAATACAAAATACTAAATACTTTTTCAAAATAGTATTTAAACACAAAATACAAAATACGTATTTTCAAAATACTTTTTTAAAATACCTTTTTTAAATACTTTTTACAAATAGTCGAACAAGGTGTAAGACAAAAGTATTTAATATTTAAACCATTGATGAATGAAAAAGAAATTAAAAACTGGACAAAAGTATACATAAATGGAGAAAGGGTTGACATGATTCGATATAGCATTGCTTGCAGACAATTGAAGAATGCCATTGATGAATGAAAAACTGGACAAGAGAGTATACATAAATGGAGAAAGGGTTGACATGATTCGATATAGAATTGCTTGCAGACAATGAGGATGAGCCTTAGGAAGAACTGTCAAAATAGAAAAAAAAAATTAAGTCATGACAAAATGTACGGTTGTTAGAAGAGATAAGCCGAAAATTGTCATAAATGGATTGAGTATCATCAAGCAGGTAAGAGAATTCCTGACTTGGGCTGCAAAATAAATCAGAATGGATAATCCAAATCTGAAATCGTACGGACTGCTGTAACATCATATTATATATAGGACTGCTCCAGAGTCCAGACTCTTCCTTATCCCTTTACGTTTTTAACCCTTAGCAGGAATCGCTATTTTAGGCAACGTAACTGGAATTGGGGGTCAAAAATGACCCCAACAGAGTTGTTAGGTATCATATTCACACCATCAACATATTTTAAATTTTTCGTTTAATTTATTAATAAACAACTTATCAACTAAACTATTAACAATTTTTATTACACATTTTACCATAAACTAGGTATATAGTTTTTAGCAAAATCAACTTCTGTCTAATTATTTTGACAGTATCAACTACAGGAGCTTTTATTCATTAAATAAATAAAAATAACATAAAAACATTTACTTTTATCGCTTTCTTATATGAACATTTAACAAAAAAACAGGAACTCTTGAGATCAACTCAAACAACAACAAAAAAAACAACCTAAAACAAAACTCCTCTTATAAGTCTAACATTTGGTAGGTACATGTGATATTTTTGGCACTATGTTTTTTATCTATAAAAAGTAAGCACTTGCTACACTTTAGGGAACCTTTCAGGTCCTTTTTACGATGACATAAATAACACCTTACTCTCTTACGGTTGTTTGTTTGAGTGGCATTAGTAGCTACGTCTTCTTCTACTTGATGTTCTTAAAAAAAAATACCATTCTTGTTTTTAGGTCTAACAAAAAAAAATTATGTTGTTTTGTACAAAAAGCATGACTAATTCGATGCCAATTTTTTTTTTTATATATTTAGTTCTCTTTAGACGCTTTTCTGGCTTTCACGCCTTCCAAAAAACGTAACAAAAATACAACCATTCCCGGACTCGGGGGTCATTTTTGACCCCACATGTGTACATACCTCCACTTCTAGAAATATTAGAGCGACGCAAGTTCGTCACCAGCTGCACCCCATGACGTTATGAGATTACGTAAGCGCCCAAGATTGCAGGGCCTAAGTCTTCAAAGTTATTACTTAGAATTGTGTCGTTGGGGTCATTTTTGACCCCCGATTCCAGCTAAGGGTTAATGTTGCCTCCGGATCATTTACAGAGAGAATAAGAGCTGCCACATAACTTCACTACAAAGAAGTTAGCTGATAGTCCTAGAGATACTGGTGTTTAAACTGTGTCTCACTGTCCACAAGGCAGCACACCACCCACTGAGCTGTTCCGCTGACGAAAATGTGTGGCGAAGGCTGTGCTCAGCTTCTTAAACTCGTTGAACTCAAAAGGGCAAATACCTCTAAATTTGCAGAAAGAAGAAACAAAGTCGCAGCGTCATCTGCCTGGAATAGATTGCCTTCAGTCAAAATTGAAAATGCTACCATTCAGGAGAAATCACAGCGCCCCTGAAATGGCCATGGATAATTAAACGGCGTCATGTATAATTTTTTCAATCATCATTATTATGTGTCTATATCTCAAACATGGAGTACTCTAATGGAAACGTTGTATTTGTAATTCAACAAATTGGCAAAAAAAGCTTGCGTACGCGCATATCAATTAATGGCAGAATTTTGTTTCAAACAATAAAAAGGTATTTTGTAAAAGTATTTTGTGTAAAATACAAAATACTCAAAAAAAGTATTTCAAATAAAATACAAAATACTTTTTACAAAAAGGTATTTGAAATACAAAATACAAATACCTACGTATTTTGTATTTGTATTTTAAATACTTTTATTTCAAATACGTCACATCTCTGGGTATAACCAATCAATTGTTAATTAGAAAAAGGCTGTTAACCTTAAAATATGAAGAAACGGAAACCACCGTGCGCGAATTTCTAATAATATTTGATAAGCTTATAAGGGAATTGAAAGAATCGGGTGTAGAACCATCCAAAGGCGAAGTAGAAAGCTACCTACTGATTTCCATGCCGCCGAAGTTTAACCACATCATTTCGGCAATAGAAACTATGAATCCCGAAAACATAAGCATTGAAATCATAAAAAGGCGTCTATTGGATGAGGAAACGAAAAGCGATTTTAAGGAAGAAAATCAGCCCAAAAGAAGTGTAGAATCGTTTACAGCTAATAGTAGCAAGAAGACTTTCCCATACACTTGATACAACTGCGGAAAAAAGGACACAAGAAAAGTGAATGTAAATTCAAAAGAACATATAAGCAGAAACCATTCAATATTGAAAACAAATATAGTGGAAATGCAGATGGAGAAAGTTTTAGTTTTGTGTGTAATTCAGAGTGTTTAGTGAATCTAAAAAAAAGTGGGGTTATGTTCATCGCGGATTCCGGCGCGACAGATCATTTAGTAGGTAAATTATATAAATTTACTAACACATGTTGAAGAATTAGAAAACCCAATAGAAATCAACACAGCAAAACAAGGGGAAAAATTAATTGCATCAAAGAAGGGTAGAGCGATATTTAAAAATTTAACGCTAAATAATGTATTATTTGTAGAGGACCTGAGATTCAATCTTTTGTCGCTGATTAAAGCAGAAAGCGCAGAATTTAAGATAACGATGCAAAATAACAAGTTGTTGATAACCAAAGGAAGTAAATTAGTCTTAGAAGGATTTAAAGAAAACAATTTGTATAAAGTGTTTTTACAACAAGAACAGAAAATATGTCAAGCTAGCCCCGCATATTGCATTAATAATAATATGTTATTATGGCATAGAAGAATGAGTCATGCAGCAGAAAATAAAATTAAAATCTTGACAAAGAAAGGATATATTGAAGTAAAGAAGAATGATCGAGAAATTGACATAATCTGTCAACCGTGTATAAAAGGAAAACAAACAAGTGTTTCAAAAAAATACGTTTGAAACGACAGAACCCCTTCAAGTAATACATTCAGATGTGTGTGGTCCATTCGACATAAAAACTCATGATGATAAAAGGTACTTTATAACTTTTATTGATGACTTTTCATCATTTAGTAGTGTATTTTTAATGGAAAGAAAGAATGAAAGCTTCAAATACTTTAAGTTCTTTGTTGAGATGGCAGAAGCACGTTTCAACAGGAAAATCACAACTTTGAGATGTGATAACGGAACAGAGTATAAAAATAAAGAATTTATGTCATTTTGTAATGATAGAGGCATTAAAATAGATTTTACAATGGTCTACTCCCCAGAACAAAACGGGAAGGCAGAAAGGTTTAACAGAACAATAGTAGAAAAGGCTAGGACTTTATTAGCAGAATCTGGACTCGAAAAGGACACGTGGGGAGAAGCAATTTACTGTGCAAATTATGTTAACAACAGATTGCCAAATATAAATGAGGAAATACCAGCAGAAATTTGGTTCAAAAGGCCCCCAAATTATAAAAAACTTAGAGTGTTTGGTTGTACAGCGTACACTCATATACCCAAAGAACATAGAAGTGGAAAATTTTCAGAGAAATCACAAACACTGGTTATGGTGGGTTACTGTGATAACGGATACAAGCTATGGAATCCAAGAAAAAGATAAATACTACATTCCAGAGATGTGATATTTAATGAAACTACCATTGAAGAAAGAAAAAACAGAACACAGCAAATTCAAGAAATTAATATGGATAGTGAAGTATCATCAAATGATACAGAATCTGAAGATGAAGATAAAGGAGGAGAAAAGGGTGCAGATCAAAATCAAGAAAGACCATCTAGAACAAAATATCCACCTTTGAGATTACAAGACTATGAGACATATCATGTTGCTCTTCTCGGAGAAAATTTCTTAGATATTGAACCAAAGACACGACGAGAAGCGTTACAAACAGATGACAAAGAAATATGGGAAAAAGCAATTAAAGATGAACTTGAGTCTCACGAGAAACATCAGACATGGAGTATAGTTTTTATGATATATTTTTAGGAAGTTATATTTTTTATGATATATTTTTAGGAAGTTTATAATCATTATCATTTTTAAGAGATTTATAATCATTGTTTGAAATTATTTGCTAGTACTACATTACAGCTACATTGTTTTTTCACTTGACTGTTTTCTTTTTGTTATGTTATGTTATGTTATGTTTGTAAAGGCTGGTTCAGCCGTTTATTATTGTAAATAAATAAATAAATAGTTAAAAAACCAGAAGGTATGAAAGTCATAAATAGTCGCTGGGTATTTAAGAAGAAAAATAATAATATATATAAAGCTAGATTGGTAGCAAAAGGTTTCGAGACAGCAAACTATGAAGAAACTTATGCACCAGTTGGGAAATTATCTACTCTAAGAACATTATTATGTCTCGCAAATAAACAACGTATGCTCATAAAACAAATGGATGTTAAAACAGCTTTTCTCCATGGAATTTTGAAAGAAGAAATCAGGAGGTAATTTTCAAAAGTGGTCAAGTCACACAGTAGAGTTTTTTGACATATTAATACCTTTTTTTAGTACGTATATTAATCTACAACTCCTAATAATCAAAACAAGCCATCGGCATCAAGAAATAGGGTAAAATTGGTTCGTAATATCCCCTTCACTTTCAAAATTTGTCATGTCTTAGTGGTGTCACATTCAAATTTAGTCAAGTCAAAATAAACCAATCAAATAGCTCAAAATATCCGCCATTTTGTTTTTTTCTGATACTTCAAAATTAACAGTCGCGTGCGCATTTCGCTCCTCAAAATAATAAAATTTTCGAGTCAAAGGTGATTTACGAGTTTATAAAAATGGAAAAATATGTAAATGAAGTACCTCCTAATTAAGCGAGAAAAAGACTGAGGTCACCAAGTGGATCTAAGAGGGAGAAATTGAGAAAAATAAGGTTAGTGTTTTGTATGGAATTGACAGTACATTTGTCAGGGTTGTCACATTCCTATGTTATTTATACCGCCAAATGTGTTTTATACAGATCTAAACATACCCATGTGACGGTCCGTAATGCTTTTTTTTTATTTATACGGACTTCCATGGTCATTTTGAAAAGAATACTTTTAAGTAGAACATTTTTGTTATTGTGCGGTTTTTGTTAAAAAAAGTTTTGTTTAGAAAAAAAAACGGACGATTTTATCATATAAAACTATTGTCAAATTGCCGTATTTGCGCAAAATTAATTGTTTTTGACCGCTGGTCCGTAGCTTTTTCGCCTTTGTTTTATTTATAACTAGGATTTAATGAACATACAATTATTTGAAAATAGCCCATCGATGTAAATATTTAGTACAGCGTATAATATATTTTTAGGTATTCTGCAAAGCAGGGGCTATGTAATAATCCTTGTGGACACAATAATTCCAAATTTAATTGTGCTATATTAACACCTCAGGATATAAGGGAATTCAACAATAAATTTTATGCCATTCCATCAAAACTTTCTCAGGATGATTTCATTATTAAATACTGTAATGCAAATTCACCGAACAGAAGACGACCGCGTAGTGGACAAGGAAATAAAAAAAACGTAACCATTACGTACAATGTTAAAAAATGCAACGGCAGTGTGATTCCTGTTTGCAGAGAAACATTTTTGAAGATATTACAAATTAAAAAGGGAAGGGTTCGAGGTGTGGTATCCAGATTTGTTACAACAAGCAATATGAGCAAAGAAAATCGAGGTGGTGATCACAAATCGGGGAAAAACATAGAACTAAAACACCAAATTATTACATTCATTAAGAAATTCAAGGGCGTAGAGTCCCATTACTGTCGCTCCAAAAGCAGAAGGACCTATTTACCATCAGAACTGAGTGTCAATGAATTGTTCAGAATGTTCCAATGTGAAAATACTAATGTCAATTGCAAAGCATCGTATTTCCGAAGAATATTTAATACAAACTTCAACATTAGCTTTAGTCACCCAAGGAGCGATATGTGTTCCACGTGTTTACACATAAAAGAAAATATTAAAATTGAAAAAGATACTGAGAAGATAAGCAATTTAAAAATACAATTAGATGTACATATTAAACGTTCTAAAGCATATTACGAAATGCTAAATGAAAATGATAAAACAATCTTAATTCTGTCTTTTGATTCGCAAAAAAATTAGGTTCTTCCGAAATTACCTGATCAAGCGACGTACTACTCGAGACAAATATACATGTATAATTTTACCATTGTAATGAAAACAGAAAACAATAATTTAACGAAAGCTAATGTTTTTATATACGCATGGACAGAAAATATTCAAAATAAGGGTTCAAACCAAGTTGCCAGTGCTCTTTTTCATTGTTTGGAGAACTATATATCATTTACAGGGATTAAAACTGTTCGACTTATGGCTGATGGATGCGGAGGCCAGAACAAAAATTCAATAGTAATCGGAATGGCCTCCAAATGGCTAGTTAGTCATGCACCTGCAACAGTCAAAAAAATCGAAATGATTTATCCTGAAAATGGGCACTCTTTTTTACCTGCGGACAGGGTGTTTGGAATCATCGAAAAGGATATAAAAAAAATTAACACGATTTTGACACCAGATGATTATTACCATATATTTAGGAAATACGGCACTCTTACTCATCTTGGCATAGATTTTCCAATTTTAGATTGGAAAGTAGGAATAAAATCCATTCTAAAAGAAACAAAGGACCTGCATTTCAAAATAACCGAATGTAAGAGGTTCGTTATAAGCAGAATGAAAAAAAAATTAAAAGAAGTTGTGATCAGAGGAGAGAAATTTTTTAGGTCAGATGTGGGAGTCAAGCGCTCTATCACTCTATCGAATAGAGTGGCATATATCAACCCGCACACTTTATCAAACGGGGTGTCCATTTCTGATGCCAAAATAAAGGATGTAAAAAATCTTCTCTTCAAACATTTTGGTCAAGAATGGCATATTTTAGAAAATTTGTTATTTTATAATAACATAATATCTCAGAATGAAATTACAGAGAGTAGTTTGGACAATGATGTCGACGAATGCATACATTATGAAGAAGAAATTGTAACGACTGATTTGTTAGTTTAATTTGCATAGATATCTGTAATGTATCTACTACCATGTTTAAGCGTGTCTTTCAATTGTATTTTTATTTCAAAAATAAATACTTACATACATTGTGAAGAACGCGTTTTGTTTTGTAAAGTGACAACCCTATTTATTTTAGTAGCATGCAAAAGTAGTCATGTCCCATGAACTTTTGTTCAAAAATAGTCAAGTCCATGGTTAATATTCAAATTTAGTCATGTCCAATAAAAAAATGTGTTTTTTGGTCATAATATTTATAAATCTTACAGGTTTTTTATAAAATATGTATATTATTACAACAACTTACAACACACTTGAATCTTCGCTATAAGAATGCATTCCAAAATTGCAATATAGAAATACCTAAATTTCTCATTTTACATTTTTGTGACTTGACCATTATTGAAAATTACCTCCTGTTAATATACATGCATCTTTCAGAAGATATGAAAAACGAAAAATATGTTTGTAAACTTAACAAATCCTTGTATGGTCTGAAACAAAGTCCACGTTGTTGGAATGATTCATTTCATGAATTTATTTGTGACGAAGGACTGGTATGTTCAAATTATGATAGTTGTTTATATATCAGTAATGAAAAAGGTTTATATTTATTTGTGTACGTGGATGATATATTGATATTTTCTAAAAATGAGTGTGAAATTGAACAACTACAGTGCAAATTAAAGAATAAATTTGAGATGATGAATCTTGGCGAAGTGAAAAAGTTTCTGGGTATTAAAATAGACAGGAACTATAAAAATGAAGAATTGAAACTACATCAGAGTGAATATTTATACAGAAAGTGCTTACAAGATTTGGTATGGAAAATTGTAATGGAATTTCAACTCCATGTGAAATTGGATTAAAACTTGAGAAGACAGAAGAATTCACATGTACTTTACCTTTTAGAGAATTGATTGGCTGTCTTATCTATTTATGTATATGTACTAGATCTGATTTAGCATTCACAGTTAATTATTTCAGTAGATTTCAGAATAATGCCTCAAATGAACATTATGTTTATTTGAAAAGAGTGTTGCGTTATTTAAAAGAAACATCCCAGCATGGCATCATTTACAAGAATAGAGACTATAAATATGTTGCAAAAGGTTTTTGTGATGCAGATTGGGCAGGTGATTGTCTAGACAGGAAATCAGTTTCAGGCTATTGTGTATTTTTGTTTGATAATATTATTTCTTGGTCTACTCAGAAACAAAAGACAGTATCATTGTCAACTGCAGAAGCAGAGTATATTGCACTCAGCAATATTTCTTGTGAAATAGTATGGTTTAAGGGTTTATTAAATGATTTGAAAATAGATTGTGGAAGCATCACCATTTTTGAAGATAATCAATCCTGTATACATTTGGCCAAGAATAGAGAAAATAGTAGACGTGTGAAACATATAGACATTAAGCATCACTTTGTAAGAAACCTAGTGGAGGATGGAATTGTAAGTTTAGAGAAAATTGGAACATCAGAACAGATTGCTGACATCTTTACAAAGTCACTTTGCAAACCAACGTTTGAATATTTGAGAAGTTTATTATGTATAGAAACATGAAATAAAGAAAAATCATTGTTGAGGAGGAGTGTTGAAAGAATGTGTGCAACACTAATTTATCTATGGTCTTGTCACTTGTCTTGTGTTAACAGAAGATTAAAGAGGTTATAAAGAGGCGTGTAACTCTGTGTTTCATTTACTAAATATAGAAAGAGTCAAGAATAAATCAACAGTTTATTTATTTATTTATTCTTAAATTTACATTGATAACATTTACATACATAAATTACATTAAATATACATAATTAATATGCACAGGATAAACTTATCGCAAAGGCGCCACCTCTATTAACACAAATGTAACGAATATAAACTGATGAGCAGTGTTAAAACTATTTGCACAACAAAAGCCTTCTAAACTATGTAGTGTTGTAACTAAGTACATGGATAATCTCTCATCCACCTAACTATAAATAAAAATACACAAAAAAATCCCATAGGTCAGAATGGCCTTGATCATAAGAATATCTGGTACGTCCATCAAGTGAGGTCCACATGTATTTGTGGGGAAACAGAGTTCCTCCTATCAGGAGTCCTGGCAGTGTTGCATATTCAGCGAGACAAAGCCCTTGTTATTCGGCACCTCATGCCATGCAGCGGGTCACTGCCTACTTTTTTATGAAAATCGCTATCACAATGATCCAATTCCTTTTAGAAATATTGGATGTGACAGCTGCCTGAGAGTCATGAAAACTGTTTTTGACCGTCCCATCCGGATCCTCTGTGGGGGCATAACATTCTAGTACCGTCAACAAGACTCCCTTCGCCCTGAATGAGGTATCCATAATTAGCTTGTAAGGGATAGGACCCCAGTCAAGAAGCAAGACGGCGACTCATAAGCAGGGCGACACCATATTTGTGTTTTGTCTTCTGACCGGAGTGAATAATGCAATAACTTAACCTTCCTCACCTCTAGCATAATCCAAAAGGCGCGCCTCACACTCAGTAGATTTATCCCAGTCACCTGGTTGTCTTAGCAACAAACAACTCCTTTTTATGGCTTAGCGTACCCAAGTTGAAGGTTTCAATTCTCACGTCATTTAGTTGGTCCAAGTTATTTAACTTTAAGGTCGTCTCAATGGCGCTGTGAATTCTCCTGAACAGTAATACCTACAATATGCAAAGGCGAGTTTTCTCAAACATTCTGAATCCTTTTATAAGTTACTAAATTACTGGACCGGTTAAATCTTTACAAACAAACATTACAGACTCAAGTAACTGAATTTCTTCACATAAATATTACACTCAAACGGTTTTACACCAGTGTGAATCTTTTGATATGTCTGCAAACTACTGGAATCTATTTGTTTCAAACAATTGATACACTCAGAAGAGTTCACTACTGTGAATTCTTTTATGTGTCTGCAAATTACTGGAACGACTAAATTTTTTCGTACAAATTTGACACTCAAAAGATTTTTCATTACTATGAGTCCTTTTGTGGGATATCAAGTTACTAGACTGTCTTCTTGACTGGGATAGGACCCCAGTCAAGAAGCGAGACGGCGACTCATAAGCAGGGCGCCACCATATTTATGTTTTGTCTTCTGACCGGAGTGAATAATCAGAGATGTGCAAAATACTTCCAAAAAAGTATTTAAATACAAAATACAAATACTTTTGAATTTTTGTATTTCAAATACAAAATACTAAATACTTTTTCAAAATGGTATTTAAATACAAAATACAAAATACTTTTTTAAAATACCTTTTTAAAATACTTTTTACAAATAGTCGAACAAGGTGTAAGACAAAAGTATTTAATATTTAAACCATTGATGAATGAAAAAGAAATTAAAAACTGGACAAAAGTATACATAAATGGAGAAAGGGTTGACATGATTAGATATAGCATTGCTTGCAGACGATTGATGAATAATAAATAAATAAATAATAATAAATAAATAAATAAAGCTTTATTGGCATCAATATTTATAAAGTGTACATGTTTTTGGTCCAAAAAACTACCAAAAGGCGGGCTTATCGCATAAGCGATTTCTTCCAGCCAACCCGAAGAAATAAAAAATAAAAAAAAAAAAAAAAAAAAAAACAATAGAAAAAAACTATAGATTAAAGTATACCATTGATGAATGAAAAACTGGACAAAAGTATACATAAATGGAAAAAGGGTTGACATGATTCGATATATCATTGCTAGCAGACAATGAGGATGAGCCTTAGGAAGAACTGTCAAAATAGAAAAAAAAAATTAAGTCATGACAAAATGTACCGTTGTTAGAAGAGATAAGCCGAAAATTGTCATAAATGGATTGAGTATCATCAAGCGGGTAAGAGAATTCCTGACTTGGGTTGCAAAATAAATCAGAATGGATAATCCAAATCTGAAATCGTATGGACTACTGTAACATCATATTATATACAGGACTGCTCCAGACTCTTCCTTATCCTCTTCAGATGGTTTTTAATGTTGCCTCCGGATCATTTACAGAGAGAATAAGAGCTGCCACATAACTTCACTACTAAGAAGTCTACACTAACTGTGACTCCTAGAGATAGTGGTGTTAAAACTGTGTCTCACTGTCCACAAGGCAGCACACCACCCACTGAGCTGTTCCGCTGACGAAAATGTATGGCGAAGGCTGCGACCAACTTCTTAAACTCGTTGAATTCAAAAGGGCAAATACCTCTAAATTTGCAGAAAGAAGAAACAGAGTCGCAGCGTCATCTGCCTGGAATAGATTGCCTTCAGACAAAATTGAAAATGCTACCATTCAGGAGAAATCACAGCGCCCTTGAAATGCCCATGAAACATTAAACGGCGTCATGTATAATTTGTTCAATCATCATTATTATGTGTAGTGGGTCAGGCCGTAGATTTTGCCACAAAGTGACATAAAATGTTTCATAGAATCTATGTAACGATAACACAAACGTTACACAAAAAAGTTACAATTGTAAAGCTAAGTTTTCATAAGTTAAATTCACAGAGAGAAAAATAGAACAATGCGTGATTAAAATCAGTAATGCATATTTATTATTTTTTATGTTATTATTGTAGTTACGGATACATAGTAAGCTACAGCTACTATGTAAATATTGTAATATTTAGTATGATCACGGATAAAGAGATTAGTGATATTATTAGGTTGTTACATTTTTTTTTATCTTTTTTTATTCAATTTACTTTCAACATTTATTTTCGATATGTCGAACGCCTTGATGCATCTTCTTTAACACATAATGGGCCTGGTAATTTTTTTTCAAAATTGCGATCATATCATACTATTGAAGAATCGTCAGTATTACGCCAAGAAAATCTTCCTTTGCCTTTATTGCGTAAAAAAATACCTTGTAACTATTATGCTTATTAATTTCTGTAATCTGCCCAATATAGTGCATAGCTCTATTTTCCGAATTAAATTTTACGACTACGTAGCTATTTTCTACAACTTTTTGTTGACCCGTTATGTCTGTATTCGCATAGCTATTTGTTAATGAAAGTGTTAGATGTAAACTGAACTTTAGTGATGATTTTATGTAACGTTACATTAATTTTTGTGTAACGTGTTACATAAGCGTTACATAAACTCAATATTTTGGTATTTTATCAATGAAAACAAATGTATTTCTAGCTAAAATCACCATCACATGATTTCTTT
This sequence comes from Athripsodes cinereus, assembly GCA_947579605.1. Classification (NCBI taxonomy): domain Eukaryota; kingdom Metazoa; phylum Arthropoda; class Insecta; order Trichoptera; family Leptoceridae; genus Athripsodes; species Athripsodes cinereus. The sequence continues at coordinate 14,877,867 of OX388328.1, forward strand.
AATCTTTAACTATAGTTTGCAATATAATTTTGATAAGAATGTGTCTTATTTACAATGATATCTTCAAAAACAATCTCCGTAACGACGTGACGATGCCCGACCGCACCGACAAACAATTAGATTACTCTAACAAAATAGCAGCTGATGCATGGACCACTGCATGACATTTTTCTTTGGTGTTATCACCAGATAAAAATTATTCTACCACATGATTTTATGCAAATAAAAGTTCTCAAATTCCGTTACATAAAATCAAAAACCGGTACATCAGCATAAAACTTTATATTATATAATGAAGTAAGCAATTATTTACATACCTATAATAATATATAAAAAATAAGCCAATTTAATGATGGTTTTGGAAAAGTTTTTATTATGATTGTAGGCATAATGACAACTTCAAAATATTAAGTAAATCTGTCCTACGCAGTAGAGGAGACACGCGATTATTTGCGAAAATCGATGCGAAATTATATTGTGTAGTTTGTTTATACTCGTACAATATGTTTCAATATTCAATTATTAAAAAATCTCTATATACCATAAGGAATAAAATATCTTAAGGAGACACGAGATATGAAAAAAAAAGTGGCAAAATCTACGGCCAGACTGACCCGTGTATATCTCAAACATGGAGTACTCTAATGGAAACGTTGTATTTGTAATTCAACAAATTGGCAAAAAAAGCTTGCGTACGCGCATATCAATAATTAATGGCAGAATTTTGTTTCAAACAATAAAAAGTTATTTTGTAAAAGTATTTTGTGTAAAATACAAAATACTCAAAAAAAGTATTTCAAATAAAATACAAAATACTTTTTACAAAAAGGTATTTGAAATACAAAATACAAATACGTATTTTGTATTTGTATTTGAAATACTTTTATTTCAAATACGTCACATCTCTGTGAATAATGCAATAACTTTACCTTCCTCACCTCTAGCATAATCCAAAAGGCGCACCTCACACACTCAGTAGATTTATCCCAGTCACCTGGTTGTCTTAGCAACAAACAACTCCTTTTTATGGCTTAGCGTCCCCAAGTTGAAGGTTTCAAATCCCACGTCATTTAGTTGGTCCAAGTTATTTAACTTTAAGGTCGTCTCAATGGCGCTGTGAATTCTCCTGAACAGTAATACCTACAATATGCAAAGGCGAGTTTTCTCAAACATTCTGAATCGTTTTACAAGTCAGGTACTAAATTACTGGACCGGTTAAATCTTTACAAACAAACATTACAGACTCAAGTCACTGAATTTCTTCATATAAATATTACACTCAAAAGGTTTTACACCAGTGTGAATCATTTGATATGTCTGCAAACTACTGGAACCTATTTGTTTCATACAAATGATACACTCAGAAGACTTCACCACTGTGAATTCTTTTATGTGTCTGCAAATGACTGGAACGACTAAATTTTTTCGTACAAATTTGACACTAAAAAGGTTTTTCACCACTGTGAATCATTTTATGCCTCTTTAAAATACTAAAAAATATTACACTCAAAAGGTTATTCACCACTATGAATCCTTCTATGTACCTGCAAATTACTAGATCGATTAAATTTTTTCATACAGATATTTCACTCGAAAGGTTTTTCACCACTATGAATATTTTTATGTATCTTCAAAGAATTAGAGTGATTAAATTTTTTTAAACAAATATTACACTCAAAAGGTTTTTCACCACTGTGAATCCTTTTATGTGTCTGCAAACTACTAGACTGATTAAATTTTTTCATACAAATACTACACTCAAAAGGTTTTTCACCACTGTGAATTCTGTTATGTTTCTGCAAATTACTAGAACAATTAAATTTTTTCATACAAATATTACATTCAAAAGGTTTTTCACCACTATGAATCCTTTTATGTATTTGCAAATTACTTGATCGATTAACTTTTTTCATACAAATATTACACTCAAAAGGTTTTTCGCCACTGTGAATCTTTTTATGTCTCTGCAAATTATGAGATTGTTTAAATTTTTTCATACAAATATTACACTCAAAAGGTTTTTCACCACTGTGAATCCTTTTATGTGCCTGTAAACTAGTAGATTGATTAAATTTTTTCATACAAATATTACACTCGAAAGGTTTTTCACCACTGTGAATCATTTTATGTGTCTTCAAAGAAAAAGAGTGCTTAAATTTTTTCATACAAATATTACACTCAAAAGGTTTTTCACCACTGTGAATCATTTTATGTGTCTGCAAATTACTAGATTGTTTAAATTTTTCCATACAAATATTACACTCAAAAGGTTTTTCGCCACTGTGAATCTTTTTATGTCTCTGCAAATTATGAGATTGATTAAATTTTTTCATACAAATATTACACTCAAAAGGTTTTTCACCACTGTGAATCCTTTTATGTGCCTGTAAACTAGTAGATTGATTAAATTTTTTCATACAAATATTACACTCGAAAGGTTTTTCACCACTGTGAATCATTTTATGTGTCTTCAAAGAAAAAGAGTGCTTAAATTTTTTCATACAAATATTACACTCAAAAGGTTTTTCACCACTGTGAATCATTTTATGTGTCTGCAAATTACTAGATCGTTTAAATTTTTTCATACAAATATTACACTCAAAAGTCTTCATATATTTCTTTCCATCACTCCTAGTCACACTACGAACATTTTTGCGTCTCGTTTCCTTTACATGAGTTTGATTACTTGCACCTGGTGCATACTCTGTAACTGTAGAAGATGTACTGGCCACTGTCACATTGTTGGCTCTCTCGCATTCAACTTTTATATCAGGTTCATGTATATCAATATCACCATGTGGAACTGCATATCCAATGTCATATTTTGCTTCCTCCACAGGTTCACGTTTCACTTTGATGTTCGCCAAAAAGTTTTCGATTTCATCATCCTCCGTGACACATATTTGCATGTCACACAAGACACAGTCATCCTGTGAGCAGTCTGCGAAGTTATGTTCACCAGCACTGGTTCCCTCCATCATGTCTTGTTATCTGAAGCCGGGATACAAAGCTAGTATCAGAATGCATTAATTTAATTGAAATGTATCCGGATGAAGTCACTAGGATATTTGTGCACCCACCTAATTAGTATAGGATGGAAATGTCACTTCGTCCTAGTGATGTCAATCCGGTACATATTCGTTATTTACTGTCTCGTTACATTTTGCTTTCGGTATACCGGGCGGGTAATTCTCAGGTCAATACCGATCGGTACGTATGTTGAGGTGTATTATGTAGTCACAGAATTCCATACAGAACATTATTATTATATTTTATGTCTGTAAATAAAATATAAAAATCTATGTCTGCACTACTTATTTCCTATTTTCACCGATTACCTATTTTCGGTTTATTACTAGATGTATCCATGTGAAAAATGTTATTAGTGCGTATGGACATATGAGTATACTGAGATATTTTCTTTTCTGACTTGCTGAGGATTATTTTACTAAATTATTATTCAATCTTATTAAGGTAATGTACAGCTGATTACAGTCACACATTTTCAAGAAATTATAAAACGCCAGGTTTTATAATATTATGATAGTTATAATTATATTTGAACATGTAATATAATATTTGAATAAGATGTAATACTTGGATAATGGATATTATGTTATTTCTAACGTATATATTTTTTCATTATGCAGATGCCGATTATATTTGTTTAAAGCTATTGCAAATAACATAAAAACCAATTTAATAAAATTGTATATCGCGAAGAGCCCGGCAATGAATTGGTCTACCACTCTCTCCTGTTAATTTTTGAGTGTCCTGTAAAATGCAGTTGTTCAAAAAAAAGAACACATTTTACATGTAAAATCCAGCGATGAGGTTTGCCACCCATCGTGAATGTCTATAGTTCTTTGGCACAAAGACGACAGCACGCATGTTTTTAGGATATGCCACACATTTGTGGGATATGCCGTGATGGTAAACTATTAGAAATCTTTTATTAATTAATTTGTACAATAGACCATTAAAGGATGACGTCACAGAAAAATTATTGAGGGGCATCAGGCATCCCAACACAACACATTCACAGTGTTTACGGTGTAATATTAGGTGGGACGCCTAAAGAATAGATACCTAATAATCAAAAAAACTGTCAGTGTCGATTTTGTTATTATTTTGTTGTCTGACTTTCTTTTTTTTCTCTTATGGCATAACATCCTACAAGGATGATTTGCGCAATCTGATTGCTTGCCCCCCAAGCAAAAGCAAATCCATAGACAAGACCACGTAACCTTTAATGGTCTATTGATCTAGCACAAACAAGATATAAGTAGGTACCTACTTAAGGGTCGTTCACATACGTTCACTTTCAGTGATCACTCCGGATGATCCTCCAAGATAAACAAGTGTGAACAGGCGTTTCATCAATAGTGATCACTAGCGATGACGGAGGAAAGAGATTACCACTCGTCATAATTTCGATGAAAGGTCCTTTCACTGATTCATCTTATTATTTGTTTTATTCTCTATGAATTTGTATTGAATGTCAGAATCATGTACAAAATTATTACGCAGTCGAGAGCTATACCTATTAATTTATTTTAAGTGTTATTTTTCATTTTTGAATTTTTTTAATTATTTTTATAGGAAAATACGTCAAACTACATACAACATGAGTGAGAGTGTAGACATGGCAGTGAAAGCATAGGATGAACAAATGTGAACAGACGTGTTCACTTTCGATGAACAGGTTTGACCCTGACACTCTGGATGATCATCCAAAGTGAAGTAATGTGAATGCTACTTTACTTACATAATATATCTATACGAGTATCCATAAGCATAAATACAGGTATAAATATTTAATGCGAAGAATAGTGCAGTTAGGTACATAATATGTAAAAAATAATGCGTTGGTTCTAGGTATTATAAATAGTTCCGTATATACTTGACGTGTGATTGCTGTGCTGATGATTCAAAAATATAAATCTCCCTACCTACTAATAAATTAATATCTATTTTTCCGCTATCCAACTAACTCACTAACTATACCTACGTAAATTCCTTCTTCATCAGTGTGGCGAAATCGTGTTTGTCTTCCCGCCTTTAGTAATTAAACATTGTACCTATTTATAATACACCTAGTACCTATTATACATGTACACATTTCGACCTATGGTGAAACTATTTATAATATACCTAGTACCTATTATACATGTACACATTTCGACCTATGGTGAAACTATTTATAATATACCTAGTACCTATTATACATGTACACATTTCGACCTATGGTGAAACTATTTATAATATACCTAGTACCTATTATACATGTACACATTTCGACGTATGGTGAAATCAAAAAGAGAACGTGGATCACGTGGGCATTTTTCTGTGCTATCAAAACCTTGTGGAGGGGGTGGTCACAGAGCGGGGAGGACATGCGCAGTAGCGACCCCTGCGCGAGCGCCCCTTACTACCATCTACCAAGTCAGTACTTCTGGTCTTCATCATCTGAACTTCATCGGAACAACATCGACTCTGGTGGACCACTAAGCAGTACTGTCCCCAACAATAATAACGAGAGGCGACTTCTGGAAATACACGATATAGACACTCTCTGCAATACCATCCTCAGCCGAGGCAGAGTCTGAAGCAACCACCAACAGATTCCGTAATAGATTCCCGATTAATTTTGAAACCATACAAATTCATGCTCATGCTTTTTCTTTTTGTTTTGTCTTTAGAATATATTTACTTTTTTTGTTAAACCTGTACTCATGTTTTATTTCTCAGCCATCTCATTCTTCCGATCCATGTCAATTGGCGCCTCAACTGTGGGGTCGTTCCAGTAAGCGAGTTGGAGAATCCACGACCCGTTACACTAATATTATTGTCTTTTCAGAGTAGTTTTAGTATACATTATATTTTAAAAGTACATTATGTTATGTGTATTTACTGATTTGAACATATTCAATTGAAATTTTTCTTATGCTTGGTTAATTTATATGGTATAATTGCATATTCCTTTTGTTATAAATTAAAAATATTTACGTTTGTGTGCATAAAAACAACCCAAATGTTAACATTAACTACGAAATTACTATAATAGTATGACGTCCCTTATTCGTATTGATATATTGCGATATTATTGCGCAATACTTGTTTTAAGTAGTGAATGAATCGTATTAGCGTAAACGTTTGTATAACGAAATTGATTACAAGGTCATTGCAACGATGGAATAAAATAATTTGCGCAACCATATTTATAAAATTTAGGTTTTACTTAGAATGGAGTTTTTCAACCATATTTTTTCTCTATTATTATGTACCTGTGTTGATATATATTATTTCTATGTTGAATTTTATTGACAATTATTATGATGTATTATTTTGTGTTGTTGAAACTTTTTGAATTTCAAAATGGTTGTGCAATTTTGTTACGTAGATCACTCCCATTGAAATTATTGCTGTTATAAATTGTAATATTTGATGCCACTGGAAGCATACCTATTTGAATTATTATTGGAAAAATACGTCTGCGAAAAATAAAGAAAAGAATCGGAAAACAACATGATTGTTTTGTTTTGTAGGAGATAGGTTTTTGGATTGTTTCTAGTATTTGAAATTTATTATATTTTCATCGTACATGAGTTGGACAGCTGAAACGGTTGTGTCAGTCGTGGAGTTTTGGTTGAACCTTCAGGTTATTCTTGCGACTATTTGGTTGTTATATCATTGAATTCGTCATCCTAAAGATATATTTATAACTATACTTATAGCAGGAATGGCACTAGCATATTATTTTTTGATTACATACAATGCAAAATTTTAAGTATGGCTATGGATAATATACATATACTAGGAACTGGATTTTTCTTTATTATGTTGTTTGTGATTGCTAAATTAGTGGATGTATTTAAACCCAAAACGGCATCTGAGAACTCCGTACCTTTACCATCATCGAGTTCAATACCTAACTTATCTCAGGGTTCAACCCACCCATTCCACCATCGGCTCCTTCACTCACACCCACAGTCCCAAAGGTACCGAAACGAGAAAAGGAAGAAAACCCTTACAATACATATCCTATTGAACGAACATGCTCCGGCATACATATGGGATGGGATGATACCTTTTCAGGTCGGCCTGAACAGAATCTAGAAGAGTTTTTACGTAGGGGAGAAAGTTATTTCTTGACCAGAGGCATATACGGGGAACAACGTGTTAAGGAGGCTCTTAGTCGGCTGGGAGGGGAAGCGAAATCTTGGTGGAATCATCTGGGATGCAATGGCTGCGAATGGGAGTTTTTTAAAAACATTTTGTTAAGTCGTTATGGAGTGAACGATGCGTACGGCTCCTTGGTGTCCAACTTTTATGGTGATCACCAGCATACAAACGAGAGCGGCTCGTTATTCTTAGAACGAAAACGTGCTTTATATAACAGATTATACGCAATCGAAGTTACACCGGATGTATGTAGAAATATTGTAAATATGATGTCACCCCGTTACAGAGACTTAGTAGTGGCGTCGGGAAAGTATGAGTTTAAAGATGTCGAAGATATGGTCAGGAGAATGGACTTTCCCTCGGGTATAGTATTTACTACTCCGAATAGAGAGTCTACGCCTCGAACCGAGCGACTTCCCCGATGTCAATATTGTCCAGGACGACATTTTAACAAAGATTGTGAGGAAAGGAATAGGTATTTGCTGTCTTTAAACGTGTCCCGCCCGAGAGGGGTAGCCGGCCATCTTGCTCGGGCTTAAGAAGTAATCGAAACGGCGTTTTTAACAATACAACCACGGAAAGTTCAATAGTAACTAGAGTGCGAACAGATATATTATCTAGTACAGACTCACGCACATATCACAGAGATGTAAGTACACTTATAGATTCTGCGGCTTCCCATAATATAATTCATAAATCATTAATAAAAGATTCTCCAATACGATGTGATGTAGAAAATTTATATACAGGGGCTGCAACTGGTAGATTACATGTGGATGGTGAAATCATATTAAATATTTGTATAGCGGGAGTCAAGATGCCGGTAAAGTTTTTAGTAGTTGACTCAGTTAGAGAAAAATTAATCTTGGGATATAAGTGGTTGAAGTCGCAGGGCGCGGTTATAGATTTTATGAGAAATACTTTACATTTTGGCCTCGAATCTAGATCAACAGTACATTTGGTTCCTATGAAATGTCAGGAAAATATTGGGGAAGTAAAGTTTCCGGACATAAGTAAATTAAACCAGAGTGAAAGGGAGGACGTTCTTCGTGTTCTGAAAGAATTCAAAGACCTTTTTACTCCTTATGCAGGTCCGGCCCCACTCACACCGCATAATATTAGGGTCAAGCATAATACACCTATTAGAGTTTCCCCTTATCGTATGTCAGACAACAAAAAAAGAGTTTTGTATAAAAAAATAGAAGAAATGTTAGCAGATGGTGTCATAGAACCGAGTAAGTCGCTATATAATTTTCCTATAATTTTAGTACCGAAAAAGGATACGGGTGATTACCGACTATGTATAGATTTCCGTAAATTGAATGAAGTTTCTGAAAATGAACCTTCCGTACTTCCCGTCATTCAAGAAACCCTTAAAGATTTGGGAGGGGCAAAGTATTTTTCGTGCATTGATCTGAAATCCGGGTATTGGCAGGTCCCTTTAAGCGTGACATCTAGGAATCTCACAGGTTTTACTTGCCCTGATGGTGCTACCTATCACTTTAAGGTTTTGCCCTTCGGTCTGAAGGGGGCTCCAGCGTGTTTCCAGCGTCTTATGACTCAGGAAGTATTGGCAGGATACATACGGGAGTTTTGTATAGTCTACTTGGACGATATTGTTATTTTTTCTCCAGATTGGGAAAGTCACTTGCGGCATTTAAAATTAGTTCTAGAACGTTTACAACAATTCAACCTACGTTGCGCTCCTGATAAGTGTCAGATTGGCAAGACTGAAGTTGAGTATTTAGGACATATTGTTTCAGCGGATGGTAATCGTCCCAAAGAGTCGTATGGAACTTCGATTGCGTGCTCTCAACCTCCACGGACTCGAAAAGAATTAAGAAAATTCCTTGGTTTATGTAATTGGGTGCGAGAGTATGTGCCAAAATTTTCCGAAATCGCCGCTCCGCTGACTGACTTACTGAGCACCAAGAAAAGTTTCAAATGGACAGATGATGCGGAAACGGCTATGATCAATATAAAACGTGCTATTTCATTACCACTTAAACTCTCTCGACCGGATTTTTCACGACGTTTTATTTTACAAACCGATGCGAGTCAATTAGGAGTGGGAGCCGTACTATACCAACTCAGGGAAGATGGGAGTAAAGATATAATTTCATACGCTAGTTCCCGATTTAATGATGCGGAAAGAAAATGGCATTCAAATGAACAAGAAGCCATGGCCGTTGTATGGGCGATAAAGAGATATCGCCCATATCTTGAATCCGGACGTTTTCTGTTGCGCACCGATAACCGGGCCGTTACCTGGATGATGAAGGTTAAAAACGAAAAGGCGAAATTTACGAGATGGGCTCTATTGCTTCAGGAGTTTGACTTCGAAATTGAACATTGCCCAGGTAGCGCTAACGAATTACCTGACTGTTTATCTAGAAATCCACAGGAAGAAGAGGTAGGAGTTAGCGTGGTGGAGCCAGCCGTGTACTTACAAATTGATGCGGACGAGTCAACGGTTGTGCCTGACGTAAATCTTCCGGATGGGCCCGAGAGGAATCTTGTCGATTCAATACGTCAGAACCAAACGACTGATAAAAAAGTCACGGAAATACTTCATAAGCTTAGGCGTAAGTCATTGCGTTCTTATAAACCCACCACCCCGGCGCAGGAGAAGTACCTTTCAAAATTTATGTTGAAAAATCATTATTTGTGGTATAAAGAACAGGATACGGCACGTGTAGTTGTTCCCCAAGCGAATCAGACAGAAGTAATAAAATATTATCACGACAGTAATGTGGCAAATCACCCGGGAATAAAAGAGACATTAAGGGCTATTCAAAGAAACTATTATTGGGCAGGCATGAATCAGGACGTAAGACAATACGTCAGAAGGTGTCTGGTATGTCTCAGAGCTCGAGGTCGCCCAACAAGGCCGTTGGCACCTCAAGGAGCCTGTCAAGCAAAATTTCCTTTCGAGATAATTGCCCTTGATTTGATGGGTAACTATCCCACGTCCACGAGAGGTAATAAGGCCATATTAGTAGTCACTGATATGTATACACGGTGGGTCGAAGCATTTGCGTTACGTTCCACAAAAGCCCACATATTAATTAGAAAACTCGAAACGGAAATATTCCCTCGTTTTGGCTACCCACGCGTGTTGTTGACGGATAATGGTGCGCAGTTCGGGCATAGAGCCTGGAAGGTGGCTCTTCGTCGGTGGCAATGTATACATTGGACTACGTCCATATATCATCCACGCAGCAATGTAACGGAAAGACGAAACCAGGAGATTAAAAAGGCATTAAGAATACGCTTGCAGAATAACCCACATCGCTATTGGGAAGACTACCTTAATGAGATTCTCGGTTCCCTTCGAACTCGACAGAATGAGGCCATAGGGTGCACTCCAAGCCACGCCCTATTTGGCCTAGAAACCAAACGTCCAGGGGAATGGAAATTGGGCACTGTATCTGACTCGGTTACCCCTGATCAGCGGGATCGTGGGGTCATAGACGAGGTTATGCGGAAGAATCAGGAGAAATATAGTCGGACGTACGCCCCTGAGTCACATGCCGTGTCCCGTTTTCAGACGGGGCAAGAAGTGATGACTAGGGAACACCCATTGTCGAATAAAGCTGCAGGGTTCCACGCGGGATTTGCACCGAAATGGAGTGGTCCCCATAATATTCTTTTCCCAGTGGGCCGGGGTCACGTGTACTGGGTGGAGAAGAATGGGAAACCCATCAAAATCCATTCTGACGATCTCAGGCTAGTTCCTGAAGAATCTGAAAATTCTGGTGCAATGTAAACAGTTAAAAGTAACTCTTAGAATATTATATTAAGTAGTTTTATATATTAGTATGTAGTACGTAGTAAGTAGATATTAACATTGATGTAGATAATGTGTGTAAATAATCTGAATATACCTTCATGAATAAGTTTTTTTTTTGAATACCTGAAGCCAATAAAAAAAATTGTGCTATGTATTATAATGTGTAAATTAAACCTATATGATTTGTATATAATAATATGAAAATGATAAAATATCAAAATTGAGAGTATATTATCCTGGACACTGGGGGGAATTCTGACATTGTAAATATTGTCTGAATTTGTCGCAGTAGTTTAGAAAATAATACAGTGATTATTGGGCGATGCCTAGGTATATTATTAAAAAAAAAAAATGTAATGTTAATTATTGATATTAAAGATAAAATTGTGTAAAATTGTGAAATGAAAAATAATACTGTTCTGTTGCCAGTTATATTATAGAAAAAAATATATATGTTATAAAAATATGTAATATCGTATTGACTATAATACGACGAGGAATGTTGATTCTCTTTTGATTGTTTGGGTGAAAGTTAGTTATAATATTATGTGATATTTTGAGTTATCTAGATATGCCTATTGATTTCTCGAGATGTGAGTGTGTTGTTTGCAGAATGTTCTGGTTTCTTAGTATGTTTATTTGTGAAATTTTACGTGTCTTTAGAATTCAGAAACTTACGATTAATCTTCATGCTTATTTTCATTCATTACTTCTATTGGTTTGAGGATTTACCCAATTAAAAAAAAAAAAAAAAAAAAAATTCTCTGGCGCCCTTCTTTATATATAGTTATGTAATAATGTAACACAATTTCATATTTTCAGTAATAATGTAACACAATTCCATATATTTGTAATAATGTAACACAATTTCATATTTTTGAATCAACTGGGGGTGGGCGAGATTGACGTGTGATTGCTGTGCTGATGATTCAAAAATATAAATCTCCCTACCTACTAATAAATTAATATCTATTTTTCCGCTATCCAACTAACTCACTAACTATACCTACGTAAATTCCTTCTTCATCAGTGTGGCGAAATCGTGTTTGTCTTCCCGCCTTTAGTAATTATACATTGTACCTATTTATAATATACCTAGTACCTATTATACATGTACACATTTCGACCTATGGTGAAACTATTTATAATATACCTAGTACATATTATACATGTACACATTTCGACCTATGGTGAAACTATTTATAATATACCTAGTACCTATTATACATGTACACATTTCGACCTATGGTGAAACTATTTATAATATACCTAGTACCTATTATACATGTACACATTTCGACGTATGGTGAAATCAAAAAGAGAACGTGGATCACGTGGGCATTTTTCTGTGCTATCAAAACCTTGTGGAGGGGGTGGTCACAGAGCGGGGAGGACATGCGCAGTAGCGACCCCTGCGCGAGCGCCCCTTACTACCATCTACCAAGTCAGTACTTCTGGTCTTCATCATCTGAACTTCATCGGAACAACATCGACTCTGGCGGACCACTAAGCAGTACTGTCCCCAACAATAATAACGAGAGGCGACTTCTGGAAATACACGATATAGACACTCTCTGCAATACCATCCTCAGCCGAGGCAGAGTCTGAAGCAACCACCAACAGATTCCGTAATAGATTCCCGATTAATTTTGAAACCATACAAATTCATGCTCATGCTTTTTCTTTTTGTTTTGTCTTTAGAATATATTTACTTTTTTTGTTAAACCTGTACTCATGTTTTATTTCTCAGCCATCTCATTCTTCCGATCCATGTCATACTTCATATTAACTTCACGCCGGAAACAAACACGACCCCACCTACCCCTGGACACCTTCACTGTAAATCCTAACGAACTTTTATATTATTATTGTTTTATTCAGTATAGGTACATCAGCACCTGATGATGCGAACTCGGAGTCCGCGAAACCGGTCGTGCGTTTGTCATACTCAACAGTAAAATATAAATTCTATCGTATGAGTAGTAGCTAGTCATGATAATTAACTTTACCGGGAACTCCACGGGTTACTGATATAACTTATGTAATAAAAAAAGTCCTTATAAACAAGGAGTTGAAGATCTACCAATTTTTCCATGGAATCTGGTGAATCCATTCTTCGCGTGGTTATTCAGTTTTAGGAAATACAAAAGTACCTACTTCTGGAACCATTCTTACAACATTTACGCGACATGTCGAATAAAACTGAAAATTAAAAAAATGTATCGAGGTTAGAAATATTTGACTGTGAGATTAAACGACATAAAACGCAGTAAACTGACACTTTTAGATTAATTCACTTACACTTTGATTTCCTTTATTGCAGACTGTTTATTTATAGCGGTCCGCCACGGCTTCGCAAGGGTAAATAGGTATTTAAAAAAATTAATTAAGTTTTCATACAGATCTTTAAAAAAACAAACAACTACTACTATACCATCACGGCATATCCCACAAGTGGGGTAGCCAGCAGATCAGCTGCATGTAAGAAACATGCAAGCTGTCCTCTCCGTGCCAACATAAAATCTGTGCAAAGATGGCAAAACACGATATGTCACTTATTACAAATTTTACAGGAGAGCAATTTTAAATTTTGGATGCCTCTATCAAATCAGAATCTAAATGAATTAACCTTAAATTTGACCACAGCCTGTAAAAAACAGTTATTTTTTATTATTATTTAGGCATTCCACCCAATTCTGAGTGATTTTGCCGTAATAAAAACAAATTAATAAACAAAACTGCAAAATAACATCCTACCGCAACTACGCATTAGAAGCGAGCATAAAAATAAAAAATGTTACAACGCAACTAATTGGTACTTATAATACTTATCTATATAGTGGCTATCTATATACATGTGAATACAAATTATTTTTATTCCAAAATAATATCAATTTGTAGGGACGAATTTTTAAAGCAGTTTACTATCCATGTTGTAGCTATCTATATATATGGGAATACAAATTATTTTCATTCTAAAATAATATCAATTTGTAGGGACGGATTCTCAAATCAGTTTATTGTTTCCTTTCAAAAACTTTGCAATACTTTTATGAACACTACTGTTATTTAAACACAAGAGATACTGCATGTTTATAGGAAATGAAGTACTGTGTTGTCGGATCTCACTTATAAATTGTTCCCGATTCAACAGCGAACACTCAAAAAATATATGATTCACTGTCTCCTCTTCGGCTCCACATTCGCACGCGGGCGAGTTAATGACCTTGATTTTAAACAAGTGAGATGCGACCGAACAATGTCCGATTCTCAGCCGGCATATTAAAGAAATATCGACTTTCGATAATTTTCCTTCAGCATACCACGGTGAAGTAGGAATTGTATACTGGATATTTTTATAACGAAGCCCTTTGCAAGAAGATTGCCAAACATTGAACCATTCTTGTTTTAGTTTTGACTCGTAATCGTGTAAATATTCATTCCTAGGACGCTGGTATCTTTGAGGATCAGATCCTGTTAAGCAAGCGCTCTTAGCTAATTGGTCAGCTTTCTCATTTCCACCAATGCCCGCATGTGAAGGGATCCACACAATTGCAATCTGCAAACCCTTGGTCATCGCATTAAATAGCAATTCTTTGATTGTCCAGAACAAGTAATCACAGGGGTCATAATTGCCATTACTATCCAGTTTCATAACAAGACTAAGCGAGTCAGTAAAAATAACAGATTTTTCTATACTAAGATTGATTATCTCACTTATAGCCTCTCTAAGTGCAATACACTCCGCTGTAAATACTGAAGAATTTTTGGGAAGGCGAAATTTGGACTCGATTTTGAGATCAGGTATGTAAAAAGCTGCTCCACAACCAATCTGAGGATATTTAGACCCATCTGTATATACCGATACGGAATCTGGCCATCTACGGGAAATTTCGGACATAAACAAATTGTGAACTATGGACTCACCGTAATTCTCAGTGGTCGAGCGATCAATATCTATTGTTGTACAAATTACTGGGTGATAAGCTATCGTTTCGAACGGAATTGAGTACATCTGAATGTGAAAATCATTTCTAGTAATATTGAGGGAAGTGATCTCCTGTAAAGTGAGACACATATTTGAAATAGGCTTGGCTCGGAGGGCTACATGAGAGGATTGTATTTCCATGAGAGCAGTGAGTCCATTCCATAGTGGGTGTGAGGAATCATTGTACCTTTTTAATAAAAATTTGAAGGTCAATGATTTTCTTCGCAGATTCAAAGGCATTTCTGCGCATTCTACCTGCAATGTATCGACGGGTGAGGACTTCATCGCCCCTAAAATCATACGCAGACACTTGGATTGGATTCTTTGCAGTTTCAACTCGAGGTATTTTGGTAGAGGATCAAGAATTTGGCAACCATAATCCAAGTGACTGCGCACCAGAGAAATATACAGGGTTTTCATGGTAATGGGATGTGAACCCCACCAGACTCTGGAAATGGCTCTAAGGACATTTATTCCCTTTTCGCATTTCGTTACTATGTGCTCCACGTATATGTTCCAATTAAGTTTTCTATGAAAAATAACTCCCAAAAATTTTACAGATTCGCTCGCAGGAATCAATGTATTGTCGAGATGGATAGATACGTTAGGGATCCTGTGTTTTTTTGAGAAAATCACTACTTGACTTTTCGATGGGGACAAGCTCATGCCATTTTCCTTAAGCCATGTATTCATTGTATTCAAGCCTTCCTGAAGCCTAGCTACTGCAGTGGGAATAGAAATGTCTGAAGAATACACGACAAAATCATCCGCATATTGAAGAATGGAACAGGAGTTTGGTACAAATGATTGTAAGTCAGCAGTATAAATATTAAATAAGATTGGACTTAGCACGCTGCCCTGCGGAAGTCCTTTATAGACGTTTCTCTCCATCATTCCCTGAGGAGATTCCAACTGAATTTGACGTTCGGACATTATATTGAAAATCAAGAAGGACAAATTGGAAGGGATTCCCATACTTAGTAATTTAGATTTTACCAGTGGAAGAAGTACGTTATCATATGCACTGTTTATGTCCAGAAAGGCCGCAGCAATATTAGATTTTCTGGCGAATGCCATACGAATATCTGTTGTAATCACACTTAAACTATCAAGGGTTGATTTACCTTTTCTGAATCCGAATTGCCAGGGGGGTAGGGTAGACTTGCTCTCTGTAAACCATTCTAGTCGGATTTTTATCATCCTCTCTAGAATTTTTAGAAAACATGACGACAGAGCAATAGGGCGATATGAGCTACTTAAATCAGCCTCTTTGCCAGGCTTAGGAATTGGGATTACAATTTGTCTCTTCCATTGTGCAGGCACATCTCCAGTAGAGAGAATGGCGTTATAAAGATTGAGTAAATGTATAAGGAGAGTTTCAGGAAACTTCTTAATAAAAGAATATGGAATGAGATCTTCTCCCGGAGCTGAGTCCCCTGTTGAATCAATAGCTGATTTAAGTTCATTTAATGAGAATGGGTGAGATATTTCGGAGTACACATTCAGCTTTGAAGAATGGGGGGTGGCAAGCTCTGAGTTTTGTGGAGCGTAAGGAGGCGCTAATTTGTCAGTAAATTCATATATCCATTCACCAGAGGATGAATAGGATTTGTTAGACCCTAACGCCCCACGAAAGCGTTTAATGGCCTTCCACACCTCAGTCAACGGCGTTTCTGGAGACAATGCCGTGCAGTAATTTTTCCAACCTTGTCTTTTTTTCCTTTTAAGTAATCTTTTAGCCGCGGCTTGGGCCTGTTTTGCTATAAGAAAGTTGCTAAAAGACATGTCCCTTTTAAATGATCGTACTGCAATTCGACGTTCAAGAACTGCTGTGGAACACTCGTCGTCCCACCAAGGTGGATTTGAAGGTTTTTTGGGGTTAGAATGGCATTTCGGGATAGAAGTATCGGCAGCAGAGAGAGTTATTTGTTTAATTGCTTCCGCCTTCTGAGAAATATCGGATTCACCTAAGGCCTCTTTACATTGAGCGATATTAATAGAAAGAAAAGACTTAAACTCCTCCCATTTGGCTTTTTTAGTATTAAAACCACGAGGAGAACGTGATATTTTACTTATTTTGTCAATTTTCTGCAAGTGTAAAAGAATCGGAAAATGATCACTTGAATGTGGGTCACTCATAATACTCCAAATAAATAAGGGGGCCAGATCTGCCGTACATAGAGATATATCCACGGCGTTTGGGCGTTGATCCGGAGAGCAGAACCTAGTTGGTTGGCCATCGTTCAGTACGCATAATCCATAATTATCGGCATAATCAAGAACATTTCTGCCTGATATATCTGTATATGCGCATCCCCACGAACTCGAATGTGCATTGCAATCTCCCAATATAACAAACGATTTGGAGAATTTGGAGGTTATGTTATTCCAGTAAGTAAGGTCAAATATTTTTCTTGGTGGGATGTAAACGGATACATAGGTGATGTCACAAATTATTACAGCGACAATCTGCATTGATTGGATGTATGGAAGAGAAATTTGTGTGAATGGAATACTGGAGTGAATAAAAATGGCAGCACCCCCTTTGCCATCACATCTGTCATCCCTGACAATCGAGTATCCGGGAACAACAAATTGGGACATTGGAGGAAACCACGTTTCAGAGATCGCGGCTATTTTAATCTTGTGAGTATTTAATAACTGGATTATTTCTGATCTGTTTGAAACAGCACTACGGCTGTTCCATTGGAGGATAGTAATGTCATTAGTTCTCTGGAGTTGTGGAGCCATCTCCAGCTAAGAAGGATTGAAGGGAAGTAATTAAAGAAGCTGCGTTGTACGGTTGGGAATTTTTAGAAGAAAGAAGTTCTATAAGCATCGTGATCATTACTTTCAAGAAGTTATTATTGTCGTTGGTAAAGTTTTTACGGAGGTTATCATTTATGTAAACTGTTTCTTGTTGAATATTGGATTCTGGTTCAGGAGGATAAGCACATCCGTTGGAGGCCATTGTACATGATGCACCGTTGGGATAGAAAAGTAGATTATTATGATCATCTTTGCTGTATCCAGTACTAATGGGAGTTCTATACCTGAACTTACCCCTTGTGTGTGAAGTTAATGTACTTTTGGAACTTACCACGTTTGTGGGAGCTAATGAGCTAGGTGGGGGAGGAAGGGGAGATGACGTTACTGTTTTTGCAGTAACTTCAGCATAACTTGATTTACCGCTAGATGGGATCAACTTGGAGGCTTGGAAAAAGGAGATATTTTCGGATGCCATAGCATATTTTATAGCTTTCTGGCGCGTAAGCTCAGGGCAAATAGAACTGATGGCTTTATGATCACCTTTACAGTTATAACATTTCAATATTTGTGCTGAACAACTTTCTGAAGAGTGGTTTCCTCCACAGTTATAACACTTGACCGCTGATCTACATGCTACCTTCGAATGTCCAAATTTAAGACATTGGAAGCACTGGATGGTTGGGTAAAAATATTTTTCCACTGTGAATGAGTTGTAGAAAATATAAACTTTGTTCGGCAAAACCTGACCTTCAAACGTTATTACAATGGTATTGGATGGTTTCCATGACGGCGTTTCCGAGGATTTATCCTTGTAATTTAAACGTCTTATTTTAAAGACGTCTCCAATGTTCTGATTCGAATGGCGCAATGAAGCAATAATTTCCTCATCTGTCACATTGGTGGATATCCCTCTTATCAACCCCATGCGAGAGACGTTAAAAGTGGGTATGTAAGCCTTGAATATAGAGTTAGAGTTGATGAAAATGTTTTTGATAAAATTGTTAGCAGCTACTCCGCTTACAAATTCAATTGATATTTTGAATCTCCCCTCGGCCTTAATTGATCCGTTAACCACATTTTTAACACTCTTTGAGAAAATAAACCGCCCAAAATCCATAGGATGAATAGGTTTCGAGTCAGTATGTTGAACGTGAACGATAAATGGACCGCGAGACTTTTCAGAGTAAAAGTGATTACGAACTGCAGCTAAAGGAGTAGTAGAAGAAGAAGTGTTTACAATAGGCGTGTTAGAAGAAGAAGAAGAAGTATTATTATTTAGCTGTGTATTATCATCTATAGAAGCTTGAGAGGTTGTTGGTAGGTTGGAAGGTACAGAGAGATCAGGACTCTCCATTGTGTCCTTGCTTAGACAACTTCTTTTGCGTTTTTTGACATCTGGAGGATCGGGGGGAATTGGAGGAATTGGAGGTTCATCGACATCCATTTTGAGATACAATAGAATTAACCAATAATATATAAAAAAAAAACTTACCAAAATGTTGAACTAAAACTAATAAAATAAAGAAAAATTTAAACTAGAATTGAAAAACCGTGCCCTTAACGAATAATTAAATTATTTTTTTCAATAATTAATATTGTTACAAAAACTCTTATCTGGATCCCACGGTGCAGCGGTACAAACAAAATGCATGTATACACTTCACAAAATCCAAGACAGACCTGTGTTCAAAATTAGTAAATAATAAATGAAAGAAACTTATCAACACAGCGAGACTGCAACGAAACACACAACCGCTCCGCACAAGCGCGCCACGTAGAAAGCGTAAAAAACAGTTGTTTTTATGTTTTTAACACTAGAGCACACGCGCTCCAAATAGAACTTAAGCACACGCACCGCGAGTGAAACCTTCGCATGCAATTAAATGCTTATAACTCTGTTATTATATAAGATGAAACTATCAAAATTGCATCATTATGTACCTTGGAATATAAACAACAAATCTGCATTATTTGTTTTTTTGAAAACTTCTTTCTTAAATACGGAAATTGAAAAATATAACATCACCTATATTTTCGAATACAAAGTACACCATGGTAACACGCGTCGCGAGGCAATCCCCACTTTCATTGTTGTGTACGTAAGGATCGCATTCAGGTAAAAAGACACATTATGTAGTTTAGGGTTCCTATTGAATTTCGGCCCCATTCAAACACAATTGTTTTTTTTTTGTCATCTCGTTTCGGATTAACTTTTGCAATATAAATATTAATTATTATTATAGTTTTATTTTAATGTTTGTACTCAACAGAGAATTATATTTGACTACTTATTCACTTATTGATAAAAGCTGTTATTACCAATACTACTACTACTATACCATCACGGCACATCCCACAAGTGGAGTAGCCAGCAGAACAGCTGCATGTGATAAACATGCAGGCCGTCTTCTCTGTGCCAATAAAAATTAAGACATTCAAGATGGGTGGCAAACCTCATCGCTATATTATTCTGTACTATATAAAGTATATCGCTATAACATGTAATTCCGAAAAAAATGATAATCAAATAATTGTTGAAAAAAATATTTTTGTATCACTTGTGAAAAAAAATTGTACCAGTTCTTTATTTAAATCAAAACACAAAATCTGAAGTACACAAAAATATATCACTTTTTATAAACATTTTTTTACCATTACATTTTAAATGTAATGGTTAGAAAATTGTAATGAAATTATCTTTAAATAAGATATTAAATTGATATTTTGAATGTGTGCACCTACCTTAAAAAAATAATAAAAAAATATTGTTCGGACAATTATTATGTTTATAATTATAATATTCACCTATTGGTTTTAAAAATAAACCAAAACGAAACCTAGAACCGTACACCGTCAGATTTTTTTTATGAATGAGTACTTGCATAGTGACGCCGTAACACGCGTAGTGGGAGAATCCCCGCGGAACAGCAAAAAACTGGCAAAAATTACTCTTATGAAGATTTTTAAGAGCTGATTTCACTATAAATAAATGTTGGTTATTGATGGAAAGGATATCATAGAAGGAAAAACTCGTCAATCTCGTTGATTTTATTTTATAACGAAAAAACTGTCGATGTTAAGGTTTCCCCGCGCACGCGTGTGCTCTCGTGTTAATACATTTGTAAATGTAGTGTACATAAATTGATATATTTTATGAAAAAACTGTCATACTGTCATGACATATCGTGTTTTGACATTTTGTTAGAAGATGGAAAAACATGATATGTCCATAGATCCTATAGAATTCTTGTCCATTTATATCATTCAAACCTAGAGTAGGTAAATTTTATTGCGAATCTTATGAAAAGCTGACTGAAAGATTAATAAAGTGCCATAAGAATGTTATCCATCTACTTTGTTTCTAGAAAATATATATACTCCACGGACCCATTATCTGTATTTTTTTTTAAAGAATCTAGGCTTTTGAATAAACTTAAGATACTTTCCCAGACTTTTCCCATAATAAGCTAATAGTTGCCTGTGTTGTGAGAAACGACAATGTCAGAGGCTGGGATGGTATCCAGTACTTATCCTATGCCATCAACAATATTACCCAGTATTGTTTGATTCCTACTGGTTTTATCAGCTAGTAAGTATAGGGGAATATGAAAACATATTTTGCATTTCACACATTTAATATTAAAAAAGAAGAAATAAAAATATAATAGAAAAATAGCAAAAATCAATTTAAATCAAAGTCTTCCAGTTCATCGAACTCAGCTGCATTATCGGCTGTCGGTAAATTTTCATAAAATTGATGGCAATCGGAATCAATTAAAGTTAAAATAAAGAGAAGGTCCCTTTTTTTCAATGGATTAATTGGAAGACTTTCACTATAAGATTTTTGTACATTAATATTGTTTGCTTCCAACTGTCGCCCTCTTTCATTTCTCCTTAAATCAAGGGTCCTAAACGGTTCCTCTTTATTAAGGGAATATTTAAAATTAACTACGTCAAATGTTGTAGTGTATCTCAGCCATTTTATCTTTAACCAATCAAATTTTTGGCCTTCTACATCTACACATCTTCTCACCAACACATCGCCTCTTTTGAGGAGTTGGGAAAATGCCAAGAAGTTTCCCTGTTCCATAGGTACCACATGGAACCTTTTTCCATTTTTAGACACCAAACGGACAAAAGTAAACCAATCTCTTGGCGTCATAATCTGGTTATCAGGTCCAATGTTTTTCTTGGCGCGCTCGATTCTAGCATGGTCGCTGTCACATTCTAATCTCGTATGGCCAGACAAAAGGAACTTTTGGTCAATCATATTAATACTTTTTTTGAGTACCATCATATAACTAAACATGATGGCCATGTTAATATTGCGGTTTTGCCCGCCACATGTATCTGAATATGTGGTTACATGGTTAATGTGATCGGGAAGATCAATTAAATTTTTAAAAATGCATGAAGCGATTTGATCGGAGCCTCGGCCCCCAATTGCTTCATGCCACATAAAACATTTCATTTCCTCATTATTTGTGCAATTTCTGATTGTCAGATTATACGTAGACAGTAGTCTCTTATAATATGCAATATTAGTGGAGAGAAATGGTGCAGGAAGCACCTGCTGCAAATCGAAGACTAGCACAACCTCCTAGAATCTTGCCTCGCCAACTCTTTATCTTCTCTTTTGGACGCATACGCCAATTCAGCCTCTTTTATGTGCTGATCATGGAAAGCACCCAGATCCTGCCGTTCAGTTTCTGTAACTGTTAGGCGTTTTTTAATTTGAATTCATCGCATTTTTTGCATGTGTCGACGTACGGCTGTTTGAATTTTAATCCCATATTATTAAAAATGGTTCTGAAAACATCATAGCCTGCAACTTTTGCATGATTATCGTTATTATGCTCCTTATATTCACAATACATCTTGCGAATTGTAAGGTGACTTGGCAAATATATCTTCTCAGTGCTTTCTCTACGTGCGTAGTGACTTACATGTTTGGGATATTTATTAATGAATGCTTCAATCTGAATCCGTTCTCCAATAAGTTTGTTTGCGGGAGCTTTTTTCCCCCTATTGTCTGCCGTGGAAGATACAGCACAATTGTTCTTTATTTTTTTAATAATAATGTCTATTTTCGATCTTTTAATTCTGTGTACATGTAAAAACATTTTTTTACATACGATTAGATGATTCATACCTATATGAATATTGTATTTGACGGAAACAGTCCTGTTTCTATTTAAATCTTTATTCCCTCTACCTTTCTTTTCAACAGATTTTTTGGATAATAATATTCTTCCACTAAGTATTTCATGTTTAGCTTCTTTTGTTTTTGACATGTAGCTTTTGAAAATTTCATGTTGTTCTTGTGGTGTACATTTTAGGTGGCAATTATTCTTCCTGCAACACTGCTCTATAATAGCTGAGAAACTTTTAGCAGGTATTATTTTACCTTTCCTATTAACGTATTCCTTTCCTGATTCCTTCTTTTTCGTTTCGAGGTCCCTCCGCCTCACTCCCTTTTTACGTTTTGGTGACTTGCGTTTGTTGGATATATCTCCATTTCCCATATCACTTTGGATAACAGTCGATTCATCACAATGAGGCTGAACATTATCCATCTCAATGACACTACACACTAGTTCTGTGTACACCGGAGTTCGCCTACCTGTAAAACAAAATACAAAGCTTATGTGAATTCAATAATACAGCAGTAGCTCTCTTAAAAGTCATAAGTTCAGATCTTTTACATACCATTTTCTTCAGTGTCAGAAAGGCACTCCAAACCATTAATTGATTTGCCTTCTGATTCCACAATAGCTGTAGACTTTGCAGCAAATTCATTCCTTTGTTGATTATCAGAAAGAGGAGTATCGTGAAACTCATTCATAGTAATATCCTACAAAAATATAAAAACGTTAATCATTGTCCAATAATTACAAAATTAGTATATAATAATATTTTAATTGAACTACACTTACTACACTGTTACTTGGAAGAATCAATGTTTCTACATCTATGGGCTTGCCACTAGTCGATATACTATTAGAAATCTCCTATAAAAGAAGGTAAAAAAAAATAATACAAAATAATGGAACCAGTAAAAATACAAATATGAAATTAAAATACTGATCATCCTATCAGCACTTTATATATTGTTGATGTGGGCATTTTCAAATGTCTAAACATTCCATTTTGCTTTCGTTGCTAATAATCACAACTTAATTTTTAAGGTATATTTCATTTTTTAGATAGAATATAGAGTATCGATGGTAACAATAACGAAATATTTACCATATTTTTATTTGACTGGTCCATATAAGTTATATTTTCAACACTATTTGTAGTTAAAACACTCTCCTCTAAATCCAATCTATTGCCAAAACACGTGTTATTACCCATATGTAAAATAAGAAGGGATCGCGAGCCAAAACATTAACAACAAACCGAACACTTCCACATATTTTTATTGTCTTTGCACTTAATATTGTTTTTATTTACTTCTTTTATCTTTAATTATAATATTATTTGTTTTAAAAAAACTGTTTCAACAACCACAACACATCAACACGACACTTCAATCATCAACAAAATATAATGACAGTTGTTTAGCAGTGTTGCGATACTACAAAAACATTTCGTGATTTCTCATGGCAACGGTCTCGTTAAATTTGTTTAAATCTTATTGTAATGGTTTTACGGATTGTGGGAAATTAAAATTAGTAAAAGCCAAAATCGATTTATTTATTTTTAATACTTAGCTTGATATAAAATTTGAAAGTATAGATAGCGTAGTACACTTAAATATATTTATTATATCCAAAAATTTGCATTTTTTTTACATACGGCAACACCACGCAGTCTGTTGCTGCACGTATCGTGTTTTGCCATCTTCTCGGAACCGGAAAAGAGGAATCAAAAAGTAGGCAAAAAATGACTATTTTGCGTATCGTGTTTTGCCATCTTTCATATGCGTTAAATGTGTTATTATTGAAGTTGCCAAACAAGGTTATTTTGCATATCATGTTTTGCCATCTTTCAATTTCTACAAAATTGGCATATCACAAATTGCCACAGCGATTTTCTAGAATTATATAAAACCAACATATATCAACTTTTGCCATCTTGTAGATCTCACTGAGACGAATCCAACGGTATGCAACACTCATATTCGCAAAAAAAGTGACATATCGTGTTTTGCCATCTTTGCACAGAAATAAAGTCTTAATTTTTTCGAACAACAACGAAAAACAAACAAATTTTTGTATAAGGATTATATACAAAACAAAAACCATCAAATTTATTGAATCAGATCTTCCCTGTAAACGATTTTGTCGTTGTTTTATTTTTGAATTGAATCTGAATAAAATAAATTGATTTTCAGGAGCTCCAACCCACAATAGGTCAACATACAGTTGACCATAAGAAAAACATTATTTTCGTAGGTCAATCCCTACTAATTCGAAGGTTTAGCCTTGGGACTTGTTAATAGTTAAGGCGAAAGATATTTTTACCGAAAATTGAAGCGGTTTAAATGGGATTGGCAAATCAGTTGAGGTTATCGGTATCCTTGGTATATGAGCCAGTTGACCAGCTGCTGGGCCGGTGATAATGGTCACTACAATTAAATTATACTTCAATTCTTTAATAAGCAGCCTCGTCCCATTGCACATGTTCGGAGGGCTATACTGCATCTATCAAAATTTCTAAATTATGAACTATTTGGACCTAGAGACTCATCCGGAAGGATATCAAGATTTCTGCTTAAATTTGGAGTGAGAAAAATTCCTTCCCCAAGTTTCAGTATTTGCGTATAGGGAGCCAGCACTTTATTTCTTGACATTGACTCCCATCCCGTACGGCCCGTACTCCAGTGATGCCTACATCGCATAAGGTGCTGCCTAGCTCGCCAGTCGCCGAGCGGGGTGAGCGGCGACCAAGCAACTTTTTTCTAATACTTACATTTTTAAACTCGTGATATCTTTCGAATGGAATAATTCAAAAAGTTATATAAAGGTATTGAAGCAGTCTTGAATATCAGTAATTTATTTTGATAAGGATTAATACTTAAATATAAATAAAGAGCTTTTTCTAGCGGCGGCATTTCAATCAAATTTTTAAAAGAAGAGAACACTTATTGTGGCATAACTGTAATATTTTAGCCAATGTACAGTGAAGAATAAAATAAATAAACTATTTTTAATATAATCCTTAACTTTTTGCGTATTTTCCATTATGGTATGAAGTAAACACTTAACTTTTTTTTTAAATACACACTATATTTTATAAATGAGTAGACAATTGTTTCGTCTTTTACCAAGACATTATCAATACTATTGATAATGTCTTGGTAAAAGACGAAACAATTGTCTACTCATTTATAAAATATAGTGTGTATTTAAAAAAAAGTTAAGTGTTTACTTCATACCATAAATAAACTATGATAATTAGACATAATGCTGTTGCGACATTTCTTGTATTAATAATGATGTGTTCTGCAAAATTGTGGTACATTATTTTATTCTATCATCAATAGTTTTCGTAGCGCACGCGATGTATGGAATATTTTAGGTATTTTTTTTACATTGTTTGAGTTTTAAGTGAGGAACTCTATTTTTTTGAAAATATAATATAGCCTATGTCACCCGGGGATAGTGTAGCTTCCTTACAGTGAAAGAATTTTTCAAATCGGTTCAGTAGTTTCGGATCCTATTCGACGCAAACAATCAAATCCTTTCTCTTTATAATATTTTATTAGATAATTAATTTATAAAAATGCATTCACTATTTTGTTGCCAAGGCATAAGTCATTATAATAATATAAAACTATAAATGATATTGTTTAGACATGGATAAAAACAACTAACCCATTGGACATTATAGATTTCAGCAGTGCTTTTAATACTGTAGATTTTGACCTACTCATTGCTTCTCCCAAGCGACTCAATGCATCTCAATCCTGTATTTCCTGATTCGAGTCGTACTGTCAAAGTGTAAAAGGTAGAACTCAATGTGTTCGATTGCGAAGTGGTGTTGAGTCTGACTGGTTGGATTTGAGGGCGGGTGTGCCACAGGGCGAGTGCTTTCTCCTCTACTGTTCTCGATTTTCATTAGCCCCATCTTGCGACATAATTATTCTCTGTCACTACCATCTATATGCCGATGACCTACAAATCTATACTCACTTCAAGTTAGAAGATCTGTTAAGGGCTGTTGATGAAAAGTCCAATTGTCTGCAACAAATTTCTAATTGGGTCACTAAAAACGGCTTGATTCCTACTAAAACACAAACGATGTTTATAGAATCCAAGCTCCTATTCGATCTCTAAACTGAACAGTCTAACGATGTCTTATACATACATTGACTCCACTGTAATCCCTTATTCCAAAACTGCAAAGAATCTTGGTCTCTTATTGTATAGGGAGCTTTCTTGTCGTCAATTTTTTTCGTCTGGTTTTGTGATAACAATCTTGTACTGAATAAGACGAAAACTAATGCGATTCGCTTTTCTCTGAAACGGCCTATGCAAGATGATCCAGTGAATACCATGTTAAATAAAAAAGAAATAGTTATTAAGGATGCATGTAAATTCCTAGGCGTTACTATTGACAAAACATTACAATGGAGCTCACACATTGAAAATATTGCTCCAAAACTTTGTTCGGCAATCTACGCGATTAAAAAGATAAGAGAGACCTGTGGAGTAGAAGCTGCAAAATTGGTGTATTTTGCATACTTTCATAGTATCATGTCATATGGTATATTGTTTTGGGGAAACGCCCCTGACTCAAAAAGAATATTCGTTCTGCAAAAGCGAGCAATGAGAACTCTTCTTTGCATGAATTATAGGGAATCCTGCAGAACTGTATTCAGAGAGCAAGGAATCCTAACCATGGTATCACTTTTTATTTATGAGTGTATATGTTATGCGCAGAAACACCTGGATAATACACCACTAAATGAAGATTTCCATAGTTATAATACCAGGTCGAAACACAAAATTAGACCAATTGAACACAGGCTCTCTAAAGTAGATCGAAGCTTTTTGTGTCTTAGTGTAAGACTGTATAACAAACTCCCAGACACAATAAAATGTGATGATGTATTGGTCTTCCGGAGAGAGGTGAAATCGTATCTAGTTAATAAATCATTTTACACGACTGACGAAATGTTAAATGGATAAAATTGTTTATGTTTTATGTATGCCTTGTACCTTTTTATAATTTTACTATTTCTATATTTGACGCTGTAGATCCAAACCCTTTACATTTGCGACTACATATTATATTAACTTATTTAATTATTTTTCTCACTTGACGAAATCCTAATGGTTGGATATATTTTGTGTGATCGTTACTTAATTTTGATTGACTTGTTTTTTGATATAATGTTTGTAATGTTCATTGGTTATTATTTTCTACATTTGACGAGTCCAAGTGTCCGCAATGTAAGGACCTAAGGACGATATGAAAAAATATAAAAATATAAATATATATATAATATGTTTATAATGTTAGGAGGAGATTTTTTAGCACCATGCATAGTTTAAGGAGATGGCAAAGGTTCTTACCCATGAAAATTAAAACTCTTTCGGTCCAGTCTCTTCTGTTTCCAATTCTTGATTTTGCCGATTGCGCCTACGTTGGTTGTGATGCGGAATTACTCATTAAACTGGAAAGGTTACAATTTATTTTTTTATGGACTCATTTTCTGTTCATGGTCTGAGACCAAAATTTGATTTCAGGGGTGACAACATTGTCTGATAATCTAGGAATTCCTTTATTAGACACGCTATGCTTACTTCCCGATTTGTGTATGGGTGTTATAAAATAGCTCTTCCGGAAAAATTACCTGAGAGAATGATTTCCCACAGAGCACTGAAAATGGCACCGATAAGTCCTCCGAGCAATTTATAATAAATGTTTTCATACAAATATTACACTCAAAAGGTTTTTCACCACTGTGAATCCTTTTATGTGCCTGTAAATGACTAGTTTGATTAAATTTTTTCATACAAATATTACACTCGAAAGGTTTTTCACCACTGTGAATCATTTTATGTGTCTGCAAATTACTAGATCGTTTAAATTTTTTCATACAAATATTACAGTCAAAAGGTTTTTCACCACTGTGAATCCTTTTATGTCTCTGCAAATTACAAGATTGTTTAAATTTTTTCATACAAATATTACACTCAAAAGGTTTTTCACCACTGTGAATCATTTTATGTGCCTGTAAATTACTAGCTTGATTAAATTTTTTCATACAAATATTACACTCGAAAGGTTTTTCACCACTGTGAATCATTTTATGTGTCTGCAAATTACTAGATCGTTTAAATTTTTTCATACAAATATTACACTCAAAAGTCTTCATATATTTCTTTCCATCACTCCTAGTCACACTACGAACATTTTTGCGTCTCGTTTCCTTTACATGAGTTTGATTACTTGCACCTGGTGCATACTCTGTAACTGTAGAAGATGTACTGGCCACTGTCACATTGTTGGCTCTCTCGCATTCAACTTTTATATCAGGTTCATGTATATCAATATCACCATGTGGAACTGCATATCCAATGTCATATCTTGCTTCCTCCACAGGTTCACGTTTCACTTTGATGTTCGCCAAAAAGTTTTCGATTTCATCATCCTCCGTGACACATATTTGCATGTCACACAAGACGCAGTCATCCTGTGAGCAGTCTGCGAAGTTATGTTCACCAGCACTGGTTCCCTCCATCATGTCTTGTAATCTGAAGCCGGGATACAAAGCTAGTATCAGAATGCACTAATTTAATTGAAATGTATCCGGATGAAATCAGTAGGATATTTGCGAACACTGTACCTAATAAATTAGTATAGGATGGAATAATGTCACTTCGTCCTAGTGATGTCAATCCGGTACATATTATAGTATATTATAGTATTCTTTTTTATTCGGTATATCGGACGGGTAATGCTCAGGAACCGTCGGTAGTCAGTACCGATTGATACAGACAGTAAACCGACCGATGTACCCGGCATAAATAATATAAAAATCTATGGGCATACCGGGATGTATTATGACGAGAGTCTAAATCCACCACCTTTCACGATTCATTCATTTCCGGGCCATCCTGTTTCACCAGCGATACCTAGCGGCCATGTGTAGAACTAATAACTTAATCAAGGCGCCAAATTTAAAAGCTGCCTCCCTATATTATGTGTTATTCTTGTATCCAGTCACCCACTTTATGTTCATATGGCCACCCTCCTCCAAAGTAGCTATTTTGTTATATAGATTTTATAAGACAAAGTAATTTTTTTATGTCATTAAAAACATGGCCATAACAATTCTTAAAAATGATTGACACTATAACTCACTTTTGATTCTCAAAGCGTATTATTTATGAGATAATGACACTATAACAAAATTGGCAATAGCTCACATTATATTAGTAAGTTAGTAAAAAAAAATGACAGTCACACATAGATATCTATAATATATCTATATATATTATATATGTAGTATATATGTATATCTATGCTGTCACACAATAAATTACGCGAGATTTTAAAATGTAAAAAAACGGATTGTACTCCATGTTCAAAAATTCGACACTCGTAACGTTAGTAGTTCCCTCATATCTATGACCAAATACGCCACACGGCCACAATCTCCTTACCTTGGAGATAAATAATTATGATACCTATGTGAAAGTAAACATCATGTCAAATTTTTATGTATTATAATATTTTGTATGGAAAAAAAGAAAGGGTTGGTCAAATGAGTTAATTTTCATCACGTGGAGCAACCAGTAAAGAATTCGTCTCCCACTCTTCTCCGTAAGTTTTCGAGTGTCCTGTAAAGGTGTTCGAAAAAATAAAGACATTTTATATCTTAAATTCAACGATAAGGTTTGCCACCCATCCTGAATGTTTTAATTTTATATCTGTACGAAGAGGACAGCTTGCGTGTTTATTATATGGGGATTTTTAAGTTCAGGTGAATGCAACAAAACTTTGAATATTTTTATGATGATAATGTATAGTATTTTATCTGGAGGATAACAGATCTACGTTCACGTCGTATACCACAAGTGGGGAAGCCAATAGACTAACCACATGTAATAAACATATAGATTGTCCTCTCCGTGTCAATAAAAGTATAAGACATTCAGAATGGGTGGCAAACCTCATCGCTGAATTAAAGATGTAAAAGTCTTTATTTTTTCGAACATCCGCCTTTTACAAGACGTCAAGACATTTATTAATTAATTAAAATAAAACACTTATTTGTAGTATATCCACGGTGACTTTTTATTGGACGCGAGCCGGCTTTCAAGAGCTTCCGCTCTCAAGCATTTTATAACAAAAAATCTTTACATAGTTTCCTGCACGTAGCATTTTATAACAAAAAATCTTTACATTGTTTCCTGGTTAACAACAAAGATAAAATCAAATCTTTAGATAATAGCGGTATTTATCAGTTGTCCTGCAATAATTGCCCCAGTGCCTATATTGGACAAACTGGAAGATCCCTGAATACCAGAGTAAAGGAACACTTGGCGTGTCATCGTCTAAAAAACATAGATAAGTCAAATTTTGCCGACCATCTTACGTCTAATAATCACACATTTGACCCTGATACTGGTATCAAATTTATCCATAGAGGGGTGAAAGGTCAACTTTTAAATCGCCTAGAAACTTTGGAAATAAATAGGTTAAAAAATAATCCTGATATTCACATTATTAATGAACAAATTACTCTTAGTTCTTCTCCTTTATTATCTAATTATTATCTATTATCTAAACCTATTATCTAATTCTTATTATTGTGGATTCCCAACTAGCTAATCCTTTCTAAAAACTTGTGTACTGCCGCTCTTTTGTTCTTTTGTTTCAGTCACTACATACCTGCAACAGTGATTCATAACCATCGGCCTCCACACCTCCTGACAAGATCAACAATTAATTATCTATTAAATTTACTTTTTACAATTTACTAATTAGTTTACTATTGTATAGACTCATTTTAATTTTAAAGATTATTTTTCATTAAAAACATAACATTATACCAAGTAGATTCATATTTTATGTACCTATACTTAATATCAGAGGAAGGCTACCTCTTAAAAAAATAATGCTCATCTCTGATATGGGTTTTTGTGGTTTCCCCAATATCGTTAAAAGGCAAATGCTGGAGATGTTTTTCATAAAATCCATTCACAACGGTACTCTATTTCAATTGTTTGTTACCACTGTCTTAACTACTACTTTTGTTTTGCTATCCAATGACATACCTACTATATATATTTGTTACCAACCTGTAATTTCTTTACTTTTCGCCAGCCTGATGATGAGAGCGGAAGCTCTTGAAAGTCGGCTCGCGTCCAATAAAAAGTCACCGTGGATATACTACAAATAAGTGTTTTATTTTAATTAATTCAACATGAATTTCCACCAAGTACCGTTGGTTGAACATTTATTAATGAAAAATTAAATAAAATAATAATTAAGTATACTAGTACTACTACACATGCACGTCGTATTCCTCAAGTGGGGTAGCCAATAGACTAACCGCATGTAATAAACATATAGATTGTCCTCTTCGTCCCATTACAAGTATAAGACATTCAGAATTTGAAATGTAAATTACCTGCTTTTTACAGAACACTCGAAAATTTACGAAAAAGATTGGGAAACCAATTCTTTGCTAGGCGCTACACAGAAAATTATTACTAAGGTTAAATGGAAGTCCCCAGACTTCTGCGGTATCCGGAATTGATGATGAATCTCTTTCAATAAAGGTGTAACGAAAATTTTGACATTTTGTTGTTCAATACATTATATCTTATTAAATATGTGTAATGTAAGATGTATAAAATAAATATTAAAATTTACAAAATGTATTATGTTGCAAATTAATATTTGTTTTACTATCTTCAAATTGTTTTGTGGGTTGGCTGTCGACAAAGGAACAAACTACTAACGCCGTGAGCGTCCAATTTTTGAACCGAGAGTACAATCCGTTTTTTTTACATTTTAAAATCTCGCATAATTTACACTTAAACCAGTTCTATACATGGCCGCTAGGTGTCGCTGGTGAAGCCGGGACGGTCCGGAAATGAATGAATCGTGAGTCAAAAGGTGGTGGATTTAGACTCTCGTTGTATTATGTACTACCAGAGATATGTTATAGGAATAGATACGAAGAGAACGCACGAAATGTGAGTCCACCTCACTGACTCCGTATGGCGTCAGCCGTGGCGACTCCCTATTTACACCGCATTCCGATTTAAAACACAGTGCAAATAGCGCACACGCCACTGTGCGGACTGTGCGGCTGTTACGAATTAGAAAACGCGGGATATCGTACGATAGCGTGCTATTTGGCGAAATCTATTTCGGAACGGCTTTGTGCAATCTGTCAAAGCTCGCAATGGCGGTAAATGTTGTGTTTGATTTTTTAACGGAGGACAGCGAATTTAGTGATATTTTTTCGTCCTCATCATCATCATCTTCGTCGTCTTCAAGTGAAGATGGTTTTGAAGATGTTTTCGACATTGTAAAGACAAGGAAAAGACGCAAGCCCCTTACAAGGGTCAAAGATTACATGGAGAAGACAGTTCCTGGGTATACGGCTGAACAATTTAAGGCTCATTTTCGGTAAGTACTACTTTAAATTTATATTTTATTTTAATTATATAATTTATATTTTAATTTTGATGAATAATGCAAACGAAACAGTTTATTTGTCACTGTTCCGCAAGGTATTGCTAACCTAACCTCAAAAATAATGAAACACGAGTAAATTACAGTGCCTCACTTTTGAAGAGTGTTTAATACCTATGCTAATATCTAACCATCCAATGATCGTAGACTGTATAAGTTATAAGTATTTATTTATTAATAATATATACTTATATTCTATACTCTGAGCCCAAGGCATATTTGGAATAGTTGTTATTTCTAGGGTATATCTAAATGTCATATTATAATATAGGTAAGTATGTCATTTTATAATGTTTCAGGATGTATCCTAGCACATTCGAGTATGTGCTAAGTCTGATTGGGCCACACATATCCAGCACAAACTATTTTCGTGGAAGAAAACCGATACCTGCTGAAAAACAGCTTCTGCTGGCTATTTGGGCAATGGCAACTCCAGATAGTTATAGGTATGTGAGATTTACAGTTTATCTTGACAATTTGGTTTTATAAACTGTGATACTTTTCTGCACAGCTCATGATAAGTGTAGCTTTCGTTGTGAGCTGCTCCAACTTCACATTTTGAATACATCTTCTCACGTTGGATGTTTAAAAATTCTTATTTTTATGTTTTCAGATCAATTTGCGATAAGTTTGGCGTAGGAAGTGCAACGGCTTTAAGGGCTGTGCGTAGAGTCACACACGCACTGTATTGTTTGGCACCAAAAGTAATTAAGTGGCCGAAAGGGGAAGATGCCATCAAAGTGATGGAAAAATTTGAAAAGTTTAGTGCATTTCCCAAGGTCATAGGAGCCATCGACGGCACCCACATAAGAATAGAAAAACCCTCAGAGGATGGGAAGTCCTATATTAATCGCAAAGGCTATGCTTCCATCCAAGTACAGGTGATTTATGTTTAAAAATTGGTATATTACGTTATCTACGGAATATGTGTATGAATTGTATCAGAGCCCTAACCCTAAATTATATTATTGTGATTGAATTTTCAGGTGGTTTGCACTCATGATCTCCTGTTCACTAGTGCATTTGCTGGAAACACAGGAAGTGTCCACGATGCACGAGTGTTTCGAACTTCACCTGTGCACGGCTATTTGGGAGACCCGAACTATTTCCCTGAAGGTTCCCATTTGGTTGGGGATGCGGCGTATGGTATCCACCCTAATATTATGGTGCCATTCAAAGACAATGGGCACCTAAGTAGGCGCCAGAAAAACTTCAACTTTTGCCTATCCTCTGGTAGGATTTCGATTGAAAGGGCCATTGGAGTATGGAAAGCCCGTTGGCGCAGAATCAGGGACTGCCTGCCAATGGTTAAAGTTGAGAAAATACCTGAATTTCTTCTAGCAACGTGTGTGTTGCATAACATATGTATTATGAAAAATGATATATATCCCTGCACTCAGACGATAAGAGCATGTCAACGTAGTTTTTTGACTAGTGATATGAGGTCGGAGGGCAACTCAAAACGTGAAGCAATTCTTCGTTCTTTGCCTTTAAGGACAAATTAAACATTTAGCCAGCTATATATGTAGAATGAGGGGAAAAAGTTAAATAGATTAGAGGTTCTAGAAATAAATTGTCTAATACAAAATTTAAATATTAATATAACAGACTGACCTGAGTACATCCCCTTTATTAAAACCTATACACAAGTAGGGAAATTCATTTTTGAACATTGATACTGCCCATTACTTCTATTGTTACAGATTACACATGCACTCATACGCAGACATGCTCCAAATGACTTCCAGAGATCCTCAACCGCCGGACATCGTTCTTCATTTTAATTAAACATTTAATATTTTAACAATAAATTCTTATGTAAAATGCATCACATTCTTAAATAGGTCGAATAGAGGAGGCAACCGCTATAAAAATGCACATCTCTGATAAGGGTTTTCTGTGGTTTCCCCGTTATCGTACAAAGGCGAATGCTGGAGATGTTTAATATAAGACCGTCCACAGCGGCTCAACATAATTATAATATGTTTGACGATACATGATAATAGCTCATCTCTTTATATTTCTATTTTAATTGTTTTGTATTCATCACATACCTAGCTTTGTAATGAAGCTTCACTTTACTTTTGCCTGACGATGAGAGCGGAAGCTCTTGAAAGCCGGCTCGCAAAATTAATAAAGTCAACAGTGGAATAACTAAATAATCTTGTTTTATTAATATGTATATTCACATCACATACATTTATTTATCCTAATATAAAATATCAAAATATAGTCAAAAGACGAAGACATGCAAGTCTTTGAACCTTACTTTGTGTTTGCTTCGGTCGGAGTAATAACTGTAATCCAGACTGATGTTAATCTTCATGAAGTTAATAACAATAAGGTTGGTCTTATTCGCACGGCGTGCGAATAATATTTCTTCCTTATTCGCACACTACCGTGCGAATAAGAGGTAAATATTATTCGCACGGCGCAGCCATATCAAGCCAAAGTGACATACGTCAAGAGTATGATATTTTTTTTATTTGTAAGTCTTAATTTCGGCCAGTAACAATCAACATTTTTATATCTATATCGTAAAACTAATAACTATATGTATATAATAGTTTTTTATAATTTTATCAGACTATTTAGCGTGTTTTCTTATATATTTTGACATAAAAACACTCCAAGTGTGATATTTGTATGAAAAAAATTCTTGATATTTTTAATTGTTAGTTTTAATTTCGATCTGCAACAATCAACCTTTATGTATCTACATCTTAAAACTAATAAGTATGTGTTTATAGTAATTTTTCATCCTTTTATGAGACTATTTGGCGTGTTTTCTTATATATTTTGAACTAAAAATACTCCAAGTGTGATATTTATATGAAAAAAAATCTTTATATTTTTATTTGTTACTCCTAATTTCGATTTCTAACAATCAACCTTTATGTATCTATATCGTAAAACTAATAACTATGTGTATATAGTAATTTTTCATCATTTTATCAGACTATTTGGCGTGTTTTCTTATATATTTTGACATAAAAACACTCCAAGTGTAATGTTTGTATGAAAAAATTCTTGATATTTTTATTTGTTAGTCTTAATTTCGATCTGCAACAATCAACCTTTATGTATCTACATCTTTAAACTAATAAGTATGTGTACATAGTAATTTTTCATCATTTTATCAGACTATTTGGCGTGTTTTCTTATATATTTTGACCGAAAAACACTCCAAGTGTAATATTTGTATTAAAAAATTGTGAAATTTTATTAATATATCAGTGTCTGAATGTCTGAAATCTGAAAATAAAAAAAACGAAACACTTTCAGAAGATCAATTTGGATTCCGCAAGGAGACAGGTACAAAATATGCAATCCTGAGTCTCAGACTTATTCTAGAAAAGAGAATTACGACTAATAAAAACACATAGGTAGGTACATAGCATTCATCGACCTTGAAAAAGCATTCGATAAAGAATGGGAACAACTTTTTAAGACTCTAAACCAGATAGGAATGAGTTATAAAGACAGAAGAGCAATCTGGAGCTTATATAAGAACGAAATGGCTGTGATCAAAAGCGGAGAGAGCTGCGCAGAAGCAAAGCTAGGTCGAACAAGGTGTAAGACAGGAATGCTCAATGTCACCAGCTCTCTTTAACTGATTACCTGCACATTATTTCCAAACACTAACTTCCAAATTACCTGCACCTTATGTAAGATGAGATTTTCATTAATAGGTACTATATACTACCTTTTTCCAAGAATTTCTCCTAACTAATACTTACAATAATAATATCCTATTTGGTTCTTAGTAAAAATCTTGTTCCATTCTTAAAAGTATTTCCAATGCAACATGTACCTAATTTATTTATTTATTTATAATAATATACACGGCTTACGCCTTTAATACACAGTATTTATAAATAATAGTACCTACTTACAATACCACTACCATATCAAATCTTAATTCAAAATAAACCAGTTATGGGTAATTGTCTTTCTTAGGTGTCAGATATGATAATAAACTCTTATAAATATGCTAAAAAAAGAGTGAAGAATGAGGATATCAGGAAAATGAGCGGATGCGAGAAGAGTGTTGTGAATAGAAGGTGTGTAAATAAGTTACGATGGTTTGGACATGTTGAGCGAATGCAAGATGAAAGAATGACGAAGAAGACGTATGAAAGATGAGGTGGGAGGAAGCGCGGAAGGCCAAGAACCACATTGTTTGAGCACGTGGATCAAATCCCAAAGAACGGCCGCGTGTTGAGTAAGAGAAATCGGCGAACATATGTGAGAAACTGGATGAATATGGAGGAAGCGAAAGAAGTTTGTAAGGATTGATCTATATGGCGTTCCGGTCTCTCTGCCTACCCCTCCTGGGACGCGGCGTGAGGGTATGTATTGAGCATAATGCTCAATACATAGTGTATTGCCATTTGTCCCCTCGGTCTTACCGATTTATTCGGTTATACCGGAAAAATTTTGGGCAGTGCATATTTGTATATAATATACTTATATTACATACATATTCACCATCAGGCCACCCCCCTTGCAGACTAACTAGATGGTTATGAACTTCATAACAATTTTCGATTCAGACTCATCTCTTATAAGGCATTACCGCCCACATCAACACTATTTTTTTGTAACAGTTGTAATTATTTATTTATTTATATAGGATGAATGAATGAATGAATAATCATTCTTTACTGTACATTGAATAAAAACATTTACATAAAAGGTATACATTCAAATTAAATATAATCAATATACAGAGGGCGAGTTTCTCGCAAAGGCGCAATCTCCTCCAACTAACCCAAATAAGATTAGGTATATATTATAAGGTAGGTATATATAATGAGTTACAATCCATTGGATTGGTCTGCAACGAGTTTTGTCTTTCTTCTCCATTCCTCCCTATTCTCAGCCAGTCTTTTCAGCTCTACGTATGAGCCAAAATTCATGCGTCCCTCTTCAGTTGGTCCATATACGCATCTCTGGGCCGGCCTCTGCCATTTGTCCCCTCGGTCTTACCCTCCGCAATGGCGATGAGTAGTCCTGGGTGTCTGATGTTGTGGCCAATCCAGTTAGCTCGTTGTTGGCTGATTCTCTTAAGAAGTTGCCTGTTTTCGCCTACCCTGGTTAATACTTCTTCGTTTTTGATGTGTTCCGACCAATGGATCTTCAGCATGCGTCTGTAGCGCCACATTTCAAAGGCCGCCAACCGTCCGCTTTCCCTCTTGCTGATGGTCCACGTCTCGCAACCATAAAGCAGAATGCTCCATACAAAGGCTTTAGTAAGGTTCTTCCTTACGTTTGGGGGTTACGTTCGTTCGTGTTTCATTTGTTCGTACGTTCGTTCGTACATCACATTCGTTCCTTACGTTACGAATCCCCAAACAATCAATGTTTGGGGATTCCAATATCTTGGATTTTTTGTTGAAAGCAATCCTTGCCTGGTTTATTCTGCTCACAATTTCCGATTTGGAGCGTCCATCTTGGTTTATTCTGCTGCCCAAGTACACGAATTCTCTTACATGTTTGATGCTCACTCCATTTATGGCAATGTTCGCAGTGGCTTCCACTTTTCCAACGACCATACATTTTGTTTTGTCTTTATTTATTTTCATGTTGTACTTTGACAACAGTATACTTTCCATTTTTCCTAAAGCTTCGTTCAGCTCCATCTCGGAGTCTGCGAGCAGTGCTATGTCGTCAGCATATCTAATCATGTCGACCTTTTTCCCATTTATTTTGACTCCTGTCCAGTTCTTCATTTCTTCTCTGAGATCATCAATAGCTCTTTGTATATAGCAGTTAAAGAGAGCTGGCGACATTGAGCATCCTTGTCTTAAACCTTGTTCGACCTTTGCTTCTGCGCAGCTCTCTCCGCTTTTGATCACAGCCATTTCGTTCTTATATAAGCTCCAGATTGCTCTTCTGTCTTTATAACTCATTCCTATCTGGTTTAGAGTCTTAAAAAGTTGTTCCCATTCTTTATCGAATGCTTTTTCAAGGTCGATGAATGCTATGTACCTACCTATGTGTTTTTATTAGTCGTAATTCTCTTTTCTAGAATAAGTCTGAGACTCAGGATTGCATATTTTGTACCTGTCTCCTTGCGGAATCCAAATTGATCTTCTGAAAGTGTTTCGTTTTTTTTATTTTCAGATTTCAGACATTCAGACACTGGTATATTAATAAAATTTCACAATTTTTTAATACAAATATTACACTTGGAGTGTTTTTCGGTCAAAATATATAAGAAAACACGCCAAATAGTCTGATAAAATGATGAAAAATTACTATGTACACATACTTATTAGTTTAAAGATGTAGATACATAAAGGTTGATTGTTGCAGATCGAAATTAAGACTAACAAATAAAAATATCAAGAATTTTTTCATACAAACATTACACTTGGAGTGTTTTTATGTCAAAATATATAAGAAAACACGCCAAATAGTCTGATAAAATGATGAAAAATTACTATATACACATAGTTATTAGTTTTACGATATAGATACATAAAGGTTGATTGTTAGAAATCGAAATTAGGAGTAACAAATAAAAATATAAAGATTTTTTTTCATATAAATATCACACTTGGAGTATTTTTAGTTCAAAATATATAAGAAAACACGCCAAATAGTCTCATAAAAGGATGAAAAATTACTATAAACACATACTTATTAGTTTTAAGATGTAGATACATAAAGGTTGATTGTTGCAGATCGAAATTAAAACTAACAATTAAAAATATCAAGATTTTTTTTTATACAAATATCACACTTGGAGTGTTTTTATATCAAAATATATAAAAAAAAAAACACGACAAATAGTCTGATAAAATTATGAGAAATTACTATATACACATAGTTTTTAGTTTAACGATATAGATACATAAAGGTTGATTGTTACAAATCGAAATTAAGAGTAAAAAATAAAAAAAATAAAAAATTATCATACTCTCGACGTATGTCACTTTGGCTTGATATAGCTGCGCCGTGCGAATAATATTTACCTCTTATTCGCACGGTAGTGTGCGAATAAGGAAGAAATATTATTCGCACGCCGTGCGAATAAGAATAACCTAACAATAATGCCCTGAGCAAGGTTCAAAGACTTGCAATATCCTATCTTGCATAACAATACAATAAAATAATATGTACTATTGGTAAATATTCAATAATGTGACTGGTGCAATAAAGCTCATACTCATCATTCGAAAGTCACAAGTATAATTGTGAATTTTTTCTTCAGCAACATTTCCATAAGTTTCATCTTTTCCTCATGTTGCTGTCGCCTAAGTTCAAGCAACATGAGGAAACGTTCCTCCTTTTTATCTTCTTTTTCCTTCCTTCTCTTCTCTCTTTCCTCGCACCTCTGTTGTTTTTCCTCTTTCGCCTCCTTAAATCGTTTCTCAAGGAGGTCTTTTAGTTCGTCGTTTATTCTTCGACGTTTTGGAGTAAGAGTAGACGGTGATGGAGGCTGATCCTCAGGCATTGTTGGCGATGGTCCAGCTTCTGATGCCAGTGCCTTAGGCTTTGCCCATCCTGTTTTGCCAAATATTTCGTGCATCCTCTGGAACATACATATTTTGCTTAACCAAAATGAAAATACTATTAGCAATAGTATATTAACAAAAACTATGGCCACTGGGTCGACCAGCCCTAGGGACAATTTGAGGCAAAACATGGGGAGGCTGGGGGGTGGATGAGAACTGGGAGAGAGCGATGAGAGACAGAAAGGCTGTAAGAAAAGTCGCCTCTTCAGTTCTTGTTTGTGTCACAGACCATAAGTGCATAGGATTTTATTCCTTATTACCTATGTAATAAGGGATAAAATTCAGTGGTATGAAAATGGTCTTTGGCACAAACAAGAACTGAAGAGACAAAGTTGTTGTAGAGGATTTGTCCCTTCAAGGGTCGGATGGCCATCAGAGGTAGGTAGGTGTAATGTTAATGAAGACCGCTCTTTATACCTTGTGAAATCACATGCCAATGTTATGCGCCAATGAAAGCTATAATATAAAAATTTAAAAGTATACTTGAGTAGATTACTTACATCAAAGAAAGGCCAAGAAGCTCTGTCATTGCCAGACGTATTATTGTGGTCGATGATCTTTTTGTAGGTCCTCTTTAAACCATTCATTTTCGTCTGGCACTGCGCCCAAGTCAAATCGTATTGAGGATTTTTCTCCTTCATTTTCTTGGCAATATCCTCGTATATTTTTTTGTGTCGTTTCACTCCATCAAAATCTTCTACATTCTCTTCATACAAATGAAGCAAGAGCAGAACACACGATGTAGTCCAAATAAATAAATTTGCTGAGGTACCTACAAGTATATGTAATATAAAATTAACATCTATCTTCTTAATTAAATACTATATGAAAATAGAGGGGCGGTGGTAGGCTTCGGCGGCGCGGGTGTCATGACACTAGCTGATGTCAGGTTTAATCCTGCACGAAACGTCGGCCAGAAGCCAACGGTAAAGTCTT
Source organism: Athripsodes cinereus (assembly GCA_947579605.1). Lineage (NCBI taxonomy): Eukaryota > Metazoa > Arthropoda > Insecta > Trichoptera > Leptoceridae > Athripsodes > Athripsodes cinereus. The sequence continues at coordinate 14,919,736 of OX388328.1, forward strand.
TTTCAAGGCTATTGTACGTAGAGTACCCCAAAAATGATATTTTATATACGTATACTATGCTCTACGAAAATACTTTTTCAAACATCTATCGTATGGCGCCAAATAGACCTGAGTCAGAGATTGAGATTATGGGAGCTCAGGTATTGAAGTGCCCCAGTAGACAGGTTATGCATATCCTTGATGGTACTGCTGAACCTTGTGAGTGGACAAAATCTGGTTATGTGGGTGATGGACTCCACCTCTCTACAGGTGCAATACATGTGTTCCTTCTTGTCCCATAATGAAGCAGGAGGTCACACCTTAAGTAATTAAATACTTGTATATTATAAATAATACATATTGGTACGTAGAGCAGTGGCCACAGTATTTTAAATTCTGTGCAAAAATGTGTACCTAAGACATTGGGGCTGCTTTTCTACACTAGTACCGTATTTATTGCACAAACAAAATAGAAACATCACTATAAATTATTGTATTGTAACAGTTGTACTCACCATCATTTTCGACATTTGCGAAAGAATTGGGAGATTCTTCCTCCACATCTCCACACTGAAGTAATCCTTCCCTTGCCTGTTCATGTTTATATTTATTTACCAATTCTTGCAAAAAGTTGGAGTCTGTAAGTTGACGCAATTATTGCACAAAACAAACAATTACATTAAGTATAAAATCACTGCACTAACGGCTCATATTATGCATTATATTAAATAAAACTCACCAACTCCCGCTCTCGCTTGATCCTGGAGACTTAAATATAATTCTATCGTCTCCTGTGTCTCCTCTAAAAATATAGACGTGCGTAATAAATCCATTTTTTCAAACTTTTTCAAAATCACTGCCAACTATCAACAAACAAGCCCGCGCTTTGACGTTTCCACACACAACGCTATCGGTGTCTAACGTTTGCACTGTGTACGGCCGGAAATGGAAAAAAAGCGATGACGTCACGTGCTATCTGTGTGCGTTGTGTTTTAAATCGGTACGCGAAATAGTACGCACACAGTGCACACTGTGCTCATGCTATCGTTCGTGAGCTAATTCGGAATGCGGTGTTAGTGTGTTTTGTACCACTATAGACGCGGGACGTTTTGGTGTAGTGTAAAAATATTACACAAAAATGGGTAAATGTGTGATTAAAGGATGCAAAATTAAAAGAGACACATTCAAAAAGGACGGGAGTAGTTCTTTGCACAGTTAAATATATTTTTTAGATAATAGTTGAATTAATAAATATTTTTTAATGAATTATTTAATTTCTTCTGTGCAACCTCGTGTAACTTCATCTATATTGAAGATAAATCAGGGTTACCGCTAACATTGTCCTAACTTCTTCTTTTACGGATTTTGTAACTTTTGTCCATTTTTTTTAATTTAATTATTTTCTCACCTCCATCTTGTCTGGCAGAGTACCTCAAGATACAATTGAGCTCGTCGGTAGCCTGGAGGTGGAGTCTTGGCCTTGTGAACAAGGGCTCCAGGGCTCGATCCTAGGTGCCGGCAAACTCCCCTTTCACGACACAAGTTTTTCACTAACTGTGAAAGGTGTATAAGGTTGTATTTGGGTTTATAACAAAAACCCAGATATATCTTCTTTTTAAAAAAAAAAACTGTTTGATCCATACAGAATAAAAAAAAAAATCTAACGATAATTCTGTTAATGTATAATATTATATATACTTTAAGATGTCAATATTTTTAAAAATATCATTTAGTTAAAACATATATTTTGATTATATTGCAAATTAGTTTTGATTTTCTATAATTGATTTACTTAAAGATTAACACCCAAATGTTTAGATGGATGTAAAGTTGATCAGTTTTGTCGGAATATTTATTGTTAGGAATTAATGTAATTTTGTATTCTTTAGTTTCTAATGTATGTATTTTTAGGGTTGCTTTTATGTAATGTATGGAATATTTTTTATGTAATTTTGCAGTTTTTCTGTTATGCAATAGGCTCTCATGCTCTAAAATGTATTTATAAAGAAATAATATTTTTTGTAATATTTAAGATTTTTCAAATTTTCAATAATTATTAGTTCTCTAATTTGTTGGTATAATTAAATGAACTCGCCCTCTGTATATTGATTGTATTTGATTTGAATGTATACCTGCTATGCACATAATTGATAGTAATCAATGTACAGTAAAGAATGAATAAATAAAAATAAATGTTATATAACATGTTCATTGTTTTTTATTAAATACGAAAAATTAATTAATATTTTCATAATTTTGTCTCGCAACCCTAATCCATATATGGGTTGTCACAGTAAAGAGAAATGTTTGAGGGGGTAGGGGAGCATCCATTAATTACCAATGCGTTCTGCGAAAAAGAGACAGAAAGAACGTTTATGGTAAAGCTAATGCAATGAGTTGAAGGACATAGATATATTTTTCAATAGGTTTTGTTTAAAATATTATAAGATTTTCAGTGTTTCGTCCTTAATGGTATATTTGACAATAAGTTTGGATCCTAGAAAAGCATTGTATTACATATCTATTCCTATTACAAATCACCGTGTACTACTCATTTCCTGTTTATACCGAGGCGACATTTTAAATTGTAAAAAAAACGGATTGTACCCCAAGTTCAAAAATTGGAAACTCGTAGCGTTATTAGTTCTCTCATATCTATGACCAAATACGCCACAATCTCCTTAGCTTGGAGACATGATACCTATATGAAAGTAAACATCAAATCAAAATTTTATGTATTATAATATTTTGTTTGGAAAAAAAGAAGGGGTTCGTTAGATCAGTTAATTTTCATCACGTGGAGCACCCAGTAAAGAATTCGTCTCCCGCTCTTCTCCGTAATGTGGTGTTCTCACTTTGGCGAATATCGCCAGGCACCAAAATATCGCAAGCCATTTGAACCGTGTGAAAAAAATGACAGCTAGTCTGAAACGATAAAAACCAGTAGAAACGATATTGTCTGGAGTTGACCACCTTCCAACTTTCTCGGCCGATTGAACGATTTGCACATGCGCAGATATGCGCGGCGTTTGTATCTATGGTAAAAGCTTTATAACCTATAAATTTTATAATGTTTCCCGCTTCGTGACAGCTGTTATCTTTTTTGTTGGTTTGTGGCGTTTGTTTCCTTAATTAAAAGGCGCCTTATAACCTCTACTATAACATTTTCGACTAAAAATAAACACTTCGCGATCTCCATCTCGACGCCATTTTGAAAACAGTGTCAAAATCAAAGCGCATCTTACAGATCGTTTCTATATCGGTGGACATGTGTGAACAGGTGTGACGATCAATGGGCGTACGGCGAATTTTTTTTTTCGCCTGGCGTTATATTTTGAAATTCGGCTGGCGATATTCGCCAAATGTGAACACCCCATAAGTTTTCGAGTGTCCTGTAAAGGTGTTCGAAAAAATAAAGACATTTTTTTATCTTAAATTCAACGATGAGATTTGCCACCCATCCTGAATGTTTTGATTTTATATTGGTACGAAGAGTGTTTATTATAATATGGGGATTTTTTAGTTCAGGTGAATTCAACAAAACTTCGATTATTTTTATGATGATAATGTAGCATTTTATCTGGAGGATAACAGATGGTGTAATATTGTGGTTTTTAACGTTCACGAAGTATACCACAAGTGGGGTAGCCAGCAGACTAACCGCATGAAATAAACATATAGATTGTCCTCTCCGTGCCATTACAAGAATAAGACATTCAGAATTTAAAATGTAAAATACCTGCTTTTTACAGAACACTCGAAAATTTACGAAAAAGATAGGGAAATCAATTCTTTGCTAGGCGCTACACAGAAAATTATTACTAAGGTTAAATGGAAGTCCCCAGACTTCTGCAGTATTCGGAATGGGGGAGTTGCGGTAGTGAGGGATTTTGCTGAAAATGCTTGAAGTACGTAAATTGAAGGTCACATATTAATAATTTGAGGTTTAAAATGTATAAAAAACATTTTTTCATACGTAAAAATAGAATATAAAATCATTAAAATTTGACAGTTATCAAAACGCGACGTAGATGGTCAATGGCGGATGTGACGTCATTTCATTCGAATTTCTCGAGGTCACATGTTTATCCAGTTTGTTTGAGAAGTGAATGTTCGCTGTTCGTTGCATTTTCTCGGTCTTTACAGACAAAATTATTATTTTTATGTTTAAAAATGTCTACAAATAAATTTTATAAATATTGCATAGAGCCACTATGCTCAGACACCACGGTTACAGCTCCAAATAAAGCATTTATTTGCGTGCCTACAGATCTGGTAAAAAGGAAAAAGTGGTGTATGGTGATCAAAAGAGACGATAAGAAAATTACAGTTTTATCCAATGTTAGTCGCTATGTTTGCGAGGATAATTTCAGTATATATTTGTAAAAAGAATTTTAATAAAACTATTTGAAAAATACGTACATATTTTGTATTTTAATATTGTTTTGAAAAAGTATTTAATAGTCTATATTTGAAACACCAATATTCAAAAGTATTTGTATTTTGTATTTAACAACACATATGAGCTTATATTCTTCTAACGCCGTATTGTATTTTCTTCAATCCTTGTTACTGTAATAATAAGGGATTGTTTTATAAGTTTGCCTTTTGCATCTGGATTTCTATTATATTTAGTTCACACAAAAACAATGCATCGTAGCATGCTACGCTGACAAAATAATTATTTGATCAAAATAAGAGTCAAATCATATAAAAGATAGGGAAAACACGAAGGGAGACATGATAATGTATTTGAGATTATATTGAATTTCGAGATATGTTTCGACCATGCTGTAATGTCTGTTATTATTGTGACATTTATTTTTTGTTTCTAGTTTTATTACGAACGACATATTGAATCAATGTTTTTTTTTTCCTTGTTTTGATTTCAGTTAGAAGAAGATCTTGAAAACTATTATATGCGATGGAAAATTATTCTCTATAAAATCTCTATTTGTGACAAAAAATCGCACATCATTAATGTAGATATACTTTTGATAAATTGTCAGATTGACCTTTACAAAACCAAATTTTTATTGTTCCAGTTAAAGATGTGTAATACCAGTTTTTAACTATTGTTTTCAATTTTTTATCTCAAGTCTATACAACACTTACAAACCACTATATGGCGAATGTGTAACACTAACTTATATATACTATGAGCCAATATTCATTTATAAATAATAAAACACTGCCTTAGGTCTCCAAAATTTATGTGAGGAAAACACGAAACAAAACTCTGAATGGAAAATTGACAGTTCCAACACTATGCCGGAATATGTTATGACGATAATAGTAGATAATAATATAATTTATAATAAATAGTTCTTTTAAATAATGAGCTGACGATTTCTGTTCTGTTTAACTTTCGCCGTCCTAAAATGTGTAGCCAGTACACATGCTTCTGTTTATAATTAATATTTCAATAAATACAATAAATAGAAGGTCAAGATTTTAGGTAATCCTCAGTCATATATTTACGCATCGAATTAAAAAATTATATTAATAATAATTGGAACTTATTGACTATTTCAAAGACATTTTTTGAAGAACGGAAATAAATTTACAAACACAATCAAAATATCTTACTAATACAATCAAATGCGCGATGTACTAACTATATCTCACGTGTCTTCGACGCTTTGTACTCGGCTGTTTTCGTTAGATAGTGAACACTATTTACATCTCGCTCTCGCGAACTGTGCTGAGGAAGGACTATGCGAAATAGCACGCTGTCGTGTTTTATCTATTCTTTTACTTCTTAAATCCAGAGGTTTCAAAGTGATTTATTATTTTCGTTCCATAATAATTTCAATAATTATAACTAGGTAGGTATTCGTTTTGCATTTCTAAATACCAACTTTTCATTATATTATCGTATCATAAGAGGGAAAGGTGTATATCATATGACGTTACTTTTCAGTTCATTTCTTCGTGAGGGCACTTCATTTATGGATTTATTAGCGATTTATTTATAAATATTATTATATAAACATTTAAAATAAATATTATGTAGGTAAACATTTCAAATAAATATTATTATCTACAACTAAAATAAACATAAATGTAATAATATTATTTTTTTTACGCGGCGGTGGAATTGCCATCCACACTTCTCAGCATTATACAACCAGATAAGTCTCCATATTATCAGTCATAATCATACAAAAATTTAACAGTCTAATGCCGCGAAAAATTCACCAAACCAGATATACAGAATATAAAAGTATTAGGCTCAAAACGCAGGTTCAAAATACCACAATTGTGCCTGAAATATCTGCGTTAATTTTTTTTTACAATATTCCATGTATTTAATATTATGATAGATTTTTGAACTTAAATATATTAATTTACCGGTAAATCTAATTTTTGAGTTACATTATATCCAGAATCATTAATTGTAAAATAAATAATTTATTTGAGTGCGGATTCATCGAGAGACATTTGGAACTAAGTCTTAAAATTATTCATCTTATTGTATCTATTACTGCTTATAACTTTTACGGTTTAAATGATTTTTAATTTTATATATTTTCTGTAAATCATTTTTTTATCTGTAAGCTTGTACGTTGCCTGTTCTTTTTTTTTAATGAACTATTATATGTGCTGGTTATACTTAATTTTTTATTTACTTTGATTATAATCTTGATATGTGTACATACATATATTTTGTCTTAGCTAAATCCTAGAACAGGTTGGATTATCCATTTGCTATGCACTTATTTTGTCTTTATAATTGTGTAACAATAAATAAATTAATTAAATAACATATTAAACAGTTTGCAACCCCTGCAGTTTACGCAAATGTAGTCGGACTATCGGCCGATGATTGCCGATGAATGCCGATTTCACAACGCGTCGCTATGCGTGCGGTCAGTTGGCCTTCGCTATTCATAATGAGTTGTCTTCTCGCTAGGTTCATGAGCGCTAGATGATGTTATTTTTTTACGTTTTCAGCAATAATTTATATATTTTTATGATTTCCTACACAATACACATATACAATACTTTACTTATAACTGTCTGAATGGTTTGGCTATGATTATTCCTATTTTTTCTATCTTAAACCGCTTATTTGAAAATGTGTAGTCACTACACATGTTAGGAGCGCGAGTAAGTTTTTGATTTCAGTAAGGCGAAGGTTAAACTAATTGTGGCGCATTGTGTTGGATGATAGATTTGATCTCTGAAAGATTCACATTTTTTCTATACTTTATATATGCAGTAGGTATTATCTGTTTTGTGCTTATAATAAATAAATAAACAAAAGAGTCAAAGTATTTAAAAATAACACGGAAAAAACGTAAACAAACTACATAAACGCCGTACTAGAAAGAAAACCACAGACACACTCGGATGAAGTGACGTCATCACAAGATGGAGGGTAATGGATGGCGTTTTTGCGGGAATATTATTTTTCAAATTTCAAATGCTGATTTCTCCAAAACTAGGCTAAATATAATAAAATTATGCATATATTCGTGATTCTTACGTGCTGTTTAACATTTTTAATCAATAAAAAAAAATCCGCAACTCCCCCATTGATGATGAATCTTGTTGAAGAATGATTTCCTTGTTTATTATATTATACTTTTGTCTATGTAACTTTCCACTGTACCATGTTGTCTATGTTTCCTCATAATAATAAAAACTGTCATCTTGGCTAAATGCATGTCGCACGCTTTTTACTTTTAAACCCGCTGTTAATAATAATATCAACAGGTTATGGACAACAGGACTACCTGCTTGTCAAATCGATAGGCTGCAGTCAGTTTTGAAGTCAGCTGCACGTGTTATCTTTGGAGTACAAAGGTGTACACATATGACTCCACTGTTGAGAGAACTTCATTGGCTACCAGTGGAGGCTAGAGTGCAGTACAAAGTGTGTATGTTAGTTTATAAGGCACTGAATGAGGATGCCCCAGTTTATATTGCTGAATTGTGCAGGTTGAAAAATCTAGGTATGAGGCAGCGTGCCTTGAGATCTGCTCAGAGTGTGTCCTTGGAGTTGGTAGCTCCGCAGAGGAAAAAATTAACAAATTACGGGGATAGAGCCTTTTCTGTGGCGGGACCCAACCTCTGGAATGGATTACCTCTTGAGCTTAGGCAAGCTGCAGATCTTAAGACATTCAGAAGGGACCTAAAAACTTTTTATTTTACCAATTACTTTTAAATATTTTATTCTATTTTACATTCTTGACTTTAAATATTATATTCTGTTTTACATAATTGACGTGGATGCATATTGTATCTAAAATATGTGTATCTCAATGTAATATTGAACATCTGACGTGGATACCTTTATGTATCCAAGATTTCTCATTTACATATCTATGTATTTATGTATATTTATAATATGACGTGGATGTAATGTCCTAGAATTTATGAATTGTACAGTGTCCTTGAGGTGCTTCGGCACGTAAACGACACTTTAATATTGTCCAAAATAATAATATGGACCCAGTGTTCAGACGCGAAAAGTAATATTTAAAGTGAAAATTTCTTTAATTACCGGAAAGTTGTGTGACCAAAGACTTTATTGCGAAAATTGCTATATCGTCCTTCCTAAGCATAAAGCAAGATGGCTACTATTTTATCAAGTGCCGTGCCGCCAAATTTCGATAAGTTGAATGGCCGTGATAACTATAGTGAATGGAAATTTTCACTACGATACCATCTGGAGGATCGTGAAATCTACGATGCCTGCACCAGGGTAAATGTTGATCCAATCATGGATAGAAGAGCACGTGCAGCAATCATGAGTAGCATCTCCACAAACATTATCAAAGAAATTCAGCAATGTGAAACTGCAAAAGCCATGTGGGATAGATTGCAAACATTATATGAAAATAATAACCCTAATAGATTTGTGTCATTGAACCAGGAGATGTTCTCTACTAAATTTGAGAATTGCAAAAACATGACAGATTACATTGACAAAATGAGATCGATAGGGATCAAGATGAGGACAATTTTGCCATCGTATCCTGATCAAGCCGTAGCAGCAAACATATTGACGAACTTACCTGCATATTTTCGACCTCTTACCATGGCCCTCGAAAACAGTGTACAAGAGTTAACAACAGATTTAGTGTGTGAAAAATTGCTCGCCGAATATGCTAAAATCAGTGACCAGTCACAGAACGCCCTACTTGTCAAACATGGAAGATCGAATAATACCAGCTTTCAAGGTAAATGTAATAATTGTCAGAAGATTGGACATAAAGCGAAGTTTTGTAGAGCAAAGAAACAAAATCCGGCATCCAATTCAAACCAGCGTTATGATGACAGAAACCATCGTAATAAGACAGAGAGTTCAAAACCGAAGGAAGCATGGATGCTATCAACAAAGTTTAAGCATTCCGATTTTGCTTGGATTATAGACTCCGGAACAGACAGACATATGACGTCCAATCGTGATTTATTTATAAGCTATGAAGATACTGTTCCAGTAAACATTAAAACTGGAGGTACAACACTACAAAGCATTGGAAAAGGATCAATAGAGCTGAATATAATGCGCAATGAAGAAATTGTGGAAATAATATTAAATGACGTATTATTGGTACCAGGATTGTCAGCAAATTTGATATCCGTGAGGTATTTAGCATCAAAATTAAATTTAAAGGCTATATTTGAAGCTGACCATTGCAAACTTGTTTACAAAAAAAGTAACAAAATAGCTGCAACTGCCACAGCACGAGAATCACTATATTATTTAGACATAGCGTCGAATCATATGGCATTTTTAGGAACCATTGAAGCAAATACATGGCACAACAGAATGGGCCATTTAAGCCAAGGAGGCCTGCATAAATTAAAATCATTGGCCACAGGAATAGATTTTGTGGATGAATTTGAAGAGTGTGTTTCATGCGTTAAAGGTAAAATGCATAGTTTACCATTCCCAAAAGAAAAGGTTAAGAGAGCAAAAGATGTTCTAGAGTTATTGCACACAGATTTGTGCGGTCCTATGGAGAATGAATCACTTGGGGGAGCCCGATATTTGCTCACCATTATCGATGACATGACGAGGTTTACATTTGTTAGTTTTCTGAAAGCAAAGTCAGAAGTATTTACAAAATTTGTAGAATTTAAAAGGTACGTTGAAAATCAGACTGGGAAGAAAATTAAAGTCATACGTAGTGACAGAGGAAAAGAATATGTCAATCATCAAATGGATGAATTTTTAAGAAAACATGGTATTCACCATCAGAAAACAATAGCCTATACCCCTGAACAGAATGGTGTTGCAGAGCGATGTAATAGAACATTAGTAGAAAGAGCTCGGGCAATGTTAGCTCATGCTAATTTAGATCAACGTTTCTGGGCTGAAGCAGTGTGTACAGCTAATTACTGCAAAAACAGGAGCCCCACCGTTGCAGTGTTTAACAAAACGCCATTTGAAGCGTGGACTGGGATAAAACCAGATTTATCTCACATGAAAAGTTTTGGTTGCCAAGCCTTTATACATATACCAAAACAACAACGTAGGAAATGGGATGAAAAAGCCAAAGAGATGATCTTCGTTGGTTACTCCCTAGAGAGCAAAGGATATAGATTAGTAGATCCGAGTACATTGAAAATTAAAGAAGCTCGGGATGTAGTGTTCTTTGAATCAAATAAATGTTCTCCTTTAGAAGTAAAGAAAACAAACGAAAAGTATTTTTATGAAGAAATGATAACATTTAGAATCCCACAACAAGAGGGACATGCTTCTACTGATAATGTACACATTCAAGAAAAAGATGTACACATTCAAGAAAAAGATATGCAAACTGAATTGAGTAACAACATACCACATTTAAATGATGAACCACTTAGAAGATCTTGTCGTCAAACAAAATTGCCAGTACACCTTTCTGATTATGATTTATCTGAAGATTTTAATTGTAATCTAGCTGAAACAGATTTACAGGCAGAAAATGTACCTGTATCGTACAATGATATATTCAACTACCCTGATGTCAACGAATGGAAAGGGGCAATTAAAAAGGAGCTAAATTCACATAAAGTTAACAAGACATGGGACATTGTCCAACTTCCAAAGAACTGCAAACCTATCAAAAGTAAATGGGTTTTTAAAATTAAACGAAATTCTGAAGAAACTGCACAAACTTACAAAGCTCGACTCGTTGCAAAAGGATGTGCACAAAAACTAGGTTTGAATTACACTGAAACATTCTCACCTGTAATGAGATTTGAAACCTTAAGAGTTCTTATTGCCTTAGCAACGCTTTATAATTGGGATATTGATCACATAGATGCTGTTGTTGCCTTTTTACAAGGAGATATAGACGAAGAAGTTTATCTAGAGATTCCAGACGGCTTAGAAGTCTCCAAAGAAAGGGGAGATGAGAGAATGGTTTGTCATCTTCGTAAAGCCATTTTTGGTTTAAAACAATCTGGAAGAGTTTGGTATAAGAAATTAGACTCATTCTTAAATAGTTTAGGTTTTACTTGTGCAGATTTTGATTCATGTGTTTATTACAAATGTTATGAACAAAACATTTTATTGTTAGCAGTTTATGTTGATGATATTTTGATATTTTCAAACTGTATTGATTTAAAACATTATATTAAAAAGAAACTTTTTGACAATTTTGAAATGAAAGATTTAGGTGAACTTAAATGTTTTTTGGGTATAGAGATACAAAGAGATAGAATCAAGGGTTTTACAAGTTTATGTCAAACTAGTTATATTGAAAATGTGTTAAAGAAATTTAATATGCATGATTCCAAACCAGTTTCAACACCTTATGACATAAATCAGAAGCTAATGAAGACATCTGAACATGAAGAAAATTTAATTTCTATTTACCAATCAGCAGTTGGATCTTTACTCTATGCAAGCAGAGCAACGAGACCAGACCTTGCATATATTATTGGAGTGTTATGTCAGTTTTCATCAAAACCATCCAAACCACATTGGGTTGCTTTAAAAAGAGTTATGAGATACCTTCGAGGAACAACAGATTATAATTTGCAATTTTGTATGAAAAGTAATGAGGAAATTCATGGATATTGTGATGCAGATTATGCTGGTTGTCCTGATGATAGAAAATCAACATCAGGCTACTTATTCCTACTTGCAGGAGGTGCTATTTCTTGGCAAAGTAAGAAACAATCAACAGTTGCAAGTTCTACAGTGGAGGCAGAATATATATCACTATCAGCTGCAACCAAAGAAGCGATTTGGTTAAGAAAGTTTATTTCAGAACTTGATCTTCCTTCAAAAGAACAGCCAACGATAATCTTTTGTGATAACAAAGGAGCAATAGACCTCAGTAAAAATAGTATGTTCCACCCACGCACTAAGCATATAGATGTTGTTCACCATGTTGCAAGAGATGCAGTGGAGAATCACCAAACTACTGTTGAGAAGCTACCTACAGAAGAGATGTTGGCTGACCCACTGACCAAGCCCATACCTAGAGATAAATTGAATTGGTGCATATACAGAATGGGTATCAGGAAACCCGGAAATCAAGGGGAGTGTTGAAGAATGATTTCCTTGTTTATTATATTATACTGTTGTCTATGTAACTTTCCACTGTACCATGTTGTCTATGTTTCCTCATAATAATAAAAACTGTCATCTTGGCTAAATGCATGTCGCACGCTTTTTACTTTTAAACCCGCTGTTAATAATAATATTATCAACAAATCTCTTTCAATAAAGGTGTAACGAAAATTTTGAATATTTGTTATAACTTATAGTGGAAAGGTGCACCATGCACATTTTGTACAACTATTTCTTGTACATTTTGTAGTTCAATACATTGTATCTTATTCACTATGAGTAATTTAAGATGTATAAAATAAAATTAAAATATACAAAATGTATGTACCTTTTATGTTGCAAATATTTGTTTTATTATCTTCAAATTGTTTTGTGGGTTGGCTGTCGACAAAAGAACGGACTACTAACGCCGTGAGCGTCCAATTTTTGAACTTGGAATACAATCCGTTTTTTTACAATTTAAAATCTCGCTGTACCGAGATGTACCTATCCATCATTACTTCCTACCGATCGGTACTATGTATAGGGTAACGTGGGGTAATGGCGGTCTCTGGGTAATGCCGGTCACCTTAATATTTCAAAACCCACCCTACAAATCTAGTTCTATCCCGTTCTAAAATATGCTAAGACACTTACAACAGCTACAAATCATGTGCAGACCGCAGTCGCTGCATGCGTGTCCTATCGGGAGGTCGTCGATTGTTTTGAGTGATCTTGATCTAATTTTTAACGGACTATTTTTGAAGGTAAGTCCTATATTTTTCTAATATCCCTTGTAAAAATGTTTATATTAGAAAATGTATATATTTTAAATCATTATGGTCAGTTTTTTGACTAATAATTTTAGATTATTTTGTTTTAAAATCAATTTGAAAAAAAAACGACGGATGGAGTATTGGCAGTCAGATGACCGGGATTTCCCCTATTATAATATTGCTGCATATATTTCCATAAGGTGTCCCTTAATGGATAGGCAGAGGGGACTGAGTGCTACACAATACTACTAGGCATACTCTTGGCTTCTTTCACATTCATATCATTCTTCGTTATAATATTTTAACGACAATATATATATGAAAAAAAATCCACCGTTCCTTTTTTTAGATGAGGAATAGAAAGAGAACCATAGACAAAGCTAAATGGACCCAGGAGAACCTCAAAGCTGCACTAGAGTTGTTATAAAACAGAGAAGGCCAAGAACAGCTTTCGATTAGGAAGGTATAGCCAAACAGTTTTGTATTCCATACTCAAAATAACAGGAGCGACTAAAATCCAACTTACTTGATGAACCATCACTACAGTTTGCATCGATTAATAATTTAAAAAACACATTTAATAAAGATTTACAGATGGCAGGTGAAGATTGGGTCAGGGGTTTCCTCAAGAGAAACCCTACTGTGTCTGTACGGAAAGCCGAAGCAACAAATTTGAACAGTCTGACTGCTTTTAATAAGGCCGAGGTAGATTTTTTTTTTCATTTGTTAGGAGAAGTTATGGAGAAATTCAAATTCTCACCTGCAAATATTTATAATGCAGACGAAACTGGTATCTCTACAGTCCAGGATCCCGGCAAAATTTTAGCTATAAAGGGACAAAAAAGAGTAGGCTCTGTAACGAGCTGGGAAAGAGTTAGGAATATCACAGTAATGTGTGCTATGAGTGCTGCAGGTGGTTACGTTCTACCAATGTTTATCTTCCCGCGGCAAAGGTTATCTCCATTATAAGAAAAAGATGGCCCAGCAGGTGCCTTATATCAGTGTAGTAAAAATGGATGGCTAACTGAAGACATATTTGTTAAATGGTTGCAGCACTTTATTGATTATGTAAAACCAAAAAAATAAATTGTAAAATGTTCCTATTATTAGTATTTTAATTGTTTGTTTGACCGTCATTTCCCCAATAACTGACCGCCATTCCCCAGATACATGGGGAATGCCGGTCAATACCACTTTTATTTTAAATCACTGTATTTCTTATATGTGTGTAAAAGGCTCATTTTAAGCTTTGTATTTCAATGTCTAATTGTTTAAGTTAAATGTATGCCGGAACTAATAAAAAAAAAACCGACAAATTAAGGAGATATTTTCGTTCATCCTTAGGTGGCCGCCATTCCCCCATCTTACCCTACCTACCGAATTTCTCGGTATCCCGGCCGTGGATTCTTCGATTATTATTATTATACGTACTGTAGAATTATTGGTGTGCTGTGAGTGTATTGGTAAACCTACGTTTAATTTAAATAAAATTGTTGGTAGATATTAAGTATGTATGTATGGAGTATGGTATGCATTGGTTATCCAATAACGGGTATTTTGCTCGGATTTCTCTTCGGTATGCTGTTTGAATGCACATTTCGCCTCTCCTCCCACTACGTTGGATGATACTGCTAAAGCAGCTGCTCTGAGAGACTTAAGTACACACGTAGGGCTAACAGGTCCACATTTTGATTTTTCTGCGATATCGGAAGCTGAGGTTGAGCGTTACATTGCCTCCATTAAATCCAAAGCCGCAGGTTCCGATGAAATAAGCATAATAACATTTTTCTATATTATAATACCACACCTTACTCATATTATTAATTTTTCATTTAAATACTGGATAGTTTTATATCTCTTAAGAGATAAAGGAAATCTTTTTATTATGTTTCTTTCACATCAGTGAACACGAAAATAATATTCGGCTAAAAGATCCTCTCACAACCTGAATTATACTATAGTATCTTACTTACAGTTTTGTGTGGTATTAAATAACAAAGATCGATGCTTAATCACTTTTCTTTTATTCAATAGAACATATGTTAAGTTTTAAAAGAAATATAAAAATGTAACAATTTATATTAGCCATGAAAAATTGAAGAGAATTTAATTAATTAAGTTTACTACTGCGCTATCAAGAGTCGACTCTTCCTATCAAAAATACAACTACAGATGACATTTAACACTCCCTATCGAATATCTCCTCAAGCTCTTAGTTAGCCTCTCTGGTTCCTTCTTTAGTATAGTCTGTTGTCATACTGCTTTCTCACGATTTCTACAGATGGTACCTACTACTAGTACTGAAATCCTGTCATCTCTATGAAATTTCTTCTTCTACAAAAGAAAACATTATTCAACATACGATATATATATATATATATGTTTTAGAGTTATGTTTTGCGGTTATATCGCGTAGTTTGTTTTTCGAACAAGCTTTCGGAGTTGCTTGGAACTCCATCATCAGTAACATAACTTCATAACTCTAAAACATATATACCTCGTCGCGAAAAACTATTCAATAACATATATATATATATATATATATATATATATATATATATATATATATATATATATATATATATATAATGTATTTTTTCGATAGGTATGAACCAAATCACAATCTATGCATCACTTGCAGGGTAGAGAAGAGAGTATTAGGTGTTCCGATGCTTACGAATCGGCTTTGGCTGGCTTAAGCGCTTTACACCATGGCAACGTTCACCCATTCCACCTTTTTCTCCCTTATGCTTCTCTCATACTAATCTTTTCGTAATACAGAGGTGATGGGTTCGAATCCCAGTAGGTGCGGTTGGTTGGATGAAGTCGCTTTTCAGCGAAAAATGGAAACAAGCCTATGTCATTCCATTACCAAAAAAGAACAATTCCACACCTCTACAGGATTATCGCCCAATATCAATACTTCCATTTTTCTCAAAAGTGCTGGGAAAACTTGCATACTGGCATTTCAACGAGTTTCTTGTGAAAATGACTACCACAATAATTTTCAGTCAGGATTCGCATAAGAGCATAGTACGACAACTGCGTTAGTGATGATATAAGAGGAGCTATGGATAAAAAATTACTAACCCATTTGACACTATTATAGATTTCAGCAGTGCTTTTAATACTATAGATTTTGACCTACTCATTGCTTCTCCCAAACGACTCAATGCATCTCAATCGAATCGTACTTAAAAGGTAGAACAATGCATCTCGGTTCGAGTCGTACTTAAAAGGTAGAACTCAATGTGTACGATTGCGAAGTGGTGTTGAGTCTGGCTGGTTGGATTCGAGGGCGGGTGTGCCACAGTTCAGGGCGAGTGCTTTCTCCTCTACTGTTCTCGATTTTCACTAGCCCCATCTTTTGACGAAATTATTCTCTGTCACTACCATCTATATGCCGATGAACTACAAATCTATACTCACTTCAAGTTAGAAGATCTGTCAAGGGCTGTTGATGAAAAGTAGAATTGTCTGCAACAAGTTTCTAATTGGGCCACTAAAAACGACTTGATTCCTACTAATACACAAACGATGTTTATAGAATCCAAACTCCTATTCGATCTCTAAACTGAACAGTCTAACGATGTCTTATACATACATTGACTCCACTGTGATCCCTTATTCCAAAACTGCAAAGAATCTTGGTCTCTTACTGGATAGGGAGCTTTCTTGGCGTCAATACGTTTATAAAGAAATATTATATAAGGAGTTAGAAATTGGAATTAAAATAAAAATATAAAGGATTGAATTTTTTTTATTTATTTATTCATTATTTAATTTTCATTGATAACAACAAAATCCACACATAAATATTTGAGTCCGTTCGTATGTATGTATTTATTTATTTATTTATTTATGTAATATACGGCTAATGCCTTTTACAGGATAAAGAGAAAATAATAAAACATTTCACTTAAACTTAAAAGCTATACAAATAAAAACTTAATAATAATATAAGTATATTGCAAACAAAAACAATACACAACATAATAACAACAGGTAAAAATAAATATTAATAAATATTAATAAGTGCACATAATAGTAATACATAATAAAAATGTAGGTATGCGCTAGGCATACAGTAAGTACAGGCGGCCGCACAGCATACACACACCTCATAACATTGTTTAACTGTATAACACCGAGGTTATACGTATATACTATGCAGGCACACTATACATATATATTATACATGGCTCTACAAGTACAAAATGTATGATATAATAATAAGAAATGAAATATCAATACATATACTATGCATGATAAAACTATTGGCTTAGATGCTAAAATAATAGTATCACTTTATTTTTATGTTGACAATAATAATTACCTATTAAAACAAACCCGACTCCACTATGAATACAGTCGATACAATGAGGTACGTCTATCGAATTGTCTCTAATGTAGAAGTAAATAATAATAACGAAATAAATCGATCATACACAATACACCCATATACATATATACAGGTACAATAATAGTATGTTCAATAACAAAAAATAAAATAAAAAACAGGTACTATCAATTGCCATATTAAATTCACAAAAAGAGAGAATCTTTCATGAATGGCAATGCGTTCTTATGTATATTGAAGGATCAATCACATCACAATGTGTTCTCAGGGTCTAATATACACTTCAAAAGCGTCTTAAAAGAAGCAATATCAAGTATGTATGTACTTATGTCCTTAATGGACTCGGAAATTAGGAAAGACCGAAGTAAAATAATACACTCTATACAAGGTCTCATCTTCTGGGCAGGTTTAAGGCTAAAAACATTTTAAATATCTTACGTATTGATAAAGATATTTTAATTTTAATGCGACCATGTCACAAAATTAGCAACAAAATGTATGTAAAATTAATGCAAGATTTAGTAAATAGCAATATTCACAGTCAAACATTTTTCATTGTATTGAATTAATATCAAAATGGATGTAACAATAAATACAACAATTCTGAAACTAAATATATAGGGTTTATTTTCGTAATAAAATATCGTGTTTGCTAATGAGAAAAGCTCTTGAATTACGTGAATAAAAATTGCATATTTTTGACATATTGGCCTATTTTCATAATGGAAGACATTATGAAACCATAGAAATGATACACTCAGAAGAGTTCACTACTGTGAATTCTTTTATGTGTCTGCAAATTACTGGAACGACTAAATTTTTTCGTACAAATTTGACACTCAAAAGGTTTTTCATTACTATGAGTCCTTTTGTGGGATATCAAGTTACTAGACTGTCTAATTTTTTCTAGGTTTTTTTTTTCCTCAAAAGTCTAGGTTTTTTATTACTGTGAATTCTTTCATGCGTCTGCAAACGAATGGAACTAATAAATGTTTTCATACAAATATAACACTCAAAGGGTTTTTCACCACTGTGAATCCTTTTATGTGTCTGCAAACTACAAGATTGTTTAAATTTTTTCATACAAATATTGCACTTAAAAGGTTTTTCATCACTGTGAACTCTTTCATGCTTCTTTAAATCACTAGAACAAATATATTTTTTCATGCAAATATTACACTCAAAAGGTTTTTCACCACTGTGAATTCTTTTATGCGTTTGCAAATGACTGGAACGACTAAATTTTTTCATACAAATATTACACTCAAAAGGCTTTTCACCACTGTGAATCATTTTATGCTTATTTAAATTACTAGAAGAAATAAACTTTTTCATACAAATATTACACTCGAAAGGTTTTTCACCACTGTGAATCCTTTTATGCGTCTGCAAATGACTGGATCGATTAAATTTTTTCATACAAATATTACACTGAAAAGGTTTTTCACCACTGTGAATCCTGTTATGCTTCTTTAAATTACTAGAACATATAAATTGTTTCATACAAATATTACACTCAAAAGGTTTTTCACCACTGTGAATCCTTTTATGTGTCTGTAAATTACTAGATTGATTAAATTTTTTCA
The DNA here is from genome assembly GCA_947579605.1 of Athripsodes cinereus. Taxonomy (NCBI): domain Eukaryota; kingdom Metazoa; phylum Arthropoda; class Insecta; order Trichoptera; family Leptoceridae; genus Athripsodes; species Athripsodes cinereus. The sequence goes on from OX388328.1 coordinate 14,938,939, forward strand.
TACAAATATTGCACTTAAAAGGTTTTTCATCACCGTGAATCCTTTCATGCTTCTTTAAAACACTAGAACAAATATATTTTTTCATGCAAATATTACACTCAAAAGGTTTTTCACCACTGTGAATTCTTTTATGCGTTTGCAAATGACTGGATCGTTTAAATTTTTTCATACAAATATTGCACTCAAAAGGTTTTTCACCACTGTGAATCCTTTTATGCGTCTGCAAATGTCCGGAACGACTAAATTTTTTCGTACAAATATTATACTCAAAAAGTTTTTCACCACTGTGAATCCTTTCATGCTTCTTTAAATCACTAGAAGAAATAAATTGTTTCATACAAATATTACACTCGAAAGGTTTTTCACCACTGTGAATCCTTTTATGTGCCTGTAAATTACTAGATCGATTAAATTTTTTCATACAAATATTGCACTCAAAAGGTTTTTCACCACTGTGAATCCTTTTATGCGTCTGCAAATGTCCGGAACGACTAAATTTTTTCGTACAAATATTACACTCAAAAAGTTTTTCACCACTGTGAATCCTTTCATGCTTCTTTAAATCACTAGAAGAAATAAATTGTTTCATACAAATATTACACTCGAAAGGTTTTTCACCACTGTGAATCCTTTTATGTGCCTGTAAATTACTAGATCGATTAAATTTTTTCATACAAATATTGCACTCAAAAGGTTTTTCACCACTGTGAATCCTTTTATGCGTCTGCAAATGTCCGGAACGACTAAATTTTTTCGTACAAATATTACACTCAAAAAGTTTTTCACCACTGTGAATCCTTTCATGCTTCTTTAAATCACTAGAAGAAATAAATTGTTTCATACAAATATTACACTCAAAATGTTTTTCACCACTGTGAACTCTTTTATGTATCTCCAAAGAAGAAAAATTGTAAAATTCTTTCATACAAATTTTACACTTAAAAGTCTTCATATATTTCTTTCCATCCCTCCTAGTCACACTACGAACATTTTTGCGTCTCGTTTCCTTTACATGAGTTTGATTACTTGCATCTGGTGCATACTCTGTAACTGTAGAAGATGTACTGGCCACTGTCACATTGTTGGCTCTCTCGCATTCAACTTTTATATCAGGTTCATGTATATCAATATCACCATGTGGAACTGCATATCCAATGTCATATCTTGCTTCCTCCACAGGTTCACGTTTCACTTTGATGTTCGCCAAAAAGTTTTCGATTTCATCATCCTCCGTGACACATATTTGCATGTCACACAAGACGCAGTCATCCTGTGAGCAGTCTGCGAAGTTATGTTCACCAGCACTGGTTCCCTCCATCATGTCTTGTGATCTGAAGCCGGGTTACAAAGCTAGTATCAGAATGCATTAATTTAATTGAAATATATCCGGATGAAGTCACTAGGATTTTGTGCACCCACCTAATTAGTATATGATGGAAATGTCACTTCGTCCTAGTGATGTCAATCCGGTACATATTCGTTATTTACTGTCTCGTTACATTTTGCTTTCGGTATACCGGGCGGGTAATTCTCAGGTCAATACCGATCGGTACGTATGTTGAGGTGTATTATGTAGTCACAGAATTCCATACGAAACATTATTATTATATTTTATGTCTGTAAATAAAAAATAAAAAATCCATATCTGCACTTCTTATTTCCTGTTTTCACCGATTACCTATTTTCGGTTCATAACGAGATGTATCCATGTGAAAAATGTTATTAGTGCGTATGGACTAGTGATGTAACGAATATTCGCATTCGCATTCGCGAATATTCGCATATTTCAAAGTATTCGCATTCGCAAAAAAATATGCGAATGTTTTGCGAATATTATTTTAGTAATAAAGTATCTGGTCTGTTCCGTGTTGGCCGCATTTGTTATATTGTTTCATGTGTTCGTTTGCTTGATGATGTTATTATTATTGGGAGAAGTATGCATTTGTGGAGATTTAATTTATATGTTTGTTTTAAGTATTGTACAACTGCTATGAGTATAGGGCCCTACAATAATTTTATATTCTATTTAGGGAATATTTATATCATACTACAAGGTGAACCACACTAAAGTATTCTCTCAGAATTTTCGGGGCTTGAAGTCTAAGATCGAGGAGTTTAGAGCAAACTTATTTGCAAATAATTATGATATAACTGTTTTGACGGAAACTTGGCTAAATTGTGGGATATTTGATAGCGAACTTTTTCAAAACGAATATACAGGTTACCGAAAGGATAGGGATTTCATGTTGAGTGGTAAAAGGGATGGAGGTGGGGTCTTAATTGCTGTGGATCGGACAATAGGATGTTCATCCACTCTTGTTTGGGGATGATATTGGTGAAAGTTTTTTTACCAGTATTCGTTTTTCATCGGTAACACATAGTTCCATGGAAAAATGCTCATCACTACTAGGTGTAGTATATATACCGCCTTCCACATCCTTAGATACTTAAAACATCTTTTTTAAAAGTATATCTGAACGTTCAATCAGCTATAACGACAAAACGGATATTTGTCTTATTGGAGATTTCAATATCCCAGCAATCCAATGGAAAAAAGACCCCGATGTTGAGTCAATCTATGTTCTGTATTCTTATTCGGGTCCTGTTGCGCAGTATTTGATAGAATCTATATCTTTTCTCAATATTTTCAGTCTAACGGAGTTTATAACAGCAATCAAGTTATCTTGGATTTTGTTCTTTCAACTATTCCGTGTTCTGTTACCAGATGTGACTCTCCACTGGTTGGTAAGGATTCACACTATCTTTCACTGTTGATAGATTATGAGTTAGAAATTGTTGAGGATTTGTCTCAAAATATGATCCAGAAATTGATATACTTTACATAAGTCAAACTTTTTGGAAATAAATTTTGAACTACCTACAAAGTGTTGATTGGGTCAGCGTTTTGGGAAACGGACCGGTTTATGAGATGGTTGAATCTTTTTATGGTTATGTTTTGCCAATAATTGAGAAGCATACACCTATGAAGAGGGTGGCACCTAATAATTTTCCCAAATGGTTCTCTAATAGAACTGTGTTGTTGTTTAAGAGAAAGTCCAAGGCTTGGCGTAATTGGAAGATGAACCGTAATGATTCTGACTACAATTTGTTTTTTCAACTAAGAGCTCAGTTGAAGTTGTCGCAGAATCACGATTATAGGTCTTTTGTTAATAAGACTGAGAAGTCACTTAAGGGCAATGTCAAGTCTTTCTTTTCGTTCGTGAATTCCCTTAAAGAATCTAGAGGCTATCCAAGGGTAATGGGTGACGGTGACCAGACTTCGAGCGATCCAGAGGGAATTGCGTACTTGTTTTCGTCGTTTTTTGGTTCTGTATTTTCACTGAATAATTTACATGATTCTAATACTGAAGAATCGGAAAATATTTTAACTAACTCATGTTTATCCACGGTTAATATCTTGAAATCTGATATTCATAAACGTTTATTAGGTATAGATGAGACAAAAGGAGTTGGCCCTGATGGTATAGCACCAATAATATTAAAGAGATGTGTAAGTCATTTAACCAAACCATTGTATCTGATATTTATTAGGAGTTTACAAGAAGGGTGCTTTCCATGCAAATGGAAGATGGCTTATATTACTCCTTTGCATAAATCTGGCAGCAAATCAGACGTTCATAACTACAGACCAATTTCAATTCACCTATTTCAAAAATATTTGAGGGTATTGTTCGTGAAGAAATGACTTTTTTCCTGAAGCCGTATCTTCTTGTAGAGCAGCATGGATTCATGAGTGGAAGATCGACAGTAACAAATCTGTTTTTTTTTTCTCAGCTATGGACAATCGTATACAGTTGGATGCCATTTATATCAGCTTTCAAAAGGCATTTGATAAAGTTGAACATTGACTTTTGATTAAGAAGTTAGAATTTCATGGAATTCATGGGAATCTTCTAAGGTGGGTTGACTCATATATTTCTGATAGATTGACGACAGTTAAACTTAACGGTTACTCATCTGGCAGTGTCAGTGTTACATCTGGTGTCCCTCAGGGATCTGTTTTGGGTCCTTTACTTTTCACGATATTCATAAACGACATAAAAAAGTGCTTTAAACACTCAGAGCTTCTATTATTTGCGGACGATTTAAAAATATACTGTCAAATTCAATTATTGTTTGACTGTGAAATGGTTAACGACGACTTGGGAAGACTGCACGAGTACTGTAACAGAAATAACTTGCACTTGAATCTGGAGAAGTGTAATCTGATCTCTTTACCAAAAATAGAAACAAAATTCGATAAATTTACAATATCCATAATCATGATTTAAAAGAAGTACATAAGATTAGAAATTTAGGTGTGGTGTTTGACTCTGAGCTTCACTTTGATGATCACGTCTTTTAGATTTGGCGTGACTCATTATCCTAAGATGTATATATTTCTCATTTAATGTACTATTTTCATTAAATAAAAAAAAAAAAAAAAAAAAAAACGTGAACAAAATTATCGAAGAGAGCAATAAAATACTGAGATTTATTCTGAGATCTACAAAGTCATTTAGGTTATATGAATAGTATTTGTACTTGTACTTATCGTTGATTCGCTCCTAGCTGGAGAACTGTTTCTCTGTATGGAATCCACATTTTAAAAAAATATGTCAATCAAGTTGAGAGAACTCAGTCTAAATTCATTAGTTTGGTTAGGAAGAGATTGCATTATCCTGCATTTATTAAAGATTTGCCTAAATTGGAATAAAGAAGAGTTTTGCTGGATGCACGCAACCTGAGAAAAATATGCTTGGCCGAATACGATGTGCCTAAAATTTTAGATAGGATTAACTTAAGAATGCTTCCTTTAACAAGATTTTGTTTTCCGTTCTACATTAAAAAAAAAAAAACAAAAAAGAAGACTCAAGAAACCCTGTTTATAGAATTTTAAAGTGCCAATTACGTCAGGTTTGTGAAAAAGAAGAGTTGAGAGTAGAATAAGATGAAATAAATATAAAAAAATGTATATGTTTGATAAAATGTGAAGTGTTTGAGGTAGTATTTATTTTTAGTCTGTTTTTTAAATTTTTGATTTTTCTTTTTTTAGAGTTTTTTTTTTGTATTGTTATTGCATACATCAGTGAAGTGTGAATGTGTTTGTGCGAATGAATGTATTATGTGTGCGAAATTGGGTGAGTGGATGTATTGTGAATTAATGTATTGTGTGTAAGATTGTTTTGTGTGCTATTGCTGAAGTGTGCACTGTTTCGATGTAAGACTATTGGAATGTTTTTGTCGCTTTTATTTTTATACAGTAGAAGTCCGATAATCCGGCACATTCGGGACCGGCTCGGTGCCGGATTATCGAAAATTCCGGTCTATCGGGCGGTAATTATAAGAACAATTAGGTTAATAATTAAACTACAAATACAGTGTGCAACTACATACAACAAAATTTATTTTACATTTCATATAATTAATGTACACGTACTGTAAAACATATTTCACTTAGATTTAGAAAAGTCACGAATCGCTTTTTGTTTTCTTGACTTTTGGCGTTAAGTATAAAATTTATTTCTAATGATATGGAAATCAACAATTTCTGAAACACTGTAGCTAGTACTAGGCTCAGCAAAAGAGATAAACTTATTCACCGAGCAATACCGAGCGCTTCCGGATGATTCCAAACTATCCCAAAAACTTCCGAATAGCTCTCGAGCGTTTTTATTTGTTTTAAAGACACACTTTTGGAAAAAAAAAACAAAAATTTTCCAATTTTCCGGAGCGATGCCGGACTATCTAGCATTCCGGACTGTTCGATGCCGGACTAATGGACTTCTACTGTATTTATATGTGTTTCATCTGTTGTGTACCATGTAAATGAAGAAAAAAATCAGTAATTTGGTGAAAGTACCGGATACTTACCCGGTACATTGTGGAAAAAGGTACTGCAAGAAAATATTCTTTAAGAAAACCGAAGAGTTTTGAAATATTTCAAATTCCTGTACCGTTTTGAAGTCAATATTCGCATTCGCATTCGCGAATGTCGGCAACAAATATTCGCATTCGCATTCGCGAATATCCAAAATCACACATTCGTTACATCACTAGTATGGACATATGAGTATACTGAGATATTTTCTTTTCTGACTTGCTGAGGATTATTTTACTAAATTATTATTCAATCTTATTAAGGTAATGTACAGCTGATTACAGTCACACATTTTCAAGAAATTCTAAAACGCCAGGTTTTATAATATTATGATAGTTATAATTATATTTGAACATGTAATATAATATTTGAATAAGATGTAATACTTGGATAATGGATATTATGTTATTTCTAACGTACCTACCACAATAATTTTCAGTCAGGATTCGCATAAGAGCATAGTACGTTAGTGAAAATCACTGATGATATAAGAGGAGCTATGGATTAAAAATTACTAACCCATTTGACACTATTATAGTTTTCAGCAGTGCTTTTAATACTATAGATTTTGACCTACTCATTGCTTCTCCCAAACGACTCAATGCATCTCAATCGAGTCGTACTTACAAGGTAAAACAATGCATCTCGGTTCGAATCGTACTTAAAAGGTAGAACTCAATGTGTACGATTGCGAAGTGGTGTTGAGTCTGGCTGGTTGGATTTGAGGGCGGGTGTGCCACAGGGCGAGTGCTTTCTCCTCTACTGTTCTCGATTTTCATTAGCCCCATCTTTTGACATAATTATTCTGTCACTACCATCTATATGCCGATGAACTACAAATCTATACTCGCTTCAAGTTAGAAGATCTGTCAAGGGCTGTTGATGAAAAGTAGAATTGTCTGCAACAAGTTTCTAATTGGGCCACTAAAAACGACTTGATTCCTACTAATACACAAACGATGTTTATAGAATCCAAGCTCCTATTCGATCTCTAAACTTATACATACATTGACTCCACTGTGATCCCTTATTCTAAAACTGCAAAGAATCTTGGTCTCTTACTGGATAGGGAGCTTTCTTGGCGTCAATAAATATAATGGATTGAATTTTTTTTATTTATTTATTCATTATTAAATATTCATCGATAACAACAAAATAATTAAAATAAAACACTTATTTGTAGTATATCCACGGTGACTTGGATATACTAAAAATAAGTGTTTTATTTTAATTAATTCAACATGAATTTCCACCAAGTACCGTCGGTTGAAAATATCAACTTTAACAACAAAATACGTAAATTACATAATTAATATGCACAGGATAAACTTATCGCAAAGGCGCCACCTCTATTAACACAAATGTAACGAATATAAACTGATGAGCAGTGTTAAAACTATTTCTACAACAAAAACCTTCTAAACTATGTTGTGTTGTAACTAAGTATATGGATAATCTCTCATCCACCTAACTATTAATAAAAATACACAATAAAAACAAAATTCATCCGCTCCACGAAATGTTCTGACGTCCCATAGGTCAGAATGGCCTTGATCATAAGAATATCTGGTACGTCCATCAAGTGAGGTCCACATGTATTTGTGGATATCTTCGTGGGGGAACAGAGTTCCTCCTATCAGGAGTCCTGGCAGTGTTGCATATTCAGCGAGACAATAGCCCTTGTTATTCAGCACCCCATGCCATGCAGCGGGTCACTGCCTACTTTGTTATGAAAATCGCTATCACAATGATTCAATTCCTTTTAGAAATATTGGATGTGACAGCTGCCAGAGAGTCATGAAAACTGTTTTTGACCGTCCCATCCGGATCCTCTGTGGGGGCATAACATTCTAGTACCGTCAACAAGACTCCCTTCGCCCTGAATGATGTATCCATAATTAGCTTGTAAGGGATAGGACCCCAGTCAAGAAGCGAGACGGCGACTCATAAGCAGGGCGACACCATATTTGTGTTTTGTCTTCTGACCGGAGTGAATAATGCAATAACTTTACCTTCCTCACCTCTAGCATAATCCAAAAGGCGCACCTCACACACAGTAGATTTATCCCAGTCACCTGTTGTCTTAGCAACAAACAACTCCTTTTTATGGCTTAGCGTCCCCAAGTTGAAGGTTTCAAATCCCACGTCATTTAGTTGGTCCAAGTTATTTAACTTTAAGGTCGTCTCAATGGCGCTGTGAATTCTCCTGAACAGTAATACCTACAATATGCAAAGGCGAGTTTTCTCAAACATTCTAGTATTGTTCAGAATCTGAGTATTCGTTTTTATGTATTCGTTATTCAACTTAACTCGAAGAACTAAATCCTCAATGCCAAATCTGTTCGGTCTTTTTCGTTCTTTTGGGAAAAATTACATTAAAGTACTATAATTTCAAAGAAACTAAGGTTTAACATCGCGTGGCAAATAAAGTCACGAACGAGATTTAAATCTTCGTGTGTGTTTTTTTTTTGGAAAAAAAAACCTTAAGATACTCTATTTTCAAAGATACTAAGGTTTCATATTGCGTGTCAAACGTTGAGAACGAGATTCTTGGATTTAAATCTACGTGTTATTATTTTGGAAAAAACGCCATTGGAGTATTCTATTTTCAAAGGAATTAAGGTTTTATATCGCGTGTCAAATGTAACAAACGAGATTCAAAGATTTAAATCTTTGTGAAGTTGTTTTGGGAAAAATACCATTAGAATACTCTATTTTCAAAGAGACTAAGGTTTAAAATCGCGTGACATATATCACAAATGAGATTTAAGGATTTAAATCTTCGTGTCGTCTTTTGGGAAAAAGGCCTTTAAAATACTTTATTTTCAAAGAGACTAAGGTGAAAATCGCGTGACAAATTCCACGAACGAGAACGAATGTTAAGAACGAATTGTTTTGAAGAACGATGTCTCAAGTACCGATTACTGAAAAACAATTGGATTTACCAATACTAAAACATTCTGAATCGTTTTACAAGTCAGGTACTAAATTACTGGACCGGTTAAATCTTTACAAACAAACATTACAGACTCAAGTCACTGAATTTCTTCACATAAATATTACACTCAAAAGGTTTTACACCAGTGTGAATCATTTGATATGTCTGCAAACTACTGGAACCTATTTGTTTCATACAAATGATACACTCAGAAGACTTCACCACTGTGAATTCTTTTATGTGTGCAAATGACTGGAACGACTAGATTTTTTCGTACAAATTTGACACTAAAAAGGTTTTTCACCACTGTGAATCATTTTATGCCTCTTTAAAATACTAGAATAAATAAATGTTTTCATAAAAATATTACACTCAAAAGGTTATTCACCACTATGAATCCTTCTATGTACCTGCAAATTACTAGATTGTTTAAATTTTTTCATACAGATATTACACTCGAAAGGTTTTTCACCACTATGAATATTTTTATGTATCTTCAATGAAATAGAGTGATTAAATTTTTTCATACAAATATTACACTCAAAAGGTTTTTCACCACTGTGAATCCTTTTATGTGTCTGCAAATTACAAGACTGATTAAATTTTTTCATACAAATATTACACTCAAAAGGTTTTTCACCACAGTGAATTCTGTTATGTTTCTGCAAATTACTAGGACAATTAAATTTTTTCATACAAATATTACACTCAAAAGGTTTTTCACCACTGTGAATATTTTTATGTATCTTCAAAGAAAAAGAGTGTTTAAATTTTTTCATACAAATATTGCACTCAAAAGGTTTTTCATCACTGTGAACTCTTTCATGCTTCTTTAAATCACTAGAATAAATAAATTGTTTCATACAAATATTACACTCAAAAGGTTTTTCACCACTGTGAATCCTTTTATGTGTCTGCAAATTACCAGCTTGATTAAATTTTTTCATACAGATATTACACTCGAAAGGTTTTTCACCACTATGAATATTTTTATGTATCTTCAAAGAAAAAGAGTGTTTAAATTTTTTCATACAAATATTACACTCGAAAGTCTTCATATATTTCTCTCCATCATTCCTAGTCATACTACGAACATTTCTGTGTATCGTTTTCTTTACACGAGTTTGATTACTTGGACCTGGCGCATACTCTGTAACTGTAGAAGATGTACTGGCCACTGTCACATTGTTGGCTCTCTCGCATTCAACTTTAATATCAGGTTCATGTATATCAATATCACCATGCGGAACTGCATATCCAATGTCATATATTGCTTCCTCCACAGGTTCACGTTTCACTTTGATGTTTGCCAAAAAGTTTTCGATTTCGTCATCCTCCGTGACACATTTTTGCATGTCACACAAGACGCAGTCATCCTGTGCGCAGTCTGCAAAGTTGTGTTCACCAGCACTGGTTCCCTCCATTATGTCTTGTAATCTGAAGCCTGGTTACAAAGCTAGTAGCAGAATGCACTAATTTAATTGAAATTTATCCGGATGAAGTCACTAGGATATTTCTCGTACCTTTATTAGTACAGGATGTCACTTTGTCCTAGTGATGTTAATCCGGTACATATTCGTTATTACTTACTCGCTACTTTTTGTTTTCGGTATATCGGACGGGTAAGGGGGAAGTTGCGGAAGTGAGGGATTTTGCTGAAAATACTTGAAGTACGTAAACTGAAGGTCTTATATTAATAATTTGAGGTTTAAAATGTATAAAAAACACTTTCTCATACGTAAAAATAAGAAATTAAATCATTAAAATTTGACAGTTATCAAGACGCGACGTGGTTGGTCAATGGCGGATGTGACGTCATTTTATTCGAATTTAACGAGGTCACATGTTCATCCAATTTGTTTGAGAAGTGAATGTTCGCTGTTCGTTGCATTTTCTCGGTCATTACAGACTAAATTATTATTTTTATGTTTAAAAATGTCCACAAATAATTTTTATATTCAGCCACTATTTTATTTTATTTTATTTTTATTTTATAAACATAGAAGCACAAAACAGACAATAACTACATAATTAAAGTTAAAAAAAAAAGATTAATCTTTCAGAGATCAGCTATCATCCAATACCATGCGCCACAATTAATTTTAAAAAGATAGGTACCTAACATTCCGGTCATCTCAACATGCCTACATTATACACAGTCTCGCTCGCTCACTCAATCATCACACTAGCACAAAAACAAATCAATAATAATAACAAAAATGAGAAAAAAAAAACAAGAAATCAAGGGGAAAGGAAAAAAAAGGGGGGGGGGGGAGAATTACTGCGTACCTGCTGATTCATTTGGAAGTGTGGAAGTAAGTTTTTTGAATACCTGTCTCTTGTAAGCATTCAGAGGTAATCCAAATACATCGACGTCCGTCAGTGTATTATTGTATAGAGATGTTATTCTCCACAGAGGTCTGCGCAACCCTGCATTTGTACTCGCAGCTGGCATATAAAATAAATTATTATCCCGAGTTCTAGAGGGAGCGTGAATACATATTTTTTCGAGAAGCTCAGGAGTGTCAAATGCAGAGCTACATATTTTAAATAAAATGCAAGAATCTATCAAACTCCTTCTTGTTTCAAGAGGGGGCAGTTTGGTGTGTGGGACAACCAATCGAAAGCGACGTTCGATCTGCCTTATACACTTGCTTTGTATTCTTTCAAGCTGTTCCCTATATTTCTCGTAGAACGGATTCCAAACCACGCTACAGTACTCCAATCTCGACCGCACTAGGGATGTAAACAGTAGAAGCATAGAATCGATATTTTTAAAACTTTTCGTAGTCCGCAATATAAAGCCGAGTGTTTTATTGCACTGCATAACTAGTTGATTTATGTGTTCATCGAAGTGGAGCTCTGCATCGAAGATGACTCCAAGATCACGAATGGAATGTACAGAAGTTAGGGGTTCATTGTCGATTTTGTAATCATAGAATAACTTATTCTTATTTTTCGTAAAATTTATTGTGAAACATTTTTTTCAAATTGAGGTAAAGTTTATTGTCATGACAGTAAGCTGAAAGCCTTTCCAGGTCCTCCTGTAATTTTAAGCAATCATTTTGGGATCGTATATGTTTGTAAATCTTCAAGTCATCCTCAAAGAGTAGGAAGTTAGACTCAAGAAAACACTTACCGATGTCGTTGACGAACACAGAGAACAAAAGAGGACCAAGAACAGACCCCTGCGGGACACCAGCTCGGACACCAAGATTACAGCTCCAAATATAGCATTTATTTGCGTGCCTACAGACCCTGTAAAAAGGAAAAAGTGGTGTATGGTGATCAAAAGAGACTGTATCGAACGTGGCTCTCCCCGTGTACTCTCACAAGAGTGTGTCGTGTTGTGTGCTGACGCGCTACACCGCATGGTATAGTTTGGCTGTTAGTACCTAGCTATGTGGTGAGTGTGGATGGCATACGCACCATTTCAATGTTCATAAAAAGATTATAATTTCATGTATTCGTATTCTCATACTGTTCATAATGACGTAAAGTGTTGTGTGCTGTCGCGTTACACCGCGTCGGCATAGTTAGGTAAGCACAGATAGGTATGAACCTGTCTGTGATTCCCAGCCGCGCGGTGAGCGAAGCCAGTACACATCTCATATTCTTAATAACTTGTTGTATTCTCTCATAATAATATGTAGAATCAAATATAATAATGTAAAATGTTAATAATATAAATATTTGTAAGACGCGGCTCGCGTAATGTAGGTATAATAAAGCTATCATGCACACCTGCCTACATGCGCGTAGTACGTTGTCATCATAATATCATTCATATTGTATCATGTTGGCCTGCAGCAACAGCCGGAAGGAGTGTCCCGGCCGCGCAGCCACCATCGCAGCCTCAGCCGATGGTCCAGACTGCGCACCCTGCTGGATGGCTCCTGCCATCACAGCCCCAGCTGCAGCCTTCTCATCAGCCTGCAGCAACGGCCGGAAGGAGTGTCCCGGCCGCGCAGCCACCATCGCAGCCTCAGCCGATGGTCCAGACTGCGCACCCTGCTGGATGGCTCTCGCCATCACAGCCCCAGCTGCAGCCTTCTCATCAGCCTGCAGCAACAGCCAGAAGGAGTGTCCCGGCCGTGCAGCCATCATCGCAGCCTCAGCCGATGGTCCAGACTGCGCACCCTGCTGGATGGCTCCCGCCATCACAGCCCCAGCTGCAGCCTTCTCATCAGCCTGCAGCAACAGCCGGAAGGAGTGTCCCGGCCGCGCAGCCACCATCGCAGCCTCAGCCGATGGTCCAGACTGCGGACCCTGCTGGATGGCTCCCGCCATCGCAGCCCCAGCTGCAGCTTTCTCATCAGCCTGCAGCAACGGCCGGAAGGAGTGTCCCGGCCGCGCAGCCGCCATCACAGTCTCAGCTGATGGCCAGATCTGCGCACCCTGACGCAGTGTCAACATGTGTGAAGCCGTTACCGACTGTAAGGAGACGTAACCGCCATGTTAATGACAACAGTGTCAGTAGTATTAACCATCTCCCGCAATGGAGATCAAGTGCGACTGAAACTAGTGATAGTGGTCACAAAAGTTGAAACAACGCTAGCAATAGTTGTCACAAAAGAGGTAACAACGCTAGCAAAAGTGGTCACAAAAGTGGTAACAACGCTAGCAATAGTTGTCACAAAAGAGGTTAAAATGCTAGCAACAGTGGTCACAAAAGTTGTAACAATGCTACCAAAAGTGGTCACAATGCTGGTAACAACTCTAGAAATAATAGTCACAAAACGTAACGCTGGAAATAGTTGTCACAAAGGTGGTAACAAAGTATACAATAGTGGTAACACAAATGCCAACGACAGTAGGAGCAGTTCGGGTGACAATTGTGTTAGTGCCCGTGCAAGTATAAGAGACAAGAAGAAGGCGGAGCAGCACGTTCATCCACGCAAGACCATTCCACACAAGTTTATGTCCAAAGAAGAAAGAGTCGGGCAAGTTAGAGATCGCTCAAGCGGTCGATACAACAAAAGGCGCCGAAGTGCGAGCACCAACAACTGCTTACGCGGTAGCGAGAGTAGCAGTGGCCGTGCCAGCGGTAAGAACCGACCAAGAGACAATCACGGAAGTGTTTGTGCTGGCAATAGGAAGAAAGTACGATGTGCCCTGTGCAATGGTTCACATTTTATATCTTCGTGTAGAGGATTTCTGGCACTCCCCTACGAGGATAAATGGAGAGTAGTGAGGAATGAGGTGCTGTGTGAGATATGCCTCATTCCCCGCCATGAGAAATACAGAAGATGCCCAGGCCACCGCTGTAGAAACGAACAGTGCGATGGTCCACATCACGCCACGCTACACGCACCACACCTACCCGAGGAAGCGGGTCAGGATAAGATACCAATCGTCAGCCTGGAAAAAATGGAAGAGGCTGACAAAACCAATACAGCGCCAAGAATGGAAGATGGAGGCAGATCAGGAGGACTGGATGAGCAAGCCAAGCCCCCTACTCCTGTGCAACTTGGATGCAAAATGTATTGTTTGCCTGGACGACCTTGAGCAAGAACGGTCGTGCCAATTGCCCCTCACAGGAAGTGGGGCACCAAGTTACCAGCCCTTGGAGGCGTGGTGTAATGCTTGCCCGGACAACCCAATCGAGAAGCGGTCGTGCCGTATGTCTCTCACAGGAGATGACGCGACAAGTAACCACTCCCTGGAGACGAGGTGTAAAAATTACCAGGACGACGCGTTGCAAGTGCAGTCGTGCCATACGTCCCACGCAAGAGGAGACGCCAAGAAGCAAGAGAACTGTCTTGCGATGCATGCTGAAGGTTTGTCGGAGAGGACCTTACAAATCATCTCCGCTGCCGAAGAAGCAACAGCGGAACAGGCCTGAAGCAAGATCGGAGCCTGTTCCCAAACAGATCATTCGCATCGAATACTCTGTTAAATGGGGCGCCGCCCCCGCTGCAGCCTTTTCAACAGCCTGCCGCTACGGCCGGAAGGAAGAGTGTTCCGGCCGCGCAGCCGCCATCGCTATTTCAGACGGTGGCCAGATCTGCGCACCCTCATCTGTGAACACTCACCTCACGGATAAAGGCCACGCTACAGATGACAATCTGAGCCCCCGTCTTTGGAGGTTAGAGAGTAAGACGGGTGGGGCAGGAATGCTGCCAAACTACATACGCCGAGGGATCGACCGGCAACTACCAAGTGGTATGGAAGTCTTCGAACAAACAAGTTTTCCCTGGAGCAGTAGGAAGCAACGACTGTTACGAAGCAACGCCGAAGTAGACACATCCCCGGTGAGGGTGACTTCATCCACCAGATCCGTGGACGACACAAGTCACAGGATACAACCCAGAAGACACGGGCCCCAGAAGATGAGGAAAAACTATTTTTTTATTTATTTATTTATTCTTTACTGTACATTGATAACAAGCAAATTCACACAAAAATACATTTCAAACAAAGACAATCATACAATCAATATACAGAGGGCGAGTTTATCGCAGAGGCGCGATTTCTTCCAACTAACCCAATTTTATAATACTTTCACATAAAGAAACAATTTTTTTAATGAAAGGAAAGAGGAGGTAAAAAAGGAGAAGAATATGTAGGAAAAGGGACTAGGATACAGAAGCCATATTTTGTGTGATAAAATGGTCCTTGACCGCCCGCTTGAAAGCTTGAAGAGTGGGAAGCAACCTTATCCTGGAAGGCAAACTATTCCAACAGCGAGCACCATGAACAGAAAAAGAGTTTGTAAAAAAGTTTGAGCTATGAGCTGGTATCGCCAGAAGACGCTCGCTATTGGATCGTAAGGGCAAGCCATGGCTCGAAAGATACTCAAACATTTCCTTAAGATAGTATGGTGAAGACGTAGAGTATAAACAATTATAAACCAGTGATAAGACATGGAGATCTCGTCTTTGGCGCACGGTAAGCCATTTCAGTTTATTCCTAAATCTTGTTATGCGGTCAGATCTTTTCAGATCAAATATGAAACGAATGCCAGTATTTTGTAACCTTTCCAGTTTAGTGAGTAATTCCAAGTTACAACCAACGTAGGCACAATCGGCATAATCAAGGATTGGAAGTAGAAGAGACTGGACCAAAAGAGTTTTAATTTTCATGGGCAAGAACCTTTGCGATCTCCTTAGACTATGCATGCTGCAAAAGAATCTCCTCCTAACATTATTAACGTGTTGACTACGACAACTGCGTTAGTGATGATATAAGAGGAGCTATGGATAAAAAATAACTAACCCATTTGACACTATTATAGATTTCAGCAGTGCTTTTAATACTATAGATTTTGACCTACTCATTGCTTCTCCCAAACGACTCAATGCATCTCAATCGAGTCGTACTTAAAAGGTAAAACAATGCATCTCGGTTCGAATCGTACTTAAAAGGTAGAACTCAATGTGTACGATTGCGAAGTGGTGTTGAGTCTGGCTGGTTGGATTTGAGGGCGGGTGTGCCACAGGGCGAGTGCTTTCTCCTCTACTGTTCTCGATTTTCCTCAGCCTCATCGTGCGACATAATTATTCTCTGTCACTACCATCTATATGCCGATGACCTACAAATCTATACTCACTTAAAGTTAGAAGATCTGTTAAGGGCTGTTGATGAAAAGTCCAATTGTCTGCAACAAGTTTCTGATTGGGTCACTAAAAACGGCTTGATTCCTACTAAAACACAAACGATGTTTATAGAATCCAAGCTCCTATTCCATCTCTAAACTGAACAGTCTAACGATGTCTTAACATACATTGACTCCACTGTAATCCCTTATTCCAAAACTGCAAAGAATCTTGGTCTCTAACTGGATAGGGAGCTTTCTTGTCGTCAATATGTTTATAATGTTAGGAGGAGATTTTTTAGCACCATGCATAGTTTAAGGAGATGGCAAAGGTTCTTACCCATGAAAATTAAAACTCTTTCGGTCCAGTCTCTTCTGTTTCCAATTCTTGATTTTGCCGATTGCGCCTACGTTGATTGTGATGCGGAATTACTTATTAAACTGGAAAGGTAACAAAATATTTTTTTATGGACTCATTTTCTGTTCATGGTCTGAGACCAAAATTTGATTTCAGGGGTGACAACATTGTCTGATAATCTAGGAATTCCTTTATTAGACACGCTATGCTTACTTCCCGATTTGTGTATGGGTGTTATAAAATAGCTCTTCCGGGAAAATTACCTGAGAGAATGATTTCCCATAGAGCACTGAAAATGGCACCGGTAAGTCCTCCGCGCAATTTATAATAAATGTTCCTTTTTGGTTTTTCTTGCCAAGCCACAAATTCATTACCAATCTAACCCAACGTAAGTTAAGTCTGAGAAATATTATAAAAAGAGTTAGAAATAGAAATAAAAATATAAAAGATTGATTTTTTTATTTATTTATTCTTAAGATTACATTGATAACAACAACATACGTAAATTATATAATAAACATAAAATAAACCTAATATTACAAATGTAACGAATACAAATGCCACCTCTATTAACACAAATTAATGTAACGAATATAAACTGAGCAGTGTTAAAACTATTTGCAAACAAAAGCCTTCTAAACTATGTAGTGTTGTAACTAAGTATATGGATAATCTCTCATCCACCTAACTATTAATAAAAATACACAATAAAAACAAAATTCATCCGCTCCACGAAATGTTCTGACATCCCATAGGTCAGATTGGCCTTGATCATAAGAATATCTGGTACCTCCATCAAGTGAGGTCCACATGTATTTGTGGATATCTTCGTGGGGGAACAGAGTTCCTCCTATCAGGAGTGTTGCATATTCAGCGAGACAATAGCCGTTGTTATTCAGCACCCCATGCCATGCAGCGGGTCACTGCCTACTTTGTTATGAAAATCGCTATCACAATGATTCAATTCCTTTTAGAAATATTGGATGTGACAGCTGCCAGAGAGTCATGAAAACTGTTTTTGACCGTCCCATCCGGATCCTCTGTGGGGGCATAACATTCAAGTATCGTCAACAAGACTCCATTCGCCCTGAATGAGGTATCCATAATTAGCTTGTAAGAGATAGGATCCCAGTCAAGAAGTGAGACGGCGACTCATCTGCTCATTAAAACAGCAGGGCGACATCATATTTGTGTTCTGTCTTCTGACCGGAGTGAATAATGCAATAACTTTACCTTCCTCACCTCTAGCATAATACAAAAGGCGCGCCTCACACACTCAGTAGATCTATCCCAGTCACCTGTTGTCTTAGCAACAAACAACTCCTTTTTATGGCTTATCGTCCCCAAATTAAAGGTTTCAATTCTCACGTCATTTAGTTGGTCCAAGTTCTTTTACTTAAAGGTCGTCTCAATGGCGCTGTGAATTCTCCTGAACATGCGTTATACAATATGCAAAGGCGAGTTTTCTCAAAAATTCTTAATCCTTTTATAAGTTACTAAATTACTGGACCGGTTAAATCTTTACAAACAAACATTACAGACTCAAGTCACCGAATTTCTTCACATCAATATTACACTTAAAAGGTTTTCCACCAATGTGAATCTTTTAATGTCTGAAAACTACTGGAACCTGTTTGTTTTTTACAAATGAAACACTCAGAAGAGTTCACTACTGTGAATTCTTTTATGCGTCTGCAAATTACTGGAACGAATAAATTTTTTTGTACAAGTTTGACACTCAAAAGGTTTTTCACCACTGTGAATCATTTTATGCCTCTTTAAAATACTAGAATAAATAAATGTTTTCATAAAAATATCACACTCAAAAGGTTTTTAATTACTATGAGTCCTTTTGTGGGATATCAAGTTACTAGAATGTCTAAATTTTTTCATACAAATATTACACTCAAAAGGTTTTTCATTACTGTGAATTCTTTCATGCGTCTGCAAACGAATGGAACTAATAAATGTTTTCATACAAATATTGCACTACAGAGGTTTTTCATCACTATGAGTCCTTTTGTGGGATATCAAGTAACTAGAATGTCTAAATTTTTTCATACAAATATTACACTCAAAAGATTTTTCATTACTGTGAACTCTTTCATGCTTCTTTAAATCACTAGAACAAATATATTTTTTCTTGCAAATATTACACTCAAAAGGTTTTTCACCACTGTGAATCCTTTTATGTGCCTGTAGATTACTTGATCGATTAAATTTTTTCATACAGATATTACACTCGAAAGGTTTTTCACCACTATGAATCATTTTATGCTTATTTAAATTACTAGAAGAAATAAATTTTTTCATACAAATATTACACTCAAAAGGTTTTTCACCACTGTGAATCCTTTTATGTGTCTGCAAATTACAAGACTGATTAAAAATTTTCATACAAATATTACACTCAAAAGGTTTTTCATTACTGTGAACTCTTTCATGCTTCATTAAATCACTAGAACAAATATATTTTTTCTTGCAAATATTACACTCAAAAGGTTTTTCACCACTGTGAATCCTTTTATGTGCCTGTAAATTACTAGATGTATTAAATTTTTTCATACAGATATTACACTCGAAAGGTTTTTCACCACTATGAATCATTTTATGCTTATTTAAATTACTAGAAGAAATAAATTTTTTCATACAAATATTACACTCAAAAGGTTTTTCACCACTGTGAATCCTTTTATGTCTCTGCAAATTACAAGACTGATTAAAAATTTTCATACAAATATTACACTCAAAAGGTTTTTCACCACTGTGAATATTTTTATGTATCTTCAAAGAAAAAGAGTGTTTAAATTTTTTCATACAGATATTACACCCAAAAGGTTTTTCACCACTGTGAATCCTTTTATGTGTCTGCAAATAACAAGCTTGATTAAATTTTTTCATACAGATATTACACTCAAAAGGTTTTTCACCACTATGAATCCTTTTGTGGGATATCAAGTAACTAGAATGTCTAAATTTTTTCATACAAATATTACACTCAAAAGATTTTTCATTACTGTGAACTCTTTCATGCTTCTTTAAATCACTAGAACAAATATATTTTTTCTTGCAAATATTACACTCAAAAGGTTTTTCACCACTGTGAATCCTTTTATGTGCCTGTAGATTACTTGATCGATTAAA
This sequence comes from Athripsodes cinereus, assembly GCA_947579605.1. Classification (NCBI taxonomy): domain Eukaryota; kingdom Metazoa; phylum Arthropoda; class Insecta; order Trichoptera; family Leptoceridae; genus Athripsodes; species Athripsodes cinereus. The sequence goes on from OX388328.1 coordinate 14,958,797, forward strand.
TTTTTTCATACAGATATTACACTCGAAAGGTTTTTCACCACTATGAATCATTTTATGCTTATTGAAATCACTAGAAGAAATAAATTTTTTCATACAAATATTACACTCAAAAGGTTTTTCACCACTATGAATCCTTTTATGTATTTGCAAATTACTTGATCGATTAAATTTTTTCATACAAATATTACACTCAAAAGGTTTTTCGCCACTGTGAATCTTTTTATGTCTCTGCAAATTACGAGATTGTTTAAATTTCTTCATACAAATATTACACTCAAAAGGTTTTTCACCACTGTGAATCATTTTATGTGTCTGCAAATTACTAGATCGTTTAAATTTTTTCATACAAATATTACAATCAAAAGGTTTTTGACCACTGTGAATCCTTTTATGTGCCTGTAAATTACTAGATCGATTAAATTTTTTCATACAAATATGACACTCGAAAGTCTTCATACATTTCTTTCCATCACTCCTAGTCACACTACGAACATTTTTGCGTCTCCTTTCCTTTACATGAGTTTGATTACTTGCACCTGGCGCATACTCTGTAACTGTAGAAGATGTACTGGCCACTGTCACATTGTTGGCTCTCTCGCATTCAACTTTTATATCGGGTTCATGTATATCAATATCACCATGTGGAACTGCATATCCAATGTCATATCTTGCTTCCTCCACAGGTTCACGTTTCACTTTGATGTTTGCCAAAGAGTTTTCGATTTCGTCATCCTCCGTGACACATATTTGCATGTCACACAAGACGCAGTCATCCTGTGCGCAGTCTGCAAAGTTGTGTTCACCAGCACTGGTTCCCTCCATTATGTCTTGTAATCTGAAGCCTGGCTACAAAGCTAATATTGAACATCTGACGTGGATACCTTTATGTATCCAAGATTTCTCATTTACATATCTATGTATTTATGTATGTTTATAATATGACGTGGATGTAATGTCCTAGAATTTATGAATTGTACAGTGTCCTTGAGGTGCTTCGGCACGTAAACGACACTTTAATATTGTCCAAAATAATAATAATAATAAAAAGCTAGTAGCAGAATGCACTAATTTAATTGAAATTTATCCGGATGAAGTCACTGGGATTTATTTCGCGTACCTTTATTAGTACAGGATGTCACTTTGTCCTAGTGATGATAATCCGGTACATATTCGTTATTACTTACTCGTTACTTTTTGTTTTCGGTATACCGGACGGGTAAGGGGGAAGTTGCGGTAGTGAGGGATTTTGCTGAAAATACTTGAAGTGTGTCGCTGAGTTACGAAATCCGGTATAACACATTCAAATGTATGTGTTATAGCGGATTTCGAAACTCAGCGACACAAGTACGTAAACTGAAGGTCTTATATTAATAATTTGATGTTTAAAATGTATAAAAAACACTTTCTCATACGTAAAAATAAGAAGTAAAATCATGGCTAGGAACACCCTCAAGGGTGAAAGCCAACAAAATAAAAAGAGAGAGAGAGAAATAAAATCATTAAAATTTGACAGTTATCAAGACGCGACGTGGTTGGTCAATGTCGGATGTGACGTCATTTTATTCGAATTTAACGAGGTCACATGTTCATCCAATTTGTTTGAGAAGTGAATGTTTGCTGCATTTTCTCGGTCATTACAGACTAAATAATTTTTTTTTTTTACGCGGCGGCAGAATTGCCATCCACACTTCTCAGCATTACACAACCAGATAAGTCTCCATATGATCAGTCATGATCACACAAAAACTTAACAGTCTAATGCCGGGAAAAATTCACCTATCCAGATATATAGGATATCAAAGGATTAGGCTCAAAACGCGGGATCAAAATACCAGCATAGTGCCTGAAATATCTGTGTTCAGAAACTTTTTTACAATATTACAAGTGTTTATTATAATAGATTTTTGAATTTTAATGTAAAAATTAACCGGTAAATCTAATTTTTGTAAATTATTTATTAAAGATTTCGGAGTTACCCCTGTAGCTGACATGACTAAAGGTATTATATAAACGGATCTAGAATGCCAAATATTTTTTATTTCTCCTGCTAGTTCTGTATATTTACGTATTTTTTCTGCGACGGTTGTTTGTATATTATGTGTATTTGGGACAGCGATGTCGATTAGGTACGTTATTTTATTACGTTTATCATGTAATACTAAATCGGGTCTATTATGATGTATTTGTCTATCTGTTATTATGGTTTTATCATAATAGAGCCTATAATTTTGATTTTCTAATACCTGTTCCGGGTTGTATTTAAAATAAGGTATTACATTATTTGAATTTAAAAGATTATGTTTAATAGCTAAATTTTGATGTATAATTTTTGCTACATGATTATGTCTATAAGTACCTATACTCAGTTTGAGCGAGAGTGGAACAACCCGAAATTATGTGTTGAATTGTTTCCGGTTTGGCCAGGCCAAAAATATATGGCCATATAATATATTTATGATAATTTTTTGTATTTATTACCTGATCTTGAATTGCTAGCATAAAACCCTCGGTTTCCCCATACAATTCCCCAATTGTCAACCACCTGTTTGACGCATATTTGTCAACATAAGATTGGTTGAGATCATTGAGGTGTCTAGCATGAAGTTCCTTCCTACCCCAAGATTCTAACAAAATATTTAAATAGTTTAATCGCGGACCTACTGTTTCGTCATATAAATTTAAAGGTGTATGATTTTTATCGGCCTGTATTATAATTTTATGTAATATAGAATTATTTTGTTTGTTCTTAAAAAAAGTTTTAAGGGATTCTATTTGATTATTATGTAAAGAGGAAATGTTAACAATTCCTCTTCCTCCTATACTCCTAGGCAGAACCAACCTTTCTTTCGCGGAATTTGGATGATGATATCTATTTTTTGTTAATTGTGTTCTAATAAGTCTTTCTAATTTATCTAGATCCGTTTTAGACCATTTTATGATGCCAAATGAGTATGTTAATAATGGGATTGCCCACGCGTTTATTGCTTTTACTATGTTTTTGGCCGATAGATCACATTTAAATATTTTATTAAGTCTATCTTTAAAATCATTTGTTAATTGAGTTTTGATTAAAGAGTGATTTAAATTTTTAGATTGCGGAAAACCTAAATATTTGTATATTTCCAAAGATATACTAGATATGTAATTCAAAGAAAAAATCTGTCGTGAAACTGATACAGCCGATGCAGCCAGTTTTAAACTAGCGTCCGTTGAGACGGTTTGTGAGACAGCGTATAACCATTATCATCTCAATGATATGGAGTGAGACAGCATAATATTATTATTGTTATTATTAATGCGTCAAGTTAGAACACGAATATTCCGCAATAATGTACTGAATTGCAAGTCTAGTATGTCTATGTATATTTCATTACTATTCATGTTACTAATTTGATAATTAGAAACTATATCCTGACATTCTATAATTTTACCTTTTTCAATGTGTAATGTTTTACATTTATCTAGCCCAAAAGACATTCTTATGTCGTCTGAGAATTTTTTTGTTATACTCATTAGTTTTTCTAATTCGGTATCCGATTTAGCGTATATTTTTATATCGTCCATATACATTAAATGCGATATTTTTGTTGACAAACGAGTATTTCCGTTAATTTTGATTCCATATTTGGATTCATTTAATAAATTGGATAGAGGATTTATTGCCAAACAAAACCAAAGTGGACTTAAGGAATCTCCTTGATAGATACCTCTTTTAATAGGAATATCTTTTCAGATTTATTATTAAGATTTAAATTTAAATCGATATTCCACGAACCCATTACTATTTTTAAGAAATTTATGATTGTTGGATTAATTTTATAAATTTTGAAAATTTCTATTAGCCACGAGTGAGGTACGCTATCAAATGCTTTTTGATAATCGATTTAACAAAATATTTAAATTACGATTACGCGTTTGTATTTGTTTAAGTATTACGGAATCTATTATTAGTTGTTGCTTACATCCCATATGATTTTTACGACCAATTTACGACCATAGAATTATATTACTTCGTATAGAAGTGCTGGTAGCCTAGCCGCGATGTTCCAACTCAGGTCGGCCGATCGGCCGACCTGCATTTTTGCCTTGTTCAATACGAAATTGACCATCGTTCGAGTAAGATGTGGCGTTCCTTACAAAAATGCATGTTACACATGCACTATTCAGGTGTATACAACTCAATGGTATTTTATCAACTATAATTTAATTTTCTTTAAGTATCTTAAATTCTCAGTATGGAGTAACTGTCGCCCTGAGACCCCAAATGAGGCATAAGGAGAGCGAAACGTTCATTCCACATCACAAAACTCTCCACGCTCCTCTTGGAAGCATAAGTGGAAGATCATGCGCCAAAAAACAAATTAAACACCCTTTCCAAACCACACAAAATACAGAACAGGTGGTGATGAGCCTATTACTTGGAGTAAAATATTGTCACACATTTTTAAGTTTTTAGCTATATAAAAGAAAGGCAAAAAAATATTTACCGTTAGCAATCCAGCGTCTCAAGTTCGATTCTCGCTATTTTCTGATCAATATACTCTTTTATTCAATGTCATGTAAGTGCATATATCCATGAAGTTGTATTTTTTGACTATTAGACCATTCAGAAAAAAACAATAAATTATTGTCAATTTTTACTTTTTCCGAGAAACAATCTGCAGGGAGCAAAACAAGTTTTATTTATGTAGGAAAAATATAAGATTTTATTCAAATTTCAAATAATAAAAAAAAATCATTGTAGGTACTATCGTTTCATTTTATGCGTGTTTGATAATATTTGGTGATAACATGTTTGTTTGTTGTGTCATTAAAAAAAAGGTTGTGTATGAAATAGTTCGATACATTCTCTCTTTACTTGCAGACGTACAACGGAAAATGTTGTGAACACCTGATAAAAGTCTTGCTTCCTTATTGTTAATATATGAGTGAGAGAGAAATACGGATGCATCACATGAGTAAAAGAGTACTTCGTAAAGGACTCGATATTGTACCATTTTAACCATATTATATCCGTACACATAGAAAAAAGTTCATTGCATTCATATTGATGTTGTCTTATACAGTGTATACTTGACATCCTTTTTCTAAAGTTGCTACTTCTCTCTGCTAGCACTACAAATTGCTAATATTTAAAAAAGGAACATGAAAATTGTGATTCATTGTTCTAAACACCATATCTAGTACTTTAGTACATATAAATCTATGTTTACCACACTCTTTTTGTTCTTCAGCCAAAATTTTATTTTGCGTCACGTGATTATATATTTTATTAGTTAAGAATATTTACTAATTTTTTTATTGTTTAACCGGATTTGGGTGCAGATGACAAAACCAATCAGAAACCTCGATTGGAGAACTATGTTTACACAATGCAACATTGTGTAAAATCTAATCGGAAGAAGTGAGAAAGGTGTCCCGACGCTTACGAATTGGCTCTAGGCTTTCTCACTTCTTCCGATTAGATTTTACACAATGTTGCATTGTGTAGACATGGTTCTCCAATTGAGGTTTCTGATAATATTTTTATGTTTAAAAATGTCTACAAATAGTTTTTATATTTAGCCACTATGCTCAGACACCAAGGTTACAGCTCCGAATATAGCATTTATTTGCGTGCCTACAGACCCTGTAAAAAGGAAGAAGTGGTGTATGGTGATCAAAAGAGACGATAAGAAAACTAAAGTTTTATCCAATGTTACAAGTCGCTATGTTAGCGAGGATCATTTCAATATATATTTGTAAAAAGTATTTTAATAAATATTTTAAAAATACGTATTTTGTATTTGAAACACCAATATTCAAAAGTATGTGTATTTAAATACTTTTTCGAAAGTACCTATTTTGCGCATCAACACATATGAGCTTATATTCTTCTAACGCCGTATTGTATTTTCTTCAATCCTTGTTACTGTAACAATAAGATATTGTTTTATAAGTTTGCTTTTTGTATCTGGCTTTCTATTAAATTTAGTTTCCACAAAAACAATGCAAGGTAGCATGTTATGCTGACAAAATAATTATTTGATCAGAATAAGAGTCAAATCATAGTATAAAAGACAGGGAAAACACAAAGGAGACATGCTAATAACAATTTATTGTCTAATTATTTTTATTAATATAGGTACAAAATATAGCTAATCACAACGTTAACATGTATGTTTTTAACATAAAAAAGAAAAATATTTATTTATTTATTTATTTGGACAATAGACGGCATTAGCCTTTTACAATACATGATAAGTTAACAACATTATATTCTTCAAATTCTTCTAACATCAAAAAATGTATACACTTCAATATTAAATACAACAAATCACACCATAACATAACAAAACCAATAATAATCTGATAGAAACAGAATTACATAATTTCAGGCATCATTCGGTTAAAATTTAAAATAGCTCTAAGTATAAGTACATTAATACGCACCTACACAACCAAAATACATTTATAAGCTGCATATAATCACAAAGGTATTTGGTCATCAATAATATAATGTACATAGGTATATAATAATCATGCTGCATCCACCTGCAGAATACAAACCATACACAACTACATAGGCACCCAATGTGTACCTACCAACTGTTTTTGTTTTCCTGTTTATGTTTTTCTTTTCCCACCCAATGTGTACCAACTGTGGCGGACTAGTAAAATCAGGTCAAAAATAGGATGTGATATTTACATGCATCGAGTAACAAGAAAATAAAGTTGGATGTATCGATATCCGTAACACAAATTGTCACCTCTATGCAATCTCATTGGATTTATTTTTTTATTATTGGAGTCGCCGATTCATTTGGATTGCACTCTAGTCTTTTACATGTACAATATTTACACACATAATTTATATAAGGTAAGCATATATGTATAATTTATATAAGGTAAGCATATATGTATAATGGATTAGGACACAGCAAATTAAATTAAAAGTCGACAAAAATGTTAAAAAAATACCAATGAAATTGTCTCAGCAATAATAATTTATTATTGATATTAAGAAACAATATACTGAACATGTGAACTGCGCTTTATCAATCTGGTTCGTAGCGACGTGTCTACGGTTTGTAAGCAACTTTTTGGTTTTTCGTCGTTGCATATTCAAAAAGAGACATGTGCACACATTTTTATTTGGGCATACTCTTTTAAAACTGTTCATTAAGGCATTAAAATTGTAGTTTGGACTTTCTATTGGCATGTGATATTATTCTTTAAGTATTGAATTTTAATATTTGATACTAAGAATCACTTTATAAAATGGTTATGATGTCATTATGTGCATTTTGTTCTAGAAATGTCAAAACATTTATGAATTCACATGTCTCTTTTTGAATATGCAACGACGTTTTGCCGATATAAACTAGCTGACCCGGCAAACGTTGTTTTGCCATGTACATTATTTCCAGATTGCTAATATCGCTATTAGAAAAATAGGGGTTGATGGTAGAAGGGTGAAAATTTAGGGCTGTATGAATTTTTTAGTAACTTGCATAAAAAAAATGTCCAAAAAATAAAAAAAATTGGGGTGGACCACCCTTAACTTTTAGGGGTATGAAAAATATATGTTGATTAATAGATGTTTTTATATTTGTTTAAGTATCTATATGTAGGTATGTATATGTATCGATACCTATTTAATTATTTATTTATTATTTTTTTATTTTGTTTAATGAGTTAGTTGGAAGACATCACGCTTCTGCGATAAACTCGCCTATTGGACAAATTTATTTGTCTGGTTTAAATTCTGCAATGTTTGTTTTTTTTTGTGCAATAAAGATTTTATTATTATTTTACATGATAAATGTGCAATTGTTCATCAATAAGGATTGATTCGTTGATTGGATAAATTCATATTAGTTGTTTCATCGTGGGTTCAGGTGCTTACTTATTTTTCAAACACACATATATGAAATGCATTAAAAATTTTAAATTCGGAATATCATCAGTAGGTTGATTGTCACATGTTTTTTTTCATAGAGAGTTGTTGTATCAAAATTTTCATAGAGAGTTCACATACATTCGTTATAAAGTCCACATTTCATCATTTATAATACGTTGTTCAAGATTTATTTAATATAGAAATCTCCACACACACATTGTGTATCATTTTTAAAAGCTGACCTGTATACAATTCTAAGGACAATTACAGAAGATTATCTATTTGGTACACATTCTATTATTTATTGTTCTGCTGCAACTTGTTGCGCTTTGGCCAATATTATAGAACCAGTCAGTTATTATTATTATGTTGGCCAATTCTCAGACCTACCCGATAAGCACACAAAATTTCATCAAAATCGGTCAAGCCGTTTAGGAGGAGTATTATAACAAACACTATGATACGAGAATTTTATATATTAGATAAAAGACACAACACAAGTCTATAACAATTACAGTGAAAATAAATAACAAATTTCATTATAGGTATGCCTATGTCAAATGAATTTAGGAATATGTAAATAATATAAAAAAATAGAGGAATTTATAAGAATGGGAGATCAGAAAGAATAAATTTTCTAGTCAAAAGATTGAAAATTTTTAGAATCATCATCAACCTCAACGTCCCTCTCGGGAGCACAGGGCGGAGATCAGCCTCCTCCATCTCATTGGTCACGACGCAGTAACCCCCTCTTCCTGCTCTGCTTATTACTGTGATTGATTGTGTTTTTTACTGCGACTTGCATGTCTCGATTTGTGCTTCTTCAAGTAGCTACGACTTTTACCAGAATAAGAACATAGATCGCATTTGTACGGTTTAACATCGGAATGAACCTTTTCGTGCTGGTGAAGAGCCGCTATAAGAGGAAACTTTAAGTCGCAAGTTTTACACGAAAAAGGTTTCTGCCCTGTATGCATAAATATATGGCGTCTCGCAACAGACGATTCAACAAAACGTTTACCACATACCGGACAACCGTGCGGACGTATATTTGCATGAATACGTTTATGCGACAGTAAATTACATTTCAATTTGAAACCTTTCCCGCAGATGTCGCATATCTGATTCTTCTCCCCAAAGTGAATGTGGATGTGGAGGATCAATTCATTTTTCCTGAAAAATTTCTTACCGCAGTAGTCACACTCAAATGTACGCGGACCGTGCGATTTTAAATGAGCCCACAGGCTCCATCTGGAAATAAACTTATTGCCGCATTGGTCACAAATATACGGCCTTTCTCCAGTATGTCTGTTTGTGTGAGTCTTGAGTTCGTAATTATGTTTGAATGATCTGTGACACTCGGTGCAAGCGTAACGTTTAGACGCGTGATACTTGCGCTGATGTTCCTTCAATTTACTCTCTGTCGAATAAGTTTTTTTGCAGAACAAACAAACAATGTCTTTTGTTGTTGTATCGTCAGATTTGACTTTAATGTCTTTTAATACTTTTTTTAATGATTTATTTTTATTATTATGTTTTCTACTTCTTTTTTTATCTTTTTCACTTTTTCCGACACCTTCTCGCTCCTCTCCATCGTCCTTGAATTTAGTTTCTTCATTTGTATTATCGCCCGTAAGTTGGTTGCTGCACATATTATTCTCTTCATGTTTGTACAGTTGCACTTTGCTATCAAAGTCTTCTAAACTATCATCGTATTCCATATCCCCTAAAAATAAAATACATTTAGGATATTAAATTTAAAGATGGTGCAAGAAAGTGGTCAAAATTAATTTTAATGTAAAAGAAAATTAAATGTAATATAAAAAAACACTGCTAATTTTCACGTATAGTTAAAATTTGCCAAGCACTTTTGTCTTTGTGATATCATCACGGCGAGAGCTACTTAAAACTCATAAGAAGCTTTTAATATTTGTTAAATACTTAATTTTATAAGAAAATCAACTGTGTTTTAGAATAGCAACTAATAATTCATAGAGATCACAAAAGTTTGATATGATATAAACATGTTACAAATGATGCTGTGCGCCGGTGCACCCAGCAGAGACCTGTAATCTCCGTAATACAGGTGAGACGATGGTCCTGGCTGGGACATGTTTAGAGAATGCCCAATGATAGTTGGCCTAAAAGAGCACTGTTCTTCCGTCCGCAGGGGTTCCGTAGACCTGGACATCTCTCTTTCACAATACACCGTTCCTATGATAATGATATCAGAGCGCAAGGAATGTTGTGGAAAGAGGTGGACGCAATTGGCGCAGAGACGCTCTGAATGGAGGAGGCTGGTTTCTGCCCTGTGCTCCCGAGAGGAGCGTTGAGGACTATGATGATGATGATGATGATGAAACCGCATATTTAAGTGTTTAATTGTTTTTATGGACGGACCACAAACAGATAAAATAAGATCAAATAGTGTGTGCAAATCCAGTGACAGCATAAACTGAACTCATGTCTGTAAAAAACTTCAATACGTATGAATTATGGGGTTGCCACTAGTAAAAAATTTAACCAGCAATCAGTTATAGAAAGAAACGGGAAGGCATTACATAAAAATGAATATTATTAATTGTATACAACATTAGGTGTACACCCTGTAGCTGGCAAGATGGCGGCGGCAAAGTATCATGAGAACATCTATACCATGGGTGGCCAACCTTTTCAGCAGCCAGGCCAAATTTCAGAATGAGATTTCTTACCGGGCCGCACAACAATATACCCCATATATGGAACATTTGATAATTTTACTTAACCTTAAAATTTCTACCCCCCGTCACCAAATTTTCAAAATGGGATAGAAATTTGAAATGTTTCATAATTCCACGGTTTCCTTTAAGAAGATTTTCTCAAAATATCTCTTTCAAAAATTCAAAAACAGTAACGGGTACTTGTACCGACTATTATTAAAAAAAGTGTGCATATGCTTCGCGGGCCGCATGTAGACACCCAACGGGCCACATGCGGTCCGCGGGCTGCCACCCTTGATCTATACCTTCAGAATTATAAGGGCGATCAACTGTATACCAATACCACTGTGCAATAAAGATATAGCCCAAAGGAGTTACACATATCTGGGTGTGAACTATTATAATGATCTGCACAGTGAAGTGGACGCTATTACAAGCTGTGAGAAACTCAGGAAAGAATGGTGCTGAGATCCGAGTGAGTGAGTAGGTATGTTGATGTTCATATGTGTGTGTGAGAGACAGTGAATAAGTGTGTGTTTGTATTGTAACTTTTTATTCTTAGTACATTTTCTATTACAAGCTGTGAGAAACTCAGGAAAGAGGTGCTGAGATCCGAGTGAGTGAGTAGGTATGTTGATGTTCATATGTGTGTGTGAGAGACAGTGAATAAGTGTGTGTTTGTATTGTAACTTTTTATTCTTAGTACATTTTCTATTACAAGCTGTGAGAAACTCAGGAAAGAGGTGCTGAGATCCGAGTGAGTGAGTAGGTATGTTGATGTTCATATGTGTGTGTGAGAGACAGTGAATAAGTGTGTGTTTGTATTGTAACTTTTTATTCTTAGTACATTTTCTATTACAAGCTGTGAGAAACTCAGGAAAGAGGTGCTGAGATCCGAGTGAGTGAGTAGGTATGTTGATGTTCATATGTGTGTGTGAGAGACAGTGAATAAGTGTGTGTTTGTATTGTAACTTTTTATTCTTAGTACATTTTCTATTACAAGCTGTGAGAAACTCAGGAAAGAGGTGCTGAGATCCGAGTGAGTGAGTAGGTATGTTGATGTTCATATGTGTGTGTGAGAGACAGTGAATAAGTGTGTGTTTGTATTGTAACTTTTTATTCTTAGTACATTTTCTATTACAAGCTGTGAGAAACTCAGGAAAGAGGTGCTGAGATCCGAGTGAGTGAGTAGGTATGTTGATGTTCATATGTGTGTGTGAGAGACAGTGAATAAGTGTGTGTTTGTATTGTAACTTTTTATTCTTAGTACATTTTCTATTACAAGCTGTGAGAAACTCAGGAAAGAGGTGCTGAGATCCGAGTGAGTGAGTAGGTATGTTGATGTTCATATGTGTGTGTGAGAGACAGTGAATAAGTGTGTGTTTGTATTGTAACTTTTTATTCTTAGTACATTTTCTATTACAAGCTGTGAGAAACTCAGGAAAGAGGTGCTGAGATCCGAGTGAGTGAGTAGGTATGTTGATGTTCATATGTGTGTGTGAGAGACAGTGAATAAGTGTGTGTTTGTATTGTAACTTTTTATAATTAGTACATTTTCTCTGGTTACTGTTTGATTTTTCGACACAAGTACTTTTGTATCCGTGGTTATGTCATTGTTGTCTTTGTATTTTTTTAAATTTTATGTTAACATGTAAAAGGCTTCTTGCCTTTAATATTTCTAAAATAAAATAAAATTACCATTCTGTTAACCCTCCTTTACACGAGACTTGTCTCTACAAGGAGGATGTTTAGATTTAAGTTTTTATCAAATAGTCTATGTATTGTTATACCTATCTGTATTGTTAAAATTAAATAAAAAAATTGAGGGAGTACATTTATTTGTCCACCGATATACTTTCTGCAAGGCATACTCAAGGGTAGAAGACTGCTAGTACTTGACATCTGGAAGAGCTACATGCTAAAAGGAGCATTCACATTGCTTCACTTTGGTTGATCATCCAGAGTGTCAGGGTCAAACCTGTTCATCCAAAGTGAACGCGTCTGTTCACACTTATTCATCCTATGCTTTCACTGCCATATAAACAACACTCACGGTCATGTTGTATGTAGTTTGACGTATTTTCGTAAAAAATATTGATAAATAAAAAAATGAACAATAATACTTCCCAAAATTAAAACAAATTATTAAAATTCTCGACAGTTTTAAATAATATGTTCAATACTAATTCATAGAGAATAAGACAAATAATAAGAATAAGACAAATAATTGGTTAATTTGTACATTAAAATTCAAAAATCTATCATAATAACACCTGTAATATTGTAAAAAGGTTTCTGAACACAGATATTTCAGGCACAATGCTGGTATTTTGATCCCGCGTTTTGAGCCTAATCCTTTGATATCCTGTATATCTGGATAGGTGAATTTTTCCCGGCATTAGACTGTTAAGCTTTTGTGTGATCATGACTGATCATATGGAGACTTATCTGGTTTTATAATGCTGAGAAGTGTGGATGGCAATTCTGCCGCCGCGTAAACTTGTTTATGGTCATTTCAGTGAAAGGACCTTTCATCAAAATTATTATGACGAGCGGTAATCTCTTTCCTCCGTCATCGCTAGTTATGATCACTATTTTCATTTTGGAGGATCTTCCAGAGTCATCACCGAAAGTGAACAAATGTGAACGCCCCTAAAAACGGTCAACAAGTCACTGCTCGAGATAGAAAGGCTCGGAGATCCATTATTTCCAAGATCATGGGTTTGTTTAACAGTGGAAAATAAATTCAATATACTAACCATCATTGTAGTGATTGAATTCAATAATCCCATTCGTGACAAAATCATTGTAACCGTTTTCAGTTTTCATATTCACATTCTGTTCTGCTGCAATATGAGATGCATTTGTATCAATCAAAGTGATATTTTTGTGGTCGTCTGCATTGCAATTGGTACCATGTGCACTAAGTGGAAGTGAATTCATATCTTTCTTCCGTATCTCTACATCATCACTACACTCTTTCACATCAATATCAGTCTTCAAAGCGATTTCCTTAAAATCTCCAATCGCTTTGCTGTCTTCAATGGAATAGATTTTATCATTCTCCGTATAGCGCACATAACCACTTGAAATGAAAGATGTATTTTGTTTCGACTTGATTTGTTTGTGTTGCCATTGTAACAACTTCAAACATTCTCCTTTGTCCTGTAACAGAAAAACATACATCTATATAATAATAATAATATGTAGGTATTAATAAAAATCTCTATTGCACAAAAATAGTATACAAAGAAAAAAAACATGACACCATTACTACATTATATTCTTTACACAGTCGATTCCGCTTAATTGGGACACATCGGGACTTGGGCATTTTGTCCCAATTAAGCGAATTTCACATTTTTTTAATTAATTTATTTGGTTTGGGCAACTAAGGCCATTTACATACATAATACACATAAAATTAAACAATGCATATTTTTTTATTCAATTATTTTATTTTATAAACTCTTGGAAACTGTAAATTACATATAGGTGATATAAATTATCGACTACGGCTGTTAGTCAGAAGAGGGACAATATGTGGACAAAATCACCATTGACTGCAACTCAACATAAACCAATTCAAACAAGATCTTGCCTCATCATTACTACTCGATGAGAATTTTCTGCAGACATCAGATATCAACATAATAACCCAAGAATATAATTCCACCCTAAAGAATATTCTTGATAATAATGCCCCTGTAAAGACGAAAATTTCTAGAAACAGGAGCAAAGACGCACAAATTTGGTTTGATGATGAATGTCGTGAAAAGAAAAGAATTATGAGAAGAAAGGAAAGACAGTATAGACGTACAAAAACAAATGACAGTCGTCTACAATGGCTGATGTCTCAAAAAGAATGGAAGAGAACACTGAATAAGAAAAAGAGTGAATACTGGTGTGACAAATTAGAATCCAATAAGAATAATCCTAAACAGCTATGGAATAATATCAACAAAATATGTGGCAAGAGCATTCAATCTAATATAGATTCTGATTTGAACGCGAATGAAGTTGCAGACTATTTCAACGAAAAGATCGAAAATATCCGATCAACATCTGTATCACATTCTTGTACTAAGAACACCTCATCTCTCTCCGCTCCACCAAGTTCAACACTTCAAGAATTTAGAATGCTCTCGGAAGAAGAAGTGAAAAAATTCGTTCTCCAACAGCCAAACAAACAATCTGAACTTGATTCTCTTCCCACATGGCTAATGAAAATTTGTGTCGATATCCTCACTCCAGTAATCACCAAAATAGTAAACCTTTCACTATCTAATGGCATATTTCCTTGTAACTTTAAAAAGTCAATAGTCAAACCAATATTAAAAAAACACAACCTAGACTCTAATTGTCCCGGCAACTACCGTCCAATAACAAACCTGTGCTCCCTGTCAAAACTGCTAGAACGAATCGTGTGTGATCAATTGACAAAGTTCCTTAATGTGACGAACCTTTTTGCAAAAAATCAATCTGGCTATCGGCAATTTCACTCCACTGAAACGATACTCATGAGAACTGTATCGGACCTAATATCTCGCATGGGAAATGCCGAACTAACACTAGTGTCTTTCCTCGATATGAGTGCAGCTTTTGACACGGTTGATCATAGTATACTTCTCTCAAAGCTAGAGAATGAGTTCGGTATTAGGGACAAGGTTTTAACGTGGATGTCTTCATACCTATCCAACCGAGAATATGAAGTCAAATTTAATAACACAACATCCAGAAAACACTCAACGTTATATGGAGTTCCACAGGGTTCTGTTCTTGGACCAATCTTGTTCAACTTATACACCAATCAATTAGAGTATGTTATTCAAAACTTAGGCTTTACAACATATTGTTATGCAGACGATCGCATTTTCTTTAAATCATGCACCCCGGAATCCAAATCTGCTCTTGAGCAAGAAGTCGTTTCGTGCATAACGGACATTTCATCCTGGATGTCTAACAATATGCTTAAAATCAACCCCACCAAAACTGAATTTCTCTGGATAGCGTCTCCACGAAGACAACATCTCATAAACGCTGACCCTATTCGTGTACAAAACGAGGACATAGTCCCATCTAACCACGTTAAGTTCCTCGGAGCGCATCTTGATAACGCCCTTACGATGGAGAAACACATATCATCCACTGTTAGTAGTGGTTTCTATACTTTAAGGCAGCTCAAGAACATAAGGAAAAATATATCAACCGACGGAGCTAAAACCATAATTAACTCATTCGTCGTATCACGATTGGATTACTGCAATGGCATCCTCGCAAATCTTCCGCAATATCAACTCCAGAGGATTCAGTCCGTTTTTAACGCGGCTGCACGTTTCATTTACCAACTAAATCGCTCTGCACACATATCTGCCACCCTTCAATCTCTTCACTGGCTCAGATGTCCGGAGAGAGTTGAATTTAAAGTGTGTTTGACAGTATTTAAGGCACTTCATGCTATGGCCCCAGAATATATCATGGAACTCTGTGGTAGACAGGCGTTAAGTCATAGACAGACAACACTTAGGTCTTGTCAAGATATTACAACTAAATTGGAGGTGACCAGTACTGTATCGAAACCAGTGTACGTGGAGCGTGCTTTTGCAATATCGGCACCTGTAGTCTGGAACAGGCTTCCACAAATGATCAGAGAAACGCAGGACATATCTCGTTTCAAGAACCAACTGAAGACTTATCTATTCAAGAAATCTCACGGAATAATCCAAGCACAACCTTAGTTAGTAAAGAGCGCCCTTGAGGTGGATTTTTTTTTTCACAAAACGGCGCTTTACAAATCATCCAAATAATAATAATAATAATAATAATAATAAATAACTGTACTTACTGATGCACAATATCTGTAGTGCACTCCTGTACACCACAATTTATAGATAGGTTCTTTGGAGAATTATAAAGTAATTATACTAGAGATGCAACAAATATGAGGCAACTATTCCGTATTCTGTCTATTCGGCAACAATGTTTACTATTTGGCCAAATACCGAATATTTAGTCTATTATTCGGTGTTCTGCCGAATAGTTTAAATGTAGAACTGGATGGAACTAATAATAGCTTGTAGATTGTTGCTATTTCATTGACAGCTGCAGATGCATAATTATTAATCCTCAAATATCTAATTAATTAATTTAATTTGATATGGAGTGAAACAACATAATATTATTATTGTTATTATTAATGTTGGAACACAAAAATTTCCAATAACACGCTGCAAGTCTAGTACATAATATTATGTCTATGATGTACCCACACGAAGATGCGCGGTCGGGAGTACCGCACGCTCTCACCATTGTTTTACCGAATATTTGGCTATTCGGCACATGATCCTGCATAATATTCAGTATTCGGCAAATATACTATTCGTTGCATCTCTAGTTAATACCTATTCAGATAGGTTGACTATCGGTGAGTGTGATCAATTGGAATGATTAATCTAGAGTTGTGCAAAATATGTTTGACATCTACACTTCTAGTAAGTAGAATCCAATCCCCAACATCCAATTGTGTCAAAAAATTCATACCATAGATTAAATATGAAATTCCACAGTGTTAGTCAGAAAACTTTTGAGAAATTATTATCAGCTTGTATATGTAATATACTTGATTATGTAGGTTCCAATTTATTTTTTTAGGTAGATACCTATTCCTTTTAAATTTGTAAAAATTCTTTCCATGATTTTTACAAAATTGAAATTTCAGAACCACAGATGTTAAATTGTACGGATAACGATTCTAATTTGAAAATGTATACAAAAATATTATTCTATAAACAAAAAATAATAAAACTTTTTGTAAGAAAAGATTAATAAAAAATTAAAAAAGATTTTGTATAACTCTCCATGTTGTTTTTTTTTATTGAAATTAAAAATGTATGGCGGAAATAATTTTCTTCGTAATTTTTCTTCCTGTTAATTTGTAAGATATTTTAATAGCTAATCGGCTATTCAGGACGGAGAAGAATGCAACAAATCAAAGATCATTCAAATCGGCACAGCCATTCTTGAGTTATAAATGGTGTAACTAACACCACTTTTATATAATATGTAATTTTAATTACCTCATCAGTTCCACTCTTAATTCTTTTGTGGTATTCTTTTAACACTTTCTCAGCGCTGCTGCATGTTTTCTGGAATACTTGTAACATTTTAAACATATTGATGCATTCATAACACAGCAAAAGTCGATATTTCGGGGAAATCTGTAAAAAATAAACAATAATGAGACTTCTTATACTATACTATACTATACCCTCACGCCGTGTCCCAAGTGGGACAGGCAGAGAGAACGAAACGCCAAATATATCTATCTTTACATACTTCCTTCACATTCATATTGTTTCTCATGCACGCACGTCGGTTCCTCTTACTCAACACACGGCCATCTTTGAGAATTTGATCCTTGTGATCAAGCACGTGGTGTTCGGATGCTCGTGCTTCCTCACATCCCGTCTTTCATACAAGTATATCCTCTTTGTCATTCTTACCTCCTTCATTTGTTCAACATGTCCAAACCAACCTAGTTTATTTACATGCGTTCTGTCCACAATACTCTTTATTCACTGTGTCGGTGTTTATGTAGTAGAATTCCATATCGAAAAATAAAACACCTGTTTTATTTTTCCACAATACTCTTCTCTCATCCGCTCATTCTTCTAATATCCTTATTCTTCACTCTCTTCTTATACATCGCCTATAATCCCTACGAGATCCCTGCTCAGACTACTTATACATATTCCCTACGAGAGATTGTTTCTAGGAAATGGGAGATTATGTTAGGAGCTCAAATATTATAATTAATGTGGTTTGCTATTGTCTATGGGTAGGCAGCCGGTGGTGTGGCACGGAAGTAACGCTCTTGCCTTTGAGTCACAATGTCGCGTGTTCGA
The DNA here is from genome assembly GCA_947579605.1 of Athripsodes cinereus. Lineage (NCBI taxonomy): Eukaryota > Metazoa > Arthropoda > Insecta > Trichoptera > Leptoceridae > Athripsodes > Athripsodes cinereus. The sequence goes on from OX388328.1 coordinate 14,977,282, forward strand.
TTCCCGGTCAGGGCAAAATGGAGAATGACCTTTTTTAAACTGTCCCAGGTCTGAGTGTTACATGTATGTGTTTAGTGCATTGTATATGTGTGTATCATTGCGTTAGTACCCATAATACAAGATTCATCTTAGATTGGGATTAGCTCGATATGTGTGAATTGTCTATACGTGTTATGTTTTTTGTGACTATGTGCTTAGATGGTAAATAAATTGATTTAGTTTCTCCTTCTATCTATGTCATCACCGCATCTCACAAGTGGAGAAGTCGGCAGATTAACTGAATGTAATCAATAAGTTATCCTTTCCGTATCAATAAAAAAAGTAAAGACATTCTGGATGGGTGGCAGTACAGCTCATTAATTATGAATTGAAGTTGATAAATGTCTTACAATTAATGTTTTATTCTACTATTTGTTTATTTTTTTTATTTGTTTATAAAGTTATAAATGAAATATACAAATATAACTTAAATCTAACCTTAAAATACATAAAAATATAATTCGAACCTGAAATTATACGCATATAATACACTATTGGCTGGTTTTACCTGTAATACAAGAAAAAATAATAGCAATGTAAAGCCTTATAACCATAGTTTTAATATTTATCTTTAACATCTACCACGGAAGACTGATATTGTAGAAGAGTTTCTAATGGTCTCTGGAAGTTCATTAAAGGTATTGAGACCGCTTTATTAAACAGACTGTTGTTGGTGGATGATAGTCTGTTTCTTCCAACTCTGAACAAATCACGACTTCTTGTGGGATAGTTATGTACTTCACTGTTATAATTGATATTTTTACATAAATAATGTGGCATAAACCCCTTTTTCATCTTAAAAATGAACTATTTAAGGAGAGAGAAATCATTACTGTGCTATTTAAAAGTATATTACATAAAATCTCACCTTAATCTTGGATAAGCTAGTATAAGACTTCTTTAACTCTGTATTGGATATTAAAATGACTTTGCTTTCTGTCGCTAGACATGCTTTACAAATCTCCACATCCATTGTATTTCTTGTATTTGTATGTATTGTAAAAAAACACAAAATAATGTCAAGTTATTAAATAAAAAAAACGAAAATCTCTTCTTAAATTAACTGATTTACTGACAACGGTAGTATAATAATATTATAAATATAATATTATTGTTTTCACATTTGTGACATACGTGTTTTGAAAGATAGACGCAGTGTTGCCAGCTCGGATTTTGAAAAAGATCTAGCGCAAACAGTGGTCTCGAACGTCATTGTGCAAAATCGGTAGAACTCCCCACAAAAATCGGTATATTTGTATCCAAATTCCATAATATGGAATATTATTATACGTCAACAAAAATACCTTTTTACAATGTACCGGGTATTTGTACCGATTATGTCATTATCGGGTACTTTTCCATTTCACACAAATTTCTACCTCTCCGCGTCGCCGAATTTCCAAAATGGTATAGGAATTTGAAATATTTCAAAAACTCCTTGGTTTTCTTAAAGATTACATTTGCTCGAGTCCATAAGGTACTTTTACCGAATTCCCGATTCTTATCTACCGATTATACTTGCCAATCGAAATAATGGTAAAAATCAGTAGATTCCTAGACCATTTCGGTATATCGGTAGGACACGGCCAATTTCGGTATAAAAAAAATCGGTAGGTTCGAGACCACTGAGCGCAAACTAAAAAATTAGACAACTGAAAAATTTGATGAAGTCACATCTCAAATGTTTCTATTCGGTTCATTGTGTTCGCTTTGAGGGAAGAAAAGATAAGATAATATAAATATATATGAAACATTTTTAATGTAATAATTAAAGGTAATAATTAATAATTAATGAAGTATGTATGATAAAAACGAAAATGTATTAAGGAAACAATCAAAAAATACACGATAATATACTTATGCTCAAAAATAATCGAATTACATAAATCTGACAGGGAGATAAATGAAATCAACTCCATATACCTAGCTCTTATTGACAACATTAATATTTGTCTAGAATATTACATATGTTTACTAGATGTTGATGCGCATGGCTATTTATTATATTCGTAAATATTTGTTTTGCCGCATAATATTTTCCATTAAGTAGCATTCATATTACTTCACTTTGGATGATCATCCAGAGTGTCAGGGTCAAACCTGTTCATCGAAAGTGAACACGTCGGTTCACATTTGTTCATCCTATGCTTTCACTGCCATGTCTACACTCTCACTCATGTTGTATGTAGTTTGACGTTTTTTCGTATAAAAATAAGGCAAAGGCTATTTGTCCGTAATTACATAGAAAAAAGAAAGAAATTATCAAATTTATCTATGGTGAACTTTTCCATAGAGAAATTATAAAATATGTCTATGGTAAACTATTTCCATAGACAAATATTAAATTATTTTGTTTATGAAAAATGTAGTATAATAATATTATACTCTATGGCAAAAACTGTCACATAGAAACATCAGCAAACGGTTTGACTAGTGTGTTATTGCCTAACTTGGTTTTCACAATATGAAAATAAAATCGTGAATGTAGTAGCAATCCCCAAACATTGATTTAAGCGTAAGGAAGAACCTTTCTAAAGCCTTTGTATGGAGCATTCTGCTTTATGGTTGCGAGACGTGGACCATCAGCAAGAGGGAAAGCGGACGGTTGGCGGCCTTTGAAATGTGGTGCTACAGACGCATGCTGAAGATCCATTGGTCGGAACACATCGAAAACGAAGAAGTATTAACCAGGGTAGGCGAAAAAAGACAACTTCTTGAGAGAATCAGCTAACAACGAGCTAACTGGATTGGCCACAACATCAGGCACCCAGGACTACTCATCGCCATTGCGGAGGGTAAGACCGAGGGGACAAATGGCAGAGGCCGACCAAGAGATTCGTATATGGACCAACTGAAGAGGGACATGAATTGTGGCTCATACGTAGAGCTGAAAAGACTGGCTGAGAATAGGGAGGAATGGAGAAGAAAGTCAAAACTCGTTGCAGACCAATCTAGTGGATTGTAACTCATTATATATAGTAGCAAGACGCAAGGGTACCACCCGTAAGTTTTGAATGTTTCGTAGCCGTTATAATTTTTGCTCCGGGCTCCCCTCAACTCATTCTCAATGTATGTATCCAAAGCACTTTACTTGCATTCAGAATTTTTATCAATACTTTAATATTATACTATAATTTACGTCATTTTATCATTATTTTGATTGCCGAACAGTGTTTGAATAATAATATTAATTTCTTTGTGTATTATTTTAGGTTTTTATGCAAAAAGTAGTAGTTTTTTAGTGGCACGCAGTTGACTTGACATCGACATCCCTACATAGAAGATGGAGATGTCAATTTTTGTTGGCCAGCAATTTTCGGATTGGAATTTGTTTGCAGCTACCTACGAGAGCTATCTGCGATCTACATACAGCCCACTTTTTGTAATCGTTTATTGCAGTACTGCACAGGCACGAAATAGAAAACTAGGTAAGAATACCATACCTACCTGTGCTGGGTATTATTATGTAGAGTTTGGACGTATTCACAGGGGAAAGTTTCTCAGTACTTCTACAGGTGTGCGTCCCACACAGCATTCTTTAAAATTAGGGTGCCAGGCTAAGTTGCGTGTGACGTACAAGGTACAGTACTGGAAAAATTATTATGGATTTTTTAGAATAATGCAATTGCTGTGACATTTTTACTTTACTTTCCAATTTAAGCTCTTGAATCGTACTTTCTTTGGCTGGGCATTTATTGTGCATCATATTTTTCATCTGATGCACATTTTTATTTATGAATCGCAACATTTTATATTATTTTATGGAAAGCAACATTGATTTTTCTGTGTTGAGTCATAACTTTGTATTTTTTGTCATTGTATTGTGTTCTGTTTCGGCGAGTTGTTGTCATTAAAAATCACATTTTTTGATAACTTTTTCTGCATGGTTCAGTGTTGACAAGTGTTTGAACCACTTTGTTTTAAATTTCAATTATTAATAAGCATTACTTTTAACCCTTATCGATAAAAACAAGATATGGGTAAAAACAAGGATTTAAGTCCTCGAAAAATGGGACAAATAAAAGTTTTGCTAGAAAATTCGGCACTTAAACAAATTGATATTGCTAGGAAATTAAATGTATCAACTCAAGTTGTTGGTGTCATTAAAAACAAAATCGAAAAAGGCAATGATGTGAACCCCCAAAGACTTAGAAACTGCGGGAGAAAAAAGATAACTACGCCTAGAACTGACAGAAAAATCCAAAAAATTGCTCCTAAGGATAGAAGAGCAACGTGCTTGAAGATTTTTAGCTTGCTGGGTGAAGATGGAATCTCCATGAGTAGAAGAACTGTTAATAACCGACTTTTAGAGTGTGGTTTGAGAGCATACCATCCAAGGAAGAAGCCACGACTTACAGAAAATATGAAGAGTGCAAGGTATGCGTGGGCAAAACAGCACAAATCTTGGACTATTGATGATTGGCAAAAGGTAAATTTGGTGTTTCTTATTCACTATACATGTCTGAAGGAAAATCAGTCGTAATCACCTTTTACTTTTACTCATTTTATGAATCTGCATGATAATAATAACACAGTGTAACATTGTAATTCAACGTACTTGAAACAAAAACATCAAATCATAAGTTTCAACTGATACCAAACCTCTATATAACAGTAAATTTCGTTTCAGGTTGTACTTTCTGATGAGTCCACAATCGCATTTTAGGATGACAGGATCCAAACTGTACGTCGTCGACCTGGAGAAGAATTTTTGCCAGATTGTTTGAAGAAAACGGTTAAATTTCCTCAAAAAATTATGGTATGAGGGGCGTTTTCCATTAATGGAACTAGCCTATTACATATTATGGATGGCATGATGAACCAGAATAAGTATATACAGGTGCTAGAGACTCGAGTTGTGCCTCAAATTTGAGAGTGGTTTGGATCAGTCTCCTGTATTTTCCAGCAGGACTCTGCACCATGTCATAAATCAAAAAAAGTCATGACATGGTTCCGCCAAAATGCAATCCAGGTTCTTCCATGGGCAGGAAACTCACCAGATATGAACCCTATAGAAAATTTATGGGATTCACTAAAAAATTAAATACACCAGGTTCCTGTAACAACAAAAACCCAGCTCATCGAACGCTTAATAGACGTGTGGTTTCACTCCGAAAAAATTAAATCTTTGTGTAAAAAATTGATTGAGAGTATGCCAAGCCGTATCCAATCATTAATTTCTGCAAAAAGTGGTCAAACTAAATATTAAAATATGTATTTTTGTTTAACCAATTGAAATAAATAAACTTTGTTGAGAAATAAATATTCGAATTCTGTTTAAATGAAGCCCAAATGCCAAAATATTGTCAAATATAAAAAATCCATAATAATTTTTCCAGTACTGTAAGTATTGGTCAATTTGTTATAACTAGTTTCCAAAGTACCCATTGTGATTCTTCTGGTAAAATTTTGCATAGAATTGATGAAGATACTTTTAAACTGTACAGTGCCAACAGGGGTATACGTAGCTTCGATCATTTAATTCCACGATTGGCTTTACAAAATTCGAGCACTGGTGAAGTTGCTCAAGTAACTAAAGATAAAGGTAGTGTTATTAAAGATAATTCACTTCTTTTAATGCAGTATGATGCTAGCTTACCTAGAATCAAGGATTTTTTATCAAATCATAATGCAAGTATTTCAAGTAAAAACATTAGGTACAAATATAAAGCGTCGTATAAAATCCACAGGTAATGTAGGTCTTAATGATAATTTTTTACTAGCATTACAAAAGGATCAAAACGAAGGTAATATAATTTTTGAGACAGTTAGTCTTAAAGATGAAGTGTGTTTACTCTTTTTTCAATTTTCTTGGATGAAGATATTTTTCCAAAATTATCCAGAGCATATCCTAGTAGATGCAACATATAGTTTGACGAATACACGTATGCCCTTGTACATTGTAATGATTGTTCATGGGATGGGTGAATCTATCCCAGTTGCATTTTGTTTAGTTTGTAACGAAACTGAGACATATATTGAGAAATTTTTGTTACTCACAATCCATCTTTTGCTTTTGTCCAGTCAATAATTACTGATAAAGATTTAACAGAAATAAATGCCTTAAAGAAATATTTCCCAAATGCCAAACACGAACTTTGCCTGTTTCATGTTTTAAAAGCGTTCAAAATAATGATAAATAAATCAAACATTCCTAAACATCTTGTTGATACAGCTAAATCATATTTAGAGTCAATGGCTTACTCACATACAGAGCTTGATTTTCAAAACACTTACCAAAAATTTGTGTCAACTTTTATAAATTATTCAATTTTAAATGATTTTAACAAAAATTGGTATCCCTGGAAAGAAGCATGGGTACACTGTTACCGTACCCATACATTTAATATAGGCGACACCACTGATAATAGACTGGAATGTTTTAACCAAAAGTTGAAACAAAATATACCAAAATATTCAACACTAAATGATTTTTATGCTAAATTAAAATCTCAGTTATCCAGCATGCTAGACAAACATCAAAATCTTGGCTTTAGTCATGAGTTTAAATTAATATCTATTGTGTCAGATTTATCCCCAGAAATTGTTCAAAGTATATTTAAATGTTGTACAAAATTTGCATCTTATAAAATTTTAGAACAAATTATTGACGCGTTAACCAATAAAAATAATATTAAAATTCTTCAAGAGTCTGCACTTAATGAAAATATTTTTGAAAACAATAAAAAATTTATAACTAGTTGTGATTATTGTTCATGTAGTTTTTTTTCAATGTATAAATTACCCTGTCGTCAAATATTCTTCCTTAGAATCCATTTACAAAATAATATATTTGACGAAACATTAATTATAAATAGATGGCGGTTGTCATTTTATATTAACACTTTGAATACTATAAAAACCTTCAAAACATATAAAAATTCATGTTCAAAACAGATAAAAAGTAAAGTGACCAAATGTTTTGTAAACAAAGAAACCGAAAAATACCATTTAGCAACTAAAGCTTGTAAACAGTTGACAGAGATTCTAAAAACTTCCGGGGAAAAATGTTTTGATAATCGTTTGTCCATCTTGAATAATTTAATCAATGAGTGGTCTGGGAATATGTCTGAGGGTGTCTACCCCGCTTATGGGAAATGGTGTGATGGTATGAATGAATTCTTTTTATATAATTTTTATTTTCTTTGTTGTCCTAGATCATTGACTTGGATTGCTGAGTTCACCTGAAGCAGAACAATTACTGTCTCAATTGTGAATCAACGATCTTCACAGCATTTGAAATGCCTGGGTAAAAATCACCTCCAAACTACACAGGAACTGCCAGAAATATTCTCCCATTACTTTGTGATATGAAATAACATGAATTATTATCATCTTTATTATAAATGGGACCGACTAAGGAAAAAAGATAACATACAGAGCAACCTTTTATGTGTGTGATCATGGGGTATCGGCACTTCTAATAGATATAAGAATAATAAATGATATTAAATTGTATAATATATATATATATATTTAAAAGATATATCTGGGGTTTGTCACAAACCCAAACGCAACCTTCTACATCTTTCACAGTAAGCTAAAAGCTTGTGTCGTGAAAGGGGAGTTTACTGGCACCTGGTATATTGTACCGCTAAAAGATATATTAATTTAGCGTAGAGGTCATTTTATTGTATAGAATATAATTAGAGTATGAAAAATGAAGTATTATTGGAAAGTTATTTAATAATTATGTTTTATAGTAGAACCTGTTGAGAAGTCAACTTTTACGACTTAACAGGACCATGTGTATTCTCTGTTTATATTTGATTCAAATAAAATAAAAATAAAAAACTTATGATTTATTTACTGTAGACTTATGTACCCTAAGTTTAGTACTTTGTATTTAATTCCTTGTTTACACGATCTCATAGTGCACTTTCAAGATGTGAATAAATGTTCCCACTAGTTGGGTAATAAGTTCACATTTGATCTGAAGACATTCTAAAATACAATGTGGTCTCATATACATCGAAAATATCCTCCTGGATGTCAGAAAAAATGTTCAAGATAGATCCCACAAAAACTGAATTCTTATGTGTAGCCTCTAAAAGGAGACATCTTATAGGTTCGTATCCCATCTATGTACAAAACATGAATATAATGTCAACGAAAAATTGTTAATGTTGGTGCTCATCTGGTTAGTGCTCTTTCAATGGAGAAACATACCGTCATTTGTTAGTCAATGTTTCTTTGCTCTAAGGAATGTGAGAAAATGCTTGTCAATAGAAGGGACCAAGAATAATAAATTAATTTGTTGCATTCCGATTAGATTACTGAAATGGTAATCTTGGTAAATTTATCCAATTTGCAACTCCAAAGAATTCAGTCGGTTTTTAATGCTGCTACTCAACTTATTTACAAAATGGACTTATTTTCACAAACATTATTGGGACTCCAGAATTTTTACTGGCTTAAGTGACCAGGGAGAATTGAATTCAAACTTTTTTTTACAGTATTCAAGGCATTAAATGGTATGGGTCCGGAATACATCTCGGAATTCTGTAATCTATAACCATTAAATCAGAGACAAAATTCCCTTGAGTCTCAATCTAAAAGATAAGTTCAGCGCTAGTGTACTTGGACTGTGCCTTATGTAACCACATTAAGCGGTTGATCATGACAGGCAAAATAGAGGGACGCCATCGTGCCTGCGCAATATACAAGATTGGACTGGAATGAAAGGCGTGGAGGAGTTATTCCAGACAGTGCAGGACAGAGAATCCTATGCCAGAGTGATCGCCAACGTCGAGGGGACCTGACAGGGCACAGAAAAAGAAGTTAATACTATTTATAAGATCCTGAGGCGGAGCTGCCCACAAAATAATGTTTTTTTTTAATTGGGGCTACTCTTTGTCTCGTATGGATTTACTTTTTATGTCTCTCACATATTTTCAGCATGTAAAAGGCTCAAGCCGTATATTGTAATAAATAAATAAAATAAAATGGTGCTATAAAACTCACTTATTCATTCCGCACTATTTAATGGAGCATCCATCTCAAGGGCGCGGATATTATTACTAAGCTTAGCAGTTCACACAAACCAAGTGAACATTGAGAATACAAGTAGTGGTGGAGGATCTACTTGCTATTATTAAGTACCTACTAATTTCATTCATCCATACCATCATGACATTTCTCACAGTGGGGTGTCGGTGAACTGACTGCATGTAATGAACACACAGTTTGTCATCTTCATGCCATATAAAAATGAAACATTTAGGATGGGCAGAAAAACTCACCTTGTACTGAAGTCCACTCTATTATGAATATATTAGGACTTAAAATAAATTGAACCTATAAGAACCAAAATTAATTTATCAACATAACAGTTATTTGGGAAAGTACTATTTTTTTTTTAATTATGTAGATCTTTAGATTTAATGTCAAATGTTAATGTAAACAGCGCTTTTTATTAAAAAAAAAACATCCTTGTAGTAGTACCCACAGATCTAAAGTTTGCAAACGGTGAGTTAATAACCCTTAAAAAGCTCTAACCGATTTATTACACTTTATCTGGTTATGGAAATAGCTTTGTTCTCAGACAAAATATACGAGCTTAATGCTCTTTACTCGGGAACATACCTATAAAACATGAAATATACAAGATGACAAATGTTTAATGATATTACACTATTCAAGCATTGAAAGTTTGCTTTCTCATATAGTAAAACTAACCGAAAACGAAATGTCATATTACAACTGCCAATATTGACAGACGTCAAAACAGCATGGCTTTGTTTATGTTTACAAAAAATTCCTGACGAATAGCTATTTTATTGACAGACGTCAAAAACATGCCGTTTTGTTTACATAATTTACTGTAAAATACTTCAAGGTCAAAACTGTCATTTTTGACAGTGACAGTGACAGTAATTCCTGTTACTGACGAATAGCCGATGCGTAAAAATAATTAAACAAATTCAAAAATGAAAAACATCACTGAAAATAAATTAATATAGCTCTTAACTTCATAATAATTTTGTACATGATTCTGACATTCAATACAAATTCATAGAGAATAAAACAAATAATAAGATGAAATTTGTTTATGGTCCTTTCAGTGAAAGGTTCTTTCATCGAAATTATGACGAGTGATAATCTCTTTCCTCCGTCATCGCTAGTGATCACTATTGATGAAACGCCTGTTCACACTTGTTCATCTTGGAGGATCATCCGGAGTGATCACTGAAAGTGAACGTATGCCTATAATGCGAACGCCAATAGATATTGTCTTTGGTATAGTTTATTTCCGTCATGATGGTCACATGTGACACCATGGCCGCCATGCTCATTACGTAGTATTATATTCTCTTTGGCCATGCTGTGTGATTGTTCTTATGTCACTCGCGAGTGGTAATTAAACATATATATATATTTTGCGTGCACCGTCCTTTATATTCATATCGGTAATAATTATAAACATAAATCAGGAACTATTGTCAAATAGATTAATACAGAACACAAAGCTGTCACAGTGCGTCTGTAAATAATTGTTGTGAATAGATGACAATGGATGGAACCAGTGCCGGTGTACTTAATACAACAGCCGATGAACAGGATGAATCCGTCTTGTGTGAAATTCATATTTGGACTGAAAAAGATCATCAATCAGATGATTTCTTAACGAACACTGTTGTGAAGGATGAACCTAAGGAGGAAGAAAACGCAGATGTTGAATCTGCTGTTCCGTGCAGTGATGTTGATTTACACAAACCGGATATAAATATCGAGTATAAGAGAGACAGCAATGGAACATCGGCCAGCACATTTACACAATCTACAGGAGAAACACATCTCACAGAGAATCAGACTAGACATAAAGAAAAGCATAGTGACATTAGTAATGTGGAAATTGAGAAGAAAAAATCTAAACGAAGGGTATATGATTGTGATGTTTGTATGAAAAAATTTACTCGGTTTAGGAATTTTAAGCAGCATCAATTGTTTCATTCTGGTGAAAAACCTTTTGAGTGTAATTTATGCACGAAAAAATTTAAACGTTTAGGTACATTGGAGCGGCATAAATATACTCATTCTGGTGAGAAACCTTTTGAGTGTAATATTTGCCATAAATTGTTCAACCAAAGTGGTAATTTGAGTAAACATAAATATACTCATTCTGGTGAGAAACCTTTTGAGTGTAATATTTGCCATAAAAAGTTTGCCCTCAGAAATACTTTGAGGAGCCATAAATTTATTCATTCTGATGAGAAGCCTTTTGAGTGTAATATTTGCCTTAAAAAATTCACTGTTAATAGTTCTTTGATTGTACATAAATATATTCATTCTAATGAAAAACCTTTTAAGTGTAATATTTGCTATAAATCGTTCAACCAAAGTGGTAATATGAATAAACATAAAAATATTCATACTGGTGAGAGACCTTTTGAGTGTAATATTTGCCATAAAAAGTTTGCCCTCAGAAATACTTTGAGGAGCCATAAATTTATTCATTCTGATGAGAAGCCTTTTGAGTGTAATATTTGTCATAAAAAGTTCAACCAAAAAAGTACTTTTATAGGACATAAATATATTCATTCTGGTGAAAAACCATTTGAGTGTAATATTTGCCACGAAAAGTTCTCCTACAGTAGTTCTTTGAAGAAACATAAAATAAATATTCATTCTGGTGAAAAACCTTTTGAGTAATATTTGTCATAAAAAGTTCGCTCGCAGTGATACGTTGAAGGAACATGAATATATTCATTCCGATAAACCTTTTGAGTGTAATATTTGCCATAAAAAGTTAACTCGCAATAGTTCTTTAACGAGACATAAATGTATTCGTTAAGTTAATTTGAAAAAACATCAGTTGATTCATTTTGATGAAATACTTTTTGAATTAGTATTTGCAAGAAAAAGTTTACCGAAAGAGGTACTTTGAAAAGATATACCTAGTGTGATGTTCAAATTCGTTTGACCAAGGAAGATGAATTAGATGACTTTTTTATGAACACTGTTGGGAAGGATGAACCTGTAGAAGAAGAAAATGGGACTGTTGAACCTGCTGTTCCGTACAGTGATATTGATATATGAACTGGATTTAAAAATCGAGTGTGAGAGAGCCAGCAATGGGACAGCGGCCAGCACATCTACACAATCTACAGGAGATACACGTCTAACATAGAATCAAACTGGGCGTAAAGAGATGCATGATGACAATAGCGACCTGAAGAATGAATAGAAGAAATCTCACCGAAGTTCATTTGATTGGAATAACTGTACAAAAAAGTTCCTAGACTTAGATGATGTAAAGAGACATAAGCACATCCATTCAGGTGAAACCTTTTGAGTGTAATATTTGACAGAAAAAAAATACTTTATCAATTAACTTGATTGCTCATAAAGTTATTATTAATTCTGGTGAAAAGCCTTTTGAATGTAATATTTGCCATAAAAAGTTAACCCACAATAGTTCGTTGTAGAAATACATTCATTCTGGTGAAAAACTTTTTGATCATAATATTTATCAGTATTGTTAAAGAATATTTCTCATTTTCTCGGAATCTGGTTAGTCGACTTTTCAAAAGTGTGGGAACTTTGTTCTTAGAAGTGTGCGCGACTGTTTTTGCCTACCCCTGCTATGTTTGTATTAAATAATATTGAATACTTTGTTGTAGTAGGTATACGCCTATACGGTTTGTCGATTATGTTTTGTTTATGTTTGATAATGAAATGTTTTTACTAAGGGAGAGTTAAAAAGAAACGGGACTTGTATGTACGTACCAGAGGCATAGCCTAGTATTTTTATTTTTTATTTTCTTTTGTTGCCATTTCTACAGTTTTTAACAAGAAAATAGTATTACACAATTAAGTATAGCACTAACCCTATCACAGAATTCACATAATATAAACAAATTTAATATTGTATATAACTTAGATTTTTAGATAAAAAGTACATAAGTCTCCAATTATGGACACTTTAAGGACAAATTTGTAGAATTTTTGACATGTCGGTAATACCTTTGAAAGTTTTAATACTAAACGTGTAGTAAAATGAATGATCTGTGTTTATCGACTCAGTATTCAGAAGGGGCCATCCGCATTTTATAAAATTTTACAGTAGATCTATTTAAAGTTTTCATTAAGATACTGGTATGAAGTAAACACTTAACTTTTTTAAATACACACTATATTTTATAAATGAGTAGACAATGGGGAACTTTCACAAAAAAAAATTTTAACCCAAAAAAAAGTACAGAAAATTAGAAAAATTATGGTGCTTTTTATATTTTTAAATGTGCATTTTTAAGGTTTTTATCACCATTTAAAAAAGCAATTTTCGCACTTCGCCGCAAAAAGGTTCACTCGTGGCGGAGCAATGTTTGACAATATCAGGCGCTACAAACAGTACTAAGAGTGAAATGTGTGGCAATACAAAATAGCGCCTAGCGACGTCACACCGGACAAATTCAATAACAGAAAATATGGATTTTTAAAATGAAAATAATGAATGAAAAGTTTTATTTTATGGTTTCTTATTAGGATATTCGTGATCAGCGTATATTTATTAATATGAATTGATAACATTTATTCATATTCTTCACACATGCATGTTCCCTATTGTTTCGTCTTTTACCAAGACATTATCAATACTAGTTTACTTCATACCATAATGGAAAATACGCAAAAAGTTAAGGATTATATTAAAAATATTAAGGTAGGGGAGAAGTGGCATGAAAGAGCCACTTTTTTTCTTTTCATCATATTTTTTTTTCTAACGCACATTTCAAAAAAAATATTGTACCAACAAGAAGTATGTTTATTTACCTAAAGATTTCAGAACATTGTTTTTCTTTAATCTTTTCAAATCATATATTTTTTAAACTTACAAAAAACATCCAAATTTGGCTCTTTCATAAACAGTGTGTATTGAAAGAGCCACAGCAAGTATTGAAGGAGCCAGATAGGTGGATAATTTAAATGATACACAAAATCATCGCTTAAATGGAACAAATAAATATAATTATTTATTTGATAAAACTTTTTGTAATTTTGATAGAATAAAAAACAAAGAAACAAGACAGTTTTCTTAGTAAAAAATAAGTGAAAAATGAAAGAAACATAACATCGTTCAATTTTTAAGAACTTAATAAAAAAGGAATCATTTTAAAACTTCAAAATCTTAGTTTAAAATATAATGTAATTTTCTTAAAGTTTGAAACATTTCTTGCAAAAGTAATTCAAATTCCCCTTAATGCCACAGGATTCATGAGCCCAACCAGAACAAATTTTGCACTGAAACCAATCTTGATCACTGGTTTCATAATATTTTGCTGCAAACTACGCAATTATAACTGTTTTTATTGGTTTTGTCTTCGAACAACCTTTCTTTTTCTTCAGATAATAAGACAGAGTCAGACGAATCAGAGTCATCTTGCAGTACGGAATTGTCTTGATTTATTTTTGATTTTTTTTTAAGGGTTTTTATGGACTTTAAGGATTTTTTTAGGGTTTTTTTGGTAGTCATTTTCGTAATAATATTTTTGGTTTCTTTGCATTCAGGAGTATCAGTTACGATGGCAGACGACATTTTTCTATTATTGCGTGTCGTATTTTGTTTGTCTTGGCCCCGCTTTAGAAAATGGTCTTATCATTTCCGGTGATATAATTTGTTGCCTTGGATTCGCAACCGTAGGGGTAGAGGTTAAACGGGAAGATGGTCTCATATTCTGGTCTGTTACAATCTCATTTTCTTGGCGAGCTTCAATTAGTGCTGTAGTAGGCGGAGGAGTTGATCTTAAGTTAGTTTCAATATTTTCCTTGTCCAAGGTTAGCTCATTATATTTTGAGGACTAAAAGCTGACATATATGCTTCTTTTACAATTTGCCCAACCTGATAAATAGTCACTGTTTTACCAAGGGTTTGATAACAGCCATTCATTCATGGCTATGCGGTATCTAGTTTTAAAAGGCCCATATACTGTGACATCGAGTGGTTGCAGTTTATGACTGCAGTGCGGTGGGAATCTAAGTATAATGATTGAGTTTTGTCTGGCAAATTCAACAACTCTGAGATTCACATGAGAGCTGTGATTGTCCATTAATATCAATGCCGGATTCTCTTTTGATGGCTTAATATGCATCACAAAGTGTTCAAGCGCTTTAACAAAACAATCCTCAGTTATCCATCCAGAAACTTGAGCCAACCCTAGAGCTCCAGGGGGACCATTATTTAACATAATATCTTTGTAGTTTACTCTAGGAAAAACAAAAATAGGCGGTAAGAAACCACCAGCAACATTAATAAAAAACAGTGTTGTCACCAATGTTCCTCGTTCAGCTGAGGTAACTTGCCCAATTTGCTTTGAACCTCTTTCAGCTATGACCTTAGGAGGATTGGTGACGGTGCTGCAGCCTGTTTCGTCGGCGTTAAAAATCATATGGGGAGGAAAATTGAATTTTCCTAAAACACTGTTTAGGTTCTCAAAAAATGTATTTACATTAGTTCTGTTGAAACTTGTTGCACGGGATAGAGAAGTGCTTTCTGGTTTTCTCACAGCTAAATCTTTGTGTCTGCTCATAAACCTTTTAAGCCAATCATAACTTGCAGTTTCAATTTCTTTCCATTTAGCTGGGCAGATATCATTGGCCATGGCATAATTAAATGCCAGCTTCTTAGTTTGATTTCTTGTTAGGCCATAACACATTTTAGAAGCAGTCTTCAAATAGTCCGCAAGCATACTCTCTTGGTCTGTTGTAAAAATACGCTTATTTCCTATATTAGAACAGTGTTTATACGATGATTCACCAGAAGCCTTTACTTTTTTAACTATTTTAGCTAAGTAAGCCCTCGATATATTTAAGGCAAGTGCAGTTTTGTTTATGGACTGATCTTTTTCTAAAACTTCACTGACTGCTTCTTCAATTACCGATTATTCGGGTCTTTTTCGTTTTTTTGGGCCAGGCTTCTCCATAATGCAATATCTGAAACAAGTAATTTATAAATATATAAAAAAGAATGCATGTTTATTATTATTGCATTTTATTTACAAATATCAAATGCAAGGTTATGAAAGAGCTGGTTATGAAAGAGCCATCTCTTTCAAGGCCTATTAACATGGCTCTTTCATAACTTATTCTTTAAAAAAATATAACCTTCAAAATAACAACAATATCAATTTTTTTTCGGTTTAGTTTTTACGTATCTACGAGGCCAAATATATGCACAAACTCAATTTATAATCCGTGTACCTATATTTGTTTACAATAAAATACCAAAAAACAACTTAAATGAAGCAAAATACTTACTTTTTAGTGCCAAAAACTTTGAATCGATGTGCCGGCGTCCAATGGTTTCGGCGAACTGTCAAATGTTTGGGATAGCCTAGTATTCACAGCAATTTTAAAATTTTCGACGCCGGGACCCTCTACAGACGGACGCCCGAAGCTTTTTCGTTTGTAACGATGGCGTATTATTCGTTTCGTTTATTCATGATTTGCTCATTGCCTTACATTTCGAGAGATAACGCAAATTTATTAAGAAGGAAAAATAATATACGAATTTGCTTGTAATCAATGTACAGTAAATAGTAAATAACAAATATAAGTAAATATTTGGTCTTCCACTATTTTCCACAAGTTATCGAGTGACATGGAATAGGCAAATGGTCTCAAAATTTCACATAATAATATACACCTATTGTGAATGTACTTTTCCACACCATCACAGTGTATCGCGCAGCTGGGTAGCCAGTATACCAGCCGCGTGTGATAAACATGCAAGCCATCCTTTCTGTGCCAACAAAAAATTAAGATACTTGGAATTTAAAATTTCATGTTTCTTTATTTTTTCGAACACCTGAAAACTTACGGAAGAGTTGAAGACCACTTCTTTGCCAAGTGCTCCAAGGAAAAACGAAAGAATCCTGAATGTCTCATTTTTTATTGGCACGAAGAGGACAACCTGCATGCTTATTACTTGTTCGACATGCTGTAGGGGTATTATAGCAATCAGCAGATAGCAGTAATATTAAGTTTATAATTTATTATCCTGTGTTCCCCTCAGTTATATTTTTTTTTTTTTCTAAATTTAAAAAGCCTTATGATGCAGTATTTCATTAATTTTTTTATCGATCAAACCTTTCTATCAGATTTATAAATTTGTGTTATCTCTCAAAATGTAGAAGGCAATGAACAAATCATAATAAACAAAACGAATAATGCGCCACCGTTACTAACGAAAACACTTCGGGCGTCCGTCTGTAGAGGGTCCCGGCGTCAAAAACTTAAAAATTGCTGTGAATACTAGGCTATCCAAATGTTTGTGGGTGACAGGAAATCAGTGCTGCCACTTAAATAAAAAATTCTAGCCAGATTCGTTCCTACACTACCAAAATAATGCAAGTGGCTCTTTCAAAACTTGGCTTAATCTTCTCCCTACTTAAAACTTAAAAATTGCTGTGAATACTAGGCTATCCAAATGTTTGTGGGTGACAGGAAATCAGTGCTGCCACTTAAATAAAAAATTCTAGCCAGATTCGTTCCTACACTACCAAAATAATGCAAGTGGCTCTTTCAAAACTTGGCTCCTTCATGCCACTTCTCCCCTACTTATTTTCACAATGTCAATCATTATTTTTCTCGTTTTGCTAGTATCACAATAGTAATGACTGTATGCCCTATAAGTAATATTATAATGGAAATATTTATACTTACACCATAGTTCTCCATCACTAATTTTTAATCAGTTCCTCTCTTAACACCTATAGTTTGTAGATCTTCACAGATATTTCAAGTGAAGAAACTGAAGGTTTCTTCGTCAAGCTTGCAAAATGAACCTAAAAAATTATTCATTTTTATCTTAGAGGAAAACTTAAATACCTGTGAAATAATATGTGTATTCGAATATTTTTTGGTAGACAGGTAAATGAAAAAAAAACACACTAAGTACATTCAGCTTGTGATAATAATTTTAATTAAAAAAATATACATAATTTAAGTTGAACAATATCAATTTTCTGATTCTGAATCACTAAGTAGATCAGGGTACACATTTGGTAATCTTGGGGAATATGTTATATTTTAAAAAAAATCGTGGCAATCGTTAGGAATAAAAGGTAACAAACTAATGAAATCAAAATATTTTTTAGCACTAATCGACAATTGTTTGTCATATTTTCTCCTTATTTCTACAGGTAACAAATATCTGGTTTTCTTTTTACGTACAATATCTAATTCTCGTAAATTTGGATTTTTAATAGTCTGTGATACCGTAATGTGGGTTGACTTTGGCCCAAAATAACATCCGATTGCAAGGAACATTCAATAAAATCCAACTTGCTAAAGAGAGCGCTTTGAATTTTTGAATGATGATAGAAATAGAGTTAATGACCTGTTTTAAATAATTTTTTTTTTTTTGGTATAATTGTAACCAAAAAAAAAAGAAGTTTGGGACAAAGTTTCCCATACTGAGAGGATTCTTTGGCCCAATTTTTTTTTGAAGGATGTATTATTGATTTTCACAATGGGATAAAGTAAACCCAGCAATCACTGTGATCATTCTTAATGCTTACATAAAATGTCAACATTTAACAACAACAAATTTACATAGGATGTTCGGAATTTAAAAAAAAAAAAAAAAAATAAAGAATTTTTTTAAAGAAATATTATTAATTATGAAACAATTGTTATACAATTATGTTTTTTTTAATTAAATTACTTATTTCAGTAATTTGTGGGTGGACAGTGGTGAAAATTACAACTAAATTTCCCAATATTTTGATATTTCTGGAACTTGAAAGAGCTCTCTTTTGGAACGACACTTCTCGGGGGGGTTAATTTTTTGCACAATTTCAACCCAGGAATACAAAATTGCATCGTGCTTGTCAGGCCATTTCCAGCTTTTTAAAGTCTTTTGCATACAGCTAACAATCGCACCATTCTTTCGTATTTCCAAAATCTTGCCCGGAAAATAGGCGCCTTCGTACACAAATATTACAAAATCGCCTACTTTATAGGGTGAATTGTTTGATGCTACCATGGCAGCTGACGTCGACGCTTGAGGATGACTTCTTTCGCCGTCCAGTTCTTCGTCAGAAAATTGTAACGGGCCGTCGGAATCATTTGAATCATGCAATGAATAGTTGTTGTCGTCCGATTCAGATGAAGAGGTACTTAATATCCTGGTAGCAATTCGTTTGGGGGCGAGTTGAATTTGGACGGGATTATTAACATCAGAAATCGAAATACTCTTTCCAGCTTCAACATTAATCTTCTTTTTTCGTGGCACTCTTTTATTATCAGTTGTACTTACTCTTTTTGATTGCAGGTGCTCAAGTAACACTGAATCAAATTGTACATTTTGGTTAGTATTTGGCAAGCGCTCTAATAAAATATCTACGTCAACAGGTACTACGCCACATTATTTGAACCCAGCTCGTAAATTTTCAGCTTTAGATGGCTCAATAGATTCCATCAACTGTTTTAATAAGCCTGGAAAGTGTCGCTTTGGGAGGGTTGATTCGGAATTGCCATTAGGAGACTCTTTCCATTCAGAAAGGAGTTTTCGCCAGTTGCATTTTAGCGGTCGAAAAAAGGCAACATCCAGAGGTTGAGTGAGATGCGTTGAATGGGGTGGAAGGCACACAAACGATATCTCATTTTAGTGGCAGAGCTTAAGTATGTGCTCGTTGATGTGACTGCTTAAATTATCGCAAATGATTACCTTTTTACCGTGTTGCTTTTTCAGATGCGGTAAAAATAGGGAAATAAACCAATCTTCAAAAATTGCCGCATCGAACCACCCAGATTTAGACCTATTGTAGCGGCAACCTGGTGGTCCATTTTCAGTCCGTAAATCCCAAAGACAGTCGGATTTATATACTATGTATGGCGGCAATAGTTCTCCATCAGCATTACCACAAAACATTAAAGAAGTTGATGTTTTTGTAGTGTTGCAAATTCTTTCAGGATATTTGCTGCCCTTCTTGATAAGCACCCTCTTCTTACCTGGATCGTCGGTGAGGTTGGTCTCATCGAAGTTCCATATGTTACTTGGTGAGACATCCTTAAGCACTTTAGATAACTTTTTATGGTGCTTTCATCGGTTCTTGCTCTCTTTTGCGATATATTGCTCGCAAATCGTAACGTTAACCTCACACCCGGGCATATTATTCTTAAACTTTCTAACTTTCCTTCCCTGCCGTTCTAAATATAGCTTAATAATACATGTTAGTTGAAACGGATCCACAGGAAATCCATATTCACCCATGGTTATACAGCAGTCCACAAATTTCATCTCCTGGTCATGCGTGAAAATTGGGGGTTGGCCGGGCTTTTTAGAGTGCAATCCTTTTAACTTATTCTTGAGAGTACTTCGAGGTATGTTATACACTGCAGCCGCT
This sequence comes from Athripsodes cinereus, assembly GCA_947579605.1. NCBI lineage: Eukaryota > Metazoa > Arthropoda > Insecta > Trichoptera > Leptoceridae > Athripsodes > Athripsodes cinereus. Next base: position 14,997,669 of record OX388328.1, read on the forward strand.
TTTCTCTGCGTCAATTCACCATTTTTGATTGCATTTAAACATGCTTGCAACTTTTCCTTGGTGTAATCTGCATATTTACGAGCTCCTAGGAGTCTGACGTAATTTCTGGGCATTTCAACTGCAAAATAAAATAAAGAAAGCTTACTGTATAAAACGTAAAAGATCTATTTTCAATTGGACTGAATATAAGATAGCCGTTTCTAATAAAATGTAGCTTGTTCACAATATCAAAACATCTATTTTCGAGTAGGGGATGCTTTTAGTTTAGTCAAAAAATCTCTAAATGATGTCACTAATGCCATCTATTGATTGAATGTCAAAATTACGCCTATATGAGACTTAGGACACAGATGTCACTAATCAAACTATTTTTTAATTTGGGCCAAAGAATACCCCTAGGGCCAAAGTCAACCCACGGTACGGTAATTTGAGGGTATTATAAGTTCCCTTTTCAGCAACGATTAGTTTGGTTTTAGCCCATTGAACATTTTCACCATTCAAAAATTTTGTTCTTCTCACGTAAACAGAATCTAGATTATTATATAAATTTTTAAAAGAATAAAATGATTGATTGATGACAACTCAGCAACTGCCATTTTTTCCCTTTCTTTACTGGGACTATTCTTACTAAATTATACCAGTCCCTTGGTATAAAAATACTCATATCTTTGGGTTTTTCCCTTTCAGTGCGAGCGTACTCGGAATCACACTCCATTCTAGTATGCCCTGGCTCTATAAAATTGTGGCAGATGGACATCAAGTTAACTTTTCTTTTTATAGCCTCAAAATACATCACCGGCAATGTAAAATTATGATTCTGCCCTGGGCAATTGTCAGAATATAATATTAAATTTTCACATGTGTCAGGAGGATTAATAATTTCATTAAAAATTATGGTGGCAATTTCATCAGAACCACGTTCGTCATCTAATTCTGACCACATATAACAAGTCACGTCATTTGTCACCAAGTCATGCACGGCTAGGTTATATGTGGATAGTTGACGTTTGTAATATGTGACCCCAGTAGACAAAGCAGGCGTGACTAAAACTTTCTGCAATCGAATGCTTTAACAAATATTTTCCCCATACTTTCTTTACCTTTCACCTTATCATTTCTCTTCTCTTCAAAAGCTGACTTTGCTTTGTCCAAATGAAACTCTTTTTCCGCCTTCGAAGAAAATTCTTCATCCTCTGTCAAATCTCTGCGCTTTAATTGTAAATTGAGTCTATCACAAACGTTACATGTATCGCAGTAGGGTTGTTTAATGCTTATGTTTTCCTTGTGAAATATTTTTCTATATGTGTCATAGCTTTTTGCGATGCCATTGGATGGAATCTTCGTTTTGTACTCATGGTACATTTTTGCGATTGTCATATCATGATGAAGGTATTTCTTGTTTGTTTTAGATCGGGAATAATGGCTTTCGAACAGAGGGAACAATCTTATATGATCAGTTATAAACTGAATAGCTTTTTCCGAACATTTGTTGGCTGGTTCGTGACACCCTCTTAAGTCTAACCCGCTGATGGATTTAGTTCTTGTACAGTTTTTAAACAAGGTTTCAACTTTTTTCTTTGTGATTCCTAGTATATTAATTGTAAAAAATACTCGACACACTCGAATTTTTTTACTGTTAATACTGAAAAAAAAAGCATGGCTAACCTTTTTTATCCCTTTGTATCCCTTTCTTTTTTCTGCTGCATTTGTCTCGATACATGATAAAAGGTATTGGTTTTGGGAATGGATGTCGATCATACTCCAAATATTATCAAAAATAGTTCTCCGATTTTCAATTGATATTTTTTTGTGATGTGATGTTATCTGCAAGTGAGCGTGCTGGTTTGTGAATTGCGACCATCAGCAGGTAGACAGCAGTAGACAGTACGCTTAAAATACGGTGGTTGGAGGCAACTGTTTTTTTTTGTATTGTACGTTAAGTTGGTAAAAGGGGCTATCTGAAAAATGGCACCACTGTGAAATCAAAATATGTTATTATTTCTAGTAACTTTCGGAACAAAATGTGATTTTGAAGAAAAATGCATATGCCCCTTCTGCCTTCTGACTACTGTCGTATATTTTATGAGCTCTAGATATTCTATAATTATATATGTTTTGCTTTTCGCTCAACGGAGTGGTCCTTGAAAATGGTTTTAATATATTCGTCCTCAGAGAAAAAGGATCATCAGCGACGAAAATTCCTCCTTGTGGTATGTTCAACAAATTGCTTTGCAAAGCCACATTAAAATTTGATTTGGAAAATACTGATGCGTCACTAGCTCTTCCATTGGATCCCACATAAATGTATAAGAAATTGTAGTTTGCATTGCATACTCCTACCGAGTGCTTCTTCAGATTTTTTTTTAACATGACCTTTGTTCTGGTGTCCCAGCTTCTCATGTCATTTTTGAAGTGTGTTGTCTGCCGATGTCAATAAGCACTTTTCACTGGATACAGCCAATGCTATCTGTGATCCATATCCATGTTGTGTAAAACTCCATAGCTTTCCTTTGTTTTGAATCGATTGATCAATGCTCTTCTCCCCCGCTTTCTTTAGAGAGAAAAGGTTTCGTGATCCTTCAGGGCAGTATCATACTTCTTCAAAATATCTTTTAACCAATATTTTGCCATTGAAAACATTGAGATTGATGTTGCCATATCCAACAGCTTGTACTGTGATTCCATTTTTAGGAACACTCATTCTTTTTGGTGACTCAAATTTGTTGTAAGTAGAAAACCACTTTCTCTTATTAGTTATGTGATGACTAGTACCGCTGTCTACATACAACTCATCACATCCTTCTATATAATTGTCTATATGTGCTTCTTCATCTTTCTTCTGTACCATCATCATAACTGACCCATTTTGTTGGTTGGCACATTCGAATGACCTATGCCCTTTATCTTTGCACTTAAATCACACTATTCCAGTTCTACAATCTTTTGATAAGTGACCACTCTTTCCACGTGCAAAACACTTTCTATTAAACGAACTATCACTATTCTTCTTGTTGATTATTAGCAGCAGTCTCCATCTCATCCCTTCCGGTTATCTGTAACTCATAATTTAAGCACCTCCTTTGAAGCTTACTCCACGTCTTCTCTTCTGGAGGTAGATTATGCCATGTCACGTAAATGTGGTCATATTCTCTAGGGAGCGTCTGCAAAAACCGAGCACATAGGTGTTCTTGCTCAGTTGGCTTTTCTAGCAACATCGTTTTCGTTTCGATTTCGTCGAATTCAGCCAAATGACTCGGTACGTTTCCTGCCCATTCTCACTGGATGCTGTGGAACTTGTGTCTCAATATATCGGCATTTTCCGCAGATTCCACATCATAAATTCGGCACAATTTATCCCATTTGGTTGTATTGCAGCCTCAAACACGCAATATTGACTTTGTGTAATGAAAGCACTAGCCTCTTCTTAGCCTTGCTGTTGAGCTGATTCCACGTGGTATTGTCTGGCGAGTCTTCGTTCAATGGTTTTTTAATGCGCCGCTCACAACATCGAACACTCTAGTACTGGCTTCATGATAATTTTCCATACTGCGCAATTCCTCTCCCCCTCTAATTTCTCAAAGTTCTTCTCATCATTCATTTTTATTATGAAATGCACGTCACGCAATTAACATAAAAAGCACGTATCACTCACTACGTGTTTTCCGTCTGAAAACTCGTCTACTTAATCACTTTAAGAAACTCGTCAATTGTTTAATTGTCCAATTTGTTGTCATAATCACGCTCTGCTAACATGTGAGGTATTATAAAGGTGGGACATAGTTGAAAGTACCTGCTTTTAAATACTTCTTTTATTCACATCTACAGAAAGCCAACCTTCATCACATATGTGCACACAACAACAACACTAGGTTAGGTGGATTGTCAATTTCTTTTCTATTGTTGCCATAGACAACTTAATATGACCATTGACATACGATAATATAATTATGAACATTGATATGATACTTCCAACAGGCCCATTTGAAGTATTGAAACTGATACAATTGCTTTGTGAAGATTTTCTTGGTTCGGAATCGTTTGTATTATGAGACAAGACAGCACTTGTTTCGTTTATTGGAGTATCATTAGTATTTTGATTATTGGTTTCTGACAAGGGATTAGACTTTTTTTACAGAAGTATTGGATACTGCTTCTTCATTCCCTACATCATGATTGAGAGTTTGCTTTTTATTGGCCCAAATCAAGTCAAGAGATATGTCTCCATCAGACAGAAGATTTTCCATTTCATGGCGACTTTTGAAATATAGATTTTAAAAAGTTTCAATTATTCACTAGATAAAACTGTTTCAATTCTCCAATGTTTTCAAAAATTCGCTTTGACACGTAGAGTCAATTTTCTGCCTGTTCTAAGATATGATTTTAGTCATGTCTACGTATTCTGAACCAAATGGGAACAGTCCTTCCGCCCTAAATCCTTTTTTTATTGTTTCAACAGTAATTTTAGAACTGCTGTTTTCAAAACTCGAGCAAAGTGGTGTTTTTTGAGGACTTTTCCCAAATTTCGCATCTTCAGGTCTTCACCGCCTCTCGCCGTGATAATTTTAAAGCCTTGAAGACAGCCAAATCCATTGGTTGTAGGATGTGCGTGGAATTTAGAATAAGTGCTATTATTTCAATACCACTGTCAGCAGAAATTGGAAAGATGCAAAGTTAAATGTGATATGTGTTCGTCCATGAAAAATAAAATTGGTTTAGCAATATTTGTTTGGTCAGCATTAGTCACGTATTCATAAAATGTCCCTGCGCACATCCATCCGCTTTCTGAGCGACCTAAGCTTTTAGTGTGAAAGGTGTATAAGGTTGTATTTGGGTTTATAACAAAATCCAGATATATCCTTTTTTTTAAAAAAAAAAAAATAGAAGACGGTATTCTGGCATAATTGAGAACTACCAGAGTAGGTGCCATGTGCCAAATTTTCTGCGGCATTTCCAGTAACTAGAACTGTTAAGTTTTCTATGTCGTCGCCTGAAGAAGCATATACATTTTTATCTCCCTTTTTATCAAGGACATGTCCTGTTTTGGGATTTAAAAAAAATGCACTCTCGTCTGTATTGAATTTCCTTTCAAGATTTTTTCAGTATCTCAGTCAGTCCTCTATCTTTTTAATCACCTTTAACTACCGAAAGCCACTTTTCAATGTCTCTCGGTTTTTGTCGACTATTTATATATATAACAATTCCTCTTTCGTTATTGGGATATGTTAATCTGCCATATCTTTTATCCAAATTTATTTCTAGTATCCTTTTTTGCTTCGACAAGATTGTACTGGGTACTATTGAGCACTCTGTAGAACTTTTCCCGGTGATTTTATTGTGCAAAGTTATTCTGGGCGCGTTAAATTTTTAAGCTGCATCGGATTTTTAACCCCTTTTCGAACAGCTTCAATAGCCCAGCCCATTTGCTGAGGCGTATAATCTTTTTTAGGTGCCATTTCTAAAACAAAAACAAAAAAACGCTTTTGTTTTACCTCAATATCCATAACTGAATTTCTATACAATACCTAGTAATGGAAACATAGTCCATTATTGGTGGAAATAATTATTTTTGTGATTTTCAACTAGCTTTTAATAAGGTTAAAAAAATTTGAATAAATTTACTTTAATTTAATTTGAATACAATTTACGAGTCATACGTTTGTCAATGCCCTCCTTAGTGCGATTAAAGCTTCTCACAGCCAGAAGCAGTTCTTCCCTTATCATGTTAGTACTAAATTTTTCTTGAATGATACCTGAAGCTCCCCTGGATCCAACTCTACCCATTTCACAAACATTGCTAATACGAATTTCAGCACTGTTTTACATATATTTGTGACAACTGCCTTCAGGTCTTGAATAGTTTCTCCAGGTAGCACAGGGACGCCCCGTATTTCGACTGTTTAACGATTGACGTCCTTCCAGCCTCTCCACCTGCTCGCGTACAGACGCCAACTCCACCAAGACGGTACCATCCACTCCCGCTGCAGCACGGTCCACCTTCTCTGTGAGCTGCTTTATGATAATTTCCTTTTTCAAGCTTTCCTGTGATAGTCTAACTATAGTGGCCTGCATTTCCTGCACCCTCTTTTCCAATGCCAACAGCCTCTCAGACATTTTCGCAGTTGTAGTAGACTCAGCCTCGTTGACGGGAAACTGACAGGCCGTCGCACCTTGTTGGCTTGGAGAAGCAGACTGCCCCGACCGCGGATCCACCTTCTTACATTCACTGCACTTCCATTGAGCCTTGGTCGGCTGCGTCATTTTTTTATAATTAGTCAATGTTATTCCCACGCAGCCGTACTGAAAGCCCTGCATGCAACGTAGACATTTAAGTTTTTTGGTTGGGCTAACGTCACTTCCACAGCCGATGCAAATAATGTTCTTGGATGTTGCCGGAGACATGGCTGTATGGTATTTATATGCGCTCACACATCCCGTGACCATTCATTCACTCATCTAATGTATTCCAAAGACGCGCGACGTTCCATTTGTTCAGTATGGCTATTTTTAGGATAATTAATTCACTATAATCAGCACTATATATTATAAAAATGTACAGCACAAAATCAGCCCGTCACTCGCCCACGGTAGTGGTGTGAGTTGAAAACGTCATCTGCTATTGCCTTGCGCACATCCTTCTCTTTAGGACTTTATTGCATTGTTTAGCTTTAACTTCTAATAGACGAAGATGAAGCACTTGTTGCATAGTAGGATACTTCTTCGCGTACGAGAAAGCGTTCTAACTGCTTTTCGTCGGCTCTGTAACCGTCGTACACCTCAGCAGCAATATCCACAATCTTTGTGTAGTTAGCCGCAAAGTTTTGCCTGGGTGCAATTTCAGTAACACAAATGTCTACACCAAAAATCCCCTCTGAAATGATCGACTCATTCCTTTGAGGTGTTGACTTTGTTCGCAGCCTCAGTGGTGCTGGTGGTTCGAGAGTTGGAACTCGTTTGCTAGCATTTCCAGAGCTCTTTGGCGGTGGTTTTGAGTTCTTTCTTCTAACTTTCGTTGGATCAAAGTTCTCCGCTTTGCTTTTGTATCCGGGTGCTATGTTCTTTATCTCCTCTTCGGAAAATACGATTCTATCGTTCTTATTCTCCATGACGACAAAGAAAGGTTTTTATTTATCTATCAAGATCCAGTAACCCAAACTGGACACGTGCTATTGACGTCTTAATTTCATGGTTAAGCTTTTTCATCTTTTGCCTTTAGGCAAAGCACCCGAATTTAATTACACACAAAACTAAAACTTTCTCTTTCTGCATTTCCACTATATTTGTTTACACCATTGAATGGTTTCTGCTTATATGTTCTTTTGAATTTACATTCACTTTTCATGTGTCCTTTTTTTCCGCAGTTGTAACTATTGAGAATTATCGGGTGGTTTGATAACTCGGCGGGTCACAGTTAATAAAAGAGTAGTTTGTAATACACACACTTTATTATTATACTTTGGAACACACTACAGTTAGATCACACTCAAACATGAAGTATTGCAACAACAGGAAACAGGATTTATTTTATTTTATAATATTTATTTTTATTTTATAATATATATAAGCAACAATGAGTGACATGACAGTTGTTACCTTTGCGTCACTCAAAGTTCATGATTTACCAAACGGTTTCACAATGATACATACTTTCTTCTTCTAAGTCGGTCCCTCAATGCTGAGGATCGTGACCACCATGACCCCAACCAAGCGACAAGCTTCTCCACCGTGCCCTGTCCTCCCTGTCCTCATACATACATGCAAACAAATATTTTTATCAGAGAAAACATTACAAAATTTAAAGCTTAAATCTGTTACATAAAATTCAAAATCGATACTTCAAAATTATAAAGTTCTAATATTCATCAACAGATGTAAGACTATCGTAAAGTTATTATAAGTTGTGTTAAATATATCGATGTGTACCGAAACTTCATTCAAAAGAGCCAGTGCTTTGGCGACGGGCGAGTTACTTATGATATTGGTTCTACCAATTGGCTCATAAAACAGTTTATGTCGCCTGGATCGATTATATGAATCCGGCACATAGAAGCTAATTTCATACAAGATGCAAGGGTTATGAATGATACCGTGGATCAATTTAAAAAAATGACGACAGAGGTATTCGTTGCGTCGACATTCCAGCGTCGTGTAGCCCAGGCAACCCATAACAAATAATGAAGGTTATAAGTATGGATAATATCCATACTCTAATCTGTAAACGTGCCTGAGAAATCGTTTTTGAACTTTTTCAACCAAATTTTTGTAAACTGTTTCGTGAGGACTCCAGATTATCGAACCTGATTCCAAGATTGTTCTCACAAGAGACTCGTACAAGACTTTCAGTGTGTTTGGGTTTTTGAAGAATTTAGAGTTTCTCACGATAAAACCCAGCATTCGATATGACCTTTTCACTATCTCTTCCACGTGCGTTCGAAAATTTAAATCGTGTTGAAAAATAATGCCTAGGTCCTTAACTTGTGATATTCTTTCGAGTTTTTGTTCGTTCATGTGATAGTCAAAAGTCAATTGTGATCGTTTGCGCGTGTATGTCATGATATTACATTAGGCGAGCTAAACTTTAATTTATTAGATCTTGCCCATTCTACAACCGAGTTTATGTCTTCTTGAAGCATATTAGCGTCATCATCAGATGAAACACTCCTAAAAATTTTCATGTCATCGACATACAATAGAAAACTAGAATTTTTTATGGAATCTCCTATATCGTTTATAAAGGTGTGAACATTAAAGGACCGAGATTCGAGCCCTGAGGTACGCCAGATTGTGTCAAGTAACACTCCGAACTGTTATTCCCATAATAAACAAATTGCCTTCTGTCTTTGAAATAATTTGCAAAATATTTTAAAAGATGTTGGGAGAACCCGTAACCATTTATTTTTTACAGCAATATATCGTGATTTACTTTGTCGAATGCTTTTTCAAAATCGAAATAATTTACATCAACTTGCTGTCTATTGTCAATTTCCTTAATAAGGTTGAAAGCAAAGCAAATTAGTAACCGTGGATCTACTTGGACGGAATCCATGTTGTTCATCAACAACAAAAGATTCGCAGGCACTCCAAATTCTCTTATGTAGTATAATCTCTAATAACTTGGCAGGAGTTGATAGCACTGCAACTGGCCTGTAATTTGAAATATCCAACACATCTCCCTTTTTAAAAATCGGCGTTACCTTTGTTACCTTCCACTGTTCAGGAAATTCCTCCGATTTTATGGACAATTTAAATATAAGGGTAAAGCCACGAATTTTGCCAGAAATCGCGAAAAAGTGTCGCAGACTTTAAAAGACTTTTACTTTTTTTTTTTTCGTCACTTTATCGTGACGTAAAGTGACGAAAAATTTAACGCTACCGTCGCGAGAAAGTGACGAAAAATGGTAGCAAAAATTCATAAAGTTCGGGTTACATCAAATGCAATATTTAATTATTTTTAATAAAAGCGAGAATGTATTTATTTAATTAGTTGTCCACAAACTACACCTGTTTAATTATAAATTAGGAAATGTGAAAAGGGTGAAGCTCTGTAGCATTATAATAACAAATTAGTTTTTAGAAAAAAAAAATTTTTCACGTAACTTTTGACGCAAGGAACTATATGACGAAATTGACGTAGAGACCTTGAAATCCGTTCATCATCATCCATATTGATATATTTTTTTCATAAATCTACTGTAAATGACCTAGAACGTCCAGAAAACACAAAAAAAGGGGGGTTAATTTTTGGTCGATTTCAGAAACGTGAACACTTTGTAACAAATAATAATTGTAGCATTTATAATAACAAATCAGTTTTCAGAACAAAATGTTTTTTTCACGTAACTTTTGACGCAAGGTACCTTGATATCCGTTCATCATCATCCATATTGACATATTTTTTCATAAATCTACTGTACTTAAATGACCTAAAACGTCCAGAAAACACAAAAAAGTGGTGTTAATTTTTGGTCGATTTCAGAAACGTGAACACTTTGTATCAAATAATAATTGTAGCATTTATAATAACAAATTAGATTTTAGAAAAAAAAAAATTTTCACGTAACTTTTGACGCAAGGAACTATATGACGAAATTGACGTAGAGACCTTGAAATCCGTTCATCATCATCCATATTGACATATTTTTTTCATAAATCTACTGTAAATGACCTAAAACGTCCAGAAAACACAAAAAAAGTGGTGTTACTTTTTTTGGTCGATTTCAGAAACCTTGAGGTTGCTTTGATTTTCTCAGCGATACCATAGATATATAAAGAAGGTATAAATGAAAGACAAATAAAACTCATGTGCATAATTATTACAAGCTATTTATTCTAAATACCAGTGTAGATTAATTCTTCAACACAATAAAATATAAAATAAAATTAACAGAACAAAATAAATATCTCACAAAAAAATAGAAATAATAATTTAATGAAGTGATTTGTTATATTGAAACTACAAATAAAGTTTATTTTCTTTGAAATTCAGACATAACTCATTCACCTAGATATTCCGCTATTTATTCTAAATACCGGTGGATATTAAATCTCTAACACAATAAAATATAAAATAAAGCAAACAAAATTAAATATAATTTAAACAACAAAATATATAGCTTACAATAAATCTGAAAAGCCTCACAAGACTTATATATAATCGAAAATGATTTTGTTTTTTATCAATCAAGCTATTCTATCTTGATTGTCATTTTTGAAATGTTGAAAGTTTTGATTCCGCGTCTATCTGACAGCGGGTTCGGCCAAATCTGTTCGATATTTCTTCTATAAATTAAGGATACATCATCAATTATGGGCCACGAAAATTTCCCGTTCCCCTTATGCCTTAAAAACTTTATCTTATAAGAGCTTCTTCCAATCACTTTCAAGACTTGGCCCAAATAAAATTTATTTCTTTTTTCTAAATTGAATTTTACTAGCACGTACATATCTTTAGTCACTTCTTTTTCATCTTCCATAGCGTCTATTTCATTACCTTTGGTTTCTTCTCGATCACCTTGCAAATCGCTTTCTTGAGTATTTTTGGCTACTTTTATATCACCTTCCATATTGTCTTCTCGAATAATATTTTCAATATAATTTCCAGCTTGATCTAATTTTTTTTGTGTGTTTTCTTCAAGATATTCTTCGCAGGAAGAGGTATCGTGTAATGACATAGTGTCACTATTTTCTTCAGAGCTTTCCTGGTTGTACTCACTCGTCTCGGACCTTTTGATTTTAGTACTATTATTCAATGATTGATGTCTATCATATTTCCTTTTAAGGACTGTGTTATCTTCTATTTGAACTGTTTTTTGCAATTCGTTTTCAACTAAAAGTATCAACGACTCATTTAAAATATCTTCATTTAACTCCTCCATATTCATAAAATCTACTAATTCTTCATCAGAAATGTTTTTGTCATTTTCTTCATTAAATATGGGTCTCTGCACTTTTCGTACTTCTCCAGTATGTTCGTCCAATTCTAATACATACTCTATGTCTGTGCCTTCTTCTTGAGTTGTAGACGAAAATTCAAATTTATGAATTCGTGGGTCATTGCATTCGCATTTTCCTTGACGATTTTTAAAAAAACAAGATAATATTCTGTGTGTCAGCACATATTTATCTTGAAGTACTACTTGGTGGACTTTCATGGTTTGCTTTAAGGGAGTAAGTTTTGTAACTAGGTCATTTTCTAACAGTTTTATGTTTTCTCCAGCAATGTGAAACAGTTTAATAACTGTTTCAGTCTTGCTAAGGACATCAAACGCTGTTTTTGCGTCCGGTATATCTACCCCATGAGCAACTTTTAAATCAAGTGATCTCTTTATCGCTCCTCCGATGCCATCCGCAGCGCCTTTTCCGTGTGAGGCTTCGAAGAAATTCCAAGTAGCATTGCAGATTCCATATTCTGGTAAATTATGACTGAAAAGGTAAAAATTTTTTTTTGCTTATATTGAGTAGTCGGCCCGTCTGAGAAAAAATGTATAGTGGGAAATATATCTGTGAAATTATTTTTGATGTATTCCAAAATAGGGTCTAAATGAGCCCAAATTGCTTCAGGGTTGTGCATGTTATTAGGACAGAAAGTACAAAAAGAAATTGGTTTTTCGGCATCCTTGTGATATAAAACGCCAGTGTGCAGAGTAATTTGATTTTTCGGAGGACCCAAAATGCATAGCTTGAACCTCCTCTTTATATTTGCACATCCAGTTTTCTGAAAAATCAATGTGAAGTGCAATTTCATTTTCTTTTAAGTTCTTAATACACCATTTGTACTGTTGGTATTGATGCATGACATTGAAAACGTGCGTTTTGAATGTTTTCAATTTAATATTAAATAATTGTATTAATTCATTTTATTTTCCTTTTATTTCCTCCTTCACCATCTTTTTAGATTTTTTTGAAACTCCTTTATCGTAGTATATGTGTTCTTTAAGATTATATGTTAACCAAGATATTTCGTCATTGTTTCCTTCTTTTTCTCCGATGCCATTTTCAAAACAGACATTACATAATCCGTGCATACAATCCTTAGATGTAATGTTACATGCAAATTTTGAAATAACTTCGTTAATACTATTCGTATCTAAAACACCACATGACCTGAGTGAATTAACCATAAATTGCATGTTGCTGTGCTGGACACAAGCGCAGGTTTCCAAATCTTTCAATCTCGGCGCAACTACGTAAAACGGTCTGTACTTTTTGAAAGTACTCAAGCCAATGTATCCGTTCTCTATAATGTACTTTTTGTGCAAGTTATATAGAGTATCGAGTAGGTATCTTTTCTGTTTTTTACGTCCCTTCAATGTTTTGCACTCTTTTTTTCCAGCGCTAGCGCGACTCACGTCATCTTGTTCGTAAAAAGCTGTTAATTTACTTCGCAGATCGTTACTTATACACTTCTTGGTTTGGTATTTCTTGAAACTAGTGTTCAGTCCCAATTTTTTTGTCAATTTAGTTTAGTAATAACTCTCTTAACACTTTGCTTTTTTGGCGTTTCAATATCTGGCATATTTGCCATAACAAATTGCTCGGACATCTTAAGGGGAGTCAATTCGAGGACAGTTTTAGTAGACGCTGGTTCTTTTATTAGATGTTTTGTTAAAACATTTAGTTTTTTGTTTATGTTAGATACTTCTTGTCGTTGATTTTGTACCTTCTGATAAAGATTATTGTACCCCTTTTTCAACAACTGCACAGTCTTATTTAATTTTCCATTTTCATGTTTTAAATTGCGTTCAACGCGTCTTTGTATGTTTCTTTCAATTATTTTATTTGAGGTAGTAGCATTCTCAGAGGTTTGAGATGTCTCAATCAGAGGGCGACCTTCTTGTAAATTACCACCACAATTGTGTGCTGATGTTTTGTATTTATTATTTTGTTTTCTCCATCCTTCCCGCAAATTTTCTTTCTGCTCTTCAGTCAAATTAGCCATTTTTTCTTTATATCGTTGCACTCCTCTTTCTGAACTTTTCTCGAGCATTTGCCTATATCTTTCTGGATCTATTAGTTTTAGCTTGTCTCTGTACCTTTTCGATTTTTCAGCTGATGTTAAAGGCATCTGTAAATAAATACATTTATTATAGCAATATCTTATAAGGTAAGGTCGTTGCCTCACATGTGTGAGGTCGACGGTTCGAATCCGGGCGGGGCACGCACCTCTGAATTTTTAAAAAATCTATGTGCGGATTTATATCACTAGCTATGTGTAGCCATGATCCAATTTGTCTGGTTCCCCTTTCTAAGGGTTGCGAAGGTCAGATGGCAGTCGCTTCAATGTAATAACCAGACTCGCCAATTCCAGGATCATGGTCAAAGCGTACCCCGATAGAAACGGGACAAAAGCGCTAAAGGGAAAGAAAGAAAGATTATAGCAATATCTTATATAAGTACAGTAATTTGGGTAGTTGCAGTCCTGCGCCAAAATGATTGTACTCAAACAAATTGAAAACTTTCGCCAAAAAATTGGTCGATACGTAAAATCGATTTCCACAAAAATTAACTGGCACATACTTGAGAAGGAAATTCTATTATAAATAAAATGGCACTAGGTAGTTGATTCCCGCGACTTCGGCGGTTTGAACCTAAAAGTTATGTCGCGGTACAGTATCAAATAGTATTTATACATTTTAAAATAACAAATTTTACCGATCAAGCGGCTCAGTTGCAGTGAACTAATGACTAGACACATTTTTGCATTTATAAGGAAGGATGAGGTAGATAATATTACCTACATTTCGATGTTTTTTTAAGAAACGAGTATCTAGGTACATATAACTTGGCCTTTACATGGTGTCGGTGAGGAGGTGACGAAAACAATCATGCAACCGGTGTCGATAAAGTGTCGCAAAAGTAACGGTGACGGTGTTGTAAACAAAGATTTTTCGCAAACGCGTTGTATTTAAGTAAACGTAATTTATAATATTCAACAGCCTACGTTTTTGGCACCGAGAGCAATAAAGATCTTAGTAAAAATTTAACACTTACCTTAGTAAATTTCACAAAAACTTGTCTATCGAGGCACTGACAGTTTTCTCTCAGGACTGAAATTACAGACTACTGACGCAAAATGACCGTTAACATACAGATCTTCTTTTTTAAATAATCGTGGAGTGTTGCCTGTCGAACGGAATATAAATTTAACACATTTTACTCACAAAGTGGCGAAGAAAATGGTCGCGTTTCTGTAGTGTCGAAAAAGTAGAAAATCATACACATTTTTCGAGCACCGAAAAAATTAGGGTAGAGTGCCAATATTCTTATGCAGCAAACATAAAAAAGACTAGCCAATTATGGTAATCCCGGAAAAAAAAATTTTACCATATAAAGTACCTAGAAGTTTACGAAAATTTTGTTCAAAGTTAACTCTTCCCAAGGGACACTGTAGACTCAATAAACACTTATGTATAATGAAACTAACAGACATGTATCTGTGCAGATTCTGCATGAATGAACATGAAACTCCTTTGCATCTACTCACAGAATGTGAACCTATAATGCAAACAAGAGCCAAAATAATTGGCTCACACTTTCTTGATCAAGAACAGATCAAAGGAACTAACCCACACAAAATTTTGAATTTCTTTCAGGTTTTAGGTCTGTGGGAAGACATCTAAGGACTAAATCCCACAATGGACTACATCTAGAAGTCGAGGTGGGCAAGGTCTTTGGATGGAGGAAAAAAAAAAAAAAAAACTCTTCCCAAATATTACCTGCTTTTTTACCCAAATATCGCCCGATTTTGAGGAAAAACTTGGAATTACTCTGTTATAGAATGATATACTTAAACTTTTACTGCATGCCATTTAAGAGGATAAACTACTTAATTCGATACAAATATTGGAAAAACTGCACTACTTATATTTTTTGAGAAATTTTAGTTTTAATTTCTGAGTAGTGCAAATGTGGCAAAATTGGTGGCTTTACCCATAAATAACAAAACACCGTTCATCAAATGCCCGAACTGTTTAAATATGGCCGCAGGAATCTTATCAGGACCAGAAGAAAACTTATGTTTTAGTTTCCTCAAACTGTACTGAATATCATTGTGTGTAATCTCCGGAATATCCAATGTCACTGTACGTGGATTATTCGAAACGCTAGAGGGTGGATCTAGTTTGGGTTTAATTGTATTATAAACTGAAGAAAAGTATGATGCGAATCCGTTAGCTATTTCTTTATCAGAGTACCTTTCCTTACCAAGTTTCATGAATGTAGGTGTCTACTTTAGTTCCTTTTTGCTCTTTATATAGTTCCAGAAACGTGAAGGATCATTAGTAATCGCATTTTCACTGTTTTGTATATAACTTTGATAACATTCCTTGATACGCAATTTGATAGTTCGCCGCAAGTTACTGAATCTATTATATGCTAAAGTAGATTTAGACCTTTTCCAAAGTTTATGATAAAAGTGTTTTTTTTCAATGGTATGAATCAAATCTTTTGGAAACTAGTATGGAAATTTATTATTTCCATCCACATGACCTACAGAAAAACAATCGTCAAAAAGAGAATATAACAAATTATAAAACTTATTTACCGCCACATTTACGTCTGTTTCACAATATACTTGAGACCAGTCAAAGCTTGAGAGGCGATCCTGGAATTGAGGGAAATTGGATTTGCGAAATTTCCATGTCACATTGTTCGTCTCAGAAGGGTGTTCCGATACATTACACACGTATTTGGAATTTTGGGATGTCAAGAGTTAAATCAATATTTAGAGTTGGGTGATGAATATCCTCAACTACCAGGGGTGAATCATGTTTTGATAGCGAAATTTGTGTGATGTTGCTAAAAACCAAATCCAAAATTCTACCATTATGATTAACAATATTATTATGTTGATTTAAATCAAATAACTCTTGAAAATATAAATGTTCATGCACAGGATGTGAACATGAATTGAGATTAAAGTCTCCAAGAATCATAATGTTTTTATCTTTTAGCTTATCATAATAACTTTCAATCTTATTATAAAAAATACTAAATCTCTCAGAAGGAGAGTTTGGTGGAAAATATACTACACATACGAGTACATACACAATTGAATCGGTTAATTAAGAAGCAGAATAAGTCAGTGCAGCTCAATTTTTCAGGAGGCATAAAAAACCTTTTATTTTGAAAATTTCATCAATGAAATATTTTCTTTTTTTTATCTAAAGTTTTTGGTTTTATTCTGCATATTTCGTCACATTTGAAACTTAAAATTTTTTCCTTAAAAAAATTTTGGATTTAAAAAGCTTTGACTTATTCTGTTTCTAAAATAATTGTCAAAATATTAAAATAAAATATGTAAATATGTAACAGAAAAATATTTTATTAATTTTATATTATAATAACATAGAAATAATACATAAAAATAGATTGTTATTCATAATTTACTGAATCTGTTTTTGGCCAATTATCAGTAATATTAATATAAAAATCTTGGAAATCATTTGGAATGTATTGGATGACTTTCTTTAGGTCTTCAATTTTTTTTTGAATTTATTGGCAGATGATTAGTGTAAGCTTTTTGTGTTGGCATTGATGGATTTTGAAGCTGACTTTTTTTCAAATCGAACGTATTTTCCTGAATAGCGTTTCCAATGAAGGGTCTTGTTTTCGTACATCCTCTCATATCTGAAGAAAATTATAACTCCATGAATTGCGAGATTAAAAACTTGTGCTTAGAGTAGTAGTAGTGTACATGGACACAACACGCGGACTTCAAACAATATAAGAAACATTATACCCAGAACAAATAAAGTTCGAGATGGTTTCTTGTACTCTGCTGTTATGATTTATAACAGTTTGCCTGACCAATTGAAGAAATGTAAAAATCCTAAGGAGTTTGGAAAGAGGATTCAAGAGTTAGTAATGACTTCTCAATGTTTGTGATAGTGTTTTGTGTTTTTTGTTTTCAATAGTGTTGCTGTTCTGTGATTTCTTTGCTCTGGTGTCTTATATTTTACTATAATATCAAATAATTTAAATTTATGAATTGTTTTACCAGATTTGTAATACTGCACGCCTCTGACACCAGCAACCTTAGTTGCTGTTTTGAGGTATTGTTTATGATTGAATAAATTGAAATTGCTTTTTTGACCGTGGCACTTGGTTAGATTGGGTTTCCGTTGACACCGCATTTCTTTTGTAATATGTGGTCCACCAGTTTTTGAAATTCAAAATTTGATCAGTTTGTACCATGCTTACTGTAAAATTTTTATTTGAATTGCAAATTATTTCACATATTTCTTGAATATGGTAAATTCGATCTCTTTGACTGTTTTTGACTGTTCCAAACGATCGATCATTTGGGAGAAAAGAATGGCCACGTATGGGAAATCTATGAAAGATCTTTTCAAAACGCCCACTGTCAACAAGAGCTTGCCACAAACTCAACATAGGATGATTCTTGTTTTGTCCCCCACATCCGTCGCTAAAAACGTAGTGTTTTGATACTTGAAGGGACTTCAGAATTTATGTAGTCCAATAAAAATGAACATGTTTCGTTTGGGCCCTTTAAAGCAATCCCATCATGGTAAAGATAAAAACGACTTTCATTTGTGTTTAGGTTTTTTATACAAAAGGGAAATATAGAAAGCTGACGGTAATAATAAATTTCTTGTACAGGAATGCATGGAAGCGATATATTTTGCATAAAATCAAATGATATATTAATAACATCGTTTTTCTCCTTGCATAGTGTTTCGATATCTTGAATGCTGGTGTAAAATTTCTTTGCCCTTTTTTTATGCACATTTAATTCCGCCGTGGCTTCCATTACAGCTCTCTCGTTTAGGCCAGGTGACTGTATTCTAATGTTAAGTCGCTCACATTCACTACACGTATCAACCTGTGGTCTGCCAAAATGAAGATTAAAATAATTTTTAAAAACTTTATAATAAAAAGAGAGTTTTACTGCTGAGGTTGGATTCCTCTCTTTACATAACTTGAACATTCTTTTTACGTTCAAATCTGGAGACAAATAAAGATATTCCTTGTGTAATGTGCCTGCTTTACTGGAAAAGATGAAATATGTTCCTTGATTTGCTGAATAACTCTTCCAGGTATAACTTTTTGATTCATCTGTCTTCCTCTTCTGTCATTGGGTATTTCGCCTGTTTTCAGTAAATTTTGTAGTCTATAGAATGCGCAATTTTTGATTGAACTACAGAATGCTTTTTTGCATACGATGACCTTTTCATTTCCAACCTTGACATTACACAAAAAACTTGCGCTTCGAGAAACTTTAGGATTATCGTTTCTTGGACGCCTTTGCTTTATTGATTTTTTAACCAATAAACTTTGAAGAAAAACATCTTGTTCATTTTTCGTGTTTAAATTTAATAATTCGGTAAGAGCCTCTATACGCTGTGTTTCATTTATTTCATCAAAACATTTTTGTTTACAGCTACAAGATTGTCCAACAATTTTCGCTTGAATCATTTTACCTTTATAATTCTCATACGGTAATCCCTTGACACGGCATTTTTTTTATTTTACTTGATTTTGACTAATTTCTAACGCCTTTTCTTTTAGAATTGTTCACACTATCACAATATTCACTTGATATTTCACTCTCAAACATTTTTAAGAAGAGTATAAAAAAGTAAAAATATATGATTCACAAAAAATAAACAAACTCACAACACGACAAGCCTACACTAGTTATCGCAGGAGACTGACCATGGACCATAGATAATAGAGACTGACTATACTGACATATTGTTACCAACTGACTTATTCTGTTTCATACTTAATGACTAACGTTTGAGTATGAAGCAGAATAAGTCAGTGACTTATTCTGTTTCATATGTAAACAAAAAACATATGCCTCTACAAAAACAGTCTAAAGTGTTAAGACTTTTTTTTTTTTTTGCACTTTTTGTTGCACTTTTGTGTGGTCGTAATTTTCTTCTTGGTGTTCATTTTTGTCCAGTCTAGTAATTTTTTTATTGATAATTTCAAGGGCGGCTTCCACTCCAGCCATACTTTTTAATACCACTCGTTGAAATTCATTAATTTTATTTTCAATCCCCGATGACAACTCCTGAAGGCGGCAATGACATGTATTTTCTATTGCCACCTCATAAGGTTGAAGGTTGATCTAAAATTAAAACGATGGATTAGATATCATATTACTGACAGCAGTAAGTGCCTACAAATTAAATAATGTTCACAGCGATCTATTGAAAGACGGATATTAAGAATTAGACTCAATGATAAGCTAACCAACGAAGCCATCAGACGACTAACAAAGGTCACATATATCATGGAATACATTAGAAGACTAAAGTGGCAATGGGCGAGACAAGACAGCAATAGATGGACATCCAGAATCCTCAAATTGTGATTTTGGAATATAAGAAGATGTATCGGTAGACAACGGAAAAGACGGACTGGCTGACAACATGATCCCAGTCGTGAGACGAATGTGGATGCAGAAGGCAAAGGACCGTGTCGAGCAAAGATTTGGAAGAGACCTTTATTCAGCAATGGAGAGGTGGCTGAGGAGTGAGTTAATGAATTTTCTTCGAAGTTGAAAGAGCAAAAAGTGAGTGTACATACATATAATAATATATGGTCAGTAACTCATAACTTATTTGATTTACCACATCATTTTCCTTTTGGCTGTCATCAATTAAAATCTGAAATAATAAGAATATGAACGATATAGACACAATTTTTATTAAGATGAAAATATGTTATAAAATGCATTAAAATAATATATAAATTACATACCTCATAACGTGCAACATTTGGTGTTCCTTCACGATTTGGTCTTGCATACGAACTCTAAAAGAATAAACTAAATTATTTTTTGACCATTAAGTACATATATAACTTTTTTCTTTTGACATCTAAAAACATGTTATTAAAATGACAGTACTATAATGAATCACCTATACCAAACATATAAATAAAGTAAATAAATAAAATTTTATTGGCCAAATATAAAAATATATAATAGGTAACATATCACAAACATAAAAAAAAATTGAAAAGTGTACCAGAAACAAATTAAGTTGATATATCCTTTTAATATATCGATAACATAAAACATTGAAATAGGTAATCCCAAATGTTTCAAATAAAGTTATAAAGTCTTCATTTAAAAACTCATAAATAATAATAATATTATAGATTGCTTAGTTACATACCACATGGCAATCCTCCGCAACATCGTTAAAAGAAAGAGTTTCCGTCGGCATTGATAAAATGTTTGTGCACAACTGAGGGACTACGATCTCTTCTTCAGTGTCCGTTTTACTGCACATGAAAAAGATTTCTTCTTCTCCCGACTGAAAAGTCGGGAGGCCGAGTCTTTTAACAGTACACACCATCCGGAACCATGAGTCATTTGGCGACGTATCTTCCTGCTTCCGTAGTTTATCCGCTTTCTTTTTTGGCCAACACAGAATTCCATCTGATTCCCAGCTATGGGGAACTGTTGTTAGGGTCGGTTTCCCCGCCTCTACCGTTTGCACAACTTTGTATGGCATGGTACCTACTAGAAAAATAAAAGAATAATAGCAATGTCAATAAAAAGATTGAATAACCTTAGTATTTTTTCCTACCCATTCTTGAGGCTTCGTCGGGCCATATTTTTGAGTAAATACTATCATTCAAATGTTCATACAAATAAAAAATACAAAGAGAGTATTCTAGATTAGTGATGTCAAAACCGGGTATTTGATACTACCGAGTACCGATCGGTACTTTTTGGAAATTATCCGGTACAAAGTAACGGCTTCTTTTACCCTCGGGTAGGTTCAGTAGTTTTGGATCCGAATACTAAAAGTAACGGGTATTTTTACCCGGATACTTTGAAAAGTACCGAATACATAAAGTAACGGATATAAAGTAACGGGTTATACCGACCTTGACATCACTATTCTAGATATAATTATAAGCCATATCGGTACGCTAATTATAAGACAGATGGGAAAATTATATTTTATAGGTACATTTACAAAATAAACTGCGACTGAAAACGGCCCTGAGCTCTAATGACAAAACGAAATGGTGGATGCAGAATCGTGGTCTTATAAATGTAACAAATATTGCTAAATCATTGCTTATGTTACTTATGATTGTGTAAATGACAAAAAACGTCATGTAAAAGATAAAAAACAACTTAAAATGGCGATCTATAATGATCTTATTAAAATTAGACCAAATATTTAAATAAACATCTTTTTTAACACAAATATTTCGAGAAGCGCACTAAAAATTTACAAATATCGAATATAGTATTGAATAGTAAAATTTAATTACCTATGATTTTACACATGCTCAACAAAACACAAGGTGACAAATGAGCCACAATTATTAATAAAAATGTATTTGGAATCTTACCTTTTATAATATCTTGATAACAATTTTATTTATTTTTTATTCACTCTCACCAGCACTCACTCACGCGAGATGTTTTGACGTATTGTTTCCCGCTAATACTTTGACAGCCATCCTATAGAAGCTGTTTAATTGTCAAAGAAGACACAGTGTATGATTCATAGACTAATTATGGCGTGTAAACAACATATAATTGGCATATAAATAATTATATGTTGAGTATATCGCAATATATCTTAATAATGTTATATATTATACTAAAACTCTTATTATTGTAATACCGATGACCTTTATTGAATCATTATGCAATCTTTTAGACATATTTTGTCTTCTACACGACGACTACTTCAACATAAAAGTCGCATAAAAAGGGCCTATTCCGGATATATTAAGGTTATATAGAACATATCTCCGATGTTGTTCGGACTGTTCGTAATGTTTATAAGATAATTTTGTGTTTGTTGGGTATGAGTCAGGTTCATTCTCCGCGCTAGGTACACCCGAGTTAGAATGTATGATAGGCAGTACTTCCAATTGTTGATTAATTATTGGCGGCAGATCTATTCTATTATTGCGGTTTTTCTCCTCTATTAGTGCAACCTTTTGGCAGGATTATCTCTATATAGAGATTATCGTGGCATTATATTGAATTACGCTTTAATTGAATTCTCTGATTGTGCATGCTGTAGACACTCTTAATTGGGGAACTGGCCAGATCTTATTGTATGTTTGTAATTTATGTATTGTGTTGTCAGTTTTCTGTGAGTGTCTCTATAAAATAAAATAAAATAAAAAAAAACCTTAAGGTGGGAATTTTCAGCCTGAAGCGAAGAAATAATGACCGAAAAATGGCCAACATCTGCCAGTATATTATTGACTGCATTAGCCACTTGCCTCCTCAACTCGTAGTTCAAACGGCTATTCTCAGCCAACATCGTGGATGATATAATCTGCGCCTGAGTCTGGGCATTCCCTATAAATGAGTGAGGGGAGTCCAACATTAGACTTGGCAGAAGACCGCTTGGTCCTGACATTCCCTCAGATGATGTATTTAGATCCATTCATGCACACCACTCCACACCCACAAAAAACAATCAAACTTCAAGAGCGAAAAAAATCACAGTTATCAGAGCTGAGCGTTAATTATCACAATATTATTATGAACAAAGTAAGAGGCGAATTACGAATATTAATAGGTATATCACGGCAAAGCAATCAACTCTCACTAGGAGGGCGGGTAGTTATACCTTATGCAGTCCAAATTGTATGATAAAAAAGTTATTTCAGCTTACAGCTTCCACACCCTGACAGATAGAATATCATCACTACGAGGTTTTATGTGGTAAATTTTATTGTCTTTTTAATGGTGTAGAGCAAAAAACAATACCTCTTTAGGATTTGGTGGCACTTTGTAAAAATGTCTTATTTTATCTTTAACTTAGCATAACTTTCTTAATATAAGTCCTATCAAAGAATTAGAAACACAGTCTTTTGTCGATTTTTATGCTTATTGAAAAATCATCAAATTAGTTTCGTCTAAGTTATATATACGGTCAGGGGTGAAGGGAAATTTTTTAAAAGCCTTCTCATAATTATCGTAGAACTCAGACACATTGTGTTTGTTAAAACTGGTCGCCCTAGATAAACTTGTGTTTTCGGGTTTGCGTAACGAGAGTTTTTTTATGCCTTTTCATGAAACTTTTCATCCACTCAATACCAGCTAACTTATTTTCCACCCACTTAGCAGGGCATTTCTTTAACGCCATTGCGTATTCACACGCCAATGTCCTTGCTTGAAGATATGTCAGTCCATAATTCATGCAGGAGCTTTTCAAGAGGTACTTCTCCAACATATCTTCCTCTGTATTAGTGAATATCTGATTTACTGAATGCTTCAACGAATATTGTTCATTTTTTGGTTTTATATTCGCGGTATATTTTTTTACTCGGTAAAATAAAGTATTAGGTAGAATCCCGTACGTCTTTGCAGCCATTCTAAGTGACATATTTTTATTAATTACTTGAGATACAGCATTTTTTATATCATCCTCATTTATTTCCGAGTTTCGCTTCTTTTTGTAATTTCTAACCATGGTTACCTTAAACAAATAGAACTGTTATCTACCTAATTTAGGCTCTAAAACACTGACAAACATTTAAAAAGGTAAAACGAGGTTCAAATCTGTACAATTCTAAACAAGGATCCATAGATTTATATGAGATTGCCAAACGTGCAGTCTCTTGGGGGCACATTTGAACATGTTCAATGGTGCCCCATTGTGTTTGTTCATAAGTACCCCAACAGCACGTTTTAACATTAACCTATATTTTAACTCATAAAACAACAAACAATCTCAAGTGTAGTAACATTAATCTATGGCTAATGGATTAAGGTTTATGTATTTCAATAGTTTACTCGCAGTTTTTTCCTTTTAAGATGAAGAAAACCTTAGAAAAACACACAAAGATGTTTACTTTCAATGCTCAAAACAAACACCGACCTCTAATATTTCTGACATATGAAATAGCGGGAAAATATGTTTTGACAGGTAAGTGTAACCATGTTGCCAACATGAGAAACCAATTCGCTCGTAAAAATATGCAATAGTGTGTTCGTAAAAGCAAATAATCAAATCTGCCCCTGTTCAAAAGTGCCTCCTTTTCCCCTATATAAAAATTAATTGAATAATACTAAGAACAAAAAAATAATACAAAAGTACAAAATTTTAAAAACAAATTACATAAAAAAAATAGTTTTTAAAAAAATAATACTAAATACAAAATTTGCATTAGAACTGAATAATATATAGATTTACGAGTATGTGGTGGTTTTGATGATAGCAGATTTAAATTATTGTTGTATATTCTTCAGTGTGCTGGGTGCACATGTCCACATTGTTACTGTCTTCAGTTTCTTCTTGCTCATTATTTGGAGCACATTGGTAATATCATTATAAAATTCCAATTCTTTAGCGTCTTTCCAATCCGCTCCAAAATGCTTGGCAAGTAATTTATTTACGTTGTTTATTTTATCTTTTTTAATGGTCTGTTTTCCTTTGACTATTGCAGTTGGTTTGATGCAATTAGCATTTTTTCCTTTTTTAAATACAGGTTTAAATGTACCCAAATCCACTCTGTAGTTTACCTCCCCTTTTAGGTATACATTATTATTGGTTTTTCTTTCTAAATAAAATCGTTTGAAAGATTGAAATTGAAAATGCCATGAACCAGTTGTTTTATGGAGTCTGAAACACATGTTTTCCAGTCGTAAGATTGTAAACTTTTCACGGTTCCATATTGAGAAAATATATTTAAATATTCTTTTGGTGATATAATTGTTTCTTTTTTTCTTACTTGTTTTTCTATCATTCCAAATACACGATCGGGAGGAATATATGAATGACCTGGAACAGGAAATATTAATTCCATCATTTTTATATTCGGAGGAGCTTTGGATAGCCAAGAGGAGCACATTCCGATCATAATAGAATTTTTGTTTTGGGCTCCACACCCATCTGCTACTAAACGTATAGTAGTAACATCTTCATCGAAAACCGCTGAACTTAAACAATCAAATACCGCAGATGATATTTCGTTAGCTCCCTTTGGATATTCGTTTTCTGTCCAGCTGTACAAAAACACATTATCCTTTATAACTTCTTTGATGGAACACTTTTTACAACACAAAAATTATATATGTAGAATTGTCTGCTGTAGTAGGCTGCTTGATCCGACACCTTTGGCAAAACCTGATTTTTTTGGCAGTCGAATGAAAATGTAGCAATATGGTCAGACTCTTCATTTAATAACTTATGAAAACTTCTCGCCTTTAGTTTATGTATATGTTTTTCAATCATTAAACCTTTCTTTTTATTTTCGTCTTTTTCTGTTTTTATTTAATGGTCTAATTGGGTGCATAATGAACATGTATCCGTTTTAGGACTTCCAAAGCCTAAATTATAATGCCTATTGAAAATGTTTCGAAAATAACATTCGCGTACTTTTACGTTTTCATTATTATTTTGATACATTCTCCACATTTTTGTAATGCTTAGATCACTAGGCAAATAATTTCTCCTTGTTTTCGATCGGCAATAATGCGACTCTATACACTGAAATTTTTCAATGTATGCTTTTACCGACTTTAATTTAGATTAATTTTTATTCAACACCCGGTCACCACCTCTATTCTCAATTGGTATTCCTCCTATTTTCATAAATGATTTTGAGATCGACTTGACTCTGTGTTCAGTAATATTCAATAAATTACAGAACGTTTTCTGACACACTGGAATTGGCTTGACTGAGTCTCTTGCTTTCACAAATAATTTGGTTGTGAATTCCGTAGCTTTTCTTATTCCTTTTCTAGGACGGCGTCTCTCAACTGGACAAGTCTTCATATATTTTAGTATAAAAGAATCTTGATAAGATTTTGTTTTATTTTTATAAAAAGCGTCGTGAAAATTTTTAATGTCTATCATTTTTAATGTAGCACACTTTTTTTTGTTATTGTTATGTTTGCAGGTTGGAAGATCAGGTAATTGATTGGCCGAATACCTAGAATGAAATATTATTTTATATATTAATGAACTGAGATAATATTATATTGTATGATGGAAATATTTATTTTTCGTATTACACCAATGTTAGGTATATAATGTAAGTATATGGGAGTAATGAAACATATTACAGAAGTATGTAATATAGGTATTTTTTTTTAACATCTCAATAGAGATGAAGGAAGAGAGATTGTGGATGAAAACCTCCGAAAGGTCGTTGGGGGACAAGACAGTTATATAATGTTTCAAAAAAAATAAACACTTTCGCAAGGAAAAAAACTCACTAAGACATTTCAATGGTGAATTACGTAAAGTAGTCAAAAAACTATTGTACATACTTCTATAATATGTTTAATTACTCCTATAATATATTTATAAAAATAAATATAGGTACATTATGATAAATCAATAAATCAATCACGCATTCTCTATGATCACCCTATACTTACTTACTTTAGTATACAAAATGACAAAACTTTTAACTAACCTTTTCATTTTTTCTACATTTCTTTTCCATGATATTTCATTTCTGGTCCTTTTCCTAGCCTTTTTACTATCGGTAGGTGTTACATTTGTCTCCATTATTGCCTTTTTTATGTGTTTATTTATCAAAAAAGTCACAGCACTTCACACGCGTCTACTGGGTCATTCCGTGTCAATTCAACACAATTTTGAGAGATTTTCAGACTTGATGTCTCAGATTTTCATGATTTTTTTTATGCAGCAATATATCATAGACTTATGAAAAAATACCAAATTTCAGTTATGTAGCACAATTATTTTTGAAGTTATTAATTTTTAAAAATCACAATTTTTATGAAAAAATCTCATGTCTTGGCACTTTTGGATGCCTATAGACTGGCAACCAGTGATGATATAAACCTGGGAGAGGTCTCGTTTTAAAGCTGTTGAATGGGGCTTTAATCTGATGTGCCACAGGATAGGGGTCACGGTTTGAAAAAAAAATTAAATTTTAATAATTAAATTTTTCAAAAAGTGACAATTTTAAAAATTCCAAAAAATTGTCAAAAATTGTTTGTAATGTATTAATACATATACCAAAATTCTATTATGGGATCTCAATGGGATCAGGAGATACAGGGCTTCCCAGAGAGAGTAGAGTTCAAGCTGTGCCTCACGGTCCACAAAGCCTTGAACGGCACAGCACCTCTATGCCTCGCTGAGCTATGTCCCCTCGACGAAACTCTGAGGCGACCACTGCGATCAGCTTCCACCGCTGTAAACAAGCTTGTGGAGCCCAACAGGGCAAACACTTCCAAATTCGCAGAGAGGAGCTTTAGCGTTGCGGGGCCAACTGCCTGGAACCGATTACCAGCGGATTTACGGAGAACCACTCCCCAAAAACAAAGATTTGAATGAATATATGTCCGTTGTTTGAATTTCTATAACCTTGAAGGGTTTTGCTTTAGATCGTACCATGCGAACCAAATTGTACCAATCCCGAGGAACAAAAATACTCATTTCCTTGGGTTTGGCCTTTTCAATCCTCGCATGGTCGGAATCACACTCCATATGCGTATGGCCTGGTTCTAAAAAATTGTGGTGTATAGATTTAATATTAGGCATCTTTTTCTTCACCTCCCGGTACATGGTTGGCAATGTGAAGTTGTGGTTCTGCCCACTACAATTGTCGGAGTAAAAAATTACTTCTTCTACCTTATCACCATATGACAAAATGTCTTTGTACAAGAACGAGGCAATCTCATCAGATCCTCGCCCTCTATCAACCTCGCACCACATATAGCACGTGGCTTGATTAGTGCACAAATCGTGCACTGTCAAATTGTATGTTGACAAAAGGCGTTTATAATATGATACACCAGTTGTCAAACTTGGTATATCTAGCACCTTCTGGAGGTCAAAAGTCTTACAAACAATTTGACCGTTGCTTGCACAACTTCTTAATTTATCTGCACGCTTTTCATCATATGCAGCACTGACTTTTTCGTTGTGTAAACATTTCTCGTCGATTAGCTTTTTCCTATCATCCTCTGCAATATGTTTCGCTTTAAGAGCAATATTTAATCTGTCACACGTGCCACATGTATCATTGTAAGGATGCTTGAACGACAAATTTTCTGATTTGAATTGCTGCTTATAAAAGCTGTAACACTTATATTTAATGTGTTCTGTATTACATCTTTCAACGTAAGCATCGTACATAATTTTAACGTTAAGATCTGGGTGGAGGTACTTTTTGGAGGACTTGGATCTTGAGTAATGACTTTCGTATTGCGGGTAGGATCTGATATGCCTCAATATAAAATCTACTTCATCGGGTGATGATTTGTTTATCGGAGAGTGTTTTCCTCTCTTATCAGAGGTAATCACACATGTTGCTTTTTTCTTCAGAGCAATCTGCATACGCTTGTAGCTAATGTCTAACGTGTCCAAAAAGAATTTGTTGCACACTCGTTCCTTGCTCCCATCTTCTCTTTGTAACAAAAAGACATTGCTTTCGTTTCTTTTTCCTTTGAAACCTCTTCTTAATTCTGGTTTCCTTGTTTCCACACTCGACGCAACGAATTGGTTTTGGATATCCGCATTTCCACCATCCCAGAAGTTCCGGAATATTAATAATCTGTCTTCTTTGGAAAATTTTAATTGACATTTATATCTGCATTGAGTACATCCATTCTTCATATTCTTTCCAGCAATTTTTTTTCCTTTTCGATTAATATACTCCAAACCCTTGTTCCGGAGCTGCTTACATGCTTGACGCTTTTGGACGGTAGTCGCGCCAAGATTTTTCTCTTTATTACTAAACACTGCAGGCCTTTGCGATTGCATCATCACTGTTTACTTCATCTGAAGCCGTATCAGAAGGCATGTACTCTGAGCAATCTGGACTAAAATCTCCGTTATCACTACTATTCAAATCTGCAAAAGAACAGAATATTAGAAATCTTTATTTGTGTAGCATGTAGGCAATTTGAAATTGTCAGGATTTTAAAGAAAGTCTCAATTTACTCACCTTCACAAATTGGAACTGAGCTGGTACCAATATTTGGTAAAATTGTATGGTTTTGGTCATCTCGTTTCTCCAAAGTCACATCACATGCTTCTACAATTCCTGATATTGAAGAGAGACCCACCTCCACCCGGATATCTCAGGAGTTGTGAACTCCTATTTATCCGCATAATTAAACTAAATTTGTCCTCACGGGCGGGCCATTGGGCAGGCCTGAAGGGCCAACCGGCCAAAACCGCCATCGTGGGAATCTTTTAAGCAACACTCTCTCTTCAATGTCCCTTTTGAAAGATGTTTATTTAATAAAATATAAAATAATAACAATGTAGTAATAAAAAATAAGAATACATAGAACAGGACAAGAATAACACAAGTAATAAAACAGAAATAATATCGAATAAATGAATTATGTGTACAAATTGGTAGTAACAGAAGGCCGAGGTGAGGTGTCCAGAAACGTGTTAATTGGCGTTCCGAGGGCGCGAGCCCGAGAGCCACAATTCCTGATAGTATAACATTATACGATATTATTAGACATTATGTATTGCATAGCTATTCTGATAGATTGTTTTATATTTAAGGTGTTTTCGCAGAGCATATTATTCATATAGAAGTATCGCTTTTGGGTACTCTACGTACAGTAGCCTTGAGAAAGGCTGTTATAGTTGGTCTTGAGAAAGACCGTTGGCTTCTGCCAGACGTTTCGTGCAGGATTCAACCTGACATCAACTGGGGCGTAGAGGGGCGGTGGCAGGCTTCGGCGGCGCGGGTGTCGTGAATTAAATCCAGTATGCGGGGAGTATCGCATATTATGAATATATATATATATATATATATGTTTGAAAAGGTGTTTTCGCAGAGCATATTATTCATATAGAAGTATCGCTTTTGGGTACTCTACGTACAGTAGCCTTGAGAAAGACCGTTGGCTTCTGCCCGACGTTTCGTGCAGGATTCAACCTGACATCAGCTGGGGCGTAGAGGGGCGGTGGCAGGCTTCGGCGGCGCGGGTGTCGTGAATTAAATCCAGTATGCGGGGAGTATCGCATATTATGAATGACTGTGTCATCAAATTTTCATCGGAAATGCATGTGCAACATGCATTCCATTAATGAAAGATATTAAAATGAGTATGTAATTTGTTACATTTTTTTTGAGTAATTATGTACTATGTAACATTATGACATTGAGAAGGGGTGTTGTGATGTCTATGTCATAATGTATGAAAACATGTCTATGGTTTATTCTTTTCATAAATAATAAAAGTCACTTACGCAAATACCGTCGTTTTATTAAAACCAAATTAAATCCCCTTCTCAATCTTTCAAAACACACTTTATTTAGTGGTTTTGTCAGAATATCAGCTACCTGATCTTCTGACTTAATGTATTCTAAACATAACATATTTTTGTCAATACAATCTTTAATAAAATGATACTTAATATCTATGTGTTTTAATCTCTTTATGTTATCTGAGGTAGCAATTTTCATTGCAGACTGATTATCCTCATAGACTCTTACAGGACACATGTTTTCAAAATCAAAATCATTTAGCAAGTTCTTAATCCATAAGGCTTCTGAAGCAGCTACTGAAAGCGCTACATATTCAGCTTCTGTTGAGGACAAAGAAACACAATTTTGTTTCCTGGAAGCCCAATGGACCAAGCATCCAAAGAGTTTGAAACAAAATCCACTAGTAGACTTCCTGTCTACAGTATCGCCCCCCAATTTGCATCCACATAACAAACAACTTTATCATCTTTTATTTGATAAATTAACTTATAATCAAGAGTCCCTTTAATATATCTTAATATTCTTTTCAGTGCTTTGAATACATTTTCATTCCCACAACTTTGATATCTAGGTACTTAACATATTTACTGAAACACAAATATCAGGCCTCGAACCAGATACAGCATATAGCAAACATCCAACCAGTTCTCTACAAAGTTTTTCATACTTGATATCTGAACATTTTACACTTAGATCCTCCAGTTTACAATTAGGATCCATCGGTGTATCAATAGATTTGCAATTTGTCATATCAAATTTTTGTAAAACTTTCTCTAAGTATGTCTTTTGATCAATTTCAATCATACCTTGCTCTATATTTTGTTTAACATTTATTCCCAAAAAATTTGATACAAGACCCAAGTCTTTCATATTAAAATTGTTACTTAACATTGTTTTCAATTTTGATACTTTTTGTTCATTATTACCAAAAACAAGCAAATCATCTACATAAACCAATAATTACAATTTCTCAGTATCATTACACTTTGTATATAAACAATAATCACTCTTACTTCTTTGAAAACCTTCTTTTATCATTACTGAATTAAATTTAGAATTCCAATTTTTGGGTGAGCATTTTAAACCATACAATGACTTATTTAATTTCACTACACTTTGATCTGTACCTTCAGGTAGTTTCACATAGGTTTCACTATTTAAAAATGCTCCTTTTACATCTAATTGATAAACAGGTAAATTTAAGTTACAAGCTACAGCTAAAAATACTCTAAACGTAGGTAACCTAGCTACAGGAGCATACAGATCTTCAATACTATCATGTTGTTCAAACCCTCTAGCTACAAGCCTAGCTTTATGCTGTTTGATACCGTTATTGTTTTTTACTTTAAAAACCCACTTAGTACTGATAATATTTTTACTGGCTGGAAAATCACACTCAGACCACGTATTATTTTCTTGTAGTGTCTTTAATTCATTGACGATGGCTTCTGACCACTTGTCAGAATCTTCACCATTCATAGCCTCTGTGTAAGTCAAAGGCTCATCCACGGAGTCAAAATCCGCCTCTGCAGACATCACAAAACTGTCAAATCTTTTAGGCCTCTTCAGCTTCGATCGTCTCCTTAATTCCCTCTGACCAATCATAGACTCGTCATCATCAGACGATACATCTAATTTATTTTCATTTTCAGGTTGATGATTTTCCTCATTAGATTCAATGTCTTCGAGAATTTCTCGATCTTCATCTTCCTTTTTACTGCATAAATTATCATTGTCCTTGCTATATATGACATGCGATGGATTTAGTAAAACCTTTTCATCAAAGATTACATCTCGAGATCTTATTAATTTATCTGAGTTTTCATCCCATATACGATAACTGTTATCTATGATCTCTAATGTCAAATGTAAAAGGCGCCAAAAAAGGGTTAGCTTCACTTGTTGAATGGCCGCCATAAGCTTGTGTTGTACCTCGTGAGTTCTTTCAATAAAACAGTTATAAAGTATACAAACATCTTTAATTAACCTTCTACCGCAGTTGTGCACGTCTGACAGACACCTCGTTAAGAAATTATTAGATATCTTTCTTCCATCAATCCATCCTCATCCCTCACTCACAATACCTTTCTGTATCCTAGTGACCAATCGATCAGTCGTCAATGCGTTGTCCTTGTGTGTGTTATGTTCCTGTTCTGTGATAGTTACGTCTCACAGACGTCAGGTCAGTAATAGTGTGATTTTATGCATACGTCTAATAGTCGTCACCACGCATTTAATGTTTTTATGTCTTTGAGTCTCATAGACGAAATATTTCGACTATTTCGAATGAAATTTATCAAAACATTTGTTTCATAATAACCTGCATAAATTTTAACGTGCTACCTCTCCAATAGAGTATTTCACTGGTCAATGAAGAGGGAGTCACTATTTATACCTGTATATGTGGTCACTTTACTTTACCATATAATGTATAAATATTAATATTTATTTATTTATTTTATTTTTCACTGTACACACATTTACGTCCCGGTTTTAAAAAAAATGACAATAACAACATTAGAAAAATTTGTCCTAGCTGTCTGAAACTTACTTGCAGATTTTGTTGCAAGCTTATGTGTCTTGATGCACGCAAATTTGTGAAGAGTGTAGTACTAACACTCTTATGTAAAGAGTACTTGCAGAATCTTAGTGTGTTTATATTAATTATTTTTTTATGTCTTAATATTATTAACTAGTCTATTAACGATAAGGATTTTGTATTTTTTTATATATTCATATTTCATGTTTAGCTAAAAACCGAAAAATATAAGTACTTGTTTTTTACATCGTATTTTTTGAGCTCATTATAAATATCAATTTTAAAATGTATGTGCATTGTTTCAATTTAACAATTTCCTATTACGTGCTTGCAAATAACTTATATTTAGTAATATTGGCTAAGAAAAATAATAATTTATTATTAAGTGCATTCTAAACAGATTTCGAATAGGGAACATGCATGTGTGAGGAATATGAATAAATGTTATCAATTCATATTAATAAATATACGCTGATCACGAATATCCTAATAAGAAACGACAAAATAAAACTTTTCATTCATTATTTTCATTTTAAAAATCCATATTTTCTGTTATTGAATTAGTCCGGTGTGACGTCGCTAGGCGCTATTTTGTATTGCCACACATTTCACTCTTAGTACTGTTTGTAGCGCCTGATATTGTCAAACACTGCTCCGCCACGAGTGGGCCTTTTTGCGGCGAAGTGCGAAAATCGCTTTTTTAAATGGTGATAAAAACCTTAAAAATGCACATTTAAAAATATAAAAAGCACCATATTTTTTCTTATTTTCTGTAATATTTTTTGGGTTGAAAATTTTTTTTTGTGAAAGTTCCCCATTGTACGTCTGTCAGACGGCACCACTGTGCTAAAATTATAAAAATTCACCACTGTAGCTAAGGGTTAATAGCCCAAAAAAGGTTATGGGCCCAGGACACGTATTTTTAAGTGTTTTTTGTAAAATATTTTCATAAAAATGGATAAAATAACGATTGAAAAACTGAATGGCGGCAATTACGCCGCGTGGTCGTACCAAATGAAATTGGTGCTTATGGAGGCTGATTTATGGGCAACAGTCACCCCAGGAGAAGTGATGCCTCTGGATGCCAATGAAATGGGAAGGCACATATCACGCCAAGGAAGAGCGCTAGCAAAAATAGCACTTAGCGTGTGTGATGAGCAACAAATGCACGTGCGTCACCTCAACTCGCCTAAAGATGTTTGGGAAGAATTGGAGCGTCTCTATGCTCCAAGAGACGGCAAGTACCGTATAGTACAACTGCGAAGATCATTATATGCACAAAGATCGAGCAACTTCGAAAGTGTTGAAGCTTTCTTGGGACACATAAATTCAGTGGTCACAGAATTGACCAAAGTGGGAAGCGTTATAGAAGACAGTGACCTAGCAATGACGATTCTGTGTGGACTCACAGAAGACTGGGATTCTGTTGTTTCGGCCTTGTGCAACCTTCCAGAAACTGAATTTAATTGTGCGAACATTAAACGACGCATCATTGCGGAATCTGCTAGGCGTCGAGAGTGTAGTGAACCAAGTGTAATGTTTGTGAAAGATAAATTAGATAAAAATAAAGTGAATAATCGTGTAGTAAAAAATGTGAAAACTTTAAAAACCAATATTATTTGTTATAAGTGTAATGAAAGTGGACATATAGCTAAATATTGTAAAAAGAAGGATGTGAAGAATTTAGAAAGAAATTTCAATATGTTTTTATCGTGTGGAGTAGTTGCAGTAAAAGATAACACATGGATTGTGGACTCAGGAGCTACAAATCATATGACACCAAATGTAGAATTCTTCACTCATTCCAAAGAGGTTGATGAAAAAATAATAATAGCCGATGGTACCACTACGACTGCCACAAAAACAGGCACAGTGACGGCCAATCTTCAATCAAACAAAGGATCACTGGACCACTTTACAGCAGCAAATACCTTATATGTACCAGGATTGAAACATGGTATATTTAATTAATAGCCCAACAATAACCATCATCACCGTCATATCCAACCAAAATACCTTTTGTAGCCTTTTTGTCAAACTTCTTCCTTTTTTGTTTTGGAACATGAGCAGAACATGTACTGCCCACAATTCGTAAATGCTTTAAACTTGGCCTTTTACCAAACCAAAGTTCATGAGGAGATACTCCTTCTACACTGGATTGACCACTGCGATTGAGAACATGGACGGCAGTGTTAATCATTTCTGCCCAAAGCTTCTGTGGCAACTGCCCATGAGCATACATCACAGATCTTGCCATTTCAACAACAGTTCTGTTCTCTCTTTCCACTGCTCCATTTTGCTGTGGAGTATATGGCATAGTTAATCTTTGTTTAATCCCTTCCTTTTTGAGAATACTTTTTACCTCAGTATTGTCAAACTCTTTACCGTTGTCACTTAACATTTCCTCAATCTTGTGTCCAGTCATCCTTACTTCAGCTACCAATTCACGTAACTTACTTGGGACTTGTGATTTTTCTGAGATAAAATATATATATCTATAACGAGTGAAATCATCCTTAACTAACAAGAAGTATTTAAAACCAGACACAGAATTCATAAAAGGTCCACAAACATCCGCATGCATCAATTCACCAGGTTTGGTTGCTCTTGGACGAGTTCCAAATTTCAGTCTGAGCTTTTCCATACACGCAACCCTCACAGGTTTCACTGTTTAAATTTACGTTGATACCAAGCTCCCTAAACACAACAGCTTTTATATGCCTTTTGTTTTGATGTCCAAAACGTTCATGATACAATTGTAACTGATGTTCACTTGACACAAAACTATTGATGTTAGCACTATTACTTGACTTTATGGTTTCACCGATCAACTTATAAAGACCACCATATCTTGATCTAACACCTAATAACTTTATCTGTCCTTAACTTTTAAACTACAGATTTCATCTTTAGCAATAAATACACTGTTTGGATTTTTATCTTGAGCTGACAGTGGAGAAAACAAATTCTTGTATGCACCTGGCACAAGTCACTTAATATTATGTCATACATCTGCCCATGAACAATTGTCTTCAAATTTATGCTTCCTGTGCGGGACGGAGGCCGACTCAGCCTGCCACGGTCCACAAGTAAACTGTGTCTCCGGATGGTAGGAGTCGGGGGTGAGTGGGGGTTGCTGGATCACCCACAGCTGGTACCTCGATGTCTTGTAGGCGAAGATGTGGAGGACGGTATGTCCGGGTGCGTCGTTGTAGGGTTGGCTCAACCGCCGTCGCCCTTAACACACGTCGGAGACTCCCTTCGTTCGTCGACCTGGGGATGTTTACTTCCACCGGGCACGACAACGCTTCAACACCTAGGCGCAGCCAACCTGTGTACTCGCAAGCACTCACTACCGGGCAATGATCCCGATAGCACTGACTGTATAGAGAACACAAGAAGCTACACGGCGGCGTATTCACGATGTGGTACTCGGCTCACGGTAACCACCTCAGTATCGAGTCACTTGGAAGCCCGTCTGTGCAGGGAAGACGAGAGACAGCTGAAGCCAGAAGATCCGTGCCAATTCCAATGGTAGAGAGCGTAGTGGTCAGCGAAGGTAGTCCAATCCAAAATCCAAGAGAAGCGAAGGTAGAGATGGTCAAGGTAGTAGAAGAGAAACGCACAGGTAGACAGTTGAAGCAAGAGTGATTTTATTTAGAAAA
Source organism: Athripsodes cinereus (assembly GCA_947579605.1). Taxonomy (NCBI): domain Eukaryota; kingdom Metazoa; phylum Arthropoda; class Insecta; order Trichoptera; family Leptoceridae; genus Athripsodes; species Athripsodes cinereus. The sequence continues at coordinate 15,034,560 of OX388328.1, forward strand.
TGGACAGGTTTATTAAGCGGTTGATCCCCGCGGGCCGCACACTAGCCGACAGTGGCTAGGAGTGGGGCGCGCGCGGTTATCGGCCGCCGTAAATAACTCCCCACCCCTGCGCGACCGTGTCATACACATGCAGGCCGCCGCAGAGGTAGGAGCTCTCAAATGAACATTACATGATGCAATTTGTTGCCCCGTTATCTATGTACCATGACTCTAAATCACTTTCTACACTGTACACACTCGAAATTGATACAAGGCACATTGTCGCCTTTACATTGGCTTTACTTCCAACGTCTTTATCCTTCGGAGGTCTACCATCGTCTTTATCCTTCGGAGGTCTACCGTCTGCTTTCCATTTAAAACAATCTTTAATATAATGACCAATTTTCTGACAGTAATGGCATCTAATATTATCTTTCTTCTTTTTATAACCCGACTTCATGGGAACAGGTCTAACTGTCAATGCCTCAGAGTTAATAACCTCACTCTTCAGAGCTAGTGCTCTTTCGTAAGCACACAATTGAGTTGTTAGATTTTCTATTGTCCTATCCTCTTTGTTCATTAGCATCCAACTCGACTTGAAAGCAAAATATTCTTCTGGAAGTGACCCTAATATTTTGCATATTAAAAATATGTCAGGTAACTCACAATCATTCATTCGTATAACTTCCTGCTTCAAGTTTGTCCATATGTTTTTAAGGTTAGACATATGACTGGCCATGTCGTCATTGGTCTGCCTCACATAATTAAAAAAGGATATGCAGAGGTCATAAGACTTGTCTTCAGAGACGCCTTCAAACAATCTATTTAACTCCAACCATACGTCCCGCGCACTTGTAAAGCGCATAACTTTCTGCAAAGTTTCTTCAGACATATTTCTTGTTAGGAAAAACAAAACACAACTCTCCAATTTGTTGAACTCACATATTTTTTGATTATATGCGCTCACTTCCTCTGCTGTGGCTACTTTGGGTAAATCTGGAGGCTTCCGTTTCGTTCCTTCTATTACCTCAATAGCCCCAGGTATGCCGCTCAACAGCACATGCACTTTATATATCCAAGTGCTCCAATTAGTCCTTCCTTCTAAAAATCCAATAGGATATCTTGTGATTTCCATTTTTGGCTCTGAATAAACCACAATTTTATACAAAACGACTCTAAAACGTGAACTCTATACACGATTTCTCTCGATTTTGTACTATGCCTGGGCACATAACCTATTAATAAAACGACGGTATTTGCGGAAGTGACTTTTATTATTTATGAAAAGAAAAAACCATAGACATGTATTCATACATTATGACATAGACATCACAACAAAAAACTCTAGATAAGTAGTGGAATCATTAGGATGTATTTTATAAGCCGCATCCTGAAGAATAAGGGACATTTTTTGGTTGTAATCGGAGGTGTTCATTGAACAAGAGATAAGACTGTCCTAAAGTCTATATAGGCAAAACTAACCGCCACACATCTGCTCGAGAGTGGCTGAACACAGAGTAGATGTGAAGGGTAAAAAAACATCTTCTACCCTAGCGATGCATAGTATGACTGAAGGACACTGTATCGACTTCGATTCAGCTCGAACAATCGCCAAACTCAACAACGAGTCTTCGCGCGTATACCGCGAGGCGATTGAGATACACAAACGGGACCACAGTATGAATTCACGTGATGACAGTAAGCGATTACCGTTCGCCTGGCAAACGGTAATCGAAAAAACGCATCACTCATCTTCACGCTCAATCCCTCTCATACAGCCGTCAACCATACACCACCGATCGACGTCACTCAAACACCCCCGAACGCAACGACCCACACCCGTACTCGACATGCTAACATAGCCACTCCCCAGCCTGCGCGATGTAGTACCCGCCTCGCTGCCCGCTCTCTCACCACACCGACCGTTTCACGCTGCGGCCGTGAATCGTAGTAGGTGTACGTCGACAAAATCTCCGTTTTCCCTTGCTCATCGACGCCTACTGCCTTCAAGACACCCGCGCCGCCGAAGCCTGCCACCGCCCCTCTACGCTCCAGCTGATGTCAGGTTGAATCCTGCACGAAACGTCGGGCAGAAGCCAACGGTCTTTCTCAAGACCAACTATAAAAGCTTTCTCAAGGCTACTGTACGTAGAGTACCCAAAAAGTGATACTTCTATATGAATAATATGCTCTGCGAAAACACCTTTTCAAATATATATATATGAAGGTGAAGGTTTTACTCCATTTCACTGCGTACAGTCGGGCAGAGACTTGGCTCATGCCTTTGCATACGGAACGAGGCTCGGCCCGTCACCGGAATATGCAGTTTGGATTTGTCGAAGAGATGTTATGTTTCGACATTGGCGCATGTGTCTCGTCAGGACCATCTTACATAATGGCCGACACAACATCAAATCCAGTATGCGAGGAGCATCGCATATATATATACATGGATTACTGTAATTTCCACGTGCTGTTCCAAAATATTTAATTTTATAAACTAGTGTTGATACATACTTTGAGAGATTTTTCTTCTTTCCTGTTCCACTAATTTTCTTGTTGCCATTTCTATCATCTTTTTAGCACGCGACATTGTTTATTTAATTTATCAACTATTTAAATTAATAAAGAACACTTCCGATAATAAAAAGTCTTAACACCACGACACAAACTCAAAACTGCACCAAACTTCGTCCAACACGAGTCAAGAGACAAATAATATGAGACAACTGTCAACTGACAATAACATGAAGTTGTCTGCTGTTGTATAGTAAAATGAACATCAGTACATACTAAAATAATGGTGTAAGGCTCAAATCGCCATATTCACTATATTGGGCTCGATGTTGCAAGTGCTAAAAAAGGGCATTTGGTAGCATGGCAAAAGGAAATAACTTCTAGTTACGGAAGGTTGCCATCTTTTTACAACTAGTACTAATACAAGTGCGCGATGGCAGAAAGGTAGATATGCATTTCTAACCTTTTGCCATGTTAGTGAAAATTACTTTTTCATATGGCATTTGGATATATCTGGAACCATCTCATTATTTTAGCTCAGTAAGAGCTCTATCCTTTTGCCATAATATGGAATATACTATTATAGACATTTTGTGGAACAAAAGTCAAAAATGGAAAAAAATGACAGTTATACCCTTTTGCCATATCATTACCGATTTCTTCTCACGTCTACAGTTTTCTCGTGTGGAAAGTATATTCTATAGCCCTTGGTTGTCTCTCCATACCCCACAAAGGTTCCTTTCTCACCTTTTGGATCCCACTTTCTACGCTTCTCCTTTGGAATATGTACATAAACTTCTGTACCAAATATTTGCAAATTTCTAATATCAAATGTTTTTCCAGTCTATAACTCAAATGATGTTTTGTTTTCAACGTTATTTCTATTCTTTCTATTTAAGACATATATATACCTACTGCTTCAGCCCACAATTCTTTCTTCATCTCATTACCGCATAACACTGTACGAGCAGCTTCTACAATTGTTCTCATGTCTCGTTCCGCTTTCCCATTTTGTTCTGGTGTGTATGCCGTAAAATGAGGTGAAGAGGGCCAATTTTTGAAGTTTTTTTTTAATAACTCTTTCATTTATGGTAGGATTGGATTGTAATTCCAAATATATAATAAATACATCTTTGCGCTTATTTTAGCGTAAAATAAAAAAATATTTATGTGACATGAGCAAAGTTATTGTCAGTTGAAAAGTGGCCCACTTTACCCTCATTTTGTGGTGAAGTGAACCACCCTTTATAACTTCATAACCAATCCACTTATCCACATGCAGATAGAACGGTTTTGTAAAACACCCAAAAACAATGAAGAAAAAATTGTAAAAAAAAAATTTTCATGTTTTTTTTCGTGTTTTTTTCCCGTTTTTCAATTTAGTACTATTTTTTCCATTGAGCATTGTACTAATATTTTTCCTAAGAGCTAAATTTTGTATTAAATAAAATTTTCAGGATTCCATAATAAAAAAAAACATTTATAATCTTACAAAAAATATTATTATCTTTATTATAAAACATATTTATGGTATTACAGGTACTTAATGTATATTGAAGTTTGATTTTTCCAATTCACGAAAAACAAGTCTATCCCTTCTTAATGCGACTGGTGGTTTTAATTTTAAAATAATTTGGTCTTCGGTTATTTCATCTACATCTTCAATTTTTGGGTAAGAAAAATAAATAATTTTTTTCCCAACAGATTTTCGCAGAAAATTTACTTTATAATTATCATTCGTAATTTCAATAATATTGCCAATATATTGTTTGCGATTTTTTTTTGTTCCATAATTTACGAGAACATAATCTCCTTTACCTGGTGGAAGAGAATCGGTTTTTTTAGTTGTGTCAACTGATGTAGATTGAATTGGGTCTGAGCTTGTCTCATTGTCAAAGTCGTCTAAGCCAACATCTTCATTCACCATAATTAGTAAATTTGTATCTCCTTTATCAATATTAAGTGATTCTAGGGGATCTGTTATCATCTCTTCAGTAAATTCATCATTAAATGATTCTAGGGGATCTGTTATCATCTCTTCAGTTAATTCATCATTGTCTAAATATTCGGTAGTATCTTCATAAATAAAGCTTACGCTTTTTCCAGCTTCCACTTGCATACGCTTGCCTCTCTTTTTTGGTTCAGATTTTTTATTCTCTCTTACGCTCTTCAATAAATCTATAAATGAATCAGTCAATACTGATGGATTGCAATCAGTGGTGGTTGATATTGCTTCAAAATTTGGTAGCTTCTTCAAAACTCTGTATCTGTCCAAAGGTACAATTCCACATGCTGCAAACCCAGCTTTAATGTTTGCAGCACTCTGTAAATCCAAGGCTGTAAAAGTATCATCCAGAAGTTTTGGAAAATCAGACTTTGGAAAAACGCCCCTGTTGTTTTTTTTCCATACCAGAAGAGTTTCCCTCCATTTCTTCTTTAATGGACCGAAGAAAGCCACGTCAAGGGGCTGGCAAATATGTGTAGAATTTGGTGGTAATAAGACAAATCTTATGTCATTTGATGTGCATGCTTCAATCACAGATTGTGATAGGTGACATGATAAATTATCACCTATTAATACCCGTGGTGATGGGCAACTTTTCAAATACGGTAAGGCTAAATTATTGAACCAGTCTTCAAAAATAGGACCGTCAAACCACCCACTTTTATTGCGATTGTATCGAGCCCCTGCTGGTCCATTTTCTATCCATGTTGGATATAAGTGCTCAGCTTTGTATACCACATATGGTGGTAATACTTTCCCTGAGGCACTAGCTGCAATCATCACTGAAATGCTGGTCTTACTGGAATCTATTATATTTTCTGGATGCTTAGCACCCCTCTTCACAATAAATTTGGTTTTTCCGGGATCATCAGAGAAATTTGTTTCATCATAATTGACGATTGATTCGGATTCTACATCCAAGAGAACACTGCCCAAGTTATCAAAATAATTTTGGATGGTTTCCGTATTTACTTCAGCCCGAACACGTTTTATGTTTTCACCAAAACGCACTGTTAAATTTTTGTGGCGTTTCAAAAAAGAGCCTACCCATTCAATACCTGGCAAGTTGTTTTTAAATTTTGCCACAGTGATTCCTTTCCTATCTATGTATCCTTTGACAAGCATTCGAATGTCTTTAGTAGTTAAAGGAAAGCCCCACTCGGCACAGGCAAGTAAACCCTTTACCAGATTGGCCTCTTCCTCATCAGACAAGATAGTCTGTCCACCATATTTCTTTACATGGGTCCCTTTTAGCCGTCGCTGTAGTGTTGTTCTTGGAATACCATATTCCTTCGAAGCTTGCCTTATTGTTTTTCCCTTTTTTATGTCTTCGAAGGCAGCATTCACTTTTTCTTGTGTATATTTACAGTAATTTGGGCCATCAATCCTGGGTTTGTATATTCTTGGCATAGTTATGGATAATTCTATATTATTTTTCCTATATTAGAAAAGTGACCCACTTCACCACTTGAAATCAAATTTGCTGGTCCACTTCACACCTAGAAATTCAATTTTTAAATTAAAATAATAATACTTCTAAAACTAACAAAACAAATCACATTTAACGAAATCAACATGATAACAATTAAATTATACACCATATGAGCCCATCGCGAGAAATTTAGCGTTACCACACTTAGCTGTACAATAGTTATAAACAGAGCTATAACCAAGTATATCTCATAAAAGTTTGTGGAAAAAACATAACACACTACTAACCTGTGACTCTACAGATGATTTCTCCAACTGACAATATTCAAGGTACTCTTGTTAAACCATAGACACAAATAAAATATTAATTATTGAAACAGTGTTGACACACAAATAATTTTTGTGTGGCAAGATGTAAATAACCCACTTCACCCCGGGTGGTCCATTTCACCTCATTTTACGGTACTGTAGTTTCATGAATGATTCCCTTCTCTCTGAATAGTAAATGCACCCCAGAATTGACAAACTCCATTCCATTGTATGTACGTATATAGAACTTATTTTTCTTTTTTTATTTATTTATTTATTCTTTTTGCACATCATCATTACATAACAGTGTAAACAAAATATTATAAAACTTTAAAAACTGGGACGCTGTGCAGTGGCGAGATTATCACTATAATGTGATTTTCTTCCCGTTATTGTCTCTGCAAATGTCACAAAATGCTTAATTTTCTCTGGTGTCTCACTTTTTCTTTACATTAAATACACAGTTCTATAATTAGAGTAATCATCTTTCAATAAAAGAAAATATCTTGATCCTCCCACAGACTCTTCTTCCATTGGCCAACATACATCAGCATGAATGAGTTCACCTACTCTGGATGTTTTTGTTATACTTTTCTCGAATGTTAATCGATGTTGTTTCCCTTCAAGACATGGAGTACACGTCTCTATATCATCTGACCACTGTATATCACTATTTTTTAAAATTATTTTTACTCTCTCAAAGTTCTGATGTGCGAGTCTCTGGTGCCATTTCAATAAGGAGCTCATTTTACTAGCCACATTAGCTACTTCTTCATCACACTGGAAGTTCATCATAAATAATTTTCCATATTTTCTCGCTGTCACACACACTTTAGGGTAAGTGTGGGATAGTTGCCTCACTTTTTGAAATAGGCGATCACGCCCAGAAAATGGGTATTTAAAAATCACAAAATTTTGTGATGATTTGTGTACATATTAATGAAGAAAAATTAACATTATTTGTTTCATCTGTTGAGTTGTAAACGAAATAAACAACCCTTATTAATGAGGATAGATGCCTACTGTGTGGGTTAGATGCCCAGATGATATTTTGACCTGTGGGATAGTCGCCCTAAGGAACTAATGAAAGAATATTTTGATATATTTGATTTCTTTTATTAATCTTTTTTTTTCATTACACAACTTAAATATTTAACCAACAAATTAAGTTCTTTTATTTATTTTTCTTTTCATTGAGTAATTTTAAACGATGACATTGATTACAATAGTCGCAGTACATTGTGCATGTTTCGTGCAGCCACTTCTTACACATAATGCACTGAATCCAGTCTACCTTGGATTTCGTGTTTTCATAATCTTCGAAACATTCCACACACTCATTTTTGTCCTCTGAATCTGCTCTAGGTCTTTTAGACGCCAATTTTCTAGGTAGTTTGATACTCTTGCTTGGATTGTTAAGGGTAGAACTAGCATCTACGTCCTCCGAATCTGCTCTAGGTCTTTTAGACGCCAATTTTCTAGGTAGTTTGCTACTCTTGCATGGTATGTTAAGTGTAGCTTTGCCTTTATTTTTCTTAGCAGCAATATTCTCCTCTGATGCCAATACTGCAGCTGACTGCTTTCCTCTCTTGAATAATGGTATAGGAATTTTTGGTACAGGAGAATAATCTTGCAAATACTTGCTAGGCGTCCCTTTTTGGATTTCTGGCTGTAGAGAAGGAGAAGATGGAGAGAAAGTTGGGCTAACGAGAACCTCGTCGTCCTTTAAATTCCGCAAACTCTCGTTACTACAAGAGGGACCGAGTACCAGCAATCCATCACGTTCATTAGGCAAAACGTTTTCCTGCTCATTATAAGCTTGGTTTCTTGTAGACAAATCAGAAATTGCAAAGAAACTTTCTGGAATAGCAGCTGGATTACATGGGTAAATTCCGCAACCTCTAAACCCCGAAACAGCATTGGAGGGTGTAGCTGCTCGGATCCATGCGTTACCAATTAGTTTGCCAGCTACTGACCGACTGATTTTTTTATCTTTATTTGTAAGCATCGAGTTTCGAGTCTCGGCTGCATAAAAAGTTTTAAAAGGTTTAAAAAAACTGCGGTCTAATGGTTGCAAGGCTTGTGTACTGTGGCTTGGTAAACAAAATAGAATTACACCATTTTCTTTTGCAGTCTCTAACATATCAGCAGAATTTGTGTGGGAAGAATGCCCATCTAGAAGTAAAAGAACTTTGCCTTGGGGCTTTCGAGGTACAAAATGTTGAACTAGCCACTTCTGGAACAACTCCTCTGCATTAACGTAAGCTGATTTCTTGTTCATGTAGACATCTGAACCAGGGGGAAGTCCATCATAAAATTCTGGCTTTTGGTTTACTCCTTTTATAATGACAACTGGAGAGAGAAAATTTCCAGCGGCATTGCAGCAAGCTATGATCGACGTGGTCTCCCCCTTTTCTCCGGATGTTATTGAGTGAACTGATTTCGCGCCCTTCGTAGCAATAACTTTTTCTGGTTTATTGTTTAGCTGAACACCAGTTTCATCAATGTTAAATAAGCGGTCTGGCTTATCCACTAAATCATGCTCTGTCAAAACCTTAAGCAAGAGCTCAAACATCTTATTGACTTCCTCACGATTAAGTCCCTGAGCTCGAGCAAGGGATAATCCTTCAGCTTGTCGAACGCTAAGCTCTGGGTGGCGTTCCAGAAAAGACTGTAACCAATGATGTCCAGCTTTGCGAGTTTCTTTATCAAATTTATGACTAATCCCAAGCTTTTCAGCGAATTCAAACGCTAGACTTCGCAGCATATCTCGTGTTACAGGAAACCCTGCTGTCTCAAGTTTTTGAACGTGTATAACGAGCCTTTTTTCATTATCGAAGTCCAATATCGGGTGCTTTCCTAAAAATACAAACGATAAATCTGAATAGTCATATTAAGATTAGACCTTTAATAATAAAATCATCATTTCCATTTTCATAAATCTAGGTACCTAATGTCAATTTTTTCTTCCAAATGTTCCAGTTCTTCCTTCCTTCAAGTTTTATAACTGGTGTTTCCATCTTACTATTACCAAATACTGTATATCGAACACTTCCGTCAGTAACAACTTTACGAATTTCAAAAAATACGTGGTGTTAATGGCGTCTATACAAAACCGATTGCAGTTTTAACCTTCACTCTCTTTTTCTTAACTATCTGTGACTAAGGCGCCTGGGCCCATAACCTATTGAAAATTATCGGGTGGTATGATAACTCGGCGGGTCACAGTTAATAAAAGAGTAGTTTGTAATACACATTTTATTATTATACTTTGGAACACACAACAGTTTAGATCACACTCAAACATGAAGTATTGCAACAACAGGAAACAGGATATATGATTGAAGTATTGCCAGTATGTTGAAAATGTTTTGTTGCCATTTTCAACAGTAACAAGTGAAAGGGAAAGTCTTCTTGCTACTATTAGCTGTAAACGATTCTACACTTTTTTTGGGCTGATTTTCTTTCTTAAAATCGTTTTTCGTTTCCTCATCCAATAGACGCTTTTTTATGATTTCAATTTTTATGGTGTCGGGATTCATAGTTTCGTTTGTCGAAATGATGTGGTTAAACTTCGGCGGCATGGATATCAGTAGGTAGCTTTCTACTTCGCCTTTGGATGGTTCTACACCCGATTCTTTCAATTTCAATTTCCTTATAAGCTTATCAAATATTATCAGAAATTCGCCCACGGTGGTTTCTGTTTCTTCATATTTTAAGGTTAACAGCTTTTTTCTCATTAACAATTGATTGGTTATACCTCTTTTCTCAAAGGTGTCTTTTAATTTAATGATTATTTTGGCTGCAGTTTCTTCATCTTTGATTATTTCTAGATAGTCATCAGATATACACTGAATGACTATGTTCTTCTTTTTACTTTGTTTTTTTTAAATTCTTTGGTGCGTGTCTCCTCATTGTGCGAGTGCGAGTCACTTCAAATACGAAGTCGTGTCCTTGAAGGACATTCTGTACGTGAAATAGCCAGTTCCCGAAATTACTTCCTGCGAAGGGAGATCTGGATACGATGGCAAAATTGTCCTCATCTTGATCCCTATTGATCTCATTTTGTCAATGTAATCTGTCATGTTTTTGCAATTCTCAAATTTAGTGGAGAACATCTTCTGGTTCAATGACACAAACCTATTAGAGTTATTATTTTCGTATAATGATTGCAATCTATCCCACATGGCTTTTGCTGTTTCACATTGCTGAATTTCTTTGATAATGTTTGTGGAGATGCTACTCACGATTGCTGCACGTGCTCTTCTATCCATGATTGGATCAACATTTACCCTGGTGCAGGCATCCTCCAGATGGTATCGTAGTGAAAATTTCCATTCACTATAGTTATCACGGCCATTCAACTTCTCGAAATTTGGCGGCACGGCACTTGATAATACAGTAGCCATCTTGCTTTATGCTACGGATAGGGTTGCCACCTTTTTTTTTGAAGATAAAGTACATTGGTCATTATATGTAAGAAAAAAAAGTACGTAGTATCAAAATAAAGTACAATTTACTTTTCTTTATTATTATGTTTAAAAACATATTTTTTATTGCGTTTTGCAGTTTGTATAAAATTTGTATCTCTACTAAACAATTGCACAGCATCTTTACAGTCAATATTTAAATTTGAGTAAATAAGTAGGTAATTAATTTTTTTTAAACATTTTTTCGGTGTAACACATTCGCTATCTATTTGATCTGTTTCACTATCGAAATTACGTTTTCTATGTAGAGTATTTTGCCCACGATTTACTATAGCATTAATCTTTAAAACTTAAAATCGTATTCTTAAGGAGGCCCTTTAACAAAAACGGTAAAATATTCAATTCTCAACAAGTTTGGCAGAAAAACTTTCAAAACTTCTTGCCGCTGCAAACATTGACAATGGCACTGACATTGTTGACATTTGAGGTTAGGTTGCGTTCAGAAGTTGATTAAAACAAGTGCTGTGATGTGGCGCTGGCGAGAGGCGACATCGATTCAGCACCAATTGATAAATTTCGTTTAACGAAAAAATACTTATGACTAAACTTTTCAAAATCCATAAAAAATCAAATCATGCGAAATAAAGTATTTTCGCGTACTTTATTTTTCTCATAAAGTATAAAGTACGATTACCTGAAATAACGTACAATACTTTATAATAAAGTACGGCTGGCAACCCTAGCTACGGACGATATGGCAATTTTCGCGATAAAATCTTTGGTCACACAACTTGCCGGATTATTTAAAGAAACTTAAACTATGTATTATTTCTCGCGTCTATTTAATAACTGAGAACACTGGGTCCATAACCTGTTGATATTATTAGCAGCGGGTTTAAAAGTAAAAAGCGTGCGACATGCATTTAGCCAAGATGACCCTAATCTGTGGAACAGACTGCCTCTGGGGCTCAGGTGTGCTGCCGACTTCCAGGCTTTTAAGAGGGACCTCAAGACCTACTTTTTCAAACTTTATTATGAACTGCTATAAAAGCCTTTCTCAAGGCTACTGTACGTAGAGTACCCAAAAGCGATACTTATATATGAATAATATGCTCTGCGAAAACACCTTTTCAAACATATATATATATATGACAGTTTATTATTAAGAGGAAACATAGACAACAACATGGTACAGTGGAAAGTTACATAGATAACAAAAAAATAATATAATAAACAAGGAAATCATTCTTCAACACTTACTAGCAAACAGTTTTCGTGTTTTAGTTATCTGTACCCATAGTCTGATGGCAGAGTTAAATAAAATACAGAGCGTACAACATCAGACAGTTATATTAAATAGAACAGGTTAGGTGACAAAAAGGTGACAAAACATACATAGACACAATTACACAAAGCATAGTCAATAAATAAAGATCTTCCTTTTCTCAACAAAATCACCTTCAATATTACCGAAGACCACTTCGTTTAGTAATGAAATGTATTTTACTATAACCATATGCTTCTAATTACTTAACCTATTGTCATAAGTTAAACATAATACTGTTTTATTATTAATATAACCTAATGTATGTCATATTGTGTTAGGGTGCAAACACAAAGAAAGCAGGTTACCTGCTTTCCGATGCCTGCGTCTACCGGCGCCGAGAATGATTACATGCATTTCAATGGACACGAACATAGTAAATGCAGGAACGCCGATTGCGATTTAGTTTGCCGGCGCTTACCGGCACTGATCGGCGCTGGCTACCTGCTTTCTTTGTGTTTGCACCCTTAAGTATTATCATGTTGTATGTATGTACCTATGTATATTAAAAGTAAAAATAAAATATTTGAATTAAGTATTTTGGGTATTATTTGAAATGAAACATTCTCGTGTTGTGTGAGGTACAAAATAAATTATGGGTTATGTTTTTTTCTTACCACTAATACTAACTTGTGGGATATACAATGATGGCATAAAGCCCAGATGTGGTAGTCAGCAAACCGAGAGCAAAGTATTGAACTTACAGCTGATTATCCTCATCTACGTGGCACAAAAACGATACATTCATAATTGGTGACGTTCCTCAGCTTGTCAATTGTCTTATGCTTAAGATTTTGTGAACGCCTACTTTTTACAGAACACTCAAAAACTTGCAGAAAAGTGTGGGAATCTATGCTTGACCGGGGACTAGTTGTAACTAAATTAATTCTGGGAAATATTGAGTTAAACAGCTAGTCGATGTAATATAATTATGAATTATACAATATTGGGTATTTTCACTTTAATAAAACAATATATTATAGTGTTTATCGATGTTATTTTTACAGTTTACCATTGTATGTAAATTTAACATATGAAACTATCATATAAGACGTAGAAAAGACAACGTCACCTTATTCGGCAGTGCCCCGGACGGGACTTGAACCCGCATCCCTACCTTGTCGCGAGGAGTGTTTTGTCCAATTATGCTACCGGGCGACTGGCCGAAGGCTTCAATATTCTGATGTAGTTTTTTTTGTTTTTAAAAGATATATCTGGGTTTTGTTATAAACCCAAATACAACCTTATACAACTTTCACAGTAAGCTAAAAGCTTGTGTCGTGAAAGGGGAGTTTGCCGCCACCTGGGATCGAACCACGGACCCCGTGTTCACGAGGCCGAGACTCTACCTCCAGGCTACCGTCGAACTCTATATTGTTCTGAGATACCTAGTATGGGTATCCCATGTTGGATACTACCACGTGTAGTCAGACAGGATTATACCTATCATGAACTCTCTACGTATGACTCCAGAGATATCTATTTATATTCTATTATCATTTTTTGGTTGGTGGGCCTTACATCGTGACAACGAAAATGGCAGAATTGATGAACGTTGTCTATGGACCCCGAATGTAAGAATGAGCCAAATTGTAAGCATTGAGACGCCTTTATCACTTCTTCCGATTAGATTTTTCACAATGTAGTACATTGTGTAAACATGGTTCTCTAATCGAAATGTCTGATTGGTCTATGTACCTAAAACATCCAATAAAAGATGTTAAACATACAGCATTGACGAGGTAGGTATACTATCCATCTTTTATGTCTTTGTTTATGTTTTTAGCAAGTAGAAGACGACTTGCGCGAGTTTGTCGTAGAGCTAGTCTGGTGGTGGCAATGCCGTGATAATATTAATGAATAAATACATACTTTGATTGTAAAATACATACTTTGATTGTAAAATACATACTTTGATTGTAAAATGTATATCTTTGCTAAATACATACGATCTACAACAACTAAACTGTCAAAGTTTAAGATTGCTGGTCAATGTTTAGACAATGGATTACAATGGCAATTCAACTGTTAGATGTGGTGTGTGGTTAGTATTGTCCAGGAGTATTTATTATGCATAGCCTAATCTTTTTATGTAATAATTATTATACCATCACGGTTATTTTCTTAAAATATGATAACCGGCGAATCTCATTGTGACCAGCATGAGATACTCAAACTTACCTCTATACATACATAGTCTTTGTTCCGTTCAAAAGTTACACAATTCGAAAAGAATTGCTCTCCCACTATTTTTCGTAAGTTTTCGAGTGTTCCACTGGAAAAGAAAGGTGTTTGAAGAAATAAAGACATTTTAAGAGGTTAATTGCCACCCATCCTGAATCACTTTATTATTGTTGGCTGCATGCAATGAATATTCAGGCTGTCCTCTCCGTGACAGCAAAATTGGTAATGGGATTCGCTTTATCCTTCAAAGCTCGAGCTCTGCTCAATTTTGAAGGAATAAAATAATAAAAGAAAGATATAAGTTTGAATTATTATTTTATATTGATTGTTTTGAGTGTGTATTTTTTATTGAATAAATATAAGTATTTGAATTTGATTTTACTAATTTGAATTTGATTTTACTAGACCTAAACACCGACACAGTGAATAGAAAATAGATAATTTCAGCAACCAAATATTTTCGATCTCTGATTCCCCAAATAAAACTTGGAGTACACTACAAGACTCATCAACAAGCAGTGGAGTAACTATAGGGTGGCAAAATGCCACCGGCCCCCGACCCGATGGGGGCACCCGGTCAGTGAGTCCGCGAACTTAGAAGTAACGTACCTAACATTTTTAACAAAATTTAGTAAAAACTATAAACTTTGTATAAATACTTAAAATCAATTAAAGTTGAAGACACATTTAAAGATCATAATTATGAAAAATTCAAATGAATTATTAAAATTTAAACGCATTCATAAGAAAAACACTTTTGTGGAACAGAAATCTTGGAGAAAATAATTTTATTAATAAATATCTTGTTAATATAAAATTGTTATTTTATTTAAATTATGTAACGTTAAGACCAAAATCCTACTCGTTCAATCCTTATTAATACCGATCCTTGACTATGCAGACATTGCTTTTATTGATCTAAATGAAAATCTTTTAACTAAAGTTGAGAGACTACAAAATGCAGGCATCCGATATATTTTTAACCTCAAAAAAACTGATCACATAACCTCTTACAGAAATCAGCTGAAGTGGACCACCATACGTCAAAGACGTGATCTTCACATTTTGTGTCTAGTTTTTAAAACATTATTTTTAACGTCCTCCCCGTACTATCTTAAAGAAAGATTCGAGTATCTGGCGAGTCATGGTTTACCTTTGCGATCCAACAGAGAGCGTCTTCTAGCAGTACCAGCACACAGTACGAACTTTCTGTCCAACTCATTTCTTGTTCATGGTGCTCGCTGTTGGAACAATCTTCCTTCAAAAATCAGAATGATAACAACTTTTCCTTCTTTCAGACAAGCTGTCAAAAATCACTTCCTTTCACTGAATTTAGCATCTGACTCCTAAAACCCTTTCCCCTATGCATGTGCACGCGGCAGTGTGTGTATGTTCTACTTTTTTTATTATTATGTGTCCATGAGTACATTGTTGCCTGCATGTGCCTTTTTCATTTGTTTGCTTTTAATTGTATTTTTGTTTTTTTTTTTTATATTTATAATATTACTGTAGATATGTATATTTATGTCTGTTTTTGTTTTTTGATTTTAATAACCGGGTTAGTTGGAAGACATCGCATTTTAGCGATAAACTCGCCCTCTGTGCATTGAATTGTATAAATGATATTTTCTTTGTTAATTTGTATTATTGTAAACAATGTACAGTGAAGAATAAAATTATTAAATAAATAAATAATGTCTACCTATGCTTTTTCAAATAAAATTGATTAGGTATTTAACAAATTTCACACAATATCATTTATATTGTATGGTAACCATAGACATACTCGACTTGCAGCACGGTATATTTTTTCAGAATTTTTGTGTTCCTGCATTAATAATCATAATAATAATATTATGCTGTCTCACTCCACATCATTAAGATGATATTGGGTCTCTTTCCTACTAATGCTGATGTATAGAACATCCTCTGCCGAGGGTTGCAATAGTTAATATTATACTGTCTTACAAACTTACGTTAATATTATACTGTCTTACAAACTTACTGAAACAACGCTAGTATAAAACTGGCTGCAAAATTTGATCGGCCGCATAACCGATTTTTCTTTGAATTACCAATCTTGTATATCTTTAAGGGTAACTACATAATTAATTTATTAAAATTAAGAATAAGGTTGCTCCCCACTCTTCACACTTTCAAGTGAGTGGTCAAGGACCACTTTATCACTCAAAATATGCCATCTGTTTCTTAGTCCCTTTTCCTACCTATTCTTCTCCCTTTTGACCTCTGCTTTTCCTTTAAATTTTTTTATGTGAAAGTTACATGAAATTGGATTAGTTGGAAGAAAACGCGCCTCTCTGATAAACTCGCCCTCTGTATATTGATTGTATTTGTTTTAAATGTATTTTTGTGTAAATTTGCTTGCAATCAATGAACAGTAGGTAAAGAATAAATAAAATTAAATTACAACGTGATAATTTTTGCTGGGGGGGGGCATCCAATGAATATGCCACGGGCCTCAGATGATATAGGTATATTGTTACGCCACTGTGACCGAGTACACTTTACGTTGCGATTACATGTATTATGTATTGTGTTGCCATATAATAATAATATAATAAATACATACAGCAGTACAGTATGCCGATGTATTTTAGCAATGGCCTACATTTAACGTACAATTTGTATGACCCAGACCTCAATAAAATTCGACAACAAAAAATATTACATTACAGAGTGATGTATCTTATTAACAAAGTTATATATAGATATAATATTACCAACTTAACAAAACATAATATATACAGTATCTATACCATCCACAGAATTCCATACAAATCCTAGAACCCTGACTCATTTACAAAAGTGAGGCAAAAAATCTATGATTTTTTGACAGAACGGTTGGCGAAAGCGTGTGGTGTTTCCTACATTTTATGAAGTACTTCTCGCATTTTTATTAAAATATATCATTTTAACATTTATAAAAACGTAATCGGTCATTTTTTGAAGTTCTTGTCGACGTTTTAAGCGATTTACCACACTTCTTTTCGCCAACCGATCTGTCAAAAGTGTTGAAAAATGGTGCCTCACTTTATTACAATGAAAATACATACGAGTACTCCATCTAGGTATTACATATAAAAATCTATGATACCATCACATGTAATATGCCAAAGACGTATATTAAGCTTTTTCAGACATATTATTATAAGACGTGAGCCAGACAATCTGGAAAAAAAATATTTTGTCTGGTGGAATCGAAGGAAGAAGAAGCAGAGGCCGAATACCAACAAGATGGGCAGATCATGTGAGAGATGCTGCAGGGGGTACAGTACAATGTGTGAGGCGTTTAGGCAGCGGAGGACAGGGCACGGTGGAGGAGGTTGTCGCTTGGTTGGGGTCATGGTGGTCACGATCCTCAGCATTGAGGGACCGGCTTAGAAGAAGAAGACGAATACCATCACAGCATATTCCATTGGTGTGGTAGCCGGTAATGTATCTACTAATGGGAAACTTTCACAAAAAAAAAAATCAGCTCAAAAAATAGTAGGTACAGAAAGATTATGGTGTTTTTTATACCTATTTCTAAATGTGCATTTGTAAGGCTTTTATCACCATTTGAAAAAGCAATTTCCGCATAACTTCGCCGGAAAAAAGGTCCACTCGTGGAGGAGCACTGTGTGACGTCATCAGCCGCTACAAACAGTACTAAGAGTGAAATGTATGGGTAAAATTTTAGGTCCATTTATACAATACCTTAAGTCATGTCAGCTACAGGGGTAACACCGAAATATTTAATAAATAATTTACAAAAATTATATTTTCCAGTAAATTAACTCATCAAAATTCAAAAATCCATTATAATTATCACTTGTAATATAAGTAGTTAGAAAGTTTCTGAACACAGATATTTCAGGCACAATGCTGGTATTTTGAACCCGCTGTGTTTTGAGCCTAATCCTTTGATATCCTACTGTATATCTGGATAGGTGAATTTTTCCCGGCATTAGACTGTTAAGTTTTTGTGTGATCATGACTGATCATATGGAGACTTATCTGGTTATATAATGCTGTGAAGTGTGGATGCCAATTCTGGCGTCGCGTTAAATTAATCATTTATAGTTCGTCGGTAGCCTGGAGATAGAGTCTCGGCCTCGTGAACAAGGGGTCCGTGGTTCAATACCAGGTGCCGGCAAACTCCCATTTCACGACACAAGCTTTTAGTATAGCTTACTGTGAAAGGTGTATAAGGTTATATTTGGGTTTATAACTAAAAAAACCCAGATAAGTGTATCTTTTTTTTTATAGTAACTATAATAAAATAAAGTAACTTTAAAGTTTTTTTTTAAAGTAAATCTCCCTTACATATAGAAAACTAAGATACTAAGCTTTGAAAACAAGTGACTTAGAAGAATTTTGGATGTCAAATGGTATGAACATGTTACAATTACAGAGACCTGTAATCTCTGTAATACAGGAGAGACGATGGTCCTGGCTGGGACATGTTTTGAGAATGCCTAATGATAGTTGGCCAAAAAGAGCACTGTTCTTCCGTCCGCAGGGGTTCCGTCTCTTTCACAATACACCGTTCCTATGACAACGATATCAGAGCGCAAGGAATGTCGTGGAAAGAGGTGACGCAATTGGCACAGAGACGCTCTGAATGGAGGAGGCTGGTTTCTGCCCTGTGCTCCCGAGAGGAGCATTGAGGGCGATGATGTGATGTGATGATGATGATAGAAAACTATTGTTGAAAAGAGGCATAAACACAATAACACCAATTAAGAATGGGTGACGTAAACTTCATCATTGCTAAATTGTAGATGATAATTGTCTTATTTGTAAGGTTCTACGAATACCTAGATTTTACAGAACGTTGAAAAACTTACAGTAAAGAGTGGGAGACCTTTTACATATTTACCGGTGACTCCGATAAGATCAATCATTGTAGGTATAGGTATTAAATTTATGGTTATTACAATATCGGGGGTGAGTATTCGGGTCAAACCCCATGGAGTAACGAGGCCAGTTTGTGATAAAGTAAGTATGCCACGCGTTCCCAAAATCTACTTTTCGGGTTAATTACATAATCGATGCATTAATAAGTTCAATAGAAACATTATTATTACTTAAAGGTATAAGATATTATAGTGTTATTTTTTAAGTTCGTCAAGATAAATAATTATGCTCCGTTGTCTTGTCCAAATTCTAATTCAAATTCAAATATTTTTATTGAGATAAGAACAAAGAAAGCAAGGAATATTAACCATGCCATCACTCTATATTTATGAGTGTATATGTTATGCAAGGAAACATTTAGATGGCACACCACTTAATGAAAATTTTCATGACTATAATACGCGATTAAAACATAAAATCAGACCAGTAGAACCAGTGGCGTAGCTAGGGTCATCTGCGCCCGGGGACATGGCACAAAGTCTGCGCCCCTTTCTCGGTGCCCCCAAGAAAATTTTGAAATTTTACGGTTTATATGGTTCATTTTCGAAGCATCAATCTGGTATTTTAATGAAATAGAATACAGACTAATAATTCTCTTTACGATTGTAAACAATTTATTTGAATAAAAATAAACCTATTATTTAACTATTTATTAACAATATAAAAACAGCTTTCGCCTTTACAAACATGCAAAATAAAAGGAAACACAATAAATGTAAAATACTCAAACAAAACTTAGAAGTACCTACATAAAATGGTGCAAAAGAAAAATATTTAGAATTCACAACATGTGAATAGCCTGACATGTTGAGACTTTCAAACAAGTATAATTTTTTTTACTCTCGAACTTTTTTTTAGATGGCCATTTTCTAACGTGCCGTGGGTGATTTTTAATGAAAATAGATCTTCAGAAAAATTATTGTACCTTTTTTATTAATTTATTAACATATCGAGATAATTTAAAAAAATATATTTTAAGTACAAAATTTCCTAGTTTAAAAAATATTTTAGATCATCGATATCTATCGAAAAATTGATAAATTTTGCTTCAAATATACAACTCCAAAGTAGAAAATTTCTCATTTTCGCATCATTATTTCAGAATGAAAACAACAAATATCATCATTGATATTTTTTATTTACAGAGATATTTTATGTCACTGCCCTCAGAAGCAGTGCAGATGAATTGAAGATAATCCTTCTTTTTCTATAACTATTTAGTCGAACTTTGTACTTATGTGAAAAAATGCAAATTTTGAAAACAAATATCTGAAAAGGGACTGAATGTTTTCTTTTGAAAATTTTACAACATATTAATCGTATTCTTATTGATAAGTGGCAGAAATCATGTGAGTGATATCAGAGCGGTTTTTGGGATATAGTGTTTTTCCCGCGGACTGTTTTTGTAAAAAGAAATCTTTTTAGAAATGTAAGAAAGAAAAATTTTGTAAATAGAAAATTCTTAATATTTTTTGTTTGAAACCGTAGCGAAATAATTTTAAAAACATTATATTGAGAAATTTTGAGAAGTTGAGAATTGAGAAGTAATAATAATTTTGGTATATATTGATATTTTATTATATATTTTAATAAATACCAAAACTTCATCTCAAGGTCATTATATGTTTTATGAAAAAAGATGATTTTTATACGAAATTTTTAAATAGAAAAGAGTAAGTTTTCATTGTTTTTTTTTTCGCATAATAAATACTTTATATAGTACTCTCAGACAAAGAAATATGAAATGTCCAAAAGGAGCGCTCAATTTTTTGTGATTGAAATAGTGACACTCCTTCGACCGTTAAATCCATTATTTAAAGTTCTTTATCTGAATTTTTTAAATAAAATTTGAAAATAATATCTTCTAGTTACAGTTAATAAACCACAGAAAGTTATTTGTATGTAGTCCAAGTGGTTTTTAAAATATGGTGTTTTGAATTTGTTCATACCAAAATATAGTCTCATTATTACTCAATATAATGTTTTTTTAAATAATTTCGCTACTGTTTCAAGCAAAAAAAAAATTAAGGATTTTGTATTGATTTCTTTTTACAAAAACTGCCCGCGGAAAAAACATTGTATCCCAAAAACCGCTCCGATATCACTCATATAATTCTTGCCACTTATCAATAAAAATACGATTAATATTTTGTAAAATTTTCAAAAGAAAATATTCAGTCCATTTTCAGATAAGTATTTATTTACAAAATTTCCATTTTTTCACAAAAGTGCAAAGTTCGACTAGTTATAGAAAAAGAAGAATTATCTTAAATTCATCTGCACTGCTTCTGAGGGCAGTGACATAAAATATCTCTGTAAAAAAAAAATATCAATGATGATATTTGTTGTTTTCATTCTGAAATAATGATGCGATAATGAGAAATTTTCTACTTTGGAGTTGTATATTTGAAGCAAAATTTAGCAATTTTTCGATAGATATCGATGTTATATTTTTAAGACTAGAGAATTTTGTACTTAAAATATATTTTTTAAAATTATTATTATTACTATTGGATCACTTATATTGCGCTGTTTTTGTAATGAAATCACTTCAAGAGCGCATTTACAAGATTATTTGTCACTTTTATTTATTTTTATTAATTTTAAAATACAAATTATCTCGATATGTTTATAAATAAAAAAGATACAATAATTTTTCTGAAGATCTATTTTCATTAAAAATCACCCACGGCAAGTTAGAAAAATGGCGGAAAAAAATATATTCGAGAGCAAAAAAATAATGCTTGTTTGAAAGTCTCAACACATCAGGCAATTGACAGGAAAAGTATAAAAAAATCAAAAACATCGAGCAACAATTTTTACATTTTTTGGTTGCTTTTAAATGGATTGATACAAATACAAGTAAAATAAAATAAAATTACCGAAAAATTTGCTAGATTTAAAATATTATTTAAAACAACAACTTACTTGCTACATTTCTATGCAATGACAAATTTATATCATTTCAACTAATGGGAAGTATTATATTTTATTCTTTACACTCGCGTAAAATCCTATATTCGACTCAAAGATATCCAACCTGAATAATTGTTAAAACCAGATGTCTCTTTCAGTTATGAAGAAAAATATTTGAACCTGAACTGATCTTTGTTAAAAAAAAAAAACGCCATCAGCAATCCTGTATTGTGGATACTTCATTTTGTTTAATGCTCAATGGGGGCGACAAAATCGTGTTTGCCAACTGATTTGTAATAAAGATATTTGTGAAGCTCCAAAATTCAATCGTGCAAAAGTATTTGGGATACGTTAGTTTACATCAAAATAAAATTAAAAAAAAAATAGTTTTCATACTCATTTTGGCGCCCCCTAATGTGGCGCCCGGGGACATATGTCCCCCCCTGCCCCCCCCTAGCTACGCCACTGAGTAGAACACAGGCTCTCTAAGTTGGACCGTAGCTTTTTGTGTCTAAGTGTAAGACTATACAATAAGCTTCCGGATACAATTAAGTGCGATGATGTATTGATCTTCCGGAGAGGGGTGAAGTCGTATCTGGTTGATAAATCGTTTTACTCTATTGACGAAATGATAAATGAATAATATTTCCTCATCGAATTAATACATATTTTAAAATTTGACGTTGTGGGTCCGGACTCTTTACATCCGTGACTACATAAAATTATTTTATTTTATTTGATATTTTATATAATTTTAATTGTTTCTTTGATTGACTGTATTTGAAATTGTGATTAATTAAATAAATTTTATATATGACGAGTCCAAGTGCCTCCATAATAGGGGCCTAGGGACAATAAGAAACAATAAACACATTGGCTATTAAAAATTTCTATTTATTTATTTCTGTTTAACTAGGCCATTTTTGTTTCTTTACATAAATATTATACAGACAAAATTCCATAATATGGCTCATCGTCAGCCGTTGTATGAACTGCTAGACAATTCACACAGATCGAGCTAGTCCCAAACTAAGATATGAATCTTGAATTAAGGGTACTAACGCGACGACACTCGTATATACAATGCACTAAACACATATACATGTAAGACCCAGGACAATTTGAAAAAGGTCTTTCTTCATTTTGCCCTGGCCGGGATTCGAACTCGGCACCTCGTGACTCAAAGGCAAGAGCGTTGCCTCTGTGCCACACCGGGCCGGTAAAAAACTTAACAGTCTAATGCCGGAAAAAAATCACTCATCCAGATAATTATACAGGACATCAATGGATAAGGCTCAGAATGCGAGTTCAAAATACCAGCATTGTGCCTGAAATATCTGTGTTAATATGTAGCATAGTTAGTACACTGCTGGCTACCACCCTACTTTAAGATATGCTGTGATGATATAGATAGATATTTTCAAATAATAGGTATTTAATACACAATTAGAATATGTATGATGAATGAATATTTAAATTTGGAAGGCGTTCCGGTCGGCCTTGTGTTGCCATATTGTCGGATAACATTATTTAGGTCACCATAGACAAAAAACTAACGACGTAACATTGCCAGATAGAAAAAATAGTAATAATATGTAAGTATTAATATTATAATTATATTATTGTAAGGTTACAACAGTTAGATAACAATTTTTGTTGTATAACGTTTCATAGAGATCATGATATTATTATAGATCACGTCATTATCAAATTTATATAATGTATAGATCATTTTCTGAAGATCAAATCTAATGATTCATTATGACCTATGTCTTACATAAATATTTAAGTCTTACTAGGTAACTATACTTTACTACGGCGTGGCATAAGTGAGAAAAATACACGTAATAAATAAATAATAGGACAGTTCTCATCTTCGTCCCGAAAAAAAGGATAAGTTTTCCGAATGGGTCAATTAATTAATCATTCAAACACCCCATGATGCTTCTTCTTAGAATAGGGAACTTGCACTCGAGAGGAATATTTTGTGAAATGCATTAATTAGGTAGAAAAAAGGTTATATATCGATTATATTTTCATTAAAACTCAAAAATAATTATTTTTCATTTATTATTTTAATAAATAAAATCACACTTTTTCGCCCGCTGTTTGAACGCCATATTGCTGGCTATTGCATTTGTGACGTCACATGTCCTGAGTGATGTTTTGTTGTTTATCGTAATGTATGGGATTAACAATCGCTTGATATTTGAGTCCGGTTTTTTACATTTTCGAAGTAGGTAAATATATCTTGGATTGATACAAAATGTTTCCAAAAAGATCATACAAATATTGCGTAGTCCAAGGTGTACAAATATAACTTATACGACACCGAATAAATTATTTCTACGCATGCCGATATTGTTAGCTGCATACTGTACTGTAAGTTCAGCGACTTCTTTGCAACTTTCCATATCTATCGTCCAATGACAAAACAAACAAAATCATTCGCAGTATAAATATTGTTATTAGGTAATGAACACATCTATTAAGTAGTGGATGCTTATGGTGTCGACATTTGTTACTATATCCTTAAAATACTATCTGATTTACAATAAAAATCTTTTGGTTTTGACACAATGGCAGTCAGAAACTCATTCGGTGTGGATATATTTGTAGATGATCGATGACTCAATTCAGCACAAGTTATAAATTTAACTTCTGTGCTAACTTCAGCCAACTTTGATTTTTTCCAATAACATTGGACAGATTTTTTAGCAGGATCTTCACTCCGACCATGCACCCAGTACAGAAAAGTAATGGCGTATTTAGAACCTGTAATCACTAATCAGACCTAAGAATGATGGAAAAATGATAATAATTGCCATTGAATATATGTAATTATTACACAATGTTGTATTGCATTTACAAATTAGTAATAACATTATAAGACAAAGCTATAGCGTCTACCGGCGGGCTTATTATTATATGCATGATAAATATCCGATCGCCCCTTGAGAAAATCGTTTTCCGTCATTATAACTAAATTAAAAAATAGGAACTGATGTATGTTTATACGTAAAAATTTAATCATCTTGAAGTTTTTGGCAAAAAAAGCGTTCAAACCCAAACCACAACAGTAAATAACCTCGGCAAACTAATAGATATATACTACGAAATGTACTAAGCATTTGTAGACAGAGAGATCGAAGGGACGTATGACGTCATCAAAATGGCGCTTTCGGATGTGGTGTTTTCGCGGAAATTCAAAAATCAAAATTTCAAAATGCTATAAAACAGAAATTAGGCAACGTATCGAAAAAAAAATTACTGATATGTGTTACTGATTACTTTATTTATGATTCTAAAGAATAAAAAAAATATGTGCAAGTTCCCTATTATGTGCGTTGAGTTATCAGTTTCCAGTGATATAAAATTATTATATAGGTACATACCTTTGGAATGGATTGTTTCTTAAGCTTAAGGGTCGTTCACATTCAGTGATCACTCTGGATGATCCTCCAAGATGAAAAGGTGTGAACAGGCGTTTCATCAAAAGTGATCACTACTAGCGATGACGGAGGAAAGAGATTACCACTCGTCATAATTTTGATGAAAGGTCCTTTCACTGAAACGACCATAAGCAAGTTTTCTCTTATTATTTGTTTTATTCTCTATGAATTTGTATTGAATGTCAGAACCATGTACAAAATTATTATACAGTCGGGAGCTATATTAATTTATTTTAAGTGTTATTTTCTATTTTTGAGTTTGTTTAATTATTTTATGTACGAAAATAGTCAAACTACATACAACATGACTGAGAGTGTTGACATAGCAGAGTAAGCATAGGATGGACAAGTGTAAACTGACGTGTTCACTTTGGATGAACAGGTTTGACCCTGACACTCTGGATGATCATCCAAAGTGAAGCAATGTGAATGCTACTTTAGGAAGGCTGCGGATCTTAAGACAAGACTGCAGTGTTGGAGAGGGATATGAAACTAGATATTCGTTATTCTTCTCAATTTATTAAGACACTATACGGGTTAATGAGATTCCTGCATTTGTTTTACCTTGACGAGTGCCTCAATGTTCGGTTCCACTTTTGAAATGGTGCAGCGCAAATCAGATTCAAGGTCAATCAGGCGGCTTCGCGATTTCCTTCTGATCTCAAACATAATATTCTGAACTACCTACTATGGATTTTTTGTGGATGGAAACAAATGCACGAAATTTCCCAACTGGCAACTTCGCCATTCCCCACAAGAGGGGAATTCCCCACAAGTTAAGAGCCATTTTTTTAAGATCCATTACTTACTTTACTTTTCGTATGGCCCGGTGTTGATAAATCTTAACCCATGTGGGCTGCGTCGTGCCCTCTACAGTCTTGGCTCTAGTGCTGAGAGCCAGTTCACCGCCTCCGGTCCTGCTTTATGGATGTCCTGCAGATCCCCGCTGATTTTTTTGAGATGGCAGTCGTGCACTATGTGTCTCACCGTCTGCACATCTCCACATTGATTATAAAGAGTGAAAACCTTGCTACGATGATGAAGATCCATTGCTCTAAACCCTTTATGTCTTTGTCGAGAGGGAAGTATTGTATATACGTAATGACACCTATATAATTATTATAACATATATAACGTGAATGACTTTTTATAATCGATTACGTATACGTGTAATACTCGTACATATTGCACAATCGACATTGAATTAAACCGAATGACCCTAACTTTATAACATAATGTCAAGACTATGTATATTTTTAGTACCTACCTATATCTATCTAGTAACTAGTAATATAAATTCTCTCACTTCTTAATGTTAAGTATGTACGTTAACTAAATGTACTCATAAATTAGGAATAACTTCTGCTATTATTTTTTGTTTGTTTATTCTAGTACTGCTTACATACATAAACTTAGACGTGGCTAAAGAAGGACGAGAGTATGGAATAAATGCTGTGGAGATGCGTTCACTGAGAATAAGAATTGTTGGTAAAAAGTTGCGAAAAAGAGTGAAAAATGAGGATAACAGAAGAATGAGCGTATGTGAGAGGAATGTTGTGGATAGAATGCGCGTAAACAATAAGTTTAGATGGTTTGGACATGTTGAGAGAACGCACGATGAAAGGATGACGAAGAGGATGTATTCATCTGAAAGAGGAGCTGTGAGGAAGCGTCCAAGAACCACGTGGCTTGATCACGTGGATCAAATTCTCAAGGACGGCCGCGTGTTGAGTAAGAAATCGTTTTGTGATTAAAGTCTGTAACCAGGATTAACTTAAGAAATGTCTAGTTAAGTTGGTCTAAATTTGCAATTAATTTGTGAGTAGATACGATTGTATGACAAGTACAAAATGTATGTATTCAAGAACCAATGGCACTCCTCAAAAACCAGTTTCTTATTAAAATAATGACCACTGTAGTGATCTTGTAGCAAGGTCTTCAATTTGGAAGTCGTTATGTATAACTATATGTAATGTCATTACATACTTCTCTTTCACTCTTTTTCGTCTTCTCTGCCCTCTCCTTTATCCCATTTATTTGAAGTCTGGTCTCTTAGTCCTCATTCTCCAAGTTCTCCGGTCTCCTGTATCCTCTGAACGCAGCTCTGCCTCCCTCAAGTCCCTGGTTATCGTGGGTTACTTTTCTAGATAATCATCTAGGTTACGGAAGTGCCTTTGTTTATTTATTCAAATCCATTAATGAGATATTTTATGAGAAGGAGGGAGGACGTTTTCAATTCCACAAATAAATATTTGGAATTAAGTATTTAACTATTGAATGGAACAAAGACTTTTGGAATATTTCACTTTCTGTTGTGTAATTTTGTTATTATGTATAATATTATAAACACATAATAGCAAAACTACAAAAATGACAATTTCTCGAACATAAGACATTTCTACTAATCTTGTACAGTAATGGAGAACAGTTTCCGTTTTGCTGTTCCTTCCTTATTTCCAGTTATAGATATTATGCATATGTAGGTAATATTATAATGAACAGACTATATATTATATTATTACGTCCGTATATGAATAATGAATGACAATTTAATTACAAGGTAAGCAGATAATATGTGTAATATATTAGCTATAGTGCGTACACATTGAGTTGTCTGTATCAGGCAATGTCATCTGGTCACTATATAGCAGTGCTCCGCTACCTTTTCACATTTACGGCGCACCAAAATTCTTCCTAGAATTCCGCGGAACACAAAAAATCTATCTGAAATTCTAGAATTTTCTTTTTTTATTGTTGTTTACATACATACATACATACATACCATCACGCCGCTTCCCTCGCGGGGTAGGCAGAAAGGATCGAGCGCCACTTCCTTCTATCCTTGCATACATCTTTCGCTTCCGTCACTTTCATACAATTCCTCATGCATGCTCTCCTGTTCAATGTGCTCAACACGTGACCGTCCTGTAGGATTTGATTTAAATGATCTTGCCATTTAATCCTCGGACGTCCACGTCTCCGAGCACCATTCCTCTCAGCCAAATATATCTTTTTAGTCATTCTGTCCTCATTCATTCTTTCAACGTGTCCAAACCATCTTAACTTATTTACATTCATCCTTGTTATTACACCAACTTTCATTCCACATTCCTTTCGTATATCACTGTTACGCACACGATCTCTCAGACTTTTACCACACATCCTTCTCAACGATCTCATTTCCACTGCATTTATGCCACTTTCATCCTTCTTTAACCATGTCCACGTCTCGCTTGCATACATAAGTGTTGGCACTAAGATAGCAGAGTGCACCAACCTTTTAGCTGTGGTGGATATGTTTCTATTTGCAATTATTGGTCGGATTGCACCATTTACCTTATTGCCAGCAACTTTTCTCCTTTCAATATCGCTTTCACACTTCCCATCTCTCGTGAACAAACTACCTAAGTACACACATTCGTCAACTTGCTCTAACACTTCGTTGTTAATCATTATCTGGCATACTGTTCTCTCACTTCCTCTTTCAAACACCATAATTTTTGTCTTTTTTGCATTCATTCTCAATCCATTAATTGCACAATTTTCATACACACACGACATCATTCGCTGTAAATCACTTTCCCTTTCAGCCATCAATACCAAATCATCGGCAAACATTAACGCTCTTACATTCATCCCATTCATATCAACACCTACATTCATTTCTTTCAATGGACGAATACAATGATCAATGTATAGGTTAAAAAGCCATGGCGACATCACGCACCCTTGTTTTACTCCTTTTGTCAGTGTGAACCATTCCGACAGGTTATTGTTCACTCTAACACACGCAGAACTTCCTGTATATAGGGACGCAATGGCGTGAATTAGCCGACCACTCACCCCACACATTGATAGTACTTGCCACATTTTCTCACGATCTACTCTATCATAAGCCTTTTCTAGATCAACAAACGCGCAGAAAAGCTTCTGGTGTTTCTCCAGGAGCTTCTCTGTCACCATTCGCAGGGAGAAGATCTGGTCCACACATCCTCTACCACTCTGAAAGGCACCTTGCACATCCCATACATTCGTCTCAGTCACTTTTCGAACTCTTTCAATCAATATTCTTGCATACAGTTTCCCCACCGAGCTCAGCAGACTGATAGCCCGATAACTCCCGCATTCAAGTCTTGACCCCTTTCCTTTGTATAGAGGGCATATCACAGCTTTTCGCCAGTCTTCTGGCGTGCAACCTTCCCTCCAACACTGGTTAAAGAGTGCATGACACCATTCGAGAGTCCTCAGCCCACTCAGACTGATGAATTCCGTAGAGATCATATCATACCCAACCGCTTTGCCATTCTTCGCTTTCTTCAATGCATTCTTAACCTCATCCATAGTTATTTCTTCATCCCTTGTTTCATTCGCATTTTCCCTTTCACTACTCTGGCTTGGATATTCGCCTCCACTTTCAAACAGCTCCTCAAAATATTCTTTCCATCTATTCACAACGTCAACACCATTCATCAGCATACATTCCTCTTTATTTCGAATTGCATTCATACTATTCATCTCATTGTTGCTTCTTTTACGCTTAACTTCTTTCCAAAACATTTTCATATTTTCTTTCACACCTTCCGACAATTTCTTACACTCTTCCTCATCCAATAATTTCTTTTTTTCCTTTATCAGTACCTTAACTACTTTCTTACATCCCTTGTACATATCTCTAGCACTCTCCTTTTTTTCTTGATCTAGATAACGTGAAGCTAACACATCCATCCATGCATTCTTCTTCTTCCTAACTGCGTCTTTAACCTCATCATCCCACCATGCATCACCTTTTTTCCGTCCAATCACAGTTTCTCCACAGATATCTTTTGCACATTCCACTAGCACTTGTTTCATCACACTCCATCTCTCATCTACACTCAGTTCATTGCCTTCATTTGCATCAAATTTCATTCTCGTTTCTCTTTCATACTTTTCCCTGCACTCCTTGTCGTTCAACTTTTCGACTTTTATCCTCTTAGCTTTTTCAACTTTATGTGTTTTTGACCGCCAGCCAGAGAACAAGCATATTCTTGAAACCACAAGAAAATGATCTGTTTCCAGCTCCGCGCCCCTATACACACGCGTGTCAATAGTGGCTTTCCGAAGATTTGAGTCAACACATACATAATCGATTAAGGATCTCTCACTCCCTCTCTCCCAAGTAAACAAATGGATATCTTTGTGCCCAAAAAACGTATTGGACACAAAGAGATTCCATTCCATGCATACCTCAAGCAGTCTTCTTCCATTATCATTCACTCTTGCATCACCGTGATCACCTAACACGCTTTCATAGTCTCTTCTTCTCACTCCAACCCATCCATTAAAATCTCCAGCCAGTAAAATCCTTTCATTATCTTTCTTAGCTTCTGCTATCTTTTTCACACTATCCCAAAATTCATCCTTCTCCTCTTCTCTAGCATCGTTTCCAGGGCCATAGCCTGCAATTAGGAGAAGTCTAGTTAACCCTACTTTGAGACGAACCCAAATGAGTCTTGGGCTTACACACTCGTATCCATTCATACATTCTGCTATTCTCCTTGCAAGAATCACTCCTACACCTTGACACGCATGCTGTTCTTCAGGCACTCCAGACCAAATTTCTATCATACCATCGCGCTCACATAATCCATTACCTTTCTTTTTAGTTTCACTTAAACACACAATATCTAGATTTTTTCCATACATTACATCCATCAGTTCATTCATCTTTCCATCCATTCCTCCCCTTACGTTCCATACTCCCACTCTGCACTCTCTCCTTTTCTTTTAAATTTAATAACCGGGTTAGTTGGAAGACATCACATTTTAGCGATAAAGTCGCCCTCTGTACAATTGTATAACTGATATGACACTGTTTTATTTTGTAATATTGTAACCAATGTACCTACAGTGAGGAATAAAATAAATAAATAAATAATACCGCGGCACACCAAAATTCTTGCTAGCATTCCGCGGCACACCAAAATTCTTGCTAGCATTCCGCGGCACACCAAAATTCATTCATTTTTCTTTGTTGATGACTAATTCGGTACGGCCATAGAATGTAGGTACCTACCTACAAAGCACACAGCTTAGTTTTCAACAGCTGGCACCAGGAGGCGCTTGGGGACCATTGAAAAATTATACTATACTATACCCTCACGCCGTGTACCAAGTGGGGCAGGCAAAGAGTACGGAGCGCCAAACAGATCTATCTTTACACACTTCCTTCGCTTCCTCCACATTCATACAGTTTCTCATAAACGCACGTCGGTTCCTCTTACTCAACACGCGGCCGTCCTTGAGAATTTGAACCACGTGATCAAGCCACGTGGTTCTCGGACGCCCGCGTTTGCTCACACCTTTTCTTTCAGACAAGTACCTACTATATCCTCTTTGTCATTCTTACCTCGTTCATTAGTTCAACATGCCCAAACCACCTCGTAGTTTAATCACGAGCATTCTGTCCACAGCAGTGAAAAATTATTTAGTTAAAATAATTATTCACTGCAATGTTTTGAAAAATAATTTGTCACTGTGTATTTAATATATAAAGAAAAATTGTGAAATTCAAATACATTGTGTTTGACCGCGGCACAGCTGTGTTCGGCTCACGGCACACCAGTTGCGGATCACTGCTAAGTATATATAGTATTATTATTTCATATTGTATCTACATAACATATAATTATGTATTATCTATTAAATTTGGCATTGATGTTATGTAAACCAAATATGGACAAATAAGCATATAGTACTGCTGTGTACAGTGAAATGACAATAAATTGCATGCAACTTGTTGATGACGAAGGAAAAAGATTATTTATTTATTTATTTATTTATTTATTTATTTATTTAAACATACACGACAACAAGCCTTTTACATGTTAACAAAATACATATGTAGACACAACAATGACATAACAATTTATTAAATAATTTTTAGTGTCGAAGATCAAACAGTAATCAGGGAATACTATAATAACAATTGAAATAATAAACAAAAGAAATAGGATAAAATAAATATCATTATAAAATCAATAGATGCATTATAAATTTTAAAATTATTCAATAAATCAAAATGAAAGAAGTCAATAACCACATAACAATAATAATTTTATAATATGATAATAATAATAAAATAATAATAATAAATAAAAACAATAATAATAATTAAAGGAATTCAAACTACAATTACAAATTAAAACAAATTCGTGAATAATAATACAATAATCAATTTAAAATAAAAAATATACCTTTGTATATAATAATATTACAAAATAAATAAAATCAATATAAGATTACTACAAGACATAATTTTGATGAAAGGTCCTTTCACTGAAATGACCATAAACAAGTTTTATCCTATTATTTTCATAGATTTTTATTAATAATACCTAGATGGAGTACTCGTATGTATTTTCATTGTAATAAAATGAGGTACCATTTTTCGGTACTTTTGACAGAACGGTTGGCGAAAAGAAGTGTGGTAAATCGCTAAAAACGTCGACAAGAAATTCAAAAAATATCCAATTACGTTTATATAAATGTAAAAATGATATATTTTTAGAAAAATATATCATTATATTTTTATTTAAAATGTAGGAAACAACATACGCTTTCGCCAACCGGTCTGTCAAAAATTCATATATTTTCTGCCTAACTTTTGTAAACGAGTCAGGGTTTTAGGTTTTGTATGGAATTCTGTGATTATTTTTCTTATTCTCTATGAATTTGTATTGAAAGTCAGAATCATATCCCTACAAAATTTTCATGCGGTCGAGAACTCATTTTTTATTTATTTAATTATCTTTTTTACGAAAATACGGCGAACTACAAACTACAACATGACCGTCAGTGTTAACATGGCACTGAAAGCATAGGATGAACAAGTGTGAACAGACGTGTTCACTTTCGATGAACAGCTTTGACTCTGACACTCTGGATGATCATCCAAAGTGAAGCAATGTGAATGCTACTTAAGAATGATGATTAGAAAGAAAACGCTGCGTATGATGTACAAGAAACTGCTGTAGAAGAAGTATGTAAAGGTAGAACGGTATGGACATCCGTTCTTTCTGTGTACCCTACTTGGGATGCGATTCGAGAATATAGTAAAGCACAGATTACATTCTGTCCTAAGTTCTTTATAGTTATGAACACAGACTCTCTAAGTTGGATCGTAGCTTTTTGTGTCTAAGTGTAAGACTATACAATAAGCTTCCAGATATAATCAGGAAGTAAGATGATGTAGTGATCTTCCGGAGAAGGGTGAAATCGTATCTGGTTGATACCTAAATCATTTTACTCAATTGACGAAATGATAAATGAATAGAATTTCCTTATTGTTTTTTTGTGATTTGATTGTTCATTTCTATAATTTGAATTATTTACATATTTGATTGAATATTTGACGTTGTGGATCCGGACTCTTTACATCCGTGACTACAAAAATGATGTACCTAATTTGATATTTTGTTTAAATTTGATTGTTTCTTTGATTGATTGTATTTGAAATTGTGATAAATTTTATAAAATGTATGTATGACGGGTCCATGTGCCTGCATAATAGGGGCCTAGGGACAATTAGAAACAATAAACAATATGCCGGATTTAGGCGAATATTTTGTTTCTCGTATAATCTATCTTTCACTGTACCATTGACCATGTAAAAATATCTTCAATGCTCAATACTTACAGTATTACATAAGAACATGAATTTGATTATTTCAATACCAACTTATCAAATAAAAAATATGTTTTTTTTTCATTCATTGATTCATACCATCACGGCATTTCCCATAAAATTCAAATTCGTTTATTTCCTCAAATAAGCATAATGTAAAATCAAATAGAGTTCAAATATCCACAATATTCCAATAAAACTAATACCGCTTTACCACCTCACTAGGGTAAAGCCTGTGTCAAGGCTGACAGTACGATAAGTAACATTTGTGCAAAAAACAAATTTAGAAATCATTAATAGGTTCTAATACAAAGAATATACCATACTTGAGCGAAAGTAAGCAAGAGGTCATTTTAATGTTATGGAGTAAATTATTATTTTTATTATGTCATAAAAAATTTGAAGGGAAAAATTGACGGTAGTTACGGTGTAGGAAGGCGGCAGATGTCCTGGCTGAGAAATATCCGAGAGTGGACCGGAGTTCGGAGGGTGGAGGAGCTGTTCTGGCTGGCACAGGACAGAGAGGCCTACATCAGGGTGATAGCCGACGTCGGGGGGACCTGACATGGCACTTTGAGAAGAAGATTATATGTCATAATTATGCAGTTACTCAGGATTTTCTCCAGGTACTCCAGGTGTAGTGTCATCCATTTCTGTATCAGTTCGTTAAGTTTCACCCGTTTCTGTGTCAGTTCGTTAAGTTTCACCCGTTTCTGTGTCAGTTAGTTACATTTCACCCGTTTCTGTGTCAGTTCGATAAGTTTCACCCATTTCTAAGTAAATTCTGTAAGTTTCACCAGTTTCTGTGTCAGTTTGTTAAGTTTCACCCGTTTCTTTGTCAGTTCGTTAAATCTCGTCTATTTATTAAAATTGACGTACCTACTATTCTTCAAGTAGTATTCAGAATTGCAGCCTTCTGTAGAGTGATGTAATAATATGTTGCTTGTGGTATTGTAGTGTTAATATATTTTAAACTATTAAGAAGATGATGTAGTATGATTCCTGCCTGTACTTGATACAACTATTGGTAACACTATTGTAACGTGTTTCATTTTTCAAATTCATTTTATTTCTTCCTCCAATTCCGTATCTGTTTTTTTTCTGTAATATATTAGAACGAAGAAGAAGCAGGGACCGAATACCATCAAGATGGTCGGATTATGTGAGAGATGCTGCAGGGGGTAGGTATAGTGTATGTGGCGTTTAGGCAGGCGGAGGGCAGGGCGCGGTGGAGGAATTTGTCGCTTGGAGTCATGGTGGTCACGATCCTCAGCATTGAGGAACCGTCTTGGAAGAAGAAGAATATTATTATTATTAATTTTTGTGACATAATTATAAAATAAATTTGCACTGGACTCTCAGTTAAGTGAATCCATGACTTCAACAATCCTCAACTTATCCTTTTCACGAGGCATGCTTTGTCTAATTAAGCTCTCATAGCCAAAGTAGATTATTTTCTGTGCGTTGCTGGGTTTGAATATATTATAATTAGGGTTAAGACATCGCATTTTAGCGATAAACTCGCCCTCTGTACATTGAATTGTATAAATGATATTTTCTATGTTTATTTGTATTATTGTAAACAATGTACAGTGAAGAATAAAATTAATAAATAATACATTTTGTTTGGACATGTGGAGCGAATGCACGTTGAAAGAATGACGAAGAGGATTGTATTTATCTGAAAGAGGGGGTGTGAAGAATCGCGGACGGCCAAGAACCACGTGACTTGATCACGTGCTTCAAATCCGAAAGGACGACCGCGTGTTGAGTAAGAGAAATTGGCGTGCATGTATGAGAAATTGAATGAATGTGCAGGACGCGAAAGAAGTTTGTAAGGAAAGTTTGTAGTCTATATGTGATAATTGTGCTTGATTGATATTTTTTTTGGGTTTTTGTTGGTTCATTTTTGTTAAGCTTTGTTTATTTGTTGTTATTCATTGTGTTTGATTTGGTTGTGATTGCATTTTATCCTCCTGAGAGGGGCATCGAAGACGTAAATGTAGCATAAAAGATTCCCACGAGGCGGTATTAGCCGGCCATCTTTTCAGGCTGCCCAACAGGGGCCGCCCGTGAGGACAAAAGTTTTGCTTAGAAGAGCGGATAAATAGAAGTACCCCGACTTCTGAGATATCCGGGTATGGGAGGGAGTCTTCAATGTTGTAGTCTATATGTCGTTCCGTCCTCTCTGCCTACCCCTCCTGGGACTCGGCGTGAGGGTATATGTAGATAGATAGATACTAGATATATATTATATTTTTAAGGTGTGTCTGTATGAAATAAGTACTTAATGATAATATTTACATAATAGAGAACAATAACATATTATTATTTAAAAGTACTAATAGTGTTATAGTACCTGAGGTAACGGTTTTCCACTAAGTATTATCTAGTAGAAGTCTATTTCATATTGTATTGCCTATACAGTATTATGATAATGCTGTAAGCGATGGCCCACACTGAAATAACCTAACTAATAATGGAATATGGAGATGTGTTCCCCGTGTTCTTTTGTAAGTTTGTTCTTTATAATAATAATTTATTATATTATAATTTAACCCTTAACCACTGACGTGTCATTTTGTTACACTGCCACTGACGTACGTACGGTATACGTACACATATATAAGACCTCCTGATGCATCAATACAGTGGAACTCTGATCATTATTACATTACATTTATTTACATATATTAGACATTAAATAGGGAATAAAAAAAACCAATTCTAATATTTATAAAAAAATATTAAATTAATTAATAACCTTGGAGGTGATGAAATTAACATAGACATTTTTTTTAAATTAACACAATTTTTTTTTGAAAATAAGAACTTGTTTTTGTGGTTATATTGATAACAAAGGATTGTTTTAATTAGAAAAAAATCACAACAGTTAAAAATCACAATATAAGATACTTTTTAACAACAGTTTTTACAGGTCGGTTTAGAACACTGCAAACAGACCGGTTTACGGTAAACTTGACAGCCATACTGGGTTTGTCTGCAACATATGACAATGGAATGTTGTCTTCAGAAGAGGCAGAATCTGAATCACAAGCAGGAGCCTCTTCATCATCATCCTCAGAAAACACAATGCGATCCGACTGAATGTAGTTAATTTCATCTGCCGATGATTCTTCGTCAGATTCACGGAGCCAAGATATTCGATCCTCTCTTCTTTATTGGCACTTTTCACCCAAACTCGTATTTTTATTAGAAGTAGACAGTTCAAAAGAAGAATTAGGCCGCTTGCTATTCATTTTTTCGGCGGAAAATCAGTAATCACTATCTTTAAAAAAGTCACACTTACACTGACGCTACGTACCACATACGTAGGGTCATCAAAATCACCTATTTAGGGACGTGCCACGTGCCCACTCTCTAGCACCCCACAAGAGTCTCTGGCTTATAGGAAACTACCAAAAAGGACGTGCAAAAATTCCCGCGCAAAATAAAGTTTTAAACGAAAAACCGTTTGCATGACGTACCACATACGTACGTCAGTGGTTAAGGGTTAATGACAGATAAATGAACACCCAAAATATGATTTTTTCTAGAGCAATGGGGTAGTAATTTACATTACTATTTTATTTTATCTACATTCGCACTGCAATTTCTTACAAATGCATGCCATTTTTTTTTACTCAACACACGACAACTTCCGTTGAGAATTTGTTCATGTCACGAAGTTTGAACACTTCCACACGTTCATACAACCCTTCTTTAAATAGGTATACGTTCTTCGTGACCCTTTTCATCTTCCAGTCAATTCACATGTCCACACAGTATCAGTAGGGCCGATTCTGAATCATAAAATAGTTAGTTGCATTAACTAAGTGTGAAGAGATAGTTGAGTCATTATATTTAGTTCGAATTCGTATTCACAATTTTCCATACTAAAACTAATTTAGTTAGCTAGTTCATTTTGACACCTTAGTACAACTATAAATTTCGAGAATCTATGGAATTGGTATTCTGAATGAAATTTTAGTTGACAGCTGTCATTTATTATTATTAAAATTTGGTTGAATTTTATTCGTGACTTCGAATGTGCGAATATTTTTAGTTGCTGTCATTTTGCCGCATAAAATTGCTTTACTTGGAATTTTATAGCTGGTTTCTCAGTTTTATAGTAAAAAAATGGAATTTATGTGCCTTATCATTGAAGACGAACGCGAAAGGAGGTTAGTTTGATTACTTGTCAATTATTGCAAGCCAAATGTGACCACTAAAAAAACAGTTTTCTCCCTTTTTCTAGACAACCAGTACGAATTTTGAACAGGAGCATCAGGGATTGTAGCGATCCCATGCAATTGCCTGATGCTTACTTTGTAAAATTGTTTAGGCTAAGTAAGGGCTCGGTGAATCTGTTGCTGACGCGTTTGAGACCATCTTTAACGCCCCGTAAGAGACATGGAGTTCAGCCACTTATTAAGGTAAGCATGACTTCATATAAATTGATTTTAAATAGAGAAAGAATAATCTAAAGGTTGTTCTAATAAAGGTATTTTGAGTATCCAAAAAATAACGTTGTTTGCCTTTGCCAAGTATACATTCCATTTGCCAAACTTAGTTGTCGAAAGCCATTGCACATAATTGTCTTTAATTTATTTTACACCAGATTGTTTCCAGGGACCAATGATCAACTTCGGCTTGATGGTTAATAACATGTAATGTGAATATTAAGCGTAAGATACCACGCTTATTTAAATAATAAATTGAATTTCAGATACTGGCTTCTCTACATTTCTTTGGGCATGGTGGTTACCAGACAACCGTAGGACATGGGTATACACTAGGTCTGAGCCAGCCCGCAGTTAGTAGGTAAATAACTTTTCCTTTATTTTATGGGATATAGAACTTAAAAAAATTTCTGTGTAGATCCAATACTAAGGAAACAAATACAAATAAGTGATGAATCAGATGCAGAATAACTTAAGAAAAAAGTGTGTGGTGAAGGTGACAGTGTATACATACATACCATCACGCCGCTTCCCTCGCGGGGTAGGCAGAAAGGATCAAGCGCCACTTCCTTCTATCCTTGCACACATCTTTCGCTTCCGTCACTGTCATACAATTCCTCATGCATGCTCTCTTGTTCAACGTGCTCAACACGTGACCGTCCTGTAGGATTTGATTTAAATGATCTTGCCATTTAATCCTCGGACGTCCACGTCTCCGAGCACCATTCCTCTCAGCCAAATATATCTTCTTCGTCATTCTGTCCTCATTCATTCTTTCCACGTGCACAAAACATCTTAACTTATTTACATTCATCCTTGTTATTACACCAACTTTCATTCCACATTCCTTTCGTATATCACTGTTACGTACACAATCTCTCAGACTTTTACCACACATCCTCCTCAGTGATCTCATTTCAACTGCATTTATGCCACTTTCATCCTTCTTTAACCATGTCCACATCTCACTTGCATACATAAATAAGGTGACAGTGTGACCTTGTAAAATCATAATACACTCACAAGAATAACTTGTCGAGTGTTCTTCGAGTCATAAAGGGATCATTTAATTGTCCATTTATAGTTGCAAGCCCATAAACATTGACTTTTTTATTGCTTGTGTATTAAAATACTGATTAACAATTGTTGCTTATATTCAGGTTCTTGCAACAAGTGACAGAGGGGATTATCCAGAATTTCATGCATGAGGCAATTAAATTTCCGCAAACCCCTCAAGATAAAGCTAGAGTAATAGACGGGTAATATATAAATATTTATAATTAATATTTTTAAAAATGATACCATATCTACTGGAACCATAACAGCCTTCGGCCAATAAGATCCCAGAGAATAATAAAACAAAATGTTAAAATAACAAATTTAATTTCACCTCAGATTCATGGCGATGTATGGGATGCCTGGTGTTTTGGGAGCCGTAGATGGAACTCATATTGCCATTGTGTCTCCACCAAAGAACCATCCAACACATCCAGGAATCCGTTTTTTTAATAGGAAAGGATACTATAGCATTAACTGCCAAATGGTACTATTTATTTTTGAAATTATTTTATTTGGAAATATAATAACTACAAAGAACAAATATTTATAACATAAGGAATGACTATTTTATAACACCAAGTTATGATATTTCACATATATACCAGTACTAAGGTAACGTTTGTGTGTTTGTAGGTTTGCGACTCAAATATGAAAATAATTAATGTCAATGCAAATCATCCGGGATCTACTCATGATGCCGCAATATTTCAGCTATCACAGCTCAATAGTACATTAAGATTAAGCTACTTAAGAGGATGCGAAGAATGGTTGTTGGGTATGTAACTTTTTTACTAATTTGTTAAATCTGCAACGATGCCAGTCCTGACAGATGAATTTTGTTTTTGTGATGGATGGTAATAATATTTAAAATAAATAAATTTGGTATGAAAGAATAACAATTAATATTTTCTGTGGATGGCCAAGCAGCATAACATCACACCAGATATTTGAAGTAATGTTACTCCAGAACAATGCAGTTAAGGGGAGTATTTTAGGTCTACCATTATACATAAATATCAATTATTGTACATGGTGACTATAATATTTCAATTTAATTTCAGGTGACTCTGGCTACACTCAACTTCCATGGGTTATAACACCCGTGGATCACCCCGAGAGTGAAGCAGAGCAGCGGTATAACCGTGCCCACATCCAAACGAGAGCTGTGATAGAAAAATGTTTCGGTGTCATGAAGAATAGATTCCGATGTACCCTGAAGCATAGAGTTTTGCATTACAGTCCAAAAATGTCAGCACAAATAATATACACCGTTGCAATCTTGCATAATATTGCCCTAAGTCAAAATGATCCGATGCCAGAAGAACCAAGTATGTCATTTTTATTATTTTATTTTACAATCTTACAGAAACAAACAGTTATAACCTGACATGTTAACAATTAATACAATAATATATATCTTCCATGTTGATACAATAATAATTTATTATTCTTTCTACATTTATGTTTATTTTGATCATTACAGTGGAAGATACACTTGAAGAAACAGTGACTAATAGAAGTAATGATGAGGATAATTTTTTTTACGCTGCCAGAAATGTAAGAGATAGGATTATAACCAGATACTTTTCCTAATATTACCAGCATCATGTCCTGGATTGGCCATAACATCAGGCATCCAGGCCAGGGCTCAAAGAGATAACACAATCTAGCATTACGTTTTCTTGTCGTTATCGTTCGAATATAGACGATGTTGCGAGAAGTGTCAATTTTTGTCTTCAGTGAATTTGAATCTTCAGTGGTCTCAATAGAAGCCTGTACCAAGATTGGGAACTGAAAAAAAAAGTACAAGCCTAAATAAGCTTATTTCATATAAAATTTAAAAAAACAACACTATTTGATGGTCACGATCCTCAGGATTGAGGGACCGACAGAGATGATGATTATGAAACAGTGATTAATCTTTTGATTTTGTAAATAAAATTGTTTTTCAGTGTGAATACAAATACCCTTCAATAATTTTCTAGTAGGTAGTTTGTAAAAAAACAAGTATGTCATAATATTGTTATGGCCTACCTTCATACCTTCTATTTATTTTTTATTGTGTACTTTGACTATCATACCTATTATTATTATTTGTTTTATATTATTAGGTACTTGCTAGATTATACTATTTTGCTATGTACTCATTGCTAATGCGTTTGTAGAGGTAATTTTGTATTTTCACTATTTGTTGTTTTTATTGTATTTTTTTCACATAAAAGGCTTATAAATAAATAGTATTTGTTTTTACCCCTGCCTCTTGGAGATTGAGGCCAAATACGGCTTCTCTCCCTTCTATGTCTAAAATTTTCTCCTCCAGAGGCGTCAAAGTTTCTGGGGTCCCCTCCCCGCCACCAGTAGTCTCTAAAGACTGGCGCAGCCTCCTGGCCTTTGCCTTGGCCTTACGGGCAGCTATTTTATAAACCAGCAATTATTATAAAATATATAAAGGTACCTGTTTGAAAACTTTAAAATAGAAAGCAGGTTCAAAATACTAACTTCCTTCCACTCTGAAATTGATTTTACCGGGCCACGTGTGTTTACAAGCTCCACTACATTCTCCCACATTTGTGTGATTACTGTTTCCTGTAAAGTACATCAGAATAATGCAACAAATATTTTATGAAATTGCATATTAAAAAACAATAAGAGATGGCTTGACGATGCTGTCCAAATCACGAGTAAAAACTGGGTTACAGTGGCACAAAACAGATGATGATCTTGAATGACTTGTTTCTTTGGCGTCGTTTTATGATGCTTCCACAATCTCAAGGGCGTTTTTTGTTTTGCTTCTTAATCCGGCGATCTTACTCTGAAACATCTCTTTCACTTGGTGCGTTGATGTTTTAACTTAAATAACTTTCCATTCACCATTTCTTTCTTCAGAAATATTTGGTGGATGAGTAATGCCATTTGCGGCTTTAGGGCCCTGGCAGCTCTAGGCATTTTAAATAAATCACAGAACAAACGAGACGTAACGAAGTGACAACTAAATACGACATGTCAAAAATTTAGCGGCAAAACTGACATTTCATGCTTTACAACTATTAAATTGTTGCCAGAAATCTAAATTAGGACATGAAAATACTCAAAATATTTTTTTATTGCGGCATCACCGACTAGTATTATTCGTGTCCTTGCCAGTTATCGAGTTTATAGTTGTTTATAGTTCGTAACTAATACAGAATACGAATTTGTACTATAATGACTAATATTAGTTAACGATTATTAGTTAATTTAGTTAGTTCATCAAGATTCAGAATTGGCCCTAGTACCTACTATTTTTCTTAAATATTTTCATCTTGTTTTTTTTTGTAAAAGATATATCTGGGTTTTGTTATAAACCCAAATACAACTTTACACACCTCTCACAGTAAACTAAAAGCTTGTGTCGTGAAAGAGGAGTTTGCTGGCATCTGGGATCGAACCCTTGTTCACGAGGCCCAGACTCTAGCTCCAGGCTACCGACGAAGTCGTTTTACGTTTTATTTGATTTTATTTTATATTCTTTTATTTATATATCATTTATTAATGAAGTATATTCTATTCATATTCTTTTATTTAAATATTATTTATTTTGTTTTACTTGATTTTATTTTATCTATTTTGCATTTTATTAATTAATTGTGTCGGTGCACACGTAGTAGAATTCCATAATTATGTAATTGAAACAAGTGTTTCCTTCTACTATACATTATTGATTACGAGAGAGACGTCTTTCCACTTAAATTTGAGAGAATGAATTATGTTTTACCTAATGTATAATTATAAATAAATGATTATAAATAAAAGATATCGCGCTTCTGCGATAAACTCGCCCATTGCACAAATTTATTTGTCTGGTTCTGCAATGTTTGTGTTTTAATAATGTTTGTCTTTTTGTGCAATAAAGATTTTTATTATTATTATTATTACTGTTGCAAATTGTATACTTACCCATAGTACTTTTTTTTATTAGATATTGATTTGTATTTTTGTACTAGTGTGATGATTGAGTGAGCGAGCGAGACTGTGTATACCTATGTAGGCATGTTAAGATGACCGGAATGTTAGGTACCTATGTTTTTTAAATTAATTGTGGCGCATGGTGTTGGATGATAGCTGATCCCTGAAAGACTAACCTTTTTTCTAACTTTATAACATATGTAGTTATTGTTTGTTTTGTGCTTTTAACATTTATAAAATAAAAAAA
Source organism: Athripsodes cinereus (assembly GCA_947579605.1). Classification (NCBI taxonomy): domain Eukaryota; kingdom Metazoa; phylum Arthropoda; class Insecta; order Trichoptera; family Leptoceridae; genus Athripsodes; species Athripsodes cinereus. Next base: position 15,078,406 of record OX388328.1, read on the forward strand.
AAATGATTGAAAAAATTCTTTTTATTTCCTTCATAATTTTCGGATAAGAACAAAGTAGATCGAGCAACTCCAGGTATTACAGATAATAAACAATAATAGTAATTCAAATTATCTAATCGTCATAAATTATTTTATTGCAACATTATTTAAATCATACTTTTCTCCTGTCATTGTATACCTATTATAATGAATTTATGTATATGTAGTTTATTTTAATGTATTGTTCCGTTTTGTGATGCGTCATCGTGGTGTTATACATTCAATTGCTACTACAACTATACTATACCATCAATGCATATCCCACAAGTGGGGTACCCATAGCAGACCAGCTGCGTGTTATAAACGTGCAACACGCTGACCTTTCAATAAAAAATTAAAACATTCATCATGTCAGCACGGTACATTTTTTTGGAATTTTTGTGCACCAAAATCGATGGCCTTCTTCAAGCATTAGCAATGTATTATTGTCTTACAACCAACAACGTCAGTATAAAACTGGATGCAAAATTTGATCGGCCGCATGACTGATTTTTTCTTTGAATTACCGATCTTTGCATCAAGTTATTAACAAGAATCATAATATTTTAATTTGGGACTAGCTTGATCTGCGTGAATTGTCATAAAATGTGTTATGTTTTATTTATACCTACCTGCCTTTTACAGGACACTTAAAAACTTACAGCAATGAGTGGGGGATCCTATTCTATTCCGGTGGTATCATGAGGTCCTATATTTAAATGAAAAATTATCAATATTAACTAATATTGTATAACATCATTGATAATATGACAAGACAAGGTCGCCATCTTGTTTGAATATAAGAAAAAATAAGATGGATGTACATACTTTTATAATCTTACAATGTTCTATTATTCTTTATTCAAAATATTCAAATTCAAATTATGTATATTACCGTAAAGAAAAACGTTCTAATGTTCAGTGTCTCTTTCACACGTACATTATGTTTAATGTATGAAATATTTTTTCTCGCTTTCTCTCGCATAAGATAAATGTTGTGTATGTGTGTCGAAGTGAAACTACACTAAGTCTACTACTACTCATCACGGCATATCCCTCAAGTGGGGTAGCCAGCAGACCAGCTGCATACAATAAACATGCAAACTGTCTTCTCCGTGCCAATATAAAACCAAGACATTCAGGTTGGGTGGCAAACCTCATCGCTGAATTTAAGATGTAAAATGTCTTAATTTTTTCGAACACCTGCCTTTTACAGGACACTGGAAAACTTAGAGAAGAGTGGGAGACCAATTCTTTACCGAGTGCTCCACGGGATAACACTCCAAAAAATACGAAATCACCGTAAGGGTAAGGTCTTGTACTCCGAGTCTAAGATTAACAAATTAAATGCCTTGGAGATTCTTGAAATCCATAAAAATAAGAACAATTTGGTGAATATCCAAATACCATAATGCATCTCCTTTGTTGATATACCCATCTCCTTCCCTCTTATCAAACACCCTCAACTCCGCCCTTTCTCCCCCACCTTCAAACTCCCCCCACCCCTAGTATAAGTTAGTAATAGAAAACCGACTCACTACATATGAACTTAAACTAATTAGTCCTCCTGATGATGCCAAGTAGAAGCCTTGGCGAAAACGTTTGAGGTGAATAAATTTAATTTGAAAATTATACAGTGTTTTAAAATCATTTTAATTATAATGAATTTCCAAAGTGTTAACACAAATACATTTGATTTATTAAAAAAATATATAAATACTACAAAACAATAACTGCCATAATTATTATGTTGGTATGACAATTTGGTCAAAAATAAACATAGTGTAGTTTATCTCCGACATGTATGTATGAGTGTGTGTGCTATATGTAGTATAATATACATATTTATACACTAATTTATTTGTTAGTATTGTTTAAACACGACATGACCTCTTTCTTACACAAGATAAAAATGTTATCAACCTACATAATCGAACTGAATCAATATTTGTGTAATGTATTATTTTTTAACGTCTGATGTATTTTAGACTTCAATATCTGTTTCATTGTTGCATCTGGTAGGCAGTAGATGTATAAATAAATATTTTTTGTATACCACTCTGGATTGTGTTTTCTTTTAATGTACAATTCGTTAGGACCATGATGGTCTCTATGGTATCATGGGTGATATTTATCTCTGAACTCTCTCACGAAATTAACATAAATAATTTCTTTTTTTTTTACCACCTGGATGTCCACAATTGCCAGGGACATGAAGGAGGCAAAGTTGCGCTCGGAGGACTCAGCGGACTGGAAAACTTGGAAGGTGAGGACTAGGAGTGCTGACCCCAAGTAAATGGGTCCGGGTTAGTTGGAAGACATCGCATTTTAGCGATAAACTCGCCCTCTGTACATTGAATTGTATAAATGATATTGTCTATGTTAATTTGTATTATTGTAAACAGTGTACAGTGAAGAATAAAATAAATAAATAAATAAATGGGATAAAAGCGAAAACGAAGAAGAAGAAGAATATTATTTCTTTTTTAAATATAGAACACAATTGAAGAGCGGAAAAATATAATGGGCCAAGACACAATTTTTAATTTTTTCGTTTTTTTATCTTAAAACGTTCTATGAATCACTGCCAATACAAAAATTTAACGGGCCAAGTGACATCTGATCTAGAAGTAATTTAAAAAAAAAATCGAAAGATGGCACTCGTGCAAGTATCACTAGTACCTACTTGCAGATATAAAAACTCATTTTACTCGAAATATTTTTTTTGTCACTTGGCCCATTATATTTTTCCGCTCTTCAATTGTTGTATTGACAAATAAATCTCTACAAAATTTAAGTAACATGGTCTTAAATTTAACTGTTAGTGTTTATATAGGGCCAGTAAAATGCTAGTTGGAAAACGTCTCATTCTAGCGATAAACTCGTCCTCTATGCAATGAATAATTGTATACTGATATATTTTATGATACTTTGTATTGTTTTGAAATAATGTAACCAATATACAGTGAAGAATAAAATAAACAAATAAAATATATCAAAGAATGTAAACAATGTTACTTATTTGTTTTTTTTTTCAGTTATTACATGGAAATATTGAGCGATATAATGCTATCAACTTAATGGCTATAATTATGTGGTCGCATAAACTGAATAAGTTGTCACTCAGTTTAGTCGTCCAGTCTCTGTGTGTTCTGTATTAATTGCAACCTATAATTATAATTTATTTATTTTATTCTTCTTGCACATCATCATTCATATAACAAATAAAATAGGGCAATATACACAGGAAAAAATGTGATGATGTGCAGTGGCGAGATTATCACTATATAGTGATTTCTTCCATCTAACCACGAATCTAATCGTGTCACAAATTTTAATTCTATCCTTATGTAATTTAACTTCAATTGTATTATCAGCTGTTTTATTTTTAATATATTTGAAATTGTGATTAATGTTAAATTATAATATGTATGTATGACGAGTCCAAATACCTATAATAGGGGCCTAGGGACAATTAGAAACAATAAAAACAATAATTTAATAAAAAAAAAAAAATTATTTGTTAATGTTGAACTATATTGAGTCAGCTCGGTATTTTCCCATGTGGCATAAATTTGGGTGATGACGTCATATCCCAATTTCTACGCTAGTAGGTACATCGCCCGTACATGCATTCATTGTAACTGTGTAGAAGATGGTAACCAAAAAAATAATATATACATATTTGATGATATTGCGTTGAGAAGCAGACTTGTAAGTTTGTACTGTGAAATCCTCGGTGAAGCCACACACTTTTTTCCGATTTTTAGTAGCTTGTAAAAGGTAGGGAATGTGTACATCTACCCCTGAAGATATCCACCTTGTTGGGGGTGAAATACTATACTATACTATACTCACGCCGTGTCCCAAGTGGGGTAGGCAGAGAGAACGGAACGCCAAATAGAGCTATCTTTACACACTTCCTTCGCTTCCTCCACATTCATACAGTTCCTCATACACGCACGTCGGTTCCTCTTACTCAACACGCGGCCGTCCTTGAGAATTTGATCCACGTGATCAAGCCACGTGGTTCTCGGACGCCCGCGTTTCCTCACACCCTTTCTTTCAGATAAGTATATCTTCTTTGTCATTCTTACCTCGTTCATTCGTTCAACATGCCCAAACCACCGTAGTTTATTCACGCGCATTCTGTCCACAACAGTCTTCTTGGGGGTGAAATATCAGGATATAAATTGCCCTGGAGAGCACGGCCACTCAGCCTGGAAGAAAACTTTCCTACTTATAATATATAAAAAAGGCAATTCCTTAAAAGAAAAGGCCAACAACGAGCTTACTGGATTAGCAACAACATCAGGCACCCAGGACTGTTTATCATCATCGCGAAGGGTAGAACCGAAGGCAGAAATGGTAGAGGCCGACCAAGAGATGCTTATATGGACCAAATGAAGAAAGACATGAACTGTGGCACATACGAAGAACTGAAGATACAAGCTGAAAATAGGGAGGAATAGAGAACCAAACTCGTTGCAGACCAATCCAGTGGATTGAAGTTGTAGCGTTTTCCAAATCAGAAATTGAGTCTGAATTATTACTATCCCTATCATTCACCATTTCTTCATCTAATTTTCTCAACTCGTTTTCGACGTGTTCCGACCTACGCATTAAAAATGTAATTTTTTTTTGTATTTCTTTACATAAAAAAATAAATACAATGGTTTCGTTACCCTACACAAAAACGTTTCACTGCCAAATTATTACAATATAATGAGTATGAGATAATACCACTACATATAAATAATATAACGTTATATACACACACATACACATAATATATATTGTATAACTGTAACTGTATTAGTGATGTAAATGTAGGTCATGATGACTTACTAACACTAATAACAAATTAAGATATACGTATTTGATAATACGCACACAGATGTAACATCGTACTAGCAATGCCTGACAAGAACTCGCTCGGTGAAAAAAATATACATCATATAAAAAAGTGAAGTCTATGAAATACAGTAGTAAGGCATTCTATTCTAAAAGGTCTTCTACTCTTTTTTGTTGAAACAACCTTTTCTCCTGGATATTTCAGGAGTCCAAGGACTCCTATTACCCAATTATCCGTTTGAGTCAATGATAGTAATGTAATTTTTTTTATTCTCTCAAGACGGCCCGTGTGGCGCGGAGGAAACGCTCTTGCCTTGAAGTCACAAAATCTAGGGTTCGATTCCCGGACAGGGCAAAGTAAATAATGTTTTTTTTTCCAAGTTGTCCTGGGTCTGGGTGCTACATGTATATTGTATTTAGTGCATTGTATATATGTATGTGTATCTCCGCGTTAGTAACCATAATACAAGATTTATAAATCTCAGTTTGGGACCAGCTCGATCTGTGTGTCTATGAATGCATGTTATGTTAAGTTCATCAGTACCACTAGGTCAGTATTGGGATTTCCGACCCTACCACGTCAGTGGACGGGGGACCTGGCTGACGTATAGCAGATCCCAACTTGAGACCCACACATCCACGATTACCTTTAGGTATCCACTCTATAATGCAAGATTTCCATTGTTTGTCTATTTATTTATAGTACCACGGTATACTTGTATGTTTATTACATGCAGCTGGTCTGCTGGCTACCCCACTTGTGGGATGGGATATGCCGTGATGGTATAGTAGTAGTAGTAACAGCAGTAAATTAAATTAATGATATAGGTACCTGGGTTCGTCAGTAACCTAGAGGTAGAGTCTCATCTCATCAGGTGCCGGCAAACACGACACAAGCTTTAAGCTTACTAATACAAGGTGTATAAGGTTGTATTTGGGTTTATAACAAAACCCAGATATATCTTTATTAATGTTAGGGATACCTATAGTTTTAGGCATGTGGAAAGAATGAATGAGGACAGAGTGACCAAGAAGATATTAGGTATATTTGTCTGAGAGGAATGGTACTTGGAAGCATGGACGTCCGAGGATCAAATAGCAAGATCATTTAAATCAAATCCTACAGGGCGGTCACGTGTTGAGCATATTGAACAGGAGAGCAGCATGCGTGAGGAACAATTGTATGACAGTGACGGAAGCGAAAGATGTATGTATGCAAGGATAGAAGGAAGTGGCGCTCGATCCTTTCTGCCTACCTCGCGAGGGAAGCGGCGTGATGGTATGAATATATGTATATTAGGGTGTCCCTTATTTGGTCGAAATTTTTTTTTTCAGTTATTGAAACGCATACCCTCCAATTGTGTTTATTAGCCCAATACTTACCCAAATACAGAATTTTAGTTTTTTACGTTGATTGGAACCCGTGCCGACAGAGCCTTAAAGTTTTAGAAAAAAGCTGCTTAAAGCGTCTTTTAAATTTAGCTGTAGATCATCACTTAATACCAATATGTTAGCTAAATATTGATGAAAACACAAATTTATATGGAGTATTTCTTAAAATTATCAAAAAAAGTTACAAAATTAATATTAATTAATTTGGATATATCCTCTAAAAAGTCTCTTTTTTACAGTCTAGGTACATTTTTCTATGTTCATGCACACAACGTCATATAAACTAATTCTATGTTTTGTCTGCGGTTATCAAACCATGAAAGCCTTGGATTTGTTTAACAGCTCTCTCAGCTGTGTCATCCACATCCACTTTCTGCTTTTAAGCTAGATATCTTTTTTAAAGCTTCCACAAATGCCACAATTTCTTTATACGAAGATACACCTTCTTGAAGGAAACTGCTGTCAAGTCTTAGTCGTGAAAATAAATCTTTGCTCCTGACGGATACAAAATAACTCAAAAATTTTCTTATAAAAACATTAAGGCTACTTGTTGAATACATAAAAAGAACATGGTATACCATATTAAATAAATTGAGCACTACTACCTAACATATTGAGAGCCAGACATCTGTTCCTTCGATTGTTCATATCTCTTCGTTACCATTTAATGTTTTTAAAAAACACAAGTCTTGATTCGGCGCTTTCACCACCAAACAGCATTCAGTCAAGGGCTTGAAATGAACTACCACAATAAACAAACAAAAATCTAGTAAAGTTTATTTGTCCTTGGCGCCCATTTTAAACTGAGACTGTAATAAACATATTTTTGTAGAGTAAATAGCTCTTGCCATCCATCGTGCTTGATGCATTGCGCCAGTAGATCTGATTTTTAAATTATGTGGATGCCAAAGGCTCTCTCAGGCTATGTAAAGCAGCAGGTACCAACAAGCTCTCTGAAACCATACGATTAAATCTTTTTTTTCTATTCTGCTAGTTTTTTCAGCCTTTCTTTTTTTTCGATTTCAGCCATTTTTTTGTCAACACCCGCCAAGCATCCTGTACGTCTTGGTTCTCTTTGCGTTTACAATAATTTATTATCTTCTTTGATTTTTAGTCTTTTGAGAGCATCGGCGAATACAATATCACATAAATTATCCAATTCAAGTGGAAATTCACCTCACGGTGCCTATGAAAATCCTGAATCTTATTGCTATTTTTTGGCAGTTTTTTTCAGACCTGATAAAGATCCTCTGACTTCTTAACACGATTATTAACAGCTCCATTAGGTATTCTAGCCTTTTTCCAGAATGTAATGCACACGCGAATGACTAGATTTTTGCTTTCACTAACATTCAACTTAATAACGCGTATGTCGTAAGACAGAACTGCGAGAACTTGACGATCGGACGGTTATTTTGCACTTGTCATCTATTGATTTACTTCACCAACCAAGAAAATACTTATAATATTGCGTCTTAGATCTACTGACATCTTTGAAATATAAAAAAATCCGCGATAATTACCAAAGAAACCGAGACTGAGTGACAATAACAGTGGGCACTCACCGCCCCTGGGAAGTAACTTGTATGAAGATGTTTCCGTGCAAGTCGGCACGGGTTGCACTGTTCCGAATAAGATAAAAATTGGTTTTTGAGTGTTTTAGGACCAAATGAACAAAATAATAGCCTATGCGTTGTAAAATTAAAACTTTGAAAAATAAGGGACACCCTAATGTATATATTTTCATTGCCTGAATAATCAAATCATTCAGGTAGGTACCTACGCATGACCTAAATTATACATAGATAACCAAGTACATATACAAAACATTTTGGCTATACCTAATTAAATATATGGGTCATACTTAATCAGTAATTTACATAACATATTATTGTTTACTTAATACTTACGCAATGAAGTGATAAAAATACTTATATAATATTTTGAGTTCGTCGGTAGCCTGGAGGTAGAGTCTCGGCCTCGTGAACTTGGGGTCCGTGGTTCGATACCAGGTGCCGGCAAACTCCCCTTTCACGACACAAGCTTTTAGTAGCTTACTGTGTATGGGGTTGTATTTGGGTTTATAACAAAATTCCAGATACAAGTATTTTTTTTTTCTAAATAGATCGACTGTGCACAGGACAAAGACATTCGTAAAATTTTATACTCAGGTGAATCAAAAGATTGCAGGTAGAATAAAGAAAATGTCAAATTATTGTCATTTTTATTTTATCATCTAATTGTAATGTAGTTTTTTTATTATGTCATAAAAATTCAAGAGTTATCAAGGATGTTGTAATAAGCAAAAAGTTACAAAAAAATGTTGACTAAGTTATTCCTTTGTACTGACAGACTTTAGCAACATGTAAAAGAGATATGTTTGTCACATGTTTGAGGTTATGCGGTTTGATGTCTTTTACCTCATCGTAATGTTATGTCTAGATCAAATTTTTTGGTGTTAATAATGAAACTCATGCTGTTTAAGTCCTTTTTCCTATTCGATATTTGCAATTAAGTAGGTACTAGGTAAAAACTAAACATTTTGCTTTTTCTATAAAAACTAGACACTGTGGATATACTATAAATAAGTTTTTTTTTATTTATAATGACTTAAAAACTAGACGTTTGAGGATTGAATCCTTTTACCAGAATGTGTACAAGACACAAATGATTTAAGTATATTAAAACATAAAACCACTTTTGCCAAAATTGTGGTTTGATACCTTTGTCCCCCCACAATAATTGAGCAGAACTTCACACATCCAGATTCCTCATGAATCAAATTCATCCGCATTTGCAAGCAAACACATTTTTTTTTTACTAATTTTCATTGTTTTACTGGATTTGGGTACGACTAAAAGTCTAGTCTAGTTTCTAAAGGAAACTAATCAGTCATCTGGATTGGAGAACCATGTCTATACAATGTAACATTATGCAAAATCTTATCTGTAGAAGTGAGAAAGGCGTCCACCTATCTCTCTTATGCTTCTCTCATATCAATCTTTTCAAAACGGGTGACTGCACTTATCGCTGAAAAGCCAACTGCACCTACTGGGGTTCAAACCCAGCACCTCTGTGTTACGAGTCAAGTACTCTAACCATTAGGCGTAGGTCACAGAGTGGTGTATTGTTTTTATAGGCTGCAAATTTACAACTACCGCGATCTTATCGGCACCTATCGATATTGTTTGCAACTTCTTAGCCATTGTCCATTACAAGGATACGACCTTGTGACCTTTGAACCTGCTATTCAACTGTAAATATTATCGTTGCATTTTACCAGAGAATATTAGGTATGCTAAGCGATTTTTTATTCGTATAAACTGGAATTTTTACACCTACGATAGTGTTTGTATGATATATTATACGATAGGTATGGTTTAACTGCAATAAAAACATCACTTGCAGGGTAGAGAAGAAAGTATTTGGTTTTCCGACGCTTTCGAATCGGCGTAGGTTGACTTAAGTGCTTTATACCATGGCAACATTCACCAATTGTGATGGACAATTGCTAAGAAGTTGCAAACAGGATGGGAGGCAAACCTCATCTCTGCTGAAGTTGAGATATGAAATGTCTTTATTTTTTAATACACCTGCCTTCTACAGGCAACAATAATAATAATAAATGGAGGGTATTTAAAGCGCCATCTTTGTGCCATAGCACCTCGAGGACGCTGTACATGATAATGTTTTATCTTCAACAAAGTTGTCTGTGTCAAGAATTTAAATTTAAATACAATAACATTATAACACATAATCTCAGATATTATAATAATATGTATCCGCGTCAGAAATAAAAATAAAATAATGCAATATACACAACAGTCACAATTCATAAAAAAGTTTGAAGAAGTAGGTCTTGAGGTCCCTCTTAAAAGCCTGGAAGTCGGCAGCACACCTGAGCCCCAGAAGCAGTCTGTTCCACATATTAGGGGCATAAAACATTGATCTTGAATAATATAATTTCACAGCAAAAACGAATGTAGATACTTACTTTATTAATAATTATATGCTAATTACATATCAAATTATAATATGTGGTCGTTGAATATTCGAAAAGGGGTATGCGAATTTATATTTGACATTTCTATAATAAACCGCTTAAAATGACATCATAACCCAGTGGTTCTTAACCTTTTTGGGGGTACCGAACCCCACCAGTTACATTAAATGTAATTGGTGGGCAAATTAGGAGGGTTGCATTCACCGAACCCCTCCTAATTTGAAAAATAAAATTAGATTATTACAAATTCAAAACATGGTATATATTTATATATAGGTGTACAAAATGAAAAAAAACAAAGATCAAAACATTAAATTTTAATGGTTAAATCAAAACATGAAACAATTAGCAAAGTTGGTATTACTAAGTTTAGTGTTGCTAGATGTAATAATAATAGGTGTTGCCAGATGTAATATTTGGATTGTTAGAATAAACTGGCAACATTGTTTTTCAAACTTGTGATGGCGGTTTGAAGGAATTATCGGAGTATTTTTTTCTTTTTCCAACTCGCAAAACTATCTTGCCTTTAAAATGATTTTCACCGAACCCCCAAGAATGACTCACCGAACCCCTGGGGTTCGATCGAACCCAGGTTAAGAACCACAGCTGTCATAACCATTTTATAAAGTGATTCCGAGTATCAAATATTAGAATTCAATACTTATAGAATAATATCACATGCCAATAAAAAGTCCAAACAGCAATTTTAATGCCCTAATGAACAGTTTTTAAAGAGTATGTCTAAATAAAAATATTCGCACGTATAAATTTTTGAATAATATGCAGCGACGTATATTGTATTACGTTGCATTGCATTGCATTGTATGTATGTAATCTTAATAACAGAGCTATTATAAAGTATTCACTACCTACTCTCTTCTATTGTACATTACTGTCTAATATAATGTAGGTAATACGGTACCTACTGTACTATAGACGTATCTCAGCGTGACCTACTAAACAATTAGCACAGTCTAATATATAGGTTGTGACAGAAAATACCACACATCTATACATTTTTATTGTACAAAGAATAGCTTCAATTAATAGATGAATTGTAAAATGTATTGTAGGTATGTGCATGTTTTTTCTGCATGCAGCAGAATAAACCAGGATGGACGCTCCAAAGCAGAAATTGTAAGCAGAATAAACCAGGCAAGGATTGCCTTCAACAAAAAATCGAAGATATTGGAATCCCCAAATATTGACTTAAGCGTAAGGAAGAACCTTACTAAAGCCTTTGTATGGAGCATTCTGCTTTATGGTTGTGAGACATGGACCATCAGCAAGAGTGAAAGCGGACGGTTGGCGGCCTTTGAAATGTGGTGCTACAGACGCATGCTTAAGATCCATTGGTCGGAGCACGTCGAAAACGAAGAAGTATTAACCAGGGTAGGCGAAAAAAGGCAACTCCTTAAGAGAATCAGCCAACAACGAGCTAACTGGATTGGCCACAACATTAGGCACCCAGGACTACTCATCGCCATCGCGGAGGGTAAGACCGAGGGGACAAATAGCAGAGGCCGACCAAGAGACGCATATATGGATCAACTGAAGAGGGACATGAACTGTGGCTCATACGTAGAGCTGAAAAGACTGGCTGAGAATAGAGACGAATGGAGAAGAAAAACCAAACTCGGTGCAGACCAATCCAATGGATTGTAACTCATTATAATATTGGCTTAATTCATTATAATTAACTCATTATAATAATAATAAAATATTGGCTTTAACTATATAATTATATATAATTATATAGTTAAAGCCAATATTTTTGAATGCGTATAGTAGAACAAACCAGGTTAATTGAGACTCGCCCTCTGTGCATTTAATTGTTTAACTAATAATTTCATGATATTTTGTAATGATTGATGTTGTAACTAATGTAGGTACAGTAAGGCATAAAATATTATATATAAACAAAAAATGTTTTTTTTTCCTCCTGGCCTTCCTCCTCCATTCTTATCTTCCACCCTGATCCTCATCCTCTAATTACTCTTACTCAACACACAGTCGTTCTTGAGAATTTGATCCACGTGATCAAGTCACGTAGTTCTCGGACGCCCGACCTTCCTCACCCCTTTCTTTCAGACAAGTATACGCCCTCTGTATTTTGATTATATAAAACATTTGTATTGATTGTTAACAATTTACTTTAATAATTTATTTTTTGTATTGCTTTTCATAACGATGACACATTCCAACAAGAACGTGACGGATTAATCCACAAATATATGCATTGCATATTCGTATATAAATAGCTCGGTTTTAATAATGTAAATACATGACTTTTGGCATGTCTATATATTAAGAAGAAAGTAAGGTATACAATAAATTTACAAACCCACGTATTAAATTAGGAAAACTAAATATCTCTCTATCTATGTATCTATACTATCACAGCATATCTCCCAGAAGTGTGGTAGCCAGTAACGTAATAATTTTACAGCATGCATCAACCTATATTATTGCATAGACTAGAATAAATTCAAAGGAAAAATTTGTAATGCGACCAATCGCATTCCATTGTTTTTTTTTTAAATACTCTGTTCCATAAAGAAGAGAACATTCGGACAATATAATATATTATGTCTTAATGTTTCTCCCTCCTGATAATAGGCTCTGCATTAATCATATTATTTTAAATATTTTTATATCTACATATCTCATTTATTTAACAAAAACATTGGAATCTACACATTGAATACAAGATAATTTAAATAATAAAATTTTAAATACAACATAATAACAATAAACTATTTGAATAAATTTATATTCAAAATGTAGAACCTCAACATTATTCGAGTTGATTCTTCCATGATGTCCTATGAAAATATGTAGTACAATCATGTAGAGATCACTAACAGAGCTACAGGGACAAAAACCTTGTAACTATCCTGGTGGACGATAGAAGAACAGCCTTCTGCATGCTGTATTTGGGCCTGTCATCTACTCCCAGTTTTCTAAGATTGCTTGACACACTCTTAGGTATTAAACCATTCACAGACAACACTATAGGCACGATGATTGTGGTAGGTGTTCTCCACATAATTATCTTTGATTTCGTGAGCCAAGATCAAGATATTTTATTATCTTATCCTGCTCAGCTTTATTTAAATTTTCATCGTGTGATATAGTGACGTCTATGATGTATGTTTCACGGCATCTGCGATCAACCAACACAATATCTGGTCGATTAGCTGGAATAGTTCGATCAGTTTGAATTGGTCGATCCTAGTAGAGTTTAGTGTCATTGTTTTCTAATACCGATACTGGACAATAATTAGAGTATGGCAATTTCATTTCTTCTTCAATTATTTTAAATTTAGCTAAATTTTGATTTAATATTTTTGCTACCAGAGCCCGTAGACAATTTGTACTTGGCGATCGCCTACAAACGAATTTTCGTCAATAACTGCAACAATAACGCATACGCAATTATACGGTACGTGTAGATAGATTGTCGAAAAGTTCGCCAGTAGACGATCGCTAAGTACAAATTGTCTACGGGCTCAGATCATGTCCTTTTAAATGCTCTGTTCTAGGACGTAGAGAACATCCAGACAAAATATGTCTCCATGTTTCTCCCTCCTGACAACAAACAGGCTCTGCATTTATTCTTATTTTTTATTATGCTAATTATTATTATTAAAATGTTTACATTGTAGAAGAAAAAAAATACTGTGATAATTTTTGTTTCTTCTTCAAAACCGAGTGAGTTCCTTCTGTTGAAATCGAGTCCCCTTTTTGTCTAGGCGACATTTTCGGGTCCATGGGCAAAGGTACCCGAGTGCCTTTATGGTGTATTGGTATTATAGTCGTTCAGTGTTATGTGGTATAGTAATACGGTGGCATGTATTATACATCTGTACAGTACAACTAGGTAACTGTCATTTACCTACATTTTATTATCGGATAATAAAACTTACTATACATAGTACAGTATAACGTAATCTGAAGTGTGGTGTGAGGGATCTCAGCGTAATAATTTGTTAATAGGGATACAGGCAAACTAAGACTTCAACAAGATTATTATTTATTGATTTGGTGGTAACGTTGTGGTAGTTTCTAAACATACATAATTACGAATGTTTGGAGTCAAAAAAATTTACTAATATCACTAAAAAAAAGTCCAACCTCAATTTTGTTTTTTCTTTTCTCTATATAATTTAATATAATCATTTTATTTTATTACTATTGTTGTTTTGTGCAAGTAACTTTTAATTTTTTTACATCTTAATGTTTTGTACCTGTAGCTGTTAACTCTTATTTTATTGTTTTTGTCTCTCAAATTGTTTTTTCTTTGCTATAATATTATGTTTAACGTGTAAAAGGCTCACGCCGTGTAAAGTTGATAAATAAATAAAAATTATTATATGCGCGACCAACATGTGGTGCTCGTTGCTGGAATAATCTACCTTCTTCTCATAGAATATCTCAATTTTTTAATGGATTTAAATACGCCGTCAAGAAGTATTTATTGTCTTCTAACTCAGCATCCGTCCCCTAACCCCTTCCTATAGTTTAATTTATTTATTTATTTATTCATTCTTTACTGTACATTGATAAAAAACAATTACATAAAAGGTATACATTCAAATTAAATACAATCAATATACAGAGGGCGAGTTTATCGCAAAGCCGCGATCTCTTCCAACTAACCCAAAAGTATTAACTTAAAAAAATAAATAAACATATGATGAAAATAAAAAACATACACACATATATATAAAAAGGGAGAGACTGCAAAAAAAAAAACAAACATACATGCACAAAGGGAAAGGAAAAGGGGGAAAAAGGGGGGGGGGGTTAGGAGTGATGGGTTTCAGGTTTCAGAGGCTGTGTTTGTGGAAATCATTTTGTCCTTACCGGCTCGCTTGAAAGACGTCAGACTTTGAGTCAGCCTAAATTTTGAAGGGAAGTTCCTATAGTTCCCGGTCCCTTTGGAGTGTTAGGTGTGCCGATTGTAGTTTTTTTCTCTGTAATTTATGTAGCTATTTTTTGTTGTTGTTTGTGTTTTTGTTATTATTATTTTTATTTCTGTTTAGTGTTAATATGACGCGGTTAGATGGAAGAAATCGCTATATAGTGATAATCTCGCTACTGCACATTATCACATTTTTTTTTATGTAAACTGCTCTGTTGATTTTGTTATAATTATGAATGATGATGTGCAAGAAGAGTAAAATAAATAAATAAATAAATAAAAGGCTTTGCCGTGTAAAGGAGAATAAATAAATAAATAAATGTTCGTAATATTTTGAATTGTTGTATGCCGATTATCCGCTATTGCGTGATTGAAGTGTAGTGTTAGTATGGCAAATAACTGTTGCCCCATATTATGTGAGACAGCTCCGGCTTATGTTGTTGGTATAGGTACAATAGGTAAATACCATTTTAATCTGACTTACATAAAATATACTTCATTCATAATAGTTAGGTATACAGTCGATCCCGCTTAATTGGGACAGCTGTTTATTTGGGACAAATCTCAATGAACAGAAACAAAACCAAGAAACCACACTGAGAAAAATACTCAAAACGAATCATTGGTACGGTACTATCAGATTACGACCAGAGATCGTACAAACATCGTATAATATTAACTCTTCGCAAACAAATCAATGGTAAATGTACCAACAACTTCTTTGCGAAGAGTTAATATTATAATATTCTATAATCTATAGATTCGTACTAGTGAATCGTTTGTACGATCTCTGGTCCTAATCTGATAGTACTTACCAATGATTCGTTGTGAAATTTCGTTAGTATTTTTCTCAGTGCAATAGTAAATTTATATGTTTAATTGGGACAGTAAATTTAAGATCACAGCACATATTATGTTACACATATTCTCTATAGACTACACTTGACTCATTTTTGCATTGAATCAAATTGTATGTACCTACCCATTTATTATTTAAATTAGGATTTTTTTCTTCTTAAAAGTTAATTTATATGACAATTTGTATTACCTATATTATGTAATTTACAGTTTCCAAGAGTTTATAAAATAAAGTAGGTAAGTAATTGAAAAAAATATGCATTGTTTAATTTTATGTGTATTACTGTTTATTCAAAATCACTCACTATTGGGTGGAATGCCTAAATAATAATAATAAAAAAAATATTACTGGTTAATGGCCTTAGTTGCCAAAACCAAATAGATGAATTTAAAAAAAAAAGTGGAATTCGCTTAAGTGGGACAGCCGCTTAATTGGGACAAATTGCCCAAGTCCCGATGTGTCCCAATTAAGCGGATTCGACTGTATTTATTTACTTTTTTATATCGCTCTTCAGGGTAGCAGTCAACAAGGTGGAAATTTTGTGATGTCTGCCAACTTTCCCAGATGACACGGCGCTTAGTGAAGTAGAATTATGAATATGGTAAACAAAAAATAAATGATAAATTGTGTCTTCATCTGATCCGCAATAAATTCTCTTATCAATAAATCTTCTGCCAGGAAACCATGGCAGGTATTGAAGTCTTGAATACCTACTTCTGTATAATTAATCTCCCTCTCTCTCGCCCTCAACGCTCCTCTCGGGAGCACAAGGCAGAAACCAGCCTCCTCCATTCAGAGCGTCTCTGCGCCAATTGCGTCACCTCTTTCCACGACATTCCCTGCGCTCCGATATCGTTGTCATAGGAACGGTGTATTGTGAAAGAGGGACGCCTGGGCCGACGGAACCCCTGCGGATGGAAGAACAATGCTCTTTTTGTCCAACTATCATTGGGCATTCTCAAAACATGTCCCAGCCAGGAGATTTCAGGTCTCTGCTAATACTTGCCTTATTACATAGAATTTATCCCAATGCCCTTGAGCTGTACTTGCCACACGTAGCCTCTGATACTGTAGTTACTATAAATAAGTAGGTACCCACTACGCTACGGCGACGTACTCACAGCTTGCTGTGAATGTATTAGTGTTAATTTAACTGAGTATTTTTGTCTTTCTACAAACAAATAGGCATAATTCGCTCAGTGTCGGGTTCCTTGCCTAAAAAGAAGAAAGACAGAAAAGAACTAGATATGATTTATTATCTGGTAATATAAGGTAATCTGCTTATTTATCTTGTAAACACGCTTTGTTTTTGCATGTATTGGAAGCTCGTCACTGTGTAATGTAATATTGCTAAGTATGTTACGAATGTATGCAATATGGCCACATCACATCACAACACACCGTAATAATTATATTCATGTTGTATAATACTAAACAATAACGGAACTTCCCTTTATGACGGCTGTTCTATTACCTACACATACAGCTGTTTCAATGATCCAAATTATACTTATCTCAGATAATTATTAAGTTAAGACATCACTTCATAAAGTATTAGACAATAAAGATCTCCCAAACTTTTTTCGTTCGGGTACTCTATCAAGGATTTGTTAAAAATCTCGAAAAGGTTACCTATTTAAGATATTAAATTCATGAAGGTAATAAACTTTGTGAATTAGTAATTTGCATGTTTATGGCTTGTGGTTAAGTTAGGTTAATTTTAGAATTAGAAATTTGCATGTTTATGGCTTGTGGTTAGGTTAGTTTGTGAATTAGTAATTTGCATATTTATGGCTTGAGGTTTAGTTAGTTTGTGAATTAGTAATTTGCATGTTTATGGCTTGTGGTTAGGTAAGGTTAATTTTAGAATTAGTAATTTGCGTGTTTATGGCTTGTGGTTAGGTTAGTACATGTGAATTAGTAATTTGCATGTTTATGGCTTGAGGTTTGGTTAGTTTGTGAATTAGTAATTTGCATGTTTATGGCTTGTGGTTAGGTTAATTTTAGAATTAGTAATTTGCATGTTTATGGCTTGTGGTTAGGTTAGTTTGTGAATTAGTAATTTGCATGTTTATGGCTTGTGGTTAGGTTAGGTTAATTTTAGAATTAGTAATTTGCATGTTTATGGCTTGTGGTTAGGTTAGGTTAGTTTTAGAATTAGTAATTTGCATGTTTATGGCATGTGGTTATTCACTGACTACACCATTAATAGGAAATGCTGTGATGGTATAAGAACGAAAATAAAATGAGATACGATAAAATATTTTTATATATATTTATTTTATTCTGTACTTACTATAAATTGATAACAATAGGTATAGATTATCATACAAATTTAATAAACATTGATGTTAACTACAGAAGTAACAGCTAAATATTTTAAATACATTAAGTACGTACAAATAACTATATTTACCGAAGATATAAATATTATATTAATCTAAATTTAATTAATTGATATTATGTAGTTTTTTAGAAATGGACGTGGATGATAATCCTAAATAATGTAAAGCGCTTTTGAAGTGATAATATCACAGTACGGCGCTATATAAATAGTCATATTATTATTAAATAAAAATCTGTAACAAAATTATACTCACAATAGTGTCAACACAGATATTTCAGGGACAGAATACTAGAATTGTGTCGCTGAGTTTAAAATCCGCTATAACACCTTATTTTAATATAATTATTATTAAATTATTTATTTTTTACTGTAGGTACATTTTTACAAGAAAATTAATACACAAATACATTTAAATCAAACGCAATCGTATAGTTAATCGCAGAGGCGCAATATCGTGGAACTAACCCAAATAAACTTATATTTTGAATACAATAATTCTTTACCCTGACATCTAGATAGATGAACTTTTCCTATAAAGAAGTACCCGACTGTGTAATTTTTTTCAAACAAATATTACACTCGAAAGGTTTTACACCAGAATGAAAAATTTTATGGCTATTCAGTTTCTTAACCGAGCGAATCTTTTCATGCAAATGTGACATTCAAAAGGTTTGACACCAGAAGGAATCAATTTATGTTGTTTCAAATTACTTTTCACAGTGAACTTTTTAATCAAATATTATATTCAAAAAGTTTGTCACAAGAATGAATCAATGGGCCACTGCAGTCGAGGGAGATTTTAATCAAAATGATCGAATTAAGTAAATTTGAGGTCTGAAAACACAAATGTCAGTAAATTTTTTTGAAATATCTAAATTATGGAGAATTTCCAAAAATTAAATTTTTGACGTCTGGCAAAACTGGCTAAATGGCTTTTGACAGCAGCAGTGTTACTCTGGATACTCGATCCCAATCACAAAATCGTAAAATTTCAAAATGGTACTCTTGAAATTCGACGCTAGCGCCGGATCGTATTGGAATCGAGTGTTGATTTGAAGAAGATGTGAAATCGTGTAAAATTTGAAAATTGGTACTCTTGACGTCGTTTTGACAGTAACTCGATTTCGTGGGATTGTGTTGAAATCGACTAACTGTCATTACATACACGATCGCAAGAAAGTAACTTTTTTGGAATCGAGAAGAAGTAATTTATTAAATTACTTTAAAAAATGGCTCGTTTGGCATTATTTTTTTATAAATTTGGAAAACCGGCATCAAGTTAATATTCGTCAGCGAAAGAATTTGCGTAGAATATCAAGATATTCGCAAAATGTGTCTAGCATGAGTGGTGGGGAATTTGTAGTAAATCATAGAATATCAAAAGAAATGTTTCAGGAGTTGTGTTTCAGAATATCAAAAAATATGTTTCAAGAGTAAATTATTTAGAATTCTTTGTAAGTTGTTTATGCAGCTCATGACTTACATAGGTATACAAGCCAGACATGCATTAGCTGTGGAATTCACATCATAGACGAATTGAAAGTACACGTTTCATGTATTCATCATTTGTGACATGTTCATACCATTTTACACCCAAAATCCTCCTAAGACATTAGTTTACAAAACTTAGTATCTATATATTATTTATGTATATTATATATTATCTATGTATATATTATAGAATATGTAAACTCTCAAGGTTTGTAAAAATAACAAAATTGTAATTGTGTAATACATAATAATTTTATTGACTATTATACTTGATAATGAAATTATTTAAAAAAAAATACTATGTACAAAATAAAAACCATTAAGACATCATGCTTAATAAACAAGTATTTTTCTATTCTAAAACTATTTTCTACTGCATATTGTCTTTGCAATCTTCCTCAAGGCTGATGATACTTGAACAGACTCTGTACGAATGGCAGCACTCCTTTCATTTAAAGTAGGCTTGTTCTTGCTCGGTCATTTTTGGGAGCGATCTGATCTAGTACAATTGTCCTACGGAACTAGTACGCTCTTCTAGTACTATTAGTACTATTAGTTCACTGAATATTTCCATGTCAAAATTATTCAGTCATGAATATAGTACATGTACTAATAATAATACAGGATGCATATTATACTAATTAGTACATGTTCTAATAAGAATTTAGAATGCATACAGAGTACATACATAGGAAATGCACATTTATGTAATTTTGTGATTATGAAAATCAATACTTAGTAACTAACAAAGAGAAAATTCAGAGAATATTTTATTTTCCTTCATAATTTGCAGGCTTTGGATTTTCATTTCAATAAATTTTAATAATTTTGCTATCGACAGTAGGTACCTACTACATTATTATTTTATATGTTTATGAGACGTTCATAAGGGATAAATTATTGGCACGGAGTAGACAGCTTGCATATTTTATATGCAGCTGGTCTGCTGGCTACCCCACTTGTGGGATATGCCGTGATGGTATAGATAGATAGATAGGGATAATATTTTAACTTATGTCTACTAACTTACAACACCGTTATATAAGTTATATGTAATGATACTTTTTCGTCCTTATTGGCGCCATTTTCAATGTTCATAGCATAACAAAACACTAAAAAGGTCTAACACCAATCTATTTATCTACCACTCTGTATTAGAATACTACCTACTAGAATGTACTTGTACAGTACTTGGTGCTTCTTATTAGTTCATTGACGTCACTGAACTAAAAGAACGAAAAGAACTAATTAGAAGCAAAAGAGAAGGCACTATATCCTTCATAGAATCATCACATCAACTATCTCACTCGCACTCGTTTAAAGTTCCGACATAAACCGAGTGGCGCCGAGCGGAGATGCCGAACGTCACTGGCATTACTTTAGTTCTGTCCGATTGGGAATGAATGAACTAAAAGAACTAAGAGCGAATAAGATACGGAATAGTTCATTCTAGTACAGTACTGGGAATTAGTTCCTAATAGTACCTAGTACATGTACTACACAAGCCTAATTTAAAGATTCGGCACACTGCCCCAATTTTTCAGCAGCTATTTTAAACGCAATCACCGCTAAGCACTCTGCTTTCACCCGTTTTTCTTCGATTAATACGAGTTGCTCTCGTTGTTCCAACCCCTGTGTTCTGGCGAGATGAGAATGTCTTGTTTGGTTGCGGAGACTTCTAACAGCTTGTACCTACAAGTGGGCTCCTACCGGCTTGTAGATGTGGGCTCTGCCTGCTTTGAATCATCACCTATCTACATAGTAGATAGGTGATGTTTGAATGCGTGGACTCCGTCCAGGCGCTGATGGAAAGAAAAAATAAATATAACACTAGTTTTTTTTATCAAAAACAACATTTTGAATTTAAAAAAGGACGCTAGGAGATTAATTGCTACAATTAAGATTAGTTAAAATATTAGTGTAACATGCAGTTGACTTGTTTTTTAATTTCAACACTAGTTCTACCTTTATTTACAAATCACCCTCGTGGAGTTCACGTATAACTTTGTTTATAAGTTAACAAATTAAAAAAATGTACATATAGATTCATTTTTAAATTAAAATTAATCAGCAACTAAAATAATACTTACGTTTTTGATAATTATAACCAAATATATTCAAACAAACAACGCAACACTGAAATGCATAAACGTCAGAATTGATATTTGAAATGAGTGTTCCATTTACAGAAAAAAAATAATCCTAAAATATTATCGCTACGTCAAATTATTATATTTGTTAAGTAGGACAATTATTAGTAAATGTATTTGACTTTTTTATGTTTCAAAAATATATATATATATATACGACTCTCGGATCTCAAGTTTACTTCCTTACAGTTTCTTTTAGTCTACATACAAACGCGACATATAAACAATTATTTATTCCTTATTTGCAGCGAAAATATTTTTAAAATTGCAATAACAAACTCGATACGAACACGATCCCGCGCTTTGGAACGCCAATCTCAATACGATTTCAATCGCGCGGGATTGGGTTCAAGAGTACGGTTTTGAAGTTGAAATTGAGATTGGAATCGTGTTGGCATTGGATTAGGATCGAATCGAGTGTCAAGAGTAGCACTGCTGATGACATCACGGAGGCGAGATTTTAAAATGTAAAAAAACGGATTGTACTCCCGGTTCAAAAATTGGACGCTCACGGCGTTAGTAGTCCGTTCCTTTGTCGACGGCCAACCCACAAAACAATTTGAAGATAATAAACAAATATTTGCAACATAATACTTACATATACATTTTGTATATTTTAATATTTATTTTATACACCTTTCATTACACAGATTTAATAAGATACAATGTATTGAACTACAAAATGTACAAGAAATAGTTGCACAAAATGTACAATGTACATGGCGCACCTTTCCACTATTAGTTATAACGAATATTCAAAATTTTCGTTACACCTTTATTGAAAGAGATTCATCATCAATTCCGGATACCGCAGGAGTCTGGGGCTTCCATTTAACCTTAGTAATAATTTTCTATGTAGCGCCTAGCAAAGAATTGGTTTCCCTATCTTTTTCGTAAATTTTCGAGTGTTCTGTAAAAAGCAGGTATTTTATATCTTAAATTCTGAATGTCTTATACTTGTAATGACACGGAGAGGACAATCTATATGTTTATTACATGCGGTTAGTCTGCTGGCTACCCCACTTGAGGAATACGGCGTGCATGTGTAGTAGTACCAGTATTTATTTAATTTTTCATTAATAAATGTCTTGTAAAAGACGGATGTTCGAAAAAATAAAGATTTTTACATCTTTAATTCAGCGATGAGGTTTGCCACCCATTCTGAATGTTTTATACTTTTGTTGACACGGAGAGGACAATCTATATGTTTATTACATGCGGTTAGTCTATTGGCTTCCCCACTTGTGGTATACGACGTGAACGTAGATCTGTTATCCTCCAGATAAAATACTATACATTATCATCATAAAAATAATCGAAGTTTTGTTGCATTCACCTGAACTTAAAAATCCCCATATAATAAACACGCAAGCTTTCCTCTTCGTACCAATATAAAATCAAAACATTCAGGATGGGTGGCAAACCTTATCGTTGAATTTAAGATATAAAATGTCTTTATTTTTTCGAACACTTTTACAGGACACTCGAAAACTTACGGAGAAGAGTGGGAGACGAATTCTTTACTGGGTGCTCCACGTGATGAAAATTAACTCATTTAACTAACCCTTTCTTTTTTTCCATACAAAATATTATAATACATAAAAATTTGATGTGATGTTTACTTTCACATAGGTATCATATTTTTTTTATTTATAAATTACAATTTATTTGTTTTACAAAATATTTAAAATAATGTGACATATGTTTCGGCTGCAATGCCATAATCATACTCATTGCATTGCAGCCGAAACATATATGTCACATTATTTTAAATATTTTGTAAAACAAATAAATTGTAATTTATAAATTAAAATTATGGAGTTTTACAAGTTGTGCCTAAATAAAATCATAGATCATATTATTAGTCTCCAAGCTTCAAGCAAAAGGAGATTGTGGCGTATTTGGTCATAGATATGAGAGAACTACTAACGCTACGAGTGTCCAATTTTTGAACTTGGAGTAAAATCCATTTTTTTACATTTTAAAATCTCGCATCACGGAGTCCTATGTGTGTATGAGATTATAATCTGTGGTGCGAAAGTTATTATTCACGGGATTCTGTGACGTCACAGTGCTGCCATATCGTTGTCGATCACTCCGAGAAAATTCAATTTTTAATAGCTAATATCTTTAAAAGGGTCGTTCACATACGTTCACTTTCAGTGATCACTCCGGATGATCCTCCAAGATGAACAGGTGTGAACAGGCGTTTCATCGCTAGTGATCACTAGCGATGACAGAGGAAAGAAATTACCACTCGTCATAATTTTGATGAAAGATCCTTTCACTGAAACGACCATAAACAAGTTTCATCTTAATATTTGTTTTATTCTCTATGAATTTGTATTGAATGTCAAAATCATGTACAAAATTATTATGCAGTCGAGAGCTATATTAGGTAATTTATTTTAAGTGCTATTTTTCATTTTTGAATTTGTTTAATTATTTTTATACGAAAATACGTCAAACTACATACAACATGAGTGAGAAAGTAGACATGGCAGTGAAAGCATAGGATGAACAAATGTGAACAGACGTGTTCACTTTCGATGAACAGGTTTGACCCTGACACTCTGGATGATCATCCAAAGTGAAGCAATGTGAATGCTACTTAAGAAGAAAGTGCAGGAAACATTAAAATAAATTGTGGTTGTGTTTCTTTCATACTAATTTACAATTTGATATAATAATAAAAAAAAAAACCTGCAAGTGGCCCATTCGTGTTTTCAAATTACCTTTTGTAGTAAACTGGCTTACGAGCCAATTGCTTGTTTTTCGAGGTTATTTGTGTAAATTTGCCGATGATATTAGTCTGTCAAACCCAGATATATATAGATTTTATTTTATTTTTACAATATTTAGAATCAAACAGTCGTTACAAAATATGTTGACAATTAATACATTTAACATGTGGACCAGCGAAGATTCCTTTATTTTATATTATACTTTATATTATAAAATTACTATTTGACAGAATGACTCAACTTATGTCTTCTCAAACTACTTCCATCAGTGTATTTTTTATGGCAAATATTACACTCAAAAGGTTTTTCACCAGAATGGATCAATTCATGTCTTTTATATTTACTTTTTTCAGTGAACTTTTTAAAGCAAACATTACACTCAAAAGGTTTTTCACCAGAATGAATCAATTCATGTTTTTCCCAAGTGGATCTATCAGTGAACTTTTTATGGCAAATATTACACTCGAAAGGTTTTTCACCAGAATGACTCAATTCATGTCTTCTCAAACTACTTCCATCAGTGTATTTTTTATGGCAAATATTACACTCAAAAGGTTTTTCACCAGAATGGATCAATTCGTGTCTTATCAGTTTACTTTTCGCAGTGAACTTTTTAAAGCAAATATTACACTCAAAAGGTTTTTCACCAGAATGAATGATCTTATGGCTATTCAAATTTGTTAACCGAGCGAATCTTTTCATGCAAATGTGACATTCAAAAGGTTTTTCACCAGAATGAATAATAATTTTATGGTTATTCAAAGTACTTAACCGAGTGAATTTTTTCATACAAATACTACACTCAAAAGATCGCTCCCCAGAATGAAGCTTTTTATGGGTAAATAAGTTGCTGGATGAAGTAAACTTTATCTGGCAAATATCACATTGAAATGGTTTTTCTCCAGAATGACTCAACTCATGTCTTTTCAAATCCTTAAACATAGAGAATTTCTTCATGCAAATAATACATTCAAAAGGTTTTTCACCAGAATGACTCAATTCATGTCTTTTCATGTTACTTTTCTCAGTGAACTTTTTAAAGCAAATATTACACTCAAAAGGTTTTTCACCAGAATGAATGATCTTATGGCTATTCAAATTTTTTAACCAAGCGAATCTTTTCTTGCAAATGTGACATTCAAAAGGTTTTTCACCAGAATGAATAATTTTATGGTTATTCAAAGTACTTAACCGAGTGAATTTTTTCATACAAATACTACACTCAAAAGATCCCTCCCCAGAATGAAGCTTTTTATGGGTAAATAAGTTGCTGGATGAAGTAAACTTTTTCTGGCAAATATTACACTGAAATGGTTTTACACCAAAATGTCTTAATTTATGTCTTTTCAAATCCTTAAACATAGAGTATTTTTTCATGCAAATATTACATTCAAAAGGTTTTACACCAGAATGACTTATTTTATGTCTATTCAAATTAGGTTTCTCAGTGAATTTTTTATTGCAAATATTACACTCGAAAGGTTTTTCACCAGAATGAATCAGTTTATGTTGTTTCAAAGACCACGACCGAGCAAATTTTTTCATACAAATATTACACTCAAAAGGTTTCTCACCGGAATGAATCAATTTGTGTTGTTTTAAGGTACTAAATTGTGTAAAAACTTTCATACAAATACAACACTCAAATGATCTTCCGATTGATCTCTCCCTCTCACTCTTTACATTGCTATTGTCACTATCCATCTCTTTACGCCCAATCTGATTCTCTATGAGATGCGTGTCTCCTATGCATTGCGCAGATGTGCTGGCTGCTGTCTCGATGCTGGCTTTCTCACACTTCACTTTTATATCCGGCTCAAATGATATATCAATATCGTATGGAACTGCGAGGCCAACATATTTTTCTTCCTCCACAGGTTCGTCTTTCACAACGATGTTCGTAAAACAGTCATCTAATTTGCCTTCCTCGGAAGGAGGACCTCCCGCCTGGTAATTCCTTGAATCTTCTTTCATCCTTTCGATATTTTTGAGGAGTTTCTATATACCTGCGATACAATAACATGGAAGTCTAATTACATTGTCCAACTACAACATTTGAATTAAAATTGATGCCACAAAATATTGCATAGGATGAATCGCTTATTTAATATAAGGGCAACATGTGTTTAAATACTTTTTAATCTAAAATATCACCAAAGTTTAGAAATATATGAGGTTATTGAGAACATTTAATGATGTTGAAATACAGTATCGGTTGTTACTTACGATTAAATTATGAGTTACAAGGGAAGTTTCTCTGCGTATATTTTATTTATAATTTCCTTGAGCGCTTAACGTAACAACAAGCACAGCCAATAATATATAATGACAGGCATAACGCTACCATAACAATTACCAACATGTCAAATTTATATAAATCGGACCATAGACAAATTATTTGTGAGTTTTGATTTGACTGGTAGAATGTGCAGGCGGCGACATCGCTGGGAGTAGGTCAGTGAAACATTATTTAATAATAAATTAATTTCAAAGACCTTACTTGATTTTTTTTAACAAAAAATAACATCGAAAGGCTTTCCATCGGAATGAATCAATCAAATTCTTTTCAACGAAATTCTATCAGTGAGTTTTTTATGATAAATATTACTTAAAAGATTTTTCACCGGAATAAATAATTTTGTGGGTATTTAAATTACCGAATTGATTTTGTGAATGTTTACATTCAGGCCATGACAACTTATAAAGTGTAAAACAGGAATATTTAATGTCATTTTGATCTGTTTGATATTTATGTGTGCGAATTTCGTTTAAATGAGTTTTAGTACCACAAAGCAAGTTAGAAATATTAGAGTACCTACTTAAGTATAAAAGCAAGTTAGAAGTTTGGTGGAAAATCCTTCTGGGTGCATACAATTCGTCCCAAGTAGCACCATATCGCTGTTCAGGGCAGCGATCAACAAAGTGGTAAATAGTCCTGATGAGTGCCAACTTTACAACCAACCTCAGATAATTATCAAGTTGACACATCATTTAATAAAGTCTTCGACAGTAAATAGGTCTCCCAATCTTTCTTTGTAAATTTTCGTGTATTCTATAAAAAGATTTGTTAAACATCTCGAATAGGATATCTAAAATATTAAAATTGAAGAATAAATTGTGCTACTCATCTCGAATGTTAAGTAGTAGGTAATAAGCATGTCTAAGGCATGTGGTTATTCAATATTCACTGACTACACAACTAATAGGAAATTGATTGAGTCGACGTTGATTTTGTAAAACTCCATTATATTGATATAATGAAAACAAAATTGTTTTTGGTTTTACTACGATTGTAGTAAAACCAAAAACAATTTTGTTTTCATTATATCAATAATAGGAAATGCTGTGATGGTATAAGAAGGAAAATAAAATGAGATAAGATAATAAAAAAAATATTAATGGCATAATATTTATTTAGATATTAAATATTTTTATCTATATTTATTTTATTCTGTACTATACATTTGATAACAATATAGATTTTTATACAAATTAAATAAACATTGATGTTAACGACAGAAGTATCAGCTAAATTTTAAATACATAACGTACAAATAACTATATTTACCGATATTTTAAATACAAGGTATATTAATCTAAATTTAAATAAAAATCTGTAACAAAATGTACTCGCAATAGTGTCAACACAGATATTTCAGGCACAATACAAGAATTGTGTCACTGAGTTTCAAAATCCGCTAGAACACATTTAATTTAATGCAATTGAACGCGTACAAAATAAATACATCAAACAACTAAATTTTCGAAAAATACTCCACCTTGAAAATTATGCCCACGCTCGAAGTCATTATAAAATTAACTCACTAGAAAATAATTATTTTGGACCTCTGTATTGAATAATGGTGTTGACAGCCCATACTTACTGGGCGCATTACCTTTTCACTGCTCTTCCAGGAGTAATCGCAATCACACACTTTTTTACACAAATCAATCGAGAACGAATTATCATCTTAATTCATTTATCAATAGGGTTTGCACCAGTTTCGACAGGAATTGTAAAAACAATCCTTGCCTGGATCCATTCGCCACAAGTTTTAGTAAATTTAAAAATAACCTGGTGCAACTATCGGCTTTTGGATCCAGTGCTACTTATTGATTGGGTGCATTGTATATTGGTATATTTAACTAAAATAATATTATTGTCACCATTTTTAACACCTATATTAATTATCATTAGATTTTTTTTGGCATAGCTGCAGTACATTGTATGTATATAGCAGGGATGTTGCGAATATTCGCATCCGCATCCGCAAATGCGGAGCTTCCGCATGTATTTGGACATCTGCATCCGCATCCGCAATAATCGATGCGGATGTTCACGCGGATGCGGATGTAAGACAATTTGCGACAAGAAAGAAATGGGGCGGGGCCGGCGAATGGCGCGTGCCGTTCGCACTTGACATTAACCAATGGGAACGAAAAAATTGGTGAGAAGATCCGACACGTTTTTATTTTTGCCGGTTTTATTTTTTTTTGCCGGTTTTTGCAAATAACAAAAAAAAATATCTCGCCAAAAAAACCATAATATTATTGTAGCAACAATTTCGTCACATATTTGACAGTGGGGCCTACCAACTAAGATAGTTCCTACTTTTTTTCTATAACATCTTAAACATCCGCATCCGCGGATGTGAACCTTCAAAAATCCGCATCCGCATTCACATCCGCGGATGTGTAAAAATCGACATCCGCAACATCCCTGGTATATAGCAGGTTATTATGTGATATACCATTGTACATTGAGCTAGGTTGTATTCTCCTCCTTCTCTCTTCTTCTTTCTATAATTATTTTTTTAAATATTGTGCTTTGTATTAAACTGTTCATAGTTTAGATACTTTAATTGGCGATGTAAATAATAAACTGTATATAATTGTATTATTCATTGTGAAAGCTGTTGCATCTATTAAAATAAAAATAAAATATATATAATTATTAGTTATTTATTTTTTTACTGGAGGTACATTTTTTACAAGAAAATTAACACAAAAATACATTTAAATCAAATACTATCGTATAGTCAATCGCAGAGGCGCTATTTCTTCCAAGCAACCCAGATAAACTTACAGTTTGAATACAATAATTGTTTGCCCTGACATCTAGAGAGATGAATTTTTCCTACAAATATAACACTAGAAAAGTTTTGAATCAGAATGAATATAATAATTATTCTGTTTTTCTAAGTACTAATCTAAGTATTTTTTTAATTGACCCAATTACGCTTATCACCAGAGAAGCAAACAGTGATATTTTCATACAAATATTAAAAGAATGTTTTTTTTAAAGGAAGTTCACATAATATGTTTAATGTATGTGTATCATACATCTGTTTTAAAATTACCTTTTGTAGTAAACTGGCTTGCGAGCCGATCGCTTGTTTTTCTAGGTTAATTGTTTTAATTTGCCGATGGTATAAGTCAGCCCAACCTGGATATATAGAAATATAAATGCCTATACCTATATTATAAATTGACTATTTGACAGAATGAATCAATTACTTATGGGCATATGGCCACTTAAACTACCACTAGCAGTAAAAGTTTTTAAACAGAATGAATAGTTTTTTGGCTATTCAAATTACTTAACCAAGCAAATCTTTTCATACAAATGTGTATGTCAATTCCAGTGATATGTTACAACTAGATTCGCAATGTCATACAAATATTCTCTAAAAATGTGTACCCACCCGTCGAGGTACAATACCTGAGTAATATATATTCATCTCTATCTACCGGCCTTTGTCGTCTGTAATAATCCCCATTCTCATATTGTCTATCTCTTGTTATCTACAAACAATTTATATGTGTGTCGCTTTTTTTCAAACTAAAAATTGCGGCACCAAGGACCGCAAAGAGATTTTATTGATGGTACATGTTTGAGATTCATATTGCAAATCTAGGTATAACATATCACTGATCAATTCATGTCTTTTCAAAGTGCCACTATCAGTGAACTTTTTATTTATGGCAATGTTAACACTCAAAAAGTTTTCACCAGAATGAAGC
This sequence comes from Athripsodes cinereus, assembly GCA_947579605.1. Classification (NCBI taxonomy): domain Eukaryota; kingdom Metazoa; phylum Arthropoda; class Insecta; order Trichoptera; family Leptoceridae; genus Athripsodes; species Athripsodes cinereus. The sequence goes on from OX388328.1 coordinate 15,109,215, forward strand.
TTTTTATGGGTAAATAAGTTGCTGGATGAAGTATACTTTTTCTGGCAAATATACTTATCACTGAAATGGTTTTTCACCAGAATGACTCAATTCATGTCTTTTCAAATAATAAAGCATAGAGAATTTTTTTATACAAATATTACATTTAAAAGGTTTAATATCAGAATGAATGAATTCATGTTTCTTCCAAGTACGTCTATCGGTGAACTTTTTATGGCAAATATTACACTCATAAGGTTTGACACCGGAATGAATCAATTTATGTTGTTTCAAATTACCTTTCATAGTGAACTTTTTATGGCAAATATTACATTCAAAAGGTTTCTCACCAGAATGACTCATTTTATGTCTATTCAAATTAGGTTTCTCAGTGAACTTTTTATAGCAAATATTACACTCAAAAGGTTTTTCACCAGAATGAATCAGTTTATGCTGGTTCAATGTCCACGACCGAATAAATTTTTTCATACAAATATTACACTCAAAAGGTTTCTCACCGGAATGAATCAATTTGTGTTGTTTCAAAACACTAAATTCTGAAAAAACTTTCGTACAAATATTACACTCAAATGATCTTCCGGTATCTTTCTTCTTCACGTTGCTATTGTCACCATAGATCTCATTAGGCCCAGTTAGATTCTTTATGACATCCGTGTTCCCTACACATTGTGTAGATGTGGCGGCCGCTGTCCCATTGCTGGCTCTCTCACATTCAACTTTTATATCTGGTTCGTAAATATCAATATCTCCGTAAGGAATAGCAGGTCCAAAATCCCCGTTTTCTTCCTCCACAGGTTCATCCTTCACGACAGTGTTCGTTAAACCGGGATGAATCAATTTGTGTTGTTTCAAAATATTAAATTGTGAAAAAACTTTCGTACAAATATTACACTCAAATGATCTTCCGGTAGATTTTTTCTTCACGTTGCTATTGTCACAATAGATCTCTTTAGGCCCAGTTAGATTCTTTATGACATCCGTGTTCCCTACACATTGTGTAGATGTGCCGGCCGCTGTGCCATTGCTGGCTTTCTCACATTCTACTTTTAAATCTGGTTCATATATATCAATATCATCGTACGGAACAGCAGATCCAACATCCGCGTTTTCTTCCTCCACAGGTTCATCCTTCACAACAGTGTTCGTAAAAATGTCATCTAATTTTTCATTCTCAGGAAAAGGTCCCTCTGCCTGGTAATTCCTTGAATCTTCTTTCATCATTTCGATATTTTTGAGGAGTTTCTATATACCTGCGATACAACAACATAGATGTTTAATTGCATTGTCCAACTAAGTACAACATTTGAATTAAAATTGATGGCATAAATCATTGCATAGGATGAATCGCTCATTTAATATAAGGGCAACATATTGTGTTTAAATACTTTTTAATCTAAAATATCACAAAAATTTAGAAATATATGAGGTTATTGAGAACATAATGATGTTGAAATACAGTATAGGTTGTTACTTACGATTAAATGATGAGTTACAAGGGAAGTTTCTCTGCGTATATTTTATTTAAAATTTCCATGAGCACTAAACGTAACAACAAGCACAAACAATAATAATTATAAAGACAGACATGATGCTACCATGACAATTACCAGCATGACAAATTGACAAATTTATATAAATCGGACCATAGACAAATTATTTGTGAGTTTATTTGACATAGAATGTGCAGGCGACGACATCGCTAGGTCGGTGAAACATTATTTAGTAATAAATTAATTTTTGGGGACGTTCACATTTGTTCACTTAGTGATCACTCCGGATGATCCTCCAAGATGAACAGCTGGCCGATCACGTAATTTTTCCATTGTAATTGTAATGTATTGTAACGTATTAATAATTAAGTCATAAAATTGGTATCACGTAAAGCCATAAAAGGCATTACAATTACTATTACAGGACCTTACAATCAATCTCAAGGTTAAAACATTGGTACACTCGCAGCGTAAATTACCGATACCAGCGGTCTTTTGTGCCAAACTGTGCAAAAGTAATATATTTCATGGACAACGCAAGTTGTTTAGCCAATTACCAAAACAGAAATTCTTGATTGTGATATTAGCACATTATTGTGGAATTTGACGCGATTTCAAACTGTTTTTGGTTCACTGTATTCAAATGCGGACAATTTTGTCCCTTGGGGTGTATCGTTATTTTTATTTTTTGTTGTATGTCGGCAGGCAAGCTTTGTGCGTTTGCGCATAGAATGCTTTAGTACGCATTGGCGCCACTTGTTGGCGGTCATTGCCGTTGTTGTCGGTTTTTTCTTCCGCAAATTCCAATAATATCACACCAACACAGAAAAAACCTACAACCAAAATTCGGTAATATTAAATATGTAATAATTAGCCAAAACGCAAAATCATCGTCGAGTTTCACAAAAAAAATCTTTATAGAGCTTTCTTACTTTCTTCTTACGTAAGTTTTTACACGATAACACTAAACACAATGTGATAACGCGAAGAATACAAAAACAACAAAAACGCAACGCCAATTCGATAATATGAACTATTTAATACAAGCGTATGTAACCCGGCATCGCTCGGGTTTAATTAAATAGAAAACCTTGCAAATACATGGGTTAAAACAACAAAATCTTATTGAAAAAAAAAACGGAGTAAGCACTTACGTGGATAAAAGAAGTAAAAAGCTCTTCCCAATGAGAAAACTTAATTTTTGACTCCCTACATGCCCATAGCTTAGTAACAATAAATAGGTAGGTACCTACATCATAAAAAGCATTGCAAATCTCTAAATGAAAAATCTTGAAGTTTGATACCTCACATGCCCATATTTAGGTAAAAAAAATAGGTAGGTACCTACATCGAAAAAAGTGCTGAAAAACTCTTCCCAATGAAAAATCATGAAGTTTGATACCTCACATGCCCATATTTAGTTAAAAAAAATAGGTAGGTGCCAACATCGAAAAAAGTGCTAAAAACCTCTTCCCATTGAAAAATCTTGAAGTTTGACACCTCAGATGTTCACATTTATGTAAAAAAATAATAAGTAGGCACCTACATGGAAAAAAAAGTACTAACAACCTCGTCCCGATGAAAAAGCTTGAAGTTAAGAAATTCCACATATTGGTAGGTACCTACATGGAAAAAGTGCTAAAAACCTCTTCCAAATGAAAAATATGTGAGCTCGACACCTCGAAAGCTCATATTTTATTTAGAAAAATAGGCGGGTACCTACGTGCAAAAACTACTAAAAACCTCATCTTAATGTAAAAACTCGAAGATTGTCATCCCAAATTTCTATAAGAAAAAAAGGGTAAACATCCCTTTTTGTGAAAAAATTGTAGTCACATAAATGTTAAAATATTATAATTGTCCACATTCGAATTTGTATTTTTGGTTTGCAGTGCATAAATGGGTATTTGCTATGAAATTAAAAAAAGTCAAGAATAAATTGTCATATAAGTATTTACTCTTTATTCCCAAAAAACCTTAAAAATGGATTATCTGCATCCTTCAATATTTCAGAATATTTTACTATCAAATATTTCATAATTTATGTAAAAAATATTAGGTGAAAATAAATAGGTTCCCACTCATTGAAAATCATTTAACATTGTTTATGGATTTTATAGGTAAAACTCATGGATGTATGTAGGTAGGGGATGGAACGTTTATAGTAATTTGTATGAATGACAGCGAAGCCAAAAAGTGAGGAAGGGAAATCGACGGTGGCCATTTTGTAGGAAATACTTTATTTAACATTTGTATGGGCAATGTATGGAAATTATTCACAGTATCAGAAAACATTATATTTACTTCTTAAAATAATTACAATGCCACATAACTTAATGTTTTCATATACTTGATGAAATAGGGAATAGGATGAGTAAATAAAATTGAGTATTTCATTTCAAAATCATTATTTATTTTTAAACTTTGTTTTCATATACACACAATATGGAGAGAATGAATGACAATTGAAGGATATATCTAAATGAATAATATAAAACACACGAACTTGCAAATGAGCGGGAAACTCAGGATATTTCGTAAGAATGACGTTTTTCTCCAGCCTCGCAGAAAAACGAGATGTTTTTGAACACAAAACACTACGTTTACTTGGTGTCAAATATTGGATAATGTCCAGTTTCTCCTTTCTGGATCCTTTGGAAAACTACAAAAAATTATTTTGTTTATAAACATGCGATAATATCATTAACCTGATCAGATTTGTATGCATGAAACATTTCATTCTAACGGGTAAACAAACCAAACATCAGATTGTAGGTTCTTTGTATTGTCAGATGACAGAATGGAAAACAAGTTACATGTGTAGATATAGGAGAATAAGGACAGATAATTATATAGAACGTTTATAACATTATTATGATCATTTATAAGTATATGAATTATAATATAAACGACTTTAAAATCGCAATATATTAAGATAAAAACTACAATACAAAACAACTTACCGAAAATATGACAATCCTGTTTCCTGCGAAAGTTGGATTGGATTTATAACCACAACCATTTATAGCGCACATCACCATGTTAATCATAAGATGATTCCTATTCTTCTAGATATAAAAACAAAAACCGATATGAAAAATTCAACTGATGTGCAAAAACTTTAAACATTTTTAAAACAACTAAACATACAAATACAAGGGTTGGTTCATGGGAGCATAAATGTCACTCGGCGTCGTTTGACCTGAACGACCATGAAGTTGCAGTGAGTGGTGAATGTAATCCGGATAATCGTGAATAACTTAGAGCGTTTTATGACCCAATTTTATCGTAATGGCGCCATTATTTTTTACGTCTTTTTATTATTTTTTTTATTGCTTTTACAACTTAAAAAAAAATTTTTTTTTGGATTTACTTTTTGTTATAATTTCTTAAATTCGCCGACGTGTAAAAGACGTAAATTATGAATATATTTAAATAATTAATATTTTTATTATTATTTGACTGGCGCCTTTTTATAGTAGCATTCAAGTACTTTTGTGTTTCTTTTAAATGATAAAAATATTTTTGTCTCTAACGAAGGAATAAATTATTTTAATAGGTATCTTTAAAATTAACAGTTAAAGTAATAACTACTTGATTAGTTTATAACTAATTGCTTTATACTTTTTTTTTAAATTATTCCATTATCTAACTTTCTGAGCTTGTATACTTCCCAAATACTTGTTACAAGTTTATATCCTAAATTTATCCAAACGAATTCACTGAATCAGCGTCAGAAATTATAAATGACAATTACGCAGAAATCGAGTATATTTTCTGAGACTATAATTCTTATTTTGTTACACATTTTGAAAACATAGTAACATACAGTACATGAACACTATGAATGCGTACTGGCATTGTATAGGTACTTTCAAAATATGCGTCGTCGACTGATCACTCGGTGACTGTCTGAACGCAGCCCAAATGCGACGCACCGAACAAAATTTATTTCTTACAAAATGGTCGTCATTCCCCTCCCCGCGCAGCTACAAAATGTTTACCAAAGTGTCTGTCCATTACTCTATTTAGGTCCATGGTAAAACTATTATTATTCTACAGTATAGTTTTCTATGGTTTCATAATGTCTTCCATTATGAAAATAGCCCAATATGTCAAAAATATGCAATTTTTATTCACGTAATTCAAGAGCTCATTCTCATTAGCAAACACGATATTTTATTACGAAAATAAACCCTAAATATTTAGTTTCAGAATTGTTGTATTTATTGTTACATCCATTTTGATATTAATTCAATACAATGAAAAATGTTTGACTGTGAATATTGCTGTTTACTAAATCTTGCATTAATTTTACATACATTTTGTTGCTAATTTTGTGACATGGTCGCATTAAAATTAAAATATCTTTATCAATACGTAAGATATTTAAAATGTTTTTAGCCTTAAACCTGCCCAGAAGATGAGACCTTGTATAGAGTGTATTATTTTACTTCGGTCTTTCCTAATTTCTGAGTCCATTAAGGACATACGTACATACATACATACAAACGGACTCAAATATTTATGTGTGGATTCATTAATTGCCAACACACAAAAATAAACGTCTATCCTATTTTTTCAAGACCATCCACTCATTTGTGAGTGATTTAAGTAAAATAAACGTCGTGTTTCACTGATAGAAGCATCTCTCGAGATGCTCCTATTAGTAATAGTAATTTTATTGCACTTCGACTATTATTAATGGTTACGTGATCGCTACATTCTAGCAAGTCCATACAAAAAAAACCTTGGGGTGCAATAAAATTATCAATAGCGATTTTGAAGTGTCAGATGAGCTTAGGTGATCGCAAAAACACTTTGACAGTTCAAAATCGCTATTACTATAATAGTAACGAAGTTACGTGATCGGCCTGCAGGTGTGAACAGGCGTTTCATCGCCAGTGATCACTAGCGATGACGGAGGAAAGAGATTACCACTCGTCATAATTTTGATGAAAGGTCCTTTCACTGAAACGACCATAAAAAAGTTTCATCTTATTATTTGTTTAATTCTCTATGAATTGGTATTGAATGTCAGAATCATGGATAGCCTAGTATTCACAGCAATTTTAAAATTTTCGACGCCGGGACCCTCTACAGACGGACGCCCGAAGCTTTTTCGTTTGTACGGTGGCGCATTATTCGTTCTGTTTATTCATGATTTCGATTTGTTCATTGCCTAAATCAGCGTTTCCTAACCTTTTTCAGCCACGGACCCCTAGGAAATCAAGCAGACTTTTCACGGACCCCCTTAGTAAAAAAACAGAAATAAATTTCGGACCATTTATTTTAATATTACAAATACAAAAATACAACATCAACATCAAGATTCACGTTGATTAATGTGAAGGTTGGTGTTGTTTTTTTGCAACTAAATTAGTAATATTCGGATTGATGTCAGTACTAAGTTGTAATCTCAAATCGGATTCCACTTGTAATCTGTTTCTGTATTTGTTTTTAGTATATACAAGAGCAGAGAATGCCTTTTCACAGAGATATGTGGTTGAGAAAAGCAGCAAATGTTTCAGTGCTTCTTCTGATATTTCCTTATAATCTTTCTTTACATTCACCCAAAAACTTGATAAAGAGGATTCTTTGAAATTACCTTGTGGTACTTGTGAAACCGAAACTTAAGTATTCGTCACAAAACTTACGACGTTTGATCTTCGAAGTCGACGGTCTTTCATTTGCTTCGTCTGAAGCGAAGTCATTTGGTTTTAACCAGCGTTTCATTGTAACAATCACTCGAAAAACGTAATTTCGTTGCACTTATCTTCAATGTCCAACGCAACACAAAACAAAACACGCACTAACAAGTCGCGGGCGAGCGCCGGATGCAAGTGTAGGGCGCGGGGCGAGGGCGGTGCCTAGGGAGAAGAGAAGAGTCATGTCCCGCACTGCCCGCACGCACTTCTTTCACTCACTTCGGTAAGTCAAGTACTCCGCCCGCTGTCGGCGCTGTCGCACGTTCGTCGTGATGAGTAAGCGTAGCGATTACGAGACTTTTGGTGCCATATATTTTATTAATAATGGTCCAGAGATGAGACCGCGGACCCCCACACATACATTCGCGGACCCCCAGGGGTCCGCGGACCACAGGTTAGGAAACGCTGGCCTAAATAATACTTTTCGAGAGATAACGCAAATTTATAAAGAAGGAAAAATAAAATACGAATTCGCTTGTAATCAATGTACAGTTAATAATAAATAAGTAAATAATAATAAACAGAAATAAATATTTGGTCTCCCACTATTTTCCATAAGTTATCGAGTGTCATGGATTAGGCAAATGGTCTCAAAACTGTACATAATATATTATATACTACAATCCGTACCTATTCTGAATGTAGGTACTATTCCACACCATCACAGTATATCCCACAAGTGGGTAGCCAGCATACCAGCCGCATGAAATAAACATGCAAGCCATCCTTTCTGTGCCAACAAAAAATTAAGATACTTGGAATTAAAAATTTCATGTCTTTATTTTTTTGAACACTTGAAAACTTAAGGAAGAGTTGGAGACCACTTCTTTGACAAGTGCTCCACGGAAAAACCAAAGAATCCTGAATGTCTTATTTTTTATTGGCACGAAGAGGACAATCTGCATGCTTATTACTTGTTCGACAAGGGGTATAGCAGTCAGCAGATAGCAATATTAAGTTTATAGATTATAATCCTGTGCTCCACTCAGTCGTATTTTATTTTTCTACCCTCTCAAAATAAAAGCCTTATTTTTTTATTTATTTTATTTAACAATAATTATACAGACATTACAATACATAGACTATTTGATAAAACTTAAATCTAAACATCCTCCTTATAGAGACAAGTCTCGTGTAAAGGAGGGTATGATGCAGTATTTCATTAATTTTTAATCGATCATACACTTCTTAACCTTTCTATCGGATTTATAAATTTGTGTTATCTCGTAAAGTGTACAAGGCAATGAACAAATCATGAATAAACAAACGAATAATGCGCCACCGTTACCAACGAAAAAGCTTCGGGCGTCCGTCTGTAGAGGGTCCCGGCGTCGAAAATTTTAAAATTGCTTTGAATACTAGGCTATCCCAGAATCATGTACAAAATTATTATGCAGTCGAGAGCTAAGTATATTAATTTATTTTAAGTGTTATTTTTCATTTTTGAATTTGTTTATAATTATTTTTATACGAAAATAGACCATTAAAGGATGACGTCAAAGAAAAATCCTTGAGGGGCATCAGGCATCCCAACACAACACATTCACAGTGTTTACGGTGTAATATTAGGTGGGACGCCTAAAGAATAGATACCTAATAATCAAAAAACTGTCAGTGTCGATTTTGTTATAATTTTGTCGTCTGACTTTCTTTTTTTTCTCTTATGGCATAACATCCTACAAGTATGATTTGCGCAATTTGATTGTTTGCCCCCCAAGCAAAAGCAAATCCATAGACAAGACCACGTGACCTTTAATGGTCTATACGTCAAACTACATACAACATGACTGTGAGTGTTGACATGGCAGTGAAAGCATAGGATGAACAAATGTGAACAGACGTGTTCACTTTCGATGAACAGGTTTGACCTTGACACTCTGGATGATCATCCAAAGTGAAGCAATGTGAATGCTACTTTAACTGATTTTTTTATGGTAAATATTACTTAAAAGATTTTTCACCGGAGTAAATAATTTTGTGGGTATTTAAATTACCGAATAGACCATTAAAGGTCACGTGGTCTTGTCTATGGATTTGCTTTTGCTTGGGGGGCAAACAGTCAGATTGCGCAAATCATCCTTGTAGGATGTTATGCCATAAGAGAAAAAAAAGAAAGTCAGACGACAAAATAATAACAAAATCGACACTGACAGTTTTTTTGATTATTGGGTATTCTTTAGGCGTTCCACCTAATATTACACCGTAATCGTCTGTTGTGTTGGGATGCCTGATGCCCCTCAATGATTTTTCTGTGACGTCATCCTTTAATGGTCTATTGAATTGTGTGAATGTTAAGTAGCATTCACATTACTTCACTTTGGTTTTTGGCGTTGTAAGTGAACTTTTCAACTTTCTGTATGACTTATCTTTTTCCTTTCTCTATTTTCTTTACATTTTTTAACATTTAAATTTTGATCACTCATTATGAATCAGTTTAAATTCGAATTATTTAAGAGAACCCAGAACGCCAAACTCACCAGATAAGAACAATTTTGTACTGGCGGCCATATTGATTTTTTGAAAATACTGGACTCTTATTGGTTGGTTGAGTTATAGGGGATATTGAAAGGGACATTAAGTGATATAGTGGGATTCGTTTCTCAACCTCGTTTTATTTTATTATTTCTGAAAAAAATGGTGAATTTTTTCAAGTAAATAATTTTCTAAAGTTATAGAATATTTGATTACGAATCCAACGACATATATAACTCAATTTTTGTTAAAATGTGTTATAGCGGATTTCGTAACTCAGCGACACATATACTTAATATTGTGCAGTATTTTCTTGTTATGAATGTGATTGTATATTATGTAGGAGATGAATGCTTTTTGTAATTGTGTAAAATGTTTATTATGATTGATATGTTTGTGAGATGTTTGCCCTAGAACAGGATTTACCTAGTTGGGCAGCATAAATAAAGTAGGTATGTAGGTATGTGAATTGTAATTTATTATGAAATAAATAAATAAGTATAATCTATATACATCATCATTTTATAGTAGCGTTAACTAAACAATACAAAATTTAAAAAAAACTAGTTTTATTGAATTATTTAACATAAAAAATTATAAAATGTGTAATTCTCACGACGAAGATAAACTACTTTAATCGGGGAACTTCTTATAACAAATATGACACTAGGAAAGATTTTTCACCAAATTGAATATATTTATTATAAACGAAAGGTTTTTTTTTTTAAAAAAAAAAAGATATATCTGGGTTTTGTTATAAACCCAAATACAACCTTATTACAAACCAACACTAAGCTAAAAGCTTGTGCCGTGAAAGGGGAGTTTGCCGGCACCTGGGATCGAACCACGGACCCCTTGTTCTGAAGGCCAGAAGGTCATGTTTTCATCGAAATGTTTAATTTTATGAGTATTCAAATGACCTATTTGGGTGTATTTTTCAAATATTACCCTTAAAAGGTTTTACACCAGAATGAATGAATTCATGATTTTTCAAAGTACCTCTATCAGTGTACTTTTTATGGCAAAAATTACACTCCAATAGTTTTTCGCCAGAATGAAAAAGTTTATGGGTATTCAAATTTATTACTTACCCGAGCAAATCTTTTCATACAAATGTGACATTCAAAATTTTTTTCACCAGAATGAATTTCACCAATCCATGTATTTTCAAAGTTCCTCTCTCAGTGAACTTTTTATTCATGGCAATGTATTTTTTTCACACAAATATTATTCTTAACAGGTTTGACACGGGGTTCTATGGTCAACAATACACTGGCGTGCACGTGTATTTTGAAGCTCTGGATTTCAGATAAGATATTTGGTTAAATATTAAATATTTAGAGTTTAATTTGTTCATGTACTCTGCACATAACAGGTATTTATAATTTGATTACTAAATTGTGGATCCTGATCATCATTATTCATCGATTTATGCCCTTTTTTGTTTTCTTTGTTTCGCTATAATTTTGTGGCGTAATTTTTGGCGAATATTTTTGTTTGTATGTAAAATTTATTTCATTTCGCTGTTTTTTTTTCTGTCGAAATTTTTGCCAATAATTTAATTGTTTTTTATTTGTTTCGCTGAAATTTTTTCATACTGTAGGTACTTATTTTAGGTACCAACATGGACGAAATCCCTCCTAAACCTCCGATTCCCCCGGACCCGCCGGAGGAAAACAGGAAAAGAAAACGGAGTGACGATGCGCAATTGATACCAAAAGGGATCTCATCTGATAGTGTTTTCGAAAATAATTCGCCCCAAATTGGGAAAACAAAGGAGACACCATCTGTCTCTCACACTCCCACTATACGAGAATACTTTTACGATTCTAAGTCTGTAGGTCCGTTTACTGTTTTTGTTCAATATGCAGACACTAAAACTACTGCACCATTGCATCCTATGCAATTGGGAAAAATCCTTTTCTCCAGAAATGTACAGGGTGTCGTTAATGGGTCTATCAAATCGGAAGGTAAATATAAAGTATCAGTAGCATTCTCTTCAGCAAATCATGCCAATTCATTTTTGAAAAATGCGTTTGTTCTTTCTAACTCTCGATACAAAGCTTTCGTTCCTTCTTTCCTTTCGTACCGCATGGGTATCATAAGGGGGGTAGACGAGGATTTATCTGAGGAGGAACTAAAAAGTGCCATCTCAGCCGGAAACCCTAAAATGGATATCGTGAAGGTGAGGCGCCTTGCTTATAAGGATAGACAATCAGAAACCATTTGTTGGAAACCATCCCGATCAATTGTCATCACTTTTGCCGGACAGTCTCTACCCAATCAGGTTTATATTTTTTATAGCTCGTTTAGAGTGGACCTATATGTATTACCGACGTTGCAATGCTTCAGATGCTGCAAATTCGGACATACTAGGGTAAACTGCCGCTCTGTCCAAAAATGTTTTAAGTGCGGTGAGTGCCACGCCTCTGAAGAATGCCCATCTCAAGATTTGAAATGTTTCAATTGTGGCGGTGACCATAAAGCAATTAGCCAATCATGTCCAGAGCATCGTAGACAAAAAGCAATAAAGGAAAGCATGGCAACTGAAAATTGCTCCTATATCCAAGCTGCAAAAATGCACCCCCAGAAAAAAACCCTGTTCTCGGTAATCACAGCAAATACTGGCAATAACAGTAGACCCCAAAAAAATAAGCCCGTTCCTAATCTCCAAAAACCACCTAACAAAAAAGAGCTCAACTCCATACTTATGTTCCCAAATGGTAACCCTACTTACACTGCCCCTGATGGGTGCGCCATTGCCTCAGCACCCTCTGATGAAGAACATTCGTATGCCATGAACCCTACTGTCGAATCTTTAAGGGAAGACCTTAACAAAGATAACCAATTCTACCTGAAATCATTGATAACCATCTTAATTGACGCACTCTCTTCACAAACCTCTTACAATACAGGATCACTTATCTCTACGCTTCAATCCTTCCTAATCAAAAATGGCCAACACTCCTAAAAACAATTTTCCAAAAAAGACTCACAACTCACCATCTCATAGTTCTACTCGCCCTCATTCTTTAAACTTTCTCCAATGGAATTGCCGAAGTGTCTCATCTAGCAAAAATGACATCATATACCTTATTCAAAAATTTGAAATAAATATAGCAGCCCTCAGCGAAACATGGTTACAGCCACTATGGAATTTTAACATTCCCGGGTTCCATTGTTTAAGAGACGATCGTTTGGACTCAAGGGGCGGTGGAACGGCCCTCCTAATTCAGTCCCACCTCCCATTTCAAATGATAAAAACCCCAAAAAATCCATCTATACAATTAATAGCTGCCTCAGTAAATGGAATTTCTGTCATCTCTACTTATATTCCACCCAATACAAATTTTGATGAAAACTATTGGAATTCAGCACTTCAAAACTTGCCTAAGCCCCTCCTTATTCTGGGTGACCTGAATGCGCACTCAGTTAGCTGGGGCTGCTCTAGAAATGACAGATCCGGCAATTTAATCCTTTCTTTTGCAGACTCACACAATCTATGTATTTTAAATGACGGCTCTCCAACAAGGTTTACCTCCCCTCAACAAAATGCAAGTGCGGTCGATCTATCCTTGATTTCTGATTCGATCGCAGCCTCATCCACGTGGCATGTTCTTATCGATCCTCTTTCAAGCGATCACTTTCCTATCCTGGTGAGTATTACTGAAAGAAACCAAAATCCTGAACAAAGATGTAAGGTGGGGAAAAATTATAACAAAGCAAACTGGAAAGAATTTACGTCACTGGTAGAACAAACAACATCAAGTGTCAAACCTTCTAATTCCCCTGTTGACATAGAAACAAAATATGAGAGAATTCTCTCAATCATAGAGGACTCATCTGAACCCTCTGTGCCGAATCACAAGTTGTGCAAAAAAAATCCCATATCTCCTCCGTGGTGGGACAGCGAATGTACCCAAAGTATTAAAAAAAGAAAAGAGGCAATCAAAATATTTAGGAAGGATGTAACAACCGAAAATTATATACTAACAAAACAAATTCAGGCAGAAACGCGCAGGCTCTTAAGAAAGAAAAAGAAGAAAGGATGGACAGATTTCTGTAATAGTCTTTCTCCCAACACTCATCCTTCAATCGTATGGAACTCCATACGCAGGTTTCGTTCTTCCTATCTACCTCCTAAATCTCATATACAAGACGAAGGTTATATTGATGCTTTCATAAATAAACTCGCCCCCCCACATGTACCTAATGAAACAGAAATAAGCTGGGTTTCCTCTCAGAAGAAAACTACTCCAGGTTTTCTTGATTCCCCTTTCTCTGTCGAGGAACTACTTGGCACTATAAAGATTCTGAAGAATTCCTCTCCGGGGTTGGATAACATACCATACAGTGTGTTTAAACATCTCCCGAATAATTTTTTAAAACTCCTTCTACAGTTCTACAATGACTGCTTATCAGGTGGGCTTGTGCCAGAGGCTTGGCGAAAATCTTTAATTATCCCCATCCTGAAACCTGGACGAGACCCCTCACTTGGATCTTCATATAGACCTATTGCCCTATCGTCCTGCTCTTTGAAAATTTTGGAGCATATGTTAAAAAAACGTGTTGAGTGGTATTTGGAAAATGGTGATCTTCTGTCAAGTTCCCAATTCGGGTTTCGAAAAGCCCGCTCTTGTTTAGATAACCTAAGTATTTTAACCTCAGACGTAAGAGCGGCTCTTATTAACAAGGAATATACGGTTGCATCATTTTTGGATATTGAATCAGCTTACGATAATGTGCGCATTGATCTATTAATGACGATTCTGCAAGACTTGGGTATTCCTAGCCTTATTTTAAAACTTCTTTTTGGCATCTTCTCGCAGCGCACCATGGTTTTCAAAACTACTGATAGACTAGTCTACAGAAAAGTCTATAGAGGGCTTCCCCAGGGCTCTGTCTTGAGCCCGCTGCTTTTCAACGTCTATCTCTCAAAAATTAACTCAAATATTGGCAGAGATTGTAAACTACTACAGTATGCGGATGATATAGTTCTATATTCATCCAATAAACTCCTCTCAAAATCTATCGACGCTATGTCATCAAGCATAAACTCTCTGAATTTCTGGCTCACTTCGTTGGGTCTCTCTATCTCTCCCCAAAAAAGTCACACAATGGTTTTTACGAAATCACATAAGACCCCAACAGCAAATCTCAAATTAGAAAATAACCCCATACCATGTGTCGAACAAGTAAGATTCCTGGGGATGATTCTAGACAGAAAATTGTCTTGGCGTCATCACATAGAACATATCGTCTCTACATGTGAAAGAAATATTAATCCTCTGAGGGCTGTATGTCGAGTATGGTGGGGATGTCACCCAACTACAGTCAAACTACTGTACAACGCACTAATACGCAGTCTGCTTGATTATGGTAGCTTTTTGATGGACCCCTTGCCCAAGTATCTTCAATTAAAACTAGACCGCATACAACACAGGTGCCTGCGCATGGTGCTGGGAGCCATGTCCACCTCCCCTGTAAATGCTCTTCAAGTAGAAGCGGGAGAAATGCCCTTGAAAATAAGAAGACAGTTTTTGTCGGACAATTTCCTTGCAAAAAGAATATATCTGCTTAATCATCCTCTCATGCAATCAATCACAACATTAGGAAACAGGTTGTGTGACAGCGTGAGAGAAATTCCAAAACCTCTACTTATCAAAAGCTTAGAATCTCTCTCGGAAGAAATGGTTTCCTTACCCAAGAGAAATGTTCTACCATATTTTTCCACTCCATTTCCAGCTTTGGTACACATCCCAGAAGTCATACTGGATGGATTTAGTTTTTTCAAGTCTCATCTCAGTCTGAGTGTTTGCCAAAGTGATTTCCGCCGAATGGTTGATCGTTTTCCAACGTATACACAAATTTACACAGACGGATCCAAGCTTCCACAGTCTAACAGCTTCGGTGCATCGGTCTACATCCCAAAGTTACAAGTGCAACTTCAATTCAAAATCCCGAATCCCTGTTCCATTTTCACAGCTGAGACTGTAGCGCTTGCTGAAGCATTGAAAACAGTTGTTGATTTGAATTTGAACAAAATAGTTATATTTGTGGACTCCCGCAGCGTTCTTGACGCAGTTTTGGGACTCCCGAAGTCGTTAATACACAATTCTATTATATGTAGGGTAAAGAAATATCTTTTCGACCTCCATTTCGCATCGAAAACTGTATTGCTGGCTTGGATCCCGTCCCATCGCGCCATTGGGGGAAATGAGGTCGCTGACGAGCTGGCAAAGTCCGCCATAAATAATGGAGTGACTTCAAGCATACACGAACCGTTAATCGCTGACTTGGGCAAACAGTTCCGCGAAAGAGCTCTCACTGCGTGGCGTGAAGATTGGTCAGAGACGAGCAAACTTAAAGGTAAGTACTATCGCACGATCCAACCCGAAATTCCGAGTGCCCCGTGGTACTCAAGCGGAAGGCTTAACAAAATGGAAATCTCTGTACTTTCAAGGATGAGATTGGGACATTGTGTGATCGCTACCCATCTTCATAGACTGGGGCTCGTAGAGAGCTCTCTCTGCGAGTGTGGCCAGGACGATGAGACGATTGACCATGCACTCTTTAACTGCCCAATTCGTGCTGACATAAGCTTATACGACCATATAAGAGACGTGAATCGCCCCTTTGATGTTTGCCACCTACTCTCCCTCGGGTCTAACGATGTCAATAGGCAGATTGCAAAATACATTAAAACTTACAATATCATCTTGTGACCTTATTGAAATTATAATAATGATTGACTGATATGAGATCTAACATGGGCAAAATCACCCTCTGTTGGGTGGAACGCCCACAAAAAAAGAAAAAAAAAAAAAAAAAAAAAAAAAAAAAAAAAGGTTTGACACGGGCGTAGCCAGGGGGTTCACCCCCCCCCGTTTTTTTTTTTACATATTTCATAATATAATATAAAGGTTATTGCATGCACTTTCAGTAGTTTTATTTTCTTGAACCCCCCCCCCTGAAATTAAAACTTAGTTATGGCCATTGTTTGGCACCAGAATGAATTAATTTATGTCGTTTTAAATTACCTTTCTCAGTGAACTTTTTATAGCAAATATTACACTCGAAAGGTTTTTCACCAGAATGAATCAATTCATGTTTTTTCCAAGAATATATATTAGTGAACTTTTTATGGCAAATATTACACTCGAAAGGTTTTTCACCAGAATGACTCAATTCATGTTTTTTCACATTACTTTTCACAGTGAACTTTTTATAGCAAATATTACATTCAAAAGGTTTTTCACCAGAATGAATCAATTTAATATGTTGTTTCAAATTACCTTTCTCAGTGAACTTTTTATAGCAAATATCACACTGAAATGGTTTTTCTCCAGAATGACTCAATTCATGTCTTCTCAAACTACTTCCATCAGTGTATTTTTTATGGCAAATATTACACTCAAAAGGTTTCTCACCAGAATGACTCAATTCATGTCTTTTCATGTTACTTTTCTCAGTGAACTTTTTAAAGCAAATATTACACTCAAAAGGTTTTTCACCAGAATGAATGATTTTATGGCTATTCAAATTTTTTAACCAAGCGAATCTTTTCTTGCAAATGTGACATTCATAAGGTTTTTCACCAGAATGAATAATTTTATGGTTATTCAAAGTACTTAACCGAGTGAATTTTTTCATACAAATACTACACTCAAAAGATCCCTCCCCAGAATGAAGCTTTTTATGGGTAAATAAGTTGCTGGATGAAGTAAACTTTTTCTGGCAAATATCACATTGAAATGGTTTTACACCAAAATGTCTTAATTTATGTCTTTTCAAATCCTTAAACATAGAGTATTTTTTCATGCAAATATTACAATCAAAAGGTTTTACACCAGAATGACTTATTTTATGTCTATTCAAATTAGGTTTCTCAGTGAACTTTTTATAGCAAATATTACACTCAAAAGGTTTTTCACCAGAATGAATCAGTTTATGCTGGTTCAATGTCCACGACCGAATAAATTTTTTCATACAAATATTACACTCAAAAGGTTTCTCAACGAAATGAATCAATTTGTGTTGTTTCAAAATATTAAATTGTGAAAAAACTTTGGTACAAATATTACACTCAAATGATCTTCCGGTAGATTTTTTCTTCACGTTGCTATTGTCACAATAGATCTCTTTAGGCCCAGTTAGATTCTTTATGACATCCGTGTTCCCTACACATTGTGTAGATGTGCCGGCCGCTGTGCCATTGCTGGCTTTCTCACATTCTACTTTTAAATCTGGTTCATATATATCAATATCATCGTACGGAACAGCAGATCCAACATCCGCGTTTTCTTCCTCCACAGGTTCATCCTTCACAACAGTGTTCGTAAAAATGTCATCTAATTTTTCATTCTCAGGAAAAGGTCCCTCTGCCTGGTAATTCCTTGAATCTTCTTTCATCATTTCGATATTTTTGAGGAGTTTCTATATACCTGCGATACAACAACATAGATGTTTAATTGCATTGTCCAACTAAGTACAACATTTGAATTAAAATTGATGGCATAAATCATTGCATAGGATGAATCGCTTATTTAATATAAGGGCAACATATTGTGTTTAAATACTTTTTAATCTAAAATATCTCACACGTTTAGACAAATATGAGGTTATTGAGAAATTTTACTAATGTTGAAATACAGTATCGGTTTTACGATCAAAATAAATCGGACCATAGACAAATTATTTGTGAGTTTTGATTTGACATAACTGCAAAAACGTTATAAATCATAGACACGACGTTATGAACCAGATTAAATTTATTTAGCGCGGTTCACAAAATCATAGACACGACGTTATGAACCAGATTTATTTAGCGCGGTTCACAATGTTCAGTATTATTTTATTGATAAAAACACCCTCGGACAACACCAAAGGAACAATATTTCTCATAAAGTACAATACGCCCGTACATAATATGTTTTCATCTCCCATAGACACAACAATATTCGTTGATATTTTCAACCGACGGTACTTGGTGGAAATTCATGTTGAATTAATTAAAATAAAACACTTATTTGTAGTATATCCACGGTGACTTTTTATTGGACGCGAGCCTACTTTTCGCCAGCCTGATGATGAGAGCGGAAGCTCTTGAAAGCCGGCTCGCGTCCAATAAAAAGTCACTGTGGATATACTACAAATAAGTGTTTTATTTTAATTAATACAATAATATTCTAAAAAATGTATAAAATCACCGAAATAAATAAACACGCACTCCACAATGTGAACTGTCCTTTTCATATAAAATATGCGTAATTTTAAGTATTTTTATAACTTCAGGCGATTTCTCGGTGTTTTTTTATAACTGAATATAATTTATAAAATATAAATAAATAAATAAATAAAAAAAATGTTACCTTAGAGTTAAATATTTTAACTCCATAAGACAAATTTCTCATAAAACGTTTCTGAATTCTTTCAAGAACTTTTATATTTATACTATAATAGTAGGTTTAGGGCCGCGATATCCAAAACGTTAACCAGGGTCAGCGCCGGATCTACCATAGGTTCAAATGGTTCGGCCCACCAGGGCGCATAAAGTAAAAGGCGCTACGTAGATTAACTCTAGTTTTAGTTGTAACCAGAGATTTTATAAATAAATAATATAAAAAGTACTTCCGCTTGCATACAAAGTTACACATATCACAAAATGTATCGGTTTTATAAGAGAACATATTTTTGAAATTCCCGCGAAAAGTTACACGCTCTAATGCCTAATCATTATCGACTTATAATATACACATTTGAGTTCAAAGAATTTTGAATGTTACGTACTCTAACTTTTCCATACATAATAAAGGTCCAAATCTTTTATCTCCGTTTTTTTACTAGCTCCTACAACCGAGTAATAAAATGAAATATGTAATAATAAATATTGTTCATAATTCACTCGATTGCGGATGCATTGCCGTAAAATGAAATAAGAAGAAGAATAATAAATATTGTTCCTTGCGTCTCACTAGGCCACTAATACTTCCTCAACGCTTCCACATAGATTCTCACTAATACATACAACGCGCCTTTTAAACATTTCGCTGTCTTATACAACCAAGTAATACTGTAGAATGAAATAATAATAATTACCTACTGAACCAGCGCTCGTCCAACACAACCAAAGCGCGCCCTACATAGATTCTCACTAATACATTCAAAAGGGGCGCTATGATTTTTCAAATAAAAACCAGAAATATAAATATTACCTAGCGTAAATAATCTGTGGTTTGGTTGATTATGAATAAACATTACTTAGGCTAAGGAGCGCTACTCGGATCGACTGCTCCTAGTGAATCTAGTGATAGTATAAAATCACTGGATGTTCCTCAGAACACGAATTACCTTCGTATTTAGACAAGATGCACCGAAGTGTAAACGAATGTAACCGAATGAAATGTATGAAATTCGCTTCATAGTCGCAACGCAATAGGTACGTATGCTTTAATATGCGTAGATTATAAATTATAATATCGTAGTGATAGTACTAAGATAATTATTAAAAATATTGCAACCATTAGGTATGTTATTATGGGCATATATTAAAATATTAATTAAAATAGTTATTTTATTTATTTATTTATTTACATATAAACGGCTGTATCAGCCTTTACAAATAAAAGGAACAGTCAAGAGATTTAAAACCTAATGTGTCTATATTCGAGGTTATGTGTGTGGTAGTAGTTTTCTTCAACTTTTTTTTTTTAATTTTTTATATGAAATACCTAAATATGTAGGTAGCTATATTTACTTCCATACATCGCAAGTAAGTAAGTACTGAAATAATAGTATAATATTTGATTTTGTTGTTATTTTTCATCATATTTAACAATGTCTTGTATTTGAGGGAATTTTTTTTAAATCAAAATACTAAATATGTTTCACCTAAGTATATCAATAAACATAGTGTTAGGTCGATACATAACATTTTATAAGATACTAATTACATGTTGTAAAAGTGGCAAATAAGAAATGTAACTACTTATTTTTTGCGTGTTATACAGTTTTGCTAAGATATGAAAATATTTTTTGCAAAAAAGTTTGGGGGGGGGGCGCAGTATATATATTTGAACCAAGCGCAAAATGCGGTTGATCCGGCGCTGACCAGGGTAGTGAGTACGTAAGGGTAGTAGCAGAATTAACTACATCGTAACGCGTTTCTAGCGAGTATGTAACGATCATTTTGACAACTCAAGTGGTTAGTTGTGTGTTAATGCGTAGTTTATTAAACTACCACTTTACCGTCGCGTTTAGTTGTAGTTAACCTTCGTCTATGTGTAATGTGTATGTATTTTAGAGCTGTCAAAGTTGCGCGCGCTTTGTTATTTGTTTTATCGTTATTGTAACGTTTTAAATATTAAATTAAAAATTAATATAATTAAATTTTAATTGAAAATAAAAATGCATCGACGATTATATTTATTGCTTGAAGCCAGCCGCTTTTTTTTACAAAGAAAACAATACTTAGGTACATGATATTGAATTGATTTACTAATTAAATTTATAGTTGCACGAACCTTCCGCACATCGACCCAAATTGGCGGCAAATGTCAAATGTGTCAAAATTGCAGTAAAATGTCATAGATAAAGATAAAAAAACGGAAATTTCGTATTTTTTGTGTTAGCTGTTGGCAAGCCTTGCTATTTCCGGCTAGAAAATAAACTACATAAGATTTAGTCGTTAGTTACTCGCTCTAACTAAAAAGTAGTTTATTCTGCGTTACGCTGTAGTTAGATGTGGTTAGTTAAATGTGCGTTACTTGCGCTGTAGCAAAAATTACGTACTCAGTACCCAGTTGTCAATAGTTAACCATAGGTTAACTCAGGAAATGGTGATATCCACGGTGGGTTACGAGATAACAAGTTGTTGTTTATTAACTCTCCAATCAACTCTGAAAATGATTTTTTTTTGTCTGTAGATGGTGCTACATATGTCATCAAGTTAACAGTTAGGTACATAGTTTGTCATTTTGGTTTGAGAATATTGTGTTATAAGGTATATTCATCAAAACTGGATAATTATCTTCATAATAATATTGATACATCATCCGATAAACAATATTATTGATACTTTCAAAACACTTGTCAACACGAGCATAACGTTAAACTTTAAAATGGCGGCTCCAAACAACCAGTGTCAAATAACTTCCCTAGTGTTGCCACTCGTACGACAAAAGCGCGCATGGCCACACTCACTAAAGAAAATGGCCTCCGTGCTGAAGCTACTTCCGGTTGCAAAAGATCGCAAGTAGTGCGATGAAGTTTTGGCGTTTGACGGTTTCTGTTGATTATGGTGCTAGAGTTTCAATTAGTTTATCTATTTTTTTAATTTAATCTTAACAAATCTACCTTATTTCGTTCGTTTCAGGTTATTAAGTGATCGTATTTGTCTGATGAACGTTAAAATTTGTTTTATATGTAAAACCATGTGTTTTTAACATGAAAAAGTGTTTGACGCTTCTCCTTATGAAATATGTGTATTACATTTCATACGTTGCACGCATCAAAATGTGATTTATGTACCTAGTTAATGGAATAGCAAAGTGTAAAATTAATTATTATGCTGATTCTGTGATTTAAGAAATGTCTGAAAGTGGTATTCGCAAGTTTACAGAGAGCTATCACAATCTTCCAGAATCTCACTTCTTAAACCTTTTGAATTTTTTTTCGAAAGTAACAGTTGATTATATAAATGTATTATTGTGAAAATATTTAGTTATCTTGAATTTTCATAATTCATTGTGTACTTTTGTTTTGAATTATATGTAGCATCAAGGATATTGTTAATGACTGAAGACTCAGTTATTAACATAACATAACCTATATAAACAATCTGATGATGGCTTAGCCAAACCAAATTTTTCAAGGTTCAAGAACATAAGGCACTTTGTTTTGAAAACATTTGAGAATATCATTTATATGAAGTGAAAAAAGTTTCTGATAACAAACTCCGTTGATGCATATGATATGGACATCTACCATACTCTGATCGTGAAGTCCATTGTTCGCATGGAATGTTGAATCCCGGCATTCATTCACAGAGGTCGGTGACCGAATTATCATCACATCTGTCGCAGTTCATTAGGATATCTAGTCCTCTTTCATATTGGGATAATGCTACCTCACTCTACAAATATAAAACTAAATGCAAACGCCCTATCAGGATCTCCTGGACAACCTGGCCCAAAATAGTGATGATGACTGCAATAACAAATCAAAATGATCAAATCAAATCAAACATCAACAAGTTTAATTCCTATGTATTTCCAGTCCTAAATAAGAGCGTAATGCTCTCTGTTTTGAAACAAATTATGGATGTAGAATTTTATATATTATAACATTTTACATCTTAAATTCAACAATAAGGTTTGCCACCCAGTCTGAATGTATTATTGTTGGCAGGGAGAGGACAGTTTGTGTGTTTATTACATGCAGCTGGTCTGCTGACTACCCCACTTGTAGGATATGCCGTGATGGTATATATAGTAGTATTATAATAACTTCGCACATACATAACATTTTTTCTTTTTCAGGCAAGGCACCAAACACCGAGTGCAATTATGGAGTAAGGGGCGTTCACATTTGTTCACTTTCAGTGATCACTCCGGATGATCCTCCAAGATGAACAGGTGTGAACAGGCGTTTCATCGCCAGTGATCACTAGCGATGACGGAGGAAAGAGATTACCACTCGTCATAATTTTGATGAAAGGTCCTTTCACAGTGTAGTGTTTGGACTTTGATACACAGTACAGGTTAAGTGAACCTTGAACCTTGTTTTCAAGTAAACAGTAGTTATGATGAGTGAGTAGCAATACTATGTAGTCTATATAGGTTGGCCGCCTGTGGAGAGCGGCGCTCATTAATTGATAGAACCTTGACTTGCACTGTTAGGCTGCGTGTTTTGACAAATTGTGTTCGACAAATTATAATAGGAATTATTTATTGAATATATTGTGTAAATATAAAAATACGTGTCGTTATTCAAAAAGAACCTAATATTGTTATACTTAACCCAGTATAC
The DNA here is from genome assembly GCA_947579605.1 of Athripsodes cinereus. Taxonomy (NCBI): domain Eukaryota; kingdom Metazoa; phylum Arthropoda; class Insecta; order Trichoptera; family Leptoceridae; genus Athripsodes; species Athripsodes cinereus. Next base: position 15,132,913 of record OX388328.1, read on the forward strand.
AATACGTGGCGCAGTTCGGTAGTTTCACAAATAAAATATTGTCAACACGCAACAATAGTTTTTTTTTCCGCGCCGAAAGTTATTGTCGGCAGTACGCGAAAATAAAGAGTGAAAGGCAGTCTACAGGAGTAGAAAGGAGGCAGGAGTCTCCAAAGCCAGATAAGCCAGCAGTTGCAGGTAGCAGCAGAGAGACAGGAGTCTCAGAAGCCAGTTGGGCAAAGTTGCAGGTAGCAGCAGGGAGACAGGAAGTCTCAGGAGCCAGTTTGAGGCAAGGTGCAGGCAACATAGGGAGACAGGAGTCACCCAGTATCCAGGCGGAGCCAGTTGGTGGATCCAGGAAGCCAGGAGAGGAGAGTCTTGCTAGTCAGCCAGGCGGAGTCCATTGCGGTTGCAAGGAAATCCAGAAGACCGGGGCGATTGGAGGAGTCTCTCATAAGTTAAGTCTTTTTTATTCTTAGTTGTTTTTGCCTGTGATTTTCCGAAATGACTTCGAGAAGTTTAGAGCCGTTTTGTCACAAGACAATGAGTTGGCCTTCTTACAGGACAAGGTGGGAGAACGCATTATTATTAAATGATGAAAGTTGGACTGATGTGAAGAAGCGTGCTTTCTTCATAACATCGTTGTCCCAAGGCAGTTTCAAGCTACTGTCTGATCTGTGTTTTCCAGCTTCTGTGGAAAAACAGTCTTATAAAGAGTTGATTCAGTTATTTAATGGTTATTTTAAAGAGGAAAAAAGTGTATTTGAATCGCGTGAAATTTTTTTCAAGGCTACTCAAGGTCATTCGGAAAATGTTAAAGATTTTGCCTTAAGATTAAGGGAATTAAGTATAAATTGTGAATTTGGTACTAGATTAGAAAGTAATATAAAAGATTTGTTTATAATCGGAATTAGAAATAAAGAGATTAAACAACAGTTATTTTTAAAATGTGATAAAGATAAAGTATCTTTGAACGAAGCAGTTGCTTTGGCTTCTAGTTATGAGCACATACTAGAGAGAAAAATAGAAAAAGAGGAAGAAAATTTTGAAGAAATTAGCCAGATTTCCAGGCGAAACAATAATAGTTTCAGTAGTTCAAGTAGTACAGATACAGATTATAAGAAAAATAATCGACCGTCAAAATTTTCAAGGTTAAACTCAAATGTAAATACGAGTAGGTATAAGCATAATAAAAATGTTTCATGTTTTATTTGTAAGGGAAATCACTATAAAAGTGAATGTAAATTTAATAGAGAATTTTTTTGTAGAAAATGTAGATCTAAAGGGCATTTGAGTGAAAATTGTTATAAGATACAAGGTATTTATAATTCGCAAGACACCGAAAACGATTTTATAAAATTAAATGTAAGAATTGAGAATAAAAATGTTGAATGTATTTTAGATTCGGGAGCGAATATTAGCTGTATATCTATTCAAAAATTGCAAGAAATATTCAACGAAAATAATATAATAGAGAAGTGTGATGAAATTAATTTATCTACGTATAGCGGGCACAGTTTGAATGTGTTAGGTATTAAACATTGTAAAATAAATCATAATGGAATGGAAAAAAATATTAAATTTGTTGTAACAGAGAGCGGGAATAAAATAATATTGGGTACAGATTTTATGCGTAGGTATAATATAGGGTACAAAGTACATAGCACGGAAGGCAGTGAATTAAACAATATTGTTGCAAGTAAGCCCATTGAAAATATTCCGAATTTCAGTGCGAACGCATCGCTTGCGTGTAATGTGAAACAACAAAAATTAGATTTTGTAAATAAAAATAATAGTTTTAATTCGAAATTAATTTTAGAGAGAAGTAAAAGTGATTATACATTGGAAAAAGTTGTTAAATATGTGGAAAAAAATAATTGGCCGTGCAAAAGACAGTTAAATGAATCTATTGCGAAGTTGTTTAATGTGAAGGAACATTTGACTGTGTACAAGGATTATTTATTCTACAGAGATAGAATTGTTATTCCGGAATCAGTTAAAGGTATTGTGATAAATTATTTGTGTAAAAATTATTCAGTTATTGGGAAAATGAAATCATTTGTTAGAAGTTATTTTTATTGGGTTAATTTTAATATAGACATTGAGAATATAGTTAAGAATTTAGTGAAAAAGCGGAATAACAATGGATGTAAATGTTTAAATAGGTATAGATATGAGAAAAGGTATGTAAATAAGGAAACTTGTAAAGATAGTTCCAGGGGCTCGAAGTTTGTCTCGGGGAGGAAAAAGGAATTTAATTTGGGTACATCAGTACTTGTCAAAGATCTCAGGAGTGAAAAGATGGTTTTAGGTAAAATTGAAAAGGTATTAGGCAATACAACTTTTCTTATTAGAATCAAAGGCACTGATCAGCTCTGGAAAAGACATATGGATCGGATAGTTGTGAGATCTGTGCATTGGGATGACAGTCCCTCTGATTAATAGTAGGAGTTTAGGTCCCCTCCCCCTGTTTGAAGGCAAAGCTCTCACCGGTTCTGAATTTTTCAGGTCAGATTGGAAGCCATTGGCGGGGACAGCTGAGACCCAGGACTTAGGCTGGTGGAAGACTTCATCTGGTGGCCCTGGACGGAAGGAAGAACATGTCTGCGTGTATTTGTAATGTTTTGTTTGTCTTATATAGAATCATTGGAATAAGTAGAGAACACTGTCAATCACATAGAATTGTATAAATATTTAAATATGTAGTATAGAAAGATTTTCAAGGTTGTGAGGGGAGAGTGTAGTGTTTGGACTTTGATACACAGTACAGGTTAAGTGAACCTTGAACCTTGTTTTCAAGTAAACAGTAGTTATGATGAGTGAGTAGCAATACTATGTAGTCTATATAGGTTGGCCGCCTGTGGAGAGCGGCGCTCATTAATTGATAGAACCTTGACTTGCACTGTTAGGCTGCGTGTTTTGACAAATTGTGTTCGACAAATTATAATAGGAATTATTTATTGAATATATTGTGTAAATATAAAAATACGTGTCGTTATTCAAAAAGAACCTAATATTGTTATACTTAACCCAGTATACAATAACTGAAACGACCATAAACAAGTTTTATCTTATTATTTGTTTAATTCTCTATGAATTTGTATTGAATGTCACAATCATGTACAAAATTATTATGCAGTCGAGAGCTATATTAATTTATTTTAAGTGTTATTTTTTATTTTTGAATTTGTTTAATTATTTTTATACGATAATACGTCAAACTACTTACAACATATTTGTCAAACCATGCTTCATATTTTGATAATGCACTGCTAAAGGTAGGATTATACCTACCTATAGATACTTAGATAGGCATTGCCGATGGGTACTGTGTGTACTGCTCATACTGATTGATAATGTTATTATTGTTGCATTATTCTATGCTGGGCTGGGTCGTCTATGTGCACCTACCTATGCTTAGCTGATTACTGTGTATATCTTTCTGATTATTAATATTATAAAGGGTTTTTCAACAAGGACTTTGTTTTTTAAAACAAAATAAAACAAAAAAATTTGATGAAGATGATTAAAATTTTTATTGAATTACAAAGAGAAAAGTTTGGCAATTATGCATGAAAAATGATATCTGACAAATGTCCACCACGAGCACGCTGACAGATGTCGATTCTTTCATCAAAGTTTTTAATCACTTTTTGGCAAAATGGCGGGACTATTTCGCTAATCACATCACGGATTTTGAGTTTTAAGGCTGCAATCGATTCGATTGGCTCCGTATAGACTCTGTCCTTAACATAGCCCCACAAAAAATAATCCAGTGGCGTTAAATCACACGATCTGGCTGGCCACTTAACAGCTGAGTTTCGTGAAATCATGCGATCGGGAAATTTGGTTTGCAATAAATTGATCGTTTCATTGGCTGTGTGACATGTGGCACCGTCCTGTTGAAACCACATGTCAGTGATATCCACGTCATCAATAATAGGCCAAAATTGAGTTGTCAACATCTTGCGATAGCGTGATCCATTGACCGTTACCGCATTTCCAGTCTCATCTTCGAAAAAAAACGGCCCAATCACGCCTCCAGACCACATAGCGCACCATACAGTGACACGCTGAGCATGCAACGGCTTCTCAATAATTGCTCTAGGATTTTCAGAAGCCCAAATGCGGCAATTTTGCTTGTTGACGTACCCTGACAAGTGAAAATGGACTTCGTCTGAAAAAATGATTTTTTCAGAAAAACCAGCGGGTTGTTCCTGAATGAATTGAGCGAATCTACGGCGATTTGAATGGTCGTTCGGCTTCAATTCCTGCACCAGTTGAACCTTGTAAGGCTTCAAAGCCAAATCCTTACGCAAAATTCGCCATGTGGTGGTTTTGGATAACCCCAATTGTCGAGAACGTCGAGGAATTGACAAATTTGGATCTTGTGTAAATTCTTATATACTTTTGGTTAGAACCGTAGTGCTTATATATATTTGAAATCATTTGCTAGTGTCCTAGTTTTATATTGTTTTCCTTATATGATATACATTGTTTTTTCGCTTGACTGTTTTCTTTTTGTTATTATGTTTGTAAAGGCTGTTTCATCCTATGCAGTGAAAGCATAGGATGAACAAATGTGAACAGACGTGTTCACTTTCGATGAACAGGTTTGACCCTGACACTCTGGATGATCATCCAAAGTGAATGCTACTTAATGGAGGTATGTTTTCATATTTGATTTGTTGACTAATAAGTACCTACTGTATGTTGTAGTTTATTGATTTGTTAATTTACACATGTTTTGATTTTTTCAAATCAGACCTAGGTATGTTAACGTTCTATTTTCAATAAACATATTTACCATCACATGACTTCTCTTTTTTATTGAACCCAACATTTACAAAAATCACATTGTAAGGAATAAAAATCAAATATAACTATTTTGAATACTGATATATCATTAGTATTTCAATAGTTCATTTTAGGATTATGGAAAAACTATTGAATGCTGGATGTCGCAAGTTCAAAACTTACCTCGATTATTTTTATTTTAAATCATATTTTTGGTTATGAAAAGAGCCAAGGTATTTTTTTTACTACCCAATAAGAACTTTAAAATGCAAGTCAATTTGTTTTAACAAAGATTTACAAAGTTAGTAGTTCTCTGTTGAGGTTTTTCTCGCTATAAATTGGTTGGTATGATTCATTATATAATATATTAATAAAATGTTGACGTGCTGCTCAATCATATTTTAAAATAATATACTCTACTAATGAAGTACGTAATTTAAAAATTACGGTACTAGATGACAGATTTGAACTACAAAATGCCACTTCCGGTTTGAGTACATTAATACACCGCACTACTCTCGTAAGTAGGTATTTCTGTACGCAGGCCATATAATATCTAGTGTGGAGCTATCTCTATCCATGAAGAGCGCGTGAAAATTAAATTTCAACCGATTTTTACTAAGGTATTGCCAGATGTGAATACTGTGAACTTCACTACAGAAAGTTATCCTCTGCTTAAGTAACCATTGTATTATATTTTTATGATATCACCAAACGCCGAACATGAACAAGTTAACTCATAACCAGTTGATTACTTAACCACAGGTTAATTTCTATTTGGATATCACGGCCCTTAGTAAGTAACAGCACAGGGTAATAATAAAGTACAATTAATAATTAAACAAAAATTATAATTAAATTTAAAGTAGTGAAAATTCATTTTAATATGAGTTTTAAAAATGTTAAACTAAACACTGTTTAATTTTCGAGAAGTTTAAGAAAATGCCGCAAGGCGAAAACGCTCGGCAATAAGCATTTAGTCATTATTAATTGACTAAATAATCATGCGTGAAAATTAAACAGTGTTTGGTTTAACATTTTTAAAACTCATATATAAAAATTAAAATATATATTAATGTACAAACCGTATACTAACACTACAACAAATTATTGATTAACCTAATTCGAGATTCTGGGAAAATATTCTTTGACACAACCAAGGAAAATGTTACCAATTGAGATTCCTGTACTATTTTGAATATTTGGCGGTGGTTGGTGGAAATATAGATTGTATAATTCTGACAACTTGGAGCCTTATTGGCTTGTGAGTAGATTGCTTGTTTTCCAGGTTTATTGTTGTAATTCGCAGATGGTATAAGTCTGCACACCTCTGATACATAGAAATTTAATTAAATATTACCTATATAATGATGACTATTCGACAGAATGAGTAACCTTATGTCTACCCAAATTACCTCTACTAGTGTATTTTTTATGGCAAACATTACACTCAAAAGGTTTTTCATTAGAATGAATAATTCTATGGGTATTCAAATTACTTAACTGAGCGAATCTTTTCATACAAATGTGACATTCAAAAGGTTTTTCACCAGAATGAATCAATTCATGTCTTTTCAAAGTGCCTCTATCAGCGAACCTTTTATGGCAATGTTTACACTCAAAAGGTTTTTCACCAGAATGAATAAGTTTATGTTGGTTTAAAGTCCCCGACTGTGTAAATTTTTTCATACAAATATTACACTCAAAAGGTTTCTCTCCAGAATGAAGTTTTTTATGGGTAAATAAGTTGCCTGATGTAGTATAATTTTTCTGGCAAATATCACACTGAAATGGTTTTTCACCAGAATGACTCAATTCATGTCTTTTCAAATACTTTAACAGAGGGAATTTTTTCATACAAATATTACACATAAAAGGTTTAACATCAGAGTGAATCAATTCATGTTTTTCCCAAGTACTTCTATCGGTGAACTTTTTATGGCAAATATTACACTCAAAAGGTTTGACACCAGAATGAATCAATTTATGACTTTTCAAAGTACTTTTGAAAGTAAACTTTTTCTGGCAAATACTGCACTCGAAAGGTTTTTCACCAGAATGAATCAATTTATGGCTATTCAAAGTACTTAACTGAGTGAATTTTTTCATACAAATATGACACTCAAAAGGTTTTTCTCCGGAATGAATCAATTTATGTTGTTTTAAAGTACCAAATTGTGTAAAAATTTTCGTACAAATATTACACTCAAATGATCTTCCGATTGATTTCTCCCTCTCACTCTTTACATTGCTATTGTCACTTTCCATCTCTTTACGCCCAATCTGATTCTCTATGAGATGCGTGTCTCCTATGCATTGCGCAGATGTGCTGGCTGCTGTCTCGATGCTGGCTTTCTCACACTTCATTTTTATATCCGGCTCATATGATATATCAATATCGTATGGAACTGCGAGGCCAACATATTTTTCTTCCTCCACAGGTTCGTCTTTCACAACGATGTTTGTAAAACAGTCATCTAATTTGTCTTCCTCGGAAGGAGGACCTCCCGCTTGGTAATTCCTTGAATCTTCTTTCATCCTTTCGATATTTTTGAGGAGTTTCTATATACCTGCGATACAACAACATGAGAGTTTATTATTTAATTAAAAAAGATAGCATAAATTTTAATCACTCCATAAGTTATTGAGAACTTTTACTAATGTTGAAATATCAGTTTTACTTACGATTAAATGATGAATTACAAGGGAAGTTAAGTTAGATATTTTATTTATAATTTTCAAGAGCACTTGACGTAACGCCGCGCTAACACGATACAATGGAGAAATGATGTTTCCATGACCATGACCAACATGACAAACTCATATAAATTAGACCATAGACAAAAGATTACTGAGTTTTGTTTTGACATAAAATACACAGGACACATCTCTAGAAGAGGGCCATTGAGACATGCATACGCTTTGTGTGGTAATGCCATTTTTTTTGTTTCTTTATCCGCGATTTTATTGTTTTAATATCTAAATACAATTATTAATTTGCGTTTTACATTAAATTGAGTGGTGTATAATATAACAAAAAAGGTTGTTATAATTATTTTGAGATACCTAGGTACATATTTGGGTTTGAAGAGAGATAAAACAAAATACATTTTTTAAATCTGAAAAAAATAATCATTTAAAGTTTTTTTTTATGTCCATAATAGGTGTTATTTTGTCTGGTGGAGTTGAAGGAAGAAGAAGCAGGGGCCGAATACCAACAAGATGGTCAGATAATGTGAGAGATGCTGCAGGGGGTACAATGTGTGAGGCGTTTAGGCAGGCGGAGGACAGGGCACGGTGGAGGAGCTTGTCGCTTGGTTGGGGTCATGGTGGTCACGATCCTCAGCATTGAGGGACCGACTTAGAAGAAGAAGAAGAATAGATGTAACTTACCCGTGGAGTTCCTGTAAAATAAAGTCTCTCATTCATTATTTCGTAACACATTAGATTAGTAGCAGTAGGTATAAGCTTAATATGCAATGTCGTATCTATTATATTACATACCTCAATGGAACAGTGCTTGGTTAGCCGTAAAATTGTAATTTAAAATTTATTGGCTAATTTGGGACTTTATTAAGTTTATGTGAATTCATCTAAACATCGATTATTTTGAATTATTTTTATGTAGATATGTACATATGTAGTATTTTGTCTGAAGAGTAAAAATCCAGTGTTGTTTTGTGTTTTTTAACCCTTAGCTGGATTCGGGGGTCAAAAATGACCCCAAAGACACTATACTGAGTAATAACTTTGAAGTCTCATTTCGTCGCGAGATACAGAAACTTTTATTATTAGAGTTCATTTTACACAGCACCAACTTATAAATAAGCCAAAAAGCCAACTCCCTCTTCCTCTCATTATGCAATTAAACCCCCAAATACAAAGTTAAAAACTCTTTAGAACACGTTGAAAAAATAAAAAAATACGAAATCACCTAAAACTTCTACATTATTCTCATTTGATGTAGTACTTAAGCTTGTTCACTAACGTGCCAATAAACGATTTAAAGTCCGCTCTAAATAGTCACTTAGAAAAAACTCGAATAAACCCGTTACAGAGAGAGGAACTTCTTACATTTTTTTACATTGTATAGATCAAAATTATTTAAAATTTAATAATAAAATTTACATCCAAATTAATGGACTAAGTATGGGATCTCCCTTTTCCTGGATTATGGCAGATTTTTTCATGTCATACCATGTCAGAACATTTGAATATAACGTGCCAAAAACACTCAATATGATGCCGGTATCTATTAAGAAATGCAAGAGTAAAAATATTGCAAAAAAATTAGTCAAGGAATGGTTAGTAAAGTGTGGATTTATATGTAACTAATAATTATTTTTGTATTTAGATTAATGTCGTATTAGGTTATATATATAATGAGTTACAATCCATTGGATTGGTCTGCAACGAGTTTGGACTTTCTTCTCCACTCCTCCCTATTCTCAGCCAGTCTCTTCAACTCCATGTATGAGCCACAGCTCATGTCCTTCTTCAGTTGGTCCATATAGGCGTCTCTCGGTCGGCCTCTGCCATTTGTGCCTTCGGTCCTGCCCTCTGCGATTACGATGAGCAGTCCTGCGTGCCTGATGTTGTGGCCAATCCAGTTAGCTCGTTGTTGGCAGATTCTTTTGAGAAGTTGCCTTTTTTCGCCAGCCCTGGTTAACACTTCTTCGTTTTCGATGTGTTCCGACCAATGGATCTTCAGCATGCGTCTGCATGCATGAGTGATAATCTCGCCACTGCACATCATCACATTTTTTCTTTGTATATTGCTTTATTTTATTTGTTATATATGAATGATGATGTGCAAGAAGAATAAAATAAATAAATAAATAAATATAGCACCACATTTCAAATGCCGCTAACCGTCCGCTTTCACTCTTGATGGTCCACGTCTCGCACCCATATAGCAAAATGCTCCACACAAAGGCTTTAGTGAGATTCTTCCTCACGCTTAGATCAATATTAGGGGATTCTAATATTTTGGATTTTTTGTTAAAGGCAATTCATGCCTGGTTTATTCTGCTCACAATTTCTGATTTGGAGCGTCCGTCCTGGTTTATTCTGCTGCCCAAGTACACACTTTTACTTGTTTGATGCTCACTCCATTTATGGCAATGTTCGCAGTCGTTTCCTCCCTTCCAACGACCATACATTTTGTTTTGTCTTTATTTATTTTCATGTTGTACTTTGACAACAGCATACTTTCCATTTTTCCTAAGGCTTCGTTCAGCTCCATCTCGGAGTCTGCGAGCAGTGCTATGTCGTCAGCATATCTAATCATGTCGACCTTTTTCCCATTTATTTTTACTCCTGTCCAGTTCTTCATTTTTTCTCTGAGTTCATCAATAGCTCGCTGTATATAGCAGTTAAAGAGTGCTGGCGACATTGAGCATCCCTGTCTTACACCTTGTTCTACCCTCGCTTTTGCGCAGCTCTCTCCGCTTATTCGGTTAATATATGTATATAGTATGTTATAATAGAACACGCCGACAAATCTTTTAGATTTGGCGTGACTCATTATCCTAAGTTGTATATATTTCTTATGCATTGTATTATTTTCATTAAATAAAAAAATAAATAAAAAAATAAATAAAAAAATAGCAGATTTACCTCTTTTCAAAAACATCATTTTTTATCATAGATACGTCGACGATATAATAGGCCTTTGGTCAGGCACAGAAAGACAACTAAATGTTTTTCTAAATCATTTAAATAATATTAACGATTGTTTCGTTTTATTATTATCATAAATATCTCAAAACTTTTCATCCGTTCTTTGTAACAATATGGATCTTGATTATTGTTTGCGCAAAGGCGAAGCAACAGCAAGGGAATGGTCCAAATACAATAATAATTCGGATCTTCCACTTCACCAGATTAAAAGTCCAGGAAAAGAAAGCCCAGGACAGAGATGCCTGGAGACATGCTTATGTTCAGCAGTGGACAGGAATAGCTGCATAAGTAAGTAATCCCAGATAACACGGGCACATGTGCCAAACCCCACCTGTTTCAGTGTCACTATTCGTTAAGTTGCATCTATTTGTTGAAATTGACGTTCTATAGGGCAGGCGAAAAAAGGCAACTTCTTAATAGAATCGGACAACAACGAGCTTACTGGATTGGCCACAACATCAGGCACCCAGGATTACTCATCGCCATCACGGAGGGTAAGACCGAGGGGACAAATGGCAGAGGCCGACCAAGAGACGCGTATATGGACCAACTGAAGAGGGACATGAACTGTGGCTCTTACGAAGAGCTGAAAAGACTGGCTGAGAATAGAGACGAATGGAGAAGAAAAACCAAACTCGTTGCAGACCAATCCAATGGATTGTAACTTATTATATATCTACAAGTAGTATTCAGAATTGCAGCCTTCTGTAGAGTGATGTAATAATATGTTGCTTGTGGTAGGCAGAGATGTGACGTATTTCAAATAAAAGTATTTAAAATACAAATACAAAATAGAAAATACGTATTTGTATTTTGTATTTCAAATACCTTTTTGTAAAAAGTATTTTGTATTTTATTTGAAATACTTTTTTTGAGTATTTTGTATTTTACACAAAATACTTTTACAAAATACCTTTTTATTGTTTGAAACAAAATTCTGCCATTAATTGATATGCGCGTACGCAAGCTTTTTTTTTGCCAATTTGTTGAATTACAAATACAACGTTTCCATTAGAGTACTCCATGTTTGAGATATACACACATAATAATGATGATTGAACAAATTATACATGACGCCGTTTAATGATCCATGGCCATTTCAAGGGCGCTGTGATTTCTCCTGAATGGTAGCATTTTCAATTTTGTCTGAAGGCAATCTATTCCAGGCAGATGACGCTGCGACTTTGTTTCTTCTTTCTGCAAATTTAGAGGTATTTGCCCTTTTGAGTTCAAATACCTCTAGTTTAAGAAGCTGAGCACAGCCTTCGCCACACATTTTCGTCAGCGGAACAGCTCAGTGGGTAGTGTGCTGCCTTGTGGACAGTGAGACACAGTTTAAACACCAGTATCTCTAGGACTCTCAGTTAGTGTAGACTTCTTAGTAGTGAAGTTATGTGGCAGCTCTTATTCTCTCTGTAAATGATCCGGAGGCAACACTAAAAACCATCTGAAGACGATAAGGAAGAGTCTGGAGCAGTCCTGTATACTGTATGTATGATGTTACAGTAGTCCATACGATTTCAGATTTGGATTATCCATTCTGATTTATTTTGCAGCCCAAGTCAGGAATTCTCTTAACGGTCGTTCACGTACGTTCACTTTCAGTGATCACTCCGGATGATCCTCCAAGATGAACAGGTGTGAACGGGCGTTTCATCGCTAGTGATCACTAGCGATGATGGAGGAAAGAGATTACCACTCGTCATAATTTTGATGAAAGGTCCTTTCACTGAAACGACCATAAAAAAGTTTCATCTTATTATTTGTTTTATTCTCTATGAATTTGTATTGAATGTCGGAATCATGTACAAAATTATTATGCAGTCGAGAGCTATATTAATTTATTTTAAGTGATATTTTTCATTTTTGAATTTGTTTAATTATTTTTATACGAAAATACGTCAAACTACATACAACATGAGTGAGAAAGTAGACATGGCAGTGAAAGCATAGGATGAACAAATGTGAACAGACGTGTTCACTTTCGATGAACAGGTTTGACCCTGACACTCTGGATGATCATCCGAAGTGAAGCAATGTGAATGCTACTTTACCTGCTTGATGACACTCAATCCATTTATGACAATTTTCGGCTTATCTCTTCTAACAACCGTACATTTTGTCATGACTTAATTAAAAAAAAAAATTCTATTTTGACAGTTCTTCCTAAAGTAGCATTCACATTGCTTCACTTTGGATGATCATCCAGAGTGTCAGGGTCAAACCTGTTCATCGAAAGTGAACACGTCTGTTCACATTTGTTCATCCTATGCTTTCACTGCCATGTCAACACTCTCAGTCATGTTGTATGTAGTTTGACGTATTTCCATATAAAAAAAATGAAAAATGAAAAATAACACTTAAAATAAATTAATATAGCTCTCGAATGCATAATAGTATTGTACATGATTCTGACATTCAATACAAATTCATATAGAATAAAACAAATAATAAGATAAAACTTGTTTATGGTCGTTTCAGTGAAAGAACTTTTCATCAAAATTATGACGAGTGGTAATCTCTTTCCTCCGTCATCGCTAGTGATCACTATTGATGAAACGCCCGTTCACACCTGTTCATCTTGGAGGATCATCCGGAGTGATCACTGAAAGTGAACAAATAATGTGAAGGACCCTTAAGGCTCATCCTCATTGTCTGCAAGCAATGATATATCGAATCATGTCAACCCTTTCTCCATTTATGTATACTCTTGTCCAGTTTTTCATTCATCAATGGCATTCATTAATTGTCTGCACGCAATGCTATATCGAATCATGTCAACCCTTTCTCCATTTATGTATACTCTTGTCCAGTTTTTCATTCATCAATGGCATTCATCAATTGTCTGCAAGCAATGCTATATCGAATCATGTCACTTTCTCCATTTATGTATACTCTTGTCCAGTTTTTCATTCATCAATTGTCTGCAAGCAATGCTATATCGAATCATGTCAACCCTTTCTCCATTTATGTATACTCTTCTCCAGTTTTTCATTCATCAATGGCATTCATCAATTGTCTGCAAGCAATGCTATATCGAATCATGTCAACCCTTTCTCCATTTATGTATACTTTTGTCCAGTTTTTAATTTCTCTTTCATTCATCAATGGTTTAAATATTAAATACTTTTGTCTTACACCTTGTTCGACTATTTGTAAAAAGTATTTTAAAAAGGTATTTTAAAAAAGTATTTTTAAAATACGTATTTTGTATTTAAATACCATTTTGAAAAAGTATTTAGTATTTTGTATTTGAAATACAAAAATTCAAAAGTATTTGTATTTTGTATTTAAATACTTTTTTGAAAGTATTTTGCACATCTCTGGTGGTAGGTATAGTAGTGTTAATATATTGTAAACTATTGAGAAGATGATGTGGTATGATTCCTGCCTGTACTTGATACAACTATTGGTAACAATATTGTAACGTGTTTCATTTTCCAAATTCATTTTATTTCTTCCTGCAATTCTGTGCACTTCCTGATTTTTTTGTGATCGTCGTAAGTGAATTGTTGGTGTTCGGAGCAGCAATGTCTATAATTGTATACTTGTATCAATGTTTAGCTAAAACTAAGTAATAAGTAGGTATGTCTGTCTATTAAATTTGCTTGCGGTACAAACGGTAACTTTCTTTAACCTCATTTCTCTCTCACATTTAGCTTCCATCACAAACACAACATTATATCATTAGTATTATTATTTAAGTATCAATTTATTCACTAGAACATTAGGCGTGTATTAGATAGATGGCTCCCACTCTTCTCTATAAGTTTCCAGTAGGTATGTAGTGTCCTAGGTAGGTACATGTAAAAGGGGCAGGTATTATTCATAAAACACCACTATCAGACATTCAATAAACCAATCCATAATGATTAGTGTATTCGATCCCGGGATCCCGGTCGTATTTTAGTACCGAAATTTTCGGGATTGAATTCAACGAATCTCGGGATTTTCGGGATCAATATTTTTTTAAATAAGTCAGGGATTTGGCATTCATTCGCATTAATGAATCACTGACAGCTGAAACTTGTGTTCGTATCTTAAAAGAGCACCTTTCTGAGTTCAATATCTCACTAGATTCTGATATTGTGGCGATAGTCACTGATGGTCCAATTAATGCTATGCTGAAGGTTGGAAAACTTGTTACCTAATGCAGAGATCCAAGTTTGATTTGCACATGGTATTCACTTAGCCGTTTGTGGTTATTGTATAGTAAAATAAAAGAAAAATAATTTAAAATTGAAATACATTGACAAAATCCTCTAATAATGATAGTGCACTCTTTTGCAATTGTTCTTACAGAGATAATACTGTACGTAATTTTCATACTTATTAATTGACGTCCCATGTGGTGTGGAGGTAGTGCTCAATTTGTCTTTGAGTCACGAGGTCTCAGGTTCGATTCACGGTCAGGGTGATATGAATAAACATTTGTTCAAATTTTCTTGGGTCTGGGGGTGTTTAGTGCATTCTATATATTATATACATGTGTATTAGATTCATATCTTAGTTTAGGACTAGCTCGATATGTGTGAATATTGTCTATGCATGTTATGTTATTTATTTATTTATTTATTATGTCATTTTATTTTATTTTTTTTAGACGGATTTGATCAAATCTCGATTTTCATTACTTCCCTGCGACATAGCGACTTCCCAGTTCCATAATTCAATAAGTAGAAATGTCTTATATTGAAGAAATGCCATTTATAAATTTTTATATATTTGTATTACATTTTGAAAACACAACAGAAAGTGAAATATATCTACTATTTAATAATAATCACACTGTTAGTAAAGACATGCGTTATCTTTGTTCCCTTCAATAGTTAATAAACAATTCCAAATATTTATTTGTGGCATTGATATAGGAAACATTATTTTTATCTAGATATAACTAAATATTCAATATATAAAGGGAACTATGATTTTTTATTATTAGATTTTTATTCATAATACCTAGATGGAGTACTCGTAGGTATTTTCATTGCAACAAAGTGAGGCACCATTTTTCGGCAATTTTGACAGATCGGTTGGCAAAAACAAGTGTGGTAAATGGCTAGAAACGTTGACAAGAACTTCAAAAAATGTCCCATCAGGCTTATATTAATGTAAAAATTATATATTTTTTACAAAAATGTGAGAAAGAGTCTATAAAATGTAGGAAACACCACACACTTTCGCCGACCGTTCTGTCAAAAAGTCATAGATTTTTTGCCTCACTTTTGTAAACGAGTCAGGGTTCTATATAGGTTTCATATGGAATTCTGTGGTTAGATCCAATGATCTTTAATACCTAGATACTGGAGATTCAAAGGAAAAATTGGTAATGCGACTAATGTATTTCATGTCAATCACTTTTGAACGAGTATTGGTTTAAAAAGGTTTGTCAGTAAGAACCACTGAGTTAGTCTATGGTTAGATCATAGACTATAATAAGTGGATCATGCCACATCATTCTTTGTTACATTGTTTAATGTAGAATAACTTAATAATAACTGTACTTTCGTTTCAATGCAATGCTATTATTGTTATTATCTCATACAATTATTGTTAAATATGTATGGGAGTAACCAGCGATGCAGTAAACTGTACAATCAAATACTTTTGTAGGTCAATGTGTAGGTAGTAAGTAGTCTTAGATCCCATATAGTACCATTATATACATGAGAGGACAGAAATATGGAGGGCTGACCAACTGTTCCGTGCGCGAAGTGAAAAATACGTGCATACCGATCGCGCGGTAGGGGTAGCGCGGTATTTTATACCATAATCCCTTCGTGCGTCGTATGATCAAGATCAAGACTAGATTAAGATCGTATTTAGATTGTGTCAAGAGTAGTTCTGCATGTTTACACACTGTAACATTGCACAAAATCTTACAGGAAAAGGGAGAAAAACGTCACAACGTTTACGAATTGGCTCTGGATGGCTTAAGTTATCATTTTCGATATCGCTCACGAATTTCCCCATTCTCACTACCACTAGAGCTGGTCGAACTTCTGTGAGAGGGCTTTTGGTGTTGTTGGTGTTGTTGGACTGGTTACGTGGAATCGCCTACCGATGCCATTGAGAGATAGTCATACTGTCAACAGCTTCAGAAGCAAATTGTCAAAAATTATCATCATCAACATCACGATAATATAACTGAGAAACATTAAATGCAAACCATAGAAGTAACTATTTTTTGAGATCTCATATATCAGATCTCGAATGGATCAAGCTCTCCCATCTAAATGGCGCCAGCATAAAGAAGCTCAATTCTTCATCGGCTGCTGGTTCGACCAGACTAGGGTTTGCATAAAATGTTTCTCGATTTGAGAACCTTAAATTGTGCCAGCGAGAATGACGGTATTGATGAACGTTGTTCATGAATACTGCTGCGGCCACTTATGTAAGCCAGCCTAGAGCCAATTCGTGAGCGATGGGACGCCTTTCTCACCTCTTTCCATTAGATTTCGTACAATTTTATACTGTGTAAACATGGTTCTCTAACCGAGATATCTGACTGTAGGTATTATTAGGCTACTGAGTAGGTACATACCTCGAGATAGTAATGCAAAATTATTATTGTGTCTATGGTGAAAGTAGACGCAGCTGAAATAGATACATTCATATCAAGGTAAAGGTAATACAAATTACTATAGTAGTTGTGCACTATGCACGTATCAATATACAAATTGAAAAAAAAGAACACGTCGATCCATTGTTAAAAAAAGAACACTTCGATCTATTGTTAGCAATAGCAATGTGTCGAGAATGAAAAAAAACTGGTGCACAATACCGTTCTGGTCGGTAAAATGAAGGGATCAGTGTGTCGGGGCATCTTTTTTTTTACTGCACATGATAACAAACATGATATGCTTGAAATGTCACGAAAATAGTAGTAAGACAGCGAAAAGTGTTTCTGAAAATAGTTAAAGTAAGTGGTGCTCGATCTTTTCTGCCTACCCCGCAAGGGAAGCACCGTGTGTATGAATGTTATTTGAAAAGTTAATTCAAAGTCGAATTACGAAAGATATTGGTAGGTTTATAAATTGTTATTACAAGTAAACAAACAGGCGTGTACCAGAGACACGTAATCATGACGAGATATTTTAAATTTGGAACAACTTTTCTTCCGCTCATACATAAAAATCATACAACAATCAAAATGGACGACATCCATTTCCGCAAAACAGCCGTAAATAATCAAATTATGCAAGAAACGCTACAACTTCGAAAAAAAGTACTGAGAAAATGCATAGTTTAGAGATGAGATTTATTGTGTTTTTATGTTCCTTTTTCCTCGTTTGTTTTGAATGAAAGTTTTTGGCGTTTGATATAATATTATAATCTGTATGTTAGAGCGAAATAACAGTATGTCACATTTTTAGAATGGCCGTAAAAAAAAGGTATTTTTATGTAAAACATTAAATTTAGGATGTATTTATTAAACTATCACGCTGAGGGTAGCCAGCGGGTCAACTGGACGCAAAAAACATGCAAGTTGTCCCCTCTGTGCCAATAGAAGTTAAGAGATTCAGTATGGGTGGCATACCTACCTCGTAGGTGAATCGAAGATGTTAAATGTCTTAAAGCGATGTTTAAGGAATACTTGTCTTTTACAGGACACTCGAACACTAAACGAAAAGAGTGAAAGATATATTCTTTACCGGAAACTACTTGGCATATAATTATTTAATATGACGAGGTCACTGTCACACATTTGTATTGGCGCAAAGAGAATGAATTTGCATGTTGTATGCGGACATCTCAAAAGTGGGGTAGACAGCAGAACAGCTGCACGTTAAAAACATGGAAGCTTATCTTGTCAAAACAAAAAATTAAGACATTTCGGATGGTGTGCAACGTCGCTAAATTTAAGATGTTAAATGTCTTTATTTTTTCGAACACCTGGCTTTTACAGGATATTCAATAACTTACGAAAAAGAGTGGGCGACCAATTCTTTTCCGGGTGCTCTACGGAACAATAAATTGATAAATCACGCTTTGTCCAAATTTCAAGGTAGTGTATTTTCGCTCTGACCACGTTTTCGACCGGTTTTTTGACGATCATTGAACAAATTTCACAATATACCGGCGGTGTTCCGCCATTTTGTGATAGGTAATTATTATTATATGAAATGAAGGTCAAGTCCGTGGTGTTCTTAATTTGAATCCTCCCGCCACCCGCCGCAGTCTCCGTTCTCTTGTTATTATATTGCCGTTCAGTTGTTGTTTGTTGTTTTGAATGCACCGCGACCTACTTTAACATTTCTCTATGGCTTACTTTTTTCGGTTTCTCATATTTATACATCACGGGGAACTTATACCGTAACCTAGATATATAAATTTTTTAAAATATATATATTTATTAATTTAATTTTTAATGTAAATTGCTTTCAAGAAAATTCACATAAAAATACATTTAAAACAAACACGTACAATCAACATACAAGCAATAGTTTTTTTTTATTATTTTTGTTACCTATGCCAAATAAGTCACCCTATTAATTGGTTCAAAAATTAATCACATTACAAAATATATAAAAAAAAATCCCAAGTTTAAGTATAAATAATTATGATGGTTTACTTAATATTTAAGAATTTGACGTTGTGGATCCGGACTCTTTACATCCGTGACTACAAAAATGCTGTAATTTGATATTTTGTTTAACTTTCATTGTTTCTTTGATTGATTGTATTTGAAATTGTGATAAATTTTATAAAATGTAGACGAGTCCAAATGCCTGCATAATAGGGCCTAGGGATAATTAGAAATAATAAAACTAACGAAACAATGAAGCTACGGTGGTTTGGACATGTTGAACGAATGAACGAGGTAAGAGTGACAAAGAGAATAAACTTGTTTGAAGGAAAGGGTGTGAGGAAGCGTGGACGTCCGAGAACCACGTGGCTTGATTACGTGTATACAATTCTCAACTAGAGAAACCGATGTGCGTGCATGAGAAATTGTATGAATGTGGAGGAAGCGAAGGAAGTGGAAGATCTATTTGGTGTTCCGTTCTCTCTGCCTACCCCACTTGGGACATAGCGTGAGGGTAAAGTATAGTATTACATGATGTATTTTGACATTATTTTACTTTTTAAAAGTTGTTTGGATATGATGTTTGAAATCTATTCAATACGAAATTGCTACACTACTTTATCATCACGGCATATTCCAGAAGTGGGATAGCCAGCAGATCAGCTGCACGTTATAAACATGCAAGCTGTCTTCTCCGTATAAAAGAAATTCAGATAATATAAATTTTCTTGCTCAAAGATAAAAAAAATTGACGAATGGGAACTATTGTTTGTAATATAGATATATTTTCACGGTATGGCAATGTGAGATAGTGACAAGTAAGAATACTTTTTTCAAGCATGGTAACATTGAGATTCTTACGGACACTTGTACACTTGACATCAATAGTAGCTATACAACTAATAACATCTGTACGGTACATCAATCCTATAAATAGTTAATAACTAATATAATATATTATGTTCATTCATTTATTTCTACATACCATCACGATATTTCCTGCATCTGGGGTAGCCAGCGGACTAACTGTGTGTAAAAACATACATATCAATTCGTCCCTCTTCTGACTAACTGTCGTATCTGACATTTTTGGCGAAATCGAGTTATGATCACCGATGTGTATTTATATGTGCCCTGCATGTTCTCACTAAAGATCACACCTGTAACTGTTACTGTTATCCTGGAACAGCTTTCTGATTTGTTGTCGTATTTACGAAATATTTTAAATAAAATGTGTTGTGTCTACATATTCCTCAAAATTTCATCACAAAAATGATTCTGAGATATATAAGAATAGGTACAAATAAAATATTGTAATATATTAACACTGTATCATATAACTAGGAGAGAAGAAAATATGCACGGCAAAACACTAAAAACGCTCTCCTGAACAATTTACATTTAGGCAGATACGACTGTTTTTTTTTTTTAAATATATCTGGGTTTTGTTGTAAACCCAAATACAACCTTATACACCTTTCACAGTAGGCTACTAAAAGCTTGTGTCGTGAAAGGGGAGTTTTGCCGGCACCTGGTATCGAACCCCGGACCCCTTGTTCATGAGGCCGATACTCTACCTTCAGGCTACCGACGAACTCAGTTAGTCAGAAGAGAGACGAAAAATAATCTCATCTGACTTTTTATGTATGTACGTATTTTGAAAATATGGATTTGTGCAATGTAAGTCGTTAGTTGAATGAGAAATAAATAAATAAATACCTATCTACAATTCGTCCTCTCTGCCTTAATAAAAGTAAAGGACATTCAGGATGGGTGGCAGTATATTGCTGTGAAAGGGTAGTTTGCCTGCAGGTGGGATCGAACTGCGCATCTCTTGTATATTAGGCCGAGACTCTATCTTTGGGCTACCGACGAATTCATATATTATTAGGTGTTTTGCAAATAATTCTACTACTGTTACTATACCGTCATGATATATCCACAAGTGGGGTAGCCAGCAGACCAGCTGCACGTAATAATCATGCAAGTTGTCCTCGCCGTGCCAAAAACATACTTACCTATCTTTTGCAAAAACGGGAAGATCGTGAAAAATGCTGCAGACCAGCTGTATGAAATATGCATGCAAGCCGTCTTCTCTGTGCCAACAAAAAATAAGAATAATTGAGAATATTCACTTTTTTATTGTTTAATTGGAGTTGGACACAACGTGCAGATGTCAAAACTAATCAGATATCACGATTGAAGAACCACGTTTACACAATGTTACATAGTGAAGTGAGAAAGGCGTCCCATTTCTTTCGATTAGATTTTGCACTATGTTGCATTGTGTTAACATGGTTGTCCAATCGAGATATCTAAAAAAAATATAGATTCAGGATTAGGGTTGCCAGATGGTATCCAAAAGGAGGACATGTCCTCCCGTCCTCCCTTACCTACTGTAAGTCCTCCTTTTTGCTAAACATCAGGTTCTGCGAGTTTTATTTTTGTATAAGCGCACATAACGCAAATGTGGGAAGAGTTTTTCCACTGATTAATTCTTAGTGGAGCAAAGAGAGGAATAGACTAAGTGTGAAGTCAGTTAAATCTTTAATTCTTACTCAATACAATTTCATAAACATGACATGTGAAGATTTTTATAATTATGTATTTATTAAAAAACCAAGAACTTCTTTCCAAAATTGGCAGCTCAGCTAAATATGATTAAAATAAAGTAAAATAATATAAAAAATTCGCTTAATTTCTGAATGTCCTCCTTTTTTACAGAAAATTATTTTAATTTGTAAGTATATTACATTCTGTCTTTTAATGTTTGCATTCATCAAATTTTGTCCAGTCTCTGTATAATTAAATTTAATTGTTTTATTCTATTACTATTGCTGTTTTGTTCAAATTACTACCATTTTTGTTACATCTTAATGTCTATTTTTATAAATTTGTACCAATTCATTTTTTTTATCAGTTTTTATTGTTGTCTGTCAAATTGTTTTTTTCTACTTTGTTATATATTTTAACGTGTAAAAGGCTCACGCCGTGTACAAGTGATAAATAAATAAATAAATAAATCCTCCTTTTTAGACCCATCTGTCCTCCTTTATCAGATTATCATCTGGCAACCCTATTCAGGATGAGTGGCAAACGTCTTCAGTTAGTTTAAGATGTTAGAAAATAAATCTTAATTTTTCAATAATAATAATAATAATAATAATAATAAAAAGATGATTTGTACTTGGCGCTGTTTCATGGTCCGTGACCATCTCAAGAGCGCCGTGGCTTTTTAGTCAATTTGGAAGCATCTTCTAGGTCAAACATGAAGTTCATGTAACGCTGCTGCCACTGCAGAGGACTCTCTATCTTTATTGGCATCAGTTCTCTGCCTCAGGCCATCCCATATCTTGGTCGTGGTGTCGTACATCTCTACGTTCTTGGGATGACGAAGAGTGTAGATTTTCTCAACAGCCGACTCGAAGTCCTTCTTTTCGAGCGTTCCACTTTGGTTGACATCAAAGAAAACGTTGCACACATAGAGAAGCTTCTTCTTACGGAGATCTGAGATAGGCATCGTGGTAGACAAAACAGTATTTTTGTCTCTTTCACCCGCTGTGTTGTTGCGAGTAGTCGGTGTTGTTATCCTTCTCTGTTACACTACTGGACATACACTGATCACTACACGCTGGCACTTGTATAGAGTGATTCCCGGAAAGGGTCGGTTTTTTTAACACGTGTTTTGGCAATAGAAGCGGGAATGTAACACAAAATGATGACTTGTTTAAGTTTTGAAGAGACAATCAACAATAATGAATATTAATTTATTTCGAGTTTTGATGAAATTTAAGAGATGATGAGATGCAAAAACTACGCGGTTGTGAAATGTTAGTGTGCACAAGAAAGTTCAGCACTATGGGACCGATATCTTTCGTAAAATCAAATTATTTAAATGAGCGGTTTGATTTGCGTGGTGGCAGCCAGACGGCGCACAACCCACTCAAACACCTGCCTTTTTCATGACACTCACAGTAGACAACTGTAACAATAAAATAAATCTAAGGTATTACCCCCCCCCCTCCTAGACTACAAGACAAAATTCTCGAATCTTCTATCGAAATTTCTAGGTTGTAATAATTATCTACCATTGGGTTACTTTTAAAGAGAAATGCGATAATATAACATAACATTACCTACACAGTAAGTCATTTAATATTTGATTATTAATGTTCTAGACATCATTCTGTAATTGTAGTAAAGACTAGAAATGCAAAAGGTAATGCGACCAATCAAAGTCTGCGACCAAACGCATCATTGGTGTTGCAAATCTTGAAAGACATTGATTGTTTTTTTGCCACAATTCTAGACAATGATATGCGTCGCTTTTTTTAAACGTAGTAATTTACATGAGGAATAATGTTACCTGGGGAAGTTTTTTGATTTTACAATCAGAATATTGACTATTTGCATTTTACTAATACATACGTTTGACTTATTTGTAGGTTAGGTTAATTTATGAAAAAAAAACATAAACTGATTTAGTTTTACTATATTTAATAATAGGTCAGTACCTTAAACAGGTTTCAACTTGTAAAATTATTATCAAACACTCTGTTCCTATTGTCCAATAGAGTTTGTTTTTTTTTTCGATTAATTAATTTGATGTTTTACAAAATAATCGTCAACTCAAATAATAGATTAGGTTTGGTTTGGTGTTATTTTATGTTACAACACATTTATTGGTAATTATTTCATTTTTCCAGGTAATAAAATGTATTCTATTACCAAAAATTTTACTACTTTTTTTATTATAGTGGTCATAATATAGCTTTGTCAAGTACGTGTATAGAATGTGCAATACTTAAATATAAATTGTAATATTGTAACCAATGTACAGTGAAGAATAAAATAAATAAGTAAATAAATAGGAAAAAGATTATTAGCATCTTAATGTTATGGAGTGAAACAGTAGAAATCATCATCATCAATAACTTTGTTAATTTTAAGTTTGGAACATGTTTTCCTATAATTATAGTAATGCGTCACAAGTCTATTACATTATCTAAGTCTATGGTTCTTGATACTGTCTTACAATAGACAAGACTCAATTTCTCTTTTATAAAATAGATGCAGATGCATTATGTATAGACTAATTTAACAGTACAAATCTCTTATAAAATTATGTTACACAATTAGCAACAATATTAACAACACAGGATGAAAGTTTAAATAAAGCTGAGCAGGATAATATCGGCCTCGTGAACAAGGGGTCTGTGGTTCGAGACGGCCGGCCAAACCGACAAACTCCCCTTTCACGACACAAGCTTTCAGTAGCTTACTGTGAAAGGTATATAAGGTTGTATTTGGGTTTAAAACAAAATCCAGATATAGGTATCTTTAAAAAAAAAATTACATAGAAGGTAAACATTCAAGTTAGATACAATCAATAGTATACAGAGGGCGAGATTATGGCAAAGGCGCGATCTCTTCTTTATTGTTACAGTAAAATATTATTCTGGAAACTACAGAAGTGAATTGGGAAATCTATGTCTTGCCGAGGACTCCGTGAAATAACAAACTGTTTTACAGATCTGATAGAACAAACCGGAATTTATTTTTCTTGTCGTTTTCAGAACATCATAATCAGCGATGCACAAACCGCGGTAGGTATATCTGCGGCCCGCCAGCAAATTATGAGTTTTTGAAACCGAGGAGTTTTTGAAATATTTCAAATTCCTATACCATTTTGAAAATTCGGTGATGGGGGGGGTGTAGAAATTGTAATGTGTGAGCATTTCTACAAATTAAAATTTTTAGTACTAATTTTCTTATATAGCGGCCCGTCATTGGCTCATAATCTTCCCGAATGGCCCCTGTTCCCTATAAGTCTGCGCATCCCTGCTCTAAATGATCCATCTTGAGCTTTTGACCCTTTTCTTTTCTTTTTTCCCTTCCCTTTGCATCTTGTTTATGTGTATTGTAAACTTTTTGTCTATGTGTGTATGTACATATGTTTGGTTTGTGTTCTGTATTACATAAGTGTTGTTTTTGAGTTGTAAGTATGTGTCTCCATTGTATAACTGGTTGGTTGTCAGAAATTGCCTGCAGGCAATAAACCTGCCATTTGTACTACTTAAAAAATGTACAATAAAGATTATTTTATTTATTTTTTTATTTTTAAAACCTACAAAAAATAATGGGATGTTTATTCTTTACCAGGACTACTGCATGAGTTAATACTTAGTTAAAATAAACCTCAACATAACACCAGTCTGTTGTCCTCCCGAGGATTGTGACCTTGCTGGCCTGCAGCGGTGATGACAAGCAACAACAGCTGGCGGTAATATTATTATAAATAGGTAGATACTCGTACATAACTTTTAAGTAATTGCAAAGGGATAACTAGTGATGTGAGAAGAGAAAATTCTCGAGAACGAGAAATTTCTCCGAGAATTTCTCCTCTGATGGAAGAGAAATTTCTCTCCATAATTTTTCTTAGTGGTATTATGACCTTTCGCCCAGTACACTTCGCAGCCAACCTATTGATCCAAAAATTTTGTGGGGCTGATTAAGGCCCAAATCAGAGGTTACTAACACTTTTTTCCATGTACGTACCAGCATTTTTTTTTAACTTAAATATGGGCGTGTGAGGTGTCAAACATCAAGATTTTTCATCAATTATTAGCACTTTTTTCTATGAAGGTACCTAACATTTTTTTGTAACCATAATTAATTGTAGCCATATTGGTGATAAATTGTCTCAACATAATTTGTACATTGTTATTGATTGATTGAATAAATTAGGTATTTATTATTATTATACTGTTAAATAAAAAAATAAAAAAAATTCTCCGAAAATTTCTCGAAAAATTATTTCTTGAGAATTCCACAACACTAGGTATAACACATGTTATTTAGACTTGATTTATTAAACATGCCTTAAGTTAACCACGGTTAAATGAAAAACCATAAGACATTTATATTATAAACGGTTCACAATCACAACAATCAAGCTCCGTCATACTCAATATTTTGGTTACATAATACTTTACTTTTCGTATGGCCCGGTGTTGATGAATCTTAACACATGTGGGCCACGTCGTATCCTCTACAGTCTTGGCTCTAGTGCTGACGACATCCATGAAGCAGGACCCGAGGCGGTGAACTGGCGGTCACATAATGAGAGGAGAAAAATACACCATCCTGAAACTGGTCATAGAAGTGAAGATTGAGAGCCGTAGAGGGGTTGGAAGAAAGCGGCTCTCCTGGCTTTAGAACATTCGGAAGTGGACCGGGATGAGAGGTGTGAAGGAGCTGTTTCATGCTGTCCAGAGCAGAAAAGATTTTTTCCAGGTGGTCGTCAATGTCGGGGTGACCTCACAAGGCACGTAAAGACGAAGAATAAGATAGTATGAATTAATGGAAACGAAGTACTAATTTTCTCAGAAAAATTGTTCCAAAATAAAAGAAGACAAAAAGCGTTTGCTGTTTTCTTAACTCACACTTATTTTCTCAAAGACCACTTTCAAAATTTTGCTGGTCCCGGTGGACCCCCTGCAGCAGTGGTCTCGAACATCATTGTACAAAATCGGTAGAGTTACCCACTAAAATCTATACATACATTATAAACCGAATTTCTAATACTATATACTTTAGATTCGAGACCACTTCCCTACAGCTATATTTCTACCATGGTCCCAAAACTCGTCAAAAAATGTGAAGATTTGATCTAACTGACTATGGATTCTAGAACCACTTTGGGAATCAATGCTAAATAAATTGCGAAAACTATATTTAACATAATGTTAACCTCTGTTTGTGAGTGAGGTGCCATTTAGCCAGGCATAACATTTGGGATTGCTATATATTACGTACAAAGAGAATAGCATTGAAGAGTTGAATGTTATAATACACATATCTAGACAAGTAGGTATACATTGTATTATATAAAGAGATTGCACTTGCAAATTGCATCAAGGACATAGTCTTGTTGTAAGTATACGCAATCTTATGCAGCGTGAGATGTTATCATAAGGAAATATACTTCTATACTATCTATTCTATTCTATACTAATATATCTATTCTATACTAATATACCATCATCAAGGTATATCCCACAAGTGTGGTGCAAAACTGTTGTCCTCACGGACGGGATATACTAGATCACAAAGATCGCTAAAAAAACGCTAGTGTCGTTCATTCAGATGCTACATATAAAATCACATAAAAAGATGCAACATACAAAGATTTGTTATTTGAACAAGATTAAAAATGTAGCTTTCACGAGTTTAATTAAAATTAGCTCACAGTTTGTACAAATAATCAAATAATCATTATGCTGGTCAAATAATAATTTTAACCGGTCGATTAAATTTCGAGTTTTACAATATCATATTATTTGCAATAGAAATATAATATTCTCGCTGGGCATAAGTAGCATATCAACATGATATATTTGTCGGCAGAATACATTTTTCTGCTGAACATAACAATTAAAAATAATATATCATATGTGACACCCTCCTTCACTGTGTACGCGTGTGATTGTTGCATTCTTTATAGGAGGAAGGTATTATGCTAGTGCTCGGTTGAAAAGATCATTGAATAAAGATGTGTATTATAGCTGTTACGCATTGTACCTAATATGTCTGTAACAGTGGCGCACCATCCACACATGCAAAAAAGCATTGCATGCTTATAAAATCTAAATGGTTTTTGATTTCTTGTAGTGGTTTTCTAAAAAAAAACACATGATAAAAATAATTGTGTCAATAAAAGGAAATTGTATATTACACATGGATATCTGTTTTTTTATTTATTGACTTTTACACGGTAAAGTCCTTAACATGTCAAACAAAAAGATAAAAATAATAATTTGACAGACGAAGAAAGTGTATCAAGCGCCCTCCGGCTCCATGGCTTTCGACCGAGATCAGGTGCCTGATGAGGAGACGTGACAGGGCTAAGGTAAAATTTACCAAATCTGGTACTCCCTCGAATTGGGATTCTTATCGTATCCTCCGTAACCGCTGCAACCAAATGTGTAGAAATGCCAAGCGTGCACACTTTAAGCAAATTTTCGTTAACCGGACTTCATCCGATATATGGCGAGGCCTGGGTGCTATGGGAGTGAATCGGAATGATTCGGTAGAAAGAAAAATCAGCATTGACTCCAATATTTTAAATAACCATTTTGCTACCCCACCTTGCAATTTCAGCCAATCTATAAAAAACTCCACTCTCTCATATATTCAAAACCTGCCTGATTTTGGTAAACCCATATTTCATTTCTCTCATGTATCTAATGATACCATCCGTAAGCTTGTCAATTCAATCCATTCCAAGTCGATTGGAGCTGATGGCGTGAGCGTAATATTCGTTAAATTTATCATTGATCCTATATTGCCAATACTAACTCACATTGTAAATTTCTCACTAGACTCCGGTACTTTTCCTCCCATTTGGAAGAAAGCTCACGTTATACCTCTCCCCAAAAAATCTAATCCTATAACGGAAGGAGACTACCGTCCTATCTCAATTCTTCCCATTTTTTCAAAAGTCATAGAGAAGGTTGTTCATGAACAACTTGTCCACCATCTCACTTCTCATAACATACTCTCTTCCTTTCAATCAGGTTTCCGTAGTGGGCACAGCACCACTACTGCCCTTGTCAAAGTGACTGACGATATACGAGGCGCTATAGAAGAAAGAAAACTCACCCTTCTCTTACTACTTGATTTCAGCAGCGCCTTTAACTCTGTCGACTTTGACATACTTCTCGCAAAATTAAAATATTACAATCTCTCCGACAGCACAATTCGCTGGTTTGATTCTTATTTAAGAGATAGGACTCAATCTATTAAAATGAATGATAGTCAAACATCAGATTGGTTGCCACTGACGGCAGGAGTTCCTCAAGGCGGAATCCTATCACCTCTCTTATTTTCGCTCTATATCAACTCAATTGTCGAACATATAGATGTTGACCATCATCTGTACGCAGATGACTTACAAATCTATTCACACTTCGAGTTGGATCAAGCTCAGCTTGCATTTAGTCACGTAAATGGTGAATTGGACCGCATTTCTCACTGGGCACAGCAAAATGGTCTATTACTCAACCCTTCTAAATCTCAAGCTATTCTTATTGGTAGTTCCCGCCTCTTATCTAAAATTCGATCGGAGTTATTACCCAAGCTATACCTTAATAATTCTGAAATTCCTCTTTCAAAAAAGGTCAAGAACCTAGGTTTATTTTTCAACCAAAATTTATGCTGGCAGCCCCAGATTGGAGAGGTTAGTCGTAAGTTTTTCTTTAGTCTCCATTCACTTAAACGTCACCAAAACTTTTTTCCCAAACTCTACTTCTCCCTCTGCTGGAATATGCGGATGTAGCTTACCTGGACATCACTAACGAACAACAAATAAAACTTGAGCGCTTACAAAACATATGCATTCGTTTTATTTACGGGCTTCGTAAATTTGATCACATCTCTCACTATCGCAACGAGCTCAAATAGTTAAAAATGTCACAGCGTCGAAATCTGCATATTCTTTGTCTTCTCTTTAATGTTCTCCACAATCCAACTACTCCGAACTACCTAAAGTCTCGTTTTACACCTTTGGCATCTCATGGTTTGCCTCTTCGTTCTGGTGCACTTGGTACGTTGACCATTCCCACTCACAGATCATCCTTCTTTACATCTTCATTCACTATACATGCAGCTCGGTTATGGAATGATTTACCCTTATTGATCAGACTTGCTCCTACTATTTCTATATTCAAAAGCAGACTGAAACATCACTATCTCTCTCTCAATAACTCAACTTAACCATATCCCTTCCCCTCCCTCCCCTCACCCCTATATATGAATATATATATATATATATATATATATATGTATGTATGTATATGTATGTGTGTGTGTATGTATATGTGTATTTGTGTTTGATCTATTTATATTATTTGTTATGCTTTTTTGTTTTTGGTGCTTATGCCTTCTTTGGTTGTATGTACCTATATATATTTTACTTGTTTTTTATTACGTCTTTTTTTTTTTTTTTTTTTTTCTTTTGTGTACTTGGATGTGTACATCAATTTTAATTGTGCCTTGTATCTCTCTCACTTTTGGTTGGTTGGTAGAAATTGCCTAAAGGCAATAAACCCGCCATTTGTGTTATATTGTTTATTTCACAATAAAGATTATTTTACTTATTTATTTTTATTTTATTAAAGTGAAATACAGTTAGTATAGATGCAGAAACTAGTAGTGATGTAACGAATGAGGGATTTTGGATATTCGCGAATGCGAATGCGAATAGCGAATATTGACTTGCTTACATTTCTAAAATTGCTCAAACATTAAAATTTCTGCCCCCCCGTCGCCGAATTTTCGAAAATGGTATAAATGAATTTTAAATATTTGAAAACTCCTCTGTTTTCTTAAAGAATATTTTCATGCAGTAACATTTTTACAATGTACCGGGTAAGTATCTGGTATTTTATTACCAAAATAATATTCGCAAAACATTCGCATATTTTTTTTCGAATATTCGCGAATGCGAATACGAATATTACAGTTACATCACTAGAAACTAGTATTGACTTTTTTGTTATTCTAGAGTTAATTTTTTTATATTACAGAGTGAGGAATGAGGGTATTAGAAGAATTAGCGGATGTAAGACAGGAGTGTTGTGGATAGAATGTGTGTAAATAAATTACGATGGTTTGGGCATGTGGAACGAATGGAAGAGGAAAGAATGACATAGAGGATATACTTGTCTCAAAGAAGGGGTGTGAGGAAGCGCAGGCGTCCGAGAAGTACGTGGCT
Source organism: Athripsodes cinereus (assembly GCA_947579605.1). Lineage (NCBI taxonomy): Eukaryota > Metazoa > Arthropoda > Insecta > Trichoptera > Leptoceridae > Athripsodes > Athripsodes cinereus. The sequence goes on from OX388328.1 coordinate 15,163,677, forward strand.
TGACCACGTAGATCAAATTCTAAAGGATAAAGGACGGCCGTGTGATATGTAAGAGAAATCGACGTGCGTGTATGAGAAATTGTATGAATGTAGAAGAAGTGAAAGAAGTATGTAAGGACAGATCTATATGGCGTTCCGTTCTCTCTGTCTACTCCACTTGGGACACGACGTGAGGGAATAAAAGATAATAGCAGGTAGGTACTCTCTTTAATTATTATAAATATAAAAATCTATAGGGTCTTTTCGTCTTTTTTGATAATTTTAGCTTTGTCACAAAAAAAAAATATGTTTTTTATTTATTTATATTAGAGACTGCTCTGTGGAATCTTTAGTAGGTATTCAATGTCCTGTAAAAGACAGTGTTCAATTTGAATGAAGAGGACCGAATATCAATGATGTATATTCGCCCAATGTAAAATGTCTATACTCAATTTCTCGAGAGAATAACCAAGCCAAGTACCAAACTGAGAACTGTTCTGCGCAGGTACGCCCATCTGTGTAATGTCCCTGCCAATAATAGCCCTTATCAGTCTATCGACACCCTTGCGCAGGAGTGTTAGATTTTTTTTGTTGAGTTTTAACCGAGTAGTGACCGCGATAAATAAAACGGACAATATTACCCCAAAAGTATCGCCAGAAAAAAAAATAAAAAAGGACAGGTAAAGTATTACTTTATTGTAATTATTTTTTCCGAAGTGTTATTTGAATAAAAAGTGTTTGTAAGGATTTTAATTATTTTTTGAAAATAACGCCGAAATTTTATTAAATTTAAAATAACGCGTAGCTACCACATATTTCAAATGTGTAATCTTGTTTTTTGAAATTATTTCCATGCATTTTTAGTTGAAAATATGTTTTTTGTATAGGTATTAAACGTTTAAATGTTTATTTGTAGTATTTAAAACAATAAAATATTAAATTTATTTCCATACATTTTCAGTAGAAAATAATATGTTCTTTGTATATGTATTAAACGTTTAGCTGTTATTTTTTGTATTTAAAACAATATATTTTGCTAATAGTGTGTAGTAAATACTGTTGATAATTTTTCCGAATTTATAATATTGTACTGCATTTAAAATAATAAATATTTTATGTTCACAAAATTTCTTGGTCTTTTTGTACCCCATTTATTTTCTCAGTCATTGGAAGGTTACAAAATAATTCTTGTAGAGGGGGTAGCAGCGCAGTCAAAAGGGCGGTACTATGCGCAACGCTTGGTTATTCTCTCCAGAAATTGAGTATAGTTCCGCCACTGTACTGTAGGAATATTGTAATAAGTTACCTACTGAGAGATATTATTCTCAATTAATAATAATATAAGTATTCTCACCTTGAATGCATCGAGTGTTGCAATATTGTTATATCAGACGACTGGTGCGTTCATACAGCAACGCCGTGAAGGGTTATATTTTAATTAATTTTATTCCCAATAATATGAAACTTCCATCTATTTATTTATTTATTCATTAACAAAGTATAGCCTTTGCAGTACAATAACTTAAAAAAAAACATACTTGAAACAGACACAATCAACATATAAGAGACAATGATTACAGCATGACAATACCATTGTACAGAAAAATGATCAAGGGACAAGAAGCTCATTCTCAGTCCTTCACGGACATCTGGAAAGAACTTGTAGACAAGTCTTCCCGTTCTTCCAGTGGTCCACCTGTCTTGCCACACACTCATTGTCCTCTCACGAATCCTGCCGATTCTTATCCCGGTTCCTGCTTCAATAGGTATACCAAGATATATAAATATTAACAATAATAATGACAATAGCAACTACTGGATATTCTCAACAGAAAGCATGTACCTTTGAATAAACCCGCTCACAGCACATTTCCTCACGGTGTACTCCGCATTGTTGAAGATAATAATATCAACTTCACAGTTAATTATTCCCTATCACATGGAATCGATTCATCTATATTCTATCTTTTCCCTCACGCCGTATCCCAAGTGGTGAAAAGACAGAGAGAAAAGAACGCCAAATAAATCTGTACTCACATACTTCGTTTGCTTCTTCTACATTCATACAATTTCTCATGCACGCACGTCGATATCTCTTACTCAACACACGCTCGCGCTTCCTCACACCCTTTCTTTTAGACAAGTTTATCCTCTTTGTCATTCGTTCCGCTTCTATTCGTTCCACATGAGCAATTTATTTAAACGCATTCTATCCATAACACTCCTGTTGCATCCACTCATTCTTTTAATATCCTTATTTCTCACCAGTGGCGTAGCTAAGGTCATCTGACCCCGAGAAGGGACAAAGTCTGCGCCCCTTCTCGGGGTCCCCAAGAAATTTTTGTAATTTTACAGTTTATATGGTTCATTTTCGAAGCATGAAGCATTATGAAGAATAATACTTAAACCCGAACTGATCTTATTTAGATATTTGTGGAGCTCCAAAATTCAATCTTGCAAACGTATTTGGAATACATTTGTTGACATCAAAATGAAATGAAAAAAAAAGTTTTAATACTCATTTTGGCGCCCCCTAATGTGGCGCCCGGGGACGTATGTCCCCCTCTGCCCACCCCCCCTAGCTACGCCACTGTTTCTCACTCTATCGTGCTTAGGTACTTAGCTTACTCTGAAAAATGTATAAGGTTATATTAAGGTTTATAACAAAATGCATATTTTTTTAAATCATATTAAATATTTGATCGGCATTATTTTAAGACTTGACCAGGAAAACAGATAATAAAATGAGACTATTATTAGTAGGGCCAACGTCCTAAACGTAGAACCTTGTGGTAGTCCTGTTCTCAAGGCGGAACACTAATATTGTTTCTGGTCCTCAATGCAGGTATTATTATTACGTTTATACTCGTAGATACTTAACTTATTGTCCTCGCACAAGGACGATGCTGCATCACAAAACATCTCTAGATGTAATCTTAATTATAGTATGACATACCTACATAATAACGCAAAACTATTATTAAATAAATCTACCGAAAGTACTAACTTTGATAATATTAAGATTATCTTGGTCTAACATGACAAGTAACGTTGTTGAAGTATTACGTATAGAGCAAATGCTCTTAGAGAATTGTTCACAACAATCAAGCTTCATAAAACTTCATATTTTGGTTACATAATGAGAGGAGAAAAATATGCCATCCTAAAACTAGTCATAGAAGGGATGATTTAGGGCCGTAGAGAGGTTAGAAGAAAGCGGCTTTCCAACTGGCTTCGGAACATTCAGAAGTGAACCGGGATGAGAGGTTAGTATGGAAGAGCTGTTTCGTGCTGTCCAGAACAGGAAGGATTTCTCCCAAGTGGTCGTTAACGTCAGGGAGTTCCGACAAGACACGCAAAGAAGAGAAGATTATAATATAACGTTGTTTCACTCCAAAGATGGAAATGGTTTTTTTCCTACTAGTGTTTCTTATATTTTTTTTCTTGCACATCATCATTCACATTACAAAATCAACAAATCAGTTTACATAAAAAATGTGATGATATGCAGTGGCGAGATTTATTTATTTATAGAAATATATACGGCAAGAAGCCTTTTACATGTTTACACAAATTTTAAAAAAATACAAAGACAACAATGACATAACAATGGATATAAGAACACCAGTGGCGAAACTAGACTTTTCACATTGGGCATGCTTTTTACAAACATAGGTACTATTTCACTTCCAAACGAGTGGATGTCCTTGACAACAAACGAATATTTAAATTTACATAATTATGTATGTGCGTGTTTTTCCAAGATACTCAACAATAACCAAGATTTTCAATCTGGAAATCGGAAGTTATCAGAAATTTTTGTGCCGATAGATTAGAACATTACACAAAAACAAACGGATAAGTGAACCAATCAATGTTTTAGATATTAAATTTGTATGTTAAGACTTAACTGAAGTTCCTGCGAAATATGTCCTGGTCATGGAAAAAGATTCAAAAGAAGGTTAACGTTAATAATATCATTTTATAAATATTTTTTTAGTTTAAGGCATGCGTTGCATATTTGCATGTATGAAAGGCACGCCACTGAAAAATACTAGTGTCGAAAAATCAAACAGTAACAAGTACAATACACACACAGATCGATAATAGTGATTTCAATATATTATAGTGATTTCTTCCATCTAACCACGTCATATTAACACTAAACACAAATAAAAATAGTAATAATAAAAACACAAACAATAAGAAAAATCTCTACATAAATCAAAATGAGAAAAAAATCTTCAAACCACAAACCTAGCAACACTCCAAAGGGACCGGGAACTATAGGAAGGGGCTAGGGGACAGATGCTGAGTTAGAAACAATAAATACTTCTTGATGGCGTATTTAAACCCATTAAAAGATTGAGATAGTCTATGAGAAGAAGGGGGATAATACCAGCAACGAGCAGCACATATTGATAAAACCAAAAAGCCCCTACCAATATGTCGTTGTATTTTATTTGTACGCATCATTACAATGTACTCATGTACTGCATACAGTAGATAGTAGATACATATTTAATGTAATACATATAGTGTATCTTGTACTATATCCAGTATTTGTACATAATATATTATGTACTGCATCTTTGTACTATATCCAGATATCGAGTGTTGTACATATTGAAGCCATTATTACTTATCAATGTCGTTTGTAGGGCTGGCAAAGTAAAAAAAAAAAATCTATTTATTTATTAATACATTTTACGGCATGAGAGCCTATTACATAACAATAAAGTTGACAGAAAAAATATTCCATATATTACATAAAACAGACATAAAAACAAAATCTATCTATCTATCTATACAGCCACTTCTGTCCACTGCTGAACATAGGCCTCCCTCATATTTCTCCAGGCAGCTCTATCTTGTGCCTTCTGAATCCAATCACCAGCAATCCTCTTTACGTCATCTGACCATCTAGTGGGCGGTCTCCCTCTACTTCTAAACAAAAACAAAGAATATAAAATCACATAAATTCCTAACAATGAAAATTCTGACAAACTTTATAAAAATCTAAACATTTGGGTGTTAATCGTTAGATAAATCAATTATAGAAAATAAAAACTAATCTGCAACTATCAAATTGTAATATTCCATTCAAATTATAAAAAAAACAATTGTCAATTTTGTGATAAATTTGATTAACTTAGGTATATGTACAAGTGTCTTAGGAGAATTTTGGATTTACAATGGTGTGAACATGTCACAAATGTAATCTCCGTGAGAGATCTTTAATCTCCGTGATACGCAGAAGAGACGATGGTCCTGGCTGGGACATGTTCTGAGAATGCGCAATGACAGTTGGCAAAAAGAGCACTGTTCTTCCTCCGCAAGGGTTCCGTTGGCCCGGGCATCCCTCTTTCACAATACACCGTTCCTATGACAATGACACCAGAGCGCAGAGAATGTCGTGGGAAGAGGGGACGCGATTGGCATTGAGATGCTCTGAATGAAGGAAGCTGGTTTTTGCCCTGTGCTCCAGAGAGGAGCGTTATTGAGGGCGATAAATGAATGAATGATATTTTTGACACAATTGGATGTGGTGGACTGGATTTTACTTATTAGAAGTGTAGATGTTAATCATATTTTGAACCACTGTAGATTAATCATTCCAATTGATCACACTCACCGATAATCAACCTATTTGGAGTGATGAAAGCATGCCGTAGAAGGTGTATTCTGAGAGAATGGGTGTGAGATAGCTCGGACATCCAAGAACTACGTGACTTGACCACGTGGATCAAATTATCAAGGACGGTCGTGTGTTGAGTAAGAGAAATCGGCATACATGTATGAGAAACTAGATGAATGTAGAGGAAGCGAAAGAAGTATGTATGTAAGGTTAGATCAACATGGTGTTCCGTTGTCTCTGCCTACCCCATCTGGGAGATAGCGTGAGGGTAAAGATAGATAGAAATATAACTTGTGTGGTAACGCACTTTCCTATAAATCATAAGGTCTTGGGTTCGATTTGTGACCAGGACAAAATGAAGAATGACCTTTTCAAATTGTCCTGGGTCTGGGTGTTACATGTATATGTGTTTAGTGCATTGTGTATATGTGTATCGTCATAATACAAGATTCATATCTTAGTTTAGGACTAACTCGATCTTTGTGAATTGTCTATACATGTCATGTTATGTTTTTTTTTTAATTAATCTAGATTTGATGTTAATATATTGGTTTTCTGCATTTTTATCAATTCCTTCATAAAATGCGGAAATAAATAGATAATGTAAAGTGCACGCTTGTGGCAGCCCTATTTCTTGTCTGGCTATAGTGCAACGACACATTAAGGTGACGGGAGATATATTCGAGGTCCTGGGTTCGATACCAAGGTCGGACACTGTCGTAATAAATACAAACACACACACACAATATACGTAATCAATATATTATGCATTATTGTCATGTAATAATGCATTGAATACTAGAATTATTTACTCTATACACATCCAGGGAAAAAAATAGATATCACCTAATACAGTGGATTGGTAATCCGAAAACGGTTTGCAGGGCAGTGTCGAACTATCGAATTCGTCGGACTATAATAGAGTACTGCCTAAGACCCTCTATAGTCCGGAATTATTTACAAACGAGTACCTTGTAATCCGACAAATTACAGATCCAATGATAAGATTTTATATGTTATATTCTGAATTTTATTTAACATAAGCGAAGACTGTCAAAAAATATATTGTAATAGTCATGTCGGATTACAGGGGATGCCGAATTAGACAGGGGCCGAATTACCGGGGGTCCACTGTATATCATTATCTCAGTTGGTCCCTTAATTCTGAGCACCGTGACCATCATTTCTCCATGTTTTATAAAGGTGCCATTATTATGTCTCCACCTCGAGCGATCCTCATTTCTCTGCCATGTGCAGGGCCCCATGTAGTGAACTTTGGGTAGCCTCCTTAATTTTTTTATCACCCTCAAAGCAGAACAAACATATTAATTTGAACAGCAAACGGCATTTGCCTTTTACAATATATATTATGACAAATTAACAATATATATAGTCTTCAAAAATAAAAAAATGCATACCATACAGTTAAAAAAACCAAAACCAATAACAGAAATACAATTCAAAATGACGAATATCGATAGTCCCAGTAGGAAAGGCTGTTCAAATGTCAAATGGTCTGGCTAGAGATATTGATCGATATCTTTAACGTGAAATAATAACTGAAAATTGAAAGTATATTGTAGTTGTGTCGTCGTCTATTATCGTTAAAAGTTATCTTCTGGGGTCGCATTGGCCTTCAGCTGTAATGATCATTGTAAGAATCGTCTTATTGTCAGTAATAATTTATTAATTTACACCTTTACACGGCAGAGTCCTTTACATCTTAAATTAAAAAAAAAAAACAACTTACATACTTAATTCCGATGGCCGAACAACCCTTGTAGGACCTTTGCCTCCGAAACAATAGATCTCCAAGCCTTTCTATCCTGAGTAATGGACTGCCAGTCGTCTTTAGCATTGAGCTCCTCCAGATCTCGGTTGATGTTATCTAACAATCTTTGTCTTGGTCTGCCTAACGGTCTCCTGCCCTCGGGTATACCCTGCAGAATACCTTTTAGTCGCCCTTTCTTCTCCGGATCTAATGACGTGGCCAATCCATGCCAATCTTCGGGATCTGATCTCACTTGTGATGAAAGGTTGGTTAGTTGTGGAGCGAATTTCTTCATTACTTTTAAGCCTCCAGGTTCCTTAAAAAAAAACCAACAACAATTACAATTTGACAGACGAAGAAAAAAATATCACTTGTAGCAGCATGTTTGATTTGATGAAGAAAAATTTGCATATGCATATATACAAACTTATCAACAAACAGATATACCTAAATATTTTAAAAGTTTTCTGATGTTTCTTTTTGTACACATACAAAATAAAATAAAATATTATAATTACAATGCCTGCATGCCTTATGATGATCTTGAAACTCGCGTGAGAATTAAAAATTACACCAACGAATCATAATATGAGAGCTAGTAAATACATACAGACATATATATAAACACTATTGAATATTATTATAAATATTTACCAGATTCTGTGGAGTCATATCCCACAAGAGGGGTAACCATAGCAGAACAACTTCATATAATAAACATGCAAGCTGTCCGCTTCGTACTAACAAAAATTGTTTTTTTTTTTAAATTTACATATCCACGGCGTGAGCCTTTTCCATGCTTAAAAATACACAGAAGAAAATATACAAATCAAATTTCTCATTCATAATACAATTGGAGCAAGACAAGAACATTAAAGTTAAGGGAGAACAAAACACAAATGGAAATCAATTCATAACATCAATAACTTTAGTCAAATCACAAAATATTTGAGTGTTAGTATAGAAATAATTGTCAATGAAATGTTTAGCAATTATTTTTACACTTTTTATAAATGATGTCGGAGGCAGCGTGCGTTATTCGAAGTTTCTTCTGTTTGCGGACGATTTGAAGGTTTTCAAGAGTGTCCGATGTGCCGAGGATGCCAAGGAGTTGCAATCAGATATTGATTCTATCGTCGAATGGTCACATAGAAATAAGCTTCCCTTTAGTGTAAAAAAATGTAACATTATGATCTATTCTAGATCTAGGCAACCGATGATTTATGACTACACCATGGATAATACATTGCTCATCAGAGTTGAGAAGTCTAAGGATCTTGGTGTTCTTTTCACTCAGAATTTTCATTTTAGGGAGCATATTACGGACATAACTCAAAAAGCTTACAAATCGCTGGGTTTTTTGCTGAAACACTCCAACCACTTTCAAAATCCAAACACGTTGAGGCTTTTGTATGAGTCATTAGTTCGGAGTGTTCTAGAGTCAGGTTCGATTATTTGGTGTCCATCGGAAGACACGTATGTTTTAATGGTAGAAAAGGTACAAAGAAGATTTTTAAGGTCACTATATTGGAAAATATATGGATATTATCCCTACCTGTTTCCATCTTCATTCGTAATGGGTTGCCTTGACTATAATACTTTGGAACATCGCCGAGATGTATTCTGTGCTCGTCTTTTTTTCAAACTACTCAACGGTATCATTTTTAATCCAATAATACTGGAAAATTTCAATATATATGTTCCCGATGCATATGGACGTTCTCGGCATCATGATTTTTTTTACCAGCCTCAAAGCCGAACAAACATAAAGGCAAACTCCCCAGTGGGAAGTGCTATTCAAATGTTTAATGGTCTGGCTGGAGAAGTTAATATCTTCAACGTGACGTATGCAGAATTTATAAGAAAAATCGAAGATATATTGTAGTTGTGTTGTCGTTTGGATATCGTTTAGAGTTTTCTTCTTGGATCGCATTGGCCTACAGCTGTAATGATCCTTGTAAGAATCGTCTTATTGTCAGTAATAATAATAATTTGGTTGTTAGAAATTGCCTGAAGGCAATAAACCCGCCATTAGTTTGTACAACGTGAAATCGTACAATAAAAAATTTTTTGTTTAATTTTTTTATTAAAATAATAGACTTTCAGGATGAGTACCAAACCTCATTATTGCTGAATTTGAGATGTAAATAAAATGTTTTTCATTTTTCCAACACTTGCCTTTTGGAGTAGGTAGGTACCTACACTGGAAAACTTGCGTAAAAGAGTGGAGACCAATTCTTCTTTACCAGATGCTCCACGGAAATAATCATCATTATAAAATTATTTTTTGTATTGGTTTCTCTTTCTTCACCCCTAAGTGTTGTCTCCTTTGAGAAGATTGACGATCATCAGGGCTGTCTCTTCCTTGTTGACTGCTGCCCTGAACAGCGTCGTGGTGCTACTTCTGTGCCATTTTCTGTAATAATGAAGCCAAGAGATTCTTCTCCGATCTGGTCCTCTTCTTCGTTTCCTATGAATTATCAGTTGTAGTGTAGGTAATACTTCATATTCTGTGTCTGCGAGAGGAGGTGAATAGAGCGAGCTTCAAAAGAGGTCTGAAGACGCACCTTTTTGCTGGGAGTTTTGGGTAATAAACGCGGTATACGGCGCCCTTGAGGTCATGTCATGAGTAAACGGCGCTTTACAAATTGTCCATATTTATGATAATAATAATCTTTTGTAGAAATCGATCAATAGGTAGGTACTCTTTGCCTACTTCACGCCCTTCACGGTAAGTAAATGATATCGACAGTCCAGTTCCATAACGCTACAAATCTATACGAGTATTTCTATTTAATTGATTATACTCTCACTCCAATGTTTCATTTTTTATGTTTTGATTTGACTAATTTTCTTAATGATTTGATTTGACTGATTTTTATAATGTTTCGCCAATTGTTGTTCTCGTATTGCTCCAACTGAGTTGTGAATGAGAATTATGATTTGTTTTTAATTTTTGTGTATAATATAACATGTAAAAGGCTTACGCCGTATGTTGATGTAAATAAATAAATATAAGATATACGAATATTTCTACTTGTTGAGTTTTGGAACTGGACAGACGATATATACATACTTAGTATTATTTAATTACGCTATAGATTGTTACGAAGTATTATTGGAAGAGAAAAACTTTCTTTTGCATATAATAATCTTGTTATACATTCATTACATATTTGTTAAAGAGACTTTGTGTGTTTGTTCTTACTCATCTTTTATTACGTAAAATTAACACGTGTACCTTACTAATCACAGAAAGGTCCTGCGACTTGGAATAAGCTGTCTGCCAATTTGGGACACCAAAACAACATTTCAAAATGAAAACCACCCTCTTCATCGGCGCCCTTAAGACTGTTGAAAGATCGTAAAACGGTGTCAAAGAAATAAACAATCCAACATCATAATCACAAAGTAAGGCTTAGAAAGAATCACGTCACCTTACTTGGTAGTTTACCAAACGGCACATGAAGCCGCAACACATCCTCTTCGCGAGGTGTGCTTTGTCCAACTAAGCTACCACGTGACAAACTAAAGCTTCGAAGTTCTCTTTTTAAAAACCACATTGAGAATATTAGGACCAGTAGGTAAGTTTTATTTTTGTTATTTGATGTATGTTTGTGAAGACATGTTAGGTATGTGTGGAGCGTGTTATTATATGGCTGCGAGACATGGTCTCTATCTGAAAGTGATAAAAAGAGATTTAAAGGCGTTTTGAGATATGGTCCTCTAAAGAAGAATCCTGTGAATATCCCTGGAGGGACAACATCTAAAATGACGAAGTTCTTAGGAGGAGGAAAGCATCTGCTCAAGACCATCTCAGAAAGACGCATCAGATGGATTGGACACAAAATGCGTCACGAAAACTTCTACAATAAATAATTAAAAGGACATTTGACGAGACAAATTAAGTTTATAATGAGGGAAATGAATAAATTAATCAAATTTAAGATATGTAACGTTTTCATTTCTTTATTTTTTGAAAATGTTTCATTAGAGGATGAATTATTTACATTCATTTAATGATGGTTTATTCTTGAAATAGAGAAATCTGTTTTTTTCTGAAATATATCAAAATTTTATTAAAAACATAATTAAATTAAAGAAACTATAAAAATACTAAACATAAAAGGTTGTATTTGGGTTTATAACAAAAACCCAGATATATCTTTTAAAAAAAATAAAAAAAAAAAATAAAACAATAATAAAACAATTAACTGAAATATATCAATAAAACAAAATTTAAAGTCTTTATTTCAGGTCTTTCAAAACTAACACAAATTACAAACAAAATTACTTCACCAACTGTCAAAACAAAAATTCTAAATTCAAATAAATAAACTAAAGGAAATCACTCCTATGAGTAGGTAGGTGGTTTTCTTTACATTCATATAGATTTTTGTAATTGTTTCTAAGTTTTTTTATTATTGGAAATGAATTAATAGATAAATAAATGGTTTTATGAACAAAGCGGAACCAGGGTGACGTCGGGCAATAATGATCTGTGTTATAATGGATAGTCAGTTAGTCAAGTGGAAGTAGAGCGAAAATTATTAATAAGTACGTAAATATACAGACAAACATGTAGATATATATAAATATCTAAACAGATGAAGAACATACCAAATTAAACTAGACAAACCCTGTATATACCTATACCACCACAGAATCTCCCATAAATGTGCTAGCCAGCGAAATCACTTTAATGCGGGTTCGATTCCCGGCCAGGGCAAAATGAAGAATGACCTTTTTCAAATTGTCCTGGGTCTGGGTGTTACATGTATATGTGTTTAGTACATTGTATATAATATGTGTATCGTCATAATACAAGATTCATTTCTTAGTTTGGGACTAGCGCGGTCTGTGTGAATTGTCTCTACATGTTATGTTATGTTTATTAATTGTGTCGGTGCACACGTAGTAGAATTCCATAATTATGTTATGTTAAAAATATTGTGGATTTACAGAGAACAAGCACTGCCACATTACAATACTCCTTATCTGTCGGGGTTGTGATCATTTGCGACATTGAGCAAGCTATTTTGTTTCGATTCCAGTCTTGGAGATGACATTTGATGTTCATAATGGGACAAGTTTTAATCGTGTTACCAATTCAGATTTTCAAAAAATGTAGATCAGATTAAAAAAGTACGTAGGTTCAGGAAAAAGTTGCAGATTTCCCGATTTCAGTATTTTCAGTTGACATTAATTTTAAAACTCAGGATTTTTTTCTTTTAGGTCTTATGAATTTTTTGACACAATTGTATGTCGGGAACTGGATTTTTAACTTGCTAGAAGTGTTGTTGATGTCAAACATATTTTGAACTATTCAAATATGTTGACTATGGATGAGTGTGATCAATTGGAATGATTATACTGGACTAGTTCAAAATATGTTTTTAGGTCTTAATTATCTGAATTTCCTCTAATTTCCTTTACTGTTATAACTTTTTCCCCTCCCATTGTCAATTGTTTAACAATCTCCTAGGATTTGCAAAAGAATATTTTGGGAAAGTGGGACATTAGACATATAAAATTCGTAGCATTGAAAAAAAATACCAAAAGTACTTCGTAGATTGTGACAAAAGTACCTAAGTACATATATTTGGGACAATAGCTCAATCTTCTTCTACTTTTTCTTTTTGAGTTGCCCAGCAAAACGATAAAAAACAAAATTTAAAAAAAAAACATCAAAATCTATATTCCCATTTCCTTCCAGAAAGCCACGACATCTTTTGCAGCTCCAATACCAAATTGGTCCTAAAAATGCGTAGACTTGACAACTCTGTGTCTCAGATCGTCGTGTCAGACATTTATTTCATCAGCAGGTCGTGGATCTGCTTGTCGATGGTATAAAGCACAAAAGACACATGTCCACATTTTAGGTAAAATGAGTTAATATAATATATAATATAATATATTTTAGTAGCTTTCTGTGAAAGGTGTATAAGGTTGTATTTGGGTTTATAACAAAAACCCAGATATATCTTTTTTTAAAAAAAAAAAAAAAATATTATGTACAAGATCGGTTGCAACGCCATCTATTTCCTGACAAAATATTATCAACAATCTTAATATCATTATTGAAATATTTAATAAAAACCAAATGTCACACGTCCACAAATGCACTTTGTTTTGTGCACAGATGTAACATGTCACATAAGATATGAAGATTCTAAAAAATACATGTTCATCTAGGACGGACATGTGTCATCTGTGCACGCATAAACGCATCCCAATAGTCGCCGTGAGCGGCACTTCCATCACACTTCCAAACACATGTCCATGACCATCATCTAAAAATGCTAATTCTTGACATTCTGGTTATAAATATAATAAAAACTAAATAATAAATGACATTAAAAAAGAACAAGGATTATGATTTTCAACACCTTCTGCATTAATTTGAAGTCAGTGAATTAATTAAGAATCTCAAACTTTAAAAACCTGTTTTCTTGAAAGTGTCAAATGTGGACATGTGTCTTTTGTGCTTTATACCATCGTTGTATATTGAAGTAATAATATTAAAAAATCAGGAAGTATAGTAACAGAATTGCAGGAAGAAATAAAAAGAATTGAGATAATGAAACATGTTGCGAAAGTAATAATAATAATAATAAGAACACTTTATTGATCAGAAAAAAAAAATCATGAGCAATTGGCGAGCTTATTGCCTGGAGGCAATATCTTCCAGCTAACCAAAATAATGTGTGATACTATGTTGACAATGTGTAGGTAATTAATACTAAATGTGAACAGTTAATACTAAATTTAATTATAACTAATTACATTCTTAGCCCTAAGTAGAACATTATATATGTCATGTTTCCTCTAATAAATACTATAAAATGAAGGATAAAGGCACGGGGAGGAACTTTTTAGGATAAGTCTATGGATTTTAGGTTATTCTTAAAAACGTGTAGCGTAGAGGAATTTCTAATATTGCAAGGTAGATTATTCCACATTCTAATTGCATGGGTCGTAAATGATGAACTGAAGAAGGTTGTGGTGTGGGCAGGGACGGCAAGTAGCTGGTTATTCTGAGATCTCAGAGGACGTCCATGTGAAGACAGGTATTCAAAATGCTTAAAAAGGTATTGAGGGGAATTGTGCTTTAGGATGTTGTACAGAAAGTAGTGAATATGTAGATCGCGGGATTGTTTGTATGTTGGCCATTTAAGTTCTGCTCGAAATTTGGAAATTACCAATAGTTGTATCAAGTACAGGCAGGCATCATACCACATCATCTTATCAATAGTTTAAATATATTGGCACTACAACCACAAGCAACATATTATTACATCACTCTACAGAAGGCAGCAATTCTGAATACTATTTGTAGAATAGTACATAAATATTTACAAATAGATGCAACTTAACGAATAGTGACACAGAAAACGTTGCGAGATAGAGTGAAGAATGAGGATATCAGGATGAGAATGAGCGGATGTGAGAGGAGTGTTGTGGACAGAATGCGTGTAAACAAGTTGAGATGGTTTGGACATGTTGAGCGAATGCAAGATGAAAGGATGACGAAGAGGAAATAAATAATATAGTAGTAAATAGGTGACAATAATTTGGCACATGTGCCTGTGTTACCTGGGATTATCGGGAAAAATCTTGAGTAACTGTATGTGACATAATAAACATAATTATTACAGATCATACTCTCCGTGACAAAAGACATAATACCTCATCGCTGAATGAAATAATATATGTTAAATAACGGTTACAAAATGAAACTGAATACTTATAGTACAAACATGAACCGGAATTAAACAATAAAACACAAAAGAGAAATGTTCCACATGGGAACACAAGGATCTAAATGAATAACTGTAAACATATCTTATACTCTTAGTTTAAAGTAAGTACTTGCTTACTGCCTTTACAAATTCAAATTGAAATTCAAATATATTTAGAATGGATAAATATACAATTTGCAACAACAATAATAATAATTGTTATCGGGAGGGAGAGACATTAAGACATATTTTGTCTGAATGTTCTCTTCTTTCCGGAACAGACTATTTGAAAAGACATGATCAGGAAGCAAAAATATTACATCAAAATTTAGCTTTGAAATTTAAATTAATTGAACAGGAATCAAAATTACCATACTATAATTATTGTCCAGTATCGGTACTTGAAAACAATGACACTAAACTCTACTGGGATCGACCAATTCAAACTGATCGAACTATTATAGCTAATCGACCAGATATTGTGTTGGTTGATCGCAGATGCCGTAAAACATACATCATAGACATCACTATACCGCACGATGAAAATTTAAATAAAGTTGAGCAAGATAAGATAATAAAATATCTTGATCTTGATCATGAAATCAAAGATATGTGGAGAACACCTACCACAATCATCGTGCCTATAGTGTTGTCTGTGAATGGTTTAATACCTAAGAGTCTGTCAAGCAATCTCAGAAAACTGGGAGTAGATGACAGGCTCAAATACAGCATGCAGAAGGCCGTACTTCTATCGTCCACCAGGATAGTAAGAAGGTTTTTGTCCCTGTAGCTCTGTAAGTGATCTCCCATGATTGTACTATTTCATAGAACATCATGGAAGAATCAACTCGAATAATGTTGGGGTTCTACATTTTGAATATAAATTTATTTTAATATTTTATGGTTTTTGTTATTTAATGTTATATTTAAATTTTATTGTTAATCTTATATTGTGTTCAAAATGTAGAATCTAATATTGTTTTGTTAAATAAATGAGATATGAGATAATAATAATAATAATCTTTATTGCACAAAATCAATATACAAAGAAGAACAAAAAACATGGTATCACAACAATAGAATTAATAATTTTGTGCAATGGGCGAGTTTATTGCTGAAGCGCAATATCTTCCAACTAACAATAATTTACTTATAACTATACAGTAGGCAAAACATAATTCATTCCCTCAAATTTGAGCAGAGCTCGTGCTCTGAGGAATAGTTCTATTATTTTTAACACGTACCTACTCTTGCTCATAACAAATAATAAGTAAAACATCAACAGAAAACATCAATCATCTCAACATCATCGAGAACACTTTATTTATTTGCTCATGTATGTATGTTGGATGATTTATTCGTCGCCGTTTAATAGAGTATCCATCTCAAGTTCCTGTGAAACTGTTTTGGAAGAACGATGTATTCAATTTGCTCCTGAACTGAATTTGTTGTTGATTGATTTTTACGAAGGTCCTCGGGGAGTCTGTTCCAGCTGATGGCGACCCCAGCGACGCCAGAAGTCGTATCATAGAAGCAAGACTTGTTTGCTCTATTGATATCTTTCAGCATATTATTGGTGGATGTCTTTGCTGAGCGCAAGGGTCTACTTGCAGCTATTTTGAGAACAAAGTGACTGATAAGGTATAGTTTGTGTTGGACCCTTTCACCTTCTCTTAACCAGTGTAACTTTTCCAGCAAAGGTGTGATGTGACATCCCTTATCCTCGCGGAAAATTAACCTTGCAGCGCTGTTTAATGCCACTATCCCAAATGTCAATATCTAGTTAGTACAATATAAATTTTACAATTTATTATTTCGTTATCAATTATTTTATAATTTATCATTTTATTGTTCTTTATTCTACTCCGTAAAATCGCCATGAGGGTACTGATAATCAGAGAAGAGCCATATTTGCATAATGCGAAAATATTTTGCAAAAAATACAATCCCAAGAAGCGAGGAACGTGTCTCTATGCTTTCAATTTTTTTTATAGATGTGTCTGGGTTATTGGTATAAACATTCGATCATTTTTAAACTCCTCATCCTCACTGACGGGCCCTGCTCCCTCTGAACGCCTTCATAGGTGGGCGGAGGAACCTTTCCTAGCCCAAGAGCACCTTGCTGCAGGAGGCGATCTAGACTATAGTACATGGAAAACCCTAAATCTACTGAGATCTGGTGTAGGAAACTGCCGTGACAATAGAGAACGATGAGACTTCCTACAGGACGAATCCGGAGAGCGTGACTGTGTTGCAGCACAGACCATGCCACACTTGTTGGAGTGTCCATTATGCCCTGTCACATGCACTATGGAGAATATTTTTGACGCATCTCCACCTGCTGTGCGTTTTGCACAGTACTGGAGATCAGTTTGATTGGTTTTTTCTGGGTTTCGACACGATAAATAAATAAACCCGAATACAACCTTAAACACCTTTCACAGGAAGCTAAAAGCTTGTGTCGTGAAAGAGGAGTTTGTCAGCACGCGTCTCTTACGCATGGCCGA
Source organism: Athripsodes cinereus (assembly GCA_947579605.1). Lineage (NCBI taxonomy): Eukaryota > Metazoa > Arthropoda > Insecta > Trichoptera > Leptoceridae > Athripsodes > Athripsodes cinereus. The sequence continues at coordinate 15,181,314 of OX388328.1, forward strand.
GACTCTTACTCCAGGGTATCGAAATACCTCTAAGCTGGTTTGAATAACAATAATAATTGTAAACTATTTATTGTTGTAATAAAAGTTTCATACAATAGACGTGCTTATTGCCTGGAGGCAATCTCTTCCAGCAAACCTGTATATAAAAATGATATTGGGTTACAAGAACACAATATAATTATAAATCATTTATTTAATCACACTTTTACATGGCAGAACCTGTTACATGTTAAATTAAAAAGAAATAAAAACAACAATAACAATTTGACTTATAAATAAATTATATAAGTATTCCTGAATAAAACATAATTTACAGGTACAAAAAAATAATTGAAATTGAAATGATCAGTCCAACAATGAAAAATTGTAAAATGAGTCTGTTATACTAATAATAAATAACTTAATATGCACAGACAATTCACACAGACTGGGCTAGTCCCAAACTAAGATGTGAATCTTGTATTATGTGTACTAACACGACAATAAACATACAATGCTACTACTACTATACTACTATACCATCACGGCATATCCCACAAGTGGGGTAGCCAGCAGACCAACTGCATGTAAGAAACATGCAAGCTGTCCTCTCCGTGCCAATATAAAATCAAGACATTCAGGATGGGTGGCAAACCTCATCGCTGAATTTAAGATGTAAAATGTCTTAATTTTTTCGAACACCTGCCTTTTACAGGACACTCGAAAACTTACGGAGAAGAGTGGGAGACCAATTCTTTACCGGGTGCTCCACGGTGCAACATACAATGCACTAAACACATAAATGCATGTAACACCCAGACCCAGGACAATAGTCAAAGCAGTAAATGAAACAAAAATTAAATAGATTAAAATATCATAATGTTTTTGTCACGTGAAAGATGACTTGTATATTTATTATTATTATTAAATACATTAATATATCGATTCCTCTGGCTACCACAATAATTGTGGGAAATGCTTTGATGGTATAGATAGATAAACAGACAAACAAAAACAAACTAATTATTCCGAGTAACAAAATAATTCGTTATTTTTGCCCCAGTTAATTAGTACATCACTGTACATAATACATAGTATACAGTCCCCGCTATATTAATACGAACTGTAATTATTATAGAAGAGTAGGTATGTATAATGTTGTTATTATTATAGTGGTAATAGTTTGTATTCTGCTGCCGTTGTATGTATGTATGTACAGTACCGTGTCGATTATGTAGGTCAGATTTATAGCCTATATGTAATAATGATATTGGAAACGAAAGTGGTGTTCTACTTTCATTGTGATTATGCTGCGCGGTACTGTATTGAGAACCGTTAGAATAATAATATTTTCATATATTATGAATGTTTGAATAGAGTTTGTGACTGGTATTCGACTTACTTGTTATCTTTATCGGCCGGTGTTCTTGCCTTAGAATCACAAGGTCTCGAGTACGATTCCCGGCCAGGACAGAATGAAGAATGACATTTTTCAAATTGTCCTGTGTCTTAATTTGGGACTAGCTCGATCTTTGTTAATTGTCTATCCATGTTATGTTATGTTATGCAATGCAAATTAATCGTCTATGATAATATTAAGGGGTGTAATAATTATTACCGCCTCATTCTCACCACAAGGCCCAACTACCTGCTTTGAACGTGTATGCAGGTGGGCGGGGATCCGCAGAAATATGCGAACTTTTCGTAGCCCAAGGACACCTTGCTGCACCTGGAAACAAACAAGATTATGGGACATGGAAAACCCTGAACCGAATGATATCTGATATGGGACTTCCTACACGATGAATTCGGATTAGTTGTAAGAAATCGTAGGGGTTTAATAAAGGAAGGGTTTCCGCCACTTACCCCTGGATGTTTCAAGAACATCAGTTCTATTGTCATTAAGTGCAAAAAGTTTACTTTTTATCAAAGGGTGGGCTCGTGGTTGACCTTATGGGCTTTCCTCTGCATAACCCACTCTGGAATTAATACTCCCTTGATAAACTACCTTGGAAAACCTCACACCGAGGATGTAACACACATATATATATGCATAAAAATTATAAATTTAAGGTCTTATACATAGAAATATACATATCATGTACAGTGAATAATAAATTGATAAACAAATGAGCATAATTGGTGAAGATTATTATAAAATATTCACTGCTTTTGCTTTTGTTGGCACGTAGAGGACGGCTTACATGTTTATTACATGCAGCTGAACTGATAGCTACCCCACTTGTGACCTAACGTAGAAATGGGTTAGATGAGGGTCTCCTAAATGCGACTGTGGAACTCAGTCTTAAACAATCGAACACCAGGAGTGTCCAGGGAGAAAGTACGAGAGAGACTGATCCATCCACACAGAGGTGGTACAGTAGCTTTCTGGATACAGGAACCAAGGGTTTGATTTGAAATAACTGTTGAACGCAACATTTAGCTAATAAAATCAACGCAGGTACTCAGGGTCGAACACAGAGGTGGTACAGTAGCTTTCTAGATACAGGAATCAAGGGTTTGATTTGAAATAACTGTTGAACGCAACATTTAGCTAATAAAATCGACGCAGGTACTCAGGGTCGAACACAGATGTGGTACAGTAGCTTTCTGGATACAGGAACCAAGGGTTTGATTTGAAATAACTGTTGAACGCAACATTTAGCCAATAAAACCAACGCAAGCCGAAGACAAACAAGAAGTAAAGTAAGATAGTGAATAGGTAATAATAATATGTCTAAGTATCCGATACAAATAGAGTAAGTATCTAACACGTATCCGACAAATGTTTCACGTTGTATATTACAATATTCCTAGCAGCCTCTCATAGTGTAGGTATTATTATTATTATTAATACGAAAAACGGTATTTTGTACTGTATGTATGTGTAGTGTACAGTATTGGGCGGAATAATGTGAACAACAATGTAGTGGTTTTCATTATCATAACAATATTAATATTTGCATATTATATACTACACATAAAATATCTACATTAATGCAATTGAATTTGGTCATTTGATGTAATAACGAGGATTATTTTGAAGTTTCTTCTTTACGTGTCTTGTCAGGTCCCCCCGACGTCCACCTGGGAGAAATCTTTTCTGTTCTGGACAGCACGAAACAGCTCCTCCACACCTCTCATCCCGGTCCACTCCCGAATGGTCTGAAGCCAGTTGGAAAGCCGCTTTCTTCCAACCCCTCTACGGCTCTCAATCTTCCCTTCTATGATTAGTTTTAGGATAACATATTTTTCTCCTCTCATTATGTGACCAAAATAATATGAAGTTTTACGGAGCTTAATTGTTGTGAACAATTCTCTATGAGCATTTGCTCTACGTAATACTTCAACGTTACTTGTCATGTCAGACCAAGATATTCTTAACATTCTTCGGTGGATCCACATTTCAAACGCCTCCAAGCGGTTAATGGTATTAACCTTGAGGGTCCATGCTTCGACACCATAAAGTAGAACTGACCATACAAAACATTTAAACATTCTTTGTCTGAGTTTCAAATTTATATTATCGTTACAGAGAAGATTCTTCATCCTATTAAAAGCTACACGAACAGCTTCTATTCTGCATTTAATTTCTATTAGATGCTATAACGAGGATTAATTTTCGATGATCAGCTAAAAAATTGAAATAAAAAGATTTTTTTTCATTTTATAAAACAATATTTAGTGTATGTCTAATTTTTTTATAGTTCCCAATCCTTAGTCCTTTCTTTTGCATCCTGGACACTTCATCTCATCGGTGCGCATCCCCTAGTTTTGTTTCTCTCTACAACTCTGCAGGGTCACTCTATTGTCACGATCTAAATCTTGACTTCATCTTAATGGACAAGACATGATAAAGGCTGGTTTCGGAGGGTATTTAATATTGAATGGAAAAATCGAGGGACGCCAAGGACCTCTTAACCGGTAGGAGACAGATATCCTGACTGCAAAACATGGGAGTGGACCGGTATCCAAAATGTGAAGGAGCTGTTCAGGACAGGGACAGGTTCGCCGAGGAGATCGTCAATGTTTGGGGGTACCCGACAGGGAACTTGAATAAAAAAGAATTCATAAAAGCTTAGTTTTATAATCACTTCACTACCGAGTGAGTTAGGTACCTACGTAATTGTTTTACCTATATATTTATGGACACAATAATGCAAACTTGTGCATTTTCCACAAGAGTGCGCAGCGAGAACGTCTAACTGTAATGTAATAACAAAACAGACAACAATAGAATCACAGCTAACTTAGTTTCCATTATTATATACCTACAATATGATGCTTGCTTGAATGCCTGGCTCTCTCAATCATAGCATCCTTGGGACATTGGATATTGTCTGTGTATTTGATTGGGCTTTGTAACTTATACTGGATGGGTGATTTTGTTTATTTGTTTTGTTTTGATTTCTGGTATTTTGGGATTTTAGATTTTATATTTTTAGATTTACTTTGACTTTTTTCAGAAAATTTTAACTTTACTTTCTATCTAAAGACTAATGTGACTGAAGGACTGATTTCTAGTATTTTAGGATTTTTTGCTTTTATATTTATGTTTTTGTATTGTTTTAAGTATTGTATTATCGTTGTTTTTAAATTTAAATTTACTTTGACTTTTTTTAGAGAATTTTAACTTTTACTTTTTTTTTTTCCTCAAGACAGACATTTCTGGTAAGAGTGGAATCTTCGCTGGTCTACATGTTAAATGTATTAATTGTCAACATATTGTGTAACGACTGTTTGATTCTAAAATTAAAAAAAAAAAAAAAAAAAAAAATATGAATTTTTGCAAATTATACACCAGTTATATGTAAAATATGCCAAAACTTCTCAGATATCTCCATTGGAGAACCATGTTTATACAATGCAGCATTGTGCAAAATCTAATCGGAACAATTGAGAATGGCGTCCGAACACTTACAAATTGGCTCTAGGCTGGCTGACTTAAGTGATTACTTTCGGTGCCCATGGACAACGTTCACCCAATCCGGCATTCTTACTGTCTCGATGTAATCACCAATCGAGAAACGCTTTTTGCAAACCATAGAAGAAACCATCTTTTAAGATCTCATCTTTATTTCAGATCTCGAATGGTTCAAAATCCCCCGTCTAAATGGAGCCGGAACAATAAATTTCAATATTTTATCGGCTGCTAAAAAAAAAAAATTATAGCAGCCGGCTTTATTTAATTTATCGGCTGCTATAGTTCGACCAGTTAGCAACAAATGTTTAGAATATTTACTATTTTTTTGTTTGTTTATTAAACTTTGGGCTCAACGTGCATATGACAAAAAACATGAAATTGGAGAATCCTGTGGCTCCACATTTAGAGTGGGTGGCATATAGTTCACCACTTTTGAACCGAAGATAGGTATTTTCTTCTTCTCTTTGGGCACGTATTAGTCCCACATGGTGATGGGGTCTGCCTTTCTTGTTTTGTTTCACCACTTGGTTCTGTCGAGTGCATCCTCATGGGAAACATAACAGTTCTGCATGTCTAGTCTCACTTCTTCACGCCATCAGCTGCGCTTTGGCCTTCCTCTTGGTCTCTTGCCGGTAACTTCGATACATTGAGCTTTATTGCCTACATACTCAGGTGGTCTCCTGGCCACATGGCCAAACTATCACAATCTGCTCTCTTGTATTTGAACTGAAGATATAAATGTCTTATTAATTGTGAAAAGTAATTTCATTTGAAATTCGGAATAGGTGGCAAAAAAATTGTTTTTTTTCTCTTTTTCCAACCAATTCATTTGTCTCTTTCCCGCATCTCGTTATCTCATTGGCCGTAATACAAACGAGAAATTAACAGTTATCAACGGAGAAATTGATCACATACCTATTTGAACTTGTTCATGCATTTCACTTAATTACAATTATCTCCTATCTCTTTCGCACTAGTGCAAAATAAATAAGCAACGACAAACAAGGAAAACATCTGTAGAAAATGCTATTCGGGAGTTGTTACTATGGAATTATTTACCTATTTATTTTATTTTATGCATGATAATTGATTTGATTTGATTGGCATTGATTTAAAATGTTGTAACCCATAACCCAAAATATAAAATAAATTGGTAAATAATTCATATTTTAAAAGTGTTGTTATTTGTTTAATAAATTGTTCTATGAATCTGGGTTCAATGTACACCCTAATACACCCTAAACACCATCAAAATAAACAATATGTTTGATTAGTAGTAGGTAAATAATGTAAGAAATTGGTAAGTTGCATATTTTTCTATTTTGTAAAATAAATTTTATCTTCTTTTATTTATTTATGCTTGTGTCGTGAGGGTGAAGTAGTTGTCGGCGGCAGGATGATTGAAACCTGAGATCTAGTTTAATAGTTTGCAATCAGGTTTGTTATTTTTTACCAATGGAATCCCTGAAAAAAATACGTCACCCATTCTTTTTCGCAAGTTTTCAAGTGTCCTGATCAAATTCTCAAGCAGAAGTAGGAGAAATCGGTGCGTGTATGAGAAGTATGAATGTAGAAGACGCGAAAGATGACTGGAAAGTTCTACGTGGCGTTCCATCCTCTCTGCCTAACCCACTTGGGGCACGGCGTATGTGTATAGATAGATACATAGATTTACTTAGCTTCATGTGACCTGATTATTTCATTTTCACAAAGTGCAGAAAAAACGTTTTAAATACCTATCTGTCATCACGTTAGTAGCAGGAACGTATAAAAGAAGTGTTTTAAAGTTTTCAAGAAAAAAGTGTCATGGTTCTTACGAATGGGCTTAGGCTGGTTCAAACGCTAATAAGCAACATCTTTCTATCCATCTCACTCAAGGTATAGATAAACCATCTAGGCATCTACAAGTCGCTTGCCCACTATTATAGGGTTCTATGTTACATTTTTGAAAATTTTGAGTTATGAATGCTATAACATTCTATATATTCAAAGGTATTTATTACAGGAATCCAATTGTAAATCGCAGCACTAGTCGCGAAATTACAGACGATATAACATAGTTCTATGTTGTGTTTATCTTCAAAACAGTGATACAAAGTTCTATGTGTGTAACATAGAACCTTGTAGCATAAATAAAATAAAATTTTAAAATTGCAAGGTTCTATGTTTGATTCATCGCACCTTGCAATCTCAAAAAAATATATTGATTATGTTTGTAATATTGAACTTATGCGTTTTAAAAGTAGCTAAACATTTTCTATGACTGCCATGGTCTTAATATGACGACACTGTATTGACTGCACATGTATGTACAACATGTATGAATGACTGCACACCTCTCTACGAACAAAAAGGTGTACTGTGCCATTTGGACTGAAAATGTAGCAGGTAGAGGAGGTAATGAAATTGCTAGTGCTGTTTTTAGGACCTTGAAACAAGTTCTTGAAGACAATCCGCAATTCACGAATCTTATATTGTGGAGTGATAGTTGTGTTCCACAGAATCGTAATAGCATAATGAGCTACGCAATTAGACATTTTATGATTTGCTTATAATGGTACAGTATTCAGGAGATTACGATGAAATTTTTAACACCAGGCCATTCATGTGTACAAGAAATTGACAACGTTTACAGTTGCATTGGCAGAGTTCTTTCGAAAACTAAATATTATTCCCCAATCTCTCTGATGAACACTTGAAATACACTTTGACTTTTTACGTAATACTTATATGCCATCACGGCATATCCCACAACTGGGGTAGCCAGCAGACCAGCTGCATCTACTAGCTTAATCTACCTAATTAAAAGTGAAATCCCCGAGAAAGAGGCAATAGTTGAACTAATAATCATACAGATCACATAGTTCTATGTTACAGGTAAATTGAAAAATTTATCGTTTCAGAACAACAAAGTCCTATGTTAATTTTCAATCCTAATTTTTGAAAAAAACAAAGGAAAAAAAAAATTTAAAATCATAAATTCAGGTAAGAATATTTTTTAGAAATTTTTAATGCTATTGGAAACGAACAGAGATATCCCATTTCGTAAATAATATATACCTAATTTTAAAACTTGAATATCTCAAAACTATGAACATGTAACATAGAACCCTATAATAGTGGGCAAGCGAAGTGTATGTACTCGTAATAAAAACTCAATTTGTTATCATTGTGTTAATACAAAATTTATGTTTTCAGGATGGGTGGCAGTTCCCATACCTCATTTCTACTGAATTATAGATGTTAAATTTCATATAGTGTATAATGTTCTACAATAAATTTGTGCCTTTTTTTCCAGGGCACTGAAAAAAAATGAAGAGTGAAAAATCATTTGCGAAAAAGCCCAACATCCAATTATTTAATAATACATAATTATGCCTCTCTTTCGCACGAACTAAAATTGTCATGCTAATGAGAGAAAAGGAAAGAGTTGCTGATGATGTAAAATTATTTAATACTTATCAATCTTCCATCTCACTCACGCCCGTTGAAAACACTGCGTTAAAGTGCAAAAGAGAAAAACATTAACATTGAATATAACGTTATTTAATACACGACAATCTTCCGTCCCATTCGCACCTGCATTGTTTCATATGCAAACGTGTGAAAGAGAAATATAAATTGTTTTTAACCGTGATCTTGACATTGCAATAATTTGAACTACAAAATTCACACAATACAGAAGAGTGTAAGCGCCAATATTTTTTCACACAAATTTAGCATTTATTTAAATATGACTTAAAGTTGTATATTGTTTGCATGCTTGATAATTAGGTCGAGTAAAAGTTTTACCCTATGTAGGTCATCTGAGAATTACAGTTATGTGTGTTTCTCTCCATTCATTGGCATTATTATTTATTATTTATATAGATAATAAGTAATTGTATAATGTTGTTGTGTACCTATTATACAAAATAAGGTAAGAGTGTTTGGGTTATGTGTTGAGAATAGCTAGGTAGATACCATTATTATTATTAGCTGCTTGCCATCTGGTAGATTCTATAATAAACTTTCTAAATATTGTTATTTATACCTAATGAGAACAGACCAACCTACTTTAAAATTAATTATCTTAAAATTTTCTACATTTTTCTAGATTTTATGCAGTTTCAAATTAAACCAATATAATATTAAAACACAAGTTAATCCACTAAGGTGGTTTAACGTGCGTCAAGGACGAGATCTCCATGTCTTAACACTTGTCTTTAATTGTTTATACTGTTCGTCTTCACCATATTACCATGATGGTCTTCCGCTGCGTTCGAACAACGAGCGTCTTCTGGCAATTCCTACACATAACACCAATTTCTATTATTCTCAGTCATTCTCAGTATGTGGTGCTCGTTGCTGGAATAATATATCCCTTCTTCTCATAGAATATCTCAATCTTTTAATGGATTTAAATACGCCGTCAAGAAGTATTTACTTATTGTCTTCTGACTCAGCATCCGTCCCCTAACCCCTTCCTATAGTTCCCAGTCCCTTTGGAGTGTTAGGTGTGTGGATTGTAGTTTTTTTTCTGATTCTGATTGTTTGTGTTTTTGTCATTATTATTTCTATTTCTGTTTAGTGTTAATATGAAGTGGATAGATGGAAGAAATCACTATATATTGATAATCTCGCCACTGTATATCATTACATTCTTTCTTATGTAAACTGCTCTGTTGATTTTGTTATATGAATGATGATGTGCAAGAAGAATAAAATAAATAAATATTATCTCAAGGAAATGTTTGAGTATCTTTCGAGTCATGGCTTACCCTTACGATCCAATAGCGAGCGTCTTCTGGCGATACCAGCTCATGGCTCAAACTTTTTTACAAACTCATTTTCTGTTCATGGTGCTCGCTGTTGGAATAGTTTGCCTTCCAGTATAAAGTTGCTCCCCACTCTTCACGCTTTTAAGAGGGCAGTCAAGGGCAACTGTTTCTTAGTCCTTTTCCCCATCTATTCTTCTCCTTTGTACTTCCTCATTCCCTTTCTTTAAGATCGTTTTTGTGAAATTTTCATGAAATTGGGTTAGTTGGAATTGGAAAACATCGCGCCTCTGCGATAAACTTGCATTCTGTATACTGATTGTAAGATTGTATTTGATTTTAATTATTTTACCCCACTTGTGGGATATGCCGTGATGGTATAGTAGTAGTAGTATTTAAATGTATTTTTATATAAATTTGCTTGTAATAATGTACCTATACATTAAAGGTTTCACCCTCCCTCACCCAAGAATGTTACAGGCATAGAGTAAAATAATATTTACCTATTCACTGTGTCGGTGAAGGTAATAGAATTCCATAGAGAAATAAATAAAACAAGTGTTTAATTTTATTATTGATTTATTCGACGAGGGAGACGTCTTTCGTCTTTTTAGGACTTTGTCAATCTTTTGAGACGAAATAATATACCTAATCCTAATACGACGAAAGACGTCTCTCTCGTCGAATAAATCAATAGTTGAATAAAACACTTGTTTTATTTATTTCGTTAAAATAATATTATATTAAAAGTTACAGGAATGTCAATTCCTTACGTCATCCATACTCTTCATGCAAATTCTTTATAAGGAAGGGATCAAGGTTTGCCTGAAGGATTCCTTGACAAAATCCTTTTTGAAATTAAATACAACTACTGTAGGATGCTCGAAAACATACGGAAAAGAGTGGAAGACCAATTTGTTCTTTGCTGGGTGCTCCACGCAATAAATAAGAGTCGGCCGTTGTGGCGCGGGGATAACGTTGTTGCCTTTGAGTCACAAGATCCCGGGTTCGATTCCCGGCCAGGGCACAGTGAAGAATGGCCCTTTTTAAATTGTCCTGGGTCTGGGTTTTACATGTATAAATGTATGTGTGTAGTGTATTGTGTATCGTCGCGTTAGTATCCATAATACAAGCTTCATCTTAGTTTGGGACTAGCTCGATCTGTGTGAATTGTCTATAGGTACATGTTATGTTATGTTTATGTGTTCTGGAATTATTGTATTATTAATGTGTGGTGTCTATTAAAATAAATAGTTAAACGTATGCAAGTATTTGTCATTGAGTATGTGTGTGAGTGTGTGTGTGTGTGTAACTATTTCTAATGCACAAATACATACATATTATATTCACCTGCCAATGTGCATTAGAATAATAGTTGATGAATACTGTCTGTAATATATTATATGCAACGCCAGTAACTTTCATTCTCACAGAGTAAAAACAAGATGGAAATGCGCCCTGTGAAATTTTAAACTTTATTTTATTTTCAATGTCCAATTTCTTTTTAGACGAATAGGACTGGGAAGGGCTGCATTCTCTGAACTAAGAATAATGAAGTCCCCATAAGTCTTAAGAGAAAGCTTTGATTCGTGTGTCCTGCCAATGATTACATATGAGCTAGAGACTATATGACGTTAACACTTGCGGAAACTGAGGTGTGTACAGCGTGCCATGGAGAGACAAATACTAGACATTAGCTTGAGAGACAAAAAAAGAAATGAAACCATCCGAAAAAAGACAAAAGTCATCGACATTGTTGATAAAGTCTCCAAGCTGAAATGGCTATGGGCTGGACATGTGGTAAGACGAGAGGATGGCAGGTGGACAGAATTCTCAAATGGAGGCCGTGGGAGGACAAAAGAAGTGTTGGAAGACTCTAAAAAGATGGGTTGACGATATTGTCCAGATGATGAGAAAACAGTGGGATCGTGTTGCTCGAGATTGAGTAGTATGGAAAAGTTTTGAAGAGGCCTATATCCAGCAGCGGAGAGAAGATGGCTAGCATTAAGTAAGAGATCTGTGTGCGACGACAACGGTGAAAAACCATAACCTGGTTGCAGACCCAACTATACAGCTTCCAGGTTCTACGTTGACTAGAAAACTCTGGTGCACTTTGAACAGACTAAGGAGTGGTGTCGGATGCACAGCGTCACACATACTTCAATGGGGACTCGCAGACTATCCGTTATGTGTGTGTGGTGCTGACCAGACAACTCTAGGCCTAGTCAAAACACACTTAAGCGTTACGTTTTCGTTCAAACGTTGACGACGTTGCGAGAACGTGTCAATTTTCGTAGCTACTTGTGTATTTTAGCTACGAAAATTGATGCGTTCTCGCAACCTCGTCTTATTTGAACGAAAATGTAACGTTTAAATGTGTTTTGACTAGGGGCCCTGACCACGTGGTGAACACAATAAGTCCCAAAAATATTCATACGTTGGCGGGTTGCAAGCACTTAGTTTTAGGGTCGGACGACGCGATCTCATGGTTGCGGGGCTCGAGATTCGAGTATGACGAGTTTAACCCATAAGAAGAAGTATGTAAATAAATATTTTCAATTTTTATGAAATATGTCTTCCAATTTCGTCAAAAAAAAAAAAAATTATCGTTCGCTTTCTCAACTTGTCACACAAAAATTCGACCATATTTTGTCATTTTACGATGTTATTTTCTACAGTCCTCGCGTTCAGCTTTCCGACTCTCTTGCACCGTGCACCGTCTCTGCATATTAGACATTACATACATGCATTGTATTTCAGATTGCAGCGTTTTCATTATAACGTGTATCTATGTATGTACCTATGCATTATTATTAATAGTAGTAAAGCATCGAGTGTCGTATAGAGAGTATTAATAATACTATAATTCTCTCTTTCCCTGATACAAGTAGGTCTGTATGTGCATCAGAGCGAAAGTGCACTAAGTCACGAGATGTCATTTTTCAGTTTGCCTATTATTTAAAGTTTTTTACTATACCATCACGGCATATCACACAAGTGGGGTAGTCAGCAGATCAGCTGCGTACAATAATAACATGCAAGCTGTTCTCTCCGTCGAAATAAATAAAACAAGCGTTTTATTCTACTATTGATTTCTTCGATGAGAGAGGACACTTAAAAGGACATTGTCAATCAGTTCTCTCCGTCTTAATAAAAAATAAGACATTTTGGATGGGTGGCAAATCTCATCGCTGCTTAATTTGTGATGAAAAAGGTACTCGGTAAAGCATTGGTCTTCAACTTTTTTCTGTAAGTTTTCGAGTGTTCTGTAAAAGGCAGGTGTTCGTAAAATAAAGACATTTAAGATTTTATATTCAGCGATGAGGTTAGCCCCCCATATTAAAAGTCTCATTTTTTATTGGCACGAAGAGGATAGCTTGAATGTTAATTATGTACAGCTAGTGTAGAACAAATGTTACTTTCTTCTATCCATGCATACACATTATGTATCCATCACTGTCATACAATTCCTCATGCAAGTTGTTTTCTTATTCAATCTGCTCAGCACGTCACCGTCCGGTAGGATTTGATTGAAATAATCGTGCCATTTGTCCATCGGACGGCCACGTCTTCGAGCACCATTCCTCTCAGTCCTGTATATTTTCTTAGCCATTATATCCCCGTTCACAAGTTATTACTTTGGCTAAAATTCTACATAGTGTAATATGGCTTCGACACACAGATTTATGTGTATGTAAAAAACATTGTTATGCAGTAATAATATAAGTCTCATTACGTTATAGGTATTGCCTCGCGCCACTCTCTACCTTACACAAAGACATGCAATACTTTATACAATCATTATTACTTATTGCAACGATATTCTATACTATGAAGTACATAGGTAGGTAGTTACTATATACTGTACTATTCCCTCACGCTGTGTCCCAAGTGGGGTAGGCAGAGAGTTTCTCATGCACGCATGTCGATTTCTCATACTCAAAACACGGCCGTCCTTGACAATTTGATCTACATGTTCAAGCCATGTAGTTCTCGGACGCCCGCGCTTCCTCACAACCTTCCTTTCAGCCAAGTATATCCTCTTTGACATTCTTTCCTCTTCCATTCGTTCCACATGACCAAACCATCCCAGTTTATTTACACGCATTCTATCCACAACACTCCTCTTGCATCCGCTCATTCTTCTAATATCCTCATTCCTCACTCTATCACGCAACGTTTTACCAACCATCCTCCTCAGCGATCTCATCTCCACAGCATTTATTCCACTTTCGTCCTTCTTCAACCATGCCCACGTTTCGCTTGCACACATAACTATAATATACTATACCCTCGCACTGTGTCCCAGGTGGAGTTAGCATGCATTTAAGGATTCAAGATGCGGAAGTTTGAAGATTTCCATATATGCGAAATCCTACACTAGACAAATCTGGTCCACAGTGGAGGCGCCATGGGCACACCGCCAAACCTCCGTGAGAAATCTTTTGACTAAACTCCTTCGATGTACCTCTATAGTCTATAGTACTCTATAGGGATGATGATGATGATGATTATGGATGATTTTGTTTTGACGCCGTTTAACAGTCCCTAGACCGTCTCAAGGGCGCCTTTTATTTTTATTTACATACATACCTACATACATACCATCACGCTTCCCTCGCGGGGTAGGCAGAAAGGATCGAGCGCCACTTCTTTCTATCCTTGCATACATCTTTCCCTTCCGTCACTGTCATACAATTCCTCATGCAGGCTGCTCTCCTGTTCAATGTGCTCAACACGTGACCGTCCTGTAGGATTTGATTTAAATGATCTTGCCATTTCATCCTAGGACGTCCGCGTCTCCGAGCACCATTCCTCTCGACCAAATATATCTTCTTAGTCATTCTGTCCTCATTCATTCTTTCCACGTGCCCAAACCATCTTAACTTATTTACATTCATCCTTGTTATTACACCAACTTTCATTCCACATTCCTTTCGTATATCACTGTTACGCACACGATCTCTCAGACTTTTACCACACATCCTTCTCAACGATTTCAGTTCCACTGCATTTATGCCACATTCATCCTTCTTTAACCATGCCCACGTCTCACTTGCATACATAAGTGTTGGCATATTTTTATTTAACCTTTATAAAACCCCGAAAACACTTGTGATTGTCACAAATTTGATTAAAATACGAGAATTCTGTGAGTTCCAATTGAAGGCACCACCAATATTGTAAAAAATTATTCTCACTAATTCACACTTCCAAACTTGAAACTTTTAACCAGCCCAAAAACAATAACACCCATAAATTTAACTTTATTTTTATAAAAAAAAATGCACTGTAATTCTGCTAACCCGAATAATCACAAGACAATAACATTTACTTATTTTAGAGGCATTAACTATGTAACAATTACGAGACATTTTCAAATAAAATATTTAAACTTGAATCACTATGTTTATTTGTTACATTGTGCAAGTGCACTGAAATCGCGATATTAAAAAAAAAAAGCGTAATTTAAATTAATGTAACAAATAAACATAGTGATTCAAATTTAAATATTTTATTTGAAAATAACATTTAACCTTGAAAAATGAGACGTCAGAGGTATATGAATGGATTGGAGGAGAGTGATATGGATTAAATAAAAATAGAAGTATACAAAAGCATTTTCTGAGCCTTATTAAAAAATCATGCATTATTTTTTTTTTTTTATTTATTTATTATTCCAATAGAGCATACAAAATTAACATAAAAACAATATAATGGAATATATTGCCCCACTAGATTAAAATCTGTTCTGGGGCAATACTAGAAAAAAAATACATATATATCAAAAATACAATTTTTCAAATATGACTTAAAATACAATATGAGTTCATCGGTAGCCTGGAGGTAGAGTCTCGGCTTCGTGAACATGAGGTTCGTGGTTTGATCCCAGGTGCCGGAAAACTCCCCTTTCACGACACAAGCTTTTAGCGAAATAAATAAAACATAATATTGTGTTGATGATTGTGTTGTTCTGTGCTCGGTGTAGTTTTTCGGGTGAGAGCCCCGTTGCGTCTCATGGACGGGTAGCAGGGGCGCTTATTCGGGTATTTCATCGGAGTTATTATTATTTATTTAACTTGTGTTATTTTTACTTAATTATTAAATTGTCTTATTTTTCTTGTTATTTAATTTTGTTGTTAAATTGTATTAATTTTTTAATATTTTCTTAGTATTGCCCCAGAACAGAATTCGATCTAGTAGGGCAATTTAATTTAAGTATGTAATATTTTGGAAATAAATAAATAAATAAAAAAAAAATGTTTTATTCTACTATTTGTTTAATTGACGAGATGATAAGATGAAAGACGTCTCTCTCGTCAAATAAACAAATAGTAGTATAAACATCTGTTTTATTTATTTCCCTATGGAATTCAATGTACTACCTAAACACCGACACAGTGAACAAACTTTTAGCTTACTGTAAAACAGTCTAGTAGAGATGATGCATTAAGTGTATAAATTCTTTCACTGTGCACTCCACACAGTATGTAGGTCAGACTGTGTGTGTGTTAGAGCGTCTAATAAAATAGAAAGAGTGCTATTAAAAATAATACAAGTTTATATTTCGAATCGCGAATTATTACTTTTATAGATATTACCTTGCAAAAAAACTTCACCGGCCAAAACTTTCACAGAGCACCGCTAGCGGTCTATTAGGTATAGTTAGATCTCATCGTGTTAGCGATAAGAGATTGCCTGTAGGCTACAACCAATGTCATTATTATTATAATAATATATCGTCGTTGCATATTCAAAATGAGATAATTCCCACAGACCGAGCTAGTCCCAAACTAAAATATCGATACCTTAATTCGCAGATTGGGTAACTCCAAAATAGCTACTTTACAGGGCGGATAAAAAACTAAATAATTTTGTTATGCATATTATTATTATTTTCTTTATTCTAAAATATCTACATGATGTAGATACATGTTCGTAACACAATAACCATGACATAATTATGTGTATATTGGTTTTGTAGCCTTTTTTTGGAGTTACCCAATTTTCTGTGATAGATTTTGTAAAATATACGCTATAATTGGTGGAGTTACCCAATTTGCCAATAAATATTGTATACTGTTTGGTCTCATAATAATGTTATTTTTAAAGTGTTTTATATGAAAATTAAATGAAATTGAAGTAATATATAGGATAAATACTTCAACATCATCATCTCGCCCTCAACGCTCCTCTCGGGAGCACAGGGCAGAAGCCAGCCTCCTCCATTCAGAGCGTCTCTGCGTCAATTGCGTCACCTCTTTCCACGACATTCCCTACGCTCTGATGTCGTTGTCATAGGGACGGTGTATTGTGGAAGAGGGACGCCCGGGCCGACGGAACCCCTGCGGACGGAAGAACAGCGCTCTTTTTGGCCAACTATCATTGGGCATTCTTAGAACATGTCCCAGTCAGGACCATCGTCTCTCCTGTATTACGGAGATTACAGGTGCGCCGGCGCACAGCATCATTTGTGACATGTTCATACCTCATTTGACATCCAAAATCCTTCTAAGACACTTGTTTTCAAAGCTTAGTATCTTTCGCTCTTGAGCCTTGGTTAAGTGCCAAGACTCGCAGCCATATAGAAGGATTGGGATGATGCACGCATTGAACAAGCGACATTTTGTCCTGATGCTGAGTCCAGACGCCTTCCAAACTTATTTAGGAACACTCTTTAAAAACTGTTCATTAGGGCACTAAAATTGTAGTTTGGACTTTTTATTGGCATGTGATATTATTCTTTGAGTATTGAATTTTAATATTTGATACTAAGAATCACTTTATAAAATGGTTATGTCATTATAAGCAGTTTATTCTAGAAATGTCAAAACATATATAAATTTGCATACCCCATTTTGAATATGCAGTACCACAAGTCTGTATGGGTTAGTTTGTCATTATTTAAATGTAGGCACTTGCAATATTAGTTTGATGAGAACTTGGTGCGGTTTAGAAGTTGATGTCTGGTTTGTGATAGTGCTGAGAAAATGATTCAACATTTTAGAATCGATTTAAATGTTGAATAGATTATTATAATAGAGAGGTATTGAATAGATCCTCCACTCTTTATTGCAAGTTTTTCATCGGTGTCTTCCTCTAAAAGGCAGGTGTTATGCGTTTAGCCTCGCGTATATGACATGTTTAAACATTTTCACTTCTGATTGAGAGTATTATCTGCATATTTATTACATAAAGGTTTGTTTACTGACTATTCCACTTGTGGGAACTGCCTTGGTGGTACAGATAGATGGAGATATGTCTCGAAGCTCTTTAAACTGCGTGGCAGTGCCGTTGGTCGCTGTCTTCTGTTGGTAGAACAACTATTCTCTTCCTTCCGCAAGTGAAGTGGCGCGTAAACTCTGTGTGGATTGAGCCTAAGTACTGGACAGCACAATTCCTTACTGGTCATGGAGCATTCAATGCGCGTCTTCACCAGTTTGGGATAAAGTCATCCCCTTCGTGTAATTTCTGTCATTCTGAATCCCAAACGTCGGAACATAATATTCTGTGGGATTGTTCCCACACCGATATCAGTAGAAAAAGAGAGGAGATGCTCTTTGCTATCGTGGTCCATCCTCTGAACCTGTAGGACATGCAGACTTGGTGGACACATTTGATTGAGATTGCAAGAGCGCGCCTGTGGAAAGACACAGCGGAGAACACACAAGGGACAATATTTAATAGCCCAGTGGAAGCCATGACCTACCATATGAAAACTCTCAACAGGATCAAAACAGGAGTGGGACGCACTACGAAGAACCTTCAGATATTGGGTTTGGCTGAGAGCACGTTGTGTGACTGTGGAGAAGAACAAAACACTGGGCACCTCCTGATATAATATGTTATGTCTAATGGCTCCCAGACAGTGTCACTGGGAGGAATTCGTAGAGCGAACTCACCTGGCGGAAGCTGCAAGGGATGTCGTGGCTTTCTGGGAGGGAATGGGAATATATATTTTAATGTTTTGTCATTTTTATCGTTTGCTGACCGACATGAAAAGAAGAAGATTTAAAATATGAAGTCGATGATCTCTTGTAAATTTAAACCTTCGTCTACATGGGCTGCAGTCACATGTAGTACTAGAGTACCAAAGACAATAATAATTCGTCGGCATAGTTTTTATATATAATACCTAGATGGAGTACTCGTATGTATTTTCATTGTATTAAAGTGAGGCACCATTTTTCGGCACTTTTGACAGATCGGTTGACGAAAAAAAGTGTGGTAAATCGCTTAAAACGTCGACAAGAGCTTCAAAAATTGTCCAATTACGTTTTTATAAATGTAAAAATGATATATTTTTATAAAAATGCGAGAAATACTCCATAAAATGTAGGAAACACCACACGCTTTCGCCATCCGTTCTGTCAAAAATTCATAGATTTTTTGCCTCACTTTTGTAAATGAGTCAGGGTTCTAGGTTTTGTATGGAATTCTGTGTTCGTCGGTCATTCACACGGATATCTTTTTAATAGAGTTCAAGTTCAAATTCTATAGACGACTGAATTATTATTATCATCATCATCATCATTATTATAATTTACATGCGATAATAATAATTTATGTAACAATGTATTAAGCCACTAAATCTATATTTGTCTACGAAAACTATACTGAATGTAATCATAATAATTAACTTAAGATTGTCAACATTGTAAGAGACCCACCATCCACCCGGATACTACAGATGTCTGGGGACTTCCATTTATCCGAATTCTACACTTAACAAATCTTGTCCACACCGAAGGTGTCATTGTGGGCAGCCTGAAGGGCTGGCCGGCCAAAAACAACCCCGTGTGTGGAATCTTTTGACTACACTCCTTCGATGTCCCTCTAGCCGAGAGAAGCAAACAAAATAATAAAATGTTTATATATATAAAAGAAAACAATAATAATAAAACAAATAAAAATATTTTCTGAACCTAGGTTACAATAAATAAAAAGAAAAAGTACTTATAAAATTTGCAAAAAAACAAGTATTTTGGAGTTAAAAACTGAGTTGTGGCGTCCAGAAATTTCATCTAAGAATGAAAGATTGTCAATCATGAAGATGGTTGCTATTAGTTTGTCATGTATGCTCATTAAGGGTTTCCCACCACTTTTCCCTGGATGTTTTAAGAGCTGAGCTCCTATATTATCCAGGCTCAACGAAACAAAAAATAACAAATCAATGAGAGGCCTCGGGATTTGTCTTAAGGGTTCCCCCGGACAAAAAACTTTTCCTATATTGTGCTCAATAGACGTCGTTACATAATGGTTTGAAATAGGAATTGGTAGGATCGGTGAACGTACAATGGGTAAAGGGTACTTAAACCAGCCTAAGTCGATTTGTAAGCATTGGTACACCTTTCCTTTTTCCTATTATTATGAGTTTGCTCAATCTATTGATTGTGGCTAGCAGTTAGTAAGTAAGCAAGTAAAGTGTTAAACACCACATCCTCTGTAACTGTGACGCACTCGCTCGCAACCGGAGTCACATCCTCGGAGGACCACTGCTGGACTCTGAGGAGGTGAGGCTACATACATCAAGACAAATAGTGAGCTACATGACGCACCTAGGTCTTGAGAGTGAGATATGATATAGAAGGATGTCACAATAGATCTATTGTGGTCGCGGTGATGCAAGGGATGCAAGGTCCCTTGACTTTTATTAAAAAAAAAGTAAAGTGTTTTCAGTTTGTGTAAGTTAAGGCATCGTTGAATAACACAATGCATAATTTAAAGATATATAACAGAACCAAATACATAATTAATATAACAAACAGTAGGTAGGTACATAATATCATAATTAGTGAATACTTAAACGATATATTGTGCTTTCTATTCTGTGTGCTTCTATATGTTACATACATACTCGTACACATGTTTGCAAGTGCCGATACAGTCCGACACCGTATTTAGGTAAGTGAATTTTGTTGCTTATGAATATGTATATTGTATATGGCTGCATAAGGATGCATTGAAGATGTAAGAAGTAATCTAAAAGATGGAGTCACGAGGAGGTTTTGGCCAGTCAGCCTCTCAAGCTGTCCATTGAAGCCTGAGGACAAAAACTTTATGTTGGTGACTGCGGATCCACACAATTCTCCAGACTTGACAGACAGATCCTGGCTTACTGTATGCTGCATATTTTATTTTTTAATTTATGTAAACAAACTGTTTTACCGTATTTATTAATAATAGTTACCTGGTTTCTACTACTGATGTAACGAATGTGTGATTTTGGATATTCACGAATGCGAATGCGAATATTTTTTGTTGCCGATATTCGCGAATGCGAATAGCGAATATTGACTTGCTTAAATTTCTACAATTGCTCAAACATTAAAATTTCTACTCCCCCGTCGCCGAATTTTCAAAATGGTATAGGAATTTAAAATATTTCAAAACTCTTCGGTTTTCTTAAAGAATATTTCCTTGCAGTACCCTTTTCTACAATGTACCGGGTAAGTATCCGGTACATTTACCGAATATCCGATAGGTACTTTATTACCAAAGTACATAATATTCGCAAAACATTCGCATATTTTTTTGCGAATTCTTTGAAATATGCGAATATTCGCGAATGCGAATGCGAATATTCGTTACATCACTAGTTTCTACTAACAAAGTCATTGTCAAGAGTTTGACAATGACGCTGTAGGTAAGTCATTTTTTTCTGAAATATATTTTCTAATTTCGTTATAATACCTTATACGAAGTCTGATATTTTTTTGACGAATTTAGAAGATGAATAATTATATAAAAAATTATAAAAATCTGATATTTGGGAAGTATGTTTACGAGGGATGGAAGATGCGATAGGGACATTGAAAGAAGGAAAGTGGCCGGTGCTAGAGTAAACGGTGCACTTCGACCCATTATCAGCAATGGCAATGTGTCGAACATGGCTAAAATGCTGGTGCACAATACCATTCTGGTACCGTCACTTACGTATGCAAGCGAGACATGGACGTGGTTAAAGAAGGACGAAAGTGGAATAAATGCAATAGAGATGCGATCGTTGAGAAGAATGGTTGGTAAAACGCTGCGTGATAGAGTGAAGAATGAGGATATTAGAAGAATGAGCGGATGCAAGAAGAGTGTTGTGGACAGAATGCGCGTGAATAAACTACGGTGGTTTGGGCATGTCGAACGAATGAACGAGGTAAGAATGACAAAGAGGATATACTTATCTGAAAGAAAGGGTGTGAGGAAACGCGGGCGTCCGAGAACCACGTGGCTTGATCACGTGGATCAAATTCTCAAGGACGGCCGCGTGTTGAGTAAGAGGAACCGACGTGCGTGTATGAGAAACTGTATGAATGTGGAGGAAGCGAAGGATGTGTGTAGAGATAGATCTGTTTGGCGTTCCGTTCTCTCTGCCTACCCCGCTTGGGACACGGCGTGAGGGTATAGTATAGTATAGTACAGTGATATTAATGTATACATCAATGTCTGGTACATTCTTGTAGTTATATCACATAATACAACCATAATACTCATGTAAATGTTGAAAACTACTATTCTCAGCTACCGCGGGATTGGCATGCACATATTTTTGATTTGTTTAGCTCAAGACAAAATTAATACAGTATTAAGATTGTATCAATAGTAACCCTTCTGAACCGAAAACAAAACTCCCAATCTGCTTTTGAATAAAGAATATTATTGTATTCGCTACAACGTAATATATTTATAGTGAGTGACAATCCATTGGATTGGTCTGCAACGAGTTTAGATTTTCCTCTCCAATCCTCCCTATTTTCAGCTAGTCTCTTTAGTTTTACGTATGTGCCACAGTTCATATCCTTCTTCAGTTAGTCCATATAGGTGTCTCTTGGTCGACCTCTACCATTTCTGCCTTCAGGGTAGGAACCCTTCGCTATGATGATGAGCAGGCTTGGGTGCCTGATGTTGTTGCCAATCCAGTTAGCTAGTTGTTGGCTGATTCTTGTGAGGAGTTGTTTTCTTGCACCTACCCTGATGAACACCTTTTCGTTTCCAACATGTTTTTTTTCAACAGGATTTTCATCATGTGTCTGTAAGCACCACATCTTAAAGGCCTCCAACTGTCCAACCGAACCAACGTAATATGCCTGTAGTAACGTCATTATTTCGATATTATGATTTCACCAATGTCCAATAAGTTGAGCTAGGTCACTATACTCTCTGTGACCCACTTGGAGTTCAAAACTTCATTAACATTGCACACTTTTATATCCATTTTGCAATATACATACATATATACACATGTACATAGATACATATTATCATTATGTATGTACAAGAAGACATGGTGTTCTGTTGATGTCCTATCACATTGCATTTCATTATACATATGTTTTATTACGTACCTACTAGCTTATTTACACGAGAACTGTTAGATTATTCAGTGTTCGTGTGAACTGTTAGATTTTTCGTCTTGTTCGTGCGAGACGTGGCCGTCCAAGAATCAAAGGCATCCAATGAAAAAAAGATTATTTAAACCAGATCTTAAAGGACGGTTACGCGTTGAACACTTTGAACAGGAGAGCAGCCTGCATGATGCGTTGTATAACAGTGACAGAAGCGAAATGCGTGTGTAAGGATAGGAGTAAGTGGCACTCGATCCTTTCTGCCTACCTACCCCTACCCTACGCTGAGACCATAACAGGTTTTGGCCAAAGCAATCTCAGCAGGAAAAAAAGCAAAGCAAAAACAAAAAAAACAAGCTAGAAAAAATCACAAAAGTGACATCCTCAAATGAATCAGAGGAGAGTATGTATGTAAAAAAAAACACTAATATATCGAAAACGCAAATTCAGCTAAATCGTCTACAATGGCACTCAATATCGCTACAAGGCTATTTTTTCGCGACGGTAAGGGTTGTCACATCACACCTTTGCTGTAAAAGTTATACTGGTTAAGAGTAGGTGAAAGGGTCCAATACAGACTGTACCTTACAGTCTACAAGGCTTTGAACAATTTGGCACCTCAGTCACTTTCTGAACTCTGTGTTCTCAAGACAACACCTGCAAGTAGACCCCTGCGCTCAGCTAAGACATCCACCAATAATGTGCTGAAAGATATCAATAGGGCAAACAAAGCCTGCTTCTATGATAGGACTTTTGGCGTCGCAGGACCCGTCATCTAGAACCGACTCCCCGAGGACCTTCGTAAAAATCAGTCGATAACAACGTTCAGGAGCAAGTTGAAGACATCACTCTTCCAACAAAGTTTCCCGCGTCCTTGAGATGGATGCTCCATTAAACGGCACCGAATAAATCATCCAACATAGATACCTACATACATACACACAAACACATAAAAATATAACATTGATATTATCACAACATGATGTGGATGTCCTATGGCTGTATACCTCACGTGCAGGTAATGCATTTGTATTCAAACGGTGTATTGTGTAAATATGGTGTAGTAATCTAATTTCATTGTCGGACATAAACTTTCTTTCAATAATCTCACGGACTTTGGTGGAAGTACATACCTACATACAATAACACACAACATAGCAAAATGCATATATTATTATTGAGTATTATCAATCAATCCATAACGTTTATATTATAGTTTTGACATCCGCTATAGACATTTTTATCAGAAAGTAATGAAAAAAACTTTTTCGTTGGATTCCTGGAAAATATTAGGTCTTCTACTCTTTTTATTTATTTATTTATTTATTTATTAATCAGAGACACAAACAGAAAGTTGACAAAATACACACAAAAAAATAAAAACAACATACATTGATTCGGCCAGGCCAACCCCCCAATTAAGTGTGTCTACAGCATACACATATTAATGTAAACAAAAGAATGAGAAAAAAAAAAACCAATCAAACAAAAGCAGACCATCACAATCACCGCAGGCCCAGTACAAACTGAACCCGCGCCAAACAAGCACCGATCACGTCAAACAACAACAAGCAAATACCATCGCAATACTTAAAATCAAGCAATCCATTCAACATCAAAAAACAAAACAAAAAAAAAATACAAAAAAGTCAATCTACAAAGATACCAAAGTTGGAGGCAACACTCCTTCTGAACACCGTCAGTGAATGACAAAAGACATCCGCACCATCCACGCAATGTGAGCATAAAACATTATATAATCTACACATTCTGCTGATTGGACTATTTTGACTGACATTGTTACTATGTCTGTCCATTAAGAAAGTTCTTAGGTTACGCAGGCGGGGATTTGCTGCATAAAAATTCAATGAACTGACCGACACAGTCTCTACGTTACCATTGATCATTTTCTGTAAGTCAGATGTTCGCAAAAATGAAGAGATTTTACATCTTAAATTCAGCATAGATGAGGTTTGCCACCCATCATGAATATTTTTTTTTTTTTTGCAGGCACCTTTGCAGTTCATTTATACACAAAAAATCTTAAATCTATTATAATAA
The DNA here is from genome assembly GCA_947579605.1 of Athripsodes cinereus. Taxonomy (NCBI): domain Eukaryota; kingdom Metazoa; phylum Arthropoda; class Insecta; order Trichoptera; family Leptoceridae; genus Athripsodes; species Athripsodes cinereus. The sequence continues at coordinate 15,206,375 of OX388328.1, forward strand.
ACACTTGTTATATTGTAAGAAAGTTTCTGAACACGGTATTTTGAACTCGCTGTGTTTTGAGCCTAATCCTTTGATATCCTGTCGTATATCTGGATAGGTGAATTTTTCCCCGAATTATTAGACTGTTAAGTTTTCCTGTGACCATGACTGATCATATGAAGACTTATCTGGTTGTACAATGCTGAGAAGTGTGGATGACAATTCTGCCACCGCATTAAAATACTAGCAATAGAGATAACAGTTGTATGTATAGCCATGCCAAACAACCCACTTTCTCTCATCATAATACATACATACATCCGATGGCCGCATTCTCAGCCTATAGACACTATACTACTAGCTCTGTGCATATTATCATAATGTAAGTATAGACAAGAATAAGATATGTAATCTATCTTTTTTTTTATAAAGATATATCTGGGTTTTGTTATAAACCCTAATACAACCTTATGTACTCCTTTCACAGTAAGCTAATAGCTTGTGTCGTGAAAGGGGAGTTTTGCCGGCACCTGCGATCGAACCACGGACCTCTTGTTCACGAGGCCGAGACTCTACCTCCAGGCTACCGACGAAATCTTACAACATGTGGTCAAATTCACTATTACACAGTAGGTACTTACTTCTATTTGTTTATTGGAAATTTACATCTTAAATTATTGACATTCGCTCCACATGACCAAACCATCTACTCAATTTATTTAGACGCATTCTATCCACAACACTCCTCTTGCATCCACTCATTCTTCGAACATCCTCATTTCTTACTCTATCACGCAACGTTTTACCTACCATTCTTCTCAGTGATCGCATCTCCACTGCATTTATTCCACTCTCGTCCTTCTTCAGCCACGTCCAAGTTTCGCTTGCATACATCAGTGTCGGTACAAGGATGGCGTTGTGCACCAGCATTTTAGCCATGTTCGAGACATTGCTATTGCTAACAATAGATCGAAGTGCACTATTCACTCTCGCACCAGCCTCTTTTCTTTTTTCAATGTCCCTATCGTATCTACAATTCCTCGCAAACATACTTCTTAAATATACATATTTGTCCCTTTCGATAAAAGCAAAATTTATTATCCTCTAATAACTATCTTCTTCCTGACGATTTAAAAACATTCAGAGACTGTTTTTGGCACAAATCATCCTTGTAAGATGCTATGCCAATAAGTGAAGAAAAAAAATCTAGAATTGAGCAATGACGAGGTTCTTCACCTATTCTGAAACTCACAATTATTATTTTGTTGACGTGGAGAGGACAGTTTGCAAGTTTATTCCTTTCACTCGTAATTTCTCACACCTCTTCTTAAAGACAAATTTATCTTGCTCGGTGGTTTCCGAGATCTCCGTGTGGTAGTTTGTAACCCTAGCTTCCGTCAAATGTGCAGTCGCCATTTTCAGGAGTATGAAGTCAAAACTACCACACGGAGATACCGAAAATCACTGAACACGATGTTAAAGACCTGGGAAAACTAAAATGTATATCTTCTTTATCATATTTTTCTCATCCATTTATTCCACAATATGTCCTACTGTACATCATAACTTATTTACACGCATTCTATTCACAATAACACTCCTCTTGCATCCGCTCATATCCTCATTCTTCACTCTATCACGTAAATTTTTACCAACCATTCTTCTCAGTGATCACACCTTCATTGCATTTATTCTTAATGTCAGGTGTTTTATTTTTATTAATATAACTTAATTTTACGTTGTTGTGGAACAAAATTCCCTATGATTTGCGGACCCTGGAGAGTGTGGAGATGAAACAAAAACCCCATTGTTCAGGAGTCTTGAATGGGCCCTTGCGGTGGTTTTTCCACAAAACGGCAGTCTTAGAAAAGTTGTCAAGTTATTATTTTTATTATTATTAAAACATCATACATACATACATACATACCATCACGCCGCTTCCCTCGCGGGGTAGGCAGAAAGGATCGAGCGCCACTTCCTTCTATCCTTGCATACATCTTTCGCTTCCGTCACTGTCATACAATTCCTCATGCATGCTCTCCTGTTCAATGTGCTCAACACGTGACCGTCCTGTAGGATTTGATTTAAATGATCTTGCCATTTAATCCTCGGACGTCCGCGTCTCCGAGCACCATTCCTCTCAGCCAAATATATCTTCTTAGTCATTCTGTCCTCATTCATTCTTTCCACGTGCCCAAACCATCTTAACTTATTTACATTCATCTTTGTTATTACACCAACTTTCATTCCACATTCCTTTCGTATATCACTGTTACGCACACGATCTCTCAGACTCTTGCCACACATCCTTCTCAACGATCTCATTTCCACTGCATTTATGCCACTTTCATCCTTTTTTAACCATGTCCACGTCTCACTTGCATACTTATGTATTATTAAAACGTACATCCACCAAGTACCGTCGCTCGACAATATTAGCTACATTAAATCCGCTTGTACCAAAAAATTGACAGTTCGTTATAAGAAATTACAGTGATACTTCTTTTTCATCAGAATTTCTTCAGCACCGAATAATAATAATGATATTATGACGTAAAGTAGGTCATAGAGACCATTCACCTGTGCCCACCAAACCTCTGCTCCCCCCCCCCTCCCCAATACAACACAAACCTCTCTCTCTCTCTTTAGTAATTGACGAAATCAATGTCTTGTGTCAATGTCCTTGTAATATTACATATGTCTACATACTTACTATACTATATACAAGTGTGAATATGTGACATCTACATGTTTGTGTGTTTTATGTCACATGTTGAACGATTGTTATACTATATTGCACGTCATTTGTAAGTTATGTTATATCTATGAGTACCATAGCCAATTTTCGTGATTGGTCAAATTATTGTAAACAGTGATAACCAAAGATATCATACATCAAAAGACTGTGGAATTCTTAAAAAATATCTGCTTCCTGCAGGGCTACTCTTGACGCAATCTAAATATGATCTTAACCCCCTGGTTACCAGTGTGCCCGTACGGGAACATGAAGAATTTAATTTTTAAAAATCGCCTGGTTAGTAAAGAATTTATATTTAATGTGGAAATTATTTAAAAAGCTTGATTTTATAAAGCGGATAAAGAATTTTTCTGATGAAGAAACTTATTTGATGTGTAATTTCCACATTTACGACCTTTGATTAGAAAATTGAAATAGGTGCTATCATTTCACACGTCCCTATTTTCCATATTTTATTGTTGTATATTTTTGTAATGATGTTTGTGAATAAAATAATATAAGTAACAACTTCATAGAGTTCGTAACGCGTCCTTAAACTGCCGATATCCTTGTACAAACAAATGCGCTTCCCTTAAAAACGGTAAGCCGTACTTAAAAAATTCTTTCACCAAAAATCATATTTTTTTGCTTATTCATTGAACCCACGTATAAGGAATTATTCTAAGGCTCTTCAATTTAATTTGGTAGTGAGAGGGTTGGTGATGCGGATGCGTTGTTCAAAGATGAAGATGAGAAAAAATCCAAGAATGTTCCACTTACCTTCTGGATGAGGAGTCTGGAACCTGAAATTCGCCTTGCCTCTCACACAATTTCACTTCTTTTATATAATATATATACCAATAATAATAATTGATTAAATGTGCGGTAATTTTTAATATTAATTTATGCGGGTTTGTAAATTTATATATTATTTATAAGCGGTTAAATATATTGATGCGGTAACAAGTTATAGGCGATGCGGTAGGTACTGATTCACAATGAATAATGGAAGGGAATCAAAAAAGTGATAGGACCTCAATATATGATTGCTGCAAGGATCGGAAGAATTGTGACAATTTTTTGATAAATGAAACATTTCGCACAAACCCTTTCACCTCCACATAGGAACAACCCGAAATCAACCATAAATTAGAATTGGCCCAAACAAGAGTCTTGTCTTGATCTTAAAGGCTTTTATAATATTATGTCTTAGCATCCGCTTATATAATAAGTTGCCCAGTAATATTAAGACACTTTGTTATGTAGAATATTATCAGAAAGAAATGAATAGATATCTTGTTGGAAAAGCTTCTTACAACATAGACGAGTTGCTTAATGGGACTAATCACCCTATTTGGCACTGACCAATTTGTTTATTATTATTATTTATTTTTTGCATACACTGACAAGAAGTTGTTTTCGGCCTTTTACACTCGAAATAACTTCGATACAATGTTTTTTTTTATTTATTTACGTAGTTATTAGTAGTTATTGTATTGTTTATAAAACTCTTACTTGTTATCAATTGTCTGACGATTCCAAGTGCTAAATAATTTCCTATGGATGATAAAAAAGAACAAATGCATTTTGTCCCAAGTCACTCCATCCAAAAACTCCACCCGTTTTTGAGTTTCCCAAAACATTCACAGAGACCACATGCTGAAATTGTTGATAAGTCTCAGTAAACACTTCGAGGGAAGATAAAAGGTAGTGGGGATCAGGGAGGAGGAACCCAGGCATTCCAACGAAGCAATAATTTTAACACAGCATAAAAAGATAAAAGAAGAATAAAATTAAAACATAACAATGCTAATAATCATGAAAAGACACATACCATAATTATATGTGTAATTCTGTAAAATATTTCAATTGAACATGTCAAAGGCAAATATTTACTACCTATTATTTTTTAACATTGTGCAAAATCTAATCGGAAGAAGTGAGAAATAAGGCGACATAACGCCAGTCCATTTCGTGATTATGTTTTTTGATTGGTAAACCTTATGTCGTGACGGTGAGAATGGCGCAATTGGTGAACTTAAGCCAGCCTAGAGCCAATTCGTAAGCGATGGAACGCCTTTCTCACTGCAGTACCTACATTTGCTTGAGAACAGAAGACAACGACGCAGTGTTATCTATGAGGGACTATCCAGAGATCATCATCCAAGGAGAGATTGTGGAGTGGGGGGGGGGTAGTGAGAGTGAGAGAGCGAGGTAGAATAAGACGTAGTTACTAGTTATGAATAAAATTCGGAACATGTCGTTGATACACAATGATTGCTGTAAGTATAATGACCTTAAAATAGTTGATACTGACATTGGAAGTTGTCCGCAATAGAACATGAGGAGGAAAACGTGTGTAGCAATTATTATTTATATAATATTTTATAGTAAACATAATATATAATGTTTCTTTATTATATATTAATATTATTATGTAGTGTCGGTGTGAATACTAATAACATTATATTGTATGTATGCTGTGTATAGGCAACTTTCTCTTGTGCCTTCTTTGCACATGCGTAATACAATAAAGTATGTACAACATTTTTGTACTAGTCTTCTGTTACCTACGTCTTCGCTTTGAAAATAAACATCTTTTGGTACAGCTGAATAGGATCTAGGCTGTATTCAATGCTGCTGCTGCTAGCACATTAATCCTCTCTTGCACACTTTCTTCTTCTTCGATGGCCCTACAGTTCATATCGAGCCTTGGCCTCCATCAGCCCTCGCCTCAAACTCCTCCTGTCTGCCGCTGTGGTTTTCCAATTTATGACTTGTAGTAGTTGGTTTGCGTCTTTTCTCACCTGATCCTCCCATCTCAGCCTAGGTCTTCCAACTCTTCTTTTCCCACCCGGATGTCCCTCAAGGATCTTTTTTGGTACCCGTGAAGACGGCATTCTCGGCACAAGTCCGGCCCATCTTAGCCTGTTAAATTTTGCATATACAGAAAGTCTGGGTGCCTTATAGATGTTAGGTTTACATTGGTTAAAAGTAAAGCAACGAGTGGAGTACAAGATTATGCATGGTTGAAGAATACCTATATTACCATATTTCGCAACATCAGCATTATGAGGATTTTAGATTCAAAGGTACAACGATCAATTTTTCAAAATTTTATCATAATTTTCGACTTGTTGAGTTTTAGTACCGAACAGTCGATATTATAAAACAAATCACTGATGATCTACTTTCTCTGAATATAATAATCATTATTCATGAAATCGATCAGCGATCTATAAATTGGATCTAGCATGATGATAGATATCTAATTTTGTTTTTATATTAAACATATAATATATCAATGTAGTCAGCCAACAACTCATTAACCTCACGAGGACTCTAGTCTGAATTCGGTTCTTATATATAATAAGTTACAATCCGAATTGTTACAGTCTGAATTCGGTTCTTATATATAATAAGTTACAATCCATTGGATTGGTCTGCAACGAGTTTGGATTTTCTTCTCCATTCCTCCCTACTCTCAGCCAGTCTTTTCAGCTCTACGTATGAGCCACAGTTCATGTCCCTCTTCAGTTGGTCAATATACGCATCTCTTGGTCGGCCTCTGCCATTTGTGCCCTCGGTCTTACCCTCCACGATGGCGATGAGTAGTCCTGGGTGCCTGATGTTGTGGCCAATCCAGTAAGCTCGTTGTTGGCTGATTCTCTTAAGAAGTTGCCTTTTTTTGCCTACCCTGGTTAACACTTCTTCGTTTTCGACGTGTACCGACCAATGGATTTTCAGCATGCGTCTGTAGCACCACAACTCAAAAGCCGCCAACCGTCCGCTTTCACTCTCGCTGATGGTCCATGTTTCACAACCATAAAGCAGAATGCTCCATACAAAGGCTTTAGTTAGGTTCTTTCTTACGCTAAAATCAATATTTGGGGATTCCAATATTTTAGATTAGCTTTGGATTCGGTTTTTAATTCCGAAATAATTATAAACTTTATTTTGTAAAATATTAAAACAAAAGTAGTAATAACAACCTAGTTGAATTTTCATATTTCATTTGGGAGCCTGGAGATAGAGTCTCGGCCTCATTCACATGAGGTGCGCAGTGCCAGTGATCCCAGGTGCAGGCAAACTCCCCTTTCACGACACAAGTTTTTAGCTTTCTGTGAAATTTGTATAACGTTGTATTGGGGTTTATGACAAAAATCCAGATACATTTCCTTTTAATTAAAAAAAAAATATTTACCAATTATTTTGTACAAAGGGCGAGTTTACAGCAGTGACGCGATATTGGGTAGGTCTGAGATTCGGCCAACATTTATTTTTCACACCCTCGAGTGGTCTTCACCGAATTTTATTTTTTATTCATGGACAATTTTTTTTAAATTTCATATTGAGGCATTAGAAAATATATACAGCCCTAAATTTTCAACCTTCTACCATTAACCCCTATTTTTTAATAGCGATATTAGTATATGGCAAAACAACGTTTGCCGGGTCAGCAAATTTTTTTATAAAATTGTATGTATTGTGATCAATGCACAGTAAAGAACGAATAAATATATATACAGGTATCTAAATCTCACAAAGTGTCAATCTGTACATAACATTTCTGGAGTTATAAATATTAATCTTGATTTAAAACTATTCAAAAACTTATACAAGAACTGCAGTTAATACGAAATACTAGACTATAAAAATATTGGTCCCAATCACCTCAATGTATGTCGCCTTATGACGAATATTATATTCGCGGGTTTTTCGCACTACGCTTAATATGAAAGTTTAATATCTTCATAATTATTATTATTATTACTGACAACAAGACGATTCTTACAAGGATCATTACAGCTGAAGGCCAATGCGATCCCAGAAGAAAACATTTAACAATATCCAAACGACAACACAACTACAATATATCCTCGATTTTCCTTATAAATTCTGCATACGTCACGTTGAAGATATCAACCTCTCCAGCCAGACCATTAAACATTTGAATAGCTTTTCCCACTGGGGAGTTTGCCAATATGTTTGTTCGGCTTTGAGGCTGATAAAAAAAATCGTGATGCCGAGAACGTCCATATGCATCGGGAACATATATATTGAATTTTTCAAGTATTATTGGATTAAATATGATACCGTTGAGTAGCTTAAAAAAGTGACGAGCACAGAATACATCTCGGCGATGTTCTAAAGTATTATAGCCAAGGCAACCCATTACGAATGAAGATGGAAACAGGTAGGGATAATATCCATATATTTTCCAATATAGCGACCTTAAAAATCTTCTTTGTACCTTTTCTACCATTAAAACATACGTGTCTTCCGATGGACACCAAATAATCGAACCTGACTCCAGAACACTCCGAACTAATGACTCATATAAAAGCTTTAACGTGTTTGGATTTTGAAAGTTGTTGGAGTGTCTCAGCAAAAAACCCAGCGATTTGTAAGCCTTTTGAGTTATATCCGTAATATGCTCCCTGAAATGAAAATTCTGAGTGAAAAGAACACCAAGGTCCTTAGACTTCTCAACTCTGATGAGCAATGTATTATCCATGGTGTAGTCATAAATCATCGGTTGCCTAGATCTAGAATATGTCATAATGTTACATTTTTTTACACTAAAAGGAAGCCTATTTCTATGTGACCATTCGACGATAGAATCAATATCTGACTGCAACTCCTTGGCATCCTCGGCACATCGGACACTCTTGAAAACCTTCAAGTCGTCTGCAAACAGAAGAAACTTCGAATAACGCACGCTGCCTCCAACATCATTTATAAAAAGTGTAAAAAGTAATGGTCCTAAATTTGAGCCCTGAGGAACTCCAGACGTTGCCAAGAATTTGTCAGAGCAATGATCACCGCTCACAACATATTGTTTTCTGTTTGTGAAATAATCCGAGAGCAGATCAACCAGACCTTGAGAAAATCCCATTTTAGATAGTTTATTCAGCAAAACATGGTGATCCACTCTATCAAACGCCTTCTCGAAGTCGTTGTAGTTAACATCCACTTGTGTTTTGCTGTCTATGTTTTTGGTTACATATGTATTAAAGCAAAGCAAATTTGTTACAGTTGAACGTTTCGGTCTAAATCCATGTTGCTCATCCACCAGCATATGCTCACACATGCCAAATATATATCTATGCAATATCATTTCAAAAAGCTTGGCTGGCGCGGATAGCACAGCTACAGGTCTGTAATTGGTAATTTCCGCTGGGTCACCCTTTTTAAGAATAGGAGTTACCTTAGTAACCTTCCACACATCCGGCATTCTCTTAAGATCAACACAGACATTGAACAAATACCTTAGAACATCAGTGATCACATGGCCAGCCTGTTTCAAAATATAAGCAGGTATCATATCCGGTCCTGACGAATGTTTGGGTTTCAGATGTTTTAAACTATATTTAACGTCTTCATAGGTAATTGATGGTACATCAATCATTTCAAATGATCCTCCCGAAGAATCTTCAATCAACCGTTCATTATCAGCAACACGTGGTCCAAAAACAGAAGAAAAGAACGACGCAAATCCATCTGCAATCTCGCTATCTCCAACATACAGTTTTTCATTATAAGACATAGATTTAGGTCTTTGATCGCATTTTTTCTTTCCCTTAACAAAATTCCAAAAACGAGAAGGATCTGATGCAATTTCGTTTTCACATCTATTAATGTGCGTCTTATAATCAGATTCTATCTGTTTCTTCACCACACTTCGATGTTTTTTGAACTTGTTGTAAGCAACAAGTGAGCCAGATTTTTTCCACAATTTATGAAACTTCGATTTTAAATTCATGTTATAAATAAGAGTCCCTGAAAACCAATTAGGAAAACCATCACGTCCGTTGTCACTTCTTCCAGCAAAACATTCGTCAAACGAAGCATACACTGTTTTGTAAAATTCATCCACCGCGACATTTAAATCCCCCGCAACATAAACGTGCTCCCATGATTTCGATGCCAGGTTGTCAATAAACATCGGAACATGTCTGTTACTGAACCTCCATCTCCTATCTACAGAAATCTCCCGACCTCGTCTTATATGACCCTCATAATATCTACCTTTGTGGGTAATTGAGAATGTGATATCAAGGGTAGGGTGGTAAGAGTCTTCAGGAACAAGTGGAAAGTCATGTCTACTAACCCGAATACACGATGGATCAAGATTTGCGTATACCATATCCAATACTCTACTTGAACAATTGACAATAATAAATAAATAAAAATAAATGAGTACAATGCCTTACGATCATGAACTCTGGTGAAATTATTTACATTCAGTCCATGTTGTATTAGTACCTACCTACTAATAATTCCATATTATGACGCAAGTGTTGCGGGTTGTGTCTATCGAATAATATTATGTCAAAACGGTGCGCACTGTGTCGATCGAATTGTATTGAAAATCTAACTGTATTAATTTTTGTTGAATTGATTCGGATATTATTCATCAAATCTATTTATCTATACAATCATGCCATTTACCGGCATAGTGGGGTAGTCAGTGAACTAACTGCATGTATTGTTACATGTTTACACACGAAAGCTATCCTCTAAATGGCAATAAAAATAATATATTCAAGATTAATGGCATATTTTTAAACTGAATATTAAAACTGATGAACTGTATTTTTTTGAGATGTTTTGCACGTAACACCTTTCTTTTACAAGACACTTGAAAACGAAAATTGTAGCCCGGGACTTTATTCCTGGTTAACTTCTCACTACAATAATTAATTGGAAATGAAGTTATTCATTGTTTCGGTGTTTAGGTAGTAGAATTCCATAGCGAAATAAATAAAATAAATGTTTTATACTACTTTTTGTTTATTGGACGAGAGAGACGTCTTTCGTCTTATTAGGACATTGTCAATCATGTCAATAGGATTGACAATGTCCTAACAAGACGAAAGACGCCTCTCTCGTCAAATAAACAAATAGGTAGTAGATTAAAACATTTGTTTTATTTATTTCGTTCGGAAAGGAAGTTTATCCATTTTCTCAATTTGGTAATTTATTTCTCGATATAAGTTGGGCTTAAGACTAGTACTAAAATGAATTTTATTTATTTGTATGTATGCTTGCAGTAGGAAATGACGACTCATCAAAATGTCCGTATGATTCATCTCCCCACGTAACATTGACTTTCATTGCTTCGGCATGAGTAATAAATAACAAGAAGTACTTATTAGATAATATTTATTTCTCGTTAGGTACAGTATTATTTAGTCAATCAGGTATTTTTAGAACCCAACAGAGTAAACACTTCCAAACTCGCAGACAGGAGCTTCAGCGTCGCGGAGGCAACTGTCTGGAACAGATTATCAGAGGATCTAAGACAGAACCAGCCTACTGCCACATTCAGCTGGACCAAGCTGAAAACATTACTGTTCAAGAGAAGTCACCGTGAACTGGAGATGGTCTCACAATCTTAATACGATCTTAATCTAATCTTAATCAAAATTAGATCTAAATCAAGATTAAATCTAATCTTAATACGATCTTAATCAAGAGTTGATGCGCGAAGTGACTATTTTATATGTAAATACGTGCATACCAATCTCGCGGTAACGGTAGCATGTTTTTTTGTTATAGTCCCTTTGCTCGTCGTTTGATAAAATGTCTGTAATGCCGGGTCTCAGCACTGCTCATGAATAATTTGTATTCTGTTATGTCTATAATAGGAGTTGAGATTAATAGTGAGAATCCATTGGATTGGTCTGCAATAAGTTTAGATTTTCTACTCCATTCCTCCCTATTTTCAGGTAGTCTCTTTAGTTTAACGTATATGCAACAATTCATGTCCTTCTTCAGTTGATCCATATAAGCGTTTCTTGGTCGGCCTCTACCATTTCTCCCTTAGGTCCTACCCTCCGCGATAGCGTTACATACGTCTATAGTACCTATGTATAATTTGTTGAGCTTCTTGGCGTACCTACGTTTGTTCTTTATAAATAAATAAATACATGATGAAATTTACTAATTGTAGTTTTAGAGATGTTTTGATACATCGGGGCATTGTACCGGATATATCTAAGTACCGGGTACATAAATATGAGTAGTACTCGGTACATTTAGTCATATACATCGAGTAAGTAAACAAATTAACATGTCTTGTATATGATTGTGTTGAAATTGACCTCCATAATGTCGTACCTACTAACCACGATGACGTTTGGTGTCATGCATTTTGAAGTACTTTGAACGGAAAATAGAGAATTTTGTGTACAACTACAATTGTATGTACGTATTGTATGTTTTTTTTTTGTACGTCCAATATGTTGTGTAGTGAATCTCTGACTACTCCATTTATAAGAAATGTCATTATAGTATCGTTTACACAATATCTTTTTCTTCTTTACGTGTCTTGTCGGGTCCCCTCGACGTTGACATTTGGGTTTTTTTTTTCTTTTCTCGGCAGCACGAAACAGCTCCTTAATACCTTTCATCTCGGTCGAAAGTCGCTTTTTTCCAACCCTTCTACGGCCCTCAATCTTCCCTTCTATCACCAGTTGTAGGATGCCATATTTTCCCCTTCTCATTATGTGACCGAAATATGAAGTTTTACGAAGCTTGAGTGTATACATAGACAAATTAATATAGAGTGCGTGTATAAGAAACTGTATGAATGTGGAGGAAGCGAAAGAAGTGTGTAAAGATAGATCAGTTTGGCGTTCCGTTCTTTCTGCCTACCCTATTTGGGACACGGCGTGAGGGTATAGTATAGTATAGTATAAATTCAAAAGAAATATTGAAAACGAATCCAATTGAATCATGGGTCTATAATAATTTCATTTCGTAATATTATATGTAAGAAAACTCAATTGGTGTTACTTTATATTTAATTATATTTATTGTAACCTGGTTTCGACTCACAAAGTCATTTTCAAATTAATGTTTTTACATACCGCGTTGTTGCTTAAATACTATGTCTTCGTATAAACAACATATTTTCTTAAAATAGTGGGTTTTTGTTATCAGCCCAAACACAAATTGTCATTGCTGACAATGGACCGAAGTGCACCGTTCATCCTAGCACCGGTCACTTTTCTTCTTTCGATATCCTTGTCGCATATTCCAACTGTCGCAAACAAACATCTCTAACTATTATATTATTGTTATTATGTATTGTAGTTAAGGTACAAGTGGATCTCTCACGTAATATCGTGCATCTAATAAATGTACACGTTCTTCTAGATATATATCTATGCAACTATTATAAGTATAAGTATGTAGAGGGTACCTGCCTGCCTACTTATTTGCTATTAAACTTGAATACTTATAATACTTACTTTTCGGGTCCGGACTTCAGACCTTGCCACTCCAGTATGCAGCGACGTACATCGCCTTGTCATTCGCCATCATCAGGTCACTCACATTACATGCATTCCGCATCAGCGGACATTGCAGTAGGTGAGGGTCACTCTGCTCCTCCCCACAGTCGCAGCTGGCGTCCTCTCCATCCAAAAAGCCCCACCTCCGCTGGTTACCTTTGCACCTTGTCACCCCAACTCTTAGTCTGTTCAGTGTCTTCCACGTGGGGTAGTTCAGACTATGCACGGTGTTTGTGCTTTCAGATGGCGTCATCCAAGGATTGTCGCCAAGCTCCTGCCTCCACAATTCCTCTCTACGCTTTTCTGACGAGGTTGTAAGGTCATTTGTGATCTTAAGGAAACTTTTTCTCGATTTTAATCTTGGAGGTGCCATCCGGTGATTGTAAAGGGGATGTCTAGGGTCGTGGATCTGCTTGTGTCTTTCTGTGTCTGCTGCCACCTTTCTTCTTATAGCAGGAGGGGCGATTCCAATTATGGGGTATAATTTATTCACCGCAGTTGGCTTGAGGCAGCCGGACACCAGTCGAGCCATATCATTCACCGCAACATCCACCTGCCTGGTGTGTGATGATGCCTGCCAGACCGGGCAGGCATACTCGGCTGCGGAAACACACAGTCCCAAAGCGGAAGTGCGGAGTACATGTGGAGATGCTCCCCAAGATGAACCGGTGAGCTTTCGTAGGATATTGTTTCTGGCGGAAACTTTCTGCTTGGTGTTATTGCAGTGTTCTTTAAAGGAAAGTGTTCTATCCAGTGTCACGCCAAGGTATTTCGGTGTGGGGAAGTGTTCGATTTTTTCCCCCTTCCACGTGACCTCCAGCTTTCTACCAGCTTCTTTGTTCTTAAGATGGAAGGCGCAGAGTTGTGTTTTTCGTGGGTTTGGCTTTAGCATGTTCTCTTTGTAGTACTTCTCAAGTGTATTTAGTGTTTGTGTGAGCTTTTCTTCAACCAATTGGAATGTATCTTCTTGAGCGGCCACTGCGGTGTCGTCAGCATATATAAACTGCCTGGTTTCCTCTGGTATGGGTTGATCATTTGTATAAATGTTGTAGAGCATTGGTGCTAAAACACTTCCCTGTGGCAGGCCATTTTTCTGAGTTCTCCAACGGCTTTCCTTGCCCTTCAACGTCACGCAGAATCGTCTATTGCTCAAGAGGTTACGGATCAAGGATGTGAGTCTAAAATCCTTCGTGATATTGTAAATTTTAGTTGCGAGTCTTGTGTGGTTCACTGTATCGTATGCGGCTGTCAGATCCACAAATGCCACTCCCGTGATCTTTTTCCTTTCAAACCCATCCTCAATGTGCTGTACCAAGTTAAGAACCTGTCCAGCACATGATCTTCCCGGTCTGAAACCTGCTTGTTCTCTTATAATGCATTTGTCAATGTGGTCTGATATCCTGTTCAGTACCAGGCGTTCGAAAACCTTGCTCAGTTGGCATAGGAGTGATACAGGTCTATAGTTCTTCGGGTCGTTGGGTTCTTTTCCCGGTTTGAGAAGAGCAGTCACACGGGCTTTTCTCCAGAGCTTTGGAATTTTTTCGCTTGTGACGCATGTATTCATAAATTTCAGAATCCACTCCATGGTTTTTTCACCGAAATTTTTGATCTGCTCAACTCTGATCTCATCCAATCCTGGGGATTTATTATTCTTTAGGTCTTTCGTTGCTTCTTTTAGTTCTTCCATAGAGAAGGGTGTCTGCAGAAAGTCATTTTCCCCTCTCTCGTTGCGAGTGATAGGTACTCTGCGTGTCCTTACTCCAGTTTTACCATTAAGAAGCAATTGGTGAGCTATCTGGTTTGGGGTGACACCATGTTTAGTGGGGATTTGCGTCGCTGGGTCGTTACTTAAGTTCTTGATCACTTTCCATGCTCTCCTGCTGTTCTGTTTCATGTCAAGGCTATCAATCAGGTTACACCACTTATCTCTTCTGGCCTCAGAAACAGTTTCCATCAGCTTTTCTCCAGTTTGTAGTGTGGCATCATACTTATAATAAGAAACAAACATACAGCTAGCTACACTTGACTTTCACCTGATGGAAGTAGTAAGTAGTAGGTACATAGCTGTCTTCTATTTAGTCGCAAGTAACTAACGTTGGCACTGTTGTGAATATTATTATTGTATTCGGCGAATACGCCGAGAAAAATACCGAGATATTTTCACTATAAAATACCCAGTAAATAATACCCAGGTTTCTCGTCGTCATTACAGCAAGTGGTCTGATTTTTTAGACGAAATCAACATAAAATAGTCAATTATTCACATAGATCAAACTAGTACCAAATCCAGATATTATGAATCTTGCATTATAGGTACTAACACGACGATAAACATATATACAATACACTAAACACAATATATACATATAACACCCAGACCCAGGACAATAAAGAAAAAGGTCATTTTTCTTTTTGCTCTAGCCGGGAATTGAACCCGGGATATCGTGACTCAAAAACAAGAGCGTTACCTCTACGCCACACTGGCCGTCAATTATATACAAAAAGCAATTATAGTGTCAAACAATTATATTATAAGATGTATTCCATAAAAATTTATGCTCATAGTTCAAACTTTTTGCAAATTAATTTTCTGTTCATGGTGCTCGCTGTTGGAATAGTATGCCTTCCAGGATATAAGGTTGCTCCCCACTCTTCACGCTTTCAAACGAGTGATTAAAGACCGTTTCATCACTTAAAAATTGGCATCTGTTTCCTAGTCCCTTTACCCGTCTATCCTCCTTATTTATACCTCTTATACCTTATTAAGACAAATTTAAAATCATATATAGATCGTGCCAAGAGAAACCCTGCAGTACAGAACAAGGATTGTTATTTAACAGGATGTAGTGGAGTAGAATGGAAAAGAAGAATAGAATTCGTAGCATTTATTTATTTTTACAGATCTGCTGTTGGATTTTCCACACTCGTCTAAACTGGCACATAATTGTACCTATTCTTCAGCATTAAAAAAGCCACCCCTAGTGATGTGAGAAGAGAAAATTCTCCAGAGAATTTCTCCTCTGATGGAAGAGAAATTTCTCTCCATAATTTTTCTTAGTATAGTATTATGAGTTATGACCTTTCGCCCAATACACTTCGCAGCCAACCTTATTTATCCAAAAATTTGTGGGGCTGATTAAGGCCCAAATCAGAGGTTATTAACACTTTTTTTCCATGTACGTACCTGAAATTTTTTTTAAACTTAAATATGGGTATGTGGGGTGTCAAACATCAAGATTTTTCATCAGTTACTAGCACTTTTTCTATGTAGGTACCTAACATTTTTATGTTTCCATAATTAATTGTAGCCATATTGGTTAAAAATTGTCTCAACAATTGTACATTGTTATTGATTGATTGAATGAAGTATTTACTATTATTATACTGTTAAATAAAAAATAAAAAAAATTCTCTACTTCGAGAAATTTCTCGGTAAATTTCTCGAAAAATTATTTCTTGAGAATTCCACAACACTAGCCACCCTAATCAGAGAGGCATATTATAATAATATATAAATAGATAACCATGAGTCTTGAATTGTGTCTTAATCATTTTACACGTCTTTTGCAGGCAGGTATCTCTGCACTTATTAATAACTTAGATGCTTGGATATAGTTTTAAGGCTTAAAATAACTTTATTTAGAGGATTTGCTTGGGCATGATGATGATGCAGTGCATTCCCTTTAAACTTCTCTACATAGATGGTGGGTACTTTTCATGGAGTCCAACTATGTTAGATATACCATTCATTCTCGAACTCACCAGAACTCTCGGCAATTTCTCCGTAATATAACTTTCTCCATGCTAGAACATTCAGTATGTTGAATTTAATAATAATATTATGTATGTATATTTATAACACAATATTATGCACGTAGTAATGACATTTGCATGGTTGCTGGTAGACCCTTTCTGCTCAGAAAATTTAGAGGTTGATTCATTAATTATATCACGGAGTTTCTCACAAGTGGGGAAGCCAGCGGATTAACTGCGTTGTAATAAACGTGAAAGCTTCTCTCCTCTTTTCATGCTTCTGTCCTCTTTGTGCCAGCAAAAGTTCAGACATTCTGGATGGATGGTATACCTAATATACCTGAAACATTAAATGTTTTATAAAAAATATATTTATAGACAGCATAGGACAGGGAGGTTTTCGCCGGAGTGATCGTCAACGTCGGGTAGACCTGACACGGCACAGAAAGAAGAAGAAGAAGACCACAAAATTGTAACAGATATTGATTAACAAAATATGTATAAATAAATGTAGGTTTAAGGAGCATCCAGCAAAAAAATTATTTCCCATTCTTTTCCGTTAGTTTTTGAATGTCCTGTAAAAAAAACAATTGTTTGTGAGATATTCTGGTACTAATATACCATCACGGCATATCTCACAAGTGGGGTAGCCAGCAGATCAACTGATAATAACAAAAAATAAGGACATATAGGATGGGTGGCTAACGTTATCACTCCTGAATATAAGAAGTAAAATGTTCTTGTTTTTTCGAACACTTGGCTTTTACAGAGTGAGAGACCAATTCTTTGCTGGGTTGTCCACGGCTTAGACGACACGGCACATATTATTTGCCGGCAACTGTATTTTATTATCTTTGTCTCTTCCTCTTCTTCTTCCTGGCATTGTCCCAACTTATTGCCGCTGAAGGCTGTTGGGTCGGCTCTTCTCGTTCTGAGGTTATACATTCTTCTGTTTCTTATATCATCTTCATCCAGGCCATTTCTCCGCAGGATTCTATCGCATTGTGTCATCCAGGTATTCTTTGATCTCCGTATTGATTGATGTCAAGGGAAATTTATTGACGTCATCATCATCATCATCATCTCGCCCTCAACGCTCCTCTCGGCAGCACAGGGCAGAAACCAGCCTTCTCCATTCAAAGAGTCTCTGCGCCAATTGCGTCACCTCTTTCCACGACATTCCCTGCGCTCTGATATCGTTGTCATAGGAACGGTGTATTGTGAAAGGGGGACGCCCGGGCCGACGGAACCCTTGCGGACGGAAGAACAGTGCTCTTTTTGGCCAACTATCATTGGGCATTCTCAAAACATGTCCCAGCCAGGACCATCGTCTCTCCTGTATTACGGAGATTACAGGTCTCTGCTGGGACTTTATTGACGTAACTTATTATTATTTTATTATCTTTGTCTGTCTAATTATTATTTTTATCTTTTTGTTTAACATGTAAAAGACTTTGCCGTGTATAAGTGAATAAATAAAGTAAATTTTAGTAACATTCATCAAATGTTTATATTGTTTTTTTTTTGTTGTTTATTTGACATGAGCACATTTCCATTTAAAGCAGCTTATAATGTTAATGTTAAACAAGAGCCAATGAACTTGAAACATTAACAAGTATTAAGTACATGGGTATTATTTACGTTAACCAGATTCCAACTATTACTAGTTGCACTGTCTGGCTTTGGATTGCAGAAAATAATTAATTACTAACTTTAAATCCGGTATAGTTGAGGAAAATTATCATACATTGAAAGAACCTCTACAAATTCGGAGAACTCAGGATTCGAACACTCCTATTTATCCGCACTTGCAGATCCTACTGTCTCCCATACAGGCGGCTCGAAGGGTACTTACTTTACTTTTCGGGTCCGGACTTTAGAACTTGTCACTCCAATATGCAACGATACGATGTATATCGCCATGTCACTCGCCGTAATTCATCAGTACCGGACGGCCTGAAGGGTAGACCAAGAGAACTTGCCCATTGGGAGTATTGTGCTAGAATTAATGTATGAAGCTCTTATGGTAGAAAAATAATCAAGAACTAAAACCAAAAATTAAAATACGATATGCTTGCGTGACAAGACAATATCGGGACATCGAAGGTGTTTATTGAAATAATTCCACTCAAGGGGATAATTTGGCCGCCAGCCCTTCGGGCTGCCCACTATGGCACCTCCAGTATGTGGACAAGATTTGTTAAGTGCAGAATTTCAAATGAATGGAATTCCTCAGATTTCTGCTCTACCCAGATGGTCGGTGGGTCCTTCATTGTCCTTCCAAATTGGGTTGTAAAATTATGAATTTATTATGTTGTAAATATATGTGTAAGACAGAAGAGCAATCTGGAGCCTATATAAGAACGAAATGGCCGTAATTAAAAGCGGAGAGAGCTGCGCAGAAGCAAGGGTCGAACAAGGCGTAAGACAAGGATGCTCAATGTCGCCAGCTCTCTTTAACTGCTATATACAGCGAGCCATTGATGAACTGAGAGAAGAAATGAAGAACTGGACAGGAGTCAAAATAAATGGGAAAAAGGTCGACATGATCAGATATGCTGACGACATAGCACTGCTCGCAGACTCCGAGATGGAGCTGAACGAAGCCTTAGGAAAAATGGAAAGTATTCTGTTGTCAAAGTACAACATGAAAATAAATAAAGAAAAAACAAAATGTATGGTCGTTGGAAAAGAGGAAGCGACTGCGAACATTGCCATAAATGGAGTGAGCATCAAACAAGTAAGTGAATTCGTGTACCTGGGCAGCAGAATAAACCAGGATGGACGCTCCAAATCGGAAATTGTAAGCAGAATAAACCAGGCAAGGATTGCCTTTAACAAAAAATCAAAGATATTGGAATCCCCAAATATTGACTTAAGCGTAAGGAAGAACCTTACTAAAGCCTTTGTATGGAGCATTCTGCTTTATGGTTGTGAGACATGGACCATCAGCAAGAGTGAAAGCGGACGGCTGGCGGCCTTTGAGATGTGGTGCTACAGACGCATGCTCAAGATCCATTGGTCGGAGCACGTCGAAAATGAAGAAGTATTAACCAGTGTAGGCGAAAAAAGGCAACTCCTTAAGAGAATCAGCCAACAACGAGCTAACTGGATTGGCCACAACATCAGGCATCCAGGACTACTCATCGCCATCGCAGAGGGTAAGACCGAGGGGACAAATGGCAGAGGCCGACCAAGAGACGCATATATGGACCAACTGAAGAGAGACATGAACTGTGGCTCATACGTAGGGCTAAAAAGACTGGCTGAGAATAGAGACGAATGGAGAAGAAAAACCAAACTCGTTGCAGACCAATCCAGTGGATTGTAACTCATTATATATATATATATGTGTGACATCCTCGGTGCGAGATTTTCCACCAAGGGTAGATACATCAAGGGAGTATTAATTCTCGATTGGGTTTTGCAGAGGGAATCCTATAAGGACAACCTCGAGCCCACTTTTTGATAATGAAAAAACTTTTGCTCTGGACTGACTGGATGTCATGAGAACTGATGTTCTTGAAACGACCAGAGGTGGGAACCTTTCCCATAATGAGTCCCTCTATTATATTGTACTGGGTCTGGGTGTTGACAGGTATAATATGTATATAGTGCATTGTAAATAGCATCATTGATACGAATTCGTTCTGTGGGAATTGTCTATGTTTGTTTTATCGACATATACATTATTTATAAACAAACTCAATAAAATATTTGGCGGAATTGGATACAGGTAATATTGCATCATTGTCTCTTTATTCTTTCTTCCTTGAGAAGATGAAATCATTATGTATGTCTTACGCAAGATTTTCTTTTGTCATATTATATGCTATGTGTATGATGTGTGTGTGTGTGAGTGCGTTCGGTTTAGTCAACTTTCTCATTCGCTGAATCATCGCGAAGGAGTTTGTTTATTTATTACTGTAACTACATCAACGGAAAGGTTATTGCACCGATTATTCAATACACGATTACATAGTTTGCGTGATTGTCTTTATATAAATATGTGAATACTGAAAAAAGAAAATGGTTTACAATTTTAAAATTAAACAAAATATAATGTTGTTTATTTACGTTTTTTTTCTCTGGTGTTCGATGTTTTTGATGTGATATGTTCATGTGACAAACTGTGAATTCTTTTGAATTTATTTATTTATTCATTCTTTACTGTACATTGATAAAAAACAATTACATAAAAGGTATACATTCAAATTAAATACAATCAATATACAGAGGGCGAGTTTATCGCAAAGGCGCGATCTCTTCCAACTAACCCAAAAGTATTAACTTAAAAAAATAAACAAACATATGATGAAAATAAAAAAAACATACACACATATATATAAAAAGGGAGAGACTGCAAAAAAAAAACAAACATACATGCATAAAGGGAAAGGAAAAGGGGGAAAAAGGTTATTTTTGAATTGCTCATTTAACCATTTGACCAAAACTTATGTATTTTAACTGATCTCAATTTTTTGTAATTTTTCATATTATTAACATTTTTTTATTAACTTATTAAATTTGACTAACTGACTTTTAACCAATTTTTGACATTTTTATTCCATTTTGATTTATTTTTTTTAATATCTTGACCAAATTTTTTTTTGACAATTTTGTAATTTTTTTATAAATTTAACCTGATAATGTTACACTGTTTGTTAAACTTTCGTTTTCTGTTAATCTAATTGTTTGTGTCTTTTGTTTTAAAGTGATGGTACCTTTGTATACATGTATTGTAAGTATACAAGGGTTTTACATGTAAAAGGCTCTGGCCGTGAATATATGTAAACAAATAAATAAATAAAAATATTTTCTTTGTCTACTAATTGATTAATTTAACGAGAAAGACGCCTTTCATCTTTATTTTATTTTTTTTTATTTATGTTGAGAATATTAAAGAATCGTTAAACAGTCATAACATAACATGTTAACAATTAATACACTCAACATGTGGACCAGCAAAGATTCCACTCTTACCAGAAATGTCTTAGTCTTGAGAAAAAAAAGCAAAAGTTAAAATTTTCTTAAAAAGTCAAAGTAATTTTAAAAACAATAATAATACAATATTTAAAAATAATACAAAAATACAAAAGTAACAAATCCCACAATACTAGAAATCAGTCTTTCAGTCTCATTAGTCCTGAGAAAAAAAGTAAAAGTTAAAATTTTCTAAAAAAGTCAAAGTAAATTTAAAAACAATAATAATACAATATTTATTTAAAAATAATTCAAAAATATAAAATATAAAGTAAAAAATCCCAAAACACTAGAAATCAGTCTTTCAGTCTCATTAGTCTTGAGAATAAAAGTAAAAAATAAATAAAATTTTCCAAAAAAAAATTAAGTTAATCTAAAAAAAAGTCAAAGTAAGTCCTTACAAGACATTGTCAATCTTACTATGATGGATCGCATTGGCCTTCAGCTGTAATGATCCTTGTAAGAATTTTTCAGTAGTAATAATAATAATAAAAAGCTTCAGAAGTAAATTGAAAACTGAACTCTTCACCGGCGCCCTTGGGCCTTGAGACGGTCTAGGGACTGTTAAACGGCGTCAAAATAAAATCATCCAGAATCATCGTCAATTAACCTATGGTGACTCAGAAGCAAGAGCGTTTTCTCTGCGCCACACGGACTTGATCGAACATTGAATTAGACTATTTTTATGGATGATTAGAATGTTACTATTATTGTTGTTCTAGTATCTGGAATTAGTATGAGTGTACCTGCTGTTCACAATATTCCAGGAATATTCCAGTTGAGTCTATTACGTGTACCATTAACATTAATAGCTAACTGAGTTAGTTGGAATCATAATACTATCTGACTCATAATATATTGGCTGTTCAGTTCCACAACTCAACAAGTAGAAATTTTGGTAAATTTTGATTTGATTGGTGATACAATCATTTGTAATCACCTCCTATCTTTCAATTCCACAAACAAATAACTATAAAAGATACACCGTTCCCTTTATACTCTTATTTTAAATATTTAATCAATGAAAAAAACATTGCTTTTAGCTTTCTGTGAAAGGTATGTAAGGATGTTGAAATATCTTTATTTCTCGGATATTTCAGGAGTCCAAGGACTCCTATTTTTCCATTTAGGTGAAGATTTTTTTTATTATTTGGACTCTCTCTATTTTAATACAACTATGCTAGTGTTGGCATCTCCGATCCTACCACGTCAGTGGGCGGGGGACCCGGCTGACGCAGCAGATCCCATCTTGAGACCCACACATCCACGAATGTCTTAAAGCGTGAAGCGTTTGTGGCATTTAGAAACACTTCCCCAAACCAGATGGGTCGAGGAGTGTCAACAGTCATAACCAGAATCATTTCCTCTCTTGCATCCATCATCAAAGGACATTCCCTAAGGATATGTTCCGCATATTGAGCTCCTGTCCCACATGTGCACCATGGATTATCGGTCAATGCTAGCTCAAAAAGTTTACCTCTTAACTGCCCATGTCCAGTGATAAGCTGTACGGAAAAATGGCTGTATGTAAGGGTGTGTATGGGTTCATCACAAAACCCAGATATATCTTTAAAAAAAGTCTGTTGATAAGCCAAATAAATTTGAGCCGAACTTTGCAACTCGCCCATTGTCTATTAGTTATATTCAATTTGAATGTAGGTATACGTTATATGAAATTATTCTTTGTCATTAGTGTACACTAAAGAATAAATAAATAAATGTTTAGAATATTTTTATTGTTTTACCGGATTTGGGCGCAACGCGCAGATGACAAAACCAATCAGATATCTCAATTGTAGAACCATGTTTACACAATGCAACATTGTGTAAAATCTAATCGGAAGAAGTGAGAAAGACGTCCTAACGCTTACGAATTAGCTCTAGGCTGGCTTAAGTGATCACTATCGGTGTCCATGTACAACGTTTACCAATTCCACCATTCTCACTGCCAAAAATAAACAAATAAAATAAAATGAAATGTTATAAAATAGAATCTATATATAGATAAGTACTAAGTATATATTATGACATTGTGCTGTAATTACAAACTATTATTACATTGTTACTACATTACGTTACGTTACACTCAGAATGGGAGGCCGTATAGAGGAAGTTGTTGACAGAGTCTAAACAGGAAGTAGCAGAAATAGTAGTACACAATAACGGAAATAAAATAAAAACAATGCAATAGTGAAATATAATTACCTACCTACCTATCAACATTATTTCATAGATTAATTATTGAGAATTTACTAAGAAATAATTACTTCGTTTCTTCTACGAGTGCCGTATCAACTCCCCCCGACGTTGGCGATCACCACGGAGAAGGTCTCTCTGTTCTGCTCAAATTATTTCTCAATCAAGTTTTTTTTAAATAAAATATTTAAACTTGAATTACTTATTATGTACTATGTTTATTTGTTACATTAATTTAAAATACGCTATCGCGATTTCAGTGCACTTGCACCGTTCACGAGCTTTTCAAGACTGACAATATACATACAAATATAGAAAAAAATGTCTAGAAATTGTTACATAGTTAATGCCTCTAAAATAAGTGAAAAAGTTTTTTTTAATGCAAATTTCGAAGGCTTCCACCCACCCTGAATGTCTTAATTTTATTCATAGAAAGAGGAAAACTTGGTCTGGTTGAGATGTGTTTTGGGAAGGCCAGCGTAACTACAAAGATTCCAGTATAGGGGAGCCTCCTAGAATACCTAGAAAAACTTTATTTTTATAACTATTTTTTGTATATGTCATTTCTTTGTTTACTTCTCTCGGCTAGAGGGAAATTGAAGGACGTAGCCAAAATATTACACGCGAGGGGATCTTAGCCAACTAATCCTTTAGGCTGCTTACCATGGCACCTCTTTGTGAACAATTTTTTTTAAAAAGATATATCTGGGTTTTTGTTATAAACCCAAATACAATCTTAGACACCTTTCACAGTTAGCTATTAAAAGCTTGTGTCGCTGACGGGGAGTTTGCCGGTACCTGGTATCGAACCACGGACCCCTTGTTCACGAGGCCGAGACTCTACTTCCAGGCTATCTACTTTCGGACTGCCAACGTCAGGGGACCAGATACGACGTGACACATGAAGAAGAAGACGCAATACCTACTCCTGAAGTCCTCCTTTCACAATCCACCGTTCTGACATTAACATAGTACGAAAAATTTCTGAATAATTTTATAAATAATGTCATGTTGTTGTGTTTACGGGTGACTAATATTGTACCGATACGGTTACATCCATACAATATACATTAACATGATGTAAGTATCGTACCAGGCACTTGCTACAAGTGCATTGCCTTAGCCACACAGAATGTTAAAAATAAAATAACTTATAATTATTGAAATAACTATTTAAGAATTTGTACAAATAATAATAAATTGTACTATTGCGATTGTTAATACTTTAATTGTTTATTTAACCAGGCGTTGCTCTGGCAGTAGTTACCTATATCAAATTGACAAAACATAGATAGTTTTTTTAGGACTCCTCTGTAATAAATTGGTCACCCACTCTTTGAATGAGTTTTTTTTTAATAAGATGTATCTGGGTTTTGTTATAAACCCAAATACAACCTTATACACCTTTCACAGTAAGCTATTAAAAGCTTTTGTCGTGAAAGGGGAGTTTGCCGACACCTGATGGGATTGAACCACGGACCCCTTGTTCACGAAGCCGAGACTCTACCTCCAGGCTACCGACGAACTCAAATGTTTATTACATGCATATGACCCGCTGGTTGCGCCACTTATTGCATATGACGTGATAGTGTAGTAGTATAAGTAATAATAATATTGTATTTTTATATAATGTATGATAATTCCCCGTATCATGTTATTGCGATAAAAACACAATATATATTTCAATATTTTTATACATTTATAAATCATTGTATTATTTATTTTGAATTTAAAACAAATAAATAAATTATATACAATTAATTGTTTGCTAAACATTCTAACACTTTCCCATTGTCATTGTTATAAATACAGTCGATTCCGCTTAATTGGGACACATCGGGACTTGGGCATTTCGTCCCAATTAAGCGGCTGTCCCAATTAAGCGAAATTCACACTTAAATTCATTTATTTGGTTTTGGCAACTTAGTCCATTAACCAGTAATACACACATAAAATTAAACAATGCATATTTTTTTTCAATAATTTTATTTTATAAACTCTTGGAAACTGTAAATTACATATAGGTAATATAAATTATCATATAACTTACAAATAGGTATGTAATATAAACTTTTAAGAAAAAAAAAATCCTAATTAAAATAAAAAATGGGTAGGTACATACAATTTAATTCAATGCAAAAATGAGTCAAGTATAGTCTGTCTTTTGTTTTTGTAACATTTCACTTCTACATAACGAGCACAAAATTAAATTTACTGTCCCAATTAAGCGGAATGTTGTCCCAATTAAACATACAAATTTACTATCGGTTTGGCTTCTGTTCTTTGAGATTTGTCCCAAAAAGCGGCTTTCCTAATTAAGCGGAATCGATTGTACACCTGATTTATTAAAAAAAATCATTGTTTGTTTATATGTATGTATGTTACTAGCATAATATACTTGGACGTGGTTGAAAAAGGACGAGAGTGGAATAAATGCTGTGAAGATGCGTTCACTTAGAAGAATGGGCCACTTGCAGATTTTTTTTTCTACATAAAATTGTAAATTAGTATGAAAGAAACACAAACACAATTCAATTTAATTTTTCTTGCACTATTTTCTTAGATTTTAGCTTTTGAAAATTGGATTTTCAAGGAGTGATCAAAAACGATATGGCGGCACTGTGACGTCACGTAGTCCCGTGAATCATAATAAATTTCGCACCACAGATTATAATCTCATACATATGTACATGGGACTCCGTGACGTCATCAGCTGTCAAAATCCATTTAGAGTGTTTTGCCAAACGTCAAAAGTTTTGGGTTTTATTTTTGGAAATTCTCCGTAATTTAGGTATTTAAATTTTTTTAACTGATATATTTGTGTTTTCCGACCTCTTATTAACTTAATTCGATCATTTTTTATTAAAACCCTCCACGACTGCAAGTGGCCCATGGTTGTTAAAACGTTGCGTGATAGAGTGAAGAATGAGGATATTACAAGAATGAGCGGATGCAAGAGGAGTGTTATTGTGGATAGGATGCCTGTAAATAAGTTATGACGTACAGTAGGACATGTGGAACGATTGCTAGATGAAAGAATGACGATGAGGATGTATTTATCTAAAAGAGGGGTGCGAGGAAGCGCAGCAGATCAGCTGTATGTAATAAACATGCAAACTGTCCTCTCCAAAAAATTAAGGCATTCAAAATGGGTGTCAAACATCATCACAGCTGAACTGTAAATGTTGATTGTCTTATACGTGAGGATTTTTGAACACCTGGCTTTTAGAGTAGGTACAAGATTCATGACACAAGCTTTTAGCTTATTGTGAAATAAGGTTGTACTTGTGTTTATAAGAAAAACTCAGATACCTATATCTTTATTAAAAAAAAAACACTGAAAAACTTGCAGAAACGAGTGAGAGACCAAGAGACCACGATTCCCGGCCAGGACAAAATGAAAAATGACCTTTTTCAAATTGTCCTGGGTCTGGGTGTTACATGTATATATTGTGTTTAGTGCATTGTATATAGGTATGTGTATCGTCGTGTTAGTACCTATAATCATCATCATCATCGCCCTCAACGCTCCTCTCGGGAGCACAGGGCAGAAACTAGCCTCCTCCATTCAGAGCATCTCTGCGCCAATTGCGTCACCTCTTTCCACGACATTCCCTGCGCTCTGATACCTATCGTTGTCATAGGAACGGTGTATTGTGAAAGAGGGACGCCCGGGCCGACGGAACCCCCCCTACCTATAATACAATAAGATTCATATCTTAGTTTGGGACTAGCTCGGTCTGTGTGAATTGTCTATAAATGTTATGTTATGTACAATTCTTCACCGGGTTTTTCACGGCTTTTAAAATCACGCAACTGATAACATTGTAAAAGTATTTTATTATCACAATAAATATTACAAGTATAGGTATGTTTAAATAGATATATAAATATTTCGCATGCCACGAAAACATTGAAATAAATATGTAGGTAGGTACTTACTTATGTAATAATAATTATTTTCAAGTGATATCTAATCTAATATTGTTTTATTGGAATATTTTGGCGCGGGTGTTCGTGGCGCCGTGGCTTAGTTGGTTAAAGCGCCTGTCTAGTAAACAGGAGATCGTGAGTTCGAATCTCGCCGGGGCCTAGTCTGAATGAAGGACATTTTTTTTTAAATTTTCTGTGGAGTTTTTAATGTTTTATACGTGTTATTTTACGAACATTACCTTTTGCAGTGCATTAAATTTTGTATTCTTGAACTATAATCGATTGTCTGATCCTGTGAACATTGTAAAAATAAAAATAATAACACCGATGGTTCTAAATGTTCTAATTTAAAGCATGGTTACTCCACAAAAAGGGGCAATGGCAAAGTTTCGAACATGGCGAAAGTGCACAGCACCATTCTGGTGCCAGCACTTATATTTGCAAGCGAAAGATGGACGTGGTTGAAGAAGGACGAAAATGAAATAAATACTGTGGAGATGAGATCGCTGAGGAGAAAGGTTGGTAAAACGTTGCATGATAGAGTGAGCAATGAGGATATTAGAAGAATGAGCGGATGCAAGAGAAGTGTTGTGGATAGAATGCGTGTAAATAAATCACGATGTACAGGACATATTGTGGAACGAATGGAAGGGGATAGAGTGACAAAGAGGATATACTTGTCTGAAAGAAGGGGTGTGAAGAAACGCGGGCGTCTGTGAACTACATGGTTTGATCACGTAGATAAAATTCTCGATGACGGCCCTGTGATGAGTAAGAGAAATCGACGTGCGTGCAAAGATATACTAGATAGGTAATTCAAAGAAAAAATTGATCATGCGGCCGATCAAATTTTGAATTCAGTTTTATACTGACGTTGGTTGTAAGACAATACATTGCTAATGCTTGAAGGACATCGATATTGAAACACAATAATTGCGATAAAATGCACCGCGCTGCAAGTCTTGTACGATTGCCTATGCGTGCGTGCATGAAAAATTGAATGTAGCAGAAGCGAAAGAAGTAGTTTTGTAAGGATAAATCCATTTGGCGTTTCGTTCTCTATGCCTACACCACTTAGGAAGAGAAAAAAGAGTGGGAGATCTATATTCTTTGTTGGGGATCCACGGGACTTATGCGGTTGATCTATAGCTACTGAGATCAATGTACATAATACAATGTAGATTATTCATATTAGGTATTGTTATTAACACAATATACAAGTTCATTGCCCCACTATCCTTGCTGTGTCATTCGCAAACACATACATACATACATTCCTAGTATTATCATCTGTATACATAATAATATGTAACATTGTGTTGTGTAATAATGTCAAATAATAAACAATAATCATAGTATTATCAACTATGTCTCACATACCTACCTACTACACACGCACGCAATAAGCATTATTATATTATTATCATAATATTGTAGAGACCGACAAGTTACTAAAACATTTCGATTTTACTGGACGAGCTTTGGAGACAGAGCATTATTGATATTACATGTCTCAGATAATGTTGGGATAAGCATTTAGTTAGCAGAGGCGAATAGAGAGGGCTTTATACATTAAGGGTTGCACTCTCCCTCACGTCAGTTGCAGGAATGTCAATTCCCATGTCATCCATACTTACTCTTCATGCAAATTCTTCTCAAGGAAGGGCTATCTCCGACAAAATCCTCCCCCAAAATTAAATACAACCATTAATGTCCACCGACTACATTGTTTTACAAAAGAAATTAAAATTATCTTACAGTTACGTATTTACTACGTACTAGTTGTTTGCCTAAATTAATACAAAATATCTTAAGACTAGATTGAAGTTCTTAAAACTATTTAGTTGCATTTCATAGCCGCAATCAATTACATAAGCAGTTCTTAGAAATGCATAAAAGAAAGTTGAAGAAACGCCTGTTAACCAGGTTTACTACACCTGGGAGTTTCGGATGGCGCCCTTGAGATAAACGGAGTAAACGGCGTTTAAAAAATGTATGTTAGTTACGTCATACACTTATACATAACATGTAGGTATAGACAATTTACAGAGATGAAGCTAGTCCCAAACTAAGATGTGAATCTTGTGTTGTGCACCGTTCAGACGAGTCGGTCATCACCTGGCCATGTAAAGAACTCAGGGTGACCAATTTTAAATTTTAGATCCTGCTAGACGCGTGATGAAATCTGCTAAGTTTCTGAAATGCTACAAGAAATGTTGAATGAAATAAATCGTATTTTAAAAAAGAATTAGAAAAAATCAGTAAAATTGTAAAATACTCACCAACAGTCAGGATAGTTCACAAGTCTAGTAGTGTGGGGACTTCCATTAAAAAAACCATGAAGTACAGCGGCGTGCCTTCCATACATGCAAAAAAGCACCGCATGCCTTCAGAATCTATGTGGGCTAAGAATTTTCATAGTGGTTTACCACAAAACGACGCATTTCAAAATATCGATTTCTTTTACTTTTGCAGCAATTTATCAATACAACTTAATTTTATACTACACAATCAGGGTTGCCAGGTCTTTTCCAAAAAAATACCGAACATTGAGCAAAAAAAAGTTTTAATCGTTGATCTATATTATGACCTTAAAATACAAAGTGCCATTGCACATGAGCAACTAGCTACCCTAACTTATAAATATTTTATTTTTTCTTACTAATGCACGCTTCCAGCAATGCTTTAACTGCCCCATGCATTTCGCGACAAGTCAGACTGATATTACATCGTATACATAATTCAGCCTTCACCATATATGTCCACAATCACTTTATTACGGCTGTTTGTCCACAAATAATTCATATTATGGCTAAATACTCTTTCCACGTAAGCATTTCTACATTGGTACTGCCATTATTGTTTTAATTATCTGTTTCAAGTTAAACAATTTACGTCGTTTATTAGGGAGAAAATTAATCAGAAAAAAATACCGAACCGCCCATACTTCGGTATTTTTGACATACCGAACACCGAACACGGTGCTAAAATACCGAACGGTTCGGTAGCATACCGAACACCTGGCAACCCTGTACACAATATGTGCATCGTTGACATTATTGTTATTTAACAGTTTATTTTCTTAAATTTACAGGCTCTTTGTTTTTTTTTTTTTAAATTTATATTAAATACTACTCGGTGGAATCTTAAGTAAAAAACAGTTATCCCACTCTTGTGTAGGTTTTCAAGTGTCCTGTAAAGGACATATTATGTTTAATATCTTCAACGAGATGGATGTCTTATCGTATTTATGGCACGATAAGGATGACTAGTAGGAGACGTCGTGACTCGTGATGGTATGAATAGATCTCCAAGACACATGACTATTTTGTAAGTATGTATGTTAGTACCCATTCATCACGAAAGCATGCCCATTATAAAAAGTCTAGTCCCGCCACTGTGATGTAGGTACCAGGGATGTTGCGAATATTCGCATCCGCATCCGCAAATGCGGAGCTTCCGCATGTATTTGGACATCTGCATCCGCATCCGCAATAATCGATGCGGATGTTCATGCGGATGCGGATGTAAGACAATTTGTGACAAGAAAGAAATGGGGCGGGGCCGGCGAAAGGCGCGTGCCGTTTGCACTTGACATTAACCAATGGGAACGAAAATAATGGTGACAAGATCCGACGCGTTTTTATTTTTGCCGGTTTTATTTTATTTTTGCAAATAACAAAGAAGAAAAAAAAAATTCGCCAAAAAATCCATAATATTATTGTAGCAAAAATTTCGTCACATATTTGACAGTGGGGTCTACCAACTAAGATAATTCCTACTTTTTTTCTATAATATCTTAAACATCCGCATTCGCATTCGCATCCGCGGATGTGTAAAAATCGACATCCCCAACATCCCTGGTAGGTACCTATAATGTGAAGATATAAAATGTCTTTATTCTTCAAACAACTAGCTGCCTTTTACTGTGGGATACTCGAAAATTTACGGAAAAGTGTGGAAGACCCTTGAAGGATAAATTCATAAACATTAAATACACATACATACTTCTATGTAAACGAATCTCAATCTTAATCAGAACAAACATTGTCATGTTTGTATGCATTTCTTAGAATGTATAAAAATGTAGACACATGTCTATATAATATATTGTATATGATTGTGTATGTTTGTGTTTTGTGCATATATTGGCATTGGTGAAATACATATAATATTTTGTACTGTTATTGTGTGTGTGTTTATGTGTACCTACAGTGCAACATTAAAAATTCAGTCTTACGTCATCTCCGTAGGTAGGTACCTACCGAACATGCATAATATTCATCAGAGAATCACAGATATATTAGAGAACTGGATTGGTCTCAACAACAGACAACCGGACTGCTTATCACAATCGCGGATGATAGGACTGAAGGCAGAAATAGTAGAGGCCGACCAAGAGACACCTATATGGAACAAGTGAAGAAGGACATGAACTGTGGCACATACGTAGAACTAAATAGACTAGCTGAAAATAGGGAGGAATAGAGTAGAAAACCAGTCAGACAGTTTATCCGCTGGCCACCCCTTTTAAGAAAAATGTCGTGATGTTGTGAAAACTGGACTTGCATTGGTCGAGCGCTGTTTCTTCATCTCCAATTGTTACCTTTTTGTATATGTGGTTTATACTTTAATATGTATGCTGTAGACACGCCTAATTGGTGGGTTGGCCTGATCAGATCAACATTATTCTCTCTTTTTATTTTTCATATATGTTTTGTCAACCTACTGTGTGTGTGTCTCTATAAATAAATCATATTATATTGAGTTACAATCCATTGGATTGGTATGCAACGAGTTTGGATTTTCTTCTCCATTCCTCCCTATTTTCAGCCAGTCTCTTTAGTTCTATGTATGTGTCACAGTTCATGTCCTTCTTCATTTGGTCCATTTTTAAGCATCTCTTGATCGGCCTCTACCATTTCTGCCTTCGGTTCTACCCTCCGCGATGGTGGTAAGCAGTCCTGGGTGCCTGATGTTGTGGCCAATCCAGTTAACTCGTTGTTGGCTGATTCTTTTAAAGAGTTGCCTTTTTTGCCTAAGGAGTTGTGAATAAATTAATGAATTGATATTATAAACCCAATTTTTTTATCCTTTTGATCATGACGTGTCCTATCTCTTGATTCTTAACCTCTCTGTACACAGATTTCAATACATCCCTTTAATGTTTACCTACAATAAACCTATATGCAATAATAATACATGGATGTGTTAGTGTAGGTATATGCACTGCTGTGTTTATTATTATATTATACTAGCTGACCCGGCAAACGTTGTTTTGCCATCCTATACCTACATTATTTTTTGGAAATTATTTTGAGTTCAATAAAAAATAACTAAAGACTATAAAGGTGTGAGGATGTTATAATAATTAAAAGACAAATGAAGCGTTGTAGACAAATTATTAAAGTAATTTTTATTTAGACTTATAGAAGACGCCTGGCGGGGATAACTGCAGTAATCGACCGGAGTTGAAAATGATGAATTATGTACTTATATCGCTATTAAAAAAATGGGGTTGATGGTGGAAGGGTGAAAACTTAGGGCTGTATGCATAAAAAAATATTTTGCCCTAAATTAAAAAAAAAAAATGGGGTGGACCACCCTTAACTTTAAGGGGTATGAAATAGATGTTGCCCGATTCTCAGAATTACACAAACACAAAATTACATCAAAATCTGTTAAGTCGTTTCTGAGGAGTGTGATAACAAACACCGTGACACGAGAATTTTATATATTAGATGTACGGTAATTTGGTGTTGACATAAGCAGTTATCGGTACAAATACCCGTTACATTGTAAAAAAGGTACCGTGAGTAAATATTCTTTAAGAAAAGGTAGACATTTCAATATGAAACAGAATAATGAAAAGTAAGATTTGTATTATGATAGAGTGAAAATCATATATGGCCACACAATTTTGGCAACCATGGGTCACCCTGAATATCTTGTGAATAGTGTTATAGATACACTCTGCTTCTATTGAGAGAAAGAAGAGTTCAGACTGTTTCCTGGCGATAACACTCTAAATGGGTGAAAAGCCATCCAAAAAAAAAGAAAAAAAGTTGACTCATTGACACATTGTTTTTTATTCTTTCCAACAGATGCAAAAAATGTGCTTCTTGTTTTACCTTACTTAAATGCAGTTATAATTACATCTTAAAAAGGAAATATTATAATTGGTGGGTTTTTATTTTATGTGGGTATTGAGTCTTGAAATAACCCCCTCAATGAAAATGGGCATATATAGCCTGGTCATAGCATGTGGATTTGCAATTCATGTGCATGTAATAAACATGCAGGTTGCCCCTTCCGTGCCGATATAAAGGTTAGGCAATCAGGATGGGTGATATCAATAGGATACAACACAAAAGTGAAGGATTCAGTAGACCAGCTGCATGTTATAATCACGCTGGTTGTCCACTTTGTACCATAAATAAATAATGCATGGCATAGCCTCATCACTTACGTAAAATGTATTTGTTCAAATATCAACCTTTTACAGAATGCTGAAGAACTTACAGAAAGTTGGAAATCTATTTTTTGCTGGATGTTCCATGGGATATACAGTTAGAAAATAAACTATTTTTTTCCAAATTCAAGAAATGGTTGCTGTAATGGAATTGTTGGGAAAATAAAAAGATATTTTAAAATGTTAAATATTTGAATACCTAATAATTAGATATAGCTGAGAATAATAAATATACATGTTAGAATACGTGTAAGTAATTTCATGTATGTAAGCAGTACCTAACACCTCCTTCACACAAGTTTACTTATTAAAAAGGCTCATACACTCTAATACAGATTAATCAAGCTAATGTAATGAAATAATATGTACGAAAACCATTGCAATACTTACCTACTCACCATGCCATACTCAATGCAGAACAAAAAATAAATCATTCTTAAAAAAGGAGCCATATTTTATTTATCTACTGATAATATTATCTCACAAAAAATAGAAAACTAAATTTAGTTTTATATATTGGACCAAAAATACATAATATAAGATTTATTTAATTCTACTACCTAAACACTGTGAATGAGTAAAATAATAAATTTGTTTTTTATTTTTAATTTTTTTCTTCCTATACTATGCTAGGTCCTCTAGACGTTGCCAAGCACATGGCAAAGGCTTCCCAATCTCCACTTCTTGAGTAAAATAATAAAATTATGTATTATTTTTAATTCTCTTCTTCTTGTACCATGCTAGGTCTTCATGACGTTGCCAAGCACTCGGCAAATGCTTTCAAATCTCCACTTTTTGGATATTTTACTGTCTTCAATTTATTAACTAACATCCAAATATTTGATTTTGTCATTCTTGTTATTGAAATGAATAACCAGTCATATCTGTAAAGAAAAATATATATTATATAACACATTTTAGATAACTCTCTTACACAGATTTTACAAAAATTATGGTTCGTTTAGTGATACCTAGTTCAATCTTGGTACGCTTTATTTAAAATTTATGATTCATGTCTCAGTTTACAGTGTAACATTTTCATTAATTATAATATAATTCAAAGTGATAAATAATTAGTTATCCCTATTATTTGGCTATATATTCTTGTTATTATATATATAAAATATAATATATGTAAGTATTAAATGTCTTATAAATTAAATTCATATAAAACACTGCAATTGGCCTTATTTTTTTGTTACTATGACTTAAGTTCCTTATGCTTTATGTGCTGTTGTGTTTAAATTAACAAATATATTCTTACCTTTATAATAATTAATGCTCTCTTAGAATCACAAGGCAGAACCAGCTTCCAAGATTCAGGGTGCCTTTGCATTAATCATGTAATCTTTTCCTAGCCCTCAAATGTCATTGTCATGGTAATGAATAATCCTTTAACATCAGAATCGTTTTAATCAATGTTTATTGTTATGCATTTTCCATTATTTCTGTAAAAAGGTAAAAAAACAAAGTTTTAATATCTTGTTGTAAATTACTCACGATTAAATACGATTAATATGATTTCTTCATAATGTTGCATCTACTAACTTAATATTATCAATATCAATTAAATAATATCACGGTATTTCTTAAAATAGTAAATTACTTCAGATGTAATTGTATAATGTCAGTTTATAAGTTCATAATGAATTAAATGAAATGAGTTGTCAAACAAAACTGACTCCTGTAACAAATGTTATATTTACTTGTGTTTTTAAGGCATAACCTCAAACATTTCTTCGTAGAAACTAATGTATCATATTACTTAGTTCATTATATCTATTGGTTTTATATGAATGTGTACATAAACATCATTATTACCTTTTATTTAGTCCAAAAATATTTTTGTTATAGTGTTCACTATCACTTCACTTAATTCACTCTGTACATAATATTGTGTATGAGTGGTACCACTCACATTTGTATATAATATAATGTACAATATTTTATTGTCATACTATGAAGTTTATTATTTTATAAAATGTAGTAGTTAAACAAATAATTCTGTACGGAACGCAGACTTTACAAAATAGACATATTATAGCGTCTTTATTTTGTCAAAATATAAATGGCGTCGTTTCCAATATGTCAAATTATCGAGCGACGTGATTGGCTGACGTAGAATATTTATAAAACGATGTTGCCGTTAACAAAAAATAATGTTTTTTCGTTTCTTGAATCTTCATGTAACACGTTCAAATTATTTAAATATTGGTTAATTCGCGTAAAACATGCTGCAAAAGTATTAAAAAAACACAAATTAAACTATTTTATGTAACATACATTTATAATGATACATTTACTCGAAATAAATTATCGATATTTTCTTAATTAATTTTAGTATGGCAATATAATATGGTACACAATTTTGGCGGTAAAGAATATTTTCTTACCCTTTCAAACTGACGTAAAAAACGTATTTTTTATCTCATTCACACTTTTTTTTACACTCTTTTTTGCTGTTTTTCTCCCTCCTCAAAAAGAAAGTACGGCATTTAGTGGGTTTTTATTTCACATAGATACCTCATCTTGTAATGGTCAGGTCAATGGAACGCAAATTCCTTGAAATGGGAGAGTATAGCCCGGTGAAAGTTTAGTATGGAAATTCAAAAATCATTTTTATAAGATATAAGGATAAGGATGATCAAATTACATGACTGTGTATCTGTGTGTCTGGTATGCACAAACTTTGAAGGTATTGCAAATTTAATATTGTTTATGTGTTTATACAGAGTGTTTTTCATCTTCCTTTTATTTGAATAAAGGCAAAATAGCACCCGCTTACGAGTGACTCATGCCATAACCATCGATATCTCTGTATTTTAGACAAAAATACTTATACAATATTTTTAATGGGGAACTAATTATTTGATCGGCTATTAATCCATTCGTTCGGCAAGAAAAAATCAGCATTTAAGTCATTTGCACAGCAAACAATGTTTTCATCGGCAATAAATAAAAAATAATCGCAACACTTGTTTTACAAACAAACTTGGTTATGTCAGCAAATTAACAAATTTTAACAGCTTAATAAATAATCGCACAACAAAATAATTAATTGACCAGCAGAATTGTTATTTGAGCAGCAGAATTATTATTTGAGCAGCAGAATTATTATTTGACCGGCAGAAAATATTAGATAAACAATATTTTTCACACACCGATTTACCTTCGGATCCACATGAAGTTTTTGTGATTTCTTACCAAATTAATGATGACTATGAAAATAATGCCAGTTTCCGCTTTGCTATATTAACGAAATATCTAACTGAAATGTCGAAAAACGCTAGAATCGTTGCTAGATGCTACATATAAAATCACATAAAAAGATGCTACATACAAAGATTTATTATTTGTACAAGATTAAAAATTTAGCTTTCACAAGTTTAATTAAAATTAGCTCACAGTTTTCTGCTCATTTATTTATTTTGCTGCACAAATAATCATTATGCTGGTCAAATAATAATTTTGCTGGTCGATTAAATTTAGAGTATTACAATATCATATTTATTTATTTATTTATTTGATCAATAAACGGCAATTTGCCTTTTACAATAGGTGCAATACAAATATAATTTTCTCGCTGGGCATAAGTAGCATTTCAAAATGATATATTTATCGACAGAATACATTTTTCTGCTGAAAAAAACTTCAATATTATGCTGGTCGTTTAAATGATAGCCTTTTTAATGTACATAAATAAATGTAAACTGTCACTGACAATCTCAACACAGGCGAAAGCCCAGTGAGATGCGCCAATTATTGTCCATGGGCGAAATGTATTTTGTAAATTATTAATAAGAATTTACCTACATACCTATTTACTGAGATAAAGACGATTTATTTATTATTAAGGAGAAGTTGATATCTTTAACGTGACGTACGCAGAATTCATAAAAAAATTGAGGATATGTTATAGTTGTGTTGTCGTTTGGATATCGTTTAAGGTTATCTTCTGGGATCGCATTGGCTTTCAGCTGTAATGATTCTTGTAAGAATTTTCTTATTGTCAGTAATATTTATAATTAATACACATTACGCACCCAAGCACATAATATATTATCTGTCCAGTTCCATAATTCAACAAGTAGAAATGTCTTATATTCGAAAAATCGACATTTTTGTAATTTTGCTATATTTGTATTACGCTTTAATAAAACACAACAGAAAGTGAAATATACTATATAATAATAATCACACTGTTATTAAAAACATACGTTGTCTTTGTTCAATTCAATAGTTAAATAATTCCAAATATTTATTTGTGGAATTGAAAATGGGTACATATATTTTTTCCAATGGGTAGATAAATGTTTGATTTATAAGGAAGGAAGGAACAAAGGAAGCGTGATTTTTTTTACAGTAATTTGTTAATAATGGAATTAAAGGAGAGGATTTGATTGTGTGTATTACCGATTCAATCAAAATTTTCGAATAAAAAGATATAGATTTACAAAATAAATACCAATAAAATACTACCTGAAGAATTGTTCTTATGCAGATTGAGGCCCTGTATTACTGATCTATGACTAAGCATACACTCTGTATATTATTACGTCTTTTCTATCATTGTATTGGTGCCGGCGTCTCTTTGTGTGTATGTGTCTGTGTCTATGGACAAATTTAGTTTGATAAAGGGTTGATCAATGTAAAAGTAACTGATAATATGGAACATTTCATTCTTATTTAAAAATAATGTAAAAATACGTAAGAATTCGGAGGTTATACTATATCTTACGTAGCTACGTAACGAAACAATGACCTGATAAGATTGATAATGACCTGATAAGTCGAAAGACGTCTCTATCGGATAGAAAGGAACACTTGTTTCAATTACATAAGTAATAAAACAACACACTAGTAAGTATAATACTTATTTATAGTTTATTTATTTATTTATTTACAAAAAACACACGGCACAAGCCTTTTACATGTTTGAATACAAATTATACTAATATAAACAACAACAGTGACATAAAAAAAACAATAAATTTATAGCACCAACAAATCAACGGTAAACAGAGAAACATTAAAAAATAAAATTATGTAAGTAGGTATATGGTGAGAATAAAATATGTATATAGAATAAATAATAATATGGATCTTTAATAGTGTATTAAAGATCTCCATTTGTTCTACAATTTATTGATCTACAGTTGTTTTATCATTAGTAGATCATGACTTTTATGACTCTTATCATTAAAAGATCAAAAAATGTAAAATAAAGGAATTCCCAAATATTGATTTAAGCGTTAGGAAGGACCTTACTAAAGCCTTTGTATGGAGCATTCTGCTATATGTTTGCGAGACGTGGACCATCAGCAAGAGTGAAAGCAGACGGTTGGCGGCCTTTCAGATGTGGTCTACAGATGTTTGATGAAAATCATTAGTCGGAAGACGTCGAAAACGAAGGGTTGTTATTCAAGATGGGCAAAAGAAGACAACTCGTGGTTAGATGGAAGAAATCACTATAAAGTGATAATCTCGCCACTGCATATCACCACATTTTTTCTTATGTAAACTGATTTGTTGATGTGCAAGAAGGATAAAATTAATAAATAAACTTCTTAAAAGAATCAGCCAACAACGAGGGCTTACTGGATTGGTCTCAACATCAGACACCCAGGCCTGCTCATCACAATCGGGGAGGGCGAGACCGAAAGCAGAAATGTTAGAGGTCGACCAAGAGACACCTTTAATATGGACCAACTGAAGAAGGACATGAACTTTACCGTGGCACTTACGTAGATCTAAAGAGACTAGCTGAAAATAGGGAGGAATGGAGAAGAAAATCCAAACTCGTTGCAGACCAATCTAATGGATTGTAACTCACTATAATTTATATAAATTTTGATAATATTGTGATGAATGTTAATCGATTAACATATTGATCCCCCCGTGACCGTCACAATGCACCGCAAGGATAATGAGGTAGCTGAACTCACTTTTAGGTCTCAAGGTCTGTTACTGCATATACCTAATACATTGTATGTACTATCTACTGTTGCATCAGCTACATGCAAACATAGACACAGGCGTATTGAAGAGGGGCAAACTGGGGCAGTTGCCCTCCCCTAGAATCTCGTAAATAGATGGGACCGTCTGGTACACTATTAAATAAGGTGACGTTGTCTTTTATAAGCCTTATGATACAGCCAAGCTAGAGCTATGTAATTCGTAAACGTTGGGACGTCATACTCACTTTTTGCGATTCGATTTTGCACAATGTTACATTGTGTAAACATGGTTCTCCTATCGAGATATCTGATTGGTTTTGTCATCTGCACCCATCATCATCATCATCAATGGCGCTACAACCCTGTGTGGGTCTTGGCCTCCTCAAGAAGTCGCCTCCACTCCCTCCTATCCACCACCTCTCGTAAATCGTTTGCGAGGTCGTTTGGAAGAAGATGTTTGGTGTCCGAGGCTATCTTCTTTAGGTTTCGTAACAGTAAGTTTTTATAGGGTGGGGTCGTTGGCCCCACGCCTAACCCCCATCCTGGAGGACCAAGGTTTTTCTGTAGGGGACTTCCTTCCCTCTTTGTCATCTGCACCCAAATCCGTCAAAACAATAAAAAGTTAGTAAATATTCTAAAAATTTGTTGCTGACTTCTCGAACTAGCAGCTGATAAAGTATTGAACTTAATTGTACGGACATCATTAAGATGGGAGATTTTGATCAATTTGAGATCTGAAATACGAGAGCTCGAAAGATGGTCGCTTCTATGGTTTGCATTAAATGTTTTTCGTTTGTTGAACCTTATATTGTGACAATGAGAATGGTGGAATTGGTGAAAATTGTCCACAGATACCGTAAGTGATTACTGAAGCCAGCCTAGAGCCGATTCGTAAGCGTTGGGACACCTACCTCACTTCATCCGATTAAATTTTGCATTGTTTTTTTTTTATTTTGTTTTTTATCTTATTAGACCAATAAATTACAAATCTTATACATATTTTCATTGATGCTGCCCAACTAGGTATAACCTGTTCTAGGGCAAACATCTCACAAACATATCAATCATACTGAAACATATACCTACACAATCACAAAAAGCATTCATCTCCTATATTAACACAATCACATTCATAACAAGAAAAACACTGCTGCAAACTGTCCATACATGAAACAACACACAAACAAACCATTTCTCCATATAAAACCAGAAAAAAACAACACATCCCTCAACCACACACATCACAAATCCCACACCACATACCAACACAAGTATATCACCCCACATAAAACACAAAAACACAAAACAAATCATGGAACAAATCCTAAGATATCCTGCAATCTCTCCATTGGCAGATCAGACACCAATGTGTAAACATGGTTCTCCAATCGAGATGGTTGTTTGGTTTAATATATTTGTTTGTGTCATCCTCTGAGCAGCGTTGCGTTGAAGGGATAGTTTATAACTTAAAAAAAAAAACTTTTAAGATGTTAAAATCCCAAAATCATATTAGTAAAACATTTCAAATACCAAAATGATAATAAAACATATTTTGAACTACTCCAGATTAATCATTCCAATTGATCACACTCATCCATAGTCAACCTATTTGAATAGGTATTAACTAGTTACTACCTATTCTAGTTAATACCTATTCAAATAGGTTGACTATGGATGAGTGTGATCAATTGGAATGATTAATCTGTAGTAGTTCAAAATATGTTTGTTAGTTACTACCTATTCTAGTTAATACCTATTCAAATAGGTTGACTATGGATGAGTGTGATCAATTGAAATGATTAATCTGGAGTAGTTCAAAATATGTTTGACATCTACACTTCTAGTGAGTAAAAAATCCAATTCCCGACATCCAATTGTGTCAAAAAATAATTCATAATTAATTACATAACAAATTTACAAATCGGTTAAACTGAGAGTACAAAAGGTCCACACAATTGTAACTGTGATTTTTTTTGTAGCTTCTCTCTCCCCTCTTAGAAGAAATTTTGTGTACGCCCTTCTTTATAGACAC
Organism: Athripsodes cinereus; assembly: GCA_947579605.1. Taxonomy (NCBI): domain Eukaryota; kingdom Metazoa; phylum Arthropoda; class Insecta; order Trichoptera; family Leptoceridae; genus Athripsodes; species Athripsodes cinereus. The sequence goes on from OX388328.1 coordinate 15,248,721, forward strand.
ACAAACATTGCAATGTGTATGCACATATTTATGTGTGTGTGTGCAATACATGCTAATATAATGCGTACTTATGCCTGGATATGATTTGTAAACAATGAACTAATAGCTGCTTTGTTGTAATGTTGAGGACTATAAAATTGGTGATAAAATCAAATCGTTGTAGAGTACCTACATAGGATATTTTCCGTGTGATATTAAATATCTTGTATAAAACAGCAAGACCACTATTATCACGATATTAATCTTGTGAACTTGATCTCGATCTTAATCTCTCAAAATGAAACCACTCTTCTGCAATGACAGCAAAAATTTGAAGCTCCGCCAAAGGATGATCAAGTGCTATGTATGGTCTGTTTTATTGTATGGATGTGAAACATGGACCTTAAAAGTCAATACAATGAACAGACTGGAAGCATTTGAAATGTGGCTCCATCGCCTGTCCCTGGACCGACATGGTTACCAATACCGAAGTCCTGAGGCGAGCTAGAGTTGACAGGTAGCTGTTGTCAATATTATCAAGGTTCGGAAGGTTTCACATCTGGGTCATGTTCTGCGTGGAAAATGCGAGAAAAATACCACCTTCTCCAACTGATATTGAAGGGGAAAATTGAGGGACGCCGTGATCCCGGTAGGAGACAAATGTCCTGGCTGCGAAACATAAGGGAGTGGACCGGCATCCGAAGTGTGGAAGAGCTGTTCCGAGCAGCGCAGGACAGGGACAAGTTCGCCGAAGTGATCACCAACGTTGGGGGGAACCGACAAGGCACTTGAAGGAGAAGAAGAATCTCTACGATGTGCGAAGTGACTGCTGTCAAATAATAATATACGTCCATGCCAATTCCGCGGTAGCTGAGAATAGTAGTTTTCAACATTCACGTGAGTATTATGGTTGTATTATGGGATATAACCACAAGAATGTACCAGACATTGATGTAAACATTAATATTTTTGTGATATTTATCAACTTTCATGAAAAATATTTTCTAAATTCGTCAAAAGAAAGATTTTCAGACGTCTGAAAATTTGTGTCGCCGAATTTCGAAATGCGCTATAATTTTTTTTAACGAAAATGTCGTTGGATTCATACTAATTGAAGATTTTATAACCGTAGAAAATTGTTTCTTTCAAAACACTCACCATTTGTACAAAAAAATTAAAATAAAATGATGATGAGAAAAGAATCCCGCTATATCCCTTTATGTGTCTTTTAATATCCTCTATAACTCAACCAACCAATAGGAGTTATTTTTATCTAGGTATACAAAATAAACAGTTTATTTTTATTCAATAGCAAAATTTATTTTAAAATTAAACTGTTGTAACAATCTTATAATCAACAAATTTGTTTTACTTCAGGAAAGTACGCTTCATAATTGTATTATATAATAGTTTTTATCGAATTTCTTACTAAAATGTGTTATAGTGGTTTTCGAAACTCAGCGACACAATTATTGTACATAAAGGTAACTTTTCATTCCTTCGTATCTCTTGAATGCAGTCCCAGTAACCCAGTACCCAGTATACGTATGTGGCACACAGCCTGGTTATTGTATGCATTCCTGTTAAACCTGGTCATACCTACTATATACAACCAGAGGAATGCTTTACTATACATACAGCTACAACCTGAGGACTGCTTTACGTGTGGGTATATTATATTATGTCGCAAGGATACGATTAAAATACAGACATTACATACAAGACGTAGGAATTCAGACCTTTTGTACCTTTACGATTTAATAAACTCAAATATTGTCTGTACAGACCTCTTAGCAAAAATTGCCGTTAACATACCAAATAGACGAACGAGACACACCTTAACTTTCTTTTTGAGTAAAAAAAGTACTAATGCTGCTCAGAAGTCGCCACTACATCGATGCGTTACCACATTTTTAACAATTTTTAGAAGGTGAGGTCCGTGGACATATTCTGTATGTCCTTTTTAGGAGCCACATTAAACAGGAATGAAATATTTGTTAAGTTTTTGTTTTTATTTTTCTTTCTGTGTTTTGTACTGTACTGGCAATAAAAACAATGAACTCAAAAATGGGCTGATCAAGTACAAAAAATATGTTTAATCGTTATTATATTTTATTTTGTAAAATTTTATTGTATGTTTCCCATTTAATAAATAATAAATAAAGATAATGGTGATTTGAACAAATAAATTTGATGATCAAATATTCATTATCTCGTGGAGCACCCGGTAAAGAATTCGTCTCCCACTCTTCTTCATAAGTTTTCGACTGTAAAAGACAGTTGTTTGAAATAATTAAGACATTTTACATATAAAATCCTGCAGTGATGAGGTTTATTGCCACCCACTCTACTGAATGTCTTGATTTTATGTTGGCACGTAGAGGACAGCATGCATGATTATTATTACATGCGGCTGGTCTGCTGGTTTCCCCACTTGTGGGATATGCCGTGATGGTATTAAAGAAAAAAAACAATTATTCACGGAAGACATTGACAATGTCCCAACAAGACGAAAGATGTCTCTCTCCTTAATAAATCAAATAATAGAATAAAACATTTCTTTTAATTATTTCGTTTAAAGCTTGATAAATTAATAAATAATAATAATATTATTATTTATTAATTTATCAAGCTTTAAACGAAATAATTAAAAGAAATGTTTTATTCTACATATTATGTCGGGGTAGGAGTGTATTTAGTAGAAATAATAGTTGTAGAAAATCCACAAAACAACAACCGTCGGCCGGTGTGGCGCAGAGGTAACGCTCTTGCACTGAGAAAAATACTCAAAACGAATCATTGGTACGGTACTACCAGATTAGGACCAGAGATGGTACAAATAATTCATTGGTATAAATCTATAATATTAACTCTTCGCAAACAAACCATTGGTAAATTTACCAAAACTTGTTTGCGAACTTACTTACTTTTCGTATGGCGAGTCTTGGGCAGTATTCTTCACCACTTGTGGTTGCGTCTCAGTCATGAAGAGTTAATATTATAGATTCGTACTAATGAATCGTTTGTACGATCTCTGGTCCTAATCTGATAGTACGTACCAATGATTCGTTGTGAAATTTCGTTAGTATTTTTCTCAGTGTGCCTTTGAATCACGAGGCCCCGGGTTCGACTCCCGGCCAGGACAAAAAGAAGAATGACCTTTTTCAAATTGTCCTGGGTCTGGGTGTTACATGTATATTATGTGTTTAGTGCATTGTATATATGTGTATCGTCGTGTACTTAGTACCCATAATATAATCTTAGTTTGGGACTAGCTCGATCTGTGTGAATTGTTTATGCATGTTATGTTATGTTATTCATGAATCATATATCATTTAAGTAGGCAATTAATATTAAGTATTAAAATTAAATTATTAATTAATTGCAAGGATTCCATGAAATCTAAATGCAACTCTTAAAAATAATGGTTACGTCATTGTTGTAAATAACAATACCAACTTATATACATATATATTTCATATTTCCTGCTGATAATTATTATTGTCTCTGCAACGAAATGTAAAACAGGGCTGACTCGCTCAATTGATAATAATTATGTAAGTATGTTGGATAATTCATTTGACGCCGTTTAATGTAGTATCCATCTCATGGGCATGTGAAACTATGTTGGAAGAGCAATGTCTTCAACTTGCTTCTGAACGTTGTTATTGATTGTTTTTTGTTACGAAGGTTCTCGGGGAGTCGATTCAAGATGACGGGCCCTGCGACACCAAGGGCCCTGTCACAGAAGTAGGGCTTGTTTGCTATATTCTTTTCTTTCAGCATATTAATGGTGGATGTCTTTGCTGAGAGTAGAGGTCTACTTGCTGGTGTTTTGAGAACACAGAGCTCAGAAAGTGACTGAGGTGCCATATTATTCAAAGCCTTGTAGACTATAAGGCACAGTTTGTATTGGATCCTTTCAGCCATAATATAATACGATAATCTATCTAACTATTTTTTTAATTTTTTTTTCAAAAATGAAAAGCGCTCATGAGGAAGGAAATGGAAATGGATTAAAAACTGTAGCAGCAGCTTCAGCCTGCTGTCAAAGTTTAAAAAATTAACATTTGAATTTGGCCTTTATATATAAATAATGAGTTACAATCCACTGGATTGGTCTGCAACGAGTTTTGACTTTCTTCTCCATTCCTCCCTATTCTCAGCCAGTCTTTTCAGCTCTACGTATGAGCCACAATTCATGTCCCTCTTCAGTTGGTCCATATACGAATCTCTTGGTCGGCCTCTGCCATTTGTCCCCTCGGTCTTACCCTCCGCAATGGCGATGAGTAGTCCTGGGTGCCTGATGTTGTGGCCAATCTAGTTAGCTCGTTGTTGGCTGATTCTCTTAAGAAGTTGTCTTTTTTCGCCTACCCTGGTTAATACTTCTTCGTTTTCGATGTGTTCCGACCAATGGATCTTCAGCATGCGTCTGTAGCACCACATTTCAAAGGCCGCCAACCGTCCGCTTTCCCTCTTGCTGATGGTCCACGTCTCGCAACCATAAAGCAGAATGCTCCATTGGCCTTTATATAACGGTGAATGTCCATAGAGCCAAATCAAATCTCTTTGGTTATGTCATCTGCACGTTTTGTTCAAATTCAGTGAAACAATAAAAAAATAGTAAATGTTCTTAATATCTTTATGAAGAAACAAAGATTAAAATGACATAAAAGTAAATAAATCTTGTTAATTGAACGAGGAAAGAGGATATGCTTGTCTGAAATAAGGGGTGTGAGGAAGCGCGGATGTCCGAGAACCACGTGGCTTGAAATTCTCAAGGAAGGTCGTGTATTGAGCAAGAGGAACCGACGTGTGTGCATGAGAAATTGTATGAATGTGGAGGAAGCGAAAGAAGTGTATAAATATAGATCTATTTGGCGTTTGGTTCTTTCTGCCTATCCCACTTTGGGATACAGCCTAAGGGCAAAATTAAATTTTGTAAAATTTAAATTCCCTTAAATTATATTTGATGGCAACCCTGTCGATTGTGTTGCATACAATGTGTTGATTTTCCTCATTGCACATTATCTCAGACTAGACTACCAGGCTGTAAATAATATACCTATATTCATTATATTGAGATATGTATTATTACCTATAGCTACGTAATCTATATAAACAGTATTTACACTGCATAATATTATTATACAATAACATATTATAGAATTATATAAAAAGGATTATGCATTCGGCGCATGCTGCATAAATACTCAATTGCAATTCTCGCAAACAAATATTTTATGCCTTTATTCATACCAGTGACGTGACAAGATATTTTAAATACGATCTGTTTATATCTCAGAGTCCATCTAGAATCTAGATGATGGATGCTAGGGATATAATTTTAAGTTATATGAGTGATGATAATATTATTATGTCACGAATGATGCTGTGCGCCGGCGCACCTAGCAGAGATCTGTAGTCTACGTGATACAGAAGAGACGATGGTCCTAGCTGGTCCATGTTCTGAGAATGCCCAACGATAGTTGGCCAAAAAGAGGACTGTTTATCCGTCCACAAGGATTCCGATGACCTAGACGTCCTTCTTTCACAATACACCGTTCCTATAACAACGATATCAGAGCGCTGGGAATGTCGTAGAAGGAGGCGTCGTAATTGGCGCAGAGATGCTCTGAATGGAGGAGGCTGGTTTCTGCCTTGTGCTCCCGAGAGAAGCGTTGAGGGTGATGAATGAAGGAAATGAATGAGTGAGAATACACTCCCTAACCTGTTTAATTCGGTGAAGTTTTTGCAATGTTCTCAAAATATTTTAGAATAACATGAGTTTCTTGATGGGAAATTGAAAGACAATTTCGGAATGACATGAGTTTCTCGATGCGATCTGCTGTATAAGCCGGGCTTGTCCCCGACTGAAGTAAATGTGCTCTAGGATTGGTTATTGACCTTTGGGTAGAGTCTGTTAGGCGAGCTCGTTGTTTGTTGTGTTTGTCCCGTTTCTTCGTGGAGAGAAAGTATGGAAGGAATACTCCAGTTAAGGAGGAAATTTTTTTTCATATCGCTGATACTGGCTATTTTTCTGACTGTTTCGAAAAACGTAGTTTTATAGAACTCGACTAAAAAAATATTTCTACACACTTAGAAACACTTGGTATTAAAAGTGAACAAATATTTGTTCACTTTTAATACCAAAACTACACAGGTTTGAATAAAAAAAAAAAACTTATTGAATGAGTCGACGTTGATTTTGTAAAACTCTTTGTTGATTTTGTTTTACTACGAAAAAAATCGTAGTAAAACCAAAAACAATTTTGTTTTCATTATATTTATTTATTTAAAAAAAAAACATTAAAATAAAATGTGATGATATTCAGTGCCGAGATAATCACAGCTGGTTTGCTAGCTTCAACACTGGTACGAGTATCCATGCGACGTTTTTTTTGCATGTATGGAAGTAACGCCACTGTCACGTCTCCATAATATATCAAAACATAATAAAATTATAATCAGACAACCTTGATGTCTTTCTTGAAATTACCTACTGCATAACTACCACAAAGAATATATATTATATAAATAGTAACGTATGTTCCTACAGTGTTATGTTATAGGGTTCATGGGCAGTTAGGACATTGTTTTTATACGTATCTTATGTACCTACTTATAGATCTTTACCATCACAATTAATATTATACCGTGGAGTCTCCGGTAGTGAAAAGCTCGCTCACTTTTTTATATAAGTTTTCCAGTGTCCTGTAAAAGGAAGGTATTTTATTTTTTATATAGGTATATAATGAGTCACAATCCATTGGATTGGTCTGCAACGATTTTGGACTTTCTTCTTCACTCCTCCCTATTCTCAGCCAATCTCTTCAACTCCATGTATGAGCCACAGCTCATGTCCTTCTTCAGTTGGTCCATATAGGCGTCTCTCGGTCGGCCTCTGCCATTTGTGCCTTCGGTCCTGCCCTCTGCGATTGCGATGAGCAGTCCTGGGTGCCTGATGTTGTGGCCAATCCAGTTAGCTCGTTGTTGGCAGATTCTTTTGAGGAGTTGCCTTTTTTCGCCAAACCTGGTTAACACTTCTTTTTATTAAACATAAATTCATGGTCATATTTTTTTGTTGGTTTAATTTGTCTTAATTTAATTTTTTTTTTCGCAATTGTGATAAGCTTTTTTGTACAAAATTTTTTCGTGTGTCCATTCTCGTCAGTCCAAAAAAGTCATTATTCTTCACTTTGCCTTGGCCGGGAATCGAACATGAGACCTCGTGACTCGAAGGCAAGAGCGTTACCTCCGCGCCATACCGGCTGTATCTGGTTGTACAATGCCGATAAGTGTGGATGGCAATTATCATTAGTAGCAGTAGTAGTAGGAGTAGGATATATCTTCTTCTTCATCGCCCTCAATGCTCCTCTCGAGAGCACAGGGCAGAAACCAGCCTCCTCCATTCGCCAATTGCGTCTCTGCGCTAATTGCGACACCTCTTCCCACAAAACTCCTTGCTCTCTGATGTCATTGTCGTAGGAACGGTGTATTGTGAAAGAAGGACGCCCGGGCCGACGGAACCCTTGCGGACGGAAGAACATAGAAAAAGAAAAAAGACGGTAGGATACTAATGCCAATAAACTGTTTCAAAAAAGTGTGTGAGTCCATTTATCTCAGACATTTTCATATCCGTTCGTAAAGAAACATCCAGAATCCATTTCTTAATATAGATGACATGTTTTCAACTTGCCGTTCTATTTTGGGATACGCAGTTCGTATCCTGCGCGTGAATAATATAAATTTATTGGTACCTAAATACTAGCATTCAGCCCGTATTATCAAGTGTCTATAAAAAAAAAAGATTCCAATAAAATACGATACTCTTCGCATACCGGATTCTTCGATGACGTGTCGGCCTTTCTGCCAGTTTGCTATAATCGAACACATGCGCCAACAGGATACTGAGTTAGAGAACTATTTTTTCTTTGAGGATTCAAAAACATAAATCTATCTTTCTATCTATTCCCTCACGCCGTATCCCAGGTGGGGTAGGCAGAGAGAACGGAACGCCAATTAGATCTGTCCTTACATACTTCTTTCGCCTCCTCCACAGTCATACAATTTCTCATGCACACACGTCTATTTCTCTTACTCAAAACACGGCCGTCCTTGAGAATTTGATCTTAATGTTCAAGTCATGTAGTTCTCGGACACCCGTGCTTCCAAGTATATCCTCTTTCATTCTTTCCACATGACCAAACCATCTCAATTAATTTACACGTGTTCTATCCACAATACTCCTCTTGCATCCACTCATTCTTCTAATATTCTCATTCCTCACACTATCACTCAACGTTTTACCAACCATCCTCCTCAGCGATCTCATCTCCACAGCATTTGTTCCACTTTCATCCTTCTTCAACCATGTCCACGTTTTGCTTGCAAACATAAGAGTCGCTCCATCAGTTGAGAAACATTTTTTGCAAACCGTCGAAGCAATCATTTTTGGGATCTCACAGATTCTTCCAATTAGATTTTGCACAATATTACATTGTGTAAACGAGGTTCTCCAATCGAGATGTCCGAATGGTTTGTCAACTGAATTTTTTTTAAATTGTATAGGGAGAAGACGTGAAATACAGTGTTTTGTTAACAATTATATAAATGAATAAGATGCAGTGCTGTACGTAGTTCATTGAATTTTCTGCATATTTGCCCTTGAAAATATTAGCGATGTGAAGTTTGTTCACATTTATAACGAGTTCACACTTATTATTTTATTGAATTTATTGCTTCCAATATATTTTTTTACTTCTCTTAGCTTTTCATAAGTTTCATGAACTGAAAATAATTTCAGAACGTTGATCTTCAAATCTTATTAAAAGTTCTGAAGTATACGTATTAACTAAGCTTTCGCGCCGTGTCTCAAATGGAATAGACAGAGAGAAAGAAACGCCATATAGATCGAGAGATGTTTAGAATATTTACTATTTTTTTATTGATTAACCGAATTTGGGTGCAGATGACAAAACCAATCAGAAACCTCGATTGGGGAACCATGTCTACACAATGCAACATTGTGTAAAATCTAATCGGAAGAAGTGAGAAAGATGGTTGCTTCTAAGGTTTGCATAAAGCGTCTCTCGATTGGTGGACCATAAGGTCCATAAGGTCGTGACAGTGAGAATGGTGGAATTGTTGAACGTTGTCCATGGACACCGAAAGTGATCACTTAAGCCAGCCTAGAGCCAGTAATTCGTATGCGTTGGGACACCTTTTTCAATTCTTCCGATTAGATTTTACACAATGTTGCATTGTGTAGACATGGTTCTCTAATCGAGGTTTTTGATTGGTTTTGCCATATAGATCAATCTTTACACACTTCTGCATTGATAAATATCTCAAAAACACACTTGATATTTTGATCCATGGAGCATTCGGTAAAGAATTGGTCTCCCACTCTTCTTCGTAAGTTTTCGAGTGTCCTACTGCAAAAGGCGGATGTTTGAAAAAAATAAGACATTTTAAATCTTAAATTCAGCAGTGACGAGGTTTACCACCCATGCTGATTTTTTTAATTTTATACTGGCACAGAGAGGACAGCTTGCATGTTTATTATATACTAGCTACCTCACTTGTGGGATATTACATGATGGTATAGTAGTAGTAGTAATTTGATTCACGTGATCAAGCCACGTGGTTCTCGGACGCCCGCGTTTTTTAACACCCTCTCTTTCAGAGAAGTATATCCTCTTTGTCATTCTTTCATCATTCATTCGTTACACAATATGTCCTGTACATTGTAACTCATTTGAGGTCCGTGATTCGATACCAGGTGCCGGCAAATTCCCCTTTCACGACACAAGCTTTTAGTAGCTTACTGTGAAAGGTGTATAAGGTTGTATTTGGGTTTATAACAAAACCCAGATAATAATATATTACTCAACACTCCTCTTGTATCCGCTCATTTTTGAGTAATACGCATCTGTTTTTGAGTAATACCTCTACACAGGACTTGTCCTCATGAGGTATAATACTTATTTATATGTATTTTTAGTAATAATGTATGTATTAATTGACTTCTTATGTTGTGTAAACTGTATGTATGTATATAAATAAATAAATGTATGTATATAAATAAAAAAAAAAAAAAAAATCTTCTAATTCTTATGACTTATTGAAAATTCTTTAGCGAAATCCACAAAAGTTAAATTTCACATTAGATCGAAACGGAAAACAATCTTCTAAATCCTTCATCACCACATCTACAATAAGTGGGGTAACCATGTTGGACTGACTAAGTATACTTACTGCATGTAAAAATAAGAGTGCGTGAGAAATTGTATGACTGTAGGTAGTAGAAGCGAAAGAAGTAGGTATGTAAGGACAGATCTATATGGCGTTCCGTTCTCTCTGTCTACCCCACTTTGGATACAGCGAGGGAATTGAATAGAATTAAAAATGTTTTTCAACGGTTTTCTTAAATCGATCGCGATCTACATACCTACATAGAGAAATCAAGCAGCTGAAGTGCATTATGGAATATTTGTTTAAAAGAGTAGATACCTACTTATCATACACCAATATGTCCTTCATAAGTGAAAATGAGATTTATTTATTTTTATTTATTTATTGAAAACAATCAAACACCAACAGGCACATCATATACATATAAACACAAAGAATACAACAGAAACAAAGTTTGATACAAAGATGTGCCCTATTACAGGCGTTAATGGTTAATTCCCGAGTCAGCCGCAGGTCCAGGCAAACCCAACACCCCAATGCATCCGGAACAGAAACTCAAAGAGCACCAGCGATGCCAAGCATCCAACCGATTAACATCAAAATGCCAGGAGCAAAACCCACAGCAAACATCAGACGCACACCTACCCTCCACCATGTCCCTCACACACCTCCAAAATAATCACTATAATGAACTCAATCAATTAACACTAACAACAGAACAAAACAATACTACAATGAAATTTAGTAAAATCAAGAAAAATAATTAAGAAAAATAATAAGAGATAATGGACATTTTTTGTTTTTGTGAAATGTGGGAATATTTTCATTTTATTTTGGATTTCTCGTACATTATCTTGTAAATTTAACATCATTAACAACACAAAAACATAAATAATCACAAATAAAACCATTAAAATTACCAACAATTCTATGGACATATTGGATTTAGAAGTGCATCGATGGACAAATGCAATTTTTTTGCTGGCTTTTTATTTCAATTCTTTTTCTTACTTTGTCAGGATCAACAATTTTAACAATTGTACTTATACATTTTCAGTGCTTTAAGCATTAATTTTTCAATAAAATATCAGAACACATCAGCACACGCGAAAACTAGAAAAATAATTATGGCCGCCATAGTGAAAGATTGCTGTACGTTGATTGGCATGTTTGGACTTATGTGAATTCGATATAAAACTATTCATGGACATATAAGGTTTTGAAATGATTTTGATTTTTTAGACAGTATTTTCATAATAAATCTGTGGACATATGTGAGTAAGATCAAAACTAAACCTGAAAAGTTAAAATGATTCTCCATGCGCCCATATAATAAAGTGAAATTTTGTACCTGGTGGACATACCGGAGATTGATAAGTATCTACTCTCAAAAAGATAATAATAGGTGAATAAAATTAAAGCTTCGAGAACTCCCTGGATAATAGTTTATTTATCTATTTATCAATAATTGTACCTACACGGTGTGAGCCTTTTACAGTTTAAACATATCACATAATTATTAAAAACAATTTGACAGACATAAATAATAAAATTTGAATTTGTACAAATTTATAACAACAAACATTTAAATGTAACAAAACTAGTGAGTTGAACAAAACAACAATAGTAATAGAATAAAACAATATTGAGTTATATAGATAGATATTGGATAAAATTTGGTGAGTAAAAATAATAAAAGATAAAATGTCATACCTATACAAATTAAAATAAGTATCGATATAAAATACCTAGTCAAAGATAATAATAGTCAAATTTACTAGATGGTTTGAATGGTTTGTAAATAAATAGTTATCCCCTGACTAAACCCGGGTTAAAATCAGTAGGTATGACAATACCTACATAATGTCTGTAACTAACTTACTATATATATAATATGATATGCAGTATTAGTTAGGTAGTTAGTTAGGTAGAGTAGTTTATAAATTTGTGGCAATGACCCTATGCGTTCCGTCTAGGGGACTTCGCAAGGGCGTTCATTCATTGATCTTGCAATAATAATAACATTACTACAACTGCACTCACATTATAAAATGTAATAATACCTACCTATGCTATATACGTGTGTGAGGAGTAGATAGTTATTATATAGACACGTTTAATAATTCTATACAATCTTCGTTATTATTATATCGACTGTCTAGTTACCGTTGAAATCTCATCTGAGAAAGGGACATCCCATCCAAACCTAAGACTCTCTACGAAGAGAGACATGGAAGCACAAAGAAGAAAGAACGAGTTTGACCGCGACATCTAGTACAATCACACAAGGCAAAATCAACCGTCAAACTCTTCCAGGTGAAAACCAGGACAATTATTAGAATAGGTCATTTGAGAAACAACATATTTCAGTGAATACAAACTTTTCAGAAATCACAAAAAAACTGTTTGTTATAAAATTTTAAATGAAATGTTGATATCTTCCTTAAATCAAAATGTTACTTACAGTGTATTCTTTTATTATAAGCTTTTATGTTATGTCAAAATATTTTATTTGTATATTAATTTGATAATTTAAAACCTTTGACTTATGTTGTTTCTCAAATAAACACCATTTCAGGGGAAGAAAATCAACATTTTCATCCCAGATTATTTATTAAACAACCAAAAATCACTAATTTTCATAATTTTCACCCACGTTGTTAGTGGTTGGCGTTAAGTGTCAGCTGAGAATCGACACGAAAAAAAATTAGTGTAGTAACAATATAAGTCACTGATTTTTTTCTGTTTTTCTATTGACTGGCCAAGTTAATCAGCTCAGTTTGTATCTCTGTGCTCAACACGTGACCGTCCTGAAGGATTTGATTTAAATGATCTTGCCATTTGATCCTCGGACGTCCACGTCTCCGAGCACCATTCCTCTCAGCCAAATATATCTTCTTGGTCATTCTGTCCTCATTCATTCTTTCCACATGCCCAAACCATCGTAACTTATTTACATTCATCCTTCTTACCACACCAACTTTCATTCCACATTCCTTTCGTATATCACTGTTACGCACACGATCTCTCAGACTTTTACTACACATCCTTCTCAACGATCTCATTTCTACTGCATTTATGACACTTTCATCCTTCTTTAACCATGTCCACGTCTCACTTAAAATATTGTCAATAAAATAAATAAATAAAAATAAGTAAATGAAAAATATCGGCCATGCCGTATGACTAAATTCTCTACATCAAGTATTTTTGTTGTTGTTTCAAATCAATTTTGGTATGCTTGCAATTGCAATGAATCTGTTATAATAAAAGTGCATTACAATTTATTTATTTTTTATTATATTTATATTTGTTTGTCCTTATTTCCATACCTAACGTCCCTGTAACATTTTTTTTCTTAGCTCTAGGTACCTAATTGTGCGATTATTCAATACAAAAAAATAAAATAAAATAAATATTGCAACGCAAACAAATACAAAGCTGATAACAGCTGAGTCCTGCTTTTACTATGACTAGAAAAATATACAAGTCCTTAGAGGAAAAATATTGAATAATTCAACTGGGTTACTCTTGACACAATCTTAACACTCTTATAATCTTGTCTTGTTCTTAACGGGCCCCTTTAGCAAAAACAATAAAATATTCAATTTTCAACAAGTTTGGTACACAAACTCTCAAAACTTGTTGACCCTACGAACATTTTGATTTGATGAAATATGAAAACAAATATTAATAACCATAAAAAAAACTCTATTTTAGCTTCATAGTATTCGTTTATAAAAAAGCATATTTCTAAAAAATCTAATTCGGGGGTGTGTTTGGTACATAAATGCACGAGAATCCTACAAATTTTCATACCTATATTGAGAATATTTAGATAGTTATTACAATTATAGAACAAAAAAAAATCTATTTTTTTTTTTAAATTCTATATTTTCAAGTGTAACTTTGTGGAAATGCATTTTAAAGGAAAATATTTAATTTAAATCAAAACACTGTTTTATTCCACTATGAGATATAGTGGAAGATCTCATAGTGGAATAAAACAGTGTTTTGATTTAAATTAAATATTTTTTTTTGCTTATTTCTTGGATATTAACCGACTTCAAAATATTTTTTTTGATAAATTTACTACTACTACTACTACTATACCATCACGGCATATCCCACAAGTGGGGTAGCCAGCAGATCAGCTGCATGTAAGAAACATGCAAACTGTCCTCTTCGTGCCAGTATAAAATCAAGACATTCAGGATGGGTGGCAAACCTCAACGCTGAATTTAAGATGTAAAATGTCTTATTTTTTCGAACACCTGCCTTTTACAGGACACTCGAAAACTTACGCAGAAGAGTGGGAGACCAATTCTTTACCGGGTGCTCCACGGGATAATAATTATTGATAAATTTCTCATATTTTGAAACCAAAAATTACCACATGTACTCAATTTTTTGTATACTAAAAAAAGTTTGCTAAAATCTATAGTATTTACATGCTCGATATCATGAATAAAATATAGGTATATATATATATATATATTACAAATAATTTGTATTTTGATATAACAAAGAGTACCTAAATAAATCTCGTCAGTTAGATATTTAATTATTTTTTATTAAAAAACTAATATTGGTATTAAATATTTGATTTTTTATTTTATCACATCAATATGTTCGCAAGGGTCAACAAGTTTTGGCAGTTTTTATATCAAATTTGTTGAAAATAGAATATTTCACCGTTTTTGCTAAACGGGACCCTTAAACTACACTATACGCAAGATTTATAGACACATAAACATTGCAATGTGTATGCAATCCATGTTTGCATATGATTTAGATCAGTGATTCCCAAAGTGGTCCAGGTGGACCCCCAGGGGTCCACGGAAGTCTCGACGGGGGTCTACGTTGGCGTGACTAAAAAAATGGGGGTTCACGAGTCGTAAGCGGAGGTCCACGAATCCATAGTTAAAGTATCGGATATTCGGTAAAAGTACCAGATACTTAATGATTTGAGTAAATATTCTTTAAGAAAACCGAGTAGTTTATGAAATATTTCAAAATTTGAAATATTTCATTCCTATAGCATCTCAAAAAAAAAGCGACGGGAGGGGGGAAGGATAGTAATGCAGGGGGTCCACCAGAACCAGCAAAATTTTTATTTTAATGTATACCTTTTATGTAGTTGTTTTTAATCAATGTACAGTAAAGAATGAATGAATAAATAAATAAAAGTGGTCTATGAGAAAAAAAGTTTGGGAACCTCTGATTTAGATCAATAGAGCAAACAAGTTCGTCGGTAGCCTGGAGGTAGAGTCTCGGCCTCGTGAACATGGGGTCCGTGGTTCGATACCAGGTGCCGGAAAACTCCCCTTTCACGACACAAGCTTTTAGTAGCTTACTGTGAAAGGTGTATAAGGTTGTATTTGGGTTTATAACAAAAACCCAGATATATCTTTTTTTTTTTAAAAAAAAGTCCTACTGTTTCTATGATAGGGTTTTTGGCGTCGCAGGACCCGTCATCTGGAACCGACTCCCCGAGGACCTTCGTAAAAACCAACCGATGACAACGGTCAGGAGCAAGTTGAAGACATCGCTTTTCCAGCATAGTTTCCTACGTCTTTGAGATGGATGCTCCATTAAACGGCGCCTTACAAATCATCCAACATACATATATACAAATAAACCTTCAAGATTAACACAACATATTATTATTATGAATTTCTTTGTTCGCAGTATGTCAGTTAGTAACAACTAGCACTGTTTACCTACCAATCTGTATCTATCTATATAATATATTAATATGCTCTTATTATTATTTTTTTATCTGTTAGTTCCTTTGATAGCTAAACACACTGAAGGTACATTATATTTATTTTTTATATCACTATTTACTTAATACATATGTACTAGTTACCATATTGCATACATAGTCTAATAAATAATATGTGTACTTTATGTATTTGTTTAATGCATTATTTTGCAATGTGAGGTTAACACTTGAACAACCTCATATAGGTACCTACCTAATTATGTTAGGGGTGAGAAAATATTTTATTTAATAATAATAATAATCTGGACAATTTATGTAACGCCGTTTTGTGATACAAACCACCGCATTTTTAGTTTGTTTGTTTTCATTATTTGTTGTTATTATCAAATTTAAATATATTTTAATATATTTTTTATTTAACTATTAAAACAATTTAATCCATTTGTAACTGTCACAAATTTGAAATATGAAACAATTCTGTGAGTTCCAATTGTAGGTATACTTAATTGTCACAAATTTCATCCACTTGTTCATTTATTTTTAAATTTGCAATTTTTAATTAGTTTTTAAATAATTTAGCACTCAAAAAACAATTATCTTTATAAAACTATTGAAATTAAAAACACCGTATTAAAGTTTTGTTATTTTGAATCATTATTAGAAAATATTTTAATTTTTAAAAATGAGACGTCACAGGTTTCAGGCAGCTACTACCAGCGCCACCCACTGACTTTATTTATGAATGCTAAAAAAATAATGAAAAAAGGTAGGTACAGCATTTTTTTATTCATAACTAAATATTTAATATATAAAGGAAGGGATCCGTGTATTTTTTATAGTTATTTGTTTGTGGAATTCAAAGAGTGGCGTTGCTTGTGTAGTACATGTACTAAGTACTATTAGGAACTAGTTCACAGTACTGTACTAGAATGAACTATTCCGTATCTTATTCGCTCTTAGTTCTTTTAGTACATTCATTCCCAATCGGACAGAACTAAAGTAATGCCGGTGACGTTCGGCATCTCCGCTCGGCGCCACTCGGTGTATGTCGGAACGGAACTTTAGACGAGTGCGAGTGAGATAGTTGATGTGATGATTCTATGAAGGATATAGTGCCTTCTCTTTTGCTTCTTATTAGTTCTTTTAGTTCAGTGACGTCAAAGAACTAATAAGAAGCACCAAGTACTGTACAAGTACATTCTAGTAGGTAGTATTCTAATACAGAGTGGTAGATAGATAGATTGGTGTTAGACCTTTTTAGTGTTTTGTTTTGCTATGAACATTGAAAATGGCGCAAATAACGACTTATAAACTTATATAACGGTGTTGTAAGTTAGAAGACTTACTTAGTTAAAATATTATCCCTTATGAACGTCTCATAAACATAAAATAATAATGTAGTACTGTCGATAGCAAAATTATTATAATTTATTGAAATGAAAATCCAAAGCCTGCAAATTATGAAGGAAAATAAAATATTCTCTGAATTTTCTTTGTCAATTCTTAAGTATTGATTTTCATAATCACAAAATTACATAAATGTGCATTTCCTATGTATGTACCTACTCTGTATGCATCCTAAATTCTTATTAGTACATGTACTACATTCATGAATGAATAATTTTGACATGGAAATATTCAGTGAACTAATAGTAGATACTAATAGTACTAGAAGAGCGTACTAGTTCCGTAGGACAATTGTACTAGATCAGATCGCTCCCAAAAATGACCGAGCAAGAACAAGCCTATTCGTTATAGACATGTAGGTCGTATCATAATCTCCTTACCAACAAAAATCTAGTATTTCTGAGATGATTGACCACTGCATTGAATAGAATCATTCATTCAATCTTAATAACCAACATATTGGTATTGCACTCAAAGGGTAAAGGTCGTAAACCCAATATTCTGGAAACAATTGAGATAAATAAATGAATATCAAACAAGATAGACATTGTTGTTGTTAATGTCCAAATTCCTGTTCTGGGATTCATGATTTAATTTTACAAACGTATATTTTTTAATCATATCAATCTTAAGACTTCTACCCATATTTATTTAGATATGCTAGAACAATACCTGCACTGAACGCTGTCAATGTGGTTAATGAGATTTCAAAATCTTTGGCATGACGCCTTATGGCTTAATTGAAACAAAATCATACTTTGTGAATTGGATGGGTTACGATTTCTAATCCCGTTTGACGAACTAGGTACTAAATAAAATGAAATTGTCTTTTCTAAGCCTTACCTAGATGATAGATTCATGTGAAAATTTTACATTTATTATATTTTGTAACTTCAAACGATGGTTAATTGTAAAAAAACACTTTTGTAGAAAATGCCTTCCTTGTATGTACAGGACTCATAATATTTTTTTTTATTTTCCTGTTATTTGTACATATGTTACGGACTTTAAACTTCTTCTTTGGATAAATCTGTGGATCTGTTTCTATGGCGTCAATGAATCCTGCGACACAGAGTTTATTTATTTTTATTTATTTATTGACATGGTACACAACAGATGAAAGACGTATAAATATAAACATGTAAGCGACAAAAACATTCCAATAGTCTTACATCCAAATAGTGCACACTTCAGTAATTACACACAAAACAATTATAGAAAATCTTACACACAGTACATTCATTCACAATACATCCATTCACCCAGAGTTCCAACTATTTCACTATATCCTTACAGATCTTCCAGGTTGGCGAGTTCCCGTCGGCACACTATTTACGACAATTTGAGGGAATCTATTACTGTTCATTTGTTGCTTCTTTCTACGTTGTGTGGTCAAAAGCGTCTCTTTTTCCTACCCCATCTTACAGGTCGACGCAGGTCTCACGTGTTACTGTGTTTCTGATTCTGTCCCTCAGTGTTTTTGCTC
The DNA here is from genome assembly GCA_947579605.1 of Athripsodes cinereus. Lineage (NCBI taxonomy): Eukaryota > Metazoa > Arthropoda > Insecta > Trichoptera > Leptoceridae > Athripsodes > Athripsodes cinereus. The sequence goes on from OX388328.1 coordinate 15,267,518, forward strand.
AGAAAACGCAGAGTGCATTCATTTCTGCAGTCTGCAATAGTAATTTGGTTTTTTTCTTATTCTGTTCCTTAGTGTATATATCCTCTTTGTCATTCTTTCCTCTTCCATTCGTTCCACATGACCAAACTGGAAACTGGAAAAATGACAAAGAGGATATACTTGGCTGAAAGGAGGGGTGTGAGGAAGCGCGGGCGTCCGAGAACTACATGGCTTGAACACGTAGATCAAATTCTCATGGACGGCCGTGTTTTGAGTTAAAGAAACCGACGTGCGTGCATGAGAAATTGTATGACTGTGGAGGAAGCGAAAGAAGTATGTAAGGATAGATCTATACAGCGTTCCGTTCTCTCTGCCTACCCCACTTGGAATACGGCCTGAGGGAATAGATAGATAGATAGAATGTTCCTTATAGTGCTTTACCCAGAATAGCGCGGAGTGTCTTCATTTCGGCAGTTCGCAATAGTGCTTTGGTTTCATTTGTGTCAGCCCTTGGTTCTACATCATAAGTCATTATGGGTCTGACACAATATGTCTTATATATTCGCACTTCATTTAATTGTATTTTTTTACTCTTAAATGTGTCACCATTGGTTTGATGATATGACAGCTCTATACATTTACCTACTAACTAGATAGCAGCGATTGCAAAACATGACATATTGAGTGCATTACGACATTAAATTATTGCACAAGATTTTTTTATATAAAAAAAATATTACTTAGGTAGGTACCTATCACTTGTGACTGTAGCCCGATGAGAATTTCCGAAACTTCAAATTGGATACTCGCAAAGTTAAGAAAATTCAACTGTCATTATAAATATGTACCTTTTAAATATTTTTGTACACTAGACCAATCAGATATCTCGATACGAGAAGCATACTAAACAATGCAATATTGTGGAAAATCTAAACGGATGAAGTAAGAAAAGCGTCCCGATGCTTACAAATTGGCTCTAGGCTGGCTTAAGTTAAGGTTGTGAACTTTATGTTTATTTTTTAATTTTATTTATTCTATATGGATCATACAGCTATAACAATAAATATAACATAACATAACATTCCTTGGACTCCTGCAATATCCGAGAAATAAAGTTATTTCAACATATAACATAACATGTATAGACAATTCACACAGACCGAGCTAGTCCCAAGCTCAGGAATGAATCTTGTATTATGGGTACTTACACGACGATACACATTTTATACAATGCACTAAACACATATACATGTAACACTAAGACCCAGACCAATTTGAAAAAGGTCATTCTTCATTTTGTCCTGGACAGGAATCAAACCCGGGACCTCGTGACTCAAAGGCAAGAGCGTTACCTCCGCGCCACACCGGTCGCCAATTATAAAGCATACCGTCCTAAGTCGCCAATTAAATATAAACAATTAATTACAACAATGAGCAAACCAAACAAGATCCCTTTCTTACTAAATGATAAACTTAAATTTGAGGTACTTTATTTTATAAAAAGATGAGGAAAGAAAAAAATGCTAAAACAAACATAAAAAAATGAAAAAAATAAAAAAAAATATGTCCATGGATATCAATGGTGATGACTTCGTTGGCACAAATTGTTATCTGCGCGTATGGCTTTTGTTATTTTACTCCTTTTTTTGTTTATTCACATATTAAGCAACATATAAATAAATAAATAACTATGTACGAAAAATATATTTTTAATAAAACTATTTACGTGTGCATCTAGTGTCATGGTCTTAGTTTCTCAAATTAGATAATCATTATAGCAGAGTTCATTGTCCAGACGGTATTGCACATACCTCCAAATCTAGTTGCACGCAACCAAAACATAACACAGCACGTAATACAACATAATATCTTATCTATACAACGTGAAAACACTGCATAACTTATAGCACACTGTATACCTAATGCTAGTATTAATTATAACACAGGTTATCACTATTACTTAATGTATACATATGTATGTATGTATGATGTATTCTGTGCTCGTCAGTTTTTCAAACTACTCAACGGTATAATATTTAATCCAATAATACTGGAAAATTTCAATATACATAATATGTTCCCGACGCATATGGACGTTCTCGGAATCACGATTTTTTTACCAGCCTCGAAGCAGAACAAACATATTGGCAAACTCCCCAGTGGCAAGAGCTATTCAAATGTTTAATGGTCTGGCTGGAGAGGTTGATATCTTTAATGTGACGTTTGCAGAATTTATAAGAAAAATCGAGGATTATTGTAGTTGTGTTATCGTTTAAGGTTTTCTTCTGAGATCGCATTGGCCTTCAGCTGTAATGATCCTTGTAAGAATCGTCCTATTGTCAGTAATAATAATTATAATGTTGGATGATTTATTCTGCGCCGTTTAATGCAGCATCCATCTCAAGGGAGAGAAAAACTATGTTGGAAGAGCGATGTCTTCAACTTGTTCCTGACCGTTGTTATTGATTGGTTTTTACGAAGGTCCTCGGGGAGTCGGTTCCAGATGACGGGTTCTGCGACGCCCTAAAGTCCTTTCATAGAAGCAGGATTAGTTTGCTCTATTGATTTCGTACAGCACATTGGTGGATGTCTTAGCTTTGAAGTCGGAGGACTTCTAATATTTATTCGCTCTTAAGTACTAAGCAAAAATTTATGTCTTCACCGGTGGGCCACAATGGACAGTCTGAGGGGTTGGTCGACCAAAATTGCCTCGTGGTAATCTTTTAGACTATATTTACGTCTTCAATGCTCCTCGCATGAGGGGAAAGTGCTTGAAGTATTATTAAGTTTTAAACATAAAGAGTGACGAATGAGGGTATTAGATGAATGAGAGGATGCAAGAGGAGTGTTGTGGACAGAATACGTGTAAATGTGTTCTTGATACTTTGATCCGTGTTTTTCTCGGATCTCCACGTTTTCACACACCCCTTCTTTCAGATAAATATATCCTCTTTGTCATCCTTTCATCGTGCATTTGATCCACATGTCCAAACCATCTCCATTACATTTATTCCACTTTCGTCCTTCTTCAACCGTCTTCAAGTTTCGCTTACATACATCATAAGTGTCGATATCAGAATGGTATTGTGTACCAGCATTATTGTCATTTTCGAAACATTGCTATTGCTAACAATAAATCGAATGCACCGCTTACTCTAGTAATTAATTATTTACGTTACCTACATATTTTCATTACTATGTATTTAAATATTATCAAGAACTATTTTTCATGCGTGCTTCGGCATGGTTGCCCGCAAGTTGTAAGCCGTTATAATTTTGCACGTATTAATAATCTTATCAACAGTTAAAACAAAGAAAATGGAAAAGTACTACTAACGCCATCCAGTGTCAAATGTACTCATGATGAAATATAAGTATTGTGATAGCATACTGTATAAGTCGAAAATTTACGCAGTTTTTTTCCTAGGTCAATGTCGCTATGGAAATATTGAAAACATTGATCTGATCCCCTCCACATATATTTATGTAGATAATATATTCCATTTTCATCCATAGCATAGTTACGTAGCTATAAAATAAAAGTTTCAGAGATAACAATAACGATTAACAGATTAATGAATTTGCTGTTTACAGTTTAAGATAAAAAAAAAATTACAAGAAACAGTTTAAGATAAATTTGCGAATATTTTTTTTGTATTAATCACAATAAAATAACACTTTATTTTGTATTATTTTGTTTTAAATATTGATTTGTTTTCTAGGTGAAGGAAATGCCTCTGTAAATATATTGTTTATTTTATATTGTGAATGTATTTGCTTCTCTCGGCTAGAGGGACATCGAAGGAGTGTAGTCAAAAGATTCCACACATGGAGGTTAAGGTGGTTTTTGACTGACCAGCCCCTCAAGCTGTCAACTTGGCGATTCCGGTGTGGAAAAAATTTGTGTAGTGTAGAATTCGGATAAATGGGAGGTCTTCAAACTTCTGAGCTATTCGGGTGGTCGGTGGGTCTCCTTCAATGTAGGTAGTATCACATTTTTTTTAAATTAAAAGAGAGCCAACTAATAAGATGGTATGGGCTCATAAAGTGGAGACCATCAGAACATATCATTAACAAATTCATGTCAATGAATCTCCCTCGACATCCATCAAAGAGACAGACCAAAGAATACCTGGATGACATAATGCAATAGGATGAATGGCCTAGATAAAGATGATATATGGAACAGAAGAATATAATATAACCTTAGACCGAGAAGAGCCGACCCCGACAGCCTTCAGCGGCAATAAATTTGGACAGTACCAGGAAGAAGTTAAATTTATATTTGGCACAGAGAGGACTATTGGCATGTTTATTGCATGCAGTTAATCCGCTGGTTACCCCACTTGTTTATATACTGTGACGGTGTAGCAGCAGTTAATTGTGTTGTCTGGTTATTGTTATCCCCGTGTAGTTGTTGCTACTGTCTCTAGCTTTCGGCGAGCGTGCTGTCGCCATCTTCGGGAGTTAGAACTCCTTATCTTTTTGAACTTTTTCGACTTCAAACTCCCGAAGATGGCGACAGCACGATCGCCGAAAACTCGATAGAACTGTAACAACCACACGGAGATGCCGATATCCAGACAACATTATAAAGAAATTTTTAATTGGTACAAAGGAGGACGCTTCCATTTTCTGTTGCTTGCTAATTCTTTTAACATATTTAAGTAACATTGTTAACTTTTTTTGTTAACGATTAATTAAGTTAACTTTTTGATTAACTGTACCTTACTCTGTCTGTATAAGTATAACAGATATTTATTTGTTATTGTATACTACGTAAGAGTGTTGCATCGCTTCGGTGTATTTTGTGTGAAATAATTTGGTGTTATCGCACTTTAGGTTATGCTCAAAGTCAAAACAGTTAATAAGAGAGGGAAGGTTCAAAAGTTTACACACAAAATATTATTCAAAATTGAAATTATTCTAAATAATATCTACTGAAAGAGAAGTAATGAACAACACGGATATACCTTTATTTGTAGATGTGTACCTACAATGGGGTAGACAGAACAAAAAACAGTGTACGTTTATGTGGCAGGTATTTTTTGATAGTATTTATAAGGTGTAAAGGTGAGGTCCACTTTGATGTTGTGATGTGCAGGTAGCGTTGTTTTTGTTATGTCCAGCTGTGATTGTGATGTATGGTAGAAGCGATGTGTTAATTGTTCAAAGTTTATGAAAAACTAGATGTTCCTTATACGGCGTCGCCAGGGTAAATTTCATAAAAATGTTCGTTATGGCAACACCTGACAGCGGAACTGTCATACAAACGTCACTTTCATACAAAAATACAATCCAAATTTCCGACTTTTCCGTTGGGTTTTCCAAAAATTTTCTTTCATGCAAACCGCCTTTTAATAATTGCAAACACAACAAAAAAAATCAGCCAATTCGGTTCAGCCGTTCTCAAGTTATGGGGGAACATACATGGACAACTCCTTTTTATTTTTATAGATATATTCTTGACTCATGATAATTGCGTCTGTTTTTTGTTTTGTTGTCTATTAAACTGTCTAATTAAAATGGAAATGACACATACCGTGTGTCAAAATTAATGTGATCAAAATAAAAGAATGTGCTGTCTTAGCTCAGAACACACTGCCTTAGAACAAATTCAAGTCTAGCGAGGCAGTAAATGGCAATTACATTTGCTATCATTGTTATAAGAATATGTGTATTTGATGTCCATACTCTACAAATATGGTTAAGGAGTTTTTTCATACAATTAAGGCAGATTTTTCTCTCGGTATTTTTCAGTCCTTCCTCGTTAAATCACACAGGAATGTTTAATACAAATAAGCACAATATGTTTACATTTATTGCAGTGTTAATGTATTATTTATTTACCTAAATGCAAACACATAACCTAATATATTATCAATCTGAAAATTGAATCGAATCAAGACAAAGAGATATTGGGATATTTTGGGTTTATGATAAATTCAAACTCTGCAAGCGAAACTTGAACGTGGTTGAAGGACTAGAGTGGAATAAATGCAGTGGAGATGTCATCACTAAGAAGAATGGTTGATAAATCATTGTGCGATAGAGTGAAGAATGAGGATATCTGCTGCCGTAGCCAAAACACATTTAAGCATTCGTTCGACTGTAGACGACTTTGCGAGAAAGTAACAATATTCGTCGCTTAAATACACAACTCATTGTATATTTTAGCTCTCGCAAAGTCGTCTATAGACGAACGACTACATAACGCTAAAATTTGTTTTGACAAAGGCCTCAGTAGGCCTAGTCAAAACACATTTTAGCGTTACGTTTTCGTTCGAACATAGACGACGTTGCGAGAAAGTGTCAATTTTCGTAGCTAAAACACACGATTTTGACTAGGCCCACAGGAGAATGAGTAGATGCAAGAGGATTGTTGTTGATAGAATGCGTGCAAATAAATTGAGATGGTTTGGTCATATGGAACGAATAAAACAGGAAAGAATGACAAAGAGGATTTATGTACTTGTCTGAAAGAAAGGTTGTGAGGATGCGCAGGCGTGGGTTGACCACGTGATATTGAATTGAAAGATAATAACTAGTATGTAAGGATAGATCAATAGTGCGTTCCTTCCTCTCTGTCTATCCCACATGAGATGATAGTAGGTATAGTATTGATAAGTATACATAATATGGGTCCTTTGACACGTATTGAGTTCAATATTACAAGGTCACATTCGATATGACCTAGTTGAATGCTCTCCCTCAATATTGTTGTCCACACACATAGCTACTGCGAGCAAATTAAATACAGTCGATTCCCCTTAATCCCCCACATCGGGACTTGGGCATTTTGTCCCAATTAACCGGCTGTCCCAATTAAGCGAATTTCTCATTTTTTTAAATTCATTTATTTGTTTTTGGCAACTGATGATGATGATGATTATGGATGATTTTATTTTGACGCCGTTTAACAGTCCCTAGACCGTCTCAAGGGCGCCAATTATTTTTATTTAACTATTATAGAATTAGGAAAACACTTGTGATTGTCACAAATTTGACTAAAATTGAAGGTATTAATAATTGTCACAAATATTATTCACTAATTCACATTTTTAAATTTGAAATTTTTAAACAGTTGAAAAATAATAACACCCAAAAATTTAACTTTATAAAACTATTGAAACTAAAAAAATGTTTTAAAATTTTATTAATTTGAACAATTATAAGATAATAATATTTAATTTTGAAAAAAATGAGATGTCAGAGGTTACAGGCAGCTACTACCAGCGCCATCCACAGACCGACTAACTAATGCCATTAACCAGTAATACACACACATAAAATTAAACAATGCATATTTTTTTTCAATAATTTTATTTTAAAAAACTCTTGGAAACTGTAAAATATATATTGGTTATAAGTATAAATTATTATATAAATTACAAATACTTATGTAATATAAACTTTTAAGCAAAAAAAAATCCTAATTAAAATAATAAATGGGTAGGTACCTTGTAACATTCAAACTGTAACATTTCTCCCATAGTCGGCAGATTTCTGTGACTCTCTCAGGGTTTATCGTTGGGTAAATTTATTGTGGTGGTTGTGCTAAGGAAACACTAGCATGATATTGTATGATCAGTTTATTGACGAAGAATATGGTTACACAGATTATTATTACACCAAACAAAACAATTCACAGTTTTTAACACTGAATTACATTATAAAAGCGACACTCACAGTATTTTGTAGAAGAGAAGAGACATTTTTATTTGGAGCGAGCCCCTGCTATGTCTATTGTAAAACGAATAGCAGGAGACTGGCCAAAATGGCTGACTCCCGGAAAAGGATCAAGAAGAAGGAATCTGTTTTTATGATAATAGCAAAAGGTATTTACGATTTCTCTTGATAGGGGCCAGGGCTTTCACAGGATTTCGATAGATGGCAACACAAGTACCATTTTTTGGATATTAAATTATAAGGGTCCCATGACACCATCTCAAGTTGTCTTTTAAAGAAAAAAAAATGAATAAAAAAAAAAAAGAAAAGTTTCAAAGTCAGTAACAAGAAGGATTCTACAGAACTAAGAGTGTCAAAGATAAGAAAGATTTTACAATACTGTGAGTGTCAAAACAAGATAGATTTTACAACACTGTGAGTGTCAAAACAAGGATACAAATTATCATAACAGACATTAGAAACAAATTCTTAACTAATCCTTACAAATAGACATGTCTCAAGCAAGCAAGGGACCAGGGAGATGCACCGACAGAACAGGTCGCGGATACGGAATCGTAGACAATGTTCTCGCCATACTTCTAGGTAAACCTTTACATGCTTAAGACAAACAAAATTACTAATTTCCTTTACATAATACAATAAAAACCTTCAACAATTTTCCAAACACTTTTCCTTACTCCAAGAGGAGGTATCCATTACAATTATATCTGATCTACCTCTATTATAAGGGCGGTAATCCTTTACCCTATAGCATTTTTCTTTTGTGGAAACTTCCCACCAATTTCATACAGGCTAATGGTTAATATCAGGTACCAAACCTATCGCGCAGAGCTTCTCTAAGCGACCTGTATGAACTTTCTTTGTTTGAGCGTCCTCAAACCTCACTTGGACAATAAGCTTGTCGGGCATTAAAAAATTGATAATTACTAAAATAAATTTGAGTTAGAACTGATTGTATTAGGGTAGGACGCTTAGTCATACCTCTATATCAGTCTAACCCAGGAGATGTACATGGAAGATGGCGAATCATCCAATGACTCCTTAACATTCATACTAGGCAAATAGAAATTACTGTAAGGGTACGCATTCCATACAGTAAAATTGCCGCAAAATGGCCAGCAGGTTCACACCATGTGAGAAACCTTGCCATATAATTTATTTACAAAACCATGCACACTAGAAGTTGAAACACAACAAACTTATTCTAATTTGACTGATGCGACCTTGACCCTCAATTTAAGATTTAGCATTAATGATTTGATAAACTACGGGAATTAGTGGTAGCTTTTCACGCATTTTCATACTTCATCTTTTATCGGCCGTTTTTTCATGTATACTTCATTCTTCCGTACCTTGCATTCATCATCTGTCATAAGTCATTCATCAGTTACCACATAACTCAGTGATTCAAGAGTTCACACAAAATTTAAGGAAAACAACAAAAGAATTCGTATACTTTCGTATACTGGAGGGTCAAAATTACATCAGTTGTACAGTACAAAATTCCTTAAAACTAACATGTTGTATGACTTTTGCCTGCGACAGTGGATGGGTTCAGATTATTGTGAACACGTTGCTAATGAAAACGGCTAGCATATGAGATGATAAAGGCAACTTCATGCATCCACGGGCGCAAACAAAAAAAAGGTGATCAAACATACAAAAAATATTATTTAAGGGCGCCACAAGGTTTGAACAATTCAAAATTCTCACAGAAGCGGAACCTTGAAGAGCCTCTATGAGTTTTTTTTAACTAAAAGTTTACAATAACATGGGCTGCAAAAGTTACAAGTACTTTAAGAGTAGAAATACCAAATTTTTGACTATTAACAGTATTATAATTTATTTTGCTTTAAAGAAGAAAGAAAGATAATTCCTTTGACATTACTATGACTGTAAATATAATTTCTTATGAGGGTCCTATATTTTTATTACATACAAAATTCACTATTAACATTGACCGGTGATGTATAGACATAGTTCTTTTTATTCATTAAAATTGCAGCCCAAGAAAACATTACACTTTTACATAAATTCTTTACATTATCAAAATTACAAGTTTATTTTGATGGATTTACATTCAGAATGAAATATAACAACAAAATTTTTGAGAAACACATACCTAGGACTCAGAACTTAATGATATCCTTAGCATGATAGTTTCCCATTGCTCCAGTATCTACATCGCATAGCTCGTATACGTTAGGGGATATGATTCGGTGAACCTGAGACTTGATGAAACGAGGTGCCAATTTCTTTGAAAAATAATTCGCAGCGTTGCTATGAACGAATGACCTTCTCCAGACAATTTGACCTATGTCCAGACGAAGAGTTTTGCGACGAAGGTTATATCTATCGGCATTACGATGGAAAGCCTTGGTCAATGAGGAGGAAATTTCATCGTAAAGCGCGTTCATTTCTGATAAACGACGTTGACGTTGTTCGGCAAATGCTTCTAAGGTACCACTATCAGAGGCATTGACAGTTCTATGGAAGGAGGCATGAGGAACATATTCTGTACCATGTACAAGGAAATAGGGAGAGCAACCTGTGGTTACATTTACAGTACTATTAATACAAGAACAGATTTTGGGAAGCTTGGAACACCAAGAACGTTGATCATTTTCTACCAATATAGAAAGAGCAGTAAGAAGAGTAGAATTGTATCTTTCAACGGGGTTATTCTGTGGGTGATAATATGCATTATAAAACAAGTCATTGATACCATAAGAATATAAAAATGATTTAAATTCTTTAGCAACGAACTGTCGGCCGTTGTCCAAGACAACACACCGCGGAATACAATAAGGAAGAAAAATTCGTTCCTCGAGTAATTTGATTATTTCTTTAGCTGTAGGGTTTCGTAGTGGAAAAGCCCAAAGATATTTAGTAAAGATATCTACAACAGTAAGGATATGCACGTTGCGCTTATATGACATGGGTAATGGTCCTACCAGGTCAATACTCAATGATTCCATAGGTTTAGTAACGGGTTTTGGGTTTTTCATTAATCCATGAGGCGCTTGGTTATTATGTTTATATGCCTTACATGTTTGGCACTGCTTTACATAATCCTTAATGGTGGACAATAAACCACGGCAATAGAAAGTTTGAGAAAGATAGGCATGAGTTTTTAAAACTCCAGGATGGCAATTGTTATCATGAAATTCCGAAATTAAAGGTTCAAGTTGATCAGAAGGCACAACAAGTCTCCAAAATGAAGAATCTGGGGAAGAATTATTAGGTTTCTTATTTTTACAGTATCTATAGAGGTGACCATCCTCTAACATGAAATTATGGCAGTCTTGAGGTCTTTCTTCACAAGATTTGTAAACTTTACGATACCATGGATCGGAGACATTGGTATAAACAGACGGAAAAGTGAAAGCAGAAACAGGAATTCGACTGAGTCCATCAGCAAGTTTGTTTTCACAACCTTTCTTATAAACAAAATCAAAGCTGTATTGTGATAGACGCATAGCCCATCTGGCTAAACGTCCGCTGGGAGAAGAAATGGTTTTTAGATATTTCAAACATCCATGATCGCTCATAAGGGTAAAATGAGTACCTTCTAAGTAGCTACGAAAGTGATGTACAGAATCTACGACAGCAAGTAATTCACGGTCAGTAGTGGAATAATGTTGTTCAGTATCAGAAAGTTTACGGGAGAAATAAGCTATGGCATGCTCAGTTCCATCAGGAGATTTTTGTGAAAGGAAACTACCTATGCTTACTGCACTAGCATCGCAAGTAAGTATATAAGGTAGCGAATAGTCAGGGGGTTTCAATACAGGGGCCGTTATCATGGCAGATTTTAAAGCAATGAAAGATTGTTCGGCTTCATTATTCCAAGAAAATTGTTTATTAAATTTCTTACTTGTCAATTTACAAAGAGGAGAGGCAATAGCAGAAAATGATTTGATAAAACGTCTATAGTAAGAACACATTCCAAGGAAACCTCTTAGTTCCTTAGTTGAAGTGGGACGTGGATAATTTAACATTACATTTATTTTTTCGGGGTCGGTAGTAATACCGTCTTGGTTGATGACGTGACCAAGATATTTTAATGAATCTTTACAAAAAACAGACTTTTTTAATTTTATAGTAAGATTGGCTTCATTTAAGCGTTGAAATACGGTCTTCAAGGAGGCAATGTGAGATTCAAATGTAGGACTACAAATTAAGATATCATCCAGATAGCAGAAAACATGATCACCAAGATCAGAAAAGAGTTTGTCCATGAGTCTTTGCATTTCAGCAGGTATATTCTTCAGTCCAAATGGGGTGACTTTAAAGTGGTATTGTCCTCTACCTTCCACAAAAAAGGCAGTTTTTGGACGGCTTTCGAGTGATAGGGGCAATTGCCAAAAACCGTGACTTAAATCAAGACTTGTAAGAAATTTGGTATCACGAAGGTTATCTAATATGCGATTGATATTGGGAAGTCTATAGCAGTCGGTCTTAGTGACGTCATTTAATCTACGAGGGTCTAATACAAATCGACCAGTACCATCTTTTTTGGGTACAATAAAAACATTATTTAGCCATGGGCTACGGGCAGGTTCGATTACATCCATTTTTAACATGGCATCAATTTCAGTACAAAGTTGTTCTCTTCTGACATGTGATTGGGGGTAAGTTTTCTGTTTTACAGGCAGATTATCGCCCGTGTCGATAACATGACTTATAAGATGGGTACGACCTAAGCCTTTGGTTTCATAAGAAATCGTTGAGAATAGTTCTTTGACTTCATTCAGTTCAGAACATTGTGCTGGAGTAAGATTATTGGCAGAAACTAGGCAAGAAGGGGACGAAGATGTAACAAATATGTGTTTACTAGCTATTGGATTTGTCAAAGAATTATTATTATTCGGAAAGAGTCGTGGTGCTAAGCCGGAGTTTTCAAGAAATGGGACACCCAAAATTATTCCATGAGAAACAGAAGGGGCCACAATAAAAGTAACATGAACAGTCTTGTTATCAAAGCAAAGAGGAAGAATGATCTTTCCAATAGACTGGAAAGAGGAACTGTTAACACCAAACAATGTTTGAACATGGGGTTGCAGGGTATAGCCTAAGGTTGTAAAAGTTTTATAAGTATCTCTACCCAATATATTCACTGCAGCTCCAGTATCTAAGAGTGCTCTAAAGGGTACATGGCGAATTTTAAAATTGATGTGAGGACGATTGTCCGAACCACTGGTAATGGCAACTTCGTTTAAATGACAGGTAAGATGGAATAGTTCAACAGAGGCTAACCAGTCTGACCACTCGGCATCTCTCTTCCCAGGAGAAGGACGAGCAGAAGACCGGTAGTTTACAAGTTTTTTGGACGTCGAGACAGGTTAGGAGGTGGCATACTTAAATTAGGCATTGAAATTCGTGAGGTGTTAGAAGCATTGACATTAGAATTTGTAGAGAAATGACGGGGTCGATAAAAGGTACGAGGAGTTGGCACTTTAAATTTACAATCTCTGGCCAGGTGTCCTGGTTTACCGCAAGTATAACAATTATTGTTCCTACGTGTATCATGGGTAAATGCGACCTTTGGGCGAGTAGGAGGAGGTGCATTATTTGAGGTTGCAGGCATAGAAGAAGAAGTGACAAGAGTGAGACGTTCGAATCCAGTACATATTTGCTCCAAATCAACTATGTTGGAAGGATTTGCACCAATTATGGCAGCCGCAAAAGTTGTTTTAAGACCTTTCTTAACGATTTTTAGAATTTCCGAATCTCTAATAGGGGATTTCAGACTTCTGTTCATCATAGTGACACGCGAAATGTAATCGGATGCGGTTTCAGAAGGTGATTGTCTGGAACACCATATATTCATGCGTCGTTCAGAAGTTATATTTTCGTTATCAAAGCGGTCGAGGAAGGTGGTTTTCAGATCTTCCCAACACAAAGTGTTGAGTCGAGCAGCTCGATAAAAGGTAAGAGCTTTTTCAGTTAGAAATTCTGGAAGAACAGTAGGCAGTAAAGCTATGTCAAATCTTCGAGACAGACATATTTCCTCTAATCGAGTAAAAAATTCGATGAGATCACCCTCACCGTTGAAGATAGGAATGGGCCAAGAAGAAAAATTGATATTTAAAGGCACACAAGTAGTTTGACGTCGAGGAGTATTCAATGACAGAGTGTGTGCAGGAGAAGTGGGATGGCTGAGGTTAACAGTTTCTGTAGTAATGGCACAATTGGAACCGGCGTCACTGGACAAATCAGAACTCTCAATTAATGGAGGCATTTCAGAGATCTTATTGTTGAAACTTACGCACTGAGCTCTAAGATCAGCGAGAGAATGGCTGGGCGTTATACCTCTCTGGGTTAATGCGTGTTTAAGAGTCCGAGAATTGGATACATTGACTCGCGAAATAGGCATAAAAGATGATCCAGACATTTTGAGATTCTAACTTGCAATGACTGTAGAATAATAAACGGTTCTTCTATATAAGTTGATCCTTACACAGGAGAAATAGAAAAATTGCACATGCAAAACGTTTTGAATTGACGATCTGAAAGAAAATTGGCAAATAATACTCAACAAGACAAAAGATTATACGTACCAATATTCAGCGCTGGATAGATTGCGATGGACTTGCAGGAATTAAAAAAATTCTTTGAAAGAGGAAAAAAAAAATTTTTTCCAAAACAAAAAAAATTGAGAAACAGTGGACACCTTGGTTTGAAAATTGCTCTAGGAAATATGGACTCCTAATAAGAATCCAAAAAAAAATTCCTCAAAGCAAAAAAAATGTTAACAAAAAAAGTTTGGCAACCTTTGTAACATCAAATCTCAACAGTTGGGAATCATTGGATACTAAAAAAAATGTTTGGAAGTCTTGTCCTTTGATAAGACTCGAAAAAAAAATCAATAACAATTATTTCTTTAAATTGTTAAAGTTTGGAAATCGCTGGAAAGTTTGACATTCCCTGGAAATATCGTAGACATAACATTACATACATTACATATCATAAAATTAACAATTCCAGCATATGAGTAAAAGAATTATTGGTAATTATTCAAATTTGTTTTGTTAAGCCTCTTCCAGCAATATTGAGGTCTATGATCATTTCACTTCACACCATACATAAATACATCTACAGCCTGCGTGACACGCACGCTAGGTAGGTACAAGTACAATGAATTTAAATTTGATTTCTTTACTCTTGAGTATATTCAATCAGACATAGAAAAAAAACTTTACTTGGACTATTTCACAAACTGGACATTTATAAATTTACAACTCTTACTTTGTAGATCCTTCAGTGTAGAATCTTACATCAACAAGCAAATAATTCCGCAAATAATTGTAAAATGATCTTAGCTAGTATCACTTGAATTTATGCAAAATTGAAACTGGAATTTTTACAATCTCTTTGGCACAAAAGGCAAAGCATGGAACAACATGTAAAAAACTGTATCTATAGTAGGTATATAAAATATTTCAGTACAAAATGAACACAACAACACCATATTTTTCCATAAAAACCTGTGTAGTAGTCAGACGAATAAGGTTGTCTATTACTAGTGAAGGAAGCATTTATTTCCTCATCCTCAAAACCATCAAGCATCAAGGGTTCTCTGTGTAGATAAAGAAGGCCTCGAAGAAACGTCAGATCTAGATGACAAAACATGGGACATCCTTCTATTGGAGGTCAGGAACCGTCAAGGAAGGAAATTCCGCCATGGACATCCTTCGTAGTGGTGGTAGCAGGCTTCTTAAGAGATTGCAATGTTGGAGATCTTCATCTCGTCAGAAGGAAATTATCTGGACGTCTTAGGAAAGTTTGGAGTATCTGTTCACAATCTTGTCAATTTCTTGTTGTATATATTTCTTAAATTCTCCATTCATTAACAATATCTGTTCGTACTTGATTATTTATTAATTAAAATGTGGTTATTATTACACTATTTATCAATTCAGATGTTCATTGCAGCACTAACATAACTTTATTGGTTATGTGATGAAATTTACGAAGTACACTTGTTGTAGTGAGGCGAAAATTCAAAACTCGCTTATTTAATTATTAAAATGTTTTTTCTTTATTATTTATAGCACTGTTTATTTAATTCAATCATTCACTGAAGCACCATCATAGTCCTAATTGGTCACGCGGTGAAATTTCTTGAAGAGCAAAGTTGTACCGTCTTGTTGTGATGGTAATGGAATTTCAACCGTTTTTTGATCGAACATTCTAGAGAAGTGTGTGTGTGTTGGTGATGCATGGAAACATGGGTGGGTCACGTGATACGTAACGAACTTATCTACGCACTATTTAATGTTATCATTTATGCATTGTTAAATTCACTTCAAACACAACAAAAACCACAATAATTAGGCATCACGTTGGAGCGCCAATCTGTAACATTCAAACTGTAACATTTCTCCCATAGTCGGCAGATTTCTGTGACTCTCTCAGGGTTTATCGTTGGGTAAATTTATTGTGGTGGTTGTGCTAAGGAAACACTAGCATGATATTGTATGATCAGTTTATTGACGAAGAATATGGTTACACAGATTATTATTACACCAAACAAAACAATTCACAGTTTTTAACACTGAATTACATTATAAAAGCGACACTCACAGTATTTTGTAGAAGAGAAGAGACATTTTTATTTGGAGCGAGCCCCTGCTATGTCTATTGTAAAACGAATAGCAGGAGACTGGCCAAAATGGCTGACTCCCGGAAAAGGATCAAGAAGAAGGAATCTGTTTTTATGATAATAGCAAAAGGTATTTACGATTTCTCTTGATAGGGGCCAGGGCTTTCACAGGATTTCGATAGATGGCAACACAAGTACCATTTTTTGGATATTAAATTATAAGGGTCCCATGACAACCTACATAAATTTAATTCAAAGGAAAAATGAGTCAAGTGTAGTCTGTCTTTTGTATTTGCAACATTTCACTTCTACTTAAATTTGCTGTCCCAATTAAGCGGAATGTTGTCCCAATTAAACATATAAATTTTCTATTGGTTTCTTGGTTTGGTTTCTGTTCTTTGAGATTTGTCCCAAATAAGCTGCTGTCCCAATTAAGCGGTGTCCCAATTAAGCGGAATCGACTGTACATATGTACATCTAAATGAAATCATATTTAAGAATAAATTGATTCGGTATATATTGTGTCTCTATAATATCTAATGAACAGAAAAATATGACAGACGTTGACCTACAGAGGGTCCCAAATGCATGTACTAACTGAAAAAATCTTCTTCTTTAATTACCTTTTCTTGCTGTAGTTTTCATATTTTTTACTTATTTATTGTGTCGAAGCCCAGAAAAACAACAACAATTAAACTGATCTTCAGTACTGTGCAAAACGCACAGCATGTGGAGAATATGTGTCAAAAATACCTTCCATAGTGCATGTGACAGGGCACAATGGATATTCCAATAATATGGCATTGTCTGTGCTGCAACACAGTCGTCACATAGATTCGTCTTGTAGGAAGCTCTATCGTTCTCTTTTCTCACGGCAGTTTCCTACACCAGATCTAAGTCGATTCAGAGTATTCCAGGTGCTATATAGTCTAGATCGCCTCCTGCAGCAAGTGATGGGAAAGGTTCGCATATTTGCGGATCCTTCGCCCACTGCATAGACTTTTTCATATTAATACTATACTATACCCTCATGCCATGTCCCAGGAGGGGTAGGCAGAGAGAACGGAACGCCATATAGATCTATCCTTACATACATATTTCTTTCGCTTCCTCTACATTCATCCAGTTTCTCATACATTCACGCCGAAATGTGTTTTGACTAGGCCCACTGAGGCCTGAGTCAATAACACATTTTCACGTTACGTTTTCATTCCGTTAACGTTCGAGTATAGACGAAGTTGCAAGCAAGTGTCAATTTCGTTGCTAAGATACACAATACATAGTTACGAAAATTAACACTTTGGCGCAACATCGTCTGCATTTGAACGTTAACGAAACGAAAACGTAACGTGAAATTTTCTGATCATCTCTTCACGAGGCCGAGACTCTACCCCCAAGATACCGACGAACTCGAAAATGATTTTTATTACATTTATTAGTAAGGGCTGTAAACTGCAGTAATAACAGAGTCGATCTTGTCTGGGCGGCTGTATACATAATACAATTTAATGTACGTATTATAATATTATTATTATGTCTACTGAGTAGCAGGGTGAGTTTAGTTTAGGTTGTTTGACCTCAAGACGGTCTGGGTTAATGTAACCTACCCTTGTCTGCAGACAGTAGACTATGCACGCGGGGGTTGCAACAAACATAGTACATACATACCTTCCCTTATTATGTATGAACTTATTATGAAATATTATTTTGTAGTAGGTACCTACTTACATTGATTTAAATCAGAGGTTCCCAAACTTTTTTCTCATAGACCACTTTCTAAATTTTGGCTGGTTCCGGTGGACCCCTGCAATTCTACCCCCCCCCCCCGTCGCAAAATTTTCGAGATGTTATAGGAATTTGGAATATTTCAAAAACTCCTCGGTTTTCCTAAAGAATATTTTCTCACAGTACCTTTTTCTACAATGTAGAGAAAGTTTGTAAGACAATATATTGCTAATGCTTGAAGGACATCGATTGATTGTTGTTTTATGACAATTTCCATGATAGGAACACACTACCCTCGGCAGGTATCTAGGATGTCTTATACTTCAGCATAAGTAGGAAAGAGACCATTATCATCTTAATAATATGGAGTGGAACAGCATATTTATTATACATACATACATACACATACATACCATCACGCCGCTTCCCTCGCGGGGTAGGCAGAAAGGATCGAGCGCCACTTCCTTCTATCCTTGCATACATCTTTCGCTTCCGTCACTGTCATACAATTCCTCATGCATGCTCTCCTGTTCAATGTGCTCAAAACGTGACCGTCCTGTAGGATTTGATTCAAATGATCTTGCCATCTAATCCTAGGACGTCCACGTCTCCGAGCACCATTCCTCTACACAGCATATTATTATTGTTATTATTAATATTGGAACACAAAAATACCGAAAAAGTGTACCGCGTTACAATATTCTAGATGTCTATGATAAAATAAAATAGCCTCTGTCTGGAGTATTCTGTTTCATGGTAGCGAGACGTGGACCATCGACAAAAGTGAAAGGGGATGGTTGGCTATACCTTCGAGATGTGGTGCTACTGACGCATGCTGAAGATTCATTGGACGGAACATGTTGAAAACGAAAAGGGAAAACAGTAGGTATTCCACTCTTTCTTGTAAGTTTTCGAGCACCCTGTAACACCTAACAAATAAGACATATTTTGACATCTATAATTCGGCGATGGGGCGCGCCGCCAATGTACAGTTTCTTATTTTGTTTGTTGGCATGGAGAAGACAACTTAATTGTATGCAGCTGATCTACTGGTTGCTCCACTTGGGCAGAAATGTGCCGTGATGGTATAGTATAGTAAAATGTATCTATTTTACATTAAGTTTGCCCGCTGGTTACCCCACTTGTGGGTTATACTAGTACGTAGTAAATTAATTTTAAGTTCTTTTTCGTAAAACTATTGAGTCGTGGATGATTTGATTTCAGGAAGGATTTTGTCAGGGTAAGTCCTTCAAGCGAACCTTGAGCCCTTCCTTAAGAAGAATTTGCATGAAGAGTATGGATGACATAGGTACTGACATTCCTGTAACATTCATGGGTGAGGGAGGGTGTAACCTATGCTATCATCGAATAAGGGAGAATGTCTTACGATTTTTCGTATAACATTCTCCTTATTTGACTATAGTACCTAATAGTAATATTAGATATTAAAAGAATTGAGTACAATGCACCTAATATTATCAGAATTACAGCTACAGTCAGACCTCTGTATAGGACTACTATCTCTAAATAGACGTATGAATCATACATAACACATAACACTACAATGTCTGGGGCGTTAAACTGTCCCATACTCCTTTATTATCTGTTTCTAACCTATCGTACTTTTACTAGATACTAACTATAAATACAGACTTGACTTGAGCTGAGACATTCTATATATATATATATATGTATATTGCTAAAATTATATATATACAAACTACCGTATGCAGGTAGCCATGTATATATACAAAGGGATGATGCACTGATAAAATATAGATGTGTCTGGTCAGAAGGAAGAAAAATCACAACAAATCATTACTTTTACTTACTACTAATATACCATCAAGGTATAGGTGCCTTACAAGTGAGATAGCTAGCAGAACTGCTGCATATTATAATAAACTCATGGACAGGCTGTTCTCTCCGTGCCAACAAAAATCATGAAGTTCAATATGGGTGGCAAACCTCTTCTCCTGGACGAAAACCTCCTCCATTTCCTTCTACACCATTCGATCCTGCGCCGTCTGCATCCAGTTGACCCCAGCGTGTCGAGAGATATCATCCTTTCACCTCATTGAGAGTCTTCCATATTGGAGGGCAAGATAAAAGGAAGACGGGAATAGGCAGAAAACAGATGTCCTGGCTGCCTAACATTAGAGAGTGGACCGGAATGAGGACGGTGGATGATCAGGGGCCGTAGACAAACCGCACTTTGCGATCGACTACTGGCGAATTTTTCGACAATCTACCTACAATGTACCGTAGAATTATGCGTTATTGTTACAGTTATTGTCGAAAATTCGTTTGTAGTCGATCGCCAAGTACGGTTTGTATAGGGGATCTGTTCAGGGCAGCACAGGACAGGGAGATTTTCGCCGGAGTGGTCGCTCACGTCGGGTGGACTTGACATGGCACAGGAAGGGAAGAGAAGAAGAAGTCATTCAGTCAACTTGCTAATTATATCTGCGACGTAATATATTGCTCACTGTGAAAATTCACAGGGTAATATGTAATGAAAGTGAAAGTGTTACTCCGTATTACGTAATAACATCCCTATTGGATAAATTGGGGTAGGTACCAACTACGAGTTGTTCCAGACATACACCCAGTCCGTAAGGGGAGACGAGAGTCTGTAAAGGTACTGCATAGGAGAGGTCACACTCACAATATACACTTCAGGGGCAAGAGTAAGGTCAGGACACATGTATGTAGTATAATGTATACTTTTGTATTTATTGTCTTGTTATTATTTTTGTTGTTTTTGATGGTTATATTATTCGAACAGCAGGGCTACTCTTGACAAAACTAAACACGATCTTAATCTAGTCTTGATCTTGATCATACGACGCACGAAGTGACTATTGACCAAAATTACACGCAAACCGATCGCGCGTTAGCGGTAGCGCGGTGTTTTTGACCATAGTCCCTTCGTGCGTCTTATGATCAAGATCAAGACTAGATTAAGATCGTGTTTAGTTTTGTCAAGAGTAGCCCTGCAGGACCTAATTGTAGAGCATTACCGTCGCTGCATGTTCAAAGAGAGGTAGGTATCTGCGAACATTTTTATTTAGGCATACTCTTTAAAAACTGTTCATTAGGGCATTACTATTGTTGTTTGCGCTTTTTATTGGCATGTTATATTATTCTTTAAGTATTGAATTTTAATAGTTGATACTAAGAATCACTTTATAAAATGGTTATGTCATTATAAGCAGTTTGTTCTAGAAATGTAAAAACATTTATAAATTCACTTTTAAGCCCTTTTTAAATAATTTGCTACGACGATATGTCACGCAGTGAGGAAGATATTTTTTTATGTAGTTGTTGTACTTACTTACTGCCCGCCTTCTTCTCTCCATTGCTGGATAAAGGCCTCTTCAAAACTGTTCCACACTTTTCTATCTCGAGCAACGCTGTACCACTATTTTCCCATTATCTGGACAATATCGTCAACCCATCTTTTTTTGGGTTCTTCCTACGCTTTTTTTATTCTTCCATGGTCTCCATTCAAAAATTCTGGAAGTCTACCTGCCATCCTCTCGTCTAACCACATGACCAGTCTTACCTCATGCACAAGAGGTGCGCTGTTTGATCCCAGGTGCCGGCAAACTACTCTTTCACGACACAAGTTTTTAGCTTACCTACTATGAAAGGTGTTTAAGGTGGTATCTGGGTTTATGACATAAATAACATAAACCTAGATACACTAAAAAAAAGGAAGTGAGAAAAGTGTGTTATGATAGATCTACATATTATATAGCATTCCATTCTTTATGTCTACCCCACAGCACATCGGTGAAATTTCCCAGCCAGGAATATTGTCTATAGCAACAGATACATCAGAAATTTACCAAGTTAGTGTAGAAATAATCGAATGCAATTCCTTACATCTGCAGCTTTCATCAATCTTTTATTTATTTATTTATTTATTTATTAACATAATATACGGCTAAATAGCCTTTAAAGTACAATAACTTACAAAAACAAACACAATCAACACATAAGTGACAATGAATACAAAAACATGACAGTGGATTCTCAACGGAAAGCATGTACCCTCGAATAAACCTGCTCACAGCACATCTCCTCACAGTGTACTTCGAATCGTTGAAAATATCAATCTCACTGTAATTATTCCCTATTACATGGAGTCGATTCATCGATGAGTAATAGATATAATTGGATGATGATCCCGCAGCATAGAACAATGCCTGACTTCAGGGTGTTACGACTCGGGACACGCAAGTTTACTAAGCTAAGCAACTCTGGGCAATTCATTTGCTCTTATATACCTTCTAGCTTCTGGTTTTTCGTGTCATGATTTGATTTATCTCTCTTACAAAGTTAAACTTCCTAAAATAAAGTCTAGACTTCACTCGTTTCGCAATTTTCGTCGATTAGACATTGCAAGCTTAAAAGATGATGCTGAGCAAATAAACTGGCAAAATATTTACACCGCGGCTGACGTGAACGTCATGGTGGAGGAGTTTAATCATGAAATCATTAATTTGTTTGACAAACATGCTCCGGTTATAACTGTTCCACTGAGGCGTCCTCCGGCACCATGGCTAACAGATAACATTCAAAAACTTATGAATAAACGGGACAGAGCAAAAGCAAAATTCAATAAGACAAAGTGCCTCAATAAATGGGAAACTTACAAACTGCTAAGAGGGCACTGCTCTAAATTGTGTCGTAAATCTAAAAAGGAATATTTTTTCAATAATGTTTCATCATCCACACCAAATAAGACTTGGAAATTTCTAAAGCAGCATGGTTTGGGTAAACAAGGTGGCACTGTTGGCTCGGTTGCGGTTAGCCTCGATGAGCTGAATCTTCACTTTTCTTCATTACCTGTCGTTATTGATCCTGTTATTAAACAACTCTCTTTAAATAAAATAAAGAATTGTACGCATGATTTTGAACCATTTGATTTCAGATTAATAACCTTGGAAGAAGTGCGAAAGTCCTTCTCTGCGGTGAAGTCTACTGCTGTCGGTTATGATGGGATAAGTTTCAAGATGATCACTCTGCTTATGGATTGTGTTTTGCCTGTTATAACATTCATAATTAACTCCTCAATATCCACATCAGTTTTCCCATCTGAGTGGAAGACGGCAAATATAATTCCGTTAGCCAAGGTTGGTTCCCCATCTTCAGCCAAGGATTTTAGGCCTATTTCAGTCCTACCCTTTCTATCTAAAATAATGGAAAAGTTAATTTATCAACAACTTAATGACTATCTTCTATCTCACAACTCTCTGGATCGATTTCAGTCCGGCTTTCGTAAGGGCCATAGTACAGCTACTGCCCTGCTTAAAATTTCAGAAGATATAAGGTTCGCTATGGAAGGGAGGAAACTTACTTTGCTGACGTTGCTAGATTTTAGTAACGCTTTTAACTGTGTTGATTATGATCTTCTTTTGGCTCGATTGGAGTCTCTCAATATTAAAGGAGGTGCCTTGGAATGGTTAAACTCATACCTCAGAGGTAGAAGGCAGAGAGTGTGTTTATCAACTCAAACCTCCAACTGGACTGATTTGCGTGCAGGTGTACCGCAGGGCGGAATTCTTTCTCCTTTGCTTTTCTCAGTCTTCATTAATACTATCACTCACCAGCTTTGTGGATCCTACCATCTTTACGCAGATGATCTCCAACTCTATATTCATTTTGATCTGGATAACATTGTTTCTTCTTTTCAAATCATGAACCAAAACCTCCAATATATTAGTTCGTGGTGTAGGGAGCATGGACTACTTGTTAATCCTTCAAAGTCCCAAGCAATCATTATAGGTAGTTCCAGGCTTTTGACGTCTCTCAATCTCGCCCCTTTGCCATCTTTGATCTTAAACGATTCCATTATTCCCTTCGCTGATACAGTCAAAAATTTAGGTATATACTTTGATAACGGGTTGTCCTGGTGGAGGCAGATTAATGAAGTCAGTAAAAAGGTATTTGCTTCTTTACATTCGCTTAAAAGACTTCAAAACTTTCTTCCTATTGACACAAAAAAACTTCTCGTTCAATCCTTAATTCATCCTTTATTTGACTATGCAGATGTATGCTACTTAGATCTCTCAGTTGAGGCGCTGAATAAGCTGGAACGTCTTCAGAATTCATGTATTCGGTATATCTTTGGTCTAAAAAAGCGTGATCACATTTCTGAATTCCGGCAGCGCCTTGGCTGGAAGACAATAGCCCAGCGTAGAGATGTTCATATTCTCTCTCTTCTTTTTAAAATTCTCTTTGATCCAGTCGCACCCTCTTATCTAAAGGAAAGATTTGTCTTCTTACAATCACACGGTTTGTCACTTCGTTCAGCTACAAATAATCTTCTATCCATCCCACCTCATCATTCTAGTTTTTATACGGATTCATTTACTGTTCATGGTGCACGGCTTTGGAACAGACTCCCACATAAGGTTCGTACTTCTTCAACATTATATTCATTTCGTAAACAAATTAATTGTCTCTAGTCTTCATACACATTTTTTGATTTAATTTTTTTACTTTTTTAAACTTTCGCGTAATAATTACGCCGAGCAGAACCTCTCCTTTTCCCCTTTCCCTTTCCCTTCCTACTCTTGTTGTATGTGTGCTTTTTATATTTTATCTTGTTTTTATTACATATTTCATTTGTAGTTTTTATTTTAGCATCTTGTTTTTATATACTTTTATCTATATGTTTATTTTTTTTTTTTATTATTTTATTTTTATATATTGTTTTTTTTTTTTTTATTTTTTCGGGTTGGCTGGAAGAAATCGCATATGCGATAAGCCCGCCTTTTGGTAGTTTATTGGAACAAAACATGTACACATAAATATTGATGCCAATAAAGCTTTATTTATTTATTTATTTATTTATTATACCTATATTTAGTGAGATTACAATCGATTGGATTGGTCTGCAACGAGCTTGGATTTTCTTCTCCATTCCTCCCTATTTTCAGCTAGTCTCTTTAATTCTACTATGTGCCACAGGTAGGGGATTCGATCCCGACCCTTTTTTCTAATCCCGGGATTTCGGGATTATCTACAGTTGATCCCGGGATCCCGGGACTAGTCCCGGGATTGTATTGGTAATGTAAAGTGGTAACAAAAAATCAGTAGGCCATGTCAAAATCACCATTTTTTATTTATCTGGCAATGAATTTAAGTTTTGAATCTGCGAAAAGTCGGTTAAACAAAATTAAACTTCAAACTTATTCTAAAATAAACAAACAAGGCACTTCTGTTTTTGATTTATAAAACTAACAATTTAACTTTTTTTATATTTTTAAATTGAATTCTTGTATTTGTATTTATTTCATAGTTTTAACCAAGAACAGTTTTAGTTTAGTGGGGCAATATATTCTATAATGTTGTTATTTAGGTTTGTTTGTATGTACTATTTTGGAATATTTTTTTTAGAAAATTAACTTCGACCTATTTAGTTTAACCCATAACAAAAAAATACATACTCCAGGGATCAATGTTTAAACTCGTAATTTAAATCAAATTGACCAGAGACTTTATGAATTATTTATACGAATTAGGTCGATGAGTGATTTTTGGTGCTATTTTTTAAAATATCAAATCGCTCAAGCATTGTTAAAAGACTATTCCAACGCGATTTACAGTTAAACAATAAATTAAGCTCTCTTCCATGTTCCTTTTCAATGTTTTGAAGCATAGTATCATTCTTCAAAGATGCTCTTTTGAAAATAAGAACCACTACGAACTTTCTTTACGACTTCATTAATATTCCGGTCATTGGTCAAACTCACCATTACCGATTTTAATGAGTAATCCTTAGTCCAGTTCTTCATTATCATCATCCAAATCATCAATAAAAGGCGATAGCCGTTTATGTATTAAATAAATAAATAAAATATCATCATTGATAGGATCATTTGCAGGTAATTTTCTATACAATAAATCACAAACGGCTAAATGAATACCGTGTGCTAAACAATCTAGGTGTTTTGTATTAACAAGTTTTCCAACTGTAATTTGAACCATCAGTAACTATTGCCACAATATCGTATCTAGTGAGATATCGAACTCAGAATAGCGCTCTTTTAAGATACTAACACAAGCTTCGGCTGTCAGTGGTTCATTGATGCGAATGAGTCCCAAATTCTTGACTTATTGTATTAATCCCGAAAATCCCGGGATTTCTTAAATTTAATCCCGAAAATTTCGGGACTAAAATACGACCGGGATCCCGGGATCCTGGGATTCGGGATCCCGGGATCGAATCCCCTAGCCACAGGTCATATCCTTCCTCAGTTGGCCCATATAAGCGCCTCTTGGTCGGCCTCTACCATTTCGGCCTTCGATTTTTTACTTACCATTTGATCTTACATCAACATTATTTAAAGAACTTAACAGAATATTGTATAAACATTTGTATATGTGTATTGTAAATCGGATATCCTTGATTTCTCATAGCGAACACGTCTACATCCTCGAATCTATTTATAAACTTAAATAATACATCGTCCTTACAACACGCAGCTGCGTGCATTACTCATATGGGATTCCAGTGAACTCAATAAGAGACGATGAAAATATACTTACAATTTATAAGTGATGTGAGAAGAGAAAATTCTCCAAAGAAATTTATCGAGAATGAGAAATTTCTCCGAGAATTTCTCCTCTGATGGAAGAGAAATTCCTCTCTATAATTTTTCTTAGTGGTATTATGACCTTTCGCCCAGTACACAATGCAGCCAACCTGATTGATCCAAAAATTTGTGGGGCTGATTAACGCTAAAATCAGAGGTTATTAACACTTTTTTTACGTACATGCAATTTTTTTTTAACTTAAATATGGGCATGTGGGGTGTCAAACATCAAGATTTTTTATAAAAATTATTTGTTTCCATAATTAATTGTAGCCATATTGGTGATAAATTGTCTCAACATTTTGTACATTGTTATTGATTGATTGAATAAAGTATTTATTATTAAACTGTTAAAAAAAAATTAAAAAAAAAATCTTCGAAAATTCTCTACTTCGAGAAATTTACCGAGAAATTTCTCGGTAAATTTCTCGAAAAATTATTTCTTGAGAATTCCACACTACTTACAAAATGTATGTACTAAAATATAACAGTTAATGACTGAACAATTGTTACCAATCAGATATCTCGATTGGAGAACCATGTTTACACTATGTTACAAATTATGCAAAATCTTATCGGAAGAAGTGAGAAAGGCGTCCCAACGCTTACGAATTGGCTCTAGGGTGACTTAAGTGATCACTTTCACAAAAAAAAGGCCACTAAGATCAAGCCGTGGAGCACCGGAATTGGTTTCCCATTCTTTTCAGTAAGTTTTCGAGTGTCCTGTAAAAGGCAGGTGTTCGAAAAAATTAAGACATTTTACATCTCAAATTAAGTGATGAGGTTTGCTCCCTATCCTGATTGTTTTGATTGTATATAGGCACGGAGAGAACAGCTTACATGTTTATTATAATTGAGCAGCTGGTCTACTGGCTATTCCACTTGTAGGATATGCGGTGATGGTATAGTAATTGTGTAAAAAATATTAATCTTAAATATTATTACCACCTAAAAGGGGCATTGAAGAGAAGAGTAGTATAAAACAGTGTTCCGCAAAGCGTGTGCCGCGGCACACTGGTGTACCGTGGTCATCAGGTTGTGTGCCGCGGAAAATAATCAAGGTTTTGTGAAGATAATACACCTAAAAACAACTGAGAGCTATAAAAGCGAGGCGCTTTGTTAAATAAACATTGCTTTTTTCTTTGGTGTACCTCTAAAATTTCTTGATTTGATAGGTGTACCTTGAACACAAAAAGTTTGCGGAACACTGCTATAAAAGATTCCCACGAAGGCGGTTTTGGCTGGCCAGTCTTTCGGGCCTCGCCTGTGAGGATAATTTTAGTTTGAATGTGGAGATAAGTATGAGTTAACGACTCATGAGATATCCGGGTGTGAAGTGGATCTTTCTTCAATTTATTTATTTATCGTGTCGAAACCCAGAAAAAAACCAATCAAACTGATCTCCAGTACTATGCAAAACGCACAGCAGGTAGAGATGCGTCTAAAATATCCTCCATAGTGCATGTGGCAGTGCACAATGGACACTCCAACAAGTTTGATATGGTCTGTGTTGCACCACAGTTTCTTCAATAATCTTAAATAATAATATTCATGTTATCGGCAGGATGCGAATCATATTTTACGTTTGAAACGAGAGTTTTGTTTAATCCACATTGAGCCGCGATGATTACACACTCAGATGCACTCACATTCCTTTGTGAAGATCACAGCCGACGTGTTCAGTGTATTACCATGTTGATAATGACGATACGTAATGCAGATTGACTGGTAGAATCAATCACTGCTGTCCTCATTACAATAATAATATGTATAATGAAACATAACATCTTTGGCTATTTTTGTACCAAGTCTCAAATTGCACTGTTTTTGTCATAAATCCTTCATTATTCACGATTTGATTTATCCTGAAAAAATATTTTTTTATTTATTTTAAAAATATAACAATACAAAACATTATATAAGTAACACATTTACTTAAAAATACACTTAAAATTGTATAATTTCTTACCCCATTTAAAGAGTTTAACTTGTGTATGGGATAGAATGCACATAATTATTTCTAATTATACATATAAAATATTAACCAATTGTTTGCCGGGTGCTCCATGGAAAGGTTTGATTTTTATTCCGTTTTACTATTTTGTAAGGTTTCGAGTTTCGAGTGTTCAAAAAAATAAAAACATTTTACATCTTAAACTCGGCGATTAAACGTATAGAAGAAAGATCCCGAGTTCAAATCTTATCATCGGCTGTCTTTTAGCTTCTTCACCTTTACAACAAAACAAGCATGGCTTTATGTAGGGGTTGTTTGTTCCGAAATTTACACACATTCCCGGCAAATTATAATTCGTTTCAAATTTACTTACCTAATTCTTTTTTTATGATTTCTTTCACTCAAAAAGTATCCATCTTTTAAAGTTGCGCACCGCCTACATGAAGTCTCACTCCTCTGTGATCAATGTCTCCATCACTCTTCACTTCCACGTGCTCTTATTGTGCGGCAATCTCTTACAGATATACATAAATTGTACACACATACCCAAAGAAAAGTTAGTGCCTTTATACTCATCTTTATTCTTGTCATCAATTTATAATACCAATATACAGTCGCACCACGATCAGCGTTACTAATACTGCAATTTGCATTAGAGCTACGAAGCACTCCTATAAACATTATCAAGTCGATCAAACGTCTCGATTGGAGAACCATGTTTACACAATGTAGTAACTGGTGGTTCTTAAAAAAACACACCGTGAGTTTGCAAATTTAGCTGTTTATTGAATGATGTCTGATGGCTGAGAGGGGGTTTTCAGGCCCTGTATTACCTCACAATACATAATGCACTGCGAAATTAGTTACAGAATATATTATCTTATACAAAAATAGCGCCTCTGGTGGTAAAAAAATGTATTAAAAGGGTATTGTGGGAAATTTTAAAATGTATGCCATGCAAATCTCACTAGAGTAACATTGTACAAAATCTAATCGGAACAAGTGAGTTGGCTCTAGACTGGTTTTAGTGATCACTTTCAGTGTCCACGGATAACGTTCACCAATTCCACCATTCTCACTGTCGCGAAATAAGGTCCTCCAGCCAAGAAACATTTGATGCAAATCTTAGAAGAGTTTGCACTTATTTTTAATGATGAGAGCGAAATTTCTTGCAGGTCGACCTGCAACATATTGAAAATTCAATGGATTTACCAAATTTTTTTTCTTAGTTTTCTATACTTTCTATCAACAACCATCAAATAATATGTTAAAGTTCCTCCCAATCTTGTGGTATTTCAGAAATTCAATAAATTAGTTTAGAAAATTGGCTCTTATATCCATGATTTTATGATGAAAATGTACATATTTTATGCATTTTGGATATGTCTATACGCCCCCTAGTCAAAACACATTTTAGCGTTATGAAGTCGTTCGACTACAAACGAAATTACGACAATCTACCTACATGTACCATATAATTATGCGTTATTGTTGCAATTATAGTCGTAATTTCGTTTGTAGTCGAACGACAAGTGACGCTAAAATGTGTTTTGACTAGGGCTGGATATGGATAAACCATAGAGCATAATGATAATAAAACGAGAAATTCAGAAACTATTTAAATTATTTACTTTTTTCAATATTTCGTGGTTTGCCACCCGTCCTCAATGTTTTAATATTTGTTGGCACATAGAGGAGAGCTTGCATGTTTATTGTATGTAGCTATTCTGCTGGCTTCCCCAGTTATGTTGATGGTATAGTAGTAGTAGTATTACATCTTTAAATGACGTTAATCGAACTCGCGATAATCGAAAAATGATGCAATCTCTTCGACACATTTATTATCGTTTCTTTTTTCTCACTTTTCCCCGATAATTTTTTCAAATGGCAGATATTTGGCACACGTACAAGATTCCCTACAGTTGCTACTCTGTCAGATCCAGAACGGAACACACTGCTGCAATAAAATGCAACAAAACAACAAACCCTTGATCATTATGATATGTATTACACATGGGTGAGTTGTTTTTCGTTTCATTAGCACGAAACGAAATTCTTTGTCTTATATAATTTGTATATCTACAGTTCTTTGACTAGGATGTGTTGAAGTGAAATATAATCTATGATTAATTGTAAAAGTGTTTTTATTTTTTTATTTATTTTATTTATTAAAACAAACAAACACCAACAGGCAAATCAAATACATAAAGCAAAATAACAGAAACAAACTTAGAATCAAAGATGCGCCCTATTACAGACGTAATTGGTTAGTCTCTGAGTCCACTGCAGTTCCAGGTCACCGGCCTACTACCCCAAAGCACCCGGAAGAACCCATACAGCACTCCCAAGAGTCCAACCGAGCTACTTCAAGATACCAGGAGCAAACTCAACAGCTGTTTTTTTCTTCCTGTATGAGTGAAGATATTAAGAATATTACTCACAGACACATGTCCGTATAACCAACAGACTGCAAACTCTACCCCTTAATAGGAAACAGGAAAGGTGTTCCGATGTTTACGAATCGGTTTAGGCTGGTTAAAGTGTACTTTACCCATGGTATGTTACCCAACTAGCCCACCAATTTGTAATTAATTATAGTAGGTATCTACTTGAAAACGAATAAAACAGATCCTACAGGACGAGTACGTTGAATAGTCATGAAGAATTGTATATCAGTGATGGAAGTGAAAGGTGTATGCCAGCATAGAAGGAAGAAGAGCTCAATCCTTTCAGCCTACCCCACGAGGGAAGCTATACTATACCTACTATACCCTCACGCCGTGTCCTAGGTGTGCTAGGCAGAGAGAACGGAACGCCAGTTATGTAGATCTATCTTAACATACTTCATCCGCTTCCTCTACATTTATCCAGTTTCTAATACATGCATCCCGATTTCTCTTACTCAACACGCGGCCGTCCTTTAGGATTTGATCCACGTGAGCAAGCCACGTAGTTCTTGGACGTCCGCGCTTCTTCACACACCCTCTTTCAGATAAATATGTGATAAAATGTGCATTCGCTCAACATGTCCAAGCCATCTTAATTTGTTTACACGCATTCTGTCCACAACACTTCTCTCACAACCGTCCATTTTCCTGATTTCTTCATTATTCACTCTTTATTTTTACGTTTTACCAATCATTCTTCTCAGTAAACGCATCTCCACAGCATTTATTCCACTCTCGTCCTTCGTCAACCACATCAAAGTTTCGCTTAAATACAAAAGTTTCGGTACCAGAATGGTATAGTGCACCAGTATTTTTGCCATGGAATGTGTGTACCTATATAAATATTATGATGTAATATATCTTTAGTAAGATGCTGATTAATTTGCTTGTTTGTTTGTGTGTTTGTTGTTTTTATTATGTTACTATGATTAGATTAGATGAGGTTGTTAGATAGTTAGGTTGGAAGATATTTAATAATAATATTTAGTATACCTACGAGAGCGGACAAAGAGACCTACTATACGTAGTATTTGCGAGTAGGTTATACAGTTTATATACATAGTAAGTATTAGTTTAGCTAACTGCCGGCAAACTTCGCAATGTCTGGATATAGGATGAGATGCATGTAGGGTTTGCAAAGGACAAATTCAAATATCCTCATTCAAAGAAAATATTCAAATTTGGATTGATGTCCTGTTTTTTTTTATATTATCGTTCTTCTTTTTTTGCCCATCTTATTTTAGTCCGTATTCATTGTCTCAAAAAAATTCCCTCCGAAGTTGTTAAAAATTGTATAAAATGTATAAAAATGTTGGAAGTATTTATAACGTGATATAATTTAATAAATATTCTTTATTTAGGTACATAAATATTCTGTATTTACATAAATATTCTATATTTATATAAATATAGAATATTGTGATGTTAGGTACCTACTGAAAATAAATTCATATTCAAAATGTAAAACCCCAACATTATTCGAGTTGATTCTTCCATGATGTCTTATGAAAATAGTACAATCATGGGAGATCACTTACAGAGCTACAGGGACAAACACCTTCTTACTATCCTGGTGGATGATAGAAGAACAGCCTTCTGCA
This sequence comes from Athripsodes cinereus, assembly GCA_947579605.1. Taxonomy (NCBI): domain Eukaryota; kingdom Metazoa; phylum Arthropoda; class Insecta; order Trichoptera; family Leptoceridae; genus Athripsodes; species Athripsodes cinereus. The sequence continues at coordinate 15,300,133 of OX388328.1, forward strand.
TGCTGAATTTGAGCCTGTCATCTACTCCCAGTTTTCTGAGATTGCTTGACAGACTCTTTTAGGTATTAAACCATTCACAGACAACACTATGAGCACAATGATTTGTGGTTGGTGTTCTCGACATAACTTTGATTTTGTGAGCAAGATCAAGATATTTTATTATCTTATCTTGCTCAGCTTTATTTAAATTTTCATCGTGTGGTATAGTGATGTCTATGATGTGTGTTTTACGGTATCTGCCATCAACCAACACAATATCTGGTCGATTAGCTGGAATAGTTCGATCAGTTTAAATTGCTCGATCCCAATAGAGTTTAGTGTAATTGTTATAACTGTCGTAAAATTAATCATCAAGAAGGAAAGAAAAGAACGGGATTGAAAATGGGAGTAGAGAAGAAAAACATCAAATGATTAAATAAACCCTGAGAGACCCTTAAGTCGTCTTTGTCATTCTTTCCATATTATTTCGAGATTGTTGCATTTTGTTTTGTTGTGACAACCCTATTTCTAATTGAGCTCCCCGATGCATCGTGCCCTACAAAAGTCCTTATGGAATAATACGGCATCGACATGAACCCGGGGGTCGACAGCCCTGGAAGGTCACTATATTCACAAATATACACAAACAAATATACCAATTTATACATACATATATATATGAGGCAGCGGCAGGACTAGGCATTTTATTGGCTATGCAATTTTGCATAGCCAATATAATAGCGCATTTTGCGATATTTTAGGCACATTGCAAGAAGAGAGCATTAAAACCTGGAAAAAGTAATTATGACTGAGGTTATAGAAGGGAGGAGGGGAAGGGGCAGAGTGCCAATAAAATGGAGCGGTCAAATTAAGGAGGCCACACAGAGCTCACTACACGGGACCTTGCACATGGCGGAGGATCGCTCAAGATGCAGACAGATGGTCTACAGAACGAAGCATGATGGTCACGATCCTCAGAATTGCGGGACCAACGAAGATGATGACGATGATGCAATTTTACGATTATATTCGACTGCTCAGTTTCACAATTCAAGTAGTAAAAATGTCTTGTATTCGAGAAATTGCCATTTTTGTAGTTTTGCTATATTTATATTATTATGCTTTAAAAACACAACAGAAAGTGAAATATACTATATAATAATAATCACACTGTTATTAAAGACATACGTAGGTATATCTTTGATTTAATATATAAAAAGGGTACCGTGTACTTTTATAATTATTTGTTTATGGAATTGAGAGCGTTGCGTTGATTATGTATATATTACCAATTAAATCATCATATTTGAAATTTTCGACTTGTTGAGCTGTGTAACTGGACAGTCGAAATATAAATATCTATGTTTTTAATCAAAATGAAGTTTTCATCAGTTTGCGCCATGTTTTAATGAATTTTGTTTTGCAATCTAGGGTGAATGTAGAGCAGGGATGCACAGACTTATAGGGAACAGAGGCCACTCGGGAAGATTATGAGCTAAGGACGGGCCGCTATAAGAAAATTAACACTAAAAATTCAAATTTCCAGAAATGCACACACATTAAAATTTCTACCCCCCCCCCCCGTCACCGAATTTTCAAAATGGTATAGTACTACTTTATAGGAATTTGAAATATTTCAAAAACACCTCGGTTTTCTTAAAGACTATTTTCTCGCAATACCTGTGTTTGAATTTTCAAAATGGTATAGGAATTTGTAATATTTCAAAAATCCCTCAGTTTTGTTAAAGAATATTTACTCGAATTATTAAGTATCCGGTGCTTTTACCGAATATCCGATTATTACTGGTATTGACAATTTTTTTTTATATTGTATAATTCGCTGGCGGGCCGCAGATATACCGACCGAGGGCCGCATGCGGCCCGCGGGCCGCGGATTGTGCATCGCTGATGTAGAAGAAGCGAAAGAAGAATGTAAGGATAGATCAGAGTTAAAATTCAGCGATGAGGTTTGCCACCCATCCTGAATGTCTTGATTTTATATTGGCACGGAGAAGACAGCTTGCATGTGTTATATGCAGTTGGTCTGCTGGCTACCCCACTTGTGGGATATGCCGTGATGGTATAGCATATAGCAAGGATAGATCAACATGGCGTTCTGTTCTCTCTGCTTACCCCATCTAGGACACGGCGTGAGGGTATAGCACAGTAATATAGTATATGTTTAGAATATTTACTTCTGTTTTATTGTTTAACCGGATTTGGGTGCAGATGACAAAACCAATTAGAAACCTCGATTGGAGAACCATGTCTACACAATGCAACATTGTGTAAAATCTAATCGGAAGAAGTGAGAAAGGTGTCCCAACTAGGGAATCCAATCCCGCATCAAAATCGCGATCCCGCAAGACTGCGGGATTGAGGTCGTCAGTCCCGCGGATCCCGCGGGATTTGCGGGATTGAGATTTTTTAATAAAAAAACTGTTTCAAGTAGACATTTAGTTATTTAAAAAAATATATCAAATAAAGACGAGTAAATTTGATATTTTTTTATTATTTTGCAGTTTTTTTACTCATATTACTAATTAACAAGTGGAAATAATGATGTTTTTGAGGTATAAATAATCAGCTTCTTGTAAGGAACAATATAATACAACTTTTCACCTAATATATTTGTATTGACAATTTAACATATTTATTAGTTTCGACTCAGTGGGGGATGGCTGATTCACCCAACTGCCCATGCGGGGAAACCCAGAGCATGGACCACATCGTGGAGCAGTGCCCCCTATATTCCTTTGACGGGGGACTGAGAGAAATACACGACGCCTCGGAGGCAGCCGTACGATGGTTGAGTGAGCTGGAAGTACGGGTTTAAGGCCATAAGAAGAAGGAGAAGTTTCGACTTTTAGAGGCATAAAAAACAGCTTTTTTTCTGATAATACTATCGAAGAAATGATAAGTATCTAACGTTTCATCTTTTAGATTTGATCTAATCTTGTTGCATAAATAGCCAGCGGCGGAAAAAGCATGTTCAGCTTCCACGCTATTAGGTGTAGTTGACTTCATGTTACTTGGCTATCCATTCTGTACGGAGACTGTGCTCTAATTCATCTTCTAGTACATATAGGCGAAGGCTCATCATTTAATAGATTCGATAAAGGCGTGACTTCTTCACTGCCATTGTCATCAACTTGTTGGTTTTGAGTTTCAGGTTGTACCTGCGTGTCTGACAACAGTCTCTCAATTAAACACTTCATTTTAGTTCGAAGTGTAACTTTGCTTGGATGAAAGAATGGAACGTCCACCACATTTGTAGATCTTGAATCTTTTTATAGATATTTGTTAGGATTTTCTAAGCACAGCAACACGAGTCATTGATGTGTGGCGCTATTTTATGCGGCGAGATAGCGACACTTCAAATTCCTGGCTTAACCTGGTATTTTGTCGATCCAGTTTACTTATCATGAAACGCAATGTGGTTTCTGCAGAAACTAATTTTGCGTCCTCGCGGCATAAGACATTTACAGCAAGCTTCACTGGCTTTAAAGCTCGTTCAATATTACTCGATGTTATAAATTCTTCATCAGTAAATGAAAATGAAGATGATGTCAGTTTAAGATCAATAAGTGCTTGGTTGAACCTCGATAACATTGTTGCGAGACTGTTCCAGCGCGTTCAGCAATCTAGAATCAGCTGTAATTCTTTGCAGAATTCTGCTTTAATATATATTTGCAGAAGATCATTAATTGTTACTGGAAATTCCGAACTAAAAAGCTTGACAATTTTCCTGACTTTTTGAATCAGTAAAAACAAAACATGGAATAAGTTATAATGATTTTCATTGAAAAATCTATTGGTCTGACAATACTTATCTACCTGCATTGTGGTAGCAAATCTCCTTCTTGAATGTCTTCCTCTACCGAAAAGTGACCTTGCTCGTCATCATTTTCATTATCACTCCCACCATCCGGTCTATTTTCGAATACTTCAACTTGACTTCATTTCTTCTTCTTGTCTCTGATTGCATAGAACTTCAAGAACAGCGAGTTGCAACCCATGTGCAAAGCATAACTGGTGGTGCGCTTATAATAATCTCCCAACTTTCTTCATGACTGCTGCACTATCAGTTGTTGCTGTGATCACATCTAGATTTAGGAAACTCTAATTATTTTCCATACAAATTCTATAGAAAAGTCACGAGATCCAAGGCAAAGTAGTTAATTTACTTATCATTGAGGCTGTGCTGGGTTTAATAAATAATCAGAACGTCGTCTGAGCCCATTCTCAAATATTTTTTTCAGTCCCGCAAGCGTGCGGGATCCCGCATCAGTAATCCCGCATTTCTGATCCCGCAAAAAAGGTGCGGGATCCCGCATTTACGGGATCCCGCTTTTGCGGGATTGGATTCCCTAGTCCCAACGCTTACGAATTACTGGCTCTAGGCTGGCTTAAGTGATCACTTTCGGTTACCATGGAGAACGTTCACCAATTCCACCATTCTCACTGTCACGATGCACCTAAGGTCCACCAATCGAGAGACGCTTTATGCAAACCATAGAAACCATTGTGTAGATACGGTTTTCCAATTGAGGTGTCTGATTGGTAGTATAGTATAGTTTTCACTTCATTTCATTCGGAAATTATAGATTTTAACTTGAGACATGCGGTGTTCTTGTGCATGTTTGGCAAAGATACCACTGATATAAGGGTAATTGTAATATACATACATAGAATGTCTTCTCCATATTATTATGTGTGTGTTTATGTGTATGTGTCTGTGAATGCTAATAGTCGGTTAAATAATATTGTATAGATACTAGAATACTTATACTTGGCATCACCCAGCAATGAATTATCTCATTGACAAATTATTAACATTTTCAATAATGTTCCATTACTTTGAATGTATCCAATATTAAATTAATTAAAATACCTTAAACTTTTTATCAATCTGATAATGACCTAATATTGAATGATTGATAATGACCTGATAAGTGGAAAGACGTCTCTCTCGGAATCAATAATCTATATTAGAAAGAAACACTTGTTTCAGTTACATATTTAAACTTTTTTATATACACTTTTTATTTTTATTTACGTAGACAGTATTGTTTCGTCTCTTAGGCATTATAAATGTAAAAACAGAATTTAACAGCTTACACACACACACACACACACACACATAGAGAGAGAGGGGGAGAGAGAGAGAGAGAGAGATATTTCTTCCAAAATGCTAACATGGTAATCTAACTACCTGAAAACTATTTGCTACAAAACGTGCGAAATTTTCAACACAGATGCCTTCCTCTTCACTCTTCTCACCTCTGGAAAAGTGTATTTAAATAACACATTACCTCTCTCATTCCTTCGAAATATCAATAGGAATTTGTTAAGGGTTTGTTGCGAATTATTATCTTTGGGTAGACTAGCACTAGGGAGTTCAATATACTATACGACATTCTATTTTTAAAATATGCAGTCAGGTCAGCGACCTCAGCTATGAATGGTGGAATCTGTAATTATATTAATATTTCAATTTGTTTATAAATATATTATATTGTCGCGAATAAGCCAATTAACTGAATGATTAGACAAATAGTTAAACTCCGGATTTTTTTTGAATGGCCAACAGAAGTCTTGCTGGATTGTTAAGCGCAACGTTTATCAGTGTTGATCGTAGCGCCACAGTGGCAAATTAATAAACTTAATTTCAACAATCGGGCTAGCTTCTATCAGGCAGAATTTGAACGTTTGACGCATCATTGTGATTGGGTGCGTCCAGATAGTAGTATGCGAACATCAATCAATCTTCAATCATTCGGTAACAATTCGGAGCATTCGCCGAAGAAATATATTCAAATAAATAAAATAAAAATAACAAACTTTGTTTAATTCCACTTTAGTCAATACAATAAATAACTAAAACGTTTTCGGGCTTACACCCATCTTCAGTAGTTACGTGCTTTTTGTAGTCTACAAAAAGCACGTAACTACTGAAGATGGGTGTAAGCCCGAAAACGTTTTAGTTATTTATTGTATTGACTAAAGTGGAATTAAACAAAGTTTGTTATTTTTATTTTATAAAATGAATTTCCACAGTGTAACTCACATAAAATTAGAAAGTTCAAATAAATGCCTTCGTTACCCTTATAAGGGAGTTTCGGATGATGGCTACGATATACGGCGGCCTTGAGGTCATGTTATGAGTAAACGGCGCCTTTCCAAATTGTCCATTTATATATATATAAGCAGCCCTAGACAAATCACATTTAGCGTTACGTTTTTGATTGAATAAACACGACGTTGTGAGAAATTGACAATTATTTTCGTAGCTAAAAATACACAAGTATTGTTTGCAACGTCGTCTTGTTGCAACACTTTCTCGCAACGTCGTCAATATTCGAACGAAAATGAAACGAAAACGTAACGCTAAATGTGATTTATCTACGGGTCAAGGATGGGAAACGAAGAATTCTCAATATTTCTCAGACGTTCAATCTTTCTTGCTCCCTTCCTTTCAGATAAATATACATTCATCGTCACCCTTTTATCACTCATTCGTTCTACATCTCCAAACCATCGAAACTAAGTGTGCATATGCATAATTTGCAATGACTCATTTATCCAAATACGTAAAAAATAATAGGTTTATATTTTTTATTTATTTTTTCAGAGCTTCATGTTTAAACCAGAGCAATTGCCTTAGTGTTTATTTGTTTAATATTAATGAGTTAGGTATTTGATAAGGAGTTAGTAGGTATAGGGACACAGAGCACCACAGAAAAAATACCTTTTTGATAAGAAAAAAATGCAATAACAATTAGGTACATTGTATTATTTTTATTGCATTCATTTGAAAACAAACAGTACATATCTGTTATTTGTACAGCTAGTATTAAACCCTACTCTACTCGGTGTAATAATACAAGGATAAAGGGAATAATTATGTCAAATGGTTGACATTGTGAAATTGGGCAGACAATGAAGAAGTATTGGAATGAACGTGTCGAAACAATGGTCCCACTAAAGACTTCCCCATGTCGTTCTCTATAGTAAGGACGTCGTACACTCGGAATACCACTTAAGAGATGAAGGGGCAGTTGGGAAGACAAGCATAGGAAAGTACCTCTGCAAACTTAGACCCTGGAAACTAGAAAATGAGAAAAAATAAGAATAATCAATACGTGGCAGCGAGAAAAGGTACTCCGAGACGTGGTCGCTTGAAAATCAAATTGTTACTGAATCATAATGCAGATACTTACTTTTTGTATGGTTTCGGCTTGTATTAGTAATCATTCCAAATCAAATCGTTAGTTCTCGTCCAGAAAGCCACTGCACCACCTCTGGGGTTGATTTATGGATGTCCGCCGAGTTTCCCTTGTACCTTCTTCTTAGACAATCCGATCAAATCAGCACTTGCCGACCAGCATGGTTGCTCTTGACACAATCTAAGTACGATCTTAATCTTGTCTTGATTTTTACCCTATAATACGAGAAGTGACTGTAGTCAAAAATACGTACATGCCAATCCCGCGGTAGCTGAGGGTAGCCACTTTCAACATTTACATAAGTATTGTGGATGTATTATGTGATAAATATAACCTCTAGAATGCACTAGCCAATGATGAATACATTGAATATTTATCAATTTTCAAGAAATATATCTCCTAATTTCATTTTGTTCATAAACATATGTACATATTCATTTATTAAATTTAAAGTAGGTGCGTTAACGTTGTGAAAATTCATTTTAAAATGAGTTTTAAAATGTTAAACTAAACACTGTTTAACTTACAATCTGTACGAGAGTGAAGGAACACCATAGAGCATTTAGAAGATTATCTAGTCTTTCAGAGATGGCTGACCATTGCATTGAACAGGATCACTCATTCCATCCTGACAATGTAATGGTATTACACTCGGAAGGTAAGGGTCGTAAACTAACTGCTTTGGAAACAATAGAAATTAATAAATGTATATCTAATAAGGTAGACATTGTTAATGTCCAAATTCCTTCATTCTCACCACTATTAGATATAAGAACACCTCCTCATAAAATTCCTTTTGTTCCATCCAACACTTTGCCTTAGACTATAAATTATAATGAAGGTTAGTTTGTTCTATTCTTTAGTTCTATTCTTTAGTAACTCTTGCCCTGAAGATGCCGCAAGGCGAAAGCGCTCGGCAATTAGAATTTAGTCATTATTAATTGACTAAATAATCATTCGTGAAAATTAAACAGTGTTTAGTTTAACATTTTAAAACTCATATAATATTCATTTATATTTACGAACACTTTTAAATATTAATGTGTAATTAAGATCTGGTACATATTAAAGTGACATTATATTATTGCTTAGATAGGTATTTTATTTTACTTATCAGTTTTTTTTTATTTTTATAATACTTAATTATGTGTGTTGCAACAATAATAATAATAATTAAATTATTGTATAAACAAACAACTTTGTCCTATAAAAAAATATATATTTGTAAAATCAGTGGTTTTAAATAATTATTTAAGTAGAACATACAACGCTGCGGTATGCCACCCATTCTAATATTTACATGTATTGTAGCGAGATTGGCATGGTAACTCTTGACTAGTGTTGTGGAATTCTCAAGAAATAATTTTTCGAGAAATTTACCGAGAAATTTCTCGGTAAATTTCTCGATGTAGAGAATTATCGGAGATTTTTTTTTATTTTTTATTTAACAGTATAATAATAATAAATACTTTATTCAATCAATCAATGTACAAAGGTTGAGACAATTTATCACCAATATGGCTACAATTAATTATGGAAGCAAAAAAATGTTAGGTACCTACATAGAAAAAAGTGTTAATAACCGATGAAAAATCTTAATGTTTGACACCATATTTAAAAAGTGTTAATAACCTCTGATTTGGGCCTTAATCAGCCCCACAAATTTTTGGATCAATCAGATTGGCTGCGAAGTGTACTGGGCGAAAGGTCATAATACCACTAAGAAAAATTATGGAGAGAAATTTCTCTTCCATCAGAGGAGAAATTCTCGGAGACATTTCTCGTTCTCGAGAAATTTCTTTGGAGAATTTTCTCTTCTCACATCACTACTCTTGACACAGTCTAAATACGATCTTAATCTTGTCTTGATCTTAACTCTACGATATAATACTTTGGGACTAGCTCGATCTGATATATCCTCAGTGTTGGGAAAATGTCTGGGTTGGTCTGATAAAAATGAAGGCTATTTTTTTTATCTTTCGCCATGCACTCTCATCATCTGGGGTTTTACATTTTGGTCCTCGTCCACTAATTGGAATATAATGTAATATATATCCAGCATATAGATTGGCTGATAGATAAAGAGTACAATTTTCCAATAGTTTTTAATTAGGTCAATGATAAGTATGCGACCCTTATAACTGTATCCCTGACGAAGTTGCAATAAAATGCAATCCTTATACAATAACAAACACATAACATATTATTATCGTCTGTCTAGTTCCATACCACAACAAGTCGAAAAATTTGATTAAATTAATTTGTAATACGCACAATCAACGTCACTTTTTCAATTCCACAAAAAAATAACTTTAAAAAACACACGATTCTTTTATATAATATTAAATACTTAGTTATGAAAAAAATATTGTTCACCTATTTTCAATTCTAAAAATAGATATTAAGATTTACAAAAAAAGATATATCTGGGTTTTGTTATAAACCCAAATACATACAACCTTATACACCTTTCACAGTAAGCTAAAAGCTTGTGTCGTGAAAGGGGAGTTTGCCGGCATCTGGGACCGAACTACGCACCTCTTGTTCACGAGGCCGAGACTCTACCTCCAGGCTACCGACGAACTCATTTTAACTGTTTGTTCACAATTATTGTATAACAGTGCTATTATTATATATCTAATACAAGAGTGGCCTACCCGCGGCCCGCGAAGCATATGCACACTTTTTTTAATAATAGAATTATAATTATATGAAAGAGGTATTTTGAGAAAATATTATCAAAGAAACCCGAGGAGTTTTGTTACATTTCAAATTCCTATACCATTTTGAAAATTTGGCGACGGGGGGGGGGGGGGGTAGAAATTTTAAGGTAAAGTAAAATTATCTAAATGTTCCATATATGGAGTAAATTGTTGTGCGGCCCGGTACACTGAGAAAAATACTAACGAAATTTCACAACGAATCATTGGTACGTACTATCAAATTAGGACCAGAGTTCGTACAAACGATTCACTAGTACAGATCTATTGACTTCGCAACCAATTCATTGGTACGTTTACCAACAACTTCTTCACAGTGACGTCATCAACTTGACGTTGGCTGCAGAACGAATCGTTGGTAAGAATCAATTAATTTACTTGTCATACTTACGTAGGTACCTATACATGACCTTACTCGTAGCTGTCAAAAGTCCAATAATATTAATCGCGTTTAGTTGTAAAATGTGATCTATTTTTCTAATAACACTATAATTATTATTTGAAAAAATCTAACAAAAATAATAATATTATTAGAATAACTTTTCACATTTTACAAATAAACATTGTGATTAATATATAAGTAAAAAAAGTAGCAAGGAAATTAAAATGATTTTTTTCTTTTAAGTTCTTATGTAATATAATCATTTATTAAAAATTTCAATTGAAAAAATATAAAAATAAGGACAATTTATAAAGACATAATAAATATATCAAACGCGTATTATAGGATTATTCCAAAGGTCGTGCAGAAATTACAACTCTTTCTTCAGGGATGTTATATTTTACTTATTATCATTATTCACAGGCATTCCACCCGGTAGGAGTGAAATTTTACTTATCATCATTGCCAAAAATCAACGGTGCTATTTCTAGATCTCTTCAGGGTTCTGGTTGATGATTGTCTTGAATGTGGTGAGGTTCCCCTTCCCCAGTTTTTATTCAGAGAGAACTGATCCCCCCCCCCCTGAGCATCAGTCATTGCTTGTGTTTACTTGTAATAGCCTATTCATTTCACGACTTCATGTTTTTCTTTTTTCTTTCATTGTTATTGCCTCGGTCGGTGCAATCGAGTTCATTTTGTTTTTATTTCTTTTTGTTGTTGGAACATAGCTGCAACATTATAACTGAACTCCATTATATTGATATAATGAAAACAAAACTGTTCTTGGTTTTACTAAGATTTATTTGTTTAATAAGTTACCAGGTTTCGACCTATGAGGTCATTGTTAAACTAAATTTACTATAGGCCGTTTTGTTACTTAAATACTATGTCTTAATAGGTAGGTATAACAATATATTCTTAGAGCTAAGGTTTTATATAATGCAAAAATTATTGAGGGAAATTCAGAAAGAACAGTTGGTTGTGTTGTATGATTTAAATTATATTGATTATATATAATGTGACATTTTATTGGTAAAGATTAAGGAAGACAGTTGGTTAGTATTGTGTAAATAAATGAAATATATATTGGGTATTTTGACTTCAACTAATAGATTGATGTAACAGATGTACCTAATATTATTATCAACAGAGGAATATTGACAAAAAGCATCCATTTAGGAATAATAACATGTACAACATCTAGATTTTCAACTAGTTTCAACAATACCCAATACTATTTCATTTATTTACACAATACTAATCAACTGTCTTCCTTATTAATCTTTACTCAACCAACTGTTCTTTCTGAATTTCCCTCAATAATTTTTGCATTATATAAAACCTTAGCTTTAAGAATATATTGTTATACCTACCTACAAAGACATAGTATTTAAGTAACAACACGGCCTATAGTAAATTTAGTTTGACAATGACCTCATAGGTTGAAACCTGGTAACTTATATAACAAATAAATCGTAGTAAAACCAAAAACAATTTTGTTTTCATTATATCAAAATAAATTAAAAAAACACAAGTTCTAATTGTACCACTTTGTTGCTCTACGGGAGTTATTTTATTTGGTATTCTTCTCTGCAACATTTTTCTATGGGAACAAAAATTTTTCATGCTGACAGTTGACCCTTTCTGTTTGAGTACGAATGCCCCAATTCTACTTATTTGTTTTCTTCTAGCCTTTTGATAATTCCATTTGACCTTTTTTCTGTAAATGTAAAAAAAATATATATAACTAAAAGTTATTTTTGAAAACGAAAGAATAGAAATTAAAATAACAGAATTTGAAGTATACAAACTTTTGCTATTGTTGTAGGTGACACCAAACCCAGTGCAACAGCTTCACCAATTTGTTAATGTTCTGCAACATTCTGTAAAGTACAAATTTTAGTTAATCTTCAATAAAAACTCAAATTTGGCTTGTTGATAAAACAATTATTGCAAATTAAACATCTCATACCAACTCATCATGGACTGGACTTTATAAAGATTCATTATTTGTTGAGCTGTAAATGCTTTTGATCTTAACATATATTATGGCACCACTTGTGTGGACAAATTTGTTAGTGTAGAAATTTAGTCGGATAAATGTAAGTCCCCAGATTTCTGAACTATCCAGGTGGACGGTGGGTCTCCTTCAATGTATATACTCAATCACAACCTCATTTGTTTCCTCCACAGTCTAAAAGTACAAAAATGATTTATTAAACCAAATGATAACTAATAAAGTTAGTTCATTAACAAACAAAATCAATGTTAGTCCAATATTACATACCGAATTGATGGTTGAAGTTTCACTTTCATTTCATCACATGGTTTTTAACATTAAATTCTGTAATCTGTAAAGCAAAAAATATTCATTAAATTAAATAACCTAATTAGTCCATCCACAAGCACTCAAGGTTAGAACAATGTTACTCACCGGTTACTTGATGGTCCACTTTCATTCTGTAATTCCACGTTATTTTCCACATTGCGTTTCATCTATAAAGTAAAAACATATATCAAAATCATTAATGCTTTAAATCATACAAAAATAATAGTAAATAAGAAAAAATTTCAAAGGTTTACCTTGCATTTCCATGACAGGTGATTTTTTCATTCCATAATGCAATATTATGAGAGATCTTGTTTTAAATGTGAGTAAATGCACGGTCATATTTTAACAATTATCCTCAATCCACTAAAAAAAAACCACCGAAATAGTGAAATACGAAAACGGCTTGACAGAAATTAACACAGAACAAAACACAACGGAGAACCGATAAATGTCATCGAATACTAGTGTTGCCATTAGAATAATTAATAATGACCAAAGTATTGTTTTTTTTTTATCAAAATATAACACATTTTACAACCATTTTAGTGTATTCTTTATATTGAATAACAATAAATTAGTATTAGGTTATTTGTATAATAACGAAAATACTACAAATAAATAAAACAATATTGTACTGTTGAAATACGTTTCGTCAATCATAATGTATTTTTATGCGTGTGGCAATTTCACAAGCCATATGTACTTTCCTGACTATTATTTTAAACCAACTAGCGCCATACACGGATGTTTGGGTAACTAAAACTACTAAAAGATTGGTAAAGGCCGAACAAATCATTGTGCAGAAATAGTTATCGGTAAATGCGAAATGATTTAATGTTACGTAATGTTGAATTTGATCTTTATGTCATATTATATCAATGGTAAGGCGAGCAAAACAATTTATTGTGAAATATCAATTGAATTTGTAGATGTACCTTTTCTCAGTGTAAGAAATCTAATTCTGAAATTTGGCCCGGCTGCTGAAAAGGTTGGCCACCCATGATCTAATATATAAAATTTTCGTGTCACGGTGTTTGTTATCATACTCCTCCGAAACGGCTGGACCGATTTGATGAAATTTTGTGTGCTTATCGGGTAGGTCTGAGAATCGGCCAACATCTATTTTTAATATCCCTAAAAGTTAAGTTAATTTTTAGTTTTTGGACAATTTTTTTTTATGGTGAGACATTTAAAAATACATACAGCCCTAAATTTTCACCCTTCTACAATCAACCTCAACAAAGTTTGCCGAGTCAGCTAGTTATTTAGTACACATTTCACATTCTGTTGTGTTTTTAAAGCATAATAAGTATAAATATAGTAAAATTACAAAAATGTCTATATCTCAAATATAAGACATTTCTACTACTACTACTACTACTATACCATCACGGCATATCCCACAAGTGGGGTAGCCAGCAGATCAGCTGCATGTAAGAAACATGCAAACTATCCTCTTCGTGCCAATATAAAATCAAGACATTCAGGACAAGACATTTCTACTTGTTGTATTATGGGACTGGACAGGCGATATTATTTATATTAGGTATACATACTTGTATAGGATAAACTGTTTACACAACGCCAGTCACTGTCACATCACTAGCTAGGTATAGCCGTTTATCTATGTTGTGCTTTTCTTCTTATCACCATTTCTATAATAATTATGACAGTACAGTACGAGTACCTACTTATCTTCCTGTGTAAATAAAATGTACTTTATTTTTATAGTGAATCTGTATGTTTGTGTATTATTTATGTCACGTTGTTTTCAGACATTGTTTCGCAGAGTTCTCAGCGAAGAATAGATCTCCCGCTCTTTTCTGTTCGTTTTCGAATGACCTGCAAAAGAGAGGTATTTGTAAAACATCACTTGAAGACATTAAATTGAGGTATGCCACCAATTATGACTGTCATTACTTTTTTTTTTATTGGAGACTAGATGTACCTACCCGGCGTCGCCAGGATGAATTGCGTAAAATTTTTCGTTACGGCAACACGTGACAGAGGAACTGTCATACCGAACGTCACTTTCATACAAAAATACAATAAAAAATTCCGTCTTTTCTTTGGATTTTCCAAAAATTTTCTTTCATACAAACCGTCTCCTGATAATTACGAGCACAACAAGAAAAGAATCAGCCAATTTGGTTCAGCCGTTCTCAAGTTATGGGGGAACATACATGGTCAACTCATTTTTATTTATATATATAGATATATTTAATATTTTTATTATGTGAAGTTAGTCCGCTGGTTACCTCACTTATGGGAGATCATCATCATCATCATCATCATCAGTTTCTCTACAGCCCGTTGTGACTCTTGGCCTCCTCCAACATTCGCCTCCACATCCCCCTATCTTGGCATGTACTCATCCAATCCCTGATGCCAATGATGTCCACATCTCCCTGTACAACATCCATCCAACGGAATTTGGGTTGTACTGGGTGTGATACCTCCTCAATTGTTATCACAAGTAAAACAGTCCTGGTGACAATGCATAAAGTATTGTTACCAGGGACTGACCTCCGCCCTGGAGGCTCCTGTGGGATCACTCTCTTTCGGGATCTCCACAGGTGCGGAACTTTACTAGCGCGAATCACTTCCTGCTTTCTTCGAGTCTCGTTATATTAAACCAATTGTAATTTACCACTTAGTTAATTGAATAAATGTATAAAGTTATTACTCGAGTGATCATTTTACCTGGTAAGACAATTATCTCACTTTTTCCTTCTGGTATAATAATGTATCTTCGTCAGTGGCGAAGGAGGCAGGACATTGTCCTAGACAAGCGCTAAGGATAGTATCCTTATCCGCTTCAGGGTCTACAAACGCTATGTCTACCTTGTGGTCTTGTATGAAGGATTTTCTTTGGGAGATGCCATTATTTTTAAGGTAGAAAGATGTTTACAATAAGTCAATTTGCTCTAACACATGTTTTCAATCATTACCAGCAGGATTACTCTTGACACAATCTAAATACGATATTAATCTTGTCTTGATCTTAATTTTACGATGGGCGAAGTTACTATATACTCAAAAGTCTAAAAATATAAAATACATATTTCATATTTATAAAAGTATTTTCCAAATATAAAATACTTTATATTTACAAAAGTATTTTCCCAACAATACTGGGTTAATAAGTTAAATAACCATATTTATATAAAAAAAATGATATGAATTTGTTATATAAAAATGACATGTAATACATACTGTATTATTATGAAAGGCATTTAACCTCATTTTATAAAATAAACATAATATACCTAAATAAAAAATAAATAAATAATTATAATTCAGATAACCCTATAGGTAGGTGTCAATCTATTAACATATTATTAGGTATTATATATATGTGTATCATTGTTTTGTAATTTGTACAACTTATTAACCATTGTATGAGGTCACTTCTTCTATCAGTGCTGTATCAGGTCCCCCCGACGTTGGCGATCACTCTGAAGAATGCTTCTCTGTTCAGTTATACCATCTGTGTTATTCCGGTCCATTGCCGTATATTACGCAGCTACGACATCTGCCTCCTTCCCACTCCACGACATCCCTCAATCTCGCCTTCTATTATCAACTGCAGAAGTCGATATTTATCGCCTCGCAGGATTTGGCCCAAATATGAGACTTTACGAACCTTAATATTTGTCAGGTGCTTTGCGTAGGACTTCTGTATTGGGCACCAAGTCTGTCCACGGTATTCGAAGCTTTCTTCGATGAATCCACATCTCGAATAGCTCCAACCGGTTAATTTTCTTAAAAATAAAAAAGAACGTGTAAAACCATATAATTACATAGGCATGTATGGAAAAAAGCACAATTGGTTTAAGTTTAACTTAATAACTAATTGAATAGTGACCTGGTTTCGACTTATAAAGTTTGACTATGACTTTATAAGTCGAAACCAGGTCACTATATAATGGCTCGTATTTAAGTGATCATCAAAAATATACCGAAATCGTCACCAAATAATTCAATATGATCGCCAAAATAGTAGATTGATCATCAAATCGTGATCCTCAAATATTTCTAAATTGAACCCTAAAAAATAAAATATTGTCACCAAATAATTCAATATGATCGCCAAAATAGTAGATTGATCATCAAATCGTGATCCTCAAATATTTCTAAATTGAACTCTTAAATATATATATAAAAATGGAGTTTTACAAAATAAACGTCACATCAATAAATTTTTTATTAGACATAAAAACATGTATTCAATTTGGAGGTATTTCTCTATAAAATTGTTCGTGAAATAAAATAATATTTAAAAAAGAAATAAAATATTCCACATGGTTCGTTTTGAACATGCAACGGCGCCAGGTAATTGTACCTATTCATTTTCAAAATTATTGGCATTTTTGAGTACTAAAATGTTAATTCTGGAATGTAATATCGTCCCTCTTCTGTTTAACTGTCGTATCTGACATTTTTGGCGAAATCGAGTTATGATCACCAATGTGTATTTATATGTGCCTGCATGTTCTCACTAAAGATCACACCTCTAACTGTTACCGTTATCCTGGAACAGCTTTCTGATTTGTTGTCGTATTTACGAATTATTCTAAATAAAATGTGTTGTCGTATCTACAAATTCCACCAAATTTTATAATGAGATATATAAGAATAGGTGCAAATAAAATAATGTTATATATTTACACTGTATCATATAACTAGAAGAGACGATAATATGCACGGCAAAACACAAAAAAACGCTCTCCTGAACAATTTACATTTAGGCAGATACGACTGTTAGTCAGAAGAGGGACGACATGACGTCACCGCCTTCACACACACATACACTCTACACACACGCATACATACATACATATGTAGGGAGTTTAGTTGCCTCATCTGGAGCAATGATTTCATCTCCATATAGTAAAGTGACTGTCTATATAATATTTATTATAGATATACAGAAATTACAAAACACACACACAGATCATGAAATGTTAAAGTGCCTACTTATTTCTAGATGTTTTTTAGTGAACTTCTAATATAAAAGACAGGGTTGGAATGGAATTTCATAAACGTAATTCGAAAATGAGGTTAATAGATGCCACTGCATAAATAATAAATCATCCTAGTATTTCAAACACCGTTATATTAATGAAGATGTGGAAAAAGAACAATTAAATTCGTTCTTTCGAGTTCGTCAGTAGCCTGGAGGTAGAGTCTCTGCCCCGTACACAAGAGGTTAGCGGTTAGATTCCAGTTGCCGACAAACTCCCCTTTCATATGCTTTTAGCTAGCTGTGAAAGGTGTATAGAGTTGTATTTGTGTTTATAACTAGAGAATGAGTATGTAGGTAATAAAGCTCAATGTATCAAGGTTACCGGCAAGAGACCAAGAGGAAGGCCAAAGCGCAGCTGATGGCGTGAAGAAGTGAGACAAGACAAGAAAGGCAGGCCCCACCACCGTGGGACTAATAACTGCACAAGGAGAAGAAGGAGAAGAAGAAGAATGAGACGAAGAGAATGTATTTATCTGAATGAGGGGTTGTGACAAAGCGTGGAGTCCAAGAACTGCGTGGCTTGACCACGTGGATCAAACTTACAAGGATGGGAAATTCTCACATTTTTTTTGTCTAATGAAGTACCTACCTACTTGTATAACTAAAAAAATCATATTTTATTCGAGTGTCCCACTGAAAGAGGCAGGTGATTGAAAAAATTGAGACATTTTACATCTTAAATTCTAACTATATGCAAATGTTTAGAATATTAAAAATTTACTAATTTTTTTAATGATTAACCGGATTTGGGTGCAGATGACAAAACCAATCAGATACCTCGATTGGAGAACCATGTCTACACAATGCAACATTGTGTAAAATCTAATCGGAAGAAGTGAGAAAGGTGTCCCAAGGTTTGCATAAAGCGTCTCTCGATTGGTGGACCTTACATCGTAACAGTGAGACTGTAGGAATTGGTGAACGGTGTCCATGGACACCGAAAGTGATCACTTAACCCAGCCTAGACACCTTTCTCACTTCTTCCGATTAGATTTTACACAATGTTGCATTGTGTAGACATGGTTCTCCAATCGAGGTTTCTGATTGGTTTTGTAACTACATATATGCAGTTAGTTGGTCTGCTGGCTACCCCACTTGTGGTATATGCCGTGATGGTATAGTATTAGTATTAGTAATTGTAGTAGTGAGTATATTAGATAAAGGCAACATAGAGTCAACAATATTGAAAGGAGAAAAGTTGCTGGCAATAAGGTAAATGGTGCAATCCGACCAATAATTGCAAATAGAAACATATCCACCACAGCTAAAAGGTTGGTGCACTCTGCTATCTTAGTGTCAACACTTATGTATGCAAGCGAGACGTGGACATGGTTAAAGAAGGATGAAAGTGGCATAAATGCAGTAGAAATGAGATCGTTGAGAAGGATGTTTGGTAAAAGTCTGAGAGATCGTGTGCGTAACAGTGATATACGAAAGGAATGTGGAATGAAAGTTGGTATAACAACAAGGATGAATGTAAATAAGTTAAGATGGTTTGGGCACGTGGAAAAATGAATGAGGACAGAATGACTATGAAGATATATTTGGCTGAGAGGAATGGTGCTCGGAGACGTGGACGTCCGAGGATTAAATGCCAAGATCATTTATATCAAATCCTACAGGACGGTCACGTGTTGAGCACATTAAACAGGAGAGCATGCATGAGGAATTGTATGACAGTGATGGAAGGGAAAGATGTATGTAAGGATAGAAGGAAGTGGCGCTCGATCCTTTCTGTCTACCCCGCTAGGGAAGCGGCGTGATGGTATGTATGTATGTAACATAGAGTCGATACTATATTATATTTATATAATTATGGTTCAGAGAGAGAGAGAGTACATTAACACTGCATTAAGCCGCGAGTTAGGTGTGATTGCCCAAAATGACATTGTGGGGACGAGACGTGTAAGGTACATGACCTGCCTCACTCACTGTGTCTATGTATATAATATATCTATATATGTACATATATTATATAGACACGTAATAATATATACCTAATATCGAATGTCCAATTCCATAATACAACAATAGTAGAAACGTCTTATAATAATAATAATAATAAAGATAATTTGTATTTGGCGCCGTTTAATGATCCGTGACCATCTCAAGGGCGCCATGGCTTTTCTTGAAAAGCAGTGTTTTCAGCTTACTCCTGAACGCTGCAGTGGGTTGGTTCTGTCTTAAGTCCGCTGGCAATCGGTTCCAGGCGGTTGGCCCCGCAACACTAAAGCTCCTCTCTGCGAATTTGGAAGTGTTTGCCCTGTTGGGCTCCACAAGTTTGTTGACAGCAGTGGAAGCTGATCGCAGTGGTCGCCTCAGAGTTTCATCGAGGGGACAGAGTTCAGCGTGGCATTGATGTTCGAGAAATCGAAATTTTTGTAATTTTGTCATATTTATTGTTTGAACGGTGGACTTCGACCCTTTGTTAGCAATAGCAATGTTTCGAACATGCCTTAAATCCTGGTACATAATACCTTTCTGGTACCGACACTTAAGTATGCAAGCGAAACTTGGACGTGGTTATAGAAGAAAGGAAATGGAATAAATGCTGTGGGGATGCGATCACTGAGAAGTTAGTATGGTTAGTAAAACGTTGCGAGATAGGGTTGAGAATGAGCGGAGTGTTGTGGATAGGATGCGTGTAATTAATAAGTTACGGTGGTTTGGACAATGCAATATGAAAGAATGAAAGAGAAAATTGAAAATATCTATTTGTGGAATTAAAAATAGGTAGGTAGGTACCTACATTATTTATTACCAAAGCTATAAAGGGAACCAAGTATTTTTTATAATTATTTGTTTGTGGAGTTGCGTTGATTATTATATGTATTACAAATTAAATAAAAAAAAAATGAAATAATCGACTTGTTGAGTTAAAGAACTGGACAGCCGATATATTTTAATATTCATCTATATATTACCCTGTGCAGTGCGGGGAACAAAAGCGATGTTTCCCCTTCTATTATTAGATATGTCTAAAGCAAACTATATCTAGTACGTATAGGGTGAATCTGTTATTTAACGAAGACTCTACAAGGCTCTGTTAAACTTCTTCTTCTATACCATCACGGCATATCCCACAAGTGGGGTAGCAGCTGATTAGCAGCATGTAAAAAACTTATAATAAATATTTTAATTAAATGCTATAATAATATATTTATTTAATGATAGGGTACTGTAGTTACCTAGTTGTGTTTGCTTGTTTTTTATTGATTAAATTAATTTTTCGTAATCGAAGACTGTATAATTTTATTGTTCATGTTGATTGGAAAAGGCGTAAGACGTATATTTCATAAATAAATAAATATGCAAGCTGTCATCTCCGAACCAATATAAAAATTAACTGTGTGAATTGTCTATACATGATATTATTAAAATAATATACTTGTCTGAAAGAAAGGTTGTGTGGAAGCGCGGGTGTCCGAGAACTTCGTGGCTTGATCACGTGGACCAAATTCTTAAGGACGGACGCGTGTTGAGTAAGAGAATACGGCGTGCATGTATGAGAAACTGGATGAATGTAGAGGAAGCGAAAGAAGTATGTAAGGATAGATCTATATGGCATTCCGTTCTCTCTGCCTACCCCTCCTGGGACACGGTGTGAGGGTATAGTACAGTATAGTATAGTATATAAATAGTTTCTAGAACTCATCCCCAGACAATATCCTTTGTGTTGGCATAGGTCATTGAGTCCTTTATATATAAATACTAACGAGAAAATTGTTTGGTAACTTATTTAGAAGCGTGGGTTGTTTTACTAATATGTCCTTTTTTCATTCATTCAGTCAAATAATTGGTCTCCCAGTCTTACCCGTAAGTTTTCCAGCGTCCTGTTAAAGGCAGGGGTTGAAACTAAATAAAGAATTAGTGAGTCCATATAAAATATAACATAATATATTTATTTATTTATTGTTAACAGCTATTAATAATAAGCTTTTTTTTATACATTAAAAAAAACATATCAAAAGATCCACAATCATAGATATCAATTTACATATGAGCCGTACAAATGCAAACAGAGCTATCTCCCTACAAGGAGAATTTAAGTGAGGTAAACGTATTTGAAATATTATTTGAAATATTGGCAATATATAGCGAAAAAAAGTTTGAAAATAACTAAAGCAAAGAGAAAGTAATATGTTTTCATTTAGAAAGCACAACTTTCTACAAGATATTTAAACAAAATATAAAAACAAATTTGGCTCATCTGGTTGCTTGTAAAAGAGGGCATTGACAGATTATAAATAACATATATTATCTTATCTGTAGTTTGAATTGAAAAAGAAATGGTTCATTGATCTTGTTAATTTAATACGTAACTCGCTGTTACAAAACTTATCTTAACCCTTAACCGGAATCGCTATTTCG
The DNA here is from genome assembly GCA_947579605.1 of Athripsodes cinereus. Lineage (NCBI taxonomy): Eukaryota > Metazoa > Arthropoda > Insecta > Trichoptera > Leptoceridae > Athripsodes > Athripsodes cinereus. Next base: position 15,322,175 of record OX388328.1, read on the forward strand.
GTCAACGTAACTGGAATCGCGGGTCCAAATGGACCCGCTAATTAAAATAAAGTTTTTTTTTTGTAATATAGACGTTATTAACCATTAAATGGGTTATAGATGTATTGAAACTAGTTGTTTGTAGTATGTAAGGTAGTTTTATTAATTAACATTTTTAAATTATACATCTTTTTGGCTTTTCTTCTTAGGAACCAAGTTTAGCACAAGTTTTTATCAGTCCCTTTTTTGACATGTAAAATTATAATAACAAAAAAAAAACTTAAAAAACTAATCAAAGTACAGGGTTTTACGTCTCTTCCCATTAACAAAAACAAACATTCTTTATGAGATCATTCATAAACAAAAAAAATGGTGAGATATGAAAAAATTAAAAAAACCTCAGTCTTTTTATCATTTTATGTAAGCCACTTGCTACACAATATCCTTTTTTGTAGGTGAATCTTACAAATATAGTTGCAGCATTTTTCACACTTCTGTGATTGTTTATTGTCAGTCTTAGGACCGCATAAATAACATCTTCCTCTTTGTCGTGCACCACTTTTAGTGCAAGTTTCTTTTTCTTGACTCATGTCATTTTGCGGTGCATCTAAAGCTGGCTTTAGGAAATTATCAATTCGGTTCTTCTTGTATTTATTCAAGTATTCAGTTATTTTTTGATTGGTATGAGTACATATAGTCTGGATCATTTCATCCGGAATCAGCAACTGCCATGATTCGATTGGTGACATTTGTTGTTTATGACGAGCTGGACCAACAATACCAGGTAAGTGAGTCACAATATTGTGATTTCTGGTTCTAGAGCTGCTAGGAGTGCTAGGTGGCATTTTAGACCATTTAAACTTATTTTTGCCTCTGTAATAAGCACTAGATCAACTAGATGTCTGTGAATTATCTTCTTCGTCACTTTCTTCTATTAAATTGTGATCGGATGAAGAGTCACTAGAGTGTGAAGTGGATAAGTGTGCCGTATTTTCATTTTCACTTATGTTTTCTTCGTCACAAGGTTCAAAATCACTTAAAGGTTCTGGATCTGAATCATTTTCATCCAATAACAATTCTTCAATATCTTTATTAGTAAGATTACACGCCATTGTTCCAAAAAAATATCTAAAACAATACAAATTAAATAAGTGTACATTTACATAAAAGTTACGTAATTGGAATCGTGGGTCCAATTGGACCCTCGATAGTTTGTTACCTCCACTTCCAGTAAATTGTAAGCACCATACGTCTGGCACCCGCCGCGACTCGTGACGTAGTGAGATTAGATTGGCGCGCAAAAGTGTAACTGCGCGCGTTTAAAAAATAAACGGTTTTTTTGTTTTTGTCGGGTCCAAATGGACCCACGATTCCGGTTAAGGGTTAAAATATTTCTGTTATCAATGACAGATAATTTTTGTGTGGTTCATGGAAATGGTTGAGACGTGGATCATCAAAATGAGAAGCATCAACCTGCTGAAGGACGCATTTAAGATTAAGGAAGTCTTCTCTACGTCATAAATAAACATTCATATCCAAATTCCTTAAACTTCGCCATTGTTTTGTTCCAAAACACCTCCACCTAACATTCCTTGATATCTCATGTATAGGTATATATAGACGTTGTTTTCTCTTGTAAATTTAGTTCATACTCCGTCCTGATGATGCCAATGTATTGGTGAAAGCACTTGGCGTAATTGTGGTATACTTTAGTATACATAACATATTATAGACATTAAATATTATTTTCTCCATCTTCAAGTGCCCTATTGGAACAACACAACGTTGACGATCACCTTGACGATACTATCCCTGTCCTGCGATGCTCGGAACAGCTCCTCCACACTTCGGATGTCGGTCCACTCCCTTAGGTATGTATCGCAGTCAGGACATCTGTCTCCTACCGGGTCCTCGGAGTCCCTCAATTTTTCCTTTCAATGTCAGTTGGAGAAGGTGGTATTTTTTCCCGCGCAGTACACAACCCAGATGTGAAACCTTCCGAACCTAAATACAAATTATAGTGAAAGATTAAACTATGTTATTTTAAATGATAAAAATGTCTAGATAACTGATCTACATAAAAATCTGATGCAATATCGTGTTAAGACGAGCTGGGTACCTATTCATTATACTGTATATTGTAACTGACTTCTGCTTATGCATTGTATCACAAGTCTGTCTGGTGTTTTTGTCATGTATTTTTTTCATCATGATCATTTCTGGGTAATCATTTATCCAATATAAGGTAATCAAACGGAAATATAGTATGATAATATTTACATAAGTGCATACCAACATATGTATAATATACATTGTTATTTATATCTTACATGATTAACAAAATGACATCATTACCTAATTACACCATAGACTTAGTAAACTGTAAGTTAGTAGAGCAATACTTATTTCTTTAAAAATTATCTTTCTATCTTTACCCTCAAGTGGGGCAGGCAGAGAGAACGGAACGCCATATAGATCTACCCTTACCAAAGATATACCAGATTGGTAATTCAAAGAAGAAATCGGTTATGCGGCCGATCAAATTTTGCATCCAGTTTTATACTAGCGTTGGTTGAGAAAGTTTGTAAGACAGTAGTAGGTACATAACAATTTTTGCAACCCTCGGCAGGTATAATAAAGGATGTCCTATACCTACTTCAGCATAAGTAGGAAAGAGACCATTAGCATTTTAATGATATGGAGTGGAACAGCATAATATTATAATTGTAATTTTTAATGTTGGAACACAAAAATTACGAAAAAATGTACCGCGTTGCAGAGTTTTGTATGTCTATGATCCTTACATACTTACTTATTTCGCTATTTCCACATTCATCCAGTTTCTAATACATGCAAGCCGATTTCTCTTACTCATCACAGAACCGTCTTTTAGAATTTGATCCAATTGAGCAAACCACGTGGTTCTTGGACGTCAGCGTTTCCTCACACCTCCTCTTTCAGATAAATAAACCCTCTTCGTCATCCTTTCATCGTCCATTCGTTCAACATGTCCAAACCATCTCAACTTGTTTACACGCATTCTGTCCACAGCACTCCTCTCGCATCCGTTCATTCTTCTAATATCCTCATTCTTCACTCTATCACGCAACTTTTTACCAACTATTCTTCTCAGCGATTGCATCTCTACAGCATTTATTCCAATTTCGTCCTTCTTCAACTACGTCCAATAACTTTCGCTTGCTTACACAAGTGTCAGTGCCAGAATGGTATTGTGCTTCGTCATTTTTGCCTTTATTGTCATTTTCCTTATATAGTATTGAGTTTAAAATAAATATTAATAAAAACAAGCTATATTTTTAGTATATCGTCATTTCATATTCAAAATGAGGTAGGAATGTGCGAATATTTTTTATTTAGGCATACTCTTTTCAGAGCAGCTGACCTGTTCAGAGCAGCACAGGACAGGGAAGTTTTCGCCGGAGTGATCGCCAACGTCGGGGGGACCTGACATGGCACAGAAAGAAGAAGAAGATACTCTTTAAATACTGTTCATAATGGCATTAAAATTGTTGTTTGGACTTTTTATTGGCATGTGCTTAGTGATGTGAGAAGAGAAAATTCTCCAAAGAAATTTCTCCGAGAATTTCTCCTCTGATGAAAGAGAAATTTCTCTCCATAATTTTTCTCAGCGGTATTATGACCTTTCGCCCAGTACACTTCGCAGCTAACCTGATTGATCCAAAAGTTTGTGGGGCTGATTAATCCCAAATCATAGGTTATTAACATTTTTTTCCATGTACGTACCTGCAATTTTTTTTAAACTTAAATATGGGCATGTGGGGTGTCAAAAATCAAGAGTTTTCATCAGTTAATAGCACTTTTTTCAATGTAGGTACCTATCATTTTTATGTTTCCATAATTAATTGTAGCCATATTGGTGATAAATTGTCTCGACATTTGTAGGTAGGTACATTGTTATTGATTGATTGAATAAAGTATTTATTATTATTATACTGTTAAATAAAAAATAAAAAAATAAATCTCGGAAAATTCTCTACTTCGAGAAATTAACCGAGAATTTTCTCGGTAAATTTCTCGAAAAAAAATTTCTTGAGAATTCCACAACACTACATGTGCTATAATTCTTTAAGTTTTGAATTTTAATATTTGATGCTAAGAATCACTTTATAAAATGGTTATGATATCATTATGAGCAGTTTATTCTAAAAATGTAAAATTATTAATAAATTCACATGCCCCTTTTTGAATATGCAACGACGATATGATAATAATTATTTTTATGTTCACTATAAGATAAGCAAATATAGGTGAATAAACAAAAGAATACCTAGGTATGTTTAATATAATAAATAATTAAAAAAAACAGATGAACAAGAGCAATCAAGAGTAAAAAAACAAAAGTGTTATTGTGCTCCGGTTATTGAGAATAATATAAAAATATAATTATTATAGCAGTGTGTGTTAGGGCTAAGGGAGCATCAACCGAATGCCCGGCATGACCTACTGCGCCGGGCTCAACAAACACAATGTTGTATTCATTGCAGTGATCTAGAAACATTGATCTACGGGATCTATACTTTACAAAAATCCTTGCAAAAATTTTGACAATGTAATGGTCTTACATTCTGAGGGTAAGGAATGTAAACTGAACGTTTTGGAACCATTAGAGATTAATACATGTCTATCTAATGATTACATGAAAATTCTTCGAAATACAATTGTTCGAATTCACAATTGTTCGAAAAAATAATTATTCGAATTAACAAATCTTCGAATAACATTTGTTCGACTATCAATTATCCGAATTACAATTAATGGAAAGTGAATTGTTCGACTAACATTTGTTAGAAAATCCTATTATTCGAATTATTTTATATTAATCTAAATTCATTTTATTTTGATCTTCAGAAGCAGGTCATATTGACGCAATTATATTACGTTTCATATGAAACTCCAGCCATACCTCATCCAACTTTGACGTTATTTAAGTTTCTTAAGAAAATGAGGCAATTGCGTTCATACCTAATTATAAATATATTTAAATTATTTTTCCAAACGTTTGACACTATTTAGATAAATCGATTGCAAACTGAGTCGAATTATATAATATAACTTCGCTAAGTACGTCACTTTTCGCCGAAAATAGGAGCAATATTATCTGTCTTGATAATAAAAATTCGAAGAATTGTGTTTCGGATAATTGTTGTTATCAATATAAGGTATAAAAATTCGAACAATTGTGTTTTCTGATAATTGTGGATTCGAATAACTGCCATTCGAATAATTGTCATTCGAAAAAAAGTTAGTTCGTATAAATGTTTTTTCGAAGAATTGTCCATTCGAATAATTGTGATTCGAATAATTTTCCTGTCACCCTATCTAATGAGGTGGACATTATTAATGTCCAAACTCCTTCAACTCCATTGCTATGTTCTAAAACACCCCCACCTAGCATCCTTAATATCTCATGTTTTCTTTTCTAAATTTAGTTTATAAGCTGCCCTGATGATGCCAATGTACCTTGTGTACATTAATGGGAAATAAAAAAACAGTGTTATTTTATATTTTATAAATTTTATATTATTAAAATGTTGTTTCACAATGTCAACACTGAAACATTAAATTGAATATATAAAAAATGTTTACTATCCCTTTAGTATTGCACAAACGATTGTTTACATCATATATTATTATGCAGACACACAAACACACATACGGACACAATACTATCAAATATAATACCTAATATTATAGGTAATATCTACCTAGTAAGTGGATATATTGTAAGGATTTCATTGTTCAAACGTCTAATTTAGGTATAAATTGAAGACCTTTTATGCCCCCCATATCTGGAATGACGGAGGACTAGCTCCTATATATCTGATCTTCTAGGTAGAATGTTGAAATAACCTCTTTTCCAGGATGTTTCAGGATTCCAAGGACCGTTATTTGAGTTAACGAAAAGTGTCATTTTCAAAAACTCCTAGGAAGAGTGGGAAATTCATATATAATAATAACTTTCTTACTTACTTACTGCTAACCTTCTTCTCTCCACTGCCGGATATAGGCCTCTTCAAAACTTTACCATACTTTCCTATCTCGAGCAACACGATACCATTGTTTTCCCATCATCTGGACAATAACGTAGTATAATAATAATATTGATTAAGCAATCCATCAATCTGGACAATATCATGTTCGTCGGTAGCCTGCAGGTAGAGTCTCGGACTCGTGAACAAGGGATCCGTGGTTCCAGTGATCCCAGGTGTCGTCTAACTCCCCTTTCTCGACACAAGATTTAAGCTTTCTGTGAAGGGTGTATAAGGTTGTATTTGGCCGGGTTTATAACAAAACCCAGATTAGGTATATCTTTTTAAAAAAGAATAAAATATTTTCTTTACGCTAGCCTGATGATGAGAGCGGAAACTCTCGAAAGCCGACTCGCGTCCAATAAAGACACTGTGGATATACTAAATAAGTGTTGTATTTCTGAATAATATAATTTGTGAGTGCTTACCTACCTACGCTTGATTTTGTATATTCGCACGTCCGGTATTGGGTTTGACTTTTTTTTCATTTATTTAAAAAAATGGGCAACGTGTTTTGTTAGGATATATTCTCATAGCATCGCTGTCATTTACTCATTTGTTTTGTGTAAATTATGAGATTGTTGGGTGAAGTTTTTATGAATGGGGAGCAGGTAGATAAGAGGGACAGGCAAGATCTTATATGTGACCACCGGTTGAAAACAATGGGTACAGTAGGCAAAAATATTTCTTTTTAACGAATTGTCAAAGATGATACCATCGATAATGATACCATCCGTAAGCTTGTCAATTCAATCCAATCCAAGTCGATTGGAGCTGATGGCGTGAGCGTAATATTCGTTAAATTTCTCATTGATCCTATATTGCCAATACTAACTCACATTGTAAATTTCTCTCTAGATTCCGGTACTTTTCCTTCCATTTGGAAGAAAGCTCACGTCATACCTCTCCCCAAAAAATCTAATCCTATAACGGAAGGAGACTACCGTCCTATCTCAATTCTTCCCATTTTTTCAAAAGTCATGGAGAAGGTTGTTCATGAACAACTTGTCCACCATCTCACTTCTCATAACATACTCTCTCCCTTTCAATCTGGTTTCCGTAGTGGGCACAGCACCACTACTGCCCTTGTCAAAGTGACTGACGATATACGAGGTGCTATGGAAGAAAGAAAACTCACCCTTCTCTTACTACTTGATTTCAGCAGCGCCTTTAACTCTGTCGACTTTGACATACTTCTCGCAAAATTAAAATATTACAATCTCTCCGACAGCACAATTCGCTGGTTTGATTCTTACTTAAGAGATAGGACTCAATCAATTAAAATGAATGATAATCAAACATCAGATTGGTTACCACTGACGGCAGGAGTTCCTCAAGGCGGAATCCTATCACCTCTCTTATTTTCGCTCTATATCAACTCAATTGTCGAACATATAGATATTGACCATCATCTGTACGCAGATGACTTACAAATCTATTCACATTTCGAGTTGGATCAAGCTCAGCTTGCATTTAGTCACGTAAATGGTGAATTGGACCGCATTTCTCACTGGGCACAGCAGAATGGTCTATTACTCAACCCTTCTAAATCTCAAGCTATTCTTATTGGTAGTTCCCGCCTCTTATCTAAAATTCGATCGGAGTTATTACCCAAACTATACCTTAATAATTCTGAAATTCCTCTTTCCAAAAAGGTCAAGAACCTAGGTTTATTTCTCAACCAAAATTTATCCTGGCAGCCCCAGATTGGAGAGGTTAGTCGTAAGTTTTTCTTTAGTCTCCATTCTCTTAAACGTCACCAAAACTTTTTTCCTTTAGAGACTAAAATTCTTCTGTCCCAAACTCTACTTCTCCCTCTACTGGAATATGCGGATGTAGCCTACCTGGACATTACTAACGAACAACAAATGAAACTTGAGCGCTTACAAAACATATGCATTCGTTTTATTTACGGGCTTCGTAAATTTGATCACATCTCCCACTATCGCAACGAGCTCAAATGGTTAAAAATGTCACAGCGTCGAAATCTGCATATTCTTTGTCTTCTCTTTAATGTTCTCCACAATCCAACTACTCCGAACTACCTAAAATCTCGTTTTGCACCTTTAGCATCTCATGGTTTGCCTCTTCGTTCTGGTGCACTTGGTACGTTGACCATTCCCACTCACAGATCATCCTTCTTTACATCTTCATTCACTATACATGCAGCTCGGTTATGGAATGATTTACCCTTATTGATCAGACTTGCTCCTACTATTTCTATATTCAAAAGCAGACTGAAACATCACTATCTCTCTCTCAATAACTCAACTTAACCATATCCCTTCCCCTCCCTCCCCTCACCCTTATATATATCTATGTGTGTATGTATGTATGTGTGTGTATGTATGTGTATATGTGTGTGTGTATGTATGTATGTGTATATGTGTGTATGTATGTATGTGTGTGTGTATATATGTATGTATATTTATGATTGTGTCTATACTATTTATATTATATTATTATGCTTATTGTTTTTAGTACTTATACCTACTTATGTTGTATGTACCTATATATATTTTATTTATTTTTTATTATATCTTTTCTTTTATGTACTTTACTATGTACATCAATATTAATGTATCTCGTATCTCTCTCACATTTGGTTGGTTGGTAGAAATTGCCTAAAGGCAATAAACCCGCCATTTGTGTTACTTTGTATATTCCACAATAAAGATTATTTTATTTATTTATTTATTTATTTATTCAAAATAGTTTTATAATGCAGTATCTAGTAGAATGTACGAACAGATCGCCATCCGTTCGTAAAGTGTCGACATACTTACGAATATTGGGTTCCTCGTTTATAATTTCGGCCCTAAAGATATTTTTGTACTTGACCAGCCCATCTTTGAGTTGATTGTTTGCCAGTACAGTACAAACACAGAGAGAAAAATAAAAACAAAAACTTAACAAATATTTCATTTCTGTCTAATGTGGCTCCTAAAAAGGCTCCTGGACATACAGAATATGTCCACGGACCTCACCATCTCCAAATTATTATTATGTGGTAACACATCGATGAAGTGGCGAGTTCTGAGCAGCATTAGTACTTTTTTTTACTTAAAAAGAAAGTCGAGGTGTGTCTCGTTCGTCTATTTGGAATGTTAAAGGTAATCTTTGCAAAAAGTTCTGTACGAGTACAGTCAATATTTGTGTAATTTAGTGTAATTGTAATGTAGACATTGAATGTGCAGTCACACAATGTAATATAAAAATAATTATGTATTATGGTGACATTTGTATGTATGGATATACGTAGAATATCTGGACGCATCGTTTCAATTCTAATTGAATTAAAACATAACTACATATTATTATGTACATAGGTCTTAGTGGTGCGCCGAATAATAATAATGATAATTATGAACTTCATTGTACAAATACGTAAATATACAGAACTACCAGGAGAAATAAAAAATATTTGACATCCTAGGTCCGTTTATATAATACCTTTAGTCATGTCAGCTACAGGGGTACCTAACTCCGAAATTTTAATAAATAATTTACAAAAATTAGATTTACCGGTAAATTTGTACATAAGAATTCAAAAATCTATTATTATAAACACTTGTAATATTGTTAGAAAGTTTCTGAACACGGCTGATATTTCAGGCACAATGCTGGTATTTTGAATCCGCTGTGTTTTGAGCCTAATCCTTTGATATCCTGTATATCTGGATAGGTGAATTTTTCCCGGCATTATTAGACTGTCAAGTTTTGGTGTGACCACACGACTGATCATATGAAGACTTATCTGGTTGTATAATGCTAAGTAGTGTGGATGACAATTCTGCCGCCACGTTAAAAAAAATATACAAAACTAGCAGGAGAAATAAAAAATATTTTCCATAAACTCACTTTGAGTAAGCTTAAAATAATATGAGTGTTTTATTTTTATTTTAAAACATGAATTTGCACTAACTACCGTCGGTCGACAATGTAAACTATATATGTCATTAAAAAATAAAGTTATTTTGCTTCCACAAGAGTTCAACTTTTATATTATTTATGGATATAACAAAATATAATAAATTTTCAAGGTAGGTGAATACATATTATGTCATAAAAAGGATATAATTATTATTATACTGCAACATTATTGAATTCATGAGTTATTTAAGCCATAATTCGACGTAGTGTTGTATTGCTCCGACACACAGATATTTAGAATAGTTTTGTATTATATATATATGACCTTGTACTGACCTAAGTCAATGTCTTATGGCCGATACGTTATTATAATCATAGACACACACATAGACTATTTCATATAGGGTTATAGACACACATTGTAGTTAACAATATACTTAATGTAGGTTCTATACTATATACATACTATACACTCACGCCTTGTCCCATGTGGGGTAGGCAGAGAGAACGGAACGCCATATAGATCTATCCTTATATACTTCCTTCGCTTCCTCTATACATTCATGCAGTTTCTCATACATGCACGCCAATTTCTCTTATTCAATACGAAGCCATTCTTGATTAAAATTTGATCCCCGTGCTCAAGCCACGTAGTTCTGGGACGTCCACCTTTCCTTACATTTCTCTTTCAGATAAATACATCCCCTTTATCATCTTTTCATCGTGCATTCGTTAACTTATTTACATGCATTCTATCTACTTGCATGGCTCTTCTTGATTGACTGTTATCAAAATATTAACATCCTAATGCCGGGAAAAGTTCATCTATCGAGAGTAATCAAAGGATTAGGCTCAAAACATACCGGGTTCAAAATACCAGCATTGTTCCTGAAATATCTGTGTTCAGAAACTTTCTAACAAGAATATTACAAGTGTTTATTATACTTAATAGATTTTTGAATTTTTATGTATAAATTAACCTGTAAATCTAATTTTTGTAAATTACCTATTATAGATTTCAGAGTTACTCCTTTAGCTGACATGACTAAAGGTATTATATAAATGGACCTAGAATGCCAAATATTTTTTATTTCTCCTGCTAGTTCTGTATACTTCTGACATATTTACGTAGTTTTTTTTTTATACCTATTTATTTTTAAAGTAAGTACACAATACAATATTATTTTCAATAAACAAACATGAGTCCAGTTTCTCAAACATGCAAACCGATTTCTTTTTATTTATTTATTTATTTTATTTTATTTATTAACTCTGTCAAGGAACAAACAGTCATAACAGTAAATGAATCAGTAATTTGAGAAACAACGTAAGTCAGGTTTTTAGCACAAATGTTTTTTTTTTATTTGGGTCCTTTTTCTTGAAACGCACGTTATTTTATTTAGATACCACGCAATTTTTACCTATTTGATACAAACTGCGCTGATTAACTTGGCCAGTCAATAGAAAAACAACACAAGTCAGTGACTTATCTTTCTAAATTTTTCACTTAACGCCAATTATGAAAAATAGTGATTTTTGGTTGTTTTAATAAAATACTAATCTTAGATGAAAATGTTGATTTTATTCCTTGAAATGGTGTTCATTTGAGAAACAACATAATAAGTCAAAGGTTTTAAATTGACAAATTAATATACAAATAAAATATTTTGACGTAAAATAAAGGTTTGTAATAAAAGAATACACTGTAAGTAACATTTTGATTTCAATAAGATATCAATATTTCGACAGATTCAAATATTACAAGAATCAATGTTACATACAAATTAGTGTTGTGGAATTCTCAAGAAATAATTTTTCGGTAAATTTCTCGAAGTAGAGAATTTTCGGAGAATTTTTTTTATTTTTTATTTAACAGAATACCTAATAATAATAAATACTTTATTCAATCAATCAATAACAATGTACAAATGTTGAGACAATTTTTCACCAATATGGCTACAATTAATTATGGAAACAAAAAAATGTTAGGTACCTACATAGAAAAAAGTGCTAATAACTGATGAAAAATCTTGATGTTTGACACCCCACATGCCCATATTTAAGTTAAAAAAAAACGAGAAATTTCTTTGGAGAATTTTCTCTTCTCACATCACTACATACAATTTAGACCACAATATTACCACAGCATATAAATTCAAAGCAACTAAAAACAGCAGGTAAAGTATGATAAAATAATCAATCAATCAATTAATTTCTCTTACTAAACTAAATGCATTATTCTATATCTGTGTTGAGCGGTGTTTATATAATAATTAAGTATGTACTATAAACTAGGACGTGGTTGAAGAAGGACGAGAGTGGAATAAATGTTGTGAACACGATATCATATTATTATGATGGTATTTGTAATGTCTCTATATTCCAATATTTTATATTCCTATGCACAGAAGAGTGAAAGCGGACGGTTGGCGGCCTTTGAGATGTGGTGCTACAGACGCATGCTTAAGATCCATTGGTCGGAGCACGTCGGAAACGAAAAAGTATTAACCAGGGTAGGCGAAAAAAGGCAACTCCTTAAGAGAATCAGCCAACAACGAGCTAACTGGATTGGCCACAACATCAGGCACCCAGGACTACTCATCGCCATCGCGGAGGGTAAGACCGAGGGGACAAATGGCAGAGGCCGACCAAGAGACGCATATATGGACCAACTGAAGAGGCACATGAACTGTGGCTCATACGTAGAGCTGAAAAGACTGGCTGAGAATAGAGACGAATGGAGAAGAAAAACCAAACTCGTTGCAGACCAATCCAATGGATTGTAACTCATTATATATATGCACAGAAGTCACTACTCACATCTCAGTCAGTATAAAACAATATTGCACCAGCAAATGCCAGACAACAAAGAATTTACATATAATATTAATGTATTATGTTTTAGGAATATTGTAAGTGCCTACCCATATTTAATACAATGTAGCGTAGGTACTTACTTACCTAATTCACAAATACCATTATACACCCTGTAACAAGGACGAATGTTCAGGGGAAGGAGTAGCTATAACTACCCCCTAAAAGTTACAAATTAGTTTCAGAATTGACTAATAAATATGCACTAACTAAAATATGGGAAATTTATAAGAAAATTAAACATAACAAGCATACACAAATACAAATAGGTACAAATATTTTTATTTAAACAAAAATTTACAACTTAATAATATTATATACACACCTTATTACTAAAAAAACACATTTATTACATATTTGACCCTCAAAATTAAATTTTACAATATTCAATACAGATCGAGTTAGTCCCAAACTAAGATATATGAGGCTTGTATTATGGGTAGGTATTATAATACAAAGATATTGACAGCCGTTGTGGCACGGAGTCAGCGCTCTTGCCTTTGAGTCATGAGGTCCCGGGTTCGATTCCCGACCAAGGCAAAATGAAGAATTTTTCGACCCTTTTCAAAAATTTCTGTGTCCAGGTGTTACATGTATATATGAGATAGATTGACGAATGAGGATATTTTTATTGTTAATTTTGATTTGTTGTATTATTTTTCACTCACACCAATTTTTCTGTTTTTATTTGATAAGGTTTTTTTTTTATTTTGTAAACATTGCATCTTTTCCATAATGTTTATATCTATGCTAATTTGTATATTATTGAAATATTTGTTATTGTTATATTTAATATTGTGCCAATCTTACTTTTAAAAGGTCAGTATATATCAATAAATAAATAAATATTAAGGCGGCCATACACATGCCTGTAAAATGGAACAGTAGCGAGAATGCTTGTTAATGGCATGTGGAAGTTACTGGCGCGATGTGGATACATTAATTTGTAAGTTAAACTTGCATGCAATTTGCGTCCTTGCATGCCTGTATTTGCAAGACGTATACACAAGCTAGTCACAAGACAGTACATGTCTCAAATCACTCATTCTCAAGCTTTTTTGCAATGGAAAACATTCAAAATGAATTAAATATCATCATATTGCAATAAGCAGTACAATGTGTAGCTAATTTAATGAGAGAAAAAAGTAAAAGAAGACGAATTTGTGTGAAAGATTGGATTAGCAGAAGGGAAAATTTTGGAGCAAGTAGTTGTCTGCTTACAGAAATGCGACAAGAAGATATAATATATGGTTACAGAAACCATTTAAGAATGCTGCCAGAAAAATTTGATGAATTGTTAGGGAAAATTTCGGATAAAATAAAAAAGAAGGTCAGCTACTGGCATACCTGTACCTGTCGCGACGTTCACACATGCCGGTTTCGTAGCCCCCCGCGTCCCCTCCCTCATGTTGCATGCAAGTAAATCAAATGCTGTGCTATCTACTTGCGAGGCAGATACAGGCATGCCAGTTAGCGTATATACATGATAGTAGATGGCATGTGCAATGAGCTGTTATGCAAGTGTGCCTGCTACAGTCATGTGTATGGCCGCCTTTAGAAGGATGAGTGGATGATAGAATGCGTGTAAATAAGTTACGATGTACGGTAGGACATATTGTGAAATGAATAGATGTGGAAAGGATGAAAAAGAAGATAATATATACTTGTCTGAAAGAGGGGGTGTGAGGAAGCGCAGGCATCCGAGAACCACGTGACTTGATCTAATTCATAAAGAAGGTCGTGTGTTACATGAGAGAAATCGACGTATATGTATAAAGGGTCGTTCACATTTGTTCACCTTCAGTGATCACTCCGGATGATCCTCCAAGATGAACAAGTGTGAACAGGCGTTTCATCAATAGTGATCACTAGCGATGACGGAGGAAAGAGATTACCACTCGTCATAATTTTGATGAAAGGTCTTTTCACTGAAACGACCATAAACAAGTTTTATCTTATTATTTGTTTAATTCTCTCTATGAATTTGTATTGAATGTCAGAATCATGTACAACATTATTATGTCGTCGAGAGCTATATTAATTTATTTTAAGTGTTATTTTGCATTTTTGAATTTGTTTAATTATTTTTATACGAAAATACGTCAAACTACATACAACATGAGTGAGAGTGTTGACATGGCAGTGAAAGCATAGTATGAACAAATGTGAACAGACGTGTTCACTTTCGATGAATAGGTTTGACCCTGACACTCTGGATGATCATCCAAAGTGAAGCAATGTGAATGCTACTTAAGAAACTGGATGAATGTAGAGGGAGCGAAAGAATTATGTAAGGATAGATCCAAATGGCATTCCGTTCTCTCTGTCTACCCCTCCTGGGACACGGCGTGAGGGTATAGATAGATAGGTATAGATATATTATTGTCTTTATATAATATGTTCTTACATATTATACAAAGACAATAATTTGTGAGAGTAAATATTAAAGTAAAGTTATTTTGAGAGGATATACAAATTATTATGTCTGCAATAAATATGTAGGTACCCTTGACCCGACTGTCAACGGAACAATAAAATATATAAAATAATACTGTCAATAAAATCTGGACCAGCAGGGTTACTCTCGACACAATCTAAATCCTGTCTTAATCTTAATCATACGATGCGCGAAGTGACTATAGTAAAAAAAACCGCGCTACCGCGAGATTGGTACGAACGTATTTTTGACTACATTCACTTTATTCTTCGTTGGAATAAGATTGTATTTAGATTGTGTTAACAATAGGTAATCCTGCACATGACAAATATTGAAAAAGTAGTCAATAATCGTTCGCTTGAAAGCGTAAAGAGTGTGGAGCAACCTTATTCTGGAAGACAGACTATATTCCAACAGCAAGCACCTTGAACAGAAAATCAATTCTTAAAAAAGTTTAAGCTATAAGCTGGTATCGCCAGAAGACGATCGCAAGAAGAACAAGTGTGAATACTCCTTTATATTATTCATGCCACTAATGGCGCCCTCATATAATATTGTCACCAGTGCACTCCTCCATATAGGTTTTTATCGTCGCTGCATATTCAAAAAGAGGTATGTGCCAACATTTTTATTTAGGCATACTCTTTAAAAACTGTTCATTAGGGTATTAAAATTGTTGTTTGGACTTTTTATTGGCATGTGATATTATTCTTTAAGTATTGAATTTTAATATTTGATAAGTACTAAGAATCACTTTATAAAATGGTTATGATGTCATTATAAGCAATTTATTCTAGAAATGTCAAAACATTTATAAACTCACATACCCCATTTTTGAATATACAACGACGATATCATATATTATAATAAATCTAGCCGACCCGGCAAACGTTGTTTTGATATAATATACATTATGCCATATACTAATATCGCTATTAAAAAATAGGGTTTGATAGTAGAAGGGTGAAAATTTAGGGCTGTATGTATTTTTTTGCCTCACCATAAAAAATGAATATAAAAAATGTACAAAAAAAAATAGGGGTGGACCACCCTTAACTTTTCATCATCATCATCATCGCCCTCAACGCTCCTCTCGGGAGCACAGGGCAGAAACCAGCCTCCTCCATTCAGAGCGTCTCTGTGCCAATTGCGTCACCTCTTCCCACGACATTCCTTGCGCTCTGATATCGTTGTCATAGGAACGGTGTATTGTGAAAGAGGGACGCCCGGGCCTACGGAACCCCTGCGGATGGAAGAACAGTGCTCTTTTTGGCCAACTATCATTGGGCATTCTCAAAACATGTCCCAGCCAGGACCATCGTCTCTCTTGTATTACGGAGATTACAGGTCTCTGCTGGGTGCGCCGGCGCACAGCATCATCATCACAGCTTAACTTTTAGGGGTATGAAAAATAGATGTTGTGTGATTCTCAGATCTACCCGATAAGTACACAAAATTTTATCAAAATCGGTCCAGCCGTTTCGGAGGAGTATGATATTAACAAACACCGTGACACGAGAATTTTATATATTAGATATTGTATTGTGCAATATTGCATGTCCTGTTAGGTTAGGAATACAATTTATATACAGTATAGTGACTAGTGCAGTGAAGTTATTATGAGAACCGGTCACCTTGAATACACATGGGTCATTGTGCGGCACAAATATACAAAACATTAAACACACATAACATAACACACACATGATAGGTATATACAGTATTATTAATTTATCATCGTTTGTACGGAAATATAATATGATCATAACATTGGAGAGAGACCCACCTCACACCCAGATATTTCAGGAGTCATTCATCTTCTTCTTCATCGCCCTCAACGCTTCTCTCGGGAGCACAGGGCAGAAACCAGCCTCCTCCGTTCAGAGCGTCTCTGTGCTAATTGCGTCACCTCTTTCCACGACATTCCTTGCGCTCTGATGTCGTTGTAATAGGAACGGTGTATTGTGAAAGAGGGGTTGTATAGACTCTTGAAATATCTTCTCAAATATAATATTCTCAACGATCTCATTTCTACTGTATTTATGTCACTTTCATCCTTCTCTAACCATGTCCACGTTTCAGAACTCTCAACCCAGAACAAGAGTTTTCTAATTTGCTCCCCTCCTTTACACAAGTTTACTTTTTAAGGAGGGTAAAACAGTAAAATATGTACATGTACACTATTATTTAATATTGTAATTAGATTATGTTTAAGGTTATTATATTTTTATGCTTAGTAAATAAATAAAAAAAAATAAAAAATCTCGAGTTCTCGAGAAATTCTCTAGTTTTCGAGTACCAATTAAATAACAATTTCCAAAAATTATGGCTTGTTGATATATGGACAGTCGATTACATATAAAAAATACTATATTATACTATACCCTCACGCCATGTCCCAGGAGGGGTAGGCAGAGAGAACGGAATGCCATATAGATCTATCCTTACATACTTCTTTCGCTTCCTCTACATTCATACAGTTTCTCATACATGCACGCCGATTTCTCTTACCTATAACACGCGGCCGTCCTTAAGAATTTGATCTAAGTGATCAAGACACGTAGTTCTTGAACGTCCACTCTTCCTCACACCCCCTCTTTCAGATAAATACATCCTCTTCGTCATCCTTTCATCTTGCATTCGCTCAACATGTCTAAACCATCTCAACTTGTTTACACGCATTCTGTCCACAACACTCCTCTCACATCCGCTCATTCTCCTGATATCCTCATTCTTCACTCTATCTCGCAACGTTTTACCAACCATTCTTCTCAGTGAACGCATCTCCACAGCATTTATTCCACTCTCGTCCTTTTCGTCCTTATAAAAAAATCCTTATATTAAATATTTTCTAACTATTATTTTTACTCTTTACAAGTTGGTTGGTATCTTGGAAGATATTTGTACCTACTCATTGCATATTAAATATAGTGATCTATAATCCATTGGATTGATCTGCAACGAGTTTGGTTTTTCTTCTCCATTCCTCTCTATTTTCTGCTAGTCTCTTTAGTTCTATGTATGTGCCATAGTTCATGTCCTTCTTCACTCGGTCCTTAATAAGCGTCTATTGGTCGGCCTCTACCATTTCTGCCTTCTGTCTTGCCCTCTGCGATGATGAAAATTGCATATTTTGAGTGGATATTGTGCTTATCTTGAGGGATATTTATTTATGTATTATCCAGAATACCACACAAACTACAAATATATAAAGGGAAGCGTGTATTTTTTATAAATATTTGTTTGTGGAATTCAAAGTCTCGTTGATCGTGTTCTTTAAGAATTCAAACACTATTTTCCACTTGTTGAGTTATGTTATGTGTTTGTTATTGTATAAGGATTGCATTTTATTGCAATTTCGTCAGGGGTACAGTTATAAGGGTCGCATACTTATCATTGACCTAATTAAAAACTATTAGTTAAGAAACAATTCTAAAAATTTACTTGTGTTATTGAAAATAAGTCAATTTTTTTCTTTCTATCTATCTATCTATTCCCTCACGCCGTATCTCAAGTGGGGTAGGTAAAGAGAACGGAACGCCAATTAGATCTGTCCTTATATACTTCTTTCGCTTCTTCTGCAATCATACAATTTCTCATGCACGCACGTCGGTTTCTCTTACTCAAAACACGGCCGTCCTTGAGAATTTGATCTACATGATCAAGCCACGTAGTTCTCGAACGTCCGCGCTTATTCACACCCTTTCTTTCAATTAAGTATATCCTCTTTGTCATTCTTTCCTCTTCCATTCGTTCCACATGACCAAACCATCTCACTTTATTTACACGCATTCTATCCACAACATTCCTCTGGCATCCACTCATTCTTCTAATATCCTCATTCTTCACTCTATCACGCAATGTATTACCAACCATCTTCTTCAGCGATCTCATCTCCACAGCATTTATTCCACATTCGTCCCTCTTCAACCATGTCCACGTTTCGCTTGCATACATAAATGCCGGTAGGTACCAGGATGGAATGCGCACTAGCAATTTTGGCATGTTCTTTTTTTCATAACTAAATATTTAAAATATAAAGGGCATCGTGTATTTTTATAATTATGTGTTTGTGGAATTGAAAGAGTAGTGTTGATTTTTATCTATTTTACCATTCCAATCATAATTTTCCACTTGTTGAGGTGTGGAGCTGGACACTTTGTAGTACAATACAATATTATGCAGTAGGTAAGTGCCTACTTACTTTACGGCATCTCTTACCGTAATAATATTGTGTGTCTTCAAAACGGGCCAAACAGACCTACTACGAGTATTACCTATCCGCACATCGCAACACACAACAACAATAATATCACAATCAGCGCAGTGGCCATGTGTAGGTTAACACTATTATACTTTATATATTATAATGTATAAACTATGAAGAGGAACTTGTAATATAGACGATATAAATATATGTGGGTCAGTTCGTTTGTATGACGCAGCGATTCAATTAATTACCCTCTGTACGATCTCTCAAACTCTGTGCATGTTCCAGAAAGACAATATTTTTTTATTTATTTATTTGTTCGGATTATAAAACATTTGAATATACATCTCTTATGAACATTAATAATATACAAAATCACAAAATATAGGTAAACACTGTATTATCCTACTCAACTTGTATCCCGTGGAGCACCCGGTAAAGAATTGGTCTCCCACTCTTCTGCATAAGTTTTCGAGTGTCCTGTAAAAGGCAGGTGTTCGAAAAAATTAAGACATTTTACATCTTAAATTCAGCGATGAGGTTTGCCACCCATCCTGAATGTCTTGATTTTATATTGGCACGAAGAGGACAGTTTGCATGTTTCTTACATGCAGCTGATCTGCTGGCTACCCCACTTGTGGGATATGCCGTGATGGTATAGTAGTAGTAGTAGTAGTAACTTGTATCCACAATTTAACACTTTTTTTATTACACTAAGCCCTCAAGATGGTCATTCATAATAAAAGTTACATAAAAAATAAAACACAATATAATTATCTTAAAAATGTCACCTTCCACTGAGAATATAGCAGATTTTGGACAAGCCGATCTAAACAGGAAAAAAGCAAAGCAAAAGCCAAAAGAAGAAAAATAAAAAAAAATAAAGATTCATCATCCAAAATAAACAAATGAATCAAAGGAGAATCTTTATTCAGGCGATAAGTAATTTTTTGTTATGTTGAAATTATATCTTTTTTTTCCTTAGGCACTTATTAGTCCCACATGGTGGTGGGGTCTGCCTTTATTGTTTTGTTCGTCACTTGGTTCTATCGAGTGCATCCTCATGGGAAACATCGCAGTTCTGCATGTCTTGTCTCACTCTTCACGCCATCTGCGCTTTAACCTTCCTCTTGGCCTCTTGCCAATAGAAATAAAATCTTAAAATCAGCAGTTATGGGGTTTGCCACCCATCGACCGAATGTTTTAACTGTTTTCTGGCATGGAGAGTAAGCCTTGCATGTTTATTACACGTTGCTACTTTGCTGGCTACCCAATTTGATGGTGCAGTAATTATTGTCTTTTACTTGAGGTTTTATGAAGATTCGAAAACTTACAGAAATGAGAGAGACACTTGATCTTTATATCCACTGTGTTGTTGTCTAAGAAGTAGAATTCCATAAATACCTAACCTAAAAAAGCATTTGTTCTTTTTAATTTTAATCTATTCTTTGCTAGAGAGAGTCAGAGCCTTTTCTAACCAGGTGTTGTGTTAAATTTACAGTTTGTTTTTTTTTTCTCTGCACTTAGCCAGGTTCGGAGCCTAGTTATTCAATAAGTGTGTATGCAGTAAAAGTCTTACTTACTTATTCTTAATAATATTATTATGCTATGTAGGTAGGTATGAAGTAAAAGAATCTCGGTCAATGGTTCCCATAGCATAACACATATCTACTACTTGCACCATCATTATAGTGTTTCATAGAGAAACCGCTAGCGTAATTTTCTCATTTTCTTTGCATTCGCTCGCGAACTGTCGCGGTGTACGGACGTGTTTTATGCTGCAAAAATAATTAATAATAAAACAATAATTATTGATAATACTAATGATACATTGTTTGTTGTTGTTTGTAAAACAAATGAACGTCGATTGTTCTTTTTTCGAACGTTCTAAACAAATGACTATAACGCATTCTCTGCGTCGATGTGAAAATTAGAAAATTTATTGTGCTGAAAAACTTTTTGAAACTTATTGTGTTTTTTTTGTGAATTATTTTGAGAATTTTTGTGTTATACATTGGATTTTAACGCATTTTGGATTTAGTGTGTTTTTGCTGTGGATTTTGTTATTTGGATTTAGTGCACATTTGAAATTGTGTCATTGTTATCAATATTTTTTTTAAAAAAAGACAGTGTTTTGTTTTTTTCATTCTAAAACAAAAGAACGTCGTTTCGAACGTCGATTTAAAAAAAAAAAGATTTTCGTAAGTCATTATAAAAACGTTTAAATATTATTAACATTTTTTTCGTTATCGATACCTATATAATTCGGAGTTACATAAGTTTAACAATAAAACAAAAAATAATCCTCAACTGGTGACAATAATCAAGTGAATTATAATCGCCTAATCACTATTATCCGGCTGAAGATAGTTGAAACTGTGCAAGATAACAAAAGAGCGGCGGAATTTCGAATATCGAATTAAAATTTCGAATTTATTTCGTTCCAATAAAAAAAAACGTTCTAAATTCGTAATTTAAAAACAAAAGAACATAGATTTGTGTTATTCATTATTGTCTTAATCTGTGCTATTTCAAATACTTTATTTTTGAAAATTTGAATATTGTTCTAGAACGTACTGTGCATAGTGATTTTGCATTTTTGTGAACTGTGGAATTTTCATTTTTTACGTAAAAAAGTGTTTTTGAGTAGATTTTTAAACGTTATCACACCTGGACTGCTAATTTTGATGCAAAATTAAACAATACAGTGAAAATTTATTAATAAATCGAAAAAAATTGTGACTATTTTGTGATTAACATTAAAAAACCTCAACAAGTGACAATTTTATAAATAATAAACTGTTTAAATTTGAAAATTTAAATTTGAAAATATTCGATCCATATTCAATTGTTTTGGAATAAAAAATATAAAATCGTTCCAATTTTGAAAGTATTAAAAATAAAATTATTACGTTAAGTGACTGTATACAGTGTTGTATAATTAATTACGTTCGGTGACTCAGTACAGGCGCCGTCGTATTATTGTGCAGTATAATAACAAAGGATTTTACTAAAACTCCAATACAGTTACAGTTTTATAGGTATATTATTATTATTTAAATACCTCATCAATATTTAGACCACCGGACTGTTTGTGACAAAGTGGAATGCCATCTGATTTGCAGACAATTTCTTTTTGTTTTTCTTCTTGTACTTCGATGAATTTTCGTTGTTAACGGTGGAGCTGTTTCCTTTCACAAATAAATTTGCAAATTTTGATAATACAAAGGTGAGTTTCATTTTGTTTTTATTATATGTATTTCATTTGTTTTGCTATAATCCATCTACATTCTACATAATATATGTCAATATCTTTATGATTTCTCCCTCTTCTAAGACTTACTTTACTTAACGTAGTAAGCATGCGAGCCGTGTTACAACTACTACTATATCGTCACGACATATTTCACGAGTGGGGTAGCCAGCTCACCAGCTGAATATAAGAAATATGCAATCTGTTGTCTGATTTGTTTATTTTATTTAATTTTAAAATGCTTGTAGTGGAGCACCCGGTAAAGAATTGGTCTCCCACTCTTTTCCGTAAGGTTTAGAGTGATCTGTAAAAGGCGGGTGTTCGAAAAAATTAAGACATTTTACATCTTAAATGATGAGGTTTGCCACCCATCCTGAATGTCTTGATTTTATATTAGCATTGAGAGGACAGCTTGCATGTTTATTACATGCCGCTGATCAGCTGGCTACCCCACTTGTGGGATATGACGTGATGTTGTAGTATTAGTAATATTAAGTAGAAAATACGTAAATATAATTTTGTTATCTTCACCTTATCTGGATTTTTACCATTGCGGTTTAAAATTAAAAAATAATAATAATGAATTATTACATAACGAACGCATAACCAATATTATTATTATTAAAATTACACCATATTCTACTGGGACCATTACAGCCTCCGGCCAATGCGATCCCAGAGAAAACAAACATTTACAAAAGTGTTTCAACTTTCCCTACAAATTCTCCGTATGTTATGGATGTGGATCATGTCCACATTCTGGGAAATGTTATTGAACAATCTAATTGCCTTAGCTATTGGTGACTCTTCGAGAATATTCGTCCTGCTTATAAGTGGATAGAGTTCGTCGGTAGCCTGGAGGTAGAGTCTCGACCTTGTGAACATGGGGTCCGTGGTTCGATACCAGGTGCCGGCAAACTCCCCTTTCACGACACAAACTTTTAGTAGCTTACTGTGAAAGGTGTATAAGGTTGTATATGGGTTTATAACAAAAACCCAGATATATCTTTTTTAAAAAAAAAAAAAACAGCAAAATATGCTGACGTGAGCGACTATACGATGCTGGAATGTAAAAATTAAACTCACCCAGTACCTTCGGATCACTAATTACTTTCAGCAACTTGAAAAAATGTCTCGCGTAAATATAAAAAATTTAAGTTAAGCCACTGTTCCATACACATATAAAAATCTAAACGGATAAAATTATTATTTATGGTTATTTCGATGAATAAAAGTGCAAGTATTGTTCCTGGAAATCCTTGTATTATTGTTGTTGAGTCGTTCACATTAATATGACTCACACTGTAGTATATTATTTATTTTATATAATAGTAACGTGATATTACCAACATGAATAATATGTTAGATACTGTTTATATTTCGCTTAGTGTAGTACCTACCTATTAATCTTTATTTCAAATGATTCGCTATCATTTCTATTTAGGGTTGCCTCCCGTACTTTATTTATTTATTCTTTTTGCACATCATCATTCCATAACAGTGTTAACAAAATAATATAAATTTTTAAAAACTAGGACGATGTGCAGTGGCGAGATTATCACTATAAAGTGATTTCTTCCATCTAACCACGACACATTGACATGAAACTAGTAAAAAACAAATTTACTTACAAAAAAAAACATACAAAATATCAAAACACAACAAAAGAAAAAAAAAACAAAATTTAAAATAATATATTAAAAATATTTGACACACACCCAACATGTGGTAGGGATTACGGATCAGAGGAGGGGGGGGGGGCTAGGGAACGGATACTGAGTTAGAAGATAGCATTTTTTCCTTTACATAGGATTTAAAGACATTGAACGATTGTGAAACTCTATGCGAAGAGGGAAGATTATTCCAACAACGAGCACCATAAACTGAGAAATTTTATAAAATTTATAATAAAGTATTGTACTTTATTTCAGGTAATTGTACTTTATAGGTACTTTATGAGAACAATAAAGTACACGAAAATACTTTATTTCGTATGATTTCATCTCTTTGGGATTTTAAAAAGCTTAGTCCAAAGTATTTTTATCGATTGGTGCAAAGTGTCTCTGAATTTCATAAAAAATTAATTACTCATTTATTTAATTTTAAATATAGACTGTAAAGATGCTGTGCAATTGTTTAGTAGAGATACTAATTTGATACAAACTGCAAAAAGCAATTAAAAATATGTTTTTAAACATAATAAGTAAAGAAAAATAAATTGTACTTTATTTTGATACTATGTTGGTACTTTTTTTCTTACCTATAAAAATCAATGTACTTTATTTAACTGCAAATAAAATAGGTGGCAACCCTACTTTAATTCTATCTTTAAAGGCCATCCACTCGTCTACGAGTGGTCAGACATCACATTCACTTTGAATCACTTAATATTTGATAATAGAAAACACTTTATTTTGAGTTTCTTGGTAGCCTGGAGGTAGAATCTCGGCCTCATGAACAAGGGGTCTGCGGTTCGATCCCAGGTGCCGGCAAACTACCCCTTCACGACACAAGCTTTTAGCCTACTGTGAAAGGTGTATAAGGTTGTATTTGGGTTTATAACAAAACCCAGATATATTATTGTTAAACCAAAAATAAATTGTCACAATATATTAATTGTAAAAAAGCTGTACATTTTTTTTGTGCACGTGGTCAAGTCACGTAGTTCTTGACTTGACTTGAAAGATATCTCACTCTTTTGTATAAGTTTTCAAGTGTGCTGTAAATGGCAAATATACAAAAAAAAACTCACATATTTACAAGACAATTTATTGATTACATCTACAACAATTTAGCTTACATAATTTAACTGAATATAAGTCAGAAACCTCGATTGGAGAACCATGTCTACACAATGCAACATCGTGTAAAATCTAATCGGAAGAAGTGAGAAAGGCGTCCCAACGCTTACGAATTGGCTCTAGGCTGGCTTGAGTGATCACTTTCGGTGTCCATGGACAACGTTCACCAATTCCACCATTCTCACTGTCAAGATATAAGGTCCATCAATCGAAAGACGCTTTATGCAAACCTTAGAAGCAACCAACCAATCGAGGTTTCTGATTGGCTTTGTCATCTGCACCCAAATCGGGTTAAACAATAAAAAAAAATTATAAATATTCTAAACATTTGAATATAAGTGTTATATTTTAAATAATTAAACATGATCGTCCACCAAGTACCGTCGGTCGACGATATTAACAACATAATTTATTATGATCTTATCGTATATTAGAGAATTTTGTAAAAAAAGTGTCGATGTGGTAAAAATAGAATTTCATTTAGTGTCAATGTACTTAATTGATGATATTATGTAGGTACCTACTTACATAATGTATTTACATACATATATAATATCTGTATCTCAGAGCGAACATACACAATGTCATGAGACGTCATTATTGAGAATGACCATTCAATTTTTTTTTAAATATTTATCTGGGTTTTTGTTATAAACCCAAATACAACCTGATACACCTTTCACAGTAAGCTACTAAAGCTTGTGTCGTGGAAGGGGAGTTTGCCGGCACCTGGAATCGAACCGCTAACCTCATGTATACGAGGCCGAGACTCTACATCCAGGCTATCGAAGATTTATTTTATGTATTTATTTATTCTTTACTGTATATTGATAACTTGGAATCTTGTATTGATTTACAATAATTATTTTTAAAACAATCAATATACAGAGAGCGAGCTTATCGCAGAGGCGCGATTTCTTTCAAATTACCCGAATATAATTTCCTACATCTTTTAATGGGCTTAAATACGCCGTCAAGAAGCATTTATTGTCTTTTAACTCAGCATCCGTCCCCTTACCCCTTCTTATAGTTCCCGATCCCTTTGGAATAAGAAAAAGGGATTTGAAAAAAAAATTACATTTTTGTTTATAATAATAATAATCTGGACCATTTATTGAGCGCCGTTTTGTGGTACAAACCACCGCAAGGGCGCATTTTCAGTTTTTTTTAAATTTATTTATTGTTATTTATTAAGTTATAGCATGTTTTATGAATTTAATTTAACTGTTAAAATTTTTTATGCATTTCTAATT
Source organism: Athripsodes cinereus (assembly GCA_947579605.1). Lineage (NCBI taxonomy): Eukaryota > Metazoa > Arthropoda > Insecta > Trichoptera > Leptoceridae > Athripsodes > Athripsodes cinereus. The sequence continues at coordinate 15,348,926 of OX388328.1, forward strand.
GTCACAAATTTGAAATATGAAGCAAGCAAATATGAGTTCCAATGTAGGTATTATTATTTGTCACAAATTTTATCCACTAAAACATTTGTTTTTAAATTTGTAATTTTTAATTAGTTTGAAAGTAATTTAACACTTAAAAAACAATTATCTTTATAAAACTATTGAAACCAAAAACACTGTATAAAAATTTTGTTATTTTGAATCATTATTAGATAATATTTAAATTTTTAAAAATTATTATTTCAAATCCAGGTACATCTTAAAAAAAAATAAAATAACATAACATGCATAGACAATTCAAACAATTCACACAGCTAGTCCCAAACTAGGATATGAATCTTGTAATATGGGCACTAACGCGACGATACACACATACATACAATGAACTAAACACAATATACCTATACATGTAACACCCAAACCCAAGATAATTTGAAAAAGGTCATTCTTCATTTTGAAATGGCCGGGAATCGAACCCGGGACTTCGTAACTCAAAGGCAAGAGCGTTAGCCTCTGTACAACACAGGTCGTCAGTTTAAGGTGTAAAATGTCATATTTTTTTGGACACTCGAAAACTTACGGAGAAGAGTGGGAGACCAATTCTTTATCAGTTGCTCTATGGGATAACATTTTTTTCTCATTGATGTTTATTTCAAATCCAGATTCATCCTAAAAAATGAGGTATTAAAAAAAATGGATAAAAATTTAAATTTTTTTTATTACTAAAAATGGACTTGGTGTAATTTCCCTCTGACATACTGATAATATGTTTACTAGCTAGATAGATGTAGGTATTATGTATAATAATAATTTGTTTTATTGTTAGTTAGACAGTTTATCCGCTACACACAAATCAGCACACACCAAGGGAGGCAATGACCTCGCTGAGCCAATAAAAATACACATGTATATATCGATGGTATAAAGCACAAAAGACACATGTCCACATTTGACACTTTCAAGAAAACAGGTTTTTAAAGTTTGAGATTCTCAATTAATTCACTAACTTTTTGATTGCCGGATTTTTGTTTTTTCTTTTCTTTTCTAATTTTAATGTATTGTGTTAAAACAAGAGGTAAATTATGTGCTTTATAGAAGACAAATTCATTTGAAGATCTTCTAGCCCCTAATACCAGCTCTATGGTGCTGTCTGGGGCCAGATTTTGTTGTTTTTTGTATATTTTCATTTTTGTGTTTTATAATTGAATTGTTGTCCTATATATACTTATAAATAAATAAATAAATAAAAAGATTAAATTTTGGAGCTCCAAAAAAAAAAAAACTTCAAATTAATGCAGAAGGTGTTGAAAATCATAATCTTTGTTCTTTTTTAATGTCATTTATTACTTATTTTTTTTTTACATTTTTAACCAGAATGTCAATAATTAGCATTTTTAGATGATGGTCTTGGACATGTGTTTGGAAGTGTGATGGAAGTGCCGCTCACGGCGACTATTGGGATGCGTTTATGTGTGCACAGATGACACAATATGTCCGTTCAAGATGGACATCTGTTTTTAAGAATCTTCATATCTTATGTGACATGTTACATCTGTGCACAAAACAAAGTGAATTTGTGGACATGTGACATTTGGTTTTTATTAAATATTTCAATAATGATATTTAGTCAGGACATAGATGGCGTTGCAACCGATCTTGTACATGTATTAACTCATTTTACCTAAAATGTGGACATGTGTCTTTTGTGCTTTAAACCATCGATATATAAAGTGAGTAATATAATATGTATACATATTAATTATCACTTCACTAATATAGGTAAAAATAACGAAAAACTGTTTATAGTATGATGTAATCATAATAATATGAATAATCGTGAAATATTGCGGTGAGCCATCTCTCTACAGGCCTATAGGACTTCCACTCTTTACTGCAATAGTTTTTCATCATAATAATAATATAACAAATACGTAAAGTCGCAGCAATAATAAAAATAATAAAAACCTTTACTATAGCACAAAAAATCAACAAAATAAAATACTTAAACAATTTGAACTAGACAAATAAATTTTGTGCAATTGGCGAGTTTATCGCAGAAGCGCGATATCTTCCAACTAACCCATTAAACAAAAACTAAAATAAGATAAAAATAATAAATAAATAAAATAAAATAAATAATTAAAGATAGATAAAAACATGTAAATAGATACTATAAAAAACTACGTAAATATGTCAGAAGTATACAGAACTAGCAGGAGAAATAAAAAATATTTGGCATTCTAGGTCCATTTATATAATACCTTTATGGTGACTTTCACCAACGCCCCCTAACTCTTAGGTGCTACCTAAGAATTCTTATGTAGCACCTAACGTGAATTTTCGTTTCACCACCTTCGTAAGAGTTACCTAAGACGCTAAGAGCCCCCTAATTCTGGGGAGCCGATTTCCGCCACCTAAACGAATACTTAAGAAAAAACAACAACAAATGTTAATTTTACATTAAAAAAAAGCTTATATTTTACCTTGGTATGAAACCTGTTGCATTAAACATCTCACTGATGTCCAGCCATCCCTTTTCTTTGGCTTTATTAGATGACCCATCTGTTCTTTTATTCAAAATGGTCGTTTTGAACAGTTTTATTAAGGACAGCAGTTTCAACCTCTCATCGACGGTAAAATTTGGTTGCCGTTTTCTTTCGTTTGGCATTTCCTAAAATACAATACAAAATTGCTAAATGATGTCATCAATATTTATGTATAACATTATTGCATTTTTAGGCATTGAATATACATAATTATACTATAGTAATAGCACAAGTAATACTTACTTATAAACGAGAAAATAACTAAAATCAACTAAACGAAAACTGAATTATTCGGAAATGTTGAACGTAATCACAACGTAATTGACAGAAAGTGACAGTCATAGAAAAAACACGATGCATTCCAAATACAAATGTTGCCATTGTATAGACAAAAAAAGTCGTTTTGAATTCCTAGCTAGGGAACAGATATAATAGATTGGTGAAAACCAAACGATACGTTAGGGGCTACCTAAACTTAGGTGATACCCAGCTATGTGACAGTTTAGGTAATGTTGGTGAAAGTCACCATTAGTCATGTCAGCTACAGGAGTAACTCTGAAATCTATAACAGGTAATTTACAAAAATTAGATTTACAGGTTAATTTATACATAAAAATTCAAAAATCTATTAAGTATAATAAACACTTGTAATTTTGTTGGAAAGTTTCTGAACACAGATGTTTCAGACACAATGCTGGTATTTTGAACCCGCTGTGTTTTGAGCCTAATCCTTTGATATCCTACTGTATATCTCGATAGATGAACTTTTCCCGGCATTAGGATGTTAATATTTTGATAACAGTCAATCAAGAAGAGCCATGCAAGTAGATAGAATGCATGTAAATAGGTTACGATGTACAGTATAGGACATGTGGAACGATGACAAAGAGGATGTATTTATCTGAAAGAGAAATGAAAGGAAAGGTGGACGTCCCAGAACTACGTGGCTTGAGCACGGGGATCAAATTTTAATCAAGAATGGCTTCGTATTGAATAAGAGAAATTGGCGTGCATGTATGAGAAACTGCATGAATGTATAGAGGAAGTGAAGGAAGTGTGTAAGGATTGATCTATATGGGGTTCCATTCTCTCTGCCTACCCCACCTGGGACACGGCGTAAGGGTAAAGTATAGTATAGTTTAGTAGAATTGTGATTATTTTATGAGAATTTCATATACAATACAATCTATTATTATTCAAATCACATTTCCTTATAACCGTATTTCTTAACAGAGCGTAGAATCTTTGTTCTTAACATTTATTAGCAATATAATAATACAGATTATTTCTACAATTGATGGTTTTAAAACAAGGGCATATATTCTATGTAATGATGACAAAGAAATGGTGTAATTTAGCGCTGTTTTCTGCCACATCATCATTGTGTAGGTCACATAACATTGTACGATGATAATTATTATTTTGCACTTGTTGTAGGTACTCACAAAGAAAATTAATCTTTATACCTGGTTTACTATGCAAGATTAAAAAAATTAACCTCAACTAAATATTTTTTTTAAAAATATTTTTATACCTATTCTATTCTTATTCTTTTTTAGTGCTTTTACTTTATATTAGCTTGGTGCACTCTGCTATCTTAGTGCCAACACGTATGTATGCAAGTGAGACGTGGACATGGATAAAGAAGGATGAAAGTGGCATAAATGCAGTTGAAATGATACCGTTGAGAAAGATGTGTGGTAAAAGTCTGAGAGATCGTGTGCGTAACAGTGATATACGAAAGGAATTTGGAATGAAAATCGGTGTAATTACAAGGATGAATGTGAATAAGTTAAGATGTTTTGGGCACGTGGAAAGAATGAATGAGGACAGAATGCCCAAGAAGGTATATTTGACTGAGAGGAATAGCGCTCGGAGCCGTGGACGTCCGAGGATCAAATGGCAAGATCATTAAATCAAATCCCACAGGACGCTGTTGAACACATTGAACAGGAGAGTGTGTCTGAGGAATTTTATGACAGTGACAGAAGCGAAAGAAGTATGCACGGATAGAAGGAAGTGACGTTCGATCTTTTCTGCCTACCCCGCGAGGGAAGTGGCGTGATGGTATGTATGTATGTAGGTACGAAATCTCTTCCAACTCACCCATTTTTTTGGTCCAGCAATGTTTATTTTTCTTTTATTTTTAATGTTAATATTTTTTTATTAGTGAGTTATTACTAAAACAAGAATAACAATTGGAATAACTGTGTCGTTCTTTGTCTTTGAGTCGCGTTATTCGAGACAAAAGTTTTGGAATTGATTCAAAATTACCAATTCATTGAGGTCAATATATTTATTATTGTTATGTACCAAAGATTATTATGTGAAAATTGTTGTAATTTTAATATTTCTGGTTCTCATATAAATACCCTTTGGTCCTTCAAAGTATTTCCTCATTCGTAGATTTCCCGGAATAGAATAGCTCTCCGAATCTTTTCTCTGAGTCTTCCATTGTGTGTTTTTACATTGTTTTTAAATTTTTTATGTATGTTTTAGCATTTTTAATTCTTCCTTCATCTTTTTGTTAAATAAAGCACCTCAAATTAATGTTTATTAGTTGGTAAGAAAGGTTTGCTCATTGTAGTAATTAATTGTAATGACTTATTATAACTTATTCAAATCGTTCTTTTAACCATTTGAAATAAACTTACCTATGTATTTTGACTGCACTCTAATATTTGTGATTTTTATATACCTACTACTATACTATACTATACCATCACGGCATATATCACAACTGGGGTAGCCAGCAGATCAGCTGCATGTAAGAAACATGCAAACTGTCCTCTTCGTGCCAATATAAAATCAAGACATTCAGGATGGGTGGCAAACCTCATCGCTTAATTTAAGATGAAAAATGTCTTAATTTTTTCGAACACCTGCCTTTTACAGGACACTCCAAAACTTACGCAGAAGAGTGGGAGACCAATTCTTTACCGGGTGCTCCACGGGATTTTTATATCAACATTTTTATATAAATTTTTTATAACTTATGAATTACTAACAGACTTTAAACTAACATTTTTCATTTTTATACCACTTAAATTGCTTTTTTTTTAATATCTTGACCAAATTTTGTATTTTTTTTTATATAACTTGAACCTGATTTATGTATCATACGCTAAAATTGGGTATGATACCACAGAAAGTGAAATATTCTATATAATAATAATCACACTGTTATTAAAGACATATCTACGTTGTCTTTGGTCCCTTCAATAGTTAATAAACAATTCTAAATATTTATTTGTGGAATTGAAAATACATAGGTACCTACACTATTTTTTCCTTTAACTACTTAAATATTTAAAATATGAAGGAACCGTGTTTGTGGAATTGAAAGAGTTGTGTTGATTGTGTGTATTACCAAACAAAATAAAAAATTTCGACTTGCTGAGTTCTGGAAATAGACAGTCGACTTGTATACTTAATAATAATATGATTATGAATGTCATAGACAATAATTACGCAATATTCAGGTAAACAAAACAATACCTAGATGCATAAACAAAATAATAACACGAGTACATAATTATTATACACACACAAACATAACATAATCGTCTTTGCATATTATTCGAAAAGAGGTATGTGCAAATTTTTTTATTAAGGTATACCTACTCTTTGAAAACTGTTCATTAGGGCATTAAAATTGTTGTTTGTATTCTTTTTATTGGCATGTGATATTATTATTCTTTAAGTATTGAATTTTAATATTTGATACTAAGAATCACTTTATAAAATGGTTATGATGTCATTGTAAGCAGTTTATTCTAAAAATGTCTAAACGTTTATTATAAAGTCACATACTCCTTTTTGAATATGCAGCGACGATAGTAGATTATTATAGCATAGAATAGAGGGACAACAACACAACATTCATAGAGTAGTATTATAATGTTAGCACGTGACAAAACAAACGAACGCGCATTATCTGTCACGTGTGCTATGACATTGTGTTCTATACATTGTCTAGTGCAGTGGTGTACGTTCCTTACATGCAAAAATGTAGCTTGTGGTGATTTTCATGCATTCAAAATAACATCGCACGACTGCAAAATCTCTTGGATCTGATGGGATCTGCCATGGCGCCCTTGAGATGGTCACGGATCATTAAACGGCGCAAAATACAAATTATCTTTATTATTATTATCTGGGGCCGTAGACAAACCGTACTTAGCGATCGACTACTGGCGAACTTTTCGACAATCTACCTACATGTACCTTATAATTATGCGTTATTGTTGCAGTTATAGTCGAAAATTCGTTTGTAGTCGATCGCCAAGTGCATGTTTGTCTAGGGGGGCTGGTTTTAAAATTTCGTTACGAAAATTAAAAATCGAGATTATTCTTGAACTCCTGAAAAAATAGAAATAATAAAAAAATATTTTGAAAGCATGATCAACATAAGATCCATCATCCTGCCCCCCCCCCATCTCTCTTCTTCCCGTTTTGTATTTTTTTAAATCCCTTCTACTTTTTTATTGTTTATAATGACTTTACGCGTATATATTTACGTGTGTGTTTATTTTGTAAGTTATATTGAAATTGTAATTAAGTTTTTGAGTTTGTTCCTTTGGGCTGATTGGAAGAGATCGCGCTTTTGCGATAAACTCACCCTCTGTGTATTGATTGTATTACATTTAATTCGATTCTATTATGATTTTTTTTGTAATCGACGCATAATTCAGAATGTTTACTAATAAACAACAAATAAAAAGTCTAGTTCCGTCACTGACCAATGGTATGATGATTGTGATGTCGTTGTTTGTCTGTATTGCCACTATAAAATAAATAATTATTTATAATATAATTTTAGTATGTTTGTTAATTTGTACCTATAATAATATGTCACTGCTCTCTAGTAAAATTGGCCAGACTAAACAGTAAGACAGTTCATTAAAATGTCGAGTCGTTGTTAGAACGTGTAAGCACACCTTAAGAATTGAATGCCATAGAATTTTGTTTATGGTTACATTCATCTATAATTATAAGTCATTGTAACCTATACATCAATCTCTCTGTCAATTCAACTTGTTCGAATAAACGACGTTCTCTCCGATTCTACGTGTTTTTAATAAATCCCGATCACATTTCCCAGGATAGAAGCTGGCCTAATTCAAACAGTCGTATTTTATTATAATTATACTGACGCGCCAACAAACGAGAGCAAAAATTTTAGAAATTTATTGTTTTTTTTGGCGCTAGTATCGTAAAACTTTAGGTACGCTTGAGGCACATCGAAGGAGAGTAGGTAGTCAAAAGACGTGTCGGCTTCAGCCAGTCAGTCCCTCAGGTTGTCCACTATATATTATGGCACATTCCTTGTCGACAGATTTGCAAGTTTAAAATCGTATAAAATTAAGTCAATGAAGACCGTCTCTAACGCCCGGATATCCCAGGACTTCTGAGATATCTCTGCAAGGGAGGATGTTTTCAATGCTGAACTAAAGAGATTGCATGTCTTCAAGGTAGTTTAAGAAATAATTATTATTTTACAACATGACACTGGAAAAGTTATCGGTACAAAACAGAGGAAATCATTTTCTTTGGCGAGGACTCCGTGGAACATTTTATTATGTATATTTGCACAAAGTCGATATTAATTCGGTATTGAATGCGCCAATATTTTAAATATTTGATTCATGAATTAAGTTTTTTCTTTAAATAATTTGTTTCTATGTACCTACATATATCAACTAATTCAGATTCTAATTTTTCGGTGAAAACTTAATGAAAATTCATTTCTACTTATATTAAAATTATTTAATTAAACACTGCAACTTTCACAATATAAATTATATAAAACATATTTTGAACCACTCTAGATAAATCATTCCAATTGATCACACTCACAGATAGTCAACCTATTTGTATAGGTATTATTAACTAGGTAGGTATGTTGTATATGGTACACATACATATGTGAACTTCCTTAAGGAGTGCACAACACAGAGTTTCGAAGCTTATGATTTGGCAGAGGCCTTTCTGAACTAGACCGTCATCAACTTCAGAAACTGTTTTTCAAGGCTAAAAACCTTAAACGTGAGAAAGTAATAAATAAATAAACTTTCTAGCTACAATTATACATACTGTTTACCATTATTTTGTTTTGATCGGCGTTGCGGGGTCAGATAGCTAGTTGTCATAATAATAGTGATAATTAGATTATATTATAGCGACAGGAAGGACATCTGTATATTATAATATTATTGTTCTAGGAAGTAAATGCAATCTTTGTACACACTACACACATACAGACACACTTGTAAAGTATTATTATTAAATTATATTATATTATTTTGTAATAGTGTTTGGTTCCTATTTAGCATTGCATGATTGTATAATTATGCTCCTATCTTCTTAATGCGCCCACCAATGTCACTATTACTAAAATACATTTAACCATTCTGAAATGTTAACAATTCCGTACACGAAGAGAGGTTATGATTGAAGACTCCTTCCCATACCCGAATATCTCAGAAGTTTGAGAAAGTTTTATTTATACGCTCTTCCAAGAAATTAAACTTTATTATGTTACGAATTTTTTGACACAATGGGCCACATGAATGAATGACTATTTTCTTAGATATTAGCTTTCAAAAATGGGATTTTCTCGGAGTGATCAAAAACGATATGGCGGCACTGTGACGTCACGGAGTCCAGTGAATCATAATAATTTTCGCACCACAAATTATAATCTCATACATACATGGGACTCCGTGACGTCATCAGCTGTCAAAAGCCATTTAACGTGTTTTTTGCCAAACGTCCAAAAATTTGGATTTCATTTTTGGAAATTCTCCATAATTTAGATATTTGAATTTTTTTAACTGACAGGTATTTTTGTTTTCCGACCACAAATTTACTTAATTCCATCATTTTTATTAAAATCCCCTACGACTGCAACTGGGCCATTGGATGTCGGGAACTGGATTTTATTTACTACAAGTGTAAACACTACTACTACTATACCATCACGGCATATCCCACAAGTGGGGTAGCCAGCAGACCAGCTGCATATAAAACATGCAAGCTGACTTCTCCGTGCCAATATAAAATTAAGACATTCAGGATGGGTGGCAAACCTCATCGCCGAATTTAAGATGTAAAATGTCTAATTTTTTCGAACACCTGCCTTTTACAGGACACTCGAAAACTTACGGAGAAGAGTGGCAGACCAATTCTTTACCGGGTGCTCCACGGGTGCAAGTGAATACAACTTTAAAAAAATTCAAGTCTTGTTATAAGCATGACACAGAGGAATTGGGAATGTTACCTATGCAGGTTTAAAGAGTAGGTACTCTTAACCAAGTCTTGAGTCGATATTTAAGCGTCAAAACTCTGTGTCATGCACTCCTAAAGGAAGTCCACAGTAAACAATAAATAATCAAAGATTAACAATAATAACCAACAAAAGACAAAGATAGGGTGAAAATCAGGGTCTGTAGATCGTTTTTACAGAGATGTTTATTAAGATGTATAAGTAGGTCAAGTTTATAGCATAGAACAATATAATGAAACAACAAAATGAAAGAAAAAAAACCCACAATCCACACACCTAACACTCCAAAGGGATCGGGAACTATAGGAAGGGGTTAGGGGACGGATGCTGAGTTAGTAGACAATAATAATACTTCTTCGCCGGGAATTCTGCAATTTGATTATATTCTGTTATCAAGGTATGAATGATAATAGAATAATTTATTCTAATCACATTAATAAATTATGTAAATTAATTTATTAATACGTAAATAAACAAACAATAACATAATGTATTATGTATTATGAACTGCGGTAGTCATAAATGTTTGTTATGGAAGCCTTGGCTGTGCTGATAATTATGTAAAGTGCGGCGTTTCCTTGTGTTACACAACACAATTAAATTATGAAATAAGAATTATTACAAAATAATTTTATTTATTTCTGTTTATAAATAATTCCAATGTATATTTAGGAAGTTTGTTTGCGAGGGATGTAAGATGTGACAAGGATATCGATAGAAGAAAAGTGGCCGGTGCTAGGATTAATGGGGTGTTCATATTTGGCGAATATCGCCAGGCGATTTCAAAATATAACGCCAGGCGAAAAAACAAAATTCGCCGTACGCCCATTGATCGTCACACCTGTTCACACAAGTCCACCGATTTAGAAACGATCTGTCAGATGCGCTTTGATTTTGACACTGTTTTCAAAATGGCGTCGAGATGGAGATCGCGAAGTGTTTATTTTTAGTCGAAAATGTTATAGTAGATGTTATAAGGCGCCTTTTAATTAAGGAAACAAACGCCACCAACCAACAACAAAGATAACAGCTGTCACGAAGCGGGAAACATTATAAAATTTATAGGTTATAAAGTTTTTACCATAGATACGAACGCCGCGCACATCTGCGCATGCGCGAATCGTTCAATCGGCCGAAAATGTTGGAAGGTGGTCAACTCGAGGCGATATCGTTTCTACTGGTTTTTATCGTTTCAGACTAGCTGTCATTTTTTTCACACGGTTCAAATGGCTGGCGATATTTTGGTGCCTGGCGATATTCGCCAAAGTGAGAACACCACATAACGGTGCACTTCGACCCATTGTCAGCAATGTCGCGAAGACGAAAGTGATGGTGTTTGAAAGAGAGAGCAAAAGAACGATTTGTGAAATAAAGGTTGACGATGAATGTTTAGAGCATGTGGATGAGTATGTCTCTTTGGGAAGTCTGTTTACGAGGGATGGAAGATTTGATAAGGACATTGAAAGAAGAAAAGTCGCTGGTGCTAAAGTGAACGGTGCACTTCGTCCCATTGTTAGCGATAGCAGTGTGTCGAACATGGCAAAATTGCTAGTGCACAATAACATTCTGGTATCGACCCTTATGTTTGTAAGCGAAATGTGGACATGGTTGAAGAGGGATGAAAGTGGAAAAAATGCCGTGGAGATGAGATCGCTGAGGAGGATGGTTGGTAAAACGCTGCATGATAGAGTGAGGAATGAGGATATTAAAAGAATGAGTGGATTGTTGTGGATAGAATGCGTGTAAATAAATTGAGATGGTTTGGTCATGCGTAACGAATGGAAAAGGAAAGAATGACAAAGAGGATAATACTTGTCTGAAAGGAGGGATGTGAGGAAGCGCAGGCGTCCGAGAACCACGTGGCTTTATCGGGTAGATAAATTTCTCAAGTACCTACGGCCGTGTGTTGAGTAAGAGTAATAGACGTGCGTGCATGAGAGGTTGCATAAATGTAGAGGAGGCGAAAGAAATATCTAAGGACAGATTGATATGGTGATCTGTTCTCTCTGCCTACCCTACTTGGGGTGCGGTGTGAGGGAACAGAATAGAATAGAATCAGAGCGTCTCTGAGCCAATCGCGTCACCTCTTCCCAAGACATTTCCTGCTTTCTGATGTCATTGTCGTAGGAACGGTGTATTGTGAAAGAGAGACGCCCGGACCGATAGAACCCTAGCAGACGGAAGAACATTGCTCTTTTGGCCAACTAGCATTGGGCATTCTCAGAACATGACCAGAGTAGAATCGAATACATTATCTGGATATCACAATTGTATATAATAAAATTATACATTATTTCTGTCTAATGAAATAATAATTCAAATACCGCTATAAAATTACATAACAAAAAATAAATTTCCTACAAGGAAGTGTACCGTGTTTAAACTAAACGTCCTCTCTGCGCTTGATGTAATAATAAAATAATAGGTATGATAATAAAATTTTTATTACAAATATTTACCTATCACACATAATAGTTTACGTACGTATATTAATAGTACTGTACAATTATTATTATGTTGGTACTGAATAACCTAGTGACTTGTTGTGTGATGCAACTCTGCCTTGAATTTCAAGGTGCTGGGTTCACATTCATCTACCTACCTTGTACATAATGTTACATTCTGTTGGTCTGATACAATTAGTACTTGATATACGTATTCACTTATATACTATTTATCATTTTTAACTTTATTTTCCTGCTTTATGTAATCTCTAGGTTAAAATAATATTTACTTTGTATTGACTATGTGACTTTATTAGCCGTGGATAGAGGATTCAATCCCGGGAACACGGTCGTATTTTAGCCTCGAAATTTTCGGGATTAAATTTAACTAATCCCGGGATTTTCGGGATTTCCTCACCTCAGCCTAGGTCTGCCAACTCTTTTGTTCCCCCCGATGTCCCTCAAGGATCCTTTTTGGTAAAAGGCAGGTATTCGAAAAAATAAAGACATTTTACTTCTTCATATTCAATTCAGCAGTGAGGTGTGTCACCCATCCTGAATGTCTTGATATTTTACTAGCACGGAGAGGACAGCTGGCAAGAAAGAGAATTATCAAGGAACAAAAATATTTATTTATCGTAAAAATAGGTTATGTAGTGTAAAAATATAACAAATTTATTCTACTTTTCAGCCATTTCGTTAAAACATCTGTCAACGAAATGGCGCCTAAATTAAATTAAAACTTCATTGTCTATGGTCCACATTATTTATAAATGTATGATACATACTTACCTTCTTACTACATAGACGCGCTAATGATGCTGTGTGTTGCCACATTTATAATAATTTATTATTTTACAATATTGTTTTGTTTTGTTGACCTGGCAATACCATTCTTCCTACCATAAGACGTAACACAAATACTAAGACATTTTACATATTATTGTATATAATTATGTTTTTCTTGAAATACGCAAGCGCCAATTTTTCCTGGTTCTAAATTTAAACGTGTCTCGTAGACATAAATACATAAGTCTTATTATAAAACATATATTTTGGTGGAATCACATCTATTCATTAAACATCAAATAGCTACTGTTCCATGAAGTCGTCAGCAAAAAATATATCTACCGATCTTTTCTGTAGGTTTTCGAGTGTCCTGTAAAAAGCAGATGTTCGAAAAACATAAACATTTTAAATATAAACATATAATGCATAGACAATAATTCAAACAGATCGTGCTAGTCCCAAATTTAAAAATACTATTTTACATCTTGTATTCAGAGATGAGGTATATGCCTTCAATTCTGAATAACTTTTATTGGAATGGAAAGGATAACTAGTATATTTTTCACATGCATTTAGTCTGCAGGCTACCCAACTTGCGGTAAATGTCATGGTGGCATGAATAAATGAATGAAAAAGGGGCAACCAGCGAAATAACAGCATGTAACAGACAAGTTATCCTCCCTGTACCAATGAAATTTTAAGACATTCACATTGAGCAACACATCTCATCGCTGAATAGATTTCAATTAATGTCCTAAACATGATATGAATGGATAGAGAGGAAGCAAAAAAGAGACTATTTTTACATGTTGTGTAATTTTTTTGTGCGATTTCAAGGTGAATTGGTTGTTACGGTACTTTCTTGATGTTTTGTAGCGGCTTGCCTCGATACAGGCACTTGCCTAGTAAGGTTGCTGCGGGTTATGACTGCATAGTCCTGATTAACTTGCTTGTTCCTGCGCGCACGCTCAGTCATATTATCTGTTTTGGCTGCCTGTTATGCATGTTGGATTGGTGTCTTGTTGTTTTTTCTTTTTTTCATTTTTTTTATAACTTTTGTAATAAATGACAAACTTGTGGGCTTGGTATTATATAGCAAGGGGTTGGATAATGAGTGCGGGTTGAGTAGGATAATGCATTGTCTTTGATTTGTGATTGTGTATATTATTTCTGTCCATGTGTATTTTCAAATGTTTTGTAATAATTATGAATAAATGAATGAATGAATGAATGATATTTTACGAATATTCGCTTTTAGCAGGACACTTGAAATCTTGCAACAGAGATCGTGATACCTATTCTTTGATTAGAACATGCTATTTCGTTTCTTTTCTATTTTGACAAAGAGAAAAAACAGAGAAAGAAATTTAGTTCTCTTCGTTTGTTCGGTAAAAGGTATGTAAAGCAGCTATTGAAGAAAACACGTCAATTTGAAAAATGAATTTTAAACATGACTTAGGTGTCTCTTTCTCTAACTAATACCATAAATAATATCGCGTTCTTTTTTCAAATAGACCGTCGACTAACAAAATTACAACGTGTGTGTATGTTTTTATTTTGTAATTGGAACGAGGTGAATGATCTATTATTCCACAATACGCAATACACAAACACACGTATAAATGAACAAGCAATCCACAATATTATAATATACCTAATACATTACATTAGAAAGAAAAAGGACATAGTAATGTTGAAAGGAAAAACCGAGACAGACATCTCGATTTGAGAACCACGTTTACACAATGAAAAAGGTGTTCCAACTCTTACGAATGGGCTCTAGGCTGACTTAAGTGATCATTTTCAGCGCTTTTTTTCCGCGAAGATAAGGGTTGTCACATCACACCTTTGCTGGAAAAGTTGCACTGGTTAAGAGTAGGTGAAAGTGTCCAATACAAACTGTGCCTTATAGTCTACAAAGCTTTGAATAATAATAATATGGCATCTCAATCACTTTCTGAACCCTGTGTTCTCAAAACACCTGCAAGTAGACCTCTACGCTCAGCTAATGGGGTGTTCACATTTGGCGAATATCGCCAGGCGAATTTCAAAATATAACGTATTAATCATTATTAATTAATCTTGAAATATTCTAAGGTTTATGTATATACAAATATTCTAGTCTTTAAATTGTTCACTGATATATTTCACTTTATTTTGTCTTCATCTCATCTTAATGATTTTTTTAAGGAAATTTTTTTTTCTTTCTTTCCAAATTGTGTAATTTATTTTTAATTTAATTTAATTCAAATTTTGTGTTTTTTTTTTTAAATATTGACATTTTTTACCTATAATCAAGTTTTATTCAAGTACCTATATTTATGTAATTTCAATTTGTGTGCTTGATAGCTGTATTTTTGTCTGTCAAATTGTTATTGTTGTTTTTTTTTTTGTATAACATGTAAAAGGCTCTGCCGTATAAAAATGTAAGTAAATAAATAAAATAAATAAATAACGCCAGGCGAAAAAACAAAATTCGCCGTACGCCCATTGATCGTCACACCTATTCACACAGTCCGATGCGCATTGATTTTGACATTGTTTTCAAAATGGCGGACGTCGAGATGGAGATCGCGAAGTGTTTATTTTTAGTCGAAAATGTTATACTAGAGGTTAAAGGTGCCTTTTAATTAAGGTAACAAACGCCACAAACCAACAACAGAGATAATAGCTGTCACGAAGCGAACATTATAAAATTTATAAGTTAGAAAGTTTTCACGGACGCCGCGCACATCTACGCATGCACAAATCGTTCAACCAGAGAAAAAATTGGAAGGTGGTCAACTCGAGACGATATCGTTTCTACTGGTTTTTATCGTTTCAGACGAGCTGTCATTTTGTTCACACGGTTCAAATGGCTGGCGATATTTAGGTGCCTTGGCGATATTCGCCAAAGTGAGAACACCACATAAGACAACCACCAACATTCTGGTCGAAAACAACAGAACAAAAAAGTTCTGCTTCTATGATAGGGCTTTTGGCGTCGCAGGACCCGTCATTTGGAACCGACTCCCCGAGGACCTCAGTATAAACCAACCGATAACAACGTTCAGGAGCAAGTTGAAGACATCGCTCTTCCAACATAGTTTCCCGCACCCTTGAGATGGATGCTCCATTAAACGGCGCCAAATAAATCATCAAACATATTACATTTTCGTGGTCCAAGGATAACTAACATTCCCCAATTCCGCCATTCTTACTGTCACGATATCATTTTTTATTTCTCTTATTTATTTCAATAAACGGCTTTTTTAGTCTTTAACAAACACAAGGTTACATAAAAAATAGAATAAGGTGTTAATGGTTAAGGCGTTAATAATTAAAAAATATAATAACTTTCAAAAAAGAGTGGAATTCTTTTACTTTAATTTATTTTGAGATGAAAAATTATGTAATACATAATATTATTAGCACAAATAAACATAATATCGTCATTCATAAAAAATAACACAGATAATTATTTATAAATTAATATGTTGTATTTCATCTATGATTTTCTCATTATTTTTTATTTAGTCTATGGTCACTTCCTGTGTGTGATGCAATGTGACAGCAGACGACTGACATTTGGTTACAAAAACAAAACACTCACACGTGTTGTGTGGAATAATCTCATTTTCAAATTATTTAAAATTAGAAATTTAGAACAGTTTCCATGAATATTTAAATTCAAAGAATTCTCGTACGTTCGATTGAATAATATTTAGACGAATGATAGAAAACAAAACAAATTTGTAAATAATGCGAAAATTTGAATATGGAATTACTAACTAAGCGACTTAATGAGTGCGATGACTTAATACTAATGTGAACGACTACTTATACAGTTTTTCGGCCATAAATTTATTATTAACAAAAAAATGAAAACAGCACATTAATAATACACACAATTTAGAAGACTGGTAAATTTAAAAATAAAAATAGAATCGACGTATTTGTCTCAGTATTTTCTGTCATTCTGTCTGGGTTAATACCCACTTTCTGATTTAACAATGGGTACTGATTTATACTTTGCCATTAATTTTCGAATGTCCTACTGTAAACAGGCAGGTGTTTGAAAAAATAAGACATTTTACATCTTAAATTCAACAGTGATGAGGTCTATCTTATTTTTGTTGGCACGGAGAGGGTAGCTTGCACGCTCATTACATGCAGCTTGTCCACTGGGTACCCCACTTGTAATATAATATACTATGATGGTATATCAGTAGTAGTAGGTAGTAGGAAAAATACTATTCACAGACTTACAAGCAATGACTAAAAAATAAATATTATGACTAATTAACTGGGGATTAATATGTTCTTTGAGTACAATAATGTAGCAGATGATTTACATAATATTGCTATATTATTATACAAATAATTTAGATAATAATACTAGCTGACCAATAATGCCAATCGAGGCATTTTTTAAAGAAATTTAATAAAATTACTTCTTCTCGATTTCAAAAAAGTTACTTTCTCGCGATCGTGTATGTAATGACAGTTAGACGATTTCAACACAATCCCACGAAATCGAGTAACTGTCAAAACGACGTCAAGAGTACCAATTTTCAAATTTTACACGATTTCACATCTTCTTCAAATCAACACTCGATTTCAATGCGATTCGGCGCTAGCGTCGAATTTCAAGAGTACCATTTTGAAAGTTTACGATTTTGTGATTGGGATCGAGTATCAAGAGTAACACTGCTGGCAAACGATGTTATGCAATATACATTATCTCTAAATTACTAATATCGCTATTAAAAATAGGGGTTGATGGTAGAAAGGTGAAAATTTAGGGCTGTAGGTAAGTATGTATTTTTTAATGCCTCACCATAAAAAATGTAAATATTTTTTTTTTCCAAAAAATAAATAAAAAATATGGGTATGGGTAATATGGGTAAAATATAAAAATATCCTTAACTTTTAGGGGTATGAAAAATAGATGTTGGCCGATTCTCAAACCTACCCGATAAGCACACAAAATCGGTCCAGCCGTTTCGGAGGAGTATGATAACAAACACCGTGACACGAGAATTTCATATATTAGATATTATAATAGTTTGATAACGTAATGAGATTATTGATAGCGCTCTGTCCATTAACAACATTGTTTTCCTGGTCGCCCTCCATATAAGGGCGCTGTAAGGTTATCTTGATAGACACTGAGTACATACATATTTAAGCTGCTGGTACCTACGTGACATACAAACAGACGTGTTATTGTGAAGGATATGCTGTGATGGTATAGACATGAAGATACATAACTGTTTTGTTATTAGTTAATAAGCACCTAATTGTATTGCATTTCATTTGTAATACATTTACGCACTAATTACTATTCTAAATATTACAAGAACTTTGTATAAATTGTGTTAGATATTGTTTCAATAATTTTTATGTCTCAATCAGTGTAAATGATAATAATATTAAACAATACAAGAGGCGTGGTTTGGACATGTGGAATGAATGAAATAATATAAAATAATTTCGAAAGAATACTATATAAAAAACAACTATACATGGTAGGAATCTCAGTATTTTCTGTAATAGTTTTTCATCTGTGGCTGTATAAGGCAGTATATATTATTATTATTATCTCATATCTCATTTATTTAACAAAACAACATTAGATTCTACATTTTGAACACAATATAAGATTAACAATACATTTTAAATATATAACATTAAATAACAAAAACCATAAAATATTAAAATAAATTTATATTCAAAATGTAGAACCCCAACATTATTCGTGTTGATCCTATGAAATAGTACAATCATGGGAGATCACTTACAGAGCTACAGGGACAAAAACCTTCTTACTATCCTGGTGGACGATAGAAGTACACGGCCTTCTGCATCCTGTTGTATTTGAGCCTGTCATCTACTCCCAGTTTTCTGAGATTGCTTGACAGACTCTTAGGTATTAAACCATTCACAGACAACACTTTAGGCACGATGATTGTGGTAGGTGTTCTCCACATATCTTTGATTTCGTGAGCAAGATCAAGATATTTTATTATCTTATCTTGCTCAGCTTTATTTAAACTTTCATCGTGTTATTATTATTATATAAAATTTTTACAATACCAATCTTATATACTTGCACTTATCTATGCAAGCGAAATTCGGAGGTGGTTGAAAAAGGACGATAGTGGAATAAATGCTGTGGAGAGAGGATAATTGAGAAGAATGGTTGGTAAAACGCTGCGTGATAGAGTGAGGAATGAGGATATTAAAAGAATGAGTGGATGCAAAAGGAGTATTGTGGATAGAATAAGTGTAGGTAAATAAGTTATAATGTACAGCAGGGCTACTCTTGACACAAACTAAATACGTTCTTAATCTAGTCTTGATCTTGAT
This sequence comes from Athripsodes cinereus, assembly GCA_947579605.1. Taxonomy (NCBI): domain Eukaryota; kingdom Metazoa; phylum Arthropoda; class Insecta; order Trichoptera; family Leptoceridae; genus Athripsodes; species Athripsodes cinereus. The sequence continues at coordinate 15,368,344 of OX388328.1, forward strand.
CATACGACGCACGAAGTGACTATGGTATATTAATTGCCCAATACATAGTTACTTCGCGCGTCGTATGATTAAGATTAAGATCGTGTTTAGATTTTGTCAAGAGTAACCCTGCAGGACATGTTGAGCAAATGTACGATGAAAGGATGACTAAGAGTATTTTCCGTTCCTGAGCTTTGGTCAAGTGTCAATACTCACAGCCATATAGAAGGATTGGGATGATACACGCATTGAAAAGTTTATATATATATAAAACTTTAAATATCTCAGATAGATTAAACAATTAAACATAACTTGATCCTAATGATATTTATAAAGATAACAATACTATAATGATTATGTAATGATGAGTGAGTAGGTAACGTAAGAACAATGATGGTGCAATACCTTGAGTCTTGCATCGTTACAAATGTTATGTGTTATATTATGTTATTATTTGTATGTTTTGTGATGTCAAAATATTATAGCATTAGGTAAATATTGTACAATGATCATAATTATATCGAGCTAACGAAATGTATACAGATTACAGAATTGCTAGATACAAGATTATAATATGCAACATTGAGGCACGATATTAACTATGTGCCCTTATACTGAGATAGCCTTTAATTTAATTTGGTTAAATTTTATAACATAACATGCATAGACAATTCACACAGATCGAGCTAGTCCCAAACTAAGATATTATGCATCTTGTATTATGAGTAGGTACTAAAACGATTCACATAATACAATGCACTGAACACAATATATACATACCTGTAACACCCAGACGCAGGACAATTTGAAAAAGGTGATTCTTCATTTTGCCCTGGCCGGGAATCGAACCTTTACTATTCATTCATAAATTATTTCATCTTTTTTTTGCATCCCGAATATCATTGTAAACTTTACTTTTGTCTGACGATGAGAGCGGAAGCTCTTGAAAGCCGGCTCGCAAAAAGAAATAAAGTCAATAGTGGAATAACTCTATTATTATTATTTATTATTTGGATGATTTGTAAAGCGCCGTTTTGCGAAAAAATAAATCCACCTCAAGGGCGCTCTTTGCTAACTAAGGTTGTGCCTGGATTATTCCGTGAGATTTCTTGAATAGATAAGTCTTCAGTTGGTTCTTGAAACGAGATATGTCCTGCGTTTCTCTGATCATTTGTGGAAGCCTGTTCCAGACTACAGGTGCAGATATTACAAAAGCACGCTCCACGTACCTACACTGGTTTCGATACAGTACTGGTCACCTCCAATTTAGTTGTAATATCTTGACAAGACCTAAGTGTTGTCTGTCTATGACTTAACGCCTGTCTACCGCAGAGTTTCATGATATATCCTTTCTTATCAAATTACTTCTCTCCAGCGACTTATGTTATTGTACACCTCTCTTATACTTATTGTGTTTCATTTTTAAAATTATTAATATGAACTTCCACCACAACCGTCGGTCGATAAATTAAACTTTTTAAATAAATATAATCCATTGACTGTATCTCCAAATAAGTCATATTATAAAAGTACCACGTGCTTAGTCCACAATGGTTCTAAACGCCTCGAAGATCAGCTATAATAATAATTAATAATATTATAACAGTGATCTATCATAGGTAGATCATCGGATCTATAGATCGCGGCGGCATTGCGCACTATTATAACATTGCGCAGTAATAAATACCTACTCGTTGTATTGAGAGTAAAGTACAGTTACGAGAATATGTGTCAGTCAGTTAGATCCGTAGGTTGCTTTGTGTTTCATGTTGGTTGTATTGGTTGGGTATTATATTTTAAACGAGCGACTGAATATTCAAATAATACATCGTAAAAAATACGTAGGTACCGGAAAACTGACTAGGCGAGTAAATGCAAGCGACGACATCATACTTAAATGAGCATCAACTTATAAACCTGCAGTTTGCACGACCATATAACTATTTAAATGACCAAAATTATCTTAAAAAGACGACTATCTACGTTTGATGACTATTGAAATGCATGAAAGTCAATGTGACTACCTCAGATCTGGAAAATTTGAAGTCCAAAAACCATGGCTTTCTAGAGATAGTTTCCTTGATGCCCCAGTATACATTGACCCCTCAATTTTACCAATCTCGTTCTAATAATTGGTCCATTCAGATACTGACACCGTTCAGGCCCTGAAAAAGCCATAAAGTTTAACGTCACTCAGGGGGAGATCAAAATTCATCATCATCGCTCTCAACGCAGGAACATGACCCAGCCAGGACCATCGTCTCTCCTGTATCACGGAGACTACAGATCTCTGCTCATTATATTTTGTTACATGTTCATACCATTTGACATCCACAATCCTCCCAAGACACTTGTTTTCAAAGCTTAGTTCAAAATTATCAGAGATTTATGGCCGGTCTCAATAATCTAACCGAGATAGCCTTGTCGACGCGATCCGAGATAGAGCGCCAATTCGTATCTATCTTCGACCCGCGTCTCAATAAAAAAAAGTACGTGGCCAGAGATAGATAGGGTTCCTATCGCTGTTCCCTCCAATTGCCGATGCGATTAATATCCGCATCATATTATAATTACGAATGTTTGGAGTAAAAAAACTTTACAAAGTTTAATTTATCGACTTTATTTATTTTTGCAAGCCGGCTCGCAAAAATAAATAAAGTCAATAGTAGAATACTTATATTCCGTGTTTCATTTTAAAAATTATTAAAAAACTTTACTAATACCACTAAAAATGATTATATGCGCGACCAAGGTTTTAAGAAACACGATGTTTTGCCATATACATTATACTACCATACTATACTATACCCTCACGGCCCTCACGCTGTGTCCCAAGTGGGGTAGGCAGAGAGAACGGAACGCCAAACAGATCTATCTTTACACACTTCCTTCGCTTCCTCCACATTCATACAGTTTCTCATACACGCACGTCGGTTCCTCTTACTGAACACGCGGCGCCGTCCTTGAGAATTTGATCCACGTGGTTCTCGGACGCCCGCGCTTGCTCACACCCTTTCTTTCAGACAAGTATATCCTTTTTGTCATTGCCATATACTTATATCGCTATTAAAAAATAGGTCTTAATGGTAGAAGGGTGAAAATTTAGTGCTGTAGGTACCTATGTATTTTTTTATGACTCGCCATATAAAAAATAAAAATATAAAATTTGTCCAAAAAATAAAATAAAAATATTCGGGGTGGACCACCCTTAGCTTTTAATGTTATGAAAAACAGATTTTGGCCGATTCTCAGATCTAACCGATAAGCACACAAAATTTCATCAAAATATGTCCAACCGTTTCGGAGGAATATGGTAACAAACGCTGTGACATGAGAATTTTATATATAATCATAATATACTCCAGCTTCGAATAATTCTTAATCGCTTTCGTCGCTTGAAAACATTTTTTTATTTTACCACAACCTCTTAAAGTCAAAGAATCGCTAGTGACTGGTTGCAGAAAGCCCAAGACAGAGATAGAGATACATATGGGGGAGGCTTATGTTCAGCAGTGGACAGGAATAGCTGCATAAACTCCACTGTCAAACGGAACTTATCTGTCAAAGTCCGGGGAAAACAAAACCATACAAAAATTTGTCACCTTGGATACGACAAACAACTAGATATAGAATATTGAAACGCATTTTCGTTGATTTCCATACATTATATAACTCGCAGCACTCCGAGAGGTAGATAGAGAATTTGGATAGCGATTCTATCTCAGCTATGTTTATTGAAACGGAAAAACGTAAAGATAGATCGATTTTTAACAAAAGTTCGGAGATAGATCGCTTATTGAGACCGGCCGTAAATCATTCCTGGTGGCTAATATATCCACGATCTCATTGGGTGTAATATCATGGTTTTATATTATGAACACCGCTTATCGCTTTAACCAGTGAATGAATATAGGTTAGTATGCACTGTTTCACAACAACACAGTATTTTATTGTACCTGCATACTTACATACTAATCTAGTACTATGTCTTAATACCACTTTAAGTAATACTTAACGCAACACCATGAACAGTTAGATCTACATTCAAATACACAAGACAACAACCAGCAGCAGCCGGAGATAAATGTAATATGTAGGTACAATAGTGTTATACCAGATCTAGTTAGATCAATGTAGTATAATAGATGATCCATGGATCATTATTTAGTATATTATAATAGTATCTCGTCCCTACTATTTAGCAATGTTCTGACAGCTGTTTTGTTTGTTATAATAGATAGGTAGATGGTGCTCTCGTAGCTGTCTAAACCCATAACTTCTCCATTTTTATAGATTGTAGAAGAAGAGTAAGAAGTATGCAAGGGTAGATCAATATGGCGCTTTGGTCATTCTAATCAATTTAACTCTGGTTGAAAGTATTCAAATAGGTTGATTAGAGGTCTATACACTCGCCTTGTAAGTGAGAGGTCGTGAGTTCGATTTTCGGGATGAGCAAAGAGTTTCTGCTCATTTCCGAGTTGATTTGATTGGAATAATTCATTTTGTACTCCGGTCCACTCTTGGATATTTCTCAGTCAGGACATCTGCCGCCTTCCCACACCGAGACTACCCTCAATTTTTCCCTTCAAAATGGGTTGGAGCAAACCATATTAATATGATGTTATTTAATTTAAATGTTTTTTTTTATCCCAGGATTCTCATTTATTAATATATTTATAATATGACGTGGATGTAATGTCCTAGAATTGATGAATTATACAGTGTCCTTGAGGTGCACTGGCACTTGAACGTCACTTCAATGTTGTCCAATTATAGGTAATAATTTGATTGCGTTGCGTGCTTCATCACGTGGAATAAATTTTCAAGGGCAGGCAAGTGTTGAGTAATAAGAATTGCTGTAAAAGAAGTATGTAAGGATATGGACAGATCTATATGGCGTTCCGTTCTCTCTGTCTATTCCTCTTGGGATACGGCGTGAGGTTATAAAATAAATAGAAAGGAATTTCAATTCTTTCAATGTCTGCAGCTGCCTATGGAAACATCTTCGCATTATTATAGTAATAAAATACTGTAATGCTGTATAATACAAAATGTAGGTCCACTAACTGATCGACCCAGATTCGTGTTCTGCACGAGACGTTACGAGACGAGTTGGCGTAGTTAGCTGCGAGTACGTACGTGATGCTATATAGAGATAGATGTATATATATTTTTATGATTTTGAATCCGTTGTTTCTGGGCAAACATACATACACACAAACATATTCTATTATAACGTAATATTTGATATTTTTATGATGGAGTTTAGTAGTATGCTTGTATCATTTTTACCGTAAGAATTGAATCTAATTCTTGATACCTACTTGAATATTTCCTTAAGTAGTATAAGGTATTGTATTTATATAATTATTTAGAGTTCTTCATTAGCCTGGGGTAGAGTCTCGGCCTTATGAACAAGAGTTTCGCGGTTGGATTCCAGGTGCCGGCAAACTCCCATTTCACGACACAAGCTTTTATAGCTTACTGTGAAAGGTATATAAGGTTGTATTAGGGTTTATAACAAAAACTCAAATACATCTTTCTTTTAAAAAAAAATACTTACCTATTGTATTAAGTTAAATGCAATGGAGATGCGATTGCTGAGAAGAATGGCTGGTAAAACGTTGCGTGATAGAGTGAGGAATGAAGATATTTGAATTGTGTTGTAGATAGAATGCGTGTAAATAAGTTGCGATACGTAAGACATAATTGTAGAATGAATTATTGATGAGGAAAGAATGATAAATATAGGATATACTTGTCTGAAATAGGGGGTGTGAGGAAGTGTGGACGTCCAATAACTAGTACGTGGCTTGAACGCGTGAATCAGATTCTCGTCTCTCTTCAACTACGTCCAAGTTTCACTTGCATACATAAAGTAATGTAAAAATAAATAATTTATTCACTGTATCAGTGTTTAGGTAGTAGATTTCCATAGTAAAGTAAATAAAACAAATGTTTTATTCTACTATTTGTTTATTTGACGAGAGAGACGTTATTCGTCCTTTTAGGACATTGTCAATCTGCTAGCTATGGCAATGTCCTAACTAGAAGAAAGACGTCTCTCTCGTCAAATAAACAAATAGTAGAGTAAAACATTTGTTATATACATTTCGATAAATAATTAATTGTCTTGTACCACCATGTTGCATAATTGTTTTAGCCAAATGAATTTATCATCAACATAATATCTTTATCCTACCTAACAAATAAAACATAACACATTTTTATAGGTAGGTATGTGGCTATTATGATTTTTTTTTTATTTGTTAACACTTAATCCTTACAATAATATTTTGGTCTGTTCACATGTGTGTAAATTTGTTTGTACTACTACAAAGTATTATACCATCACTGCTTATCCTACAAGTGCGCTAGCTAGCAGACTGGCTTCATGTAGGTAATATGTAATAATTACGTGGATCAAATTATCAAGGATGGCCGTGTGCTGAGTAAGAGGAACCGACGTGCGTGCATGAGAAACTGTATGAATGTGGAGGCAGCGAAGGAAGTGTGTGAAGATAGATCTGTTTGGCGTTTCGTTCTTTCTGCCTATCCCACTTGGGACACGGCGTGAGGGTATATTAGGTACATATTGTTACTGAGGGGTGATTGGACATCTTTTACATCGGATATAACAGCTGGTGTTTATATAATACACTTGAATAACCAAACAAGTACTTAAATACATAAGTACATAGGTACAATATAATCATGACATTATTTGGTGTATTTTTATTTAAAACTTGTGTACTCGGTTGCAATTAGGAAATTAATATCAAAATGACAAATTAAAACTTGCAAAATGCATAAATACTTTCCTGAGAAATATTGACAAATGTTTAATGTAATTAATTATTTATAAACTGGCAACAACTCGATTCAAATATTTTATACAGAGAAGTTCTATTTTATTCTTCCATGTTTCATCTAAAATAATTCTCTAAATATACTATCAATGCATATCTCACAATTGGGGTAGCCAGTTGATAAGCTGCATGTAATAAACGTGGAAGTCTCCCTCTCAATGTAAATCGCTAACGAAATATCAAGACTTTCAGGATGGGTGGCAAACCTTATCACTATAGAATTAAAGACTAAAAATATCTTTAAATTATATTAGATCACCTACTGCCTCTTGCAGGACACTAGAAAAACTTTGAAAAAGAGTGGGAGACCGATATTTGCTGGGTTTTCCAAGGAATTTTATAATAATATCTCTGCCAACATATTAATAATAAACTTTACTGCACATTAAGGAGCATACATAATTACAAAGTTATAAAACAATGTGATTCAAATAAATGATATTGTGCAATGAGCGAGTTATCGCAGAAGCGATATCTTCCAACTAACCCATGTTTTCATCACCTTATAGGTAAATTTATTATTCACTTTTAGTTCATCGGCTATCCCATCAGCGGAAGATGCCATGATGGTTGAAAAAAGTAGAATATCCGTTTCCGCACATTTCTGCATCGAGTATACCTACAGTGTTGTTGCCCCTTTTATTTTGTCTTCTATTCTTTCTGACATGCGAGTACAATAACAATTTATATAATATAATATTTTTAGCTTAAAACCTCCTCAAAAGATTCGACTTTGTACAGAGTGTATTGTTTTTTCTCTACCATGTCTAATTACTGTGTTTATTGAGTGCATATGTACCTACATACACATATACAAACGTACATAAATATTGACTGGTTCTATTTTGTAACATTATCAGGTCTTACATAACAGTACAATATAACAAATAACACTTATGTGATTTTGACCTTCACACTTTTACGTAATGCCATCATATAGAATATACATTATGTAATGTATTAGTGACTACAAGCAAGAAATGTACGTGTGTAGATATTTTAAAAATATGTTATATAATAAACAGGTTTGAAGTTAGGTATATTTTTTTTATTACAGTTTAGGCATTCCATCTATATGGAGTGATTTTGCTGTATTATGTAACCAAAATGTTCTGCAAAATATTATAATATTGATATGTATGAATAGATTAATACCAGAACTATAGTTTACAATTTTTTTTTATCTGTTATGTGTATAATATCGACTGTGCTCAGGACAGAGGCTTCAAACCATATTGGTAAAATTTTGTAGGAGAAGCTAAAAACTGTAGAATTAAGAAAATGACAAATTATTGTCATTAATTGTCTAGCTGTGACTGCGGGGAGGTGCAGAGTGATTCTCATTTATTGCAATGCCCGCTGATGCGGAATGCATGTAATGAGAGTGACCTATTGATGGCGAATGACAAGGCGATATACGTCGCTGAATACTGGAGTGGCTAAGTCTAAAGTCCGGACCCGAAAAGTAAAGTAAGTAAGTAGTCATTATTATTTTACCATTTTATTATAATGTAGTTTTTTTTTTCATAAAAATTTAAGAGAAAATATTCAGGAATTTTCATGTTATAAGCAAAAAAAAATTGCGATCTTAATCTTGCCTTGATCTTAACTAACCCTACGACGCGCGAAGTAACTATGTTGTCAAAAATGCATGCCAATCCTGCGATATATGAGAATTAAAAAAGATGTTTTTAGGGTAAAAAAAAGATGTTGTGTCGTGAGTAACCCTGCCGGGTCTTAAAGGCAGAGAGGGTTACCTCTGCGCCACACCTGCTGCCTACTTCGTATGACAAGCGTGAAGTAAAACAAGCGGATCTTCATTAACTCTTGCATATACATTGTCTCTACTTTCTGAATGCATATGAATGATGTCTCGTACGCGGACGTCACAACTGTGTATACAATAATAATAATACATGGCACCTATCTATTATTCTCATTACAGAAAAGACATTAAGTTCATTACCCGGACATTTATGTGCGATTGACATCTAGACCATCCTCTACTACTACTACTAATGATATTAATAATATAATGTGAACACTTTTTCAGTGCTTTAATAATAAATTCTAGGTCACAATATTCATTTCTTTATTTTATCTATGTAAAATTCTTTACTATCATGGGATCTCTTCAAGGGTAGAATCTACGATTTGTGATGTGCTTCTATACAAACACAATTTAGTTTAGGTTCTTGAAGAACGAAAACACGTAGCGATACACTTATTTTATTTACAATAATAACCCATATACAACACGGTACTAAGTGTACTCAATCATACTGATACAAGTTGTTCTTGTCGTGCTAATGAAAACCTGACATTCGGAATGGGAGGTATATCTCGTCATTGCTGAATAATTGAACATGTAAAATGTCACCACGACGCTGATGGAAAAATTTACAGTTAAAAGTGAGGAACTTTATCTTGAACGAAGACTTACGAGGATAACACGAGACTTATATATTTCTATTAGAAGATGTTTAAGATCTTTTTCACGAGATTTGTCTCTATAAGAAAGATGTTTAGCTTTAAGTTTTTATAAACAATAAAATGTGATTTATTTTACACGATTTATAATTGTTTGTTTCTTTTTTTTCAGGTGAGCGATGAGTACATTCGTCTCTTTATCATCACAGCATATCCCACAAGTGTAGAAGTAAGTAATAAAAAACATATTATTTATATAATAAACATATCTGTATGTTTGTGACACAGGTGAGACAAAAAGCATTACCGTCACTACTGAGAATAATAAAAGGTTGTCAAAGTCTCTCTTGCATGTAAAATTTGTGTTGCTGAGTTTCGAAATCCGCTATAACACATTTTTGTGATTCGGAGAAATTCCATATGAACTACTATAAAAAAATTAAACGTACTTTTCGGAAGTCAAACAAGTTTGTTAATTAAAAGATTATTACAACAGTTGATTTCTAAAATAAATTTTGCTGTTCAATAAAAATAAACTGTTCATTTTGTATAGGCACATTAAAATATCTCCTATTGGTCGGTTGAGTTATAGAGGATATTAAAAGACACATAAAGGGATATAGCGGGATTCTTTTCTCATCATCATTTTATTTTAAAAAAATTGTACAAATGGTGAGTGTTTTGAAAGAAACAATTTTCTACGGTTATAGAATAGTTAATTACGAATCCAATGATATAATTATAAAACTCAATTTTGGTCAAAATGTGTTATAGCGAATTTCGAAACTTGGCAACACATTTTATAAATTTATATCAATAATATTTACTGCCTTTTACAGAATAACTATATTTATTCTCACCTTTTGACATTCTAATCATCCTAATAGCATTAAGGCATTCGTGGATGTGTGGGTCTCAAGATGGGATCAGCTACGTCGGCCGGGTCCCCCGCCCACTGACGTGGTAGGATCGGAGATGCCAACACTAGCATAGGGGTACTAGACATAGGTGACTATATAAATAAATAGTCACCTAAACGGATAAATAGGAGTCGTTGAACTCCTGAAATATCCGACAAATAAAGTTTTTCAACAAATATCCTAATAGAATAATATTATCTTTGTTTTTTTTTTGTTCGGAATTATTGTTTAATTTATTTGACATATTCATGCTTGTTTGTATTGACATAATTAATGTAATTTATTTTTCGTAGACCTATTGTTTCCCATTTACTTCTTTTGTTTTGTTTTTTTGGTTGACTATATATAATGAGTTACAATCCATTGGATTGGTCTGCAACGAGTTTGGTTTTTCTTCTCCATTCGTCTCTATTCTCAGCCAGTCTTTTTAGCTCTACGTATGAGCCACAGTTCATGTCTCTCTTCAGTTGGTCCATATATGCGTCTCTTGGTCGGCCTCTGCCATTTGTCCCCTCGGTCTTACCCTCTGCGATGGCGATGAGTAGTCCTGGGTGCCTGATGTTGTGGCCAATCCAGTTAGCTCGTTGTTGGCTGATTCTCTTAAGGAGTTGCCTTTTTTCGCCTACCCTGGTTGACTGTTGCTTGTTAATTACTCCAAATTAATACAAAAATGTATTTTTGACTAATGCGTCTGTTTGTTGTTTGTTATACTGCTTGATAAACATGTACCTAAAAGGCTCACACCTTATGTTGATGAAAAACTATTACAGAATAGAGTGGGACACTTATTTAATATCGAGAACTTTACGGATGTTAAAACAACATTATCAGCTGATTAACCAATTACTTTTATTATAAATACAATAATCTCATTTAACAATATTGCGTTGAAAATTACGCGTTTTGATGCAAGCACCGAGTCAATATGCAATACCAGCGTTGCGAAAACGTTCCAGCAACCATTTAATAATAATAATAATTATAATTACGTACTATTTGTCCCATGAAATATTCGCAATAGTCGCTATGTTTTAAATATACTTACAACTTTACTTAATACTAGTTTTAAATCCGCATTTGCTCAAGAAAATATTAAAATTGCATTGAAAAAAGACAGTGTGGAAATTATAAAAAACATCGATTAACTCAATTATTGTTCTTCGTCAGCTTCCTCTATTCAGAGCTTCTTTGTACCGACTGTGTGGCCTCTTTCTAAGACATTTGAGCGTTCTGATGTCGTTGTCATTTTAGGAACGGAGTATTGCAAAAGAAAGACTTCTAGATCATTGATAACCTTATGGACGATAGAACAATGCTGTTTTTTTTATCTAACTATTACAATTGTATTTATAAGACAATCAAAACACTGTTGTAATTTTCACCACATTTATTCAAACTCTAACGTTTTCGCCCACTTCAATGGGCATTCTCAAGAGTACTCATTGAGAATGCCCATTGAAGTGGGCGAAAACGTTAGAGTTTGAATAAATGTGGTGAAAATTATAACAGTGTTTTGATTGTCTTATAAATATTGAATATGAATTTTCACAGTGTGAACACAAACACCCTTCAACAATTTATTACAATTGTCTTTAAAATTAAAATGTGATCCAGCTAGGAGCATCCGTCTCTCGTATTTTAAAAAATATTTAAAAAATGGCAACATCTTGCCAGCTACTTTTTTGACATATTTAGAAGGCAAATGCTTAAATATTATTTTTGTTCAAGATTAATTTATCGATCGACGGTTTTTGGTGGAAGTAAGAAATTAAAATGAAACAAAATAGGCACAAAGTAATTCCATTGGAGAGTTTATTAATTTGCGAATCGGCTTATGAAAACTTCCGTTCTCATCGTAACTTTAATTAATTCAACATTAATTTGCCTGATGATGGATGCGGTAGCTTACGAAAGACGTTTCGCAAATAAATGAAGTCACCGGCGGAATTACTATATATTTTCTTGACGACAAATTCATCATGACTAAAGGATAAAACATTGCTTAGAATGCATTATTTTCTCACCACCTTTCCTAATTAAAATATTATACAATAATATGACAAAAATAATTCAAGAGTTTTTGTGTTTACACTGTAGAAATCCATTTTTAATTTTATTAAATAAAATATAAAAATATATTATTGAACACTGTTTAATCTCCACTTTGCAAGGTTAGATACCGAACGTTTTCGCCTATACTTGTAGGCATCTTCAGGGAAACTTTAGTTTAATATTTAAAAAACTTTAGTTTCCCTGAAGATGCCTACAAGTATAGGCGAAAATGTTCGGTATCTAACCTAACAAAGTGGAGATTAAACAGTGTTCAATAATATATTTTTATATTTTATTTAATAAAATTGACATTAAAAATGTTGGATAGCAAAAATACATATTTACAAACAAACTTAAATGTTTATAAGAGAATAATATTAATGCAAATAATAAAATAATATATAAATAGTGTTTTAGTCTTGTATATAAACCAAAAGTATGTGATTTTCTATGTATGGGAATTTTCACACAAATAATATTGGCTAATGTATGAACGAATTAAATATAATATATAAAATCTGATAAACTTGTCTATGCGATTGTTTGTCTGAAGATTTTTAATACAATAAGTTATTTAAATAAATGTACTTATATCTAGAATAGACCTCCCACTCCTTTCTGTAAATTTTCGATTGTCCTGTCAAAACCAGATTTTCGTGAAATATCACGTTTTAAGGCATTAAACATCTTTAATGAAGCATTGAAAGAACCTCTACACACTTAGCTCAGCACCTCTATGCCTCGCTGAGCTCTGTCCCCTCGACGGAACTCTGAGGCGACCACTGCGATCAGCTTCCACCGCTGTAAACAAGCTTGTGGAGCCCAACAGGGCAAACACTTCCAAATTCGCAGAGAGGAGCTTTAGCGTTGCGGGGCCAACTGCCTGGAACCGATTACCAGCGGATTTAAAAAAGAACCAACCCACTGCAACGTTCAGGAGTAAGCTGAAAACACTGCTTTTCAAGAAAAGTCATGGCGCCCTTGAGATGGTCACGGATCATTAAACGGCGCCAAATATAAATTGTCTTTATTATTATTATTATTATTAGATATATCAAGAGTGGAGGACTACTGAGATTATTATTATTACTGACAATAAGACGATTCTTACAACGATCATTACAGCTGAAGGCCAATGCGATCCCGGAAGTTGTTAACCTTAAACGATATCCAAACGACAACACAACTACAATAAATCTTCAATTTTCCTTTTAAATTCTGCATACGTCACGTTAAAGATATCAATTTCTCCAGCCAGACCATTAAACATTTGAATAGCTCTTTCCACTGAAGAGTTTGCCAATATGTTTGTTCAAGTTATCCTTTAACGAAGAGATGAGGTACGCCTTCCATTCTGAATATCTGAACTCTTTTTGGCACGGAGATAATGAGTTGCATGCTTTTTACAGACAGTTAGTTCGCTGACAAAGATGTCATGGTGGAATGGATTCTAAGTTAAGGTCACTTGAAATTTAGCAAGTTATCAGAACTTTAAGGGTCTAAAAAATGATATTAAAATATCATCATTTCGCTTCTCTTGGACAATCTGGATGTTCATTATTAAATGCAGAATTCAGTTCATTATTATTTGTGTCATAAACTATAAATTTATAGTTGAATTGGCTCCGTGCAACGCCTTGTTTATTAGATTAGTTCCTCCATATACAACGTAATTTAACATAGCTATATACACATTATTGGATTGTACTAAGGTTTATAGTTACTTGCTTACAGATTGCCAATCATTGCAACATCCTTACCAGTGCTGTTGCCAAATGCACAAGGAGCCAGGTTAAGCGATAATTAGAGCCCTATACTCATATGTCACTTCCTAAAGAATTGCATTGCAATTATTAACTCATTATTGCCCAACTTTTTTTTTTCTTAAATTTTTTGAAACCGTCTTAAAGAATTATAGATTATTGATAGTTTATTAGGTTTCTAGTGAAAAAAATGCAAAAAAAAAATTTTTTACCCAAAAATTGAAGTGTTCCCAAATGGGAACTCTGGGAAAATATGCAACAAAATAAGTGCAGAATAAGAAGCATACAAATAATAAAATGTAACATTCATAACATGTGAAAAAATGTATTTGATGAACATGATATAATATTTATAAGTTTTTTTATTGAAATTATCAACAAAAAAAACAAACATAGACAATAATCAAAAAATAAAAATAATTATGAAAATAAAAAAAGCGTCATTTACTTAGCATGAAATGCTCTAGAACAATTCATGTGGATGTGCACTCGACATTTTTGACAAATCTTTCTTGATTTTGCTTTGGGACAGTAACAATCCAATGTTTTATTCCATCAAACCGGTCGTTAGAATGAACTTTGGAAGACATAGGTTTAGTACTCTTAGTCCGACCAAAGGCTGTAATTAGTGTTCCATATATTTTTTAAATATACCATCGCAATATTTCGTCGAAAAGCAAGGTAGTCAAGCACAGGTGGCTTTTCAATTTTTTTGTGCAATTGCCAGATGTTGTGGACAACAGTGCCGATATAATAGACGAACAAACACCACCACCATTTTTTTGATCTGATGCCGACTCTGTAATTTCTTATAGTTTGGTCCATTCGATCCACACCACACATAAGCTTCTAATACTGTGCAATAACATTTGGCTGAGGTATTGACATTCTCTTTTTCTCCTTCTTGACCCATATTGGTGCCAGCCTCCTGCCCATCTTGAACAATTGTATAATCTGCTTCTGTTTGCATCTAACGACCACTCTGGACAGACATCGTTTTCACATCTGGACAGACATCATTTTCATCGCCACTATCTTCTTCAGATTCATTTCCTTCTATTGGTGGTTGTAAATGTATGTACTCGTATGTTTGCTGCATTTAAATCCTTTTCATTTTCCAATATATCTATAATATTTGCAGTTGTTAAGCTGTATTAAAAGTAAATAAAAATGTTAAGAAATGTTGTCATACAAAACCATTACTTGTATATTATCCCACAGTTCCCATTTGGGAACATTAAAAATAAAACTATAATAATTGGAAAAATATATAACAATAATATTTTTTTGTGTTGTAGATAACAATTATACTTTATTTTTAGTAAGTATTCGTATTTTTTGAAAACAAAAATTATTTAAAAAAAAAAATATTCATACATGTTTTTCGCCATGTCGTCAACACTAAAAAACGCAAAATTCAAATTCACACAACAGGACACTTACGCAGTCTAGCATAAACTGAACTGCACTAAAAAAATGTCCACTATAACTACTATTTTATAACAATTAAATACCGTCGTTAAATCTATCCTGTTTTGAAATATATTTGTTTTAACTTTTGTTCCCATTTGGGAACTCTGGTCAATAATGAGTTAATTTTGCAATCAATACGCCGTTTTATATACATTTTCTTTTATTTTTTTAATATTAAATCAATATTTTCAACTGAAAATAATATCCTATTCCTCTTCCTGGCACTATCCCAACTTATTGCCGCTGAAGGCTGTTGGGGTCGGCTCTTCTCGTTCTGAGGTTATACATTCTTCTGTTTCTTATATCATCTTCATCCTGGCCATTTCTCCGCAGGATTCTATTGCATTGTGTCATCCAGGTATTCTTTGGTCTCCCTCTTGATGGATGTCGAGGGAGATTTATTGACGTAACTTTGTTAACAGTGTGTTCCGGTGGAATTAATTTAATATTATATTGGTAAATATCACAACGCGAGCTCTTAAATAATTAAATCACTGTCCCTTAAAAAATATTTTAGCCGTTACGCTACTGTGTAATGCACAATAATAATTATATTACCTCACAATCCTGATTTAAGATCAATAACTAAACGAATCTAACATTAAACCATTAAATGTGTATAAATATCTACATTCGTTCGAATAAAGGTATGTTTGTACGTTTTCAATAGACACTGTGTTAAAAAGGTCTTCCAGTATTTTTTTAATTAATGTTTTAGAGTGTCCTGTTAAGGGCAGGTGTTCGTAAAACAGCACGTTTTAAGACATTTGATATCTTCAATTTAGAGGTGGAGAGGATAACTTGCATGTTTGCTACAAGCAGTTGGTTTGCAGGCTACCCCATATATGGGAGATGCAGATATGGGATATGAAAAAGACACCGAAATTAAGGAAAACAGAGGTGAAATATTAATAACACACTCTATACATAGATATTCTCATTCTTCGAGCAAGTTTTAGGCAAAAAACATTAAAAATGTCTTAAAAGTATTGGCAAAGATATAACAGTTTTAATTAAACAAGAAAATTCCTGAAGAAATTAATAAACAAAATCTATTCAGGACTATAGAAGGTTACAACCGTTTCTTTACTCGAATTTGGTCATGCGGGGTGATAAAATTCAAGTTTTATCTAATAGAAGATTTTTTTAGTAATTTTTCCATGTTAATATCTTTTCGCCAATACTTTATACTATACTACTATACCATCACGGCATATCCCACAAGTGGGGTAGCCAGCAGATCAGCTGCACGTAAGATTCATGCAATACTTTTCTCATAAAATAAGGGGATGTGAGTGTTGTTAATCTTTTTCAATACTTTTAAGTCACGTGTTTTGCACAGTTTTTTTGTTATCTGTATAAATAATCCGTGCGATACAGGGTTAAATTTATTTTTATTTTTATTTAAGCCTTTATTCCAGACTTGGAGGTGGGATGTGCAGACCTCTCAAGTCCATATCAAATACATATGTTATATTATAATATATATATATAAAAATACAGATTATTAGAAGAGGGAAAAAAAAAAACATAATGTAAAATATATAGAAAAAAAAGAGAAGAATGTACATAACAAGAATGATAATCCAGAGTACCTATGTTAGATTTTTAATTAAATTAAATAAGTAAGTAAATAAATTAATTAATAAATTATACCTTAACACATAGTAAGCACAAATAGTTTCTGAGTACGAATGCAGGTAATGTAAAGTATTGCCTAATATTGCAGTGCACGTTATAAAATGATATAACTCGAAATATTATTGTGATTTTGAGATAGTACAGTGAACCCATTAAGGGCAGGGTATCATTTCGTGAAGTAGGGGAGAGTCCCTATGAAACGGACGTCCCATGAAGCGGACAGAAGCTGGTATTCGTCTCCTGTTGGAACTACCATGAGGTTGTTAGATGTTTATTGAAGACGCTTACTAACACATTGTACACCGGAAGTGTGACAGTTCTGCTCCTGCATTTGACCTTGATACACAAGTTTGATTTTTTCGTAAGACAAAAGTAAATTTTTATCACACAGTTCCAAGTTCATAAAATTTTTATATTTTTATTCATTCAATTTTTGTTTTAAAATTCAGATAACTCATTATCTTAAGTAAATTAAAAAGTTGAAATAGTTTTAGTAGTATGTGGATTTATAAAATATCACATCTTTATTTAAAATTTCATAGAGTCCCATGAAGCGGACACAAAAAGTACAATGAAACGGACGTCCAATTCATAATAAAAAAAAATTTAAAGAAAAGAAAAACGAATCTTCAATATCCAAAGCATCGGAAGGAAGCAGCACATGTCCTGGTAGTCGTAAATCATATTTGGCCAGTGAAAAAGATTGATTGAAGTGCAAGGTATTCCAGATATGGGCACATGAAACATGAGATGTAAAAAGAACACTGAACATGTATAAAAAAAATATTTTTCACGTCATAACATTTTATTTTAATTTCTGCTGTCTTCTGCACCAGAAACCGGAACAATAAAATAATAATATAATGTCAATAAAATCGTAAACAGTCATTTCATTACTATGTCCGCTTCATGGGGCCCCATGTCCGTTTCATGGTAATCGTTCCATGAAACGGACATATTTTTAATTTTAGAATTTTATATATAAAAGTATCTAAAAGATTTTTTAATATTTTTTCTTTAGTGCATAACAGAGGTGCAAACTTCGTAGTTTGTGGGTATATGATTATCTTTCGTGAACAATTAAATGCAACCGAGATATAAGACTTTCCTCAAAAATGTCCGTTTCATAGGGACTCTCCCCTACTCGGTAGAGATTAGGTCTCCCAAACTATTCCCTCTGTAGCATCTCTGAACCTTTTATTTTTGTAAATTTAACACATGAAACTATCATATAAGGCTGAGGAAAAGCAATGTTACCTTATCTGGTCATTATAATATTCATTTTACTCTATGCTAGTGATGTAACGAATATACGCAGATTTCAAAGTATTCGCATTCGTATTCGATAATATTATTTCGGTAATAAAGTATCGGATATTCGGTAAAAGTACCCGATACTTACCCGGTACATTGTAGAAAAAAGGTACTGCAAGAAAATATTCTTTAAGAAAACCGAGGAGTTTTGAAATATTATAAATCCTATACCATTTTGAAAAATCGGCGACGGGGGGGTAGAAATTTTAATGTTTGAGCAAATTTGAAAATTTAAGCAAGTCAACATTCGCTATCTTACAAATTTATGTTTATTAGATTGGTAAAAAGGGGATCTTAATTGGTTTGTTTATTGTTTTCTTTTAATGTCTATACTAATTGTTTCAACTGTCTGATCCTTGCTGAATAAATAAAAAAAAAACATCACTACTCAATGCAGCTGGTCTGCTGGCTACCTCACTTGTGGATATTCCGTGATCATGTAGTAGTAGTAGTAGTAGTAGCAGATAATGTTCATAGCCTCTTGTAGGTTTTCCTAATCTCTGAAGCTATCATTGGGGTTTACAAGAGAGAATATCGGAGCTTTCGGCGTGTCGCCTGGTAGCTTAATTGTACAAAGCACGCCTCGCGGAAAGGGTGAGTTGCAGGCTTACGTGCCGTATAGGGCACTACTTCTAAATTAAGTCCCGTCCGGTGCACTTCTCCCAAATAAGGTGACGCTGTCTTTTCTAAACCATGTACGGTTGTTTGTGTGTTTCATTTAAATATATTAAAGGATTAAAGATGCTATAGAGGGCAGTATTTCATTACAATTCTTGTCGCTACATCAGATACTGTTGCCATAATTATATTGTGTATTTTTATTATATTACTTTCAATGTATGTTTGTATGTTGAATTATTATTGTTGTACTGCCTTGAGTGTCTCGCTGGTATAATGGCATATTGCACATACATAAGTGGAATCTGGGACATTATTTAGAAATACCTTTATATGTGAATATTATTAGGTATTATATCTATTTATTTACTTACCTATATTTATATTAAATAACACATAAGTATCGACGTCATCTACGCTTTTTTCAAAATAACAATATTCTTCTGCAAAAGTGTGTGTTAGAATCATATTATCTCACATTCACTAGAAGAAATTACATATCATATCTATTAAACTAACTATTTTGTATATCCAGTGGAGACTCTAGGCTGGCTTGAGTGATGATCACTTTCGGTGTCCATGGACAACATTTACCAATTCTTGGTTGCATCTATGGTATGCAAAAGGCGTTTCTCAATTTGATCTTACATCGTGACAGTGAGAATGGTGGAATTGGTGAACGAATTGTCCATGGACACCGAAAGTGACCTCTTAAACCAGCCTAGAGCCAATTCGTAAGTGTTGGGACGCCTTTCTCACTTGTTCCGATTACATTTTGCAGAATGTTACATTGTGTAAACATGGTTCTCCGATCGAGATATCTGATCGGAAGGAAATTGTTTATTAACTAAGTTAACACATAATTAGTGATGTGAGAAGAGAAAATTCTCTCCGAGAATCTCCTCTGATGGAAGAGAAATTTCTCTCCATAATTCTTCTTAGTGGTATTATTACCTTTCGCCCAGTATACTTTGCAGCCAACCTGATTGATCCAAAAATTTTTGGGGCTGATTAAGGCCCAAATCAGAGATTATTAACACTTTTTTCCATGTAAGTACCTGCATTTTATTTTAAAACTTAAATATGGGCATGTGGGGTGTCAACCATCAAGATTTTTTATCAGTTGTTAGCACTTTTTTCTATGTAGGTACTTAACATTTTTTTGTTTCCATAATTAATTGTAGCAATATTGGTGATAAATTGTCTCAACATTTGTACATTGTTATTGATTGAGTGAATAAAGTGTTTATTATTATTATACTATTAAATAAAAAATAAAAAAAAATCTCGGAAAATTCTCTACTTCGAGAAATTTACCGAGAAAGGCGGCCGATGTGGCGTAGAGGTAACGCTCTTGCCTTTGAGTCACTAGGTCCCGGGTTCGATTCCCGGCCAGGGCAGATTGAGGAATGACCTTTTTCAAATTGTCCTGGGCCTGGGTGTTACATGTATATGTGTTTGGAGCATTGTATATATGTATATCGTCGAGTTAGTACCCATAATACAAGATTCAATCTTAGTTTGGGACTAGCTCGATCTGTGTGAATTGTCTATGCATGTTATGTTATGTTAACATAATAAAATAACGTACCTTATAGACATCGCTGTCCCAAATACACATAATATACAAACAACCGTCGCAGAAAAAATACGTAAATATACAGAACTAGCAGGAGAAATAAAAAAAATTTGGCATTCTAGGTCCGTTTATATAATACCTTTAGTCATGTCAGCTACAGGGGTAACTCCGAAATCTTTAATAAATAATTTAGAAAAATTAGATTTACTAGTTAATTTGTACATTGAAATTCAAAAATCTATTTATAATAACCACTTGTAATATTGTAAAAAAGTTTTTGAACACAGATATTTCAGGCACAATGCTGGTATTTTGAACCCGCGTTCTGAGCCTAATCCTTTGATATCCTGTAGTAGGTATATCTGGATAGGTGAATTTTTCCCGGCATTAGACTGTTAAGTTTTTGTGTGACCATGACTGATCATAATTATGGAGACTTATCTGGTTGTATAATGCTGAGAAAAAAAGAAAAGATATCTCGAATATAATCACACGGAATAATCCAGGCACAATCTTAGTTAGCAAAGAGCGCCCTTGAGGTGGAATTTTATCACAAAACGGCGCTTTATAAATCATCCTAATAATAAAAAGGCATTTCTACTTATTGAGTCGATATGTGCTGATGTTTGCTAGTCTATCGATGATACGTCGCTTTGTTTTCTGTTCTAGTCTGCCATTTTGATACCTTTTTTTTGACATCTGTGATAAGAAAGAGAAAAAATAGTATCAGACCGTGGATCACTCAGGTCATATAGTTACTGCCTATGTTACTAGGCAACCCATGCTGCCATTATTTGTTAGGTATGACATATACCTACCTACATTTCTGTGGTGGGAATAACTCGATACTGCAAAACTGACACAATATGTCCCTTTTCCTTGTTACCTACCGTTGAATTTGGCTGAGAATCGAACCCAGCACCTCGCGAATCACAGGGAAGAACCATATATCTGCATTATTCCGATCGTCTGAAAAAATATCTTACATTCTCTTTACCACGGTTCTTCATAAAATCAATGATAATAATTTGATAATGAGTTCAATAACCGATGCATTCGTTTAATTGAATATGAAAATGACATTATTAATACTTGCGCTGTTCGATTGACGATGACGATTGTCACAGTTGAGTGCTTGTCTCACGAGCTGTTTGTACCAGGCTGTCTCAGGTTCGAAGACCTATACTACTGGAATGTTGTATGCAATAATTCTTTTACTTCTACATTACATTTTACAATTATATTGCAAACAAATAAATAATTAAACGATACAAGGTTTCATTCAACATCACTACTTACTTGTACATTGCAATAATCATATTATTATTATTTCATACAACTTATTTATTAATTATTACAAATTTGTGTAATGCCTACGACGGATTGAGATTTGAGGGAGTTATGCAACGACTGTCTAATAATTTACTTAGTCCGTTCATCTTATTGCGATTATTCCAGCGTGCACTTTGACACAATTTACTACTTTACTTGGTCCCTTCATCTTATTGCAATTCTCCCAGCGTGCAATTTGACACAATAATATTTTTTATGCTGTCGTGTCCCGTGTACTATATGACATAAAATGTTTATTATTTTAAGCAATACCTATTGAAGGAGACCCACCATTTACCTGGATATTACAGAAGTCTGGAGAATTTTATATAGGTACCTATAGTGAGTTACATTACAATCCATTGGATTGGTCTGCAAAGAATTTGAATTTTCATCTCCATTCAACCAAATTTTCAACCAAATATGCAGCTGGTCTGCTGACTACACCACTTTTGGGATATGCCGTGATGGTGTAGTAGTAAAATATTAAAACCCATCTCAATTTCATTGCATTTCCGGTGATTAGTATTGTAGGAACATTACAAAAATTATGACGATGTTAATTATACGTACATAATAATTTAATTATTGTATAATTTTCGCTATTTCTTATAAATATTGCAATTTCAGCTGTGTCTTTTTGTTGTTATTATTATTGTGAATTATTATTACAAAAACCGGCCGGTTACAAACAAGAACCTAGGTATATACCTAATACAATATTGTCTATGATTACAAATAACAAATTATTTCTCATGGTTAGCTGCTAAGTAGAGTTGTAAGTAATAGAAGTAGGCGATTTGTGTAATACTAAAGCGAAGTTGGTATTGCATTAGTGGGTACCACTATTATTAGATGATGTAGTTCTTGTTGAAATTTACAGACATGGTATATCTAATATATAAAAGGAAGTCGTGTGTGTTACACCATTTATAACTCAAGAATGGCTGTACCGATTTGAATGATCTCTGATTTGTTGGATTCTTTCCCGCCCGGAATAGCCGATAGGCTATTAAAATATCTTTCAAATTCAAGGGGGAAAAAATTATGAAGAAAATTATTTACGCCATACATTTTTAATTTCAATAAAAAATGCCATATGAAGAATTATACAAAATCAACGATGATGTTTTTTTATAGATTGGCCTTTTTATAGAATAATTTTTCTATACGTTTTCAAATAAGAATCGTTATCCATAGGTATCTATCTAAAAAAATAAATTAGTAGGTACCTATATAAATATAATTATATTACGTACAGCAGATAATTTATAAAAAAAATCTGAGTTAAGTATAATTGTTAAACATAAATGATGTTTTCTTACACTATACGATGACACACTTGGAAAATTACGGGAGTTTGTAAAGAGATTAAAAATATTAATCATTCATTGATTTTTAAGCGGTACGAAGTTCGCTGGGACAGCTAGTTATTTATATTTATATATTTTGCTGCACATGAAAATTACACCGTACGAATCGAACCTACATATGTATATATACCTTTAATCAAAGGTTTAACATTCTTAATCGTTAACCTGTTAAAGAAAAGTTAACTCCATTATTAGACATTCGGGAGGGTTGGCAAATCATAACTGAAACGTACCTCGGGACTTGTCCACTTAGACAACCTGCATTAATTGGCGATCGACTACAAACGAACTTTTCGACAATGTAAATAATTATAATGTTATGGAACATTGTCGAAAAGTTCGTTTGCAGTCGATCGCCAAATGCAATTTGTTATTTAAGTCGCAGCCTCAACGTCGCTCAATTTTAGTGGAAGACAAAATTCATTTGCGCTTCCGAGTTTTTTTAATGAACGCTACGAGAAAACAAGTAAAAAAACTAGAGAGAGTTTAAAGATAAATAAAATGTCACCTAAACGGAAAACAGGAGTCCTTGGACTCCTGAAATATCCGGGAAATAAAGTTATTTCAACATCAAATGCAATTTGTCTAGGTACCCTGGTGACTCAAAAATACGAGCGTTACCTCTGCCGTCTGCTTTCATTCTAAACATTTTAATTTGTAACGGCGCGTAGAGGAGTACCCGTATAATCAAATCTGCCTAAATGTAAATTGTTCAGGAGAGCGTTTTTAGTGTTTTGCCGTGCATATTTTCATTTCTCCTAGACGGATAAATAGGAGTCCTTGGACTCCTGAAATATCCGAGAAATAAAGATATTTCAACAATTTCTCCTAGTTATATGATACAGTGTAAATATATTACATTATTTTATTTGTATTCTTATATATCTCAGAATCATTTTTGTGATGAAATTTTGAGGAATTAGTAGATACAACACCTTTTGTTTAGAATAATTCGTAAATACGACAAAATATCAGAAAGCTGTTCCAGTATAACGGTAACAGTTAGAGGTGTGATCTTTAGTGAGAACATGCAGGGCACATATTATAAATACACATTGGTGATCATAACTCGATTTCTCCAAAAATGTCAAATACGACAGTTAGTCAGAAGAGGAACGAAATTATACAAATAATATTATAATATATTTCATCGGTTGAATGAACTGACTGTAATTAATTTTATTACTACACAAACTATTGCAAATAGTATAACACTATGTTCTAATGTTGTGTTGTACAGCAACAACTACTACTTCTTGTTTTATGTACACACGGTGCAGTAGTGACCTTGCATTATTACATTATACGTACGTACATAGGTCGTAATACAAAATAATATATAATATATAATTGAAATAACGGAGTCTGTATGGTATAGTGTTTGGTGTGTCGAAATATTGTGTTTTACTCAATCAATATATTATGTCGGAGCGAAAATACAATATGTCAAATTCATAAACCTATATTATGTATATTTAAAATTTATTTCTAGTCGTTATACAGCGTCACTATATAGCGATGAGTGCAGTCATCCGCTCTGAAAGGATTGATATTTATTTATTTTATTTGTTTTATACAATAAACATCTATAAGCCTTTAACAAAAAAAATAGATAACCACAAAATAGAGGATATAAAAAAGTAAAATAATATACAACTAAGAAACCTATGTATTACTTAATTTGTGGAGAATAAACATTTAAGTAAACAAAATCCAAAAAAATAAACATTGAGTAAATAAAAACCTTAAAATGAGATAAAGCATAAGAGAGATAGGTGGAGAAGGTGAACATTGCATGAATTAAAGAGCTTAATAAGCCGCTTAGCTCAGCTTTTCAGCCAGCCTGAGCCGATTCGTAAGCGTTCGGGCACTTGATATTCTAAATCGTGATGCAAGTGATGCATATCTTCAGGTTAAATCATACATATCGTGATATAACATATTATACTATATGTAAGACTGCCGCAGATCTAACAAAACCGCCTGCAAACGGCATTCAATGGCGCTGCAAGATATCTCCTCGAGAACCTTTGTGAAAACTAATCAATAACAACGTTCGAGAGCAAGTTGAAGACATCACTTTACCAACATAGTTTCCCTCGCCCTTAAGATGAATGTTTATTAAACGGTGGCGAATAAATCATGCTACATTTATATTTATAGGTACATTATAACTTTAGTGTTACAGATTTGAAGGACATTGATTGATTTGTTTTATTGCAGGCATCGTTTCGTGGTTTCGTGACATAGTGTTGTATCGCTTTGACACATTACAGCTTCATATAGTATATATTATTAAATAGTTCTGTGAACCTTTGTAGTAGTAGTAAGAAGGTATGTAATGAAGTTACAACATCTTATATTATAGGTACTATTTAGTAAATATCTTACCACCATTTCCATGTTTATAGATTTAATAGAATTCAATATAACAAATCGAATTACACTACTATACTTGGGTTTTCTTTTGAATGGACATTTGTTTCATTATTTTCAGTGCTTTTGTTTTGTATTCCAAGTTGAATTTGAAAAACAGAGATTCGATCAATTCTAAATTTAAACTATTTTAATTTTATTTTTTTTATTTTAATTTATAATTGCTCCACAATACCTACTTAAGTTTTCCAGTGCCCTAATTCTGTAAAAAACAATTATTTAGAATGTTTACATTTTATGTAATTGTTTGTTATCAATGTACAGTTAGGAATTAATAAATAAATACAAAGGCCCTACAAGGTCTGTTCGACCATCAGAAATTGAGTAAAGAAGAAAAGAATGTTTGTCTTTAACATACAGTTGGTCTGCTGGCTACCCCACTTGTGGGTTATGCCGTGATGGTACAGTATTTGAGCAATATCGGATATTTCATTAGTAGGTACATCCAATATATACTTGGTTACTTTATTCCAACAAGTAATAAGTGATTGCATATTGGCACGCTGTTGTTAGCTGTACGTACTAACACTATATAAATGCAGTACCAACCTTTTATTGCAAGTGCAACCAGTACATACATACATATATAGACTGCTGTGATGGAAGCTTGTTTTGATGCAATGTTACTTACAACGGACTGTTTGGAGTTTTATTAACTATATAAATTATTAAGCTAGTAATGTATTTAGTTTGACTGTCAGTGTTAGTAGGTAATGTGAATTATTTCTCAATCGTTATTGCATTAGTTAGTTTCTGTAAGCATCGATTTGAATCGTCACCGGATTCAAATCGATGCTTACCTATCACTGGATCTCCATGCAATGCAAATTACTTTGATTATTACTATCCCATTGAGTACCCGGTAAAGAACTCTTTTGGTATTTACTTTACTTTAATATTTTCGTATGTTGTGTTGACAAATCGCAACCCATGTGGGCCGCGTCGTATCCTCTCAGCAGGGATGCGAAGACTTATAGGGAACAGGGGCCACTCGGGAAGATTATGAGCCAATGACGGGCCGCTATAAGAAAATTAGTACTTACTAAAAGTTTTAATTTGTAGAAATGCTCACACATTACAATTTCTACCCCCCCCCCCCATCACCGAATATTCAAAATGGAATAGGAATTTGAAATATTTCGAAAACTCCTCGGTTTTCTTAAAAAATATTTTCTCGCAGTACCTTTTTCTACAATGTACCGGGTATTTGTACCGACTATTTTTTTGTCATTACCTGATACTAAAAATGTTACGTGTTTGAATTTCTACCCCCCCGTCGCCGAATTTCCAAAATGGTATAGGAATTTGACATATTTAAAAAAAAAACTCCATAGTTTTCTTAAAGAATCTACTCGAATTATTAAGTATCCGGTACTTTTACCGAATACCCGATACTTATCACTGGTATTTTTTTAAATTATATAATTTGCTGGCGGGCCGCGGTTTGAGCATCGCTGCTCTACAGTCTTGGCTCCAGTGCTGACAGCCAGTTCACCGCCTCTGGTCCTGCTTCATGGATGTCCTGCAGATCCCCGCCAAATTTTTTGAGGTAAGTTTTGAGTGTCCTGTAAAAGGCAAAAGTTCGCAAAACATCACGTTTTAAGACGTTTAAAATCTTCAGTTCAGCGATGAGGCATGTTACCCATCTTGAATGTTTTATTTTTTAATGCAGCTGATCTGCTAGTTATCACTATTGGGACATGCTGTGATGATATTGCAGGTACTGAGGTTGGTATGTATATAACAGCAGTGACGAGGTTTGCCACACATTCTGAATGCCTTAATTTTTCAGTCAGCACAGAGAACATATATCTTGCATGTATATTAATTACGGTTTATCTGCTGGCTGTCCCATTGGCATTGCTTTTACAAATATACTATACCATCAGGGTATATCAATCAGCAGACCAGTTGCATGTACGAGTAATAAACATGCACACTGTCCTATCCGTGCCAACAAATAATGAGACATTCAGGAAGGAGGGTTATACATACCCCATTACTGTTGAATTTAAGATGTAGGTATAATGATTTCAGTTCGTCGGTAGCCTGGAGGTAGAGTCTCGGCCTCGTGTACATGAGGTTTGTGCTTCGATCCCAGGTGCCGGCAAACTCCCCTTTCATGACACAAGCTTCAAGTGTATACGGTTTACTTTGAGTTTATAACAAAATCCAGATAATCTTTGTTTTTAATTGTCCTATTTTTCAAACACCTGATTCCTTTTACAGATTACTCTTAAACTTGCAGTGTATATATTTAACACATTCACCGCTGATCTCGACATTACAATGAAAATGTTTCGATACCTTTGTGTGCGTTGCACAACTCCTGCAGTGTTTAGCTCACGACTATAATATTATTATTATTACGTATATAAAGTAACATTATTATTACACAGTTCTCTCTATTTTACTTTATTTTAAAATATTACAACAAATTGTCATATAAATACTAATACGTTCGTTTGTAAATACGTTTCTATGTCTATTATGAATATCTCTACATATAATTATAGTTACACTTCCTAAAGGATGAATCCAGAGCATGTGGCTGCATTGCAGCACAGATCATGCCACACTTGTTGGACTGTCCGTTGTGGACAGTTTCTCGAACGTCATTGTGCAAAATCTCACTCAAATCGGTATATGACAAAATAATTACAATATTCACTCCAAAATGATACGAGTCTTAGATACTTTTAATAATTCTGTTTCATATTAAAATTTCTACCCCCTCCCCTCGTCGCCGATTTTTCTAAATGGTATAGGAATTAGAAAAATCGGGTTTGAGACCACTGTTTGTGGAGGATATTTTTGACGCATCTCCAGGTGCTGCCTATTTCGCGCAGTAGATTTCAGAGCCATATCGATGGTTTAAAGCACAAAAGACACATGTCCACATTTTAGGTAAAATGAGTTAATACATGTACAAGATCGGTTGCAACGCCATCTATGTCCTGACTAAATATCATTATTGAAATATTTAATAAAAACCAAATGTCACATGTCCACAAATTCACTTTGTTTTGTGCACAGATGTAACATGTCACATAAGATATGAAGATTAATTAATTGAGAATCTCAAACTTTAAAAACCTGTTTTCTTGAAAGTGTCAAATGTGGACATGTGTCTTTTGTGCTTTATACCATCGATATATGTAGATGGATTAGGATAATACTCGTTCAATCATTGAACAAGCAGTATTTTGTCCTGACACTGAGTCCAGATGCCCTCCAAATTCTGTCCATATTATTGAAAGCCCTGCTGGCAGTTCTTTTGGAGGTTGGTAATTCCGATCCATAATACAAGATTCATTATAATATTATCAGGAGAATCAGCAGATGCGAGAAGAGTGTTGTGGATTGAATACGTGTAAATAAGTTACGATGGTTTGGACATGTGGAGCGAATGCAAGATGGAAGAATGACGAAAAGGATGTATTTATCTGAAAGTGGGGGTGTGAGGAAGCGCGGACGCCCAAAAACCACGTGGCTTGATCACGTGGATCAAATCCTCAAGGTCGGTCGCGTGTTGAGTAAAAGAAATCGGCGTGCATGTATGAGAAACTGGATGAATGTGGACGAAGCGAAAAAAGTTTGTGAGGATAGATCTATATGGCGTTCCGTTCTCTCTGCCTACCCCTCCTGGGACATGGCGTGAGGGTATAAATAGATAATATTATCTTAATTTGGGGTTAGCTAGATAGACTTGAGTGGATTGTCTATATTTGTGTTATTATTAATTTGTTGAGCGGTGCAGTGTTGCTGGTATATCTAATAACGTAACATTATAAAGTCAAGCTTTCGTCATCACCACGTGCAATACCAAGTCGCGACTTGTCTTGTTTGCAGCATTCATACTGGTACATAATTATACCAACACTTTGTATATTGTGTTGCAGCCATTATGATAACTGTTACCTCATTCACTGTGCAGAGTTGCAATATCAAATTTAATAATAGCTATATCAGAATCAGATTATACAATAAATAATAATGTAATATTCTAAACTATTATCAAATTGTTGTAATCTTGAAATATATACCTACTTGAATAATTGTTGGTAATACAAGATAGACTTTGACAACATCTTAAGGGGCGTTCACATTTGTTCACTTTCAGTGATCACTTCGGATGATCCTCCAAGATGAACAGGTGTGAACGGGCGTTTCATCAATAGTGATCACTAGCGATGACGGAGGAAAGAGATTACCACTCGTCATAATTTTGATGAAAGGTTCATCAATCACTGAAACGACCATAAACAAGTTTTATCTTATTATTTGTTTTATTCTCTATGAATTTGTATTGAATGTCAGAATCATGTACAAAATTATTATGCAGTCGAGAGCTATATTAGTTTATTTTATGTGTTAATTTTCATTTTTGAATTTGTTTAATTATTTTTGTACGAATATATGTTAAACTACATACAACATGAGTCAGAGTGTTGACATGGCAGTGAAAGCATAGGATGAACAAATGTGAACAGACGTGTTCACTTTGGATGAACATGTTTGACCCTGACACTCTGGATGATCATCCAAAGTGAAGCAATGTGAATGCTACTTAACAAAATTCGCTAGTAGTGATGACGCGATTTATTGTCACATATCCACAATGATAATGAATGTCTTAATACACACATTAAGGGATGCACCCTCCCTCATCCATGCATGTTACAGGAATGTCAGTTCTTATTTCAACCATACTTTTCATGCAAATTCTTTTTTCTAAGGAAGTGCTAAAGGGTCGCCTGAGAGGATGTGGAATAAAGCACACTGATGTCCAAGAACTACGTGGATTAAATTCTCAAGAATGGTCGCATGTTGAGTAAGAGATGGTCGTGTGTTGACTAATAGAAATCGGCGTGCATGTATAAAAAACAGGATGAATGTAAAAGAAACGAAAGAAGAATATATGGGTAGATCAATACGGCGGTCCGTTTTTTTCTGCCTTCTCCATCTGAGACACGGCGTGAGGGTATAGGTACCTAGCTAGGTAGACAGTTTTTCACTTCCATAATGGTTTACACAGGATTTTACCACCATAGAGCGAGACGAATTCGGATCGAGCTGTGCTGCATCGTCTATGCTCAATAATTGATGTGATTTTTCTGTTTATTATCATATCTCTCTTCTTCCATGATGTTCCAATGAAGTAGTCGTGTTTTTTATCGCTGACAAAACC
This sequence comes from Athripsodes cinereus, assembly GCA_947579605.1. Classification (NCBI taxonomy): domain Eukaryota; kingdom Metazoa; phylum Arthropoda; class Insecta; order Trichoptera; family Leptoceridae; genus Athripsodes; species Athripsodes cinereus. The sequence continues at coordinate 15,399,314 of OX388328.1, forward strand.
CAGACATTTTCCCAACCCAGAGGAATTAACAATATTACTATAAAAGTCGGTAGGTATTATTATTCACAATACTTCACAGACTGGCTGACACACTTACAGGAAATACTTCGATCATAAATGAGTAGATAAAACAACAACAGATAATGTTAAATTTATACATGAATTTAATATCTGGGACTCCCGATCAATTTACATGGATTAAGTGCTGCGCAATTTATGAATATAATTGATAACAAATTATTACATGCATATATGTATGGTATTTTCACAATCTTTTGATTGTTGATTTCATAGAAGAGATAAGTGATAATTTATTAATGTATTTATTTATTTTGAGTACACATTGATTAACAATAACCTAGCTAGGACGGTCAATAGCCTTAGGGCATAGTCATTACCCTGCGGGACGCCTGATATACTTCTTAAGTATTAGGGCAATGTCTAGATCCTTGGGGGACGCCCAAATACGAATTTCTTACTTCCGGCTTTTCCGAGTTCTTGTAATTATTGAATATATCGTCGTTGATATAGTAAACCTTTAATTCATTCATTTATTCATACCATCACGGCATTTTACATCAGTGGGGTAACCAGCAGACCAACTGCACGCAATGAACATGCAAGCAAATATATCTTATTTGAACACCACCCAAAAATCTACGTCATATCCTTAATACAAAATCACAGAGAAATATTTTTATAAATACACTAGAATTCGTCTTCCATCAATATAGCCGTCCCTATTTGCTACACTAGCGCCACTGCGAAAGTTCCACTAACACATTAACCGCGAGTCCTGCAACAGTTGTATCGAACATTATTTGTGTAGAATTTCTTATTTTAATTATGTGTAGGTGTGAGTGTATAATCTATATACAGTAAGGTGGGTATGTAGTTCCAGATATCGATTGCCCATGTGTACCAGGTACATGTACATACCTATGATGCAATTTGTAATCGCGTGAATGTAATACTAATAATGCAACAGTTTTAGTGTGAATGTTAAGTGTTGCTTGCACCAATGCAACAATATTGTAGTAGTAATAATACATACACATACTTACATGAGAAATGCAGTACATTTAACCAGAATGATTACACCCATAGACATGTCAAATTATACAACCAGATAAGTCTTCATTATGATCAGTCATGGTCACACAATAACTTAACAGTCTATTACTTACTTACTTCCGATGGCCGAAAAGCCCTTGTAGGACCTTTGCCTCCGAAACAATAGATCTCCAAGCCTTTCTATCCTGAGCAATGGACTGCCAGTCGTCTTTAGCATTGAGCTCCTCCTTAACAGTCTATTGCCCAGAAAAAAATCACCTATCCAGATAAACAGGATAATATCAAAGGATTAGGGTCAATTATATGAGAAATGCGGTACACTTACCCAGAATGATTACACCCATGGACCAAATCGATTAGTCAAGATCATACCTTCATCAAAAGTTTGATCAGAAATATGTATTAATAAACAAAGACCAAACCCCACACAACAAGTGTGAATCAAAAAGCGTTTTAGAAAACACCATCCATAAAATGTATTATGATTGGACAATGTTCACCAATTCCGTCCACGGATAACGTTCACGATACAAAGTCCACCGATCGAACGACTCGATTGACAGTGCAGAATGGTCATTCTGATTTCTGGTTACTGCTCTGTGTTCCAAAGAGAGGCATTGAAGTGTAAAAGAAGAGGAAAAATATTTTTAAATCTCCCACAAGAGTAACCAAGAACTATATAGATCAATCTGCAGTAATTCCGGTAGCGGCGACCCTCGGGCTCACCGGCCTGAACACCTAGAAGAAGTTTCTGGACACCTCACCAGCTTAGCTTCTGCTCCAAATTATGTATATGTAATTTGTAAATCTGACCCTCGGGTTCACCGATCTGAATACTTGGAAGAAGTTTCTGGACACCTCATCAACTTAGCTTCTGCCCCAAAATATATCCCCAAAATCTGTAAAAATTCGAATAAATTGAAGCCATCAGACTTCTGCGGTATCCTAGTGGACGGTGGGTCTCCTTGAAAGATCAAATGGATGTTTTATTTGTGTATTGGCTTTGACGTGATTCTTAAAAATTAACAGTAAAGCTTGTGAGACATTTTCTATGCCGGGAAATCCACAGACAAAATTATATGCGTCCTCTGATGACATTGAACGAATAAATATGATAACTCATGTAGTGGGAGTTGATTTCCCGAATTTAAAACATTATATTTTCCTAGAAATGTTTTAATAGGAAAACCAACACAAATAAATATTCAAAACCAAATATGTAATAATTATGCTAAACACATTATATAATATCGGCTGTCCACTTCCATAACTCAACAAGTAGAAATGTCTTATATTCGAGAAATCAGCATTTTTGTAATTTTGTTATATTTATATTATGCTTTAAAAACACAACAGAAAGTGAAATATACTATATAATAATAATAATCACACTGTTATTAAAGACATAGGTACGTTGTTTTTGTTGCGTTCAATGTATATGTATGTATGTATGTTGGATGATTTATTCTGCGCCGTTTATGGAGCATCCATCTTAAAGGCACGGGAAATTATGTTGGAAGAGCGACGTCTTCAACTTGCTCCTGAACGTTGTCATCGGTTGGTTTTTACAAATGTCCTCGGGGAGTTTGCTCTAAATCAGGGGTCTCCAAACCAGGGATGTTGCGGATGTCGATTTTTACACATCCGCGGATGTGAATGCGGATGCGGATTTTTGAAGGCTCACATCCGCGGATGCGGATGTTCATGCGGATGCGGATGTTTAAGATGTTATAGAAAAAAAAGTTGGAACTATATTAGTTGGTAGGCCCCACTGTCAAATATCTGACGAAGTTTTTGCTACAATAATATTATGGATTTTTTGGCGAAATATTTTTTTCTTCTTTGTTATTTGCAATAATAAAATAAAACCGACAAAAATAAAAATGCGTCGGATCTTGTCACCATTATTTTCGTTCCCATTGGTTAATGTCAAGTGCAAATAGCACGCGCCATTCGCCGGCCCCGCCCCATTTCTTTCTTGTCGCAAATTGTCTTACATCCGCATCCGCATGAACATCCGCATCGATTATTGCGGTTGCGGATGCAGATGTCCAAATCAGGGATGTTGCGGATGTCGATTTTTACACATCCGCGGATGTGTATGCGGATGCGGATTTTTGAAGGCTCACATCCGCGGATGCGGATGTTCATGCGGATGCGGATGTTTAAGATGTTATAGAAATAAAAGTAGGAACTATCTTAGTTGGTAGGCCCCACTGTCAAATATGTGACGAAATTTTTGCTACAATAATATTGTGGATTTTTTGGCAAAATATTTTTTTCTTCTTTGTTATTTGCAATAATAAAAAAAAAACCGGCAAAAATAAAAATAAGTCGGATCTTGTCACCATTATTTTCGTTCCCATTGGTAAATGTCATGTGCAAACGGCACGCGCCATTCGCCGGCCCCGCCCCATTTCTTTCTTGTCGCAAATTGTCTTACATCCGCATCCGCATGAACATCCGCATCGATTATTGCGGATACGGATGCAGATGTCCAAATACATGCGGAAGCTCCGCATTTGCGGATGCGGATGCGAATATTAGCAACATCCCTGCTCCAAACTACGGCCCGAGGGCCACATCCGGCCTGCGGACAGATTTTGTCCGGCCCGCGGAGAGCTAGCATACTTGAAAACTCCTTTTAGAGAACATATTTTTTATAGCAAATTAAATTTAGTTTACTGAAGTATTCTAATTTTTTGTTGAATAATTATTAATGACATTTACATTGATATGGTCATGGACTAACTATGCGGACTTTAGTCCGATTTGCAGCCTTTTTTAAACATTGCGTACTTTTTCGGACTTTTTTTTTCATCAGTGGACTATTTCACTTTTTACCACCGGCAACAATGATAATATGGTTTGGGCCCTCGGAACTTACTGGAGTAATCAGTATGGCCCTAAGGCTGGAAAGTTTGGAGACCCCTGCTCTAAATGACGGATCTTGCGACACCAAAAGCCCTATCATAGAAGCAGTACTTGTTTGCTCTATTGATCTCTTCCAGCATGTTGGTGGATGTCTTAGCCGAGCGTTGGGGTCTACTTGCAGATGTTTTGGGAGCACAGAGCTCAGAAAGTGACTGTCAAACAATTCGAAATATATATTTGTGGATTTCAAAATAGGCAGGTTGGTACATTATTTTTTCCATACCGTGTGTATTTTTTATAGTTATTTGTTTATGGAATTGTAAGAGTGGCGTTGATTGTGTGTATTAACAATTAAATCAAAATTTTCCACATGTTGAGTTAAGGGGCCCCTTTAGCAAAAACGATAAATTATTCAATTTTCAACAAGTTTGGTACACAAACTCTCAAAACGTGTTGACCCTACGAACATTTTGATTTGATAAAATATGAAAACAAATATCAATTACCAATATCAAACAATAACTTACAAAAAAAACTCTATTTTAGCTTCATAGTATTCGTTTATAAAAAAGCATATTTCTAAAAATCAAATTCGGGGGTGTGTTTGGTACATCAATGCACGAAAATCCTACAAATTACCATATATTTATTTTAATATTGAGAATATTTAGATAGTTATTACAATTATAGAACAAAAAAAATCTATTTTTTTTTTTCATGGATATTAACCGACTTAAAAAATACTTTTTTTTGATAAATTTCTCATATTTTGAAACCAAAAATCACCACATGAACTTTATTTTTTGTATACTAAAAAAAGTTTGCTAAAAACTATAGTATTTATATGCTTGATAGAATGAATAAAAAATATATATATTTTAGAAATAATTTGTATTTTGATATAACAAAGAGTACCTAAATTAATCTCGTCAATCTGCGATTTATTTATTTTTTAGTAAAAAAATAATATTGGTAATAAATATTTGATTTTTTATTTTATCAAATCAATATGTTTGCAAGGGTCAACAAGTTTTGGCAGTTTTTTCTATCAAATTTGTTGAAAATAGAAAATTTTACCGTTTTTGCTAAACAGGGGCCTTAAGTAGTTGGACAGTCGATACATACATCTGTTATATAAATAGTTTTGATTTATTCCTATTATTTTTTGTACACATTACAAATACATTTTTTTTCAAATGAGGAAAATTGTAATGATTAGGTACGTTTTTTTGCGAATGATTTTTCGATATTATTGCTACTACTACTATACCATCACGGTATATCCCACAAGTGGGGTAGTCAACAGACCAGCTGCATGTAAGAAACATGCAAGTCGTTCTCTCCGTGTCAAAAAAAATGAGATAGGTATTCATAATGGATAGCAACCTATTCATAAAATAACACTAAAATAACTCTATCTAATCTAACCTACAAATCTATTCTATTCTATTACATTCTTCTCAAAACCATCCACTCGTTTGCGAGTGATTTAGTAACCTACAAATCAATCAAACGTAAAATTTAAGTACCTACTTGTGACATGTCGAACGCGTACGATAAATACAAATAATTAGTTTTGTATTAAAAAAAAACATTAAACTTCACCGTATTCTAATTCTCCAAGTAAAATTCTAATATGTACATAAAAAAATATTCAAAATAATCGAAATTTAGATGCGTTCACATAATCTGGAGAAAATCCACGATTTCTTTTACTTAACATGAGGCTGTCCTTGTAAATTTGATCCACGTGGTCAAACCACCTGGCTCTTGGACTTCCACACTTATTTTTAATGCATTATTTCAGATAAATATTATACGTCTTGTAAAACTATATACTGTTAATGATCTTATATTTGAGTCCGTCAAAAAGAATATGATTCTGATATGAATGTTTTTCGTTTTTTCTTGTTTTCCTTTTTTTTTCTTTCGCCTAAAATATAAATTAATGATGATTTATATAAAAGATGAAAATATGGCTATAACATCCAACGGGATGAGCCGACATAAAAAAACTATATACTGGTATATTGCAATACTTGTTTGAATTATGTAGGTACACTATGTCTAGTGCAATACCAAACATTGCAGATTGTATACTACATAATAGTAAGTACAAGATGTTGTATCTATACAATACGAAATGTATTATACAGTTAACAAGTGTTAGTGTTATAGTAGTGTAAAGAATTTGGCATTAACCATTGACTTTTAACCAGTTTATAATATTATTTCGTTAAATTGTGATTAATTTTTAAGTTAATCACAAAATATTTTAAACTGTCACCAATGTTTGTAGTATGTTATTGTTTTTGTGTATTTCGTAGAATAATTTTTAATATTACTTATTTAGCTTAAATTACTCAGTTTTTGGGTAGATACTTAGATTTATTACAAAAAAAAACGTAAAATTAAGTTCGTTACTATTTTAAGGTTTGGAAAAGACGACTTGACCTCATTTGGCAATTCCCCAGATTGGACGAACTGTTTTCTCCGTGCCAATAAAAAAAAATTTCATACAGAATAAGTGGCGATATGCCTTATCATTGCTGAAATTAAGTTTTTTTTTATTTTGAAAGATATATCTGGGTTTTGTTATAAACCCAAATACAACCTTATACACTTTTCACATTAAGCTAAAAGCTTGTGTAGTAAAAGAGGAGTTTGCCGGCACTTGGGATCACTGGAACCACGGATCCCCTCTTCACGAAGCCAAGACTACTTCCAGGCTACTGACGAAGTCGAAAAGTTGTTAAATGATTAACCTTATAAAATTAACAGTTAACTGTGTTAAATATTCGATTTACGTTTCTCAGCTGTTCTTACTGTAGTTTGTTTACCTAATAATAGTAATATTTGCAATAATGGCGTAATCTTGACTGCAGACTGCATTGCGTCACTATTACATCAAATTACATATGTACATACAAACTATTTCAATAGATTACGTCGTATATCCACAATCTGTACGTCGTTGCTAGATTGTTGAAGTAATCAAGTTAAGTGTATGACTAGGCTATTAGTGAAACTCCGGCATTTAACTGAATGCCTAGCACAGAGGTCCAGTTGGATTTTTTAATGCAACATTTATTAATACTAGCGCCACAGTACCAAATATACCTATAAGTTATTTTTTGTGTGGATCAATGTCGCGTGGTTTATTAGGTACTTTATTTGCAAGATCCTTATGCGATGTTTGTAGCAGCTAGCCTCGACAGAGTGAGTTTTCTGCAGGTTCCGATTGCGTAGTCTTTATTTTCATGCTTGTACGGGCGCGCATGCGCATCCTCATGTTTTTTTTTATTTTCTCATAGGAAAAGCAATGAAAATTAAAATGTAATTTAAAGCAGTGTCTTTGTTTATAATCATGACGTATACTAATACAAAGTTTTATTTTATGTTTTTTTAATATAAATCTATTTCTCCCTATTTTCAGCTAGTCTCGTAGGGAAGTTAGCTAATCTAATAGGGAGGAATGGAGAAGAAAATCCAAAACTCGTTGCTGACCAATCCATTGGATTGTAACTTATTATATTATATAAATTTACATTAAAATGTATAAAATTATTATATAATATATTATAAATCACAACCTTTTTGGCTTATTGTAATATTGCATTTTTTGAAATTATGTGTTCAATTTTAAATAAGATAATTGCATTCTTTATATTGTGTTTTCTAAATTATTTCTGTTCAAATGTTAAATTATCCTAAATAAATTAAATTAAATTAATTTTTCAACAATTCGGGCTAGCTTCGACCAGACAGAATGTTTGTCTCGTAACTGTGATTCGTCATTGCCGATATTTGACTAAACACCTAGCCATTTCGTTAACTGACTAATATGACTATTTGGCGGCGACATTTTATTTACCTCTATGTATTAGGTATAATATATTATATTACTATATCGGTAGACATAGATTTACCTTTATACATACATACAAACTAACACATGCAATGCAATGTAGTGTAATGTCAGTGTGTCAGTCAATATAAATGTCAGTTAATGCTTAGGTTCTCATATAATCGTACTATGTCTTAATAAAATATATATGGACAATAATTTACATAGCGCTGCTTGCACATAACATGGAGACCGTATTGTACACTCAAGAGCGCCGTATTGTTTTATTTTTTATCACTTTAGGCAGCCTAAAGCCAATTCGTAAGCGTTAGGACGCCTTTCTCACTTCTTCTGATTGCATTTTTCACAATGTTACATTGTGTAAACATGGTTGTCCAATCGAGATATCTGATTGGTTATTATATTAATTATATTCATTCTTTTTGCACATCATCATTATACCTATAACAGTGTTAAGAAAACAATAAAAAATTTTAAAATACTAGGACGATATGCAGTGGCGAGATTATCACTATCGAGTGATTTCTTCCATCTAACCAAGACACATTGAGATAAACCTAATTAAAATTACTTAGGTATATATAAAACTGACAATAGGTACATAACAAAAAACAAAATTTAAAATTATATTTGACACACACCCAACACGTTGTAGGGATTATGGATTAAAAGGAGGGGGGCTAGGGAACGGATTGTGCGTCTATCTTCCGAAGCCCCCAGCAAAAAGGTGTGTTTTAACTGTCTTCTGAAGTCCTCTCTATTCGCTTCCTCTCGCAGACTCAGAGACAACTTATTCCAGTAAGGCGACTCCTTAAAAGGATCTGCCAACAACGAGCTAACTGGATTCGGCCACAACATCAGGCACCCAGACCTGCTCATCACCATCGAGGAGAAATGGTAGAGGCTGACAAAGAGACACTTATATGGACCAACTGAAGAAGGACACGAACTGTGGCACATACGTAGATCTAAAGAGACTAGCTGAAAATAGGGAGGAATGGAGAAGAAAATCCGAACTCGTTGCAGATCAATCCAATGGATTGTAGTAACTCACTATATAGGTATAGTTGGTACAGGTATAATGGTGTGAATGAATGGATGAAACATGATGCTGTGATTGTATAGATAGATATATATTTTTGCATAAATATATCTACGCAGTGTTAACTATCAATTATATATACTTACCTACATAGTACAATTATGTTAAGTATTATAGTAGGTATAATATATTGCTAAGGTCATTGACTTTTCAGTGTAAAATTAAACGCAAACACTTAGATATAGGTAAATAACACCCAGTCAGCTGATAGAACACTAATACATACATACACACTCACCTATACAATTTTATATTAAATAATATCTCGTTTATATAATTTATGTATCTATTCATCTAAACCATCACACCATATATAGCACAAGTGTGGTAGCCAGGAGCAGGAGCAACAATCTTTAACGACAAGTCGAAGGCAGAGATAGTTGGTAGATTTACTGGAAGACATTTAGGTCTTCTGGAAGACATTGTCTCAAGGCAATATTGTGTGCCTTTTGTACAAGTTTATTTTGACAATAAAGTGTTTATTATTATTATTTGTTCGTCGGTAGCCTGGAGATAGAGTCTCGGCCTCGTGAACAGGGGGTCCGTGTTTCAATACCAGGTGCCGGCAATCTCCCCTTTCACGATACAAGCTTTTAGCTTACTGTGAAAGGTGTATAAGGTTGTATTTGGGTTTATAACAAAACCCAGATATATCTTTTAAAAAAAAAAACAAAAAAAATGTTTAGGCATATCGCCACTCATTCTGAATGTCTCATAAAATACAAATATGAGTTTATAAAAAAAACACCATATTCTACTGGGACCATTACGGCTTTCGGCCAATGCGATCTCAGAGAAAACAAACATTTACCTACTATGTATATTAAATCCGAACGTTTTCGCCTAAGCTTGTAGGCATCCTCAAGGAAACAATGTTTTAACCATATTTTTATTTTTTATTTACATACTTAATTAAAATTAAAAATGGATTTAAACAGTATCAACACAAAAAATCTTGAATAATTAAATAATTGACTTTAAAATTTTCCCGTTGACAACAATGAAACTACTGAAATTTTGTTACATAACAAACACACACATGTAGTAGTTGGCCCGGGTCAATAAAACTTACACGTTTTTTGTAAATATGTACGTGAATATATATAATAATTTTAAATTTAATATTTCAATATATTGAGTGTCAAATTTTCTGTTTAGCTACATCCTCAAGCTGTGTCCCAGGTGGGGTAGGTAGAGAGAACGGAACGCCATATACATAGATCTATCCTTACATACTTACTTACTTAAATTACTTACTTAATAGGGCCAATTCTGAATCTTTATGAACTAACTGACTAAAAAGTTGATTAATATTAGTTATTATGTAGTATTCAGCATTAGTTATGAACTATAAACAACTATAAACTCGAGAACCACCAAGTGCAAACGGTAAAATCTATGGGACAAACTAATATTAGTCAGTGATGTCGCAATACAAAATGTTTTTCACGTTCCGATTTACACTTCTGGCAACAATTTAATAGTTGTCGCGCGTGAAAATTGTGAATTGTCAGATTTGCCGATATATTTTGGCGTTCGTATTTGCGTCGGTGGTGGTGTAATTTTACAATTTATACATGCTAAGAGTTGCCCTAAAAATATAAATTTTTACTTTTAATTGAAAAAACAACTCAACACTTCCAAAATATAGCAATATTCTGCGGTAAAATGACAGAAACTAATAATATTCGCACATTAAAAGTCGCGAATAAAATTCTGCCAAATCCAACTTATTTTAGTCGTCGTCTGTCAACTAAAATTTCATTCTGAATACGAAATCCATAGATTCTCGAAATTTATAGTTGTACTAAGGTGTCAAAATGAACTAATGAACTAAATTAGTACGGAAAACTGTGAATACGAAATAGAACTAATTATCATGACTCGACTATCTTCTCACACTTAGTTGACTTAGTTAGTGCAACTAAACTATTTTATGATTCAGAATTGGCCATAATGTCTAACATATAAAATCACGGTGTCACGGTGTTTGTTATTATACTCCTCCGAAACGGCTGGACCGATTTGATGAAATTTTGTGTGCTTATCGGGTAGGTCTCAGAATCGGCCAACATTAATTTTTCATACCCCTAAAAGTTAAGGGTGGTCCAACCCGATTTTTTATTTTTTATTTTTTGGACAAATTTTTTTATTTTTACATTTTTATGGTGAGACATTAAAAATACAAACAGCCCTATATATTCACTCTTCCACCATCAACCCCTATTTTTAATAGCGATATTAGTAATTTAGAAATAATGTATATGTATGGCAAAACATCGTTTGCCGGGTCAGCTATAGTTATATAGTATATTTCACTTTCTGTTGTGTTTTATACTTTACTACTATACCATACCATTACGGCACATCCCACAAGTGCAGCAGGCAGCATACCAGCCGCATATATAAAACATACAAGCTGTCTTCTCCGTGCCAATATGAAATCAGGACATTCAGGATGGGTGGCAAACCTCATCGCTGAATTTAAGATGTAAAATGTCTTAATTTTTTCGAACACCTGCCTTTTACAGGACACTCGAAAACTTATGGAGAAGAGTGGGAGACCAATTCTTTACCGGGTAGGTACTCCACAGCATTTAAAGCATAATATAAATATACCTAGTAAAATTACAAAAATGACGATTTCGTCGAATATAAGATATTTCTACTTTTTGAGTTTTGGAACTGTACAGTCGCTAGATATGTATATAATAAACCCACATAGGGTAAAGCAAGCAAAGAGTACGCACAAGCTAAGAGTACGCATCGTGATTTATTTCGAAAAAAAATTCTATGTTGGCAATACTGGGATCACATTCAGTTGTCTTTGATGTGAACTGTCACTAGGCGACTTGTTTACGCACGTGTCGGAATACGTCTTGGTACAAAATAATTTTTTTGTTTTTTTGTAGTTTTTATCTAAAAATCAGTCAAAATAACTTGTTTGCTACAAGAGTTGGATTGCTACAATAACAGTGAGTATTATTTTTACTTGTTTAATGATAGTCTGGCTTTGGTTTTCGTGCATTTATTTTTTGATACTGAGTTTTATTTTTTGAATAAAAATTTATGTCATCAAATTGACCCGATAGCAAAGAGTACGCACCCAAAGAGTACGCATGCGTACTCTTTGCTTGTATGACAGTATTTCGCATTACATGTTTGAGATATTTTATATTGATTTATCTTATGGTTTTCTCTTTGCAGAAAATGGGAAAATACACGAAAAAAACAGAGAGAAAATTATTTTTCAATGAAAAAAATATGAAGGAAATAAACGAAAGAATAGAGAAGGGGGAAAGCAAAAGAGCTATTGCAAAATCCTATGGCATTCCTGAAGCAACTCTCCGTAAAAGATTAAAATCAGGCTCAATCCCATTGTCATTAGGTAGATTTCACAAAGTTTTTACTGATGAAATGGAACAGGCATTGGCTGAACATTGTAGGCAACTCGATAACTATTTCTATGGAGTGACAAAGAAAGATTTAGGAAGATTTGCATTTGAATTAGCTGAGAAAAATGGAATTAACCATCGCTTTAACAAAGAAACCAAACAGGCAAGCAAAACATGGGTAGAAGAGTTTGCACGAAGGCAAAATCTGAGTCTCAGACAGCCTGAAAAAACGAGCTTAGCGCGTGCCTCTGGATTTAACAGAGTACAAGTGGATAGATTTTTCAAAAATTTGAAAGATTTAATCGCTACTTACCAATTCGTTGGAAGACATATTTTTAACATGGACGAAACTGGTTTACAAACAGTTCCCAATAAATTACCAAAAATTTATGCACAACAAGGTAAAAAAAATGTGGGTAAAATTGTCTCCGCTGAAAGAGGCCAAACTATGACAGCAGTTTGTTGTATGAGTGCTTCTGGTTTATTTGTTTCACCTGCATTGATTTTCCCACGTAAGCGCAAGAAGTTGGAATTAATGCAAGGCGCTCCTGATGATTCATTACTTTTAGTATCCGATTCAGGATACATGAACTCTGAGCTGTTTTTAGAATGGCTTCAACACTTCATTAAGATGGTAAAAGTAACTAAAGAAGCACCGGTACTTTTAATATTAGACAACCATTCTTCACATTTGAGTTTAGCTGCAATTGAAACGGCTCGAGAGTCTGGAGTAGTTCTTTTGAGTTTGGCACCACATACCAGTCACCGACTGCAGAGTCTGGATACAGGCTTTTTTGGACCATTGAAAAGAGCATATGCCGTAGCCTGTGATAACTGGCAAGTCACTAATCCTGGACGTGCTATCACACAATTTCAGGTCGCTCAATTATTTGGAACTGCATATTCTAAGGTGGCATCTATAGATAAAGCTAAAAAAGCTTTTGAATGTTGTGGAATATGGCCTTACAACGACCAGATTTTTAGCGATACCGACTTTGCTCCTTCAGAAGTTACAAATTTGCCAGAACCGCAAATTTTGACACCTTCTTCAAGTATTTCATCTAACATTGATGCCATTAATCAGAAAGATGCGGCGGTTCCCTCCATTATAAACCCCTCACAGGTGACTGAGAGCATTGAAATGACGTCAAAATCCTGTTTCCAGCCATCTGAAATTCGCCCACTACCAAAAACTACATTAAGGGTCGTTCACATACGTTCACTTTCAGTGATCACTCCGGATGATCCTCCAAGATGAACAAGTGTGAACGGGCGTTTCATCGCTAGTGATCACTAGCGATGACGGAGGAAAGAGATTACCACTCGTCATAATTTTGATGAAAGGTCCTTTCACTGAAACGACCATAAACAAGTTTTATCTTATTATTTGTTTAATTCTCTATGAATTTGTATCGAATGTCAGAATCATGTACAAAATTATTATGCAGTCAAGAGCTATATTTATTTATTTTAAGTGTTATTTTCTATGTTTGAATTTGTTTAATTATTTTTGTACGAAAATACGTCAAACTACATACAACATGACTGAGAGTGTTGACATGGCAGTGAAAGCATAGGATGAACCAATGTGAACAGACGTGTTCACTTTCGATGAACAGGTTTGACCCTGACACTCTGGATGATCATCCAAAGTGAAGCAATGTGAATGCTACTTTACAGAGAAAACAAAATATAAAAAGAAAGAAATCTGAAGTACTCACGAGTTCTCCTTACAAAAAACAATTAGAAGATAAGAAAAAAGAAGAAGAAGAGAAGAAGAAAGAAAAAGCAGAGAAGTTACGAATAAAAACAATGAAAAAAGTAATAAAACGAACAGCTGAAGGATCATCAAATACCTAGTTCATATGTTCAAGCTAGTCAAAATGTCATTCGTTGTCCTCTTTGTATGGAGGTATATGTTGACCCACCTGAAGTTGATTGGATTCAATGTTCAAGGTGTGAAGCATGGTGGCACGATGAGTGCACCGATTACGTCGGCTTCGGAGCTTTTAATTGTGATGTGTGTAATTGAAATTATTAAGTTCTCTTACCTTGTATGAAGAAATAGTCGTGCGTACTCTTACCTTGTATGAAGCAATAGTCGTGCGCACTCTTTCCTAGTATAGTAGGTAAGAGTACGCACAGGGAGACATTTTTTATATGCTTAGTTTTTAATGTTTTTTATTATTTTTATACATTTACAACATATTATTTTGTTTTCAAAAATGTCATAGTTCAATAACGTCGTTATAGTTTGAATGTAAGTTGTTTATAAAATTTATTAAAATTAAAGGTTTGTTAAGTGCGTACTCTTTGCTTGCTTTACCCTACATATTATCTCTTGACCTATTTAGTGTATACCTATATATATTATGTATCTCTTGCATAACACAGTCTGTACTGTAGTACCTACTCACCAAGTATTTCATATTGTATACCTACCTACCACAATCATCTTCCATGATGATAATATTGTTAATAATATTATTATGTAGATACCAAGGTACTCTGATACTATGTGAAGTAGTACCTTAATACCTTGCGATTGTAAACTAAATGGGAGATAAAACCAACGGCTTCCAAAGTTGAAACAATCATAATATATTGACGACCGGTGTGGCAATTTTTTAAGACGGCTTATTCAAGAATCATAAGACCTCCTGAACAATAGGGTCTTTAATTCTGCCTTGAACACCTCCGTACTCTCCAGAGTTTGCAAATCATAGAAAATATCGTATCAATTTAGACTTATTTCATATTGTTGTAGTTTATAAGAATCACATATGTTCACATACGTTCAATCTCAAAAAACTAGCCTATAGATATAAAAAAAATGTTTGTATTGTCAGAAACCATTGACAAACCAAAACATGGTTTAATGGGACTGTAATAATTTATTGTTAAACTTGTTACAATTTCTGAATAAAGACTACCTATTCCAATAAAAAAAAGGTGATATGGTGATGATAATAAAATACACATAATATACAAACACCCAAATACACATAATATACAAACAACCGTCGCAGAAATAATACGTAAATATACCGAACTAGCAGGAGAAATAAAAAAAATATGGCATTCTAGGTCCGTTTATATAATACCTTTAGTCATGTCAGCTACAGGGGAAACTCCGAAATCTTTAATAAATAATTTACAAAAATTAGATTTACCGGTTAATTTGTACATTAAAATTCAAAAATCTTTTATAGAAGGAAGTGGCGCTCGATCCTTTCTGCCTACCCCGCGAGGGAAGCGTCGTGATGGTATGTATGTGTGTAAATTGAGAATCTTAATATTTGAATGTTACATATATCTATATATAGATAATATATTTTCATAGTGCTTCATTGTTTCGTCCAATGTCAGTCATTCATCCAGTAATATCGTGTTGAAATGTTATGAAACAGCGTTATCTACATATACATATATATATATTTATATTGATAGAACTGCTCAATATTTTATATATATATATCATATTGTTACATCACAATAACTACTTTAATAGTAAATAACGTAATACACACATACTAGACATCATAAACATAAGCATATTTAAATATGATTTGTACAGTGCATTCGGCATTCTGGCCCTGTAGATTCAACGGTAGTTTTCAGTCATGCGAATCTACCTTGCAATATCAGAAACTCCCCTACGCTACACGCTTTCAAAGATAACCTTAATTTATTTATTTTTAAATAAAGATATATCTGGGTTTTTGTTATAAACCCAAGTACAACTTTATACACCTTTCACAGTAAGCTACTAAAAGCTTTTGTCGTGTAAGGGGAGTTTGCCGTGTTTACAAACCATAAATCTATAGTTTTATCTTAAATAGTTCTTCCCGTAACTTAATCCTTCATTTTGTAGTATGCATTACATTACAGAGGACATATCGTTCTTCTTCTAATTTACTGTCGTATCTGACATTTTTGGCGAAATCGAGTTATGATCACCAATGTGTACTTATATGTGCCCTGCATGTTCTCACTAAAGATCACACCTGTAACTGTTACCGTTATCCTGGAACAGCTTTCTGATTTGTTATCGTATTTACGAATTATTCTAAATAAAATGTGTTGTGTCTACTAATTCCTCAAAATTTCATCACAAAAATGATTCTGAGATAAATAAGAATATGTACAAATAAAATAATTAATATACCTATTTATACTGTATCGTATAACTAGGAGAGATGAAAATATGCACGGCAAAAAACTAAAAACGCTCTCCTGAACAATTTACATTTAGGCAGATACGACTGTTAGTCAGAAGAGGGACGATATGACATACATATAATGTTCTAATTAAGCCTTGGATGTGATAATATATGTAAAGTTTAGTATTAACTGTTCACATTTAGTGTTAATTACACACATTGTCAACATAATATCACAGATTACTTTGAATAGCTGGAAGATATATTGCCTCCAGGATCGCTGATGATTTTTTTCTGATCAATAAAGTGATATTATTATTTTGAATCCGTTCACGATTATATGAATTTGGACAGACAAACACCATGCTATAACCATGTGCGTTTTAATTTAGTATTTCAGAAACCTCGATTGGAGAACCATGTCTACACAATGCAACATTGTGTAGAATCTAATCGGAAGAAGTGAGAAAGGTGTCCCAACGCTTACGAATTGGCTCTAGGCTTGATTAAGTGATCTCTTTCGGTGTCCATGGACAACGTTCACCAATTCCACCATTCTCACTGTCACGATGTAGGTCCACCAATCGAGAGACGCTTTATGCAAACCTTAGAAGCAACCATCTTTTTGGGATCTCATTTTTCAGATCTCAAATGGATGGTTCTAGAAGCGAGGTTTCTAATTGGTTTTGTCATCTGCACCCAAATCCGGTTAAGCAATAAAAAAAAATTAGTAAATATTCTAAATATTTCATATTTTTGTTACAGGTACGTAAGGATAAACTGTGTCCCGAAAATCACCCTCTACCATTTCTCATCATATTCGCATTGTTTGGTGAGTAGAAACTAAAGTCATTGTAAATTAAACACAAGAAACTAGGTACTACTTGGAAATAAATAATTGGAAAAGCACACCCTCGCGAAAAGGAAGGGTTGCGGATTCAAATCCAGTCCGGAGTTTTACTATATACATAATAAGGTTACATTGTCTTTATTTTGTCAAACATTTACCCTTTACAGGATATTGAGAAGCTTATGGAAAAAAGTATGACTATTTTTTTATCGGACACTTCACGGGTCTGAAGATGTTAAATTTCTTTAGTATAACGCTATGTTTGACGAAAGCTTGCCTTTTACAGGACACTAGAAAACTTACAAAAAAGATTGGGAAATCTATTCTTTACCGGGAATACCACGGGATACATAGTGGAAATAAAAATTCAATGAGTTTGCATGTCCCATATATAAGTCCATCACAATGTTCTTCAATGGAAACTGTAGCCACGTACAACACACTAATACTAAAGGGTAGTTCACATTTTGTTCACTTTCTGTGATCACTCTGGATGATCCTCCAAGATGAAAAGGTGTGAACAGGCGTTTCATCAATAGTGATCACTACTAGCGATGACGGAGGTAAGTGATTACCACTCGTCATAATTTTGATGAAAGGTCTGAAACGACCATAAACAAGTTTTATCCTATTAATTTGTCTTATTCTCTATGAATAAGTATTAAATAAACAAAACTATCATGCTGTCAGGAATTGTATTTATTTGTTTTAATTTTTAATAAGTGTTATTTTTCGTTTATTTATACAATTTCCATACGTTTTCTTAACAATTTTTGTGACATGGTCTCATTAAAATTGTAATATCTTTATCAATACATAAGATATTTAAAATGTTTTTAGCCTTAAACCTGCCCAGGAGATGAGACCTTGTATATAGTGTATTATTTTACTTCTGTCTTTCCTAATTTCAGAGTCCATTAAGGACATACGAACATATATACAACTATACGAACGGGCTCAAAATTTACGTGTGGATTAAACTACATACAGCATGATCGTGAGTGTTGACATGGCAGTTAAAGCATTGGATGAACAAGTGTGAACAGACATTTCGATGAATAGGTTTTAGCCTGACACTCTGGATGATCATCCAAAGTGAAGCAATGTGAACGCTCCTTCTAATAACATAGTATCAATTTCACAATACATAACAACATGTTGGTACAAATTATAATACAATATATAGTGTTGCCCAATA
The DNA here is from genome assembly GCA_947579605.1 of Athripsodes cinereus. Classification (NCBI taxonomy): domain Eukaryota; kingdom Metazoa; phylum Arthropoda; class Insecta; order Trichoptera; family Leptoceridae; genus Athripsodes; species Athripsodes cinereus. The sequence goes on from OX388328.1 coordinate 15,417,838, forward strand.
CGGGATGCCCACAGACAAATAGATCGAGGTTACCAAATCGTGTCACGATCATCAGCAACGAGAGAAAATAATCAGAGGTACAAACAAACATACATATTGTTACTGAAATATCTACTGAGAGTACAGAGTGTCCACTTGTTCATAGGTATATTATCAGTCGAAGCAAAGTGTTGCAGAGCCACCACAATGTGCTTTGAAATAACTTCCCATAATAAGAATGACTGTGGTGCAGCACAGACCATGCCACCCTTGTTGAAGTGACCATTGTGCCCTGTCGCATGCACTATGGAGGATATTTTTGACGCATCTCCACCTGCTGTGCGTTTTGCACAGTACTGGACTAGTTTGACTTGTTTTTTCCTGGGTTTCGACACGATTAATAATTACAAACACTTCATCTATGCAATCAACAGATCGTGCAAACTCCATGTGCTTTAAGATCAGCGCAGAATGCTAGCCATGGGGTGTTAGTATCGTTAATATCACATAAAACCATCTATGGCGATTGTGCCCTTTATTATGCCGGTCAGCCGGTCTCAAGCTCTGCAATAGTTTGCCTCTGCATAGGTCTTAGACCGGCCGCTGGCTTTATGACGGTTTCAGGAGAGGCCTGAAGACTTATTTGTTCACAAGGTTTTACACATGACACACTTTTTTCCTTATTTTAAATTTTTGGACAAAGACTGGATGTCTGCTGAACACACATTATTATTTATATTGCATTATGATTTTTTATCTTTCTGACGATAATTTTAAATTGATATTATGTAATTTGAAAAATGGACGTGGATGTTGATCCTAAATAATATAAAGTGATATTATCACAGTACAGCGCTATATAAATTGCCATATTATGACAGGAGCTTTAGCGTTGCGGGGCCAACTGCCTGGAACCGATTACCAGCGGTTTTAAGAAAGAACCAGCCCACTGCAACGTTCAGGAGTAAGCTGAAAACACTGCTTTTCAAGAAAAGTCATGGCGCCCTTGAGATGGTCACGGATCATTAAACGGCGCCAAATATAAATTGTCTTTATTATTATTATTATTATCTCATATCTCATTTATTAAACAAAACAATATTTGATTCTACATTTTGAACACAATATAAGATTAACAATTAAATTTGAAAGTAACATTAAATATCAAAAACCATAAAATATTAAAATAAATTTATGTACATATACTCAAAATGTAGAACCCCAACATTATTCGAGTTGATTCTTCCATGATGTCCTATGAAATAGTACAATCATGGGAGATCACTTACAGAGCTACAGGGACAAAAACCTTCTTACTATCCTGGTGGACGATAGAAGCACGGCCTTCTGCATGCTGTATTTGAGCCTGTCATCTACTCCCAGTTTTCTGAGATTGCTTGACAGACTCTTAGGTATTAAACCATTCACAGACAACACTATAGGCACGATGATTGTGGTAGGTGTTCTTCTTCTTGTTTTTATTCTTTTCTCTTTTTGTTAACATCATGTTCTTCTTTCTTGTTCTTTTCTTCTTATTATTATTATTATTATTCCTATTTCAAACCATTATGTTCAAGATAATAATCGAACCCGGTAACTCGTGAATCAAAGGTAAGAGCGTTGCCTCTGCACAAATTGGTCATCTTTGAGACTTTTGAAAAAATGTTATAGAAAAACAAAAAAGTGATGCGTTTCTTGTGAAAGAGGGTCGTCCAGGAATTGCTACTAGTTAGTGTACATTGTTATGTATATTACAGAAGTATAGAATAAAATAAAATAAATAAATATACCTACATAGTGTTATCTGCTGGCTACCCCACTTATGGGATATGCCGTGATGGTATAGTAGTAGTAGTAGTAGTGTTATCAAAAATATTTGTGATATGATGTTATGAAAATGATAATTCGTACATCTGATTATATAATGACGTGTCGTGTCTCTCTGTTTATACTACAAGTGAGTGTCGTGTTTGCAGTTAGTTAATAATATGAAATAATTAATAGACAACAAACTATATGCAAATCTGCATATTTGCATATATTTTTGTTATTTTGTCGCATAATAGTTTGTGTTCCGTGGAACATTTGGCAAAGAATTATTGCTCTCCCACTCTTTTTTGTAAATTTTCGAGTGTCCTGTAAAAGGTAGGTGTTAAAAAAAATAAAGACATTCATTCACTGTGTCGGTATGACTGTGAATTATGTATGTATGAAATTGTATGACTGTCGAGGAGGCGAAAGAAATATGTAAGGACAGATCTAATTGGCGTTCCGTTCTCTCTGCCTACCCCACTTGGGATACAGCGAGAGGGAATAGATAGATAGATAGATAATAAGCATTGTATTCTTGAAATGTCAAAACATTTATAAATTTACATATCCCATTTTGAATATGCAAATACGATATGTTGTTTTGATTAATGCATATTTCGGCATCTATGTATATCTAATTTGCATATAATCTTTTTTCGGTAGTGGTAGTTATATAATGGCACAAGTGTTATCATATTAGGTATATTCTCTTTGTTTATCCCGTTAGTGTTGTGTGGTGCAATAATTGTTATAATTATGATGTAAGCCTGCTGGTATTTATAATAACTAAAGTTTGCACACTGAATTCCTAAGATTTTGTAATCTAAAAACGTGACAAACATCGATGTTTACTTGGGAAATAACTTCACTGAAAAAATATGTCTAATCTAGTATATAAAATTCTCGTGTCATGGTGTTTGTTAATATCATACTCCTCCGAAACGGCTGGACCGATTTTGATGAAATTTTGTGTGCTTATCGGGTAGGTCTGAAAATCAGCCAACATCCATTTTTCATACCCCTAAATGTTAAGGGTGGTCCAACCCGATTTTTTTTATTTTTTGGACAAAATTTTTATTGTAATATTTTTATGGTGGGGCATAAAAAAATACATACAGCCCTAAATTTTCACCCTTCTACCATCCACCCCTATTTTTAATAGCGATATTTGTATATAAATATACATACTATCACGCCGCTTCTCCCTTGCGGGGTAGGCAGAAAAGATCGAGCGCCACTTCCTTCTATCCTTGCATACATCTTTCGCTTCCGTCAGTGTCACACAATTCCTCATGCATGCTCTCCTGTTCAACCGTCCAGAGGCCTGAGTCAACAACACACTATCGCGTCACGTTCCCGCTCCGCTAGCGTTCGGGTGCAGACGATGGTGCGCCAAAGTGTTAATTTTCGTAACTATTGTGTATCTTAGCAACGAAATTGACACTTGCTTGCAACATCGTCTGCACCCGAACGCTAACGGAGCGGGAACGTGAGACGAAAGTGTGTTGTTGACTCAGGCCTCTGTAGGATTTGATTTAAATGATCTTGCCATTTAATCCTCGGACGTCCACGTCTCCGAGCAACATTCCTCTCAGCCAAATATTAGTAATCTAGAAATATTGTGTATATATATGGGAAAACAACGTTTGCCGGGTCAGCTAGTTATCAAATATATTCTTTTTAAACTAGATCTTATCGTTAATGATATCAAGATTATTAAATATCAAACTAGATATTCTTCTTTTTCTTTACGTGTCTCGATTACTTGGAAGAAATCTTGTCTGTTCTGGACAGCACGAGACAGCTCCTCCATACCTCTCATCCCGGTCCACTCTTGAATGTTCTGAAGCCAGGAAAACCGCTTTCTTGAGTACGTCGGTAGTCTGGAGGTAGAGTCTCGGCCTCATACACAAGAGGTGCGTGGTTCGATCCCAGATGCCGGCAAACTTCCCTTTCACAACACAAGCTTTTAGCTTAGTGTGAAAGGTGTATAAGGTTGTATTTGGGTTTATAACAAAACCCAGATATATCTTTTTTTAAAAAAAAAAAAAAAAAAAAAAAAAAAACCTTCTACGGCCCTCAGTCTTGGAAACATAATGCAAAATCAAAAGGTGGACCTGTGAAGATCCTAAATTTACCTGAGAAGTCTTAAAAAAATCATCAAAGTTAAATGAATAACTATGAAAAAACAGTAAATTAATTTGTATTGGTACTAGTGATGTAACGAATATTCGTATTCGCATTCGCATATTTCAAAGTATTCGCATTCGCATTCGTATTCGCAAAAAAATTTGCGAATATTATTTCGGTAATAAAGTATCGGATATTCGGTAAAAGTACCGGATACTTACCCGGTACATTGTAGAAAAAGGTACTGCAAGAAAATATTCTTTAAGAAAACCGAGGAGTTTTGAAATATTTTAAATTCCTATACCATTTTGGAAATTCGGTGACGGGGGGGCGCAGAAATTTTAATGTTTGGCAATATTATTTTCAAATGTTAACTGACAATGGGCAAGTCGCGAATCATTAGTATGATGCAATGTGGTTGTTTTTGTATCATTGTATGTACTCGTATTTATAAAATTTATTTACATCATTATTGTTTGATTGCATATATTGTGTTGACCTTGAAATATTCCAGATTTTTTTTTTACTTACATATAAATATCCTTAATTTTAAATAATTCAAATATTGATATTGAAATTTGTTTTTATTCGTCTCTTCATAATTTATCGATCATATTTTTGTTTTTTTTTTTCCAAATTATTTAGTATACCTAATTTCAGTTTAATTTAATTCAAGATTTTGTGTTTTTTCGAAATTGACTATTTAATTTCTTGATTCTATAACTATAATTGACAATATTTTCCTTTGACAATTTATTTTTAGTCCTAGGTATACATATTTTAATTTTTATTGGTAAATCACACTCATTTGTTGTATATTTTTTTGTTTGTCTAATAATTTTAATCATTTTAAATTAAATTAATCTTTTGTACCTGCATGTGAAGTTTGTTTTAGATTATATATATCTTTTTTTTCATTAATTTATTTGCATGAAACTGTAACTGTATAATGTCTTCGTCTGGCAAATTGTTTTAATTGTTATTATTATTTTATTGTTCAACATGTAAAAGGCTTTGCCGTGTTAAGAAGTTTAATAAATAAAAAATAAATAAAATAAATAAATATTGAAGAAATCTAAGCAAGTCAATATTCGCTATTCGCATTCGCATTCGCGAATGTCGGCAACAAATATTCGCATTCGCGAATATCCAAAATCACACATTCGTTACATCACTAATTGGTACCTACTGAATTGAAAATGATGACATTTTGTGATATCTTTCGCAGGATATTCGAAAACTTACAAAAAACAGTTAAGTCATTTATTAAGTACAAAAGCAAGTTTATTGTTTGTCATTGCGCAATAATTTCGTCATTAAAAGTTTAAATTTTTCCATACACAGCAATATAAATATTATTTCACTAAGTTCACGTGTCGATATACAAAAGAATATTGTTTGTATAGAGGTAGGTTTCCAGAGGTCTCGTTGTACGTTCACGTGAGTGTCACTATGTAACTTTATACTGTCGTCGTTTGTTACGCAATTCCGAGTCTTACGTAGGTTTGAGCTAAGGATTATTATACAATATAAACTAGAGCTTGGTAGGATTAATTCAAAATTAACTTTATTAATCGTTTAATCGTTAACAAGAAATTACTTCTAATGATGGTTTCTTTTGTTTAAATCGTTTTTTTTATTCTTATACTGTGGTAATATAGAGAGACTTTATTGGTCTATATTGTGTGTAATTTGATTTTTGTAATATTTGTTGTGTTGACTGTTTGTGCCTTGCAAAAATAAATAAATAATAGGTCCACTATTATGATTAATATCTTCTACTATTATGATTACTAAGCAATATACATACATAAGAGTTGGTTAGAATTAATTTAAAAATAACTTTATTAATCTTTTAATCGCTAACAAGGAATTAAATCTAATGATGGTTTCTTTTGTTTAAATCGTTTTTTTTTTATTCTTATACTGTGGTAATAAAGGGGGACTTTATTGGTCTATATTGTGTGTAATTTGATTTTTGTAATATTTGTTGTGTTGACTGTTTGTTCCTTGCAAAAATAAATAAATAATAGGTCTTCCACTATTATGATTATTATCCAATATACATAAGAGTTGGTCAGAATTAATTTAAAAATAACTTTATTAATCGTTCAACCGTTAACAAAGAATTAAATTTAACGGTATAAATTAGGTCTCCCACTCTTTTTTGTTAATTTATAGTGTCCTGTAAGAGGCAGGTATTCAAACAACATTACGTTTTAGTCGATATTTAATATCTTTAGTTCAGCGATGAGGATATTTCCACCTATCCTGAATGTCTTATCTTTTATTGGCACAGAAAGGACAATTTGCATGTTTGTCCGCTGTCGTGTTGGTATGAATGAATAAAGGAATGAAGAATTAAATTAATAAATAAGAACGTTAATCACGTGATCTAATTTATAATTTATGTATTCTGTACTGTACACTAATTTCAAGGAAATATATTATTTAATCGGTATTATTTACATACTTTTTAAAACTCTAACCGGTTTGACAAAAAAAATCGAAGTTGAAACCTGGGTCACTTTGATTAAATGTTATAAAAACGGGTAAACCGAATATTCTATACTGCCACGTTAAATCGAATTTTCTACTGCATTTATACAATCATGGCATGTCTCACGATTGGGGTAGCCAGCAGCAGCATACCGTATGTCCAATTGTTACTAATACAACTAAGTATGCACGAAATTACATGCGAATTAATATGGTTAAAATAAAACGGGGGATTTCTTCTATTTAATCCAAAGTTTGTAAATTTTATTTTCTAATGCAAACCAAGTTCTATTTCTAATAAATACTGGGATGATGGATAAGAAACTTAAAAAAAAAACGCCAATTTGGTATTAGTTTTTACAAGTGAAATAAATAAGGTTGCAGTTAATGATGTTAATTTTATGTTAAAAATTTCATTAATTAAAAAAATATTATCACGAAAATGAGTCAATTTCAAAAGCGATCATTTTGAATGAACCTTAAAGAAGTTGAAAAAATATGTTCACTTGCTTCATTTAGATAGTGAACTGAACGATCCGACTCACTGCAATGCTCATCATTACTTGCCTAGTAATTAAATTGTAATAAACGGATCACTTCAGTGATCCTTTTTGCCTACCTCTTACATAAGATAGGTTAACAAATACTACAACATCGTAACAGTTCGGCATAACTTATATTCATTGTTAACGGCCGCAACGTGAGCGGACGAGATGTACCTACTTGTTTTATTACATTGTATAATAATTATTGCTAATATTGTTATAAGTATGGGATAATAGGGGAGATTGTATAACATAATTTGTAATATTTTTACTCAGTTTGAAATGTATTTCGTTTTAATTTAATATTAATTATATGCAATATGTATGTTAAAATTTATTTGAATATTTTTTTTTAAATACAACCTTATACCTACATCTTTCACAGTAATCTTAAAGCTTGTGTCTTAAAAGTTATTAAATAATCTAATCAAGTTTTCGTTCAAACCTTTTGATGTTAAAGAGGATCTAAACGGCATCACCATTTATAAAAAAATCAATAAAAGTAAATTAATTACACTATCATAGTTTAATTTATCTATTTCTTGACCCAAAAAAAATAACTGTCATTTTCTTTTGACTATTATTTTCTTATTAGATATTATAGCAGACTCATTTTACATTTTTTTATTGCTTGACTTATCATTTCAATTTTAATTATTTTTTCCATCTAACCTATGTAACCTTACTAATTTCACTTAACTTCACCAATCTAATTTGACCTAATCTAATCTTACTTAAACTTACCTAACCTAACTATGTAACCTAACCTAACCTTACTAATCTAACCTAACCTTACTTACCTTTCAATTGCTAATTTTATTTCAAGACTCAAAAACTATAACTGACATTTTAATTTGACTATTTGTAATTATAACAGACTCATTTTACAATTTTTCGTTTGTTTGACTATCATTTCAATTTCAATTATTTTTTTGTACCTACAGATTAAGTTTTATTCAGGAATATTTGAATCGATGAATGTTAAAAGGTACCTATGTTACTTTTTCATTAAATGGAGATATTTAAAAAAAACTTAATATTTCAGTCTAGAGCGAAATTTTCTTTCATTTTTTTAACTAAATAATAAGAATAGGGTATAGTTGATTGAATGAAAGAGAAAAATATATAAAAAATATATTACATTTATTAAAAAAATATACATATATTTCTTGCACTTAGGTCCCTTTTAACAATCAATTTATTAAAAATTCAAAAATCCTCCCAAAAGCCACAATTAAGTACCTATCAGTCCTCTATTTCGATGTTTCCTTGGTCTGTTACCTCTGTGCAATCCCACTTAATAATATCCTGGTGAAATTCTGCTGCTTTAGGACCAATATATCGGGTTAGTTGGAAGAGATCGCGCCTTTCCGATAAACTCGCCCTCTGTTTATTGATTGTATTTAATTTGAATGTATACCTTTTATGTTATTGTTTTTAATCAAAGTACAGTAAAGAATGAATAAATAAATAAAATATATTTCAGTTATGTGATCACGTCGTCTATTATTTTTTTTATTTCCACTTTGCTCCTCGGATGTGATTTAATAGGTGGCGTCCTTATATTTTCAGCAGATCTTTTTCGTAAATCAAAGGTATGTTTTACAAAGCTGTCTATATATGGATATGCAATAGCTACCCCTTTCTGATTGTGAAGAAATTCAAATTGCATAAACTGAGTAACATTAAAACTTACTTTTTTGCCATATGGAACACGAGAATTTGACGTTTCTACAGAGTTTGTATTTTTTGTCTTCATGTCATGTCTGTGGTCACCATTTTGACTGTGAATTTTCGTGCTTTCGCACAGTGCACGATCATCTCCACATACTCTTAAGGCAGATATATTCAGTCAAAACGTTTGATTTTTTCCTTCATCAGGCCAAAGTCCCTATCGCATGGCAAAAACGAGTATCCTCTTACATGAAAGTGGTGCACATTTTTTTTATCGTCCTGTATTCACAAAAGCTCGACACATCCTAACCATTGTATTGTTCCGATTTTGCCCAACACAAGAGTCAGAATCTAGATAAAGTTCTTCCACGGATTCAGACACTTCTTCCATCACATAATCTAGTAAGAATGAGCATACATCATTGGCCCCCTTGATGGTCCGAAGCAGCACCCCAGTGGTTCCCCAGCCCCCTTACAATTCCGATTTAGATGCCTGTTTCTTGATTTTTGTTCCGCCGACTGAAGGAAGAGAAGAAAGAAAAGCATTGGGAGTCCGCGGAAAACATCCAAATGCGTGTTACAACGTTCTTGAAAAGCATTCCTGTGGAGGATTTTCAGGGTGCCTTCCAGGCGTGGCAGACACGTCTCCGCAAGTACTTTAATGCAGGAGGGGACTATTTCGAAGAATTTTGAGCATTTGTATAACTTACATGCAGCATTTTCCTACTTTTTTGCAGATGTAGGATTGTCTCTTTGATTAATATATTCCTAGCCACGCAATCTTGATCTCTTTATAATATTCCTTTTATGAAGTTCAACATTTTTAACTCCCTAATAATTTTTTTCAAAACCTGTTCACCATTATCCTCCATTTTGAAAAATAACAACCAGCTCCCACCTCTTGTATTCGTAAAATGCAAATAACATCAAAATTTGACAGTGCTCCAGAAATAATCAAAGATTACAATAGGATAAAAAATTCTAGGCAATCGCAAATTGAATGTTAAAAGGTATCTATGTTGATGACATGAGTACCTTTTAACACTCAACTTCAATATTCGTGGTATTGATTTTAAATGAAATTCTATGATTTTTAGCCTCTTTTTAGACTCAAACGACGGGTAATGGTTCAGAATGAAAAATTACATCATTAACTCAAAATCATAAAAAATGGGACATGGGTACCTTTTAACATTCATCGATTCATTTATATAATTTATAATCAATTTATGTGCATGCTGCTACAAGCTGTGTTTTTGTCATCGTCTGTCAAATTGTTATTGTTTTTTTTTTTATTTAACATGTAAAAGGCCCTGTCGTGTAAAAATGTAGATAAATAAGGAAACAGTTTCAGAGACGAGGCATGTCATTCATCCTTAAGTTCTTATTTTTTAATGTCACGCAGGGACAATCTGTATGTTTATTACTTGAAGTTGTTCGCCGGCTACCCTATTTGTGTGATATTCCGTGATGGTATGATAATATGATAGTAGAATAGTTGTGATTAATGTAAACAAAGCAGAAAAAAACATCCATTACACTCTATGAACGTACGAAAATATTTGATGCGAACATTATTATTCGTTTATCGTGTTTTCACCATATGTAGTATATTTAACGCAGTAAATCATGGTTTGACTGTAACGGCACGTTTTTCGTATTATTATTGATTATTGTTGTTGATGTGCATGTAAATGTAATACATAATAGATAATAATTATAATTAAATACATATCAGTCAGGTGTATGGGACATGTGATGAGGATTAGGGAGCAGAGAAAATCTTTAATCTTTAAAATTATTAGAAAACAATATTTATATTATTACCTGCCACTAGTACTACTACTATTATCTATAATATTACGGCTTATTCCACAGGCAGGGTAGCCAGCAGACCAGCTGCGTGTGATAAACATTCAAATTGTCCACTTCGTGCTGCGGCGTCAGAATTGCCATCAACACTTCTCAGCATTATACAACCAGATAAGTCTTCATAATATGATCAGTCATGGTCACACAAAAACTTAACAGTCTAATAATGCCGGGAAAAATTCACCTATCCAGATATACTAATGGATATCAAAGGATTAGGCTCAAAACACAGCGGGTTCAAAATACCAGCATTGTGCCTGAAATATCTGTGTTCAGAAACTTTCTAACAACATTCCAAGTGTTTATTATAATAGATTTTTGAATTTTAATGTATTAATTAACCGGTAAATCTAATTTATTGTAAATTATTTATAAAAGATTTCGTAGTTACCCCTGTAGCTGACATGACTAAAGGTATTATATATGTGAATGGACCTAGAATGTCAAATATTTTTTATTTCTCCTGCTAGTTCTGTATATTTACGTATTAATTTCTGCGACGGTTGTTTTATGTTATGTCTATTTGGCACTGCGATACTTTTATTATCATTATTGTGTAGATAAATTATATTACGTGCAACTATTAGATAAAAAATATTATCAAATTTCATTACAAATGTCCTCATTTCATACATAAGACATTAATCGCATTATTAATTTTGTTATTGTGTAATTATTTTATTAAACTTATCAGCTGTAAAAAGGAATTTTATCAAAAGATTAAAAACAAGCCATTTCCTGGAAAATTTAAACAAATATAAATTATCTATTCTTATAAATATGTAGAAAAATACAAATATTTAGATTGATATAAAAATAAAATATCTATCTATCTATCTATACCCTCGCGCCGTGTCCCAGGAGGGGTAGGCAGAGAGAACGGAACGCCATATAGATCTATCCTTACAAACTTCTTTCGCTTCCTCTACATTCATCTAGTCCCTCATACATGTTCGCCGATTTCTCTTACTCAACACGAGGCCGTCCTTAAGAAATTGATCCACGTGATCAAGCCATGTGGTTCTCGGACGTCCTCGTTCCCTCACACCCCCTCTTTCAGATAAATACATCCTCTTCCTCATTCTTTCATCTTGTATTCGCTCAACATGTCCAAACCATATAATATGTATTGTTATATTTTATGATAAATAAAAAAAATAAGCTGTGAACATGATATAAAAAATGAATATGTAAATAGATCTTATATCATACATACATACATACATACCATCACGCCGCTTCCCTCGCGGGGTAGGCAGAAAGGATCGAGCGCCACTTCCTTCTATCCTTGCATACATCTTTCGCTTCCGTCACTGTCATACAATTCCTCATGCATGCTCTCCTGTTCAACGTGCTCAACACGTGACCGTCCTGTAGGATTTGATTTAAATGATCTTGCCATTTAATCCTCGGACGTCCACGTCTCCGAGCACCATTCCTCTCAGCCAAATATATCTTCTTAGTCATTCTGTCCTCATTCATTCTTTCCACGTGCCCAAACCATCTTAAATTATTCACATTCATCCTTGTAATTACACCAACTTTCATTCCACATTCCTTTCGTATATCACTGTTACGCACACGATCTCTCAGACTTTTACCACACATCCTTCTCAACGATCTCATTTCCATTGCATTTTAATACCTATATAAAATTTTGCATCTTATACCTATATAAAATTCTCGTGTCACAGTGTTTGTTAATATCATGCTCCTCCGAAACGGCTGAACCGATTTTGATGAAATTTTGAATTTTTTTATTTATTTTTTGGAAAAAAAAAATATTTTAGTTTTTTTTTATGATGAGGCATTAAAAAATACATACAGCTCTAAATTTTCATCCTTCTACCATCAACCCCTATTTTTTAATCTACAAATAATTGTAAGTCTCTCAAGCTGATACCTAGCATTTGCCTCTCCATGGCACGCTGTACACACCTCAGTTTTCGTTTGATCGCAAGTGTTAGCGTCATAGTTTCTAGCCCATATGTAATCACTGGCAGGACACACGAATCGTAAAGTTTTCTCTTAAGACTTATGGGGACTTCATTATTTTTAAATATATATTTAAGAGAGACAAAATAAGAAATGAAACTATCCGACAAAAGACAAAAGTCGTTGATGTTGTTGATATAGTCTCCAAGCTGAAATGGCAATGGGCTGGTCATGTGGTAAGACGAGAGGATGGCAGATGGACTTCCAGAATTCTTGTATGGAGACCATGGGAGGACAAAAGAAGCGTAGGAAGACCCCAAAAAAGATGGGTTGATGATATTGTCCAGATGATGGGGAAACAGTGGTATCGTGTTGTTCGAGATAGGAAAATGTGGAAAAGTTTTGAAGAGGCCTATATCCAGCAGTGGAGAGAAGAAGGCTAGCAGTAAGTAAGTAATTGTATGTGTCAAAACAACGTTTGCCGTGTCAGCTAGTAAATAAATAAAACCCTACTGGTTACCACACTTGTGGCTATAGTAAGTTATATGTAATAATAATGTTATGTCATGATGTACAATATTAACACTGTCATATTAATTATAATGGTGTTTATACTATAAGCTAGTATATTATTATAGAATACAATATATTATTATTATTGTGTTTGATATTGGCCTTAACACATGCGCCACGTTCATGGCTGCACTCTACTGCAGTACTCTTAACACATCATTATTTTATATTATTAGCTATAATAGTGTACCTATGTATAATAATCTTGTTATATTATATCATAGACAACAGGGGCGCAGCCAGAAATATCTCTAGAGGGGACAGCAGTCCCACTAGACAAACATGCACTTGGCGATCGACTACAAACGAATTTTCGACTATAACCGCAACAATAACGCATAATTATACGGTACATGTAGGTAGATTGTCGAAAAGTTCGCCAGTAGTCGATCGCTAAGTACGATTTGTCTACAGCACACGTAGGAGGAATTCGTGGAGCGAACTCACTTAGGGAAAGCTGCAAGAGAGGTCGTGGCTTTCTAGCAGGGAATGGGAATATTAATTTTAATGTTTTGTTATTTTTATCGTTTGCTGACCGACAAGAAAAGAAAAAGAAGCAGCACAGATATTATAATATCTATTCTTACAATTGAGTTGTTTTGGATCGAAAGTGAATAAAATAAAAATTGAGAATATTTTTACTCGACAGACACCTCTTCTGCAAAATTATTACTAACAGACTTTGCAAACTTTATTCACTTTAGCAAACGGGAAAGGTGTTGCGATGCTTACGAATCGACATTTTATCTATGATACCTTCACCAATCTAATAAAATTCTTATTTCAAACCTGTATTATGTTCGATCAACTATCAGAAATATTTTAGCATTTAAATGTTAATAAAAAAAAAACAATCGAAAAAAATATCAATTTTTTTTTCGATTGGATAAAATTAAGGATTGATTGAATTTCCCTTATTTACTTAAATATTATTTTTTGTATACTTTTCTACTATTTTCTAGATCTTAGAGGGGCCAATTGCACTAGTTTGCTCTCTCCCTTGATACGTCCATGATCGACAATAATATAATTAGATATACAAACAATAATATTAATTACGTCAATACTTCGTTATTGAGTTATAAATAGATTCATCTATTCACAGATGCAGGTATGATCTATGTACCCTTTCACAATACACCGTTCTTATGACAAGAATAAACATATTTTTACATCACGTTCCTAAAATTTCAGGTCTAAGGGCTCCTTATTTTTTCAGGGGTGTCCTGTAAAAGGCACGCATTTGTAAAACATCGCACGTATAAGACATTTTTATGACCATTACAGCTTTCGGCCTATGCGATCCCAGAGAAAACAAACAAACATTTACAAAAGTGTTTCCACTTTCCTAACAAATTCACAGAAACAACGTTTTGATGGATCCTATGACATTAATGTTGTTGACCAAAGGTACTTATTGGAAGTCCATTTCAAGATAAATTGAAATAAAAACATAGTATGTAATTAAAATGATTTTCAAACACTAATTTCCAAATTAAATTTATTCACCTCAAACGTTTTCGCCAAGGCTTCTAATTAAGGCATCATCAGGAGGACTAATTAGTTTAAGTTTATATGTAGTGAGTCTGTTTTCTATTACTAACTTATACTAGGCGGGGTTAAAACTCGCATTCAGGAACATAACAGGGCATTCAGGGGGTTAACCGGATACTCGGAGATGGCAGACCATTGTATCCATGTAATAAATTAAAAATTGAGAATATTCAACAGACACCTCTTCTGAAAAATTATTACTTACTGATTGTGTAAACTTTATTCGCTATAGGAAACGGGAAAGGTGTTCCGATGCGTACGAATCGACTAAGGCTGGTTTAAGTACACTTTATCCATGATACGTTCACCAATCTAACAAAATATTACTAACTTATACTGGGGGTGGGGGGGGGGGAGTTTGAAGGTGGGGTAGAAAGGGCGGAGTTGAGGGTGTTTGATAAGAGGGAAGGAGATGGGTATATCAACAAAGGAGATGTATATGGTATTTGGATATTCACCAAATTGTTCTTATTTTTATGGATTTCAAGAATCTCCAAGGCATTTAATTTGTTAAACTTAGACTCGGAGTGCAAGACCTTAGTACCTTGCATGTCAATAGAATGGTCATGTTGGATACAATGGTCTGCCATCTCCGAGTATCCGGTTAACCCCCTGAATGCCCTGTTATGTTCCTGAATGCGAGTTTTAACCCCTAGTATAAGTTAGTAATAGAAAACAGACTCACTACATATAAACTTAAACTAATTAGTCCTCCTGATGATGCCAAGTAGAAGCCTTGGCGAAAACGTTTGAGGTGAATAAATTTAATTTGGAAATTATACAGTGTTTGAAAATCATTTTAATTATAATGAATTTCCAAAGTGTTAGCATAGTATATAGTTAACTTCCAAATGACTTTCATTAACTTCGCATACTAGTATTTGGAGACTCTCAACTCCATCATCAGGCGATTAGTAAAAACTTAAGTAAAAAATTAGTAAAAACTAAGGATCGCGACCATCACGCCTCGTTTTATAGACCATCTGTCTCCAACTTGAGCGATCTTCCGCCATGTGTAATAAGGCCCCGTGTAGTGAAATCTGAGTGGCCTCCCTATTTTGGTCGCTCCATCTTGCTGGTACTCAGCCTCTTCCACGCCTCCCTTCAGCAGCCCCAGTTGTAATTACTCTTTCCAGGTTCTCAGGCTCTCTTCTTGCAATGTGCCCGAAACATCGCAAAATGCGCTGACTGCAAATCGTTGAGAGTCACGTAGAAATGTTAAATTGTACCTAAAAGAAAATAATGTTCCTATGACGACAAATCATATATAATTATGTATTTGTCGTCATTGGAACAGTATTTTCTTTTACAATACACCGTTTCAATTAATTTGATAGCCACACTTTAATGTCGTGTTTTAAAATAAAACCAAAAATACCTAAAATTTATTTTTGTATTTAATTAAGTAGGTACGTGATTTTAATATTAATAACATTAAAACAAACTGTTATTTTTAAACATAAATTAATTGATTTTTATAATTAATAGCTAAGCGATTTTTGTACAATTATTTTTAGTTCTCACGTCCACGTGTTTACGAAAATAGACCAATTTGTAATTCGTGTTAATGTAACCTAAAATAGTCCAATGCTTGCTGTACCAACCCGCTGTACCTAATATTGTGTAATTTACGTAGGAACCTACAACCTACCTTGTACCTGTAAAGGAAGTTAAGGCTATCGCACACGATGTGTTCAGAACTCCTGAGTTATTAGTTACAGATACAATGTTGAGTTATAAACTACAGAACCCTGGAGCTACATGAATCCAATAGACTACTGTCGATGTGTTTATGACTTAATGCAGGTTGCGAATTGCACGTAAGATTATTTGTTTATTTTTTCTTTACTGTACATTGATTAATAATAATAATAATAAGAACACTTTATTGATCAGAAAAAAAAAATCATGAGCAATTGGCGAGCTTATTGCCTGGAGGCAATATCTTCCAGCTAACCAAAATAATGTGTGATACTATGTTGACAATGTGTAATTAATACTAAATGTGAACAGTTAATACTTAATTTAATTATAACTAATTACATTCTTAGTCCTAAGTAGAACATTATATATGTCATGTTTCCTCTAATAAATACTATAAAATGAAGGATAAAGGCACGGGGAGGAACTTTTTAGGATAAGTCTATGGATTTTAGGTTATTCTTAAAAACGTGTAGCGTAGAGGAATTTCTAATATTGCAAGGTAGATTATTCCACATTCTAATTGCATGGGTCGTAAATGATGAACTGAAGAAGGTTGTGGTGTGGGCAGGGACGGCAAGTAACTGGTTATTCTGAGATCTCAGAGGACGTCCATGTGAAGACAGGTATTCAAAACGCTTAAAAAGGTATTGAGGGGAATTGTGCTTTAGGATGTTGTACAGAAAGTAGAGTATATGTAGATCGCGGGATTGTTTGTATGTTGGCCATTTAAGTTCTGCTCGAAATTTGGAAATATGGTCATATTTTTTTAAACCATACACAAATCGTATACATGCATTCTGCAACCTATCCAATTTACCATTGAGTTCCTCAGACGTATCGGGAAGGGTACAGTCTGCGTAGTATAGGATTGGAAGGAGAAATGTTTGAGCTATCATGCGTTTTGTATTTTGAGGAAGAAATGATTGGAGTCTTCACTGAGAAAAATACTAACGAAATTTCACAACGAATCATTGGTACGTACTATCAGATTAGGACCAGAGATCGTACAAACGATTCATTAGTACGAATCTATAATATTAACTCTTCGCAAACAAGTTGTTGGTAAATTTACCAATGATTTGTTTGCGAAGAGTTAATATTATAGATTTATACCAATGAATCGTTTGTACGATCTCTGGTCCTAATCTGATGGTACCGTACCAATGATTCGTTTTGAGTATTTTTCTCAGTGTTTTAAATGAGTGCAGTCTCGCGAAAATTTTACTGCTCACGTTTTTCACGTGGCAGCATTAAAAGCAAATTTACACAAAAATACATTCATACAATCAATATACAGAGGGTGAGTTTATCGCAGGGGCGCGATTTCTTCTAACCCGATAAAAAAAACACTAGAAGAAGAAAAAGAGGAGGTGTAAAGGAGAAGAATAGATAGGAAGAGGAACTAGGAAACAGATGCCAAATTCTGAGTGATAAAGTGGTCCTTGACCTCTCGCTAAAAGAAAGAAGAGTGCATATTCCGAAAACCCCACGCACAAGTTTATTTATTTATTTAAATCAGAACAATGAGATATTTGATATCAGCAGAACCGGGTTTAAATAATCCGTATGGAGTTACGTAACTCCGAAATCCCGGAGTTTAAAACCTTGCTGTAAATAAAGTGTTTATGTAGCTATGGTGTTTAGTACAGAAATAGGCCACTAAGTATAAAATATTATCATATACCTACCTATATACTGCACTGTTATGTAATCAGAACCGAAATAGAAAATAAAGCAACGAGCTAATTCTGTGGTAAACCGAAATAAACTTATATGTGGAAAAATAGGACCTAATAAATAGAATATGGAATTAGAAACGTTTTGAATGCGAGCGATATTTTATCCCATTTATCAAATTTATAAAACGAATGTATTATTCTACTATTCGATTTTTTAACGAGAAAGACATCTTTCGTCTTGTTAGGACATTGTTAATCTTTAAGACTAAGATCTTTAAGATTGACAATGTCCTAACAAGACGAAAGGCGTCTCTCTCGTAAATAAATCGAATGGTAGAATAAAGCATTTGTTTTATTCTTCCATAAGGTAGTCAATGTAGATCAATATTTGAGATTCTGGTATTTATTATTCATCCTCTGGATGTGTTCGTACCAGAATCTCCGCTGCTGTCTTCCCCATCTAACAACATCTTGGACCTCACACATCTCCCGGATTGCAGTATTTCTGACACGGTCTTGCAGGCTTTTTCCAGCAATGGCTTGCAAATTACAATACAATACACCTGTGGGATATGCTATGATGGTATAGATAGAAAGATAAATGTGAATTTATAAAAAATCGGGTATAAATCTAGTGGCTGAAGAAGGACGAGAGTGGAATAAATGCTGTGGAGATGTGTTCACTGAGAAGAATGGTTGGTAATACGTTGCGAGATAGAGTGAAAAATGAGGATATCAGGAGAATAATTGGATATGAGAGGAGTTTTGTGGACAGAATGCGTGTAAATAAGTTACAATGGTTTGGACATGTTGAGCGAATACTCGATGAAAGGATGACGAAGAGCATGTATTTATCTGAAAGAGGGGGTGTGAGGAAGCGTGGACTTTCCGCAACTACGTGACTTGATCACGTAGATCAAATTCTTAAGGACGGCCGCGTGTTATAGGTAAGAGAAATCGACGTGCGTGCATGAGAAACTGTATAAAGAGAAAGAAGTGTGTAAGGATAGATCTATATGGCGTTCCGTTCTCTCTGTTTACCCCACCTGGGACACAGCGTGAGGGAATAGATAGATAGAGATAGATAAAAGTGAATATAAAAAAATTGGCATAATTTTGTGTAGGTTTGAAACTCCTTTCTGGGAAACGTGTTTAGATGATGTATTGAATGGGTTAACCTACTTTGTACAAGTCTATGATGTGACGTATGTGTGTGTGTATGTGTGTGTGTAGAGGTTATGGGACTTACTATAGAGGTCGAGGGGTGAATTAGAACTACCACAGAGGGAGAGGGGGTGTAGTTAAAGAGGAAATGTCTATATTTAGATCGAGAACTAATAAAATGTAATAATTTTATAGTAAAAAAATCGATTGGATTAATTGAAACAAGTGTATTGTTCTACAGTAGATTAAATATAAGGAGAGAGACGTCTTTCGACTACTTACGTCATTGTCAATCGATTGATTGCAAAGATGTCTCTCTCGCATTTTTTAATCTATGCCTACCATCATCACGGCAGCCAGCAGAACAGATGCATATAATAAACATGCAAACTGTCCTCTCTGTGCCAATATGAAATTAAGACATTTAGGATGGGTGGCAAACCTTATCACTGCTGAATTAAAGACGTAAAATCGATGGTATAAAGCACAAAAGACACATGTCCACATTTGACACTTTCAAGAAAACAGGTTTTTGAGGTTTGAGATTTTCAATTAATTCACTAAATTCAAATTAATGCAGAAGGTGTTGAAAATCATAACCTTTGTTCTTTTTTAATGTCATTTATTACTTATTTTTTATTACATTTTTAACCAGAATGTCAAGAATTAGCATTTTTAGATGATGGTCTTGGACATGTGTTTGGAAGTGCCGCTCACGGCGACTATTGGGATGCGTTTATGCGTGCACAGATGACACAGTCATGTCCGTCCTAGATGGACATCTGTTTTTAAGAATCTTCATATCTTATGTGACATGTTACATCTGTGCACAAAACAAAGTGAATTTGTGGACATGTGACATTATTTCAATAATGATATTAAGATTGTTGGTAATATTTAGTCAGGACATAGATGGCGTTGCAACCGATCTTGTACATGTATTAACTCATTTTACCTAAAATGTGGACATGTGTCTTTTGCGTTTTAAACCATCGAATATCCTCCCTTCAACAGGACACTTTAACACTTTTTTAATAGTGTGAGAGAACTATTTCTCGTCATGGACTCCACAGATCATCATCATCATGAGCTCAACAGCCCTGGGTGGGCCTTGGCTGAATCCAGTAGTCTCTTACACTCTCGTCTATCCCTTGCTTTTGTCTTCCAGTTTGTTATTTGCAGCGTGGATGCATCGGCGCTTATAGAGTTCATCCATCGCAGTTTGGGTCTTCCTGGTCTTCTTCGTCCTCCACAGATCATAGTGATATTATACTATACCCTCACGCCGTGTCCCAAGTGGGGTAGGCAGAGGGAACGGAACCCCATATAGATCCATCTTTACATACTTGTTCCACTTCTTCTACATCTATAATCATAATCTTTATTGCACAAAAATACTTAGTATACAATTGAATAAAAAAAATATTACAACATTACAACTGTAGGTACACATAATTTTGAGCAATAGGCGAGTTTATCGCAGAAGCGCGATATCTTCCAACTAACCCATACAATTTATCATGCATGCACTCTCACGATTTCTCTTACTCAACACATAGCCTATTTGAGAATTTGATCCACGTGATCAAGCCATGTGGTTCTCGGACGCCCGCGCTTCCTCACACCCCTTCTTTCAGACAAGTATAATAATATCAATCCTCATTGTCATCCTATCCTCATTTATTCGTAATAGAGTAATGGATGTGTAATGATGATTCTTCTGAAACGCAAATTGTTTAAAGAAAATACGCATGTTATAAAATTCTAAATCATGTTTCGACGAATTCAATGCGCATAAAGAACCATCACTTCATAACTTAATTTGTATGCATGTCGCCTGTCTAGTTCCATGACTCAACAAGTCGAAATTTTTTATTTAATTGGTAACACACGCAACACACTCGCTCGCAATCGAAGTCACATCCTTGAAGGACCACTACTGGACTCTGAGTCTCTGACTAAGAAAGTGAGGCATCTCGTGAGGGTGTTATGTTCAGCAGAAAAATGTATTCTGCCGACAATTATATCATGTTGATATGCTACTTATGCCCAGCGAGAATATTATATTTCTATTGCAAATAATATGATATTGTAAAACTCTAAATTTAATCGACCGGCAAAATTATTATTTGACCGGCATAATGATTATTTGTCCAGCAAAATAAATAAATGAGCAGCAAACCGTGAGCTTATTTTAATTAAACTTGTTAAAGCTAAATTTTTAATCTTGTTCATATAATAAATATTTGTATGTAGCATCTTTTTATGTGATTTTATATGTAGCATCTGAATGAACGACACTAGCGTTTTTCGACATTTCAGTTAGATATTTCGTTAATATAGCAAAGCGGAAACTGGCATTATTTTCGTAGTCATCATTAATTTGGTAAGAAATCACAAAAAACTTCATGTAGATCCGAAGGTAAATCGGTGTGTGAAAAATATTGTTTATCTAATATTTTCTGCCGGTCAAATAATAATTCTGCTGCTCAAATAAGAATTCTGCCTGTCAATTAATTATTCTGTTGTGCGAGTATTTATTAAGCCGTTAAAATTTGTTAATTTGCCGATATAACCAAGCTTGTTTGTAAAACAAGTGTTGCCATTATTTTTTATTTATTGTCGATGAAAACATTGTTTGCTGTGCAAATGACTTAAATGCTGATTTTTTCTTGCCGAACGAATGGATTAATAGCCGAACAAGTAATTAGTTCCCATATAAATATATCAAAATTACAAAATGACGGTTTCTCGAATATAAGATATTTCTACTTGTTGTGTTATGGAACCGAACATTCGATAGATATTATTTATTCCTCGAAGCGCACTATTCCCGCCATCCAACATAATCTACGTCTTACCGTAATAATAATTATAATATGGCATAGTGTACCTGTACATATATAACGTTGTAAACGTGTTCACATTACGTGGTAACATACTGTACATAAACAATTATGATATATAGTTGTATATAGTTTACAATGTTTTTATACTATCTTTGAAATTTGGACGTCCTCCAAAACTTATATCATTGTAAGGTCGATCACATTAAATGCTAAGAAATATTATTAATAAGTTCAAACAAACATAATAAAGATACAGCAAATGTTTATCTATTAATCTATCTATACCATCACAGCGTATCTTCCAAAAGTGTGGCAGCAAGGAGCAATAAACTTTTATAATTTAATGTAAAGAAAACATATTTTGAACCACTCTAGATTAAACACTCCAATTGATCACACTCACAGATAGTCAACCTATATGAATAGGTATTATTAACTAGGTAGGGTAGGCTCTGGAATAGTCTCAGGCGGGTTGCTGACTACGACAGTTTCAGGAGAGGCCTATAGACATATTTGTTCACAAGGTTTTACACATGACACACTGTATTATATTATTTTTATATTCTTTTTTAAATTTTTGGACAAATACTGGATTTATGCTGAACAAAATTAATTAATTTATTTATTGTTATGATTTTTTTCTTATGATTTTTATTTTTCTGATGAAAATTTTTAATTGATGTAATTTTATAGTGGACGTGGATGTTGATCCTAAATAATGTAAAGCGCCCTTGAAGTGATATTATCACAATACGGCGCTGTATAAGTGGTCATATTATAAATTATTATTAGGTATGTTGTATATGTGAACTTCCTTAAGGAGTGCACTATACGTCAAGAATGTAAAACAGAATACAATATTTAATAGAAGATACTTAATAAAATAAAGGTTTTTAGGTCTCTTCTGAATTTCTTGAGATCTGCAACCTGCCTTAGCTCAAGAGGAAATCCATTCCAAATATTATAATGTGTCTAAGTTTCTTTATATATTTTATAATTTTTAAAAATGTCGTAATTCTTTCAATAGCTTTTTAGCGATGGCGAGCTTTTTCAGTATAGAAGTTCTGAACACGTCTCTGGCAGATGGGAGATTTACTCATTTGTATGTTTGTATAATAACAATATTCGGTTCATTAAACTGCGCTAACAGTTAATTGAGATACGTAATTTTTACAACATTTTTCCCTGTAGATTCACGGAATGGAATAAAACTCCACCCACACTTTTTTGTAATAGTTTTTCATTTGTATCCTACTACAAGTATTACTAATATCAAAAATAAAAACTGGGAGTAGATGACAGGCTCAAATACAGCATGCAGAAGGTTGTTCTACCATCATCCACCAGGATAGTTACAAGGTTTTTTGTCCCTGTAGCTTTGTAAGTGATCTCACATGATTGTACTATTAGTTTCATAGGACATCATGCCAGAATTAACTCGAATAATGTTGGGGTTCTACATTTTGAATATAAATTTATTCAAATATTTTATTGTTATTTTTATTTGATGTTATATTTAAAAATTCATTATTTGTTTTATGTTCAATTCAAATAAATAAATGAGATATGTATAATAACAAGCAGAAGAAATAAAAAATATTTGGCATTCTAGGTCCGTTTATATAATACCTTTAGTCATGTCAGCTACAGGGGTAACTCCGAAATCTTTTATAAATAATTTGCAAAAATTAGGTTTACTGGTTAATTTATACATAAAAAATTAATTATCTATTATAATACTACTACTATTACTACTACTATACCATCACGGCATATCCCACAAGTGGGGTAGCCAGCAGATCAGCTGCATGTAAGAAACATGCAAACTGTCCTCCTCGTGCCAATATAAAATCAAGACATTCAGGATGGGTGGCAAACCTCATCGCTGAATTTAAGATGTACAATGTCTTAATTTTTTCGAACACCTGCTTTTTACAGGACACTCGAAAACTTACGCAGAAGAGTGGGAGACCAATTCTTTACCGGGTGCACCACGGGAAATATTATAATAATCACTTGTAATATTGTTAGAAAGTTCCTGAAAACAGATATTTCAAGCACAATGCTGATATTTTGAACCCGCAGTGTTTTGAGCCTAATCCTTTGATATCCTACTGTATATCTGGATAGGTGAACTTTTCCCCGGCATTAGGTTGAATAATGCTGAGAAGTATGGATGACTAATTTTGCCATAGGCATACATAAGACAGACCTTAATTACATCTTATTTAATTCATTTGGTATGAGTATTCAATTAATCTTACTTTTCTTTTTTTTTCAGGACCATCCTTGTACACAGTGAAGGAGGCTTAGAGATATCACGTCAAATTGGTGAGTAAAAATATTTTTTGTATATCCCTAACAGATTATTTGAGAAGGTATAGGAATTTACAATTTTCAGTTCCATTTACAAGGACACTCGAATATAATATAAAAGATAGGATTACAAAGTTTTCATTCACTCATTCATACCATCACGGGATTTCCCATAAGTGGGATAGAGCAAGTGCACTAACAGCATACAAAAAAGATAATTTATTTTGAATGTTTTTTTTTTTTTTTTTTTTTCAAAATGTCTCGTAACTGTTACATAGTTAATCCTTCTAAAATAACTGAGATAATTTATTTATTTATTCTTCTTGCACATCATCGTTATATAACAGTGTTAACAAAACAATATAAAATTTAAGATACTAGGACGATATGTAAATTCGAAAATTTATTATCATATACAATTCAATGTACAGAGGGCGAGCTTATCGCTAAAATGCCATGTCTTCCAACTTACCCGGTTTTTTCATTTTGCTCTGGCCGGGAATTGAATTCGAGTCCTCGTGACTCAAAGATGACGCAAGAGCGTTTCCTCCATATCACACCCGTTGCCTAGTTATAAAAAATAAAAATCAAATTTTTCAGTATAAGGGTGCTGTCTCATCGCTGAAAATAATAACAACATAAACGCGTAGTTGGTAATTCAATTCAACATTTCTAATCACGTTTATTCAACGGACCCAGCACGTGTACACTCTGTATGGTATAATCGGGACATAGCGCTCGTCACGTTCTGTCGAAAACGTTTCACCGAATCAATTATTCATCACCGCCACGTGACGCTGCTAGACATAGTGTTTCATCTGTGATTCCAACGAGCTCGCACACGAGTTGCTGCTGTTCTCACAACATATTATTATTGCGTAACACAAAACATGTCACAATACTTATTATCATATTATTGTGTTTTGTTATTTAAAACAAGTGAATTAATAAATTCGTAATGCTTTCGTTTTTAATTTTAATAATTTAATATGTAACAGTTCAAAGGATTCTAGAATTTCTATAAAATTCTGCATCTATTTTTAAGAATCTTTATTTCAGTGCAGATAAAAGCATCGAGCGTCTGATAAAAAGGGGTGTATAAAAGCGTAGATGCTCAATAATTATGTGACTTAAGTGAATTATGCATGAGAAACGGTAATATGAATGTGGAGGAAACGAAAGATGTATGTCAGAATGAATTGAATTGTGTTCTATCCTACTCATTTACTTGTATTGGATTTGAATTTCTTGGATTGTACTATGTCTCCCATTATTTTCTGTTATAATTTATAGACCCCAATGCAGTTAATTTCTTCCCACCATGGGCACTTCTCGTGTTGACAAACTTGTTAACGTAGAAATTGATTCAGTTAATGCTGGAATTACCCAGACTTTTTAGCTATCTAGGCAGTTGATGTCAATAACTTTTACCTACTCAATTTGATTGAGAATAGCAGCATCCATGAACACCGAGAGTGATCACTTAAACCAGCCTAGAGCCGATTCGTAAGGGTTGGGACGCCTTTCTCTTTCTCTAAATTAAGTGCTTGCAACCCGCCAACGTATTAACATTTGGGACATGTGTTCACCACGTGGTCTATTGTTTGGTCTGAACCACACACGCATAACGGAGAGTCTGCGAGTCGCCATTGACTTCTTCCAACTAGATTTTCCGCAATGATACATTGTTTAAACAAGGTTCTCAAATCGAAATGTCTGAATAGTTTTATCATTTGTACCTTGTGCCCAAAAACAATAAAAAGTAAGTAAATATTCGACAAAAAAGAGAATCGTTCATTCATTCAACGAGGTTGAATGGGGTTACGCGTGCGGGCGCTACACTTTCCTCTGTGAATCTATACTAGCGTGCCCTCCACATTGTTGACAGGTAATACCCGTTATTACATCATCAAAGTACCGAGCTATTACCTACAGACCTTTATTATTATTATTGTTATTATATCATGATTATGAGGTAAGGTAAGTTCACAAGTACAGATTACCGATTTAGTTCCAACTTAAAAACCTGGCTTCCTTCAGGAGATGAAAATCAAAATGGCAATAATTATTTATAAAGAGTTCCAGGTAATAAGATGAATGAATTGATGTTGGCGCCGTTTCACAGTAGTACTTAGACAGTCTCAAGGACGCCGGCAAACAAAAGCAGTCTTTAATTTGTTTCTGATGGTAGAAATCGCCCAATTCTTCTTCAGATAATATAAATGCTTTCTTTAGAAATGATAATAATAACAATGTACAGAAGGCAGGTGTTCGAAAAATAAAGACATTTGCACGTCATCACATAATATCCCTTAAGCGCGGCTGCTCGCAGACCAGCTGCACGCAATAAACATGTAAGCAGGGAGTCCTCCTCTCCGCCAAAAACCACTAGATTTAGCGGCCACACATTAAAAAAAATTGTGCAAAAAGGGAAGAGAAGAAGTGGTAATATGCTTTCCTTTCTATGCAGTATCGTTAACCACTTAAAAGGGTCATTAGGCTACCAAAGATAATAATACACTGCCGTACCATCACGGCATATGCATCCTACACGTGAGGTAGCCAGAGGACCAGCTGTTTGTGATAAACATGCAAACCGTAAAATTAAGATATTCGGGATGGGTGGCAAGCCTCACCACTGCTGAATTTAAGATGTAACACGTCTTTATTTAAAAAAAACCTGCTTTTTACAGGACACTCGAAAACTTACGGGAATATTAATTGTAAAACTTACGAAACAAAAATCTCTGTCAGTATACGAGATATTAATTATTTTTTTAGCCCAAAATATACCTAAAGGACGGGACATAATAATGAATATATTATTTTCCTTCTGTCTATGAAATAAACTACATATTATAAATGTCTATAAAATAAACTACATATTATAAACATATGTACATCACAAATCAAAATTTAACAGATCTGAAATTACTGCGATATGTCGAATGCGATTTGGACACTGTGGACTGGACGCTCATCCATACTGCGAGTGCGGCCTAGACGAGGAGACGCTTGACCGTATTTCTGGGGTGCCCTATCAGGGATGCGTATGATATTTTTGTTAATGCTCTTCAAAACGATTGCCAATTCCCCCTGAATATTGAAACATTATTGAGTATGACATCCGATACAGTCCATTTGTCCCTTCTCAAATCAATAAAAGCTAATTTTATTATTCTATAATCTTCTAACTATCTTCTCTCTGACAACTTAACAACACTTTGAGACTATTTTGGCGGCACAAATCATCCTTGTAGGATGTTAAACCACAAGTGAAAACAAAACATACGTACAGAGGCACTGGAACATTTATGTTATTATTTAGTAATATCCACTTACATAAAATTATTAACACAGTCCCGTGTTTGGTTCACGTGCTAACAAAATCAGTCACAATTCTTTAACTATTTACATTATTATTACAGCTTTCATATATATTATAAACTATGTAGTAACAGGTAACAATTCATTATTCGGTATACTGAATATTAGCTCAACATCCGTCCCGTGAAGTCCATAGTTAACCTAACTTCACTAACCTAACCTAACTAATCTGACCTAACCTAATCGTACTTACTGTTACTACTATTACTACTACTACTACTATACTATACCCTCACGCCCTGTCTCAGGTGAAGTAGGCAGAGAGAACGGAACGCCATATAGATCTATCCTTACATACTTCTTTCGCTTCCTCTACATTCATCCAGTTTCTCATACATGCACGCCGAATTCTCTAACTCGACAGTCCTTAAAAATTTATCCACGTGATCAAGCCACGTGGTTCTTGGCCGTCCGCACTTCCTCACACCCCCTCTTTCAGATATAATAATAAGAACACTTTATTGATCAGAAAATAAATCGTGAGCAATTGGCGAGCTTATTGCCTGGAGGCAATATCTTCCAGCTAACCAAAGGATATATACATCCTCTTCGTCATCCTTTCATTGTGCATTCGCTCAACATGTCCAAACCATCTTAACTTGTTTACATGCATTTTGGCCACAACAATCCTCTCACATCCGCTCATTCTCCTGATATACCCTTGTGGTGGCTTTTCCACAAAATGGCGCATTTTAAATAAGTTGTCTAGTTATTATTATTATTATATCTTTATTCTTCACTTAAGAAATATGTCACCCCACCTTTACTGTAAGTTTTCTAGTGTCCTAATATAAGTCTATCTCTCTCTCTCTTGGACCACTCAATTTAAGTTTGAATGTGTGTAGAGATAGGTGTCTATAGACTCCTGACATATCCGGGTGTGAGGTGGATCTCCCTTCAACGCTGTTATCATAGTAGCAACAGTCTGTTGACTGTGAAAGAGGGACTTGTAGTCAATTGGGGTCTTTGTGGAAGATAGCACAATAATGCTGCTCATTTTGTTTGGCCAACTTTTATTTTTGGACACTCTCAGTCGGTAATACATGACCCAGACAGGGCTATCAGTATTGGTATAAATAATAAATAAATACTTAATTGTTTATAAATAATTAGTTAATTATGATTAAGTACTTTATATAATAAATAATTGATTACTATGCAATACAAGAAAATTATAATATCCATTACATATTGTGTAATCATCATAATATAATATAATTATTTATAATTTATGTGTCTGTTTGTGTTCATGTATATACGTATGAAGGCGTCTGGACTCAGCATCAGGACAAAATGTCGCTTGTTCAATGCGTGCATCATCCCAATCCTTCTATATGTCTTGGCACTTAACCAAGGCTCAAGAGCGGAAGATACTAAGCTTTGAAAACAAGTGTCTTAGAAGGATTTTGGAAGTCAAATGGTATGAACATGTTACAAATGATGCTGTGCGCCGGCGCACCCAGCAGAGACCTGTAATCTCCGTAATACAGGAGAGACGATGGTCCTGGCTGGGACATGTTTTGAGAATGCCTAATGATAGTTGGCCAAAAAGAGCACTGTTCTTCCGTCCGTAGGGGTTCCGTCGGCACGGGCGTCCCTTTTTCACAATACACCGTTCCTATGACAACGATATCAGAGCGTAAGGAATGTCGTAGAAAGAGGTGACGCAATTGGCACAGAGACGTACTGAATGGAGGAGGCTGGTTTCTGCCATGTGCTCCCGAGAGGAGCGTTGAGGGCGATGATGATGATGATATACGTATTTCTTCAATAGACACGGTTATCAGACAAGATAGAGATGAAATAATAAATTCTATACACAGAGTCATCCTTTTGGCAGATTTTAAGGTAAAAAAGTATATAGGTATTTAACGTTAGTCTGACGACGAGAGCGGAGTCTTTTGAAAGCCGGTTCGCAATAAATTAATAAAGTCACTGTGGGAGTACTAAATATCATGGTCAATTTTTATTTAGGTGAAAATAAATTATTTCGATTTTCATTGAGTTGACTCTCATTTTGTAAAAAAAATATTAAAAAAAACTGTAATGGTTTAAGTTTTATAACTTTTCAAATAATTAAGTGATCTGTTTTCGACTTTGACAACGAATTTGATTATAATTTTGTTATTATATTGATTTTGAATGGATGGGGAGTTCATTGATCCCGATGCCCTTGACTTGTACTTGCCACACGTAGCCAATGATACCTACTTTTTGGAGAAGAACTTATGCTATCTGCAGATATTAATAATTTCGCAATTTTAGTTTCTAAACGAACTCGGGTGTGAAGAGGCTAGTACGAAATACTGAGTTATTAAATTATGTTATCAAAACACAAGTCTCGCGTACTCACACGTGACCGTCCTTCTGTAATTACTTCACACAACATACTTTTAATAACATGTAATTATTATTTGAATTAAGTATATTATGTGGTCCGTGGAGTCCCTGGCAATGAAAAGATCTCTCAATATCAATGTGTCAGTTTATTAAGATCTCATCTACATTGTGTTTCATCATCATCATCATCTCTGTCGGTCCCTCAATCCTGAGGATCGTGACCATCATGCCTCGTTCTGTAAACCATCTGTCTCCATGTTGAGCGATCTTCCGCCATGTGTAAGGTCCCGTGAAGTGAGTTCTGTGTGGCTTCCTTAATTTGGTCGCTCCATCTTATTGGCACTCTGCCCCTTCCCCTCCTCCCTTCTACATTGTGTCTAGCCATTTGATAATCCTCTCAGCTATGTTTAGGCGTCTTCACTGTCATTATAATCTGTTTCATTCTTTCCACATGCCCAAGCAACCCCAATCTATTTACTTTCATCTTTGCTATTGCATAAACTTTCATTCCACATTCTTAGTTATTTGATTATTTTATTCTTTTTACACATAATCATTCACATACTAAAATCAACAAAGCAATTTATATAAAAATAATGTGATGATATGCAGTGGCGAGATTATCACTTTATAGTGATTTCTTCCATCTAACCACTTCATATTACAACAAAATATACATGACCAAGAGAAAAAAATCACAAATACGAGTATTACAATCAATTGTACATTATGGCATAGTGGGATGGGGTTGTGGGTACCAGGTGACATGGATTACTCGACGAATTCACTATTTAATAATGAAATTATAGTTTTCATAATCAAATAGGTATATGTTTCGTAAGATTCCTTTACTTCAAGGGTTTAAAAATACAGAGATGATAATTATTATTTGTTAAACACAGATTTGGTATTTAACTGTATTTTTTTAAAGAAAATATTAAGAATATTGCTCCACAGAGACCAGTCAGGGGGCCTAAAATGGCCACATTGAGCAATTCCTTTACAACTCATATTTGGTGAAATGTTACCGTTAAATCGTCTTACAAATTTATTCCTAAGAATATGATTCTAATATGATTCATATAAAGTGGCCTTTTTAGTCCCCCTCATCATCTTCACAACCAACAAACCTTGCAAACTCCCTTAAGTAGGATACAAGAAAGGTGTCCCGATGCTTCTGAGTTGGCTTAGGCTGATCCAAATGCACTTTTTTTGACAATTCACACAGATCGAGCTAGTCCCAAATTAAGAACTGAATCTTATTATGGGAACTAGCACGACTATACACATATATACAATGCACTAAACACGTATACATGTAACACCCAGACCCAGGACAATTTGAAAAGATCATTCTTCACTTTGCCCTGGCCGGGAATCGAACCCGGGACCTCGTGACTCAAAGGCAAGAGCGTTATTACCTCCGCGCCACAACGGCCAACATCTATGATAAGTTAAGCCTTCCTGTTTAAAACCATTACATTACAGCAATCATCCTTATGATTGTGTTCGAGAATATTGAAACTAAGTACATAATTATATTCATTTATCAATTACAATTATTAACAATCTATCGTTTCTATTATATTATCTGTGGTAGGTAGATATGTATAACACACATTATTGTGTATCCCTTATAGTGTAGGCTGTTAGACACGTGAATCCGTGGCCAGAAAACGTGTCATCCAAACGTGATGCTCGCCTTCCTAACCATAACATGTATATAGGTACTATGTATACTATGTATCTAGCTAGCTCTACATATGTTTATTATACAACAATGTCACATAATAATAGATAGATAGAAGATTTATATAATGTTATACATAATAATTGTACTTGCTTAGAAGTTATAGATAAATACACGTTTATGTCATCACAAGATAGACGAAAACTGAAATGTGTACAGCGTGCCATGGAGAGACAAATGCTGGGTATCAGCTTGAGAGACAAAATAAGAAACGAAACCATCCGACAAAAGACAAAAGTCATCGACGTTGTTGATAAAGTCTCCAAGCTGAAATTGCAATGGACTGGTCATGTGGTAAGACGTGGAGATTGCAGATGGACTTCCAGAATAATTTTTGAATGGAGGCCGTGAGAGGACAAAAGAAGTGTAGGAAGACCCCAAAAAGATGGGTTGACGATATTGTCCAGATGATGGGAAAACAGTGGTATCGTGTTGCTCGAGATAGGAAAGTGTGTAAAAGTTTTGAAGAGGCCTATATCCAGCAGCGGAGAGAGAAAGGCTAGCAGATAGATAGTTGAATAAGTCTATTAACTGAATGACTAGGTTATTAGTTAAACAACGGCATTCAACTGAATGACTAGCAGAAGTTTAGACGAATTGGTTAATGCAACGTATATGAACCCTAGCGCCACAGTCATTATAGCAGGAGGTCCATTGTACACACGAATACCACAGAAGTTTGGGGACTTCCATTTATCCAAACTCTACACATAATAAATCTTGTCTACACCAGAGGTTCCATTGTGGCCAGCTCGAATGCCCAAAATATCCCATTTACTTGGGGTCGGCTTTCCTAGTCCTAATTTTCCAAATTTTCCGGTCCTCTGCATCTTTCGAACGCAACTCTGCATCCTTCAGGTCCCTGGCAATTGTGGACATCCAGGTGGTCACTTGTCTGAGTTGTTACCGGGTCAAAACCTTGTTAATAACGGATTCAAACGAGTTGGAAATGACCATATTGAGTCGTTTTGTAATATTGTATTGAATTAAATGAATATTACCTCTCCCTGTATAAGGGTAGGTTTGTACATTTGGGTTGTGGGCGGTGGCGTTATGAGGGTGTTAGGCACTGTTATTGCATCACACGACAGGTGACCAGCAGAGAAGGTAGTCGGCGGACAACTGACACATAGTGGAAGATCACGTTGTTCACACTGATGTCGTGCATTTAAAAATAGACACATAATAATTGTTAAGTAAACTATAATCCTTAGTATAGATACATACATTTGTATCTCATGTAATAATCTATCCCGCTTCGTATAGTTAATTATATAACTTTGGCTATCATTTAAACGATCAGCATAATATTGATGTTATGTTCAGCAGAAAAATGTATTCTGCCGACAATTATATCATGTTGATATGCTACTTATGCCCAGCGAGAATATTATATTTCTAATGCAAATAATATGATATTGTAAAACTCTAAATTTAATCGACCGGCAAAATTATTATTTGACCGGCATAATGATTATTTGTCCAGCAAAATAAATAAATGAGCAGCAAACCGTGAGCTAATTTTAATTAAACTTGTGAAATTTTTAATCTTGTTCAAATAACAAATCTTTTTATGTAGCATCTTTTTATGTGATTTTATATGTAGCATCTGAATGAACGACACTAGCGTTTTTCGACATTTCAGTTAGATATTTCGTTAATATAGCAAAGCGGAAACTGACATTATTTTCGTAGTCATCATCACAAAAACTTCATGTGGATCCGAAGGTAAATCGGTGAAAAATATTGTTTATCTAATATTTTCTGCCGGTCAAATAATAATTCTGCTGCTCAAATAATAATTCTGCTGCTCAAATAACGATTCTGCTGGTCAATTAATTATTTTGTTGTGCGAGTATTTATTAAGTTGTTAAAATTTGTTAATTTGCCGATATAACCAAGTTTGTTTGTAAAACAAGTGTTGCGCTTATTTTTTATTTATTGCCGATGAAAACATTGTTTGCTGTGCAAATGACTTAAATGCTGATTTTTTCTTGCCGAACGAATGGATTAATAGCCGAAAAAACAATTAGTTCCCTATAACTTTAAGTGTTCTCTTGTAATTATTATAAGTATATTTTTTAATGGATTTAAATACTCTGTCAAGAAATATTTACTGTCTTCTAACTCAGCAGTTCACATGAGGTTGGCGGTTCGATTCCAGGTGCCGGCAAACTCCCCTTTCACGATGCAAGCTTTTAGCTTACTGTGAAAGTTGTATAACGTTGTATTTGGGTTTATATATAACAAAAACACAGATAAATCTTTTAAAAAAATGTATTAAGCTCGATCATGGGATGAGTCGAATCATCCCCTAATTCCTTTTCGCACACAGTTAATAAATTAAAAATAATGATGGTATAAGTTCGCATTACCCGGTTTATTATAATACCTATCATTATTGTAAACAATCTAAAAGGTTGGTGCACTCTGTTATCTTAGTGCCAACACTAATTATGCAAGTGAGACGTGGGCATGGTTTAAAGAAGGATGAAAGTGGCATAAATGCAGTAGAAATGAAGTCGTTGAGAAGTATGTGTGGTAAAATTCTGAGAGATCGTGTGTTTAACAGTGCTACATGAGAGGAATGTGGAATGAATAGTTGGTGTACGAGTAATAATTACAAGGATGAATGTAATTAAGATACGATAGTTTGCTCTGCTGTTTATGTGTGTTGTGTCATAATTATGATTGAATGATTAAACAGAATAAGGGAAAGAACTTTAAGAATGTAAAGAATGTTTAAGCGCTGAGACAAAGTAAGGCTCAAAAAACTGATTCAGTCTGCCTTGGTACACGGGCTCATGCCCAGTTAGGTAGATTTCGTGACATTTTATGTTTTTAAATGCTGTTTAAGAAACGAATAAATAAATTATATAGCATCAATGTACCCGGTATCAGTACCAGAAGGTATCTCTCATTGAGTCAGTATGTCATATAACAGAATCACTATAGCGCATAATACGGCCTCATGCAGTAACCGTTACTTTTCACAATATCACAGCTCTGTATGTACTAACAACACTCCTCTGTGGAGATAATAACATTACCTTACATTCATAATACTAGCGATGTTTTATTACCCGTTTTCACGCGAGAAATAAATTATAATAAAATATATAAGTACTATTTTGTTTTGTGAATATTCTGGACCGATATGGTAACAAACATTGATGTTTTACGTAGAGCCAATGTAAATAGAGAATTGTTCACCACTGTTAAGCTCCGTAAGATATCATATTGTGGCCATGTAATGAGAGGTAACAAATACACCATACTCCAGCTCGTCATGAAGAGGAAGATCGAGGGCCGCAGAGGGGTTGGCAGAAGACAGCTCTCCTGACTTCGAAACATTCGAGGGTTGACCGGTGTCAGAACCGAAACATCGTACCGCCCAGGACAGGGAAGCTTTCTCTCAAATGGTCATCAGCGTCGGGGGGACCCGGCAAGAAGGCACGTGAAGAGGAAAGAGGAAGATAATATACTATCATGAATTTATGATTATGTAAAGGCAAAATATATTTTGTCTAATTTATTTCTGATTTTGTCCAATTTATCCCGTGGAGCACCCGGTAAAGATTAAAAACAAAGATATATCTAAGTTTTGTTATAAACCCACATAAAACCTTATACACCTTTCACATTGCCTAAGTTAAAAGCTTGTGTCGTGAAAGGGGAGTCTGCCGGCACCCGGGATCGAACCACGGTCCCCTATTGGTCTCCCACTCTTCTCCGTAAGTTTTCAAGTGTTCTACTGTAAAAGGCAGGTGTTCGAAAATTTAGACATTTACATACATCTTAATTCCAGCAGTGATGAGGTTTGCCACCCATCCTGAATACCTTGATTTAATAATACACGGAGAGGACAGCTTGCATGTTTGTTATATCCAGCTGATCCGCTGACTACCCCACTTGTGGGATATTTTATTTTTATTTATTTTTTTTATTTAATACATTTTACAGGGATACAGACAGTCATAAACAGGTAACAATAAACAAAATCATATAAAGCCATAAATGGACCAGTAAAGTCCCCTATCATTACCAATATGTAATACAAACAATGAATGCAACAACAGTGCCAGACATATAAATTTAAACAATCCCAAGCATGAAACATATACAGAGAACAAGAAAAAAAATATTTAAACAAAAAAACACAATATGATCTTGCTAAAATTCAAAATTCATAAAAGATTAATAAACATACAAAACAAGCAAGATAAAAAATATCCACAAAAAATATAAATATGTAAAGATACATGTAAGAATTTAGATATTTAAAATATAAAGGAATAAAAATTTATACAACAACGAATACATAATAAAATGGTTAAAATATACAAATACACAATAAAATGGTCAAAATAACATGCTATTATTTTTATTATACCATCACGGCATATCCCACAAGTGGGGTAGCCAGCAGATCAGCTGTATGTAAGAAACATACAAACTGTCCTCTTCGTGCCAGTATAAAATCAAGACATTCAGGATGGGTGGCAAACCTCAACGCTGAATTTAAGATGTAAAATGTCTTATTTTTTTCGAACACCTGCCTTTTACAGGACACTCGAAAACTTACGCAGAAGAGTGGGAGACCAATTCTTTACCGGGTGCTCCACGGGATAAAAATAACATGCAAAAACATAAAACAAAACAAAACAAAGAATTTAGATCAATTCAAACAAAACACCCACCCGCAGCACACCCACGGCGACCCCCCACCGAACGAACTGACTATACTACTAATACTATGCCATGATGGTATAGTATTAGTAGTATAGTACAACAAACAAATAACTATAAAAAATACACGATCCCATTTAAATAATAAATATTATTAATATTAATTGTTAATCCAATGTCTATATCTTAATTGATATCTATGATTATGGATCTTTTGATATGTTTTTTTTAATGTATAAAAAAAGTTTATTAATAGCTGTTAACGAATGAATAAATAAATAAATAAATTAAGTTTGACTAAATATTTAATTATTTATTTAAAACAATATACTTTTATATGTTCAACAAAAAGTGAGCCTAAGGGACAGCAACAGAAAAAAAAAATTATAAAGGGAACAAGCAACTATTAAAGGGAACAAAGACAACGTATGTCTTTAATAACAGGGCGATTCTTCTTCTTCGCCCTCGCCTTTATCCCATTTACTTGGGGTCGGCTCTCCTAGTCCTCATCTTCCAAGTTTTCCGGTCCCCTGCATCCTCCACGCGCAACTTTGCCTCCTTCATATCCCTGGCAATTGTGGAAATCCAGGTGGTCACTGGTCTGCCTGGTCTTCTGGGTCCTACTTCCACGTCCATCGTCTTTTTAATCATGTTATCCTGTGGTAGTCTCAAGATGTGCCCGTACCATCTTAATCGGTTTTCGGTTATTTTTTCACCGATGGGAGCGACTTTGAAACTACTACGGATATGGACATTTCTCACCCTATCCATCCTTGTTACACCACCAGCCCATCTGAGCATTTTCATTTCATTGGTGTGTAGAGTCTGGGCGTGATTATGTTTTAGGGCCCAACATTCAGATGAATAAGTCATGGTTGGTCTGACCACAGTTTTGTACACCTGACCCTTGATTTTTTATTGGCGATTATAATTATAAAATATATTTCACTTTCTGTTGTGTTTTTAAGCATAATATAAATATAGTAAAATTACAAAAATGATGATTTCTCGAATATAAGACATTTCTACTTGTTATTAGTTATGGGAACTGGACAATTGAATCATAATAAACACACATACATACAAACACACTGAAATATTATTATTTAGCGAGTATTATTAAATACCAGGTATAGTTAGTGAGAAGTACCGAGGTACTGTAGGTACAGTAGTAGGTAGTAATAGTAATTTTAGTCGCTATTAGAAGTGTGCCAGTGGGTTACTAAGCGTTATTGTGCACTGTATTGTACATACATACGTACAGAAAGATAACTCTTTATTATCTTCATACATCAGCTGTACCTATCACATACATGATTTCATAGATATAGGTAAGCAGGTACCTATTAGTTATAGTAACGATTCCAGAGTACCCGGTATTACACAAAGTATGTAGTGATGTGAGAAGAGAAAATTCTCCAAAGAAATTTCTCGAGAACGAGAATTTCTCCTCTGATGGAAGAGAAATTTCTCTTCATAATTTTTCTTAGTGGTATTATGACCTTTCGCCCAGTACACTTCGCAGCTAACCAGATTGATCGAAAAATTTGTGGGGCTGATTAAGGCCCAAATCAGAGGTTATTAACACTTTTTTCCATGTACTTACCTGTAATTTTTTTTAACTTAAATATGGGCATTTGGGATGTCAAACATCAAGATTTTTCATCAGTTATTAGCACTTTTTTCTATGTAGGTACCTAACATTTGTTGTTTCCATAATTAATTGTAGCCATATTGGTGATAAATTGTCTCAACATTTGTACATTGTTATTGATTGATTGAATAAGTATTTATTATTATTAAAAAAAATTAAAAAAATCGCCGAAAATTCTCTACTTCGAGAAATTTACCCAGAAATTTTTCGAAAAATTATTTCTTGAGAATTCCACAACACTAAAAGTATGTAACTGCTTTTTGTTCAGTCGTTACCTTTAGCATTGTATAATATACTGATCACAATTATGCAATTTTGCAGAGAAATGCGTTTAAAATAAACAACCAACTTGTAGAGAGCGTGTTTATCGCAAAGGCGCGATCTCTTCCATTCACATACATACATACCTACAAACATACCATCACGCCGCTTCCCTCGAGGGGTAGGCAGAAAGAATCGAGCGCCACTTCCTTCTATCCTTGCATTCATCTTTCACTTCCGTCACTGTCATACAATTGTTCCTCTTGCATCATTCCTCTCAGCAAATGATATCTTTTTGATCATTCTGTCCTCATTTATTGTTTCTACATGCCCAAACCATCGTAACTTATTCACATTCATTCTTGTAACTATACCAACTTTCATTCCACATTCCTTTCGTATCTTCCATTTTTCCACATTTTTTGAAATCTCTTACTTCAGATCTCGATCTCCCGTCTAAAGATAAGTGGAAAGACGTCTCTCTCGGAATTAACAATCTATAGTAGAAAGAAACACTTGTTTCAAATTACATAAATATAATTATGGCGTTCCATTCTCTCTGCCTATCTCACCT
The DNA here is from genome assembly GCA_947579605.1 of Athripsodes cinereus. Lineage (NCBI taxonomy): Eukaryota > Metazoa > Arthropoda > Insecta > Trichoptera > Leptoceridae > Athripsodes > Athripsodes cinereus. The sequence continues at coordinate 15,456,778 of OX388328.1, forward strand.
GTACACGGCGTGAGGGTATAGATAGATAGATAGATATATAAACAACGCGCATATTACTACGCATCATGTTTTCAGCTTATATAAATAATGTTTTTATACAATACATACAACAAGTTAGAGTAAATATTATGATCAAAACATGTTGACAACTTTTTCTGTATTATGACTATGTAATGTAATGTAATGTAAATCTATATTTAGAATAAAGAAATATTAAACAGATAGGTACATAATTATATACTTATGTTCTTTCCTGTTCCATAACTTAACAAGTAGAAAATATACAAAATTTTAGTTCAATTGATAATACACACCAGGGATGTTGCGGATGTCGATTTTTACACATCCGCGGATGCGAATGCGGATGTTTAAGATGTTATAAAAAAAAGTAGGAACTATCTTAGTTGGTAGGCCCCACTGTCAAATAAGTGACGAAATTGTTGCTACAATAATATTATGGATTTTTTGGCGGAACATTTTTTTTCTTTTTTGTTATTTGCAAAAATAAAATAAAACCGGCAAAAATAAAAACGCGTCGGATCTTGTCACCATTTTTTTCGTTCCCATTGGTTAATGTCAAGTGCGAACGGCACACGCCATTCGCCGGCCCCGGCCCATTTCTTTCTTGTCGCAAATTGTCTTACATCCGCATCCGCATGAACATCCGCATCGATTATTGCGGATGCGGATGTCCAAATACATGCGGAAGCTCCGCATTTGCGGATGCGGATGCGAATATTCGCAACATCCCTGGAATACATACAATCAACGCCACACTTTCAATTCCACAAACAAATAGGGGGAAGTCCTACAGTACCGGCCGGCACCCAGTACCGGCCAGTTGCAATTTACGAGATTCTACAATGTATAGTGCTGAGACAGTTATTTCAAATCAAGTAATACGTTTTCACAAGAATATGCCTCGCTCAGCGGCGAGATATTTCCACAAGCTTCCTGTCGGTGCTAAAATTTGTGTTAAATATAGTGGAAATGCGACGCACGATTAAAGTTCTGTGAGTGATTGCTATAGTTTTGAGGACGAATTCTAAAGAAGTCAAACTTGGTTTGTATTGACTGTTTATATAGCTATTATAAAACATATTGAAAATCAATTATTATCCGCATAGTCTTATGCTATGTTGAAATAATATTTTACCCCGTTTCCTACAGTACCGGCCACAAAATTGTCCCCCAGTACCGGCCACTATTTAAATTAATGTTTGTGTAATTTATTTTGCTTATAGATACACCAAGATGCTTGGCAATGAAAACAATGGTGAGATGAAGAAAAAAAGGGCACCTGGGATCCTGAAAATATGCGAAAAGCCGTAGAAAAGGTACTGAGTAATGAAATGAGTGCGGCGCGTCAGGCCGCAGATCGTTATCATGTACCAAGAACAACATTGAATGATAGAATTAATGGAATTAAACGAAGAGGATTGGATACAATGCGGAAACTGCAATGTTTGGGTCCATGAAGCTTGTGCAAACGTATCAGAGCTATCAAATCAATATATTTGCGATTATTGCCTTAAATAAATGTTGAAATTTTTGCTGGCCAGTACTGGAGGCCAATTTTTTTGAAGTTGATTTTTCTATGTCTTGTAATTTTGTTAATAAAGTTGATTATTTATAAATATATCGATATTTTATTGTTTTTATTTATAGTACAATAGTTCCTTTATACATATCACTGGGTATTTTGCATGTAACCGAGAGGATTTTTATTTTATTATAAATAAACCTTAGGGTGTCGGTACTGTAGGACTTCCCCCTAACTATAAAAAATACACGATTCCCTTTATAATATTAAATATTAAGTTATGGAAAAATATAATGTTTCTATTTTCAATTCCACAAATAAATACAGTCGATTCCGCTTAATTGGGACAGCCGCTTATTTGGGACAAATCTCAAAGAACAGAAACCAAACCAAGAAACCAATAGTATATTAATTGTGTCGGTGCACACGTAGTAGAATTCCATAATACTGCAATTTGAAACAAGTGTTCCTTTCTACTATTGTTTTTTAATTCGCAGAGAGAAGTCTTTCGACTTATAAGGTCATTATCAATCTGAATTGTTTACAACTATTCATCTGTTTATATATATAAACAGATGAATAGTTGAATAGTTGTAAACAGATGATGTAAACAATTCAGATTGATAATGACCTTATAAGTCGAAAGACGTCTCTCTGCGAATTAAAAAACAATAGTAGAAAGGAACACTTGTTTCAAATTGCATCATAACATTAGTAAATTTTTATGTTTAATTGGGACAACATTCTGCTTAATTGGGACAGTAAATTTAAAATTTCAGATTTTGTAGAAGTGAAATGTTACAAAAACAAAAGACAGACTACACTTGACTCATTTTTCCATTGAATTAAATTGTATGTACCTACCCATTTATTATTTTTTAATTAGGATTTTTTTTTCTTAAAGGTTTATATTTCATAATATTTGTAAGTTATATGATTATTTATATTACCTATATGTAATTTACAGTTTCCAAGAGTTTATAAAATAAAATTATTGAAAAAAAATTGCATTGTTTAATTTTATGTGTGTATTACTGGTTAATGGCCAAATAAATGAATATAAAAAAATGTGAAAATCGCTTAATTGGGACAGCCGCTTAATTGGGACAAAATGCCCAAGTCCCGATGAGTCCCAATTAAGCAGAATCGACTGTATTTGAAATTGTATAACTATGGAATGGAACAAAGACAACGTATGTCTTTAATAACAGTGTGATTATTATTATATAGTATATTTCACTTTCTGTTTAAAACATAATAATATAAAAATAGCAAAATTACAAAAATTATGATTTCATTGAATATAAGACATTTCTACTTTAATTGCGATGTACAGGACATGTGGAACGAATGGAAGGGGAAAGGATGGCAAAGAGGATATACTTGTCTGAAAAAGGGGGTATGAGGAAGCGCAGGTGTCCGAGAACTACGTGGCTTGATCATGTAGATCAAATTCTCAAGGACGGGATTGTGTTGAGTTAGAGAAATTGACGTGCATGTAGAGAAAGCGAAAGAAGTATATAAGGATAGATCTATGTGGCTTTCTGTTCTCTCTGCCTATCCCACCCTTTGACCCGGGTGCTCGGTGGGCTCTACCCCACCTGAGACACGGCGTGAGGGTATACATAGATTTTTATTTTAGCATTAATAAATATTAAATTAAAAAAAATATATTATATAATGCGTGATAGAGTGAAGAATGAGGATATTAGAAGAATGAGCGGATGCAAGAAGAGTGTTGTGGACAGAATGCGCGTGAATAAACTACGGTGGTTTGGGCATGTTGAACGAATGAACGAGGTAAGAATGACAAAGAGGATATACTTATCTGAAAGAAAGGGTGTGAGGAAACGCGGGCGTCCGAGAACCACGTGGCTTGATCACGTGGTTCTCAAGGACGGCCGCGTGTTGAGTAAGAGGAACCGACGTGCGAGTATGAGGAACTGTATGAATGTGGAGGAAGCGAAGGAAGTGTGTAAAGATAGATCTGTTTGGCGTTCCGTTCTCTCTGCCTACCCCACTTGGGACATGGCGTGAGGGTATAGTATAGTATTATATAATAGTGAGTTACAATCCATTGGATTGGTTTGCAACGAGTTTGGATTTTCTTCTCCATTCCTCCCTATTTACAGCTAGTCTCTTTAGTTCTACGTATGTGCCACAGTTCACGTCCTTCTTCAGTTGGTTCATATTATATGCGTCTCTTGGTCGGCCTCTACCATTTCTGCCTTGAGTCCTACCCTCCGCGATGGTGGTAAGCAGTCCTGGGTGCCTGACGTTGTGACCCATCCAGTCAGCACGTTGTTGGCTGATTCTTGTTAGAAGTTGCCTTTTTTCGCCTACTCTGGTTACCACTTCTTCGTTTTTGACGTGTTCCGACTACTGGATTTCCAGTCGATTTTAGAAAATAAATATCTATAAAATACCTACTCTTCTTCTTCTTCATGGCACTGTCCCAAGTTATTCCGCTGAAGGCTGTTGGGGTCGGTTCTTCTCATTCTGAGGTAATACATTCTTCTGTTTCTCATATCATCTTCATCCAGGCCATTTCTCCGCAGGATTCTATCGCATTGTGTCATCCAGGTATTACTACCTACTAAAAAAACAATAATATAATTATGCACTCGTACAATCAATTGTACAATACGGATTAGTGGGATGGGGTAGTGGTACAAGGTGATATGGTTTAACCGACAAATTTTTACCAGCAATTAGGTATTCTTTCCATTTATTCTATCGCTAGTTATAAGTATGACTAATATTATTGTAGATAGGTAAAATACCTTAATATTTTTGTATTGCGCATTTCATTATATTAGTTACATGGTTAGTTGTTGCCGTATTTCGTTACGTAATTTTATTACGACGATAGCTGATGATAATATTATTATTAATTATGATGTTGTCTGGGTTCCAATGTTCCTCTGGGGGGCCAAAACTACATCGTATTTGTTTACTTCAAATCAAATCATATTTCAAAACATACCTACTTACATAATTAATATATCTATAAACACAATCAACATGAAAAATATAATCTAATATATAAAATTCTCGTGTCATGGTGTTTGTTAATATCATACTCCTCCGAAACGGCTGGATCGATTTTGATTAAATTTTGTGTGCTTATCGGGTAGGTCTGCGAATCGGCCAACATCTATTTTTCATACCCCTGAAAGTTAAGGGTGGTCCACCTCGAATTGGTTTTTTTATTATTTATTGGACAATTTGTTTATTTTTGGCATTATAAAATACATACAGCCCTAATTTTTCACCCTTCTACCATCAACCCCTATTTTTTAATAGCGATATTAGTAATTCAACCATTTTCAACTCCGGTCGATATATAATGTATATATGGCAAATAAATAATGTATAAGTATATGGCAAAACAACTTTTGCCGGGTCAGCTAGTACCTACCTATCTATATAAAAAAAAAATTGTTTACTGTTAGTAATGTGGGGCCAATATTCCTGACGGGTCAATGTTTTTGAGGATTTTGAATAATTATTGTGCAAAAATACAAGTTCACCTATCTGACAACTGTCTATCTATACCCTCACGTCGTATCCCAAGTGGGGTAGGCAGAGAGATAAAGATCATAATATAGATTTAAAACAAAAAATATTTTTCCAGAAATATAACAACAAAAAACTTACTACTAAAAAATTCTACTAACTAAACACTACTTATATCTTAAAATTCATATTCTTATAACAATTATAGAAAAATAGTCTAATCTTACAATTATACAGCGAAAATATTAATTTTCGCTTCTCCTACATTAAAACAGCAATTTCTCTTACTCAAGACACGGCCGTCTTTGAAAATTTGATCCACGTGATCAATTCACGTCATTTTCGGACGCCCGCGCTTCCTCACACCCCTTCCTTCAGACAGGTATATCCTCTTCGTCATTCATTCCTCATTCATTCGTTCTTGAATATGTCCGAACACGCAAACTATTGTATTTTATTTTATTTATTTTATATGGATTTTATAACAATAAATACAACAATGAGCAAACCAATCAAGATCCCTTTCTTACCAACTAATGAACATAAATTTAAGGTACTTTATTTACAAATAAAAAATGAGGAAGGAAAAATATGCTAAATTATACGTAAAAAATCGTTTATAATGTAAAAACATATAAAAAAATATACTTCACAAAGTCCGCAAATACTATCATCTACAACACTCTTCTTGCATCCGCTCATTCTTCTAATATCCTCATTTCTTACTCTATCACGCAATGTTTTACTAACAATTCTTCTCAGTGATCGCATCTCCACTGCATTTATTTCACTTTCATCCTTCTTCAAACACGTCCAAGGTAATAAATACTCAATCCAGGTAAATAGGAAAACAAAACAGTTCACAGTAGGTACTGTATACAGTGAGTTATAACTAATAATCCATTGGATTGGTCTGCAACGAGTTTGGATTTTATTCTCCATTCCTTCCTATTCTCAGCTAGTCTCTTTAGTTCTACCTATTTGCCACAGTTCATGTCCTTCTTCAGTTGGTCCATATAGGTCGGCCTCTACCATTTCTGTCTTCAGTCTTACCCTCCACGATGGTGATGAGCAGGCCTGGGTGCCTGATGTTGTGGCCAATCCAGTTAGCTCGTTGTTGGCTGATCCTTTTAAGGAGTTAACTTCATTCGTCTACTCTGATTAACACCTCTTTGTTTTCAACGTGTTCCGTCCAATGGCTTTTTGGCATGTGTCTGTAGCACCACATCTGAAAGGCCGCCAACCGTCCGCTTTCACTCTTGCTGATGGTCCACGTCTCACAACCATACAGCAGAATGCTCCATACAAAGGCTTTAGCAAGGTTCTTTCTAACACTTAGTGTAAAATAATATATACTATATTGATGCCTAACGAACTGCATTGATTATATTATACAAGTCGTAATAGTTAGTACGTACGTACGTTTGTATATTATTGTGTGATGTAACACTCTCGCAGAGGCTACATTACTACAGAGCTAGTAGTCGTGTGTTTGCATCGTAATATCAGAGCGCACGTGTATCAGAACGTGATGGAAGCGATGCCTAGCGCTCTAGCGGACAATATAATATCTGTTATACAATACTATATACCCATCTACTTAGGTTTATAGCTAGGTATACATACCCTATAAGTGATGTTTTTAACAATGTAAATAACATTTGCTAGAACAAAATTAATTTGTTTATCGATTTCGCTACAGTGCGTTCAGTAGGTATATATACAATGGATGATAATTCGTAACGCGCTGTTTACTTGTGACGTAACCTCAAGGGCGCCATATTATGACATAACCTCAAGGGTGCTATATTATGACATAACCTCAAGGGTGCTATATTATGACATAACCTCAAGGGTTCAAGCTAGTCCCAAACTAAGATAATATTACGCATCTTGTATTATGAGTACTAACGCAACGATACACATATATACCTACATAATGCACTAAACACATTATATAGGTACCTACATGTAACGTCGGCCGGTGTGGTGTAGAGGTAACGCTCTTGCCTTTGAGTCACGAGGTCCCGGGTTCGATTCCCGTTCAGGGCAAAATGAAGAATGACCTTTTTCAAATTGTCCCAGGTCTGTGTGCTACATGTATATATTGTGTTTAGTATATTGTATATAATATGTGTATCGTCGCGTTAGTAGTATTCATAATACAAGATTCAATCCTAGTTTGGGACTAGCCCAATATGTGTCAATTTCTATCCATGTAATGTTATGTTATAATACCCTGACACAGAAGTAATTTTTCATTTTGTTCTGACCGGGAATTGAACCTAGGACTTCTGATTCGCAGACAGGAGCGTTATCTCTGCGCTAAGCCGGCGGCAATCTTGAATTGGTATGTGTGCGACTACGTGATCGATTAACAATGTCGGGACAGTCCATTCATTTTGTATCAACAAGTGTGTTTAATATCTGTATCTATCTATATAAGTAACTAGCGGTCCACTCCGACTCCGCGCGGGTAGATATAGGTATTTAAAAAAATAATTTAGTTTTCAAACAGATAAATCAAAGTTATATAAAGGAAAGGGTGTCATTCAAGGTATGCCTTTTGGTCTACAAGGCTATTAACAAAATGGCACCATCGTGCCTCACAGAGCTTTGTCCCCTTGACTCGACCACTAGAAGACCTTTGCGCTCTATGGAACTGGCCGTGAATAGACTTACTGAGCCCAATAGAGCCGGTAAGTGCAAAGTGGAATCGCCTACCGGTGCTGCTGAGAGATGGTCAGACGGTCACTAGCTTCAGAGGCAAATTAAAAACTGAACTCTTCACTGGCGCCCTTGAGACGGTCTAGAGACTGTAAAACGGCGTCATAAATAAAATAAAATCATCCAAAATCTTCATCATCATAAAGGCATTGAAACAGTCTTGAATATGAAGTAATCTTGAATAAAAGTAACGCTCTTGCCTTTGAGTTACGAGGTCCCGGGTTCGATTCCCGGCCAGGGCAAAATGAAGAAAAACCTTTTTCAAATTGTCCTGGGTCTGGGTGTTACATGTACCTGTATGTTTTTAGTGCATTGTATATATGTGCATCATCGTGTTGGTACCCATAATACACGATTCATATCTTAGTTTGGGACTAGCTCGATCTGTGTGAGTTGTCTATGTATGTTGTGTTATGTTATGTTTCTAACGGTGGCATTTCAATTAATTTTTTAAAAGAAGAGAACACTTATTGTGGCATAACTATAATAGTTACACATATGCTGTCGCGACTAGTGATGTGAGAAGAGAAATTTCTCTCCATAATTTTTCTTAGTGGTATTATGACCTTTCGCCCAGTACAATTCGCAGCCAACCAGATTGATCCAAAAATTTGTAGGGCTGATTAAGGCCCAAATCAGAGGTTATTAACCATTTTTTTCCATGTACGTACCAGCAATTTTTTTTAAACTTAAATATGGGCATGTGGGGTGTCAAACATTATTTCTTGAGAATTCCACAACACTAGTCGCGACACTTTTTGTAAATAATGATGTGTTCTGCAAAGTCGTAGTACATTAATTTTAACATCAATAGTTTTCGCAGCACACATGATGTAAAGAATATTTCAGGTAATTTTTTTACACCTCGGGTTACATTGTTGGAGTTTTAGTAAGGATCCCTATTTTTTTTTTTTTTTGATAATATAATATAGCCTATGTCACCCGGGGATAGTGCAGCTTCCCAACAGTGAAAGAATATTTCAAATCGGTTCAGTAGTTTCGGAGCCTATTTAGTGCAAACAATCAAATCTTTCCTCTTTATAATATTAGAATAGATAATATAATATTTATAACTTATAGATGTTCCTATCCGTCGTCGCCAGTGTGAATTTCATAAAATTTTTCGTTATGGCAACACGTGACATCGTAACTGTCATACAAACGTCACTTTCATACAAAAATACAATCCAATCGACTATTCCGTTGGATTTTTTTAAAATTTTCTTTCATGCAAACCGTCTCCTGATAATTACGAACACAACAAAAAAAGAATTAGCCAATTCGGTTCAGCCGTTCTCAAGTTATGGAGTGACATACATGGTCAATCCATTTTTATTTATATAGATATTAATTTACTTACATACATAATATTGTATATTATGACGCAATAGTCAGGTGTTGCGTAATCTTCCACATACATGTACATAATATAATATGTAGCAGTAGGTATGTCATTTATAACAAAACTATTTAAATATTATACTTTCAATACAATATTGTATTGAATTGATACGTCAAAACATGTTATAGCCTGTATAAATATTTTATTTTTGCTCCTATTCCTCCTTCTTTAACTTAGATTTATATTTTTTCCAACCAGTCCCCTTGATAATGTCAAACTGAGTTTTTGACGAAAGCGCTCGAGTTTTATTAAAAAAAATTAATGAAAAACTAACTGTTTTTATTAACATTGATAGTTGTAATCATGAATTTTCACTCTGTGAGTGTACAAACATTAAAATTACTATTTTATTTTATTTATTCTTTATGGATCATACAGTTATAACAATAAATATATTCCTATTCCCTCCCAGAAAGCCACTACCTCTCTTGCAGCTCCCTCCAGGTGAGTTCGCTCCACGAATTCCTCCCAGTGACACTCTGTCTGGGAGCCGTTGGACATCTCAGGTGCCCAGTGTTTTGCTCCTCTCCACAGTCACACACCTTGCTCTCATATGAATATGAATTTTAATGTTTTTGTTATTTTATCATTAAATTTGCTGACCGACACGATAAGAAGGAGATCAATAAATATAACAATTAATTACAACAATGAACAAACTAAACAAGATCCCTTCCTTGCCGACTAATAAATATAAATTTGAGGTATTTTATTAATCGACCTCAACGCTCCTCTCGGGAGCACAGGGCAGAAAACAACCCCCTCCATTCAGAGCTTCTCTGTGCCAACCGCGTCATCTCCTCCCACGACATTCCCTGTGCTCTGATGTCGTTGTCATATTATGAACGGTTTATTGTGAAAGAGGGACGCCCGGGCCGTTGGAATTCTTGCGGACGGAAGAACAGTGTTTTTTTGGCCAACTATCGTTGGGCATTCTCAATACATGACTCAGCCAGGACCATCGTCTCTCCTGTATCACGGAGATTACAGTTCTCTGTGAAATCATTTGTGACATGTTCATAATAAAAATAATTATAATATGAATAATAATAAAAATTTATTGACAGAACATAATAACATTATTGTACATACAAACACACAAAATAAATAAAAATAATATTATAAAGAGGAAAGATTTGATTGTTTGCATTGAATAGGCTCCGAAACTACTGAACCGATTTGAAAAATTCTTTCACTGTTGGGAAGCTACACTATCCCCAGGTGACACAGGCTATATTATATTTTCAAAAAAATAGGGATCCTTACTAAAACTCCAATCTACCCGTGCGAAGTCGGGGAGGACCGCTAGTAATAAACAAAAACAATGTTCCGTCAAATCGGTAAGTAACAAAATAAATCGTCGGTAGCCTGGATGTAGAATCTCGGTCTCGTGCACATGAGGTCCGGGGTTCGATCCCAGGTGCCGGCAAACTCCCCTTTCACGACACAAGCTTTTAGTGGCTTACTGTGAAAGGTGTATAAGGTTGTATTTGGGTTTAAAACGAACAAAACCCAGATATATCTTTTAAAAAAAAAAAATGGCGGACTTGTTGCAATGCAACATCTTCCAGCCAACCATTTCAAATTTTCATACCGTTTTACATCTAGAATCCTCCTAAGACACGTCTTCTTTTAAAAGACATATGCCTTGAAATAATATTGATATATTAAAATTCTAGAATAACCTATTGAATGCGCTGCGACATTCCCTCCTATCACGATGACGGCGCAGTATAATCTAATTGTTTACCAAATTATTTTCACCTATATATTATATCTACATCCATATTATTATTATATTATGCATTAATTATATATTATCATAATAAAAAATATGATTACGAACATATTTTTATTGTTGTTTTGTTCGTATAGATAAATATTAATCAAATTAAGTTTTGAACTACTATAGATGACTCGCACACATTGAATTGCTCAGAAAAATGGACATTAATATTTTTGCCCAGACTGAGGATCGAACCCACGACCCCTCGCTTGTCAGGCGAGTGTGTTAACCACTAGTCCAACCTAATGAATTAGGTTACATACTAGTTAGGTATATTAAATATACCGCGTGTACGTGGTGATACATCAATGTGAACTTCCTTAAGGATAGCATGATACAGAGTCTCGATGCGGTATAAGCGGTATATTTAATATACCTAACTAGTATGTAACCTAATTCATTAGGTTGGACTAGTGGTTAACACACTCGCCTGACAAGCGAGGGGTCGTGGGTTCGATCCTCAGTCTGGGCAAAAATATTAATGTCCATTTTTCTGAGCAATTCAATGTGTGCGAGTCATCTATAGTAGTTCAAAACTTAATTTGATTGACATCCACACTTCTGAGTAAGTGAAAATCCAGTTTTCAACACAACAGACTGTGTTACATCCAATAATTAGATAAATATTGTATAGGTACATAATATGTACCTACATTTTCCTATACTTTAATTAATTCTTAAATAAATATTTACTTTTTTACAATATTTCGACTGTCCAGAGGGCTGAGTCAAAACATTTATTACGTTTTCATTTCGTGTTCGTTCAAATATAGACGACGTTGCGAGAAAGTGTCAATTTCCGTAGCTATTGCGTATTTTATTTATTTATTTTATTCTTCATTGTACATTGGTTACAATATTACAATATTATAAAACAGTTGGTATCATAAAAATATCAGTTATACAATTCAATGTACACAGGGCGAGATTATCGTTTAAATGCGTTGTCTTCCAACTAACCCGGAATTTTAGCTACGAAAACTGGCACTTCTCGCAACGTCGTCTATATTCGAACGATAACGAAACGCTAAAATGTGATTTGACTTCGGGCCCAGCTCGATAACTCAACAATTAAAAATGTCTTATGTGGTGTTCACATTTGGCGAATATCGCCAGGCGAATTTCAAAATATATCGCCAGGCGAAAAAACAAAATTCGCCGGACATCCATTGATCGTCACACCTGTTCACACAGTCCACCGATATAGAAACGATCTGTCAGATGCGCTATGATTTTGACACTGTTTTCAAAGTGGCGGACGTCGAGATGGAGATCGCGAAGTGTTTATTTTTAGTCGAAAATGTTATACTAGAGGTTATTAGGCGCCTTTTAATTAAGGAAACAAATGCCACAAACCAACAACAAAGATAGCAGCTGTCACGAAGCAGGAAACATTATAAAATTTATAGATTATAAAGTTTTTACCATAGATACGATCGCCGCGTACATCTGCGCATGCGCGAATCGTTCAATCTGACGAAATAGTTGGAAGGTGGTCAACTCGAGACGATATCGTTTCTACTGGTTTTTATCGTTTCAGACTAGCTGTCATTTTGTTCACACGGTTCAAATGGCTGGCGATATTTTGGTGCCCTGGCGATATTCGCCAAAGTGAGAACACCACATTATATTCCAGAAACCACCATTTTTGTAATTTTGCCCGCCTTCTGTGCATAGAATTGTATAACTGATATTTTTATGATACTTTGTATTGATTATTAAAATTGTAACCAACGTTCAGTTAAGAATAAAATAAATAATAATAATAATTATAAGTAAATGATTATTGTTGTAAATTGTATTATTATTTATCAATAATAAATATATTTGAATTGAATTGAGTTTATAAAAAAATATTTTATACACAAACACTTTCATGAAATTTAGTAATATTAAAAAAATAAAATACAATTAATAACAATTAAAATACAAAAAAATGATTAACCGGTTAATTTATACATAAAAATTAAAAAATCTATTATAATAAACACTTGTAATATTGTAAGAAAGTTTCTGAACACAGATATTTCAGGCACAATGCTGGTATTTTGAACCCGCGTTTCGACCCTAATCCTTTGATATCCTACTGTATATCTGGATAGGTGAATTTTTCCCGTCATTAGACTTTTAAGTTTTTGTGTGACCATGACTGATCATAATATGGAGACTTAGATATCTGGTTATATAATGCTGAGAAGTGTGGATGGCAATCCTGCCGCCGTATATAAAAAAAATCAACTGCATTTCACGAAGTGTTAATACACAAATATTACAGCGCATAATAGTAATGAAGAGGTATGTCTTATATAACGCGAGATTCCAGGAAAAAATACACAACACTTTGTAAACAACCAGAGACAATAACACACAATATATACATAAGTATACATAATATAGAAATAATATGTTATACAATAAAGATAACACCTTATCTCTGCAGGTACATTTACTCATTCATTCATTTATGCCATCAATGCATTTACCACGAGTGGGGTAGCCAGCGGGACAACTTCATGTCATAAACATGCTAGCTGTCCTCTACAAAATTAGGACAATCAGGATGCCTCTCACAAGACACTCGAGAACTCGAAACAAATCAACGGAACAATTTCGTGTTATAAATATGCAAATCGTCCTCTCCGTGCCAACAAAAATTAAGACATTCAGGATGGGTGGCAAACCTCATCACTACTGAATTTGTCTGCCAACACACCTGCCTTTAGGACCTTACAGAAGGACGCTCGAAATTTTGCGGCAAAGAGTGGGAGACCAATTCTTTGTCGGGTGATCCACAGAAACTTGTTCTATGATGAACTTACAAAATATTTAACGTAAGAAAACTCTTTTTTTTTCTTACTTATTCTTTGCTGTGCATTGATTACAAGCGAAATTAGTCAAAAGTACAATTAAAACAAATACAATCATAGATCAATATACCGAGGGCGAGTTTATCGCAGAGGCGCGATTTCTTACAAATTTGAAAAATAAAATATATTTTTGAAAAAGGTAAAAATGTGTATACATGAATCAAAATTATATATTCATACTAGCTGACCCGGCAAACGTTGTTTTCCCATACATATTATTTGTAGATTACTAATATAACTATTAAAAAATAGGGGTTGATGGTAGAAGGGTGAAAATTTAGGGCTGTATGTATTTTTTAATGCCTCACCATAAAAAATAAAATAAAAAATTCGGGGTGGATCACCCTTAACTTTTAGAAACCTACCCGATAAGCACACAAAATTTCATCAAAATCGGTCCAGCCGTTTGGGAGGAGTATGATAACAATTTTAGATATTAGAATTTTATATATTAGATTAATATAGGTATAGAAGAAAATTGAAACAAAATAATAAAAAGTCATTCTAGGTAATACATTTTCCGGGACTACCCAAATTTACGTATAGGTAACAATAAAAAATATAATTAGGTATGTCTTAATAAACATTTGAAAACTTATTTAGTAATAATAAATAACATTACAATATGTGTTATCATGTATTGCGCAATAGCCACTATAATAATACCTATAATGTTTAGCTAGAAACAAATGAATAATCAAATCGCTAGAACACTTATTTATAATATACAATATATAGATATAAACTCTATATTATGTATTATAAAATGTATTGCATGTATGTAGTTGTAATCGTCTTTTCAATGTATTTGTATGTCTGGGTTATTGTATGAATCAACTGACTCAGTAGGTACACTACTAGTACATTCTGTTTCACGTTCGTCGAGTTTTCATCGGAACGGTGCTGCGAATTTGTCATTCGGCATCCGATCGTCTAAGAGAGTGGACGTGCAGTTTGAAACGTATACTGAGGTGAAATATTCAGTTGAAATCGCGCGTACATAGAAGTTGCAATATTATTCTTCGTAGAGGAAAAAGAAGTGTTTGTTTTCACTATTATACTTGGAAGAGAAAACGCGCAGTATATTTTTTCGCAAATAAAGAAAATCAAACTTTTTATTCGATAACAAATTTTAAAAAGTTTTGTTTATGAATTCAAAACAATTGACGATCGTTTTCTTATTTGAAATTTTACATTATTTGTGCTTTTAAATTGTGAAAAATTCGTGGAAATTAATTTTTCATTCACGTGTTTCTAATTTTGTGAATTATTTTTCATGTAATTTTTTTACAAGTGTGTTTTCAAACAATAATTATTACTGACAAAATATTTAATGTGTTTTTTGTGAGTTTTTGGTGATTTTTCCAGACTCATGAATTTTTCCGTATCACGCGTTCAGTGATTCATTTGTTATTTTTTTTGTTTGTTTCCAATACCGGGAAACATTTGAATGTGTGGTGTTTGTTCGTTTCATATGGCGAAATAATTTTGTGCGTCATATTTTTATTACAACTGACAAAAAAAACAAAAGAAGAAAACAAGTGAACTATTATATTATTATTAAATCAAACGATTGTGTTTTGTTTTCCTCATTGTGATTGGTGCAATCTGATATTGGATTAATTCAAATTTGGAATACATTGGATACAACAACTGATTGTTTAATTGAAAATGTGAGTTGAAATTGGTTCTTTATAATTAATTGTGAATGCTTACCCGCTTTTTATAGTTGTTTCTTTTATTTATTTATTTATTAATTCTTTTAAATGACGTAAAATGAAAATAAGCTATCATTTTTTTCTTAAATACCTTAAAAAATAGAAGATTATTCAAATTTTTTGAAAAATCCATGTAGTCCAAGAAATTATTTAAGCTTCACACAATGTTCGGAAAAAAGGCACACAGTTTTAATTTAGTTTATTGCATTTTCAGTGCAAATATTTTGAAGTTAATTTTCATAATATAAATTTTCTTTATTTGAATCATAGAGGTATAATTGAAGTGCGTCGGTGACAGAAATTGAACTTGGAATCTCCAGGTTGAAAATCCGAAATTTAGCAATTTTTATCTCTAAACAATATTACTAAAAATATTTTTTTAAATAAGTATACTATTAAATTGGGTTTAAGATAAATTCATAGTAGCTAAGCGGCATAATGTTGCGCGGTTAGTGTCACGAATGTAGAATAGTAGGTCAGTGGCAAGATTTGAACCACGGAACTTCAGACCGAATGTCTAAGACGTCCCAACCTATTCGCCGACATTTAGTGTCTGATAATAATAATTATACAATAAGGTCGCCAACTGTATTTCTGTCAACAATAAAAAATAATGTAGGTACATTATAATACACAGTTTTAACACTCGGTGACACGCGTGTAGAAAATAGCTTTCACCGTTCCGTATTTATTTTCATTGTTTCTAGAATTCTGATGCATACAATTCTTTTGTTTCAATAACATCCCATACCTATTACGTATTATATGGTGCTTCTTTTAGAAGTGAAGTAAACAATTGTTTGAGTACAACACAAAATTTATACAATATGTGTTTATAAAATATTTACTTCACAACTCAGCAGTGATAAACTCGCCCTCTGTACGTTACATTGTAAATAGGTATGTACATAATAGTGTTACGATGACAAATGAAAAATGGTATCATTTAAGATACAAGTAACAATAAAGACATATTTTTGTCGTTTCTTTGTTTGATGTCGTTGATAGCCTCGAAATTGGAATCAAAAATTCTGGCTTCAATTCCGAACACGCTTTAAGCAAATTGCTTTCTGCGGTTCATTTTAATAATGTTATTAAAGTATTTATTTGAGACAAGACATGCCAACATGCACATTAAAGGCAAAAAGTAAACAAAATGAGCAAAATTAGGAGCAATGGAAACCCTATTACAGGCATAATAATTGTTCATTCATTTAGTCAATCGCAATCGGGTATTAACGCCCCGAAGTAATCGGGAAAACTTTAAAAGGCACAAAAATTATCCCTAAAGACATCATGAACAATCCAAAAAAATTACCGATTCTTCCACATCAATTATTTTATTTATTTATAAGTTTTTATTTTGATACTACTATTACTACTATACCATCATGGCATATCCCACAACTGGGGTAACAAACCGTCTTCTGCGTGCCAACAAAAATCAAGACATACGAGATGGGTGGAAAACCTCATCAGTGCCGAATTTAAGATGTAAAATATCTTTATTTTTTTTAACACTTTCATTTGCAGATCATTCTAAAACATACGGAAAAGAGTGGGAGACCAATCATTCAACAGATTTTAATTTTTTTAGTACATATATTTTCAAAAATAAACTAGAAAAAAACGATGACATTGTATTTTTATTACAAAACACAGTTAATTTTTCACTTTGATTTATTTAAAACCTCGAGTATGTATGAAAAATTATCTGTGTTTTGTAATAAAAATCAAAAAAATAAAAAGCAGGGTTACTCTTGACAAAACTAAACACGATCTTAAGCTAGTCTTGATCTTGATCATACGACACACGAAGGGACTATGGTCAAAAACACCGCGCTAACGCCAACGCGCGATCGGTTTGCGTGTATTTTTGCCTAATAGTCACTTCGTGCATCGTATGATCAAGATCAAAACTAGATTAAGATCGTGTTTAGTTTTGTCAGTATAAATTTTCACTCTGTGAACGTACAGACTTAAGAATTAGTAAAAATATAAATTAAAATTCGGCTGCATATCATGTAGTGTTAGGTTTCTGTGTGAATGTGTATGTATTTGTGTTGTATTAAGTGTGTATATTTTTTTTATTTATGTAACATTGACTAAGTAGGTCATAGCCTCATTTACACGGTCGACTCGATTCTATCCAATGCGGAAATTGGAGAGGCTCAATTTCGGACCGGGTCAACATTATTATAAAATATTATTATATATTATTAATAATTTAAACGAATATTATTTAACCAAATATATTTTTTGTTTTACTGAATTTAGACACAATGCACATTTATGACAAAAGCAATCAGAATATTTAAATTTTAGAACAATGTTAAGGTACACAATGTAAATTCACGGAAAAAGTGAGATAATAGAAAGGTCTAACAGCGCTAACGAATTGGCTCTAGTAATATAAATATATTCTATGTTTTACTGAATTTGCACATGTGGCAGAAGCAATCAGAATATGTATTTAAATTTTAGAACAATGTTTAGGTACACAATGTAAATACACGGAAAAAGTGAGATCATAGAAAGGTCTAACAGCGCTTGCGAATTGGTAGAGCTAGGCTGATTTGAGTTTAGTGATCATTTTAGTACCAGTGTTCACTAATTTCGCCTCTCCCATTTTTAAGATTCAAGGTTCACCAGTTGAGAATTGTTTATATATTTGTTAATTAGTATTTAACTTGTTTTCATTCTGAGATAAGTAGTAAACATAGCCATCTATCAAAAAAGCTTTGAATTTCACATGTTTAGCAAATAATAGGTTTCACACAGTTCTTTTATAAAGTTTAATCGTCATTGTCCTAAATATGACTTGTAGCATTATTCTTATTATATAAAGAACATCATATTTTACTGGGAATATTGCAGTTTTCGGCCAATGCGATCTTCATAACTGTGCTATACTGCCACCCATCCCATTTATCTTAATTTTTCATTATATTTTACGGTGGGAATGATTTGTATTTTTATTACGAATTGTTACATCCGCTGGTTACCTCACTTTTGGGAAATGTAATGATGGTATAGATAGAAATAGATAGTGAAGTTTAATAACAAAACCATTACTATTCATTCATTCATTCCTACCATCACGGTACCTTGCACAATCAGGGTAGCCAGAGGAATAACCACATGTAATAAACATATAAGGCGTCCTCTCCGTTCAAACAAACGTAAAAACAGTCAGGATGGGCGTCGTCTTAAGCGTGATTTTTCACGAATAAGTAGGTACCTAAAATTTACAAAAAATAGTTCCGTTATTCTTAAATCGCTCATTCTTCCCACATGTTCCAACCATCACCGCTACTATTGACCTACTGCGCTTATAATATCTATTAATAGACAAATATATTATACATAATTGTATAAATTGTAATAAAATATATAATTATGCATACATACATACATTTAACTGTGTGACATTGAAATTAATGTAGAGGTATAGGCAATTTCTCAATAAATAATTTAGTTTGTTTCTTGATATTGTTGTTGTCGTGGTCGACCTCGTGGAGTCCTCGGTAAAGAATCGATCAAGGCATCTCCTACAAGTGGCGTAGCCAGCGATCAAATAATAATAAACGTGCTGATTGTCCTCTCCGTGCTAATAACATTCCTAATGAGACAGGATTCCTAAAGAAACCAGGTCACTATTCGATTCAATATTAAGTAAAACTAAAAACAAATGGGTTTCCTTCTTTATAATATATCAGTTAAACAATTCTAGTTGACTGCTAGAATGTCATGTCTTCCAACTAACGAATATGATACAATAAAATATTAAAATATTTATTCCCCGAATTAAGCCGGGTTAAAAGTTATTACGGTATTATAATTATTATTAGTAGATATTATTGTACATACATAAGCATCAGCAATGCTATTATGACCTTCCAACGTCTCGCTTTATTCGTTGTTCACTTCCATCACGTTTACATTAATACTATTCCACGTGCTGCCGCGTAATAATATTATGATTATGTTGGTATTATTTTTATACAAGCTAGGAAATGTTTCCATCATTGTTACATTGCCTTGCGGAAATCTCTTACTACTCACTGCGATCTAATCAATTATTGTTATTTAATCAATTAATAATATTTATCGTTACGTAACTAATTAATTATTTTTGTAACGGTATATTGTAAAAGAGGATTGTCTACATCGACGGAACTTTAATGTAGTACCGCACAAAAGTAGTTTTAAGACGACTTGAATTAATATTTATTTATTTATTCTTTTTGCACATCATCATTATATAAGTGTTTACAAAAAAATACAAAATTTAAAATACTAGGACGATATTATGCAGTGGTTAGATTTTTTTATTATTTCTTTATTCATTCTTTACCGTACATTGATTACAAACAATTACATAATTATTATCACTGTCAAGTGATTTCTTCCAATCATCCTCTTGCTTATAATCATCCTCTTTTACAATAAACTGTTCGTTCTGTGACTAAAATAATAATCAGAACATTTTTAGGGATGTCTATGAAAAAAGTAAACCAGTTAGTTTTTGTTTTTTTTAAAAAAAAGATATATATTATATATATATCTGGGTTTTGTTATAAACCCAAATACAACCTTATACACATTTCACAGCAAGCTAAAAGCTTGTGTCGTTTAAAGTTTGTATTATTGTTTTGTACACTGACGATGTTATATCCTACCTATTGATGATGTGCAAACAGAATAAATAAATAAATAATTTTATTCTCCTACTATAGCCGTGGCTAGTGAGTCGAGGTTAAATATACATTTTTTTGCGATTACGTGTGAGTAAGCTAAGTAAGTATTTAGTCATACTAAATAATATTTGGACACGTCATTTTGTATATTCCTAGAATCTTCAAAACTTGTACTAATATTAGCAAAGTTGTGTAGTAATATATTGCATCATATTTTTATTATCGGATCATAAAACACATTGTCCCGGAAAATGATCATAGGATATTTAAAATATATACAATTTTTTATTGTTTTATCGGATTTGGGCATAATATGCAGATGACAAAACCAATCAGATATCTCGATTTTAGAACCATATGTTTACACAATGTAACAAAATTGTGAAAAATTAATTAATCGGAAGAAGTGAGAAAGTCGTCCCAACGCTTACGAATTGGCTCTAGGCTGGCTTAAGTGATCACTTTCATTAATAATAATAAATAACATACATAGACAATTCACACAGATCGAGCTAGTCCCAAACTAATATGAATCTTGTATTATGGGTACTAACGCGACGATACACATATATACAATGCATTACACACATACACATATACATTTAACACCCAGACTCAGGACAATTAGAAAAAGGTCATTCTTCACTTTGCCCTGGCCGGGAATCGAACCCGGGACCTTGTGACTCAAAGGCAAGAGCGTTACTTCTGCGCCACACCGGCCGACAATTGTCCATAGACAACGTTCTAAATTTATAATTTCGTTGTATATTTAACACATAAAACCATCATGTACCTAACTAAGGCTTAGAAAATACAGTGTCACCTTATTTGGTAGTATCCTGGATTTGACTTGAACCCGCAACTCATCCTTATCTCGAGGTTTACATACATCAACTGTAAGTAATATCTAAACATGCAAGTCCGAAAAAAATCATTCAGGATGCATGAATGAATCAATAAAACTTAAAAATAATAGAAAAGAGAAAAGTGGGGGACCTGTGCTCTGACGTTGGCTCCACAGTTGGCTGGTGTACCTACGTACTATAATAATATCATACTGAACTATAATAGGTATCTATAATTATATAAACAACATACTATTATTAATACACACTCGCTTATTTAGCGCTTGTGTTGTGTGAGTGGAGTCAATGTTTTACTGTCATACAATTGACATTCAGATAGCGGAGAAGCAATGACCTCCTAACACACACACACATCATCACCATACACAAGCACACACTCTAGTTAACATGATATAATATGTAGATATTATTGTGTTTGCGAAAACAAATACATACAAAGACAAAATAAATTCCAATACCTAGGGACGTCATAATTATTATAGGTAATGTTACGTTTTTATCATGTTTAAATAATGTCCTGTTAATATCTTCTTCTTCGTGATGTAGTAGATCATAGATCTGTTGCCTCTTGTGCTGCTGAAGATCAGCTGTCTTTCCATCTTTTTGTTGGTCTTCCTCGATGGCCGTGAACCACCGACTGGTGTTTTCTTTGCAGCTATTTGTATGATTCTGTTTTCAGCCATCTGATCTACATGGTCTCTCCAGAATCGTCTCCTTTTCCTACTACATCTTACGATGTCCTCCGTGTTGCATATATTATGTTCCTAATCTCAATACTTCTTATTCTGTCTCTTGAGAGTTTTGCCCGCATTAGCACGTAATGTTTGCAACTCTGATGTTCTTAATAGGTTTTTAGTTTGTACCGTGTCTGCTCTTGTTTCGACACCATATTATTATGTCATTATTGGTCTAACACAGGTTTTATAAATATTCGGACTTTACTATCAATCAGCATGTGCTTATTTCTCCATATTATGGTACTCATTAAGTATCCGGCTGCAATATGAATCTTAGTAGTAGCTTGAGTGTTCCCTGAAGATAAAAAATAGGCCTTCTACGCTTTTTTGTAAGTTTTACAGTGTCCTACCATTATTGAAGACAGGTGTTCTTTTAGTCGGACGTAAATTTGAAACAGTGAAAATCTCTTTATGTGAGTTTAAAAGGAAGAAGTTCGAAAAAAAAAACATTTCACATCTTAAATTCAGCGATATGTTATACCTACCATCCATTTTCTCTCTTCTTATTCTTCTTGTTCTTCCTGGCACTGTCCCAACTTATTGCCGCTGAAGGCTGTTGAGGTCGGCTCTTCTCGTTCTGAGGTTATACATTCTTATGTTTCTTATATCATCTTCATCCAGGCCATTCATCCTATTGCATTGTGTCATCCAGGTATTCTTTGGTCTCCCTCTTGATGGATGTCGAGGGAGACCAAAGAATACTATCTACCATCCATTTTGAATGTGTTAATTATTTGTTGACAAAGAGAGGACAGCTTACACGTTTATTACAAACAGTTGGTCTCTGCTGGCTACTCGTCACTTGTGGAATATTCCGTGATGACGTCGTCATTAGCAATTGTAGTGTTGGTAACTTTAGACGTGGCTAATTAGTCTAATCTGAATAATACTGCATTTCCTTTGCAAGTGTATGTAAGCCTCTTTATCTTTATTTAATTTATTGACTTATGTAGTTCGATTAATTGTTTTTCAGTACAATAATATAATAAAATATAATGTTATATAAGTGATATATTATTATTAGGTCAAACACCTCGCATATACAATCTATAAACATGTTATAATTGTATAATTTATTATTATAGTACAAATAATATCATTATTATAAACCTACATTATTGCTTTGCACAATGACATATATATTGAAAAAACAAGTATAATTTGAGCAAAGACAATCATTTTGTTTGTTTATTTGAAAGAAGCAAATTAATATGATTGTCACATTGATATACATATTTCATATTTATTTATTTATTTACTCATTCATTTACAGCCAATAATAAGCTTTTGTCATACATAAGAGAAATACATCAAAAGATTTTCAAATACAGAAATAAAAAAAAATTAAAAAAAATCAGATAGGTACCTACAGATATTAATTTGGCATTTTTTTAAATATATTTATATTAATATATTTTTTACATCTTAAAATTTGGACATTTTACATTTTGAATTCAGCAATGATGAGGTTTACTGCCACCCATCTTATTTTTGTCTTAATTTTATTTTGGCACGGAGAGGACAGCTTGCATGTTCATTATATCGTCGTTGCATATTCAAAAAGAGGTTTGTGCGAACGTTTTTGTTTGGGCATACTCTTTAAAAACTGTTCATTAGGGCATAAAAATTGTTGTTAGTAGATACTTTTTATTGGCATGTGATATTATTCTTTAAGTATTGAATTTTAATATTATTTGATACTAAGAATCACTTTATAAAATGGTTATGATGTCATTATAAACAGTTTATTCTAGAAATGTCAAAACATTTATAAATTCAAACACCCCTTTTTGAATATGCAACGACGATATTATGCAGCTGGTCTGCTGGCTACCCCACTTGTGGGATATGCCGTGATGGTATAGTAATAGTTGTTTTTAGTAATACTCACCTTTCACGACACAAGCTTTTAGTAGCTTACTGTGAAAGGTGTATAAGGTTGTATTTGGGCTCATAACAAAACCCAGATATATCTTAAAAAAAAATACAGAGATCTTTGTATTTTGGCTGGTTACATTGAATACATTGAAGTCTCCCTTCCATATCTTCGGATATCTCAGAAGTCGGGGGGACTTCTATTAATGCGCTCAGAAATGTGTGGGCGCATTATTCTATTCCGGGGATAACATAATAATTGCATGGAAACATTGTAATTTCGTTTTCAATATCGTGTTAATGATAAAATGCATTACATAATGAAATAATTATATTGTTTTCAATAATAGGTAATTATATTGATAAACAAACAAGCACATATCTACGTCAGCGATTACCTAATATAATATTCACTTAATTATTATTTATATAACATATTAATACTCCATTTTAGTAATCTGTCATGTTTCTAAATTGCTTTAGGGCCCCGGGCGAGGTGACCGTGAAAATTTATGTTGCGCCCTACTATGTATGACAAAGATTATTTATGTTATGAATTTCTTTGACACATTTGGATGTCGGGGACTGGATTTTACTTCCTTCAAGTGTAGATGTCAAACATATTTCACAGAGTTATTGGGAATGTTACCCAGGTTTAAAGAGTAGGTACTCTTAATCAAGCCTTGAGTCGATTCATAAGCGTCGAAACTATGTGTCGCGCACTCCTTGAGGAAGTTCACATAATAATATTATGTGAACTTCCTCAAGGAACTTCCTTATATTATAATATGTATGTGCATCATATATACAACACACCTACCTAGTTAAAGAGAGAGAGAAGATGCTCTGTAGTATTTTTATTAGTTTGGTTTGTCTGTAAGATAGATTTAACAAAACATTTTCCTGAGCACAATCGATATTATAATAATGTTTGACCTATAGTAGGTAATAATATAACATATTATATTGTACTTAGTTACAAGTTACATAACAGTCACGTTGTCTAGCACACTACCTATGCACGTAAATATAATATAATTAATAAATATAATTCCTACCTACAAAAGATTTTGTTATTATTTTGTCGTCTGACTTTCTTTTTTTTCTCTTATGGCATAACATCCTACAAGGATGATTTGCGCAATCTGACTGTTTGCCCCCCAAGTAAAAGCAAATCCATAGACAAGACCACGTGACCTTTAATGGTCTATAGTTATGTATATATCGACCCCTCAATTCGAAAGGTCAACAACTACGAATTTTTTAGAATATTTTCTTATTTTTTACCATGAAATCTCTGGCAAAGAATATTTTTTTTCTGCAAGTCTTCCAGCATCCTTATACTGTAAAATACAGATATTATTCATTTATTCCACAAAAAGGCGCATTATAAATTGTCTATTTTTATTATTATAAAATATGGCTCTTTTAAGACATTTGATAACTTCAACTTTGTAGCGATAAGGCATCCTGCCACATGTCCTGATGTTTCACCTTTTTTGTCACAGAGAGGACGACTGGCATGAGTATCATTTTCAGTTGACACCAGCTGGCAACCCCTCATTCAGATAATTATTACGTAAATATAAATAATAACATACCTAATGGTATATCACATGTTCAGTATAAAGATCATTAATTAATTATTGTTATTCGTTTGTTTTTTCGTTGTTGCATAACGATTCTCTTTTGTCTATAATATAGGTATCTACCTACTTAGTAATAATAAAAATAATAATTTGTTATTTACAAAGAGGATAACGAAAAACAGTTGATAAGATAAATGTAAAAACAATAGAATGTAATTATGATGTAAGCGACATACTTACGTAAACTATTTATTATTTATTTCAACATTAATTAGGTAATTATGTACCAACGTAGATATTTGTTTTATTTATTTATTTATTCATTCTTTACTGTACATTGATAAAAAACAATTACATAAAAGGTATACATTCAAATTAAATACAATCAATATACAGAGGGCGAGTTTATCGCAAAGGCGCGATCTCTTCCAACTAACCCAAAAGTATTAACTAAAAAAAAACATATGATAGAAATAAAAACAATAATCTAAAGGATTTTGGAAAAAAAAAATATTCACAAAGTAAACATATATACAAACATACATACATACACACATATATATAAAAAGGGAGAGACTGCAAAAAAAAGGATACAAACATACATGCATAAAGGGAACGGAAAAGGGGGAAAAAGGGGGGGGGTTAGGAGTGATGGGTTTCAGGTTTCAGAGGCTGTGTTTGTGTTTGCGGATTGTTTTTAGGATTGATTAAAAATATTCTATATTAAATTGTTTTACCTATAAGTAATTATTGAATATAAATAATTGTAATTTACAGTTGTGTCTAAGGTAA
The DNA here is from genome assembly GCA_947579605.1 of Athripsodes cinereus. Taxonomy (NCBI): domain Eukaryota; kingdom Metazoa; phylum Arthropoda; class Insecta; order Trichoptera; family Leptoceridae; genus Athripsodes; species Athripsodes cinereus. Next base: position 15,482,899 of record OX388328.1, read on the forward strand.
ATAATTTATTAATTTTAATTATTCACTTTTACCATTCAAGAATCATAACATCTCCTGAACAATAGGATTTTTTAACCCTGCCCTGAACACCTCCACACTCTCCAGAGTCCGCAAATCATAGGAAATTTTGTTCCACAGCAACGGACCAGCCACACAGAAGGCAATTCGGTCGATAAAAAAAAATCGGCAGTATATGAGATGGTAGGCCCCACTGTTGTCAAACGTGAGATTTCATAGAAAAGTAATATTCACGAAATTGTTGCCATATGTAGAATTATTTTTTGGTCATCACGTTTAATTATTTTTGAGCACCAAGTTTTTCGACACCAGCAAAGTTTACATTCGAGATAGATTTTATTTTTGCTGGTTTTATTTTATTTTTTGCCGGCAAAAATAAAATAAAACCAGCAAAAATAAAATCTAATTTGAATATAAACTTTCAGAAATTTGTATTCGAGTTAGATTTTATTCTTGCCGGTTTTATTTTATTTTTGCTTATTTTATTTTTGCGGCAGAAAAAAAATAAGCAAAAATAAAATAAAATCGGCAGTAATATAATCTAGTTCGAATACAAATTTCCTTTAGTTTATATTCGAGGTAGATTATATTTTTGCCTAAAATCCACTTGGAATACAAATTTCCTAAGTTTATATTTGAATTAGATTTTATTTTTGCCAATTTTATTTTATTTTGCAAATAAAAAAAGAAAAAATATTTCGCCAAAAAATCCAAATAATATTATTGTAGCAACAATTTTCCTCCATAGAAAACTATATTTGACAGATATCTGACATTGGGGCCTACCATCTCAATGAGTTCCAAAAAATCATTATTTCCAGATTTCTGTGGTTAGTCTATTTCAGTTTCTGTGGCATTGAGATTTTGTATATTTGGTTGTAGTATAATAATTATGCATCAAATTACGGTATTTTTACTGTTAATATTAATAGTAAGTAATTTATTCTCAGCTGTGAATTACTTACATTGAGAATAATTATTGTTTCGTAAAACTGTTATACCGTAGCCACTAATCTTTGTAATAAAATATTAACTGTAATATAATTTCACTTTTATAGCTGTTTTCATGCAACACTAGGCCAGCATTAAACCTGGCTTAACTCAATAATAAGTTTATCTATATAAAAAAAAAACTATTCAATTCTGTGAAATAAGACTTTTGCAGTATGATACTGTTGAAAAACTTCAAAAATGAGTAGGAAACCTCTTAATAATTACAGTTCGGCGTTTTTAAATTTGTTTTTTTGCCATTTAGATTCAGATAGGTAATATGTGCAATGTGAACTATGGTATGAAGTACACAATATTATGTGCATGTTATGTATGTAAAATAAATAATATTAAACAATAAAACAACAAGCGATAATTATAATCACAATAAAACATTAATCTAAATTACACAATTGCATAAAATAATAAAAATATAGCACCATACACAATTATTATATCGATGGGTTAAAGCACAAACGACACAATTTATGTCCACTATTTAGGTAAAATAAGTTAATATAATTATGTACAAGATCAATATTGCAACGTCTTCTATGTCCTGATAAAATAATTATTACCAATAGGTAATACTTATTTTATCATTATCGAAATATTTAATAAAGTCCAAATGCCACACGTTCTTGAATTATATATTATTTTGTGCACAGATGTATGATGTCACATATTATATTTAAGAATGCATTTATATCGACTTTCTTGATTCTTAAATTGCACATGTCCATCTAGGACATCTTCTGAAATAATTTGAAATACGTTAATTAATTGAGAATTTACGACACAAGCTTTTAGCTTACTGTGAAAGGTTTGGGTTTATAATGAAACCCAGATAATATTTTTCCGATTAGATTTTACACAATGTTTGCATTGTGTAGACATGGTTCTGTAATTGAGGCTTCTGATTGGTTTTGTCATCTGCACCCAAATCCGGTTAATCAATAAAAAAAATAGTAAATGTTCTAAACATTTGTTGCTGACTGGTCGAACTAGCAGCCGATAAAGTATTGAACTTAATTGTTCCGGCGCCATTTAGACGGGAGATCGCGATCCATTTGAGATCTGAAAAATGAGATCCCAAAAAGATGGTTGCTTCTAAGGTTTGCATAAAGCGTCTCTCGATTGGTGGACCTTACATCTTGACAGTGAGAATGGTGGAATTGGTGAACGTTGTCCATGTACACTGAAAGTGATCACTTAAGCCAGCCTAGAGCCAATTCGTAAGCGTTGGGACACCTTTCTCACTTCTTCCGATTAGATTCTACACAATGTTGCATTGTGTAGACATGCTTCTCCAATCGAGGTTTCTGATATATTTTTCAAAGTTTTCAAACATAAAAAAAATAAGAACATTTTGGCGAAATGAACAAACCTACAAAACTTGAATTAAGTAAGTAATAGAAACATCTCAAAATCAATGCAAACAAGTGAAATAATAATACCTACTTATGTAAGTGTTAAGTTTCACTGCAATAACTTGCAATTTAATTTCTGCAATTCGACACATGTTATTTGTTTATAATGTGATTAGGAAATTAAATTTGCCAACGATTATGTGTGATAAAAGTTGTATGTTGTTGAAATTTGAACTAGTTTTATGTTAAGTCGATATTATTTTCGTAATAAAACCAACATATTATTATACCTACACATACATACATATTATTTTACATCCTGTAAAAGGTAGAAGTGTTTGTTCTTTATTTATTTATTCTCACCTATTGGACATCTAAAATTCAGCGATGAGGCATTCCACCCATCCTGTCTCTCCTTGCTGTATTGCAATTTGTATTCTTGACAATTATTAGTTATTACTATTTAACATTTTATTGACATTCTATGACTGACTTCATATTTTGTCTTCCATAATGTAATTACATTTTTATTTGATTAATTTTATATGTACGTTTACTCCATTTGTGAGATATGCCGTGATGGTTTGTGTATACAGATAAATAGTTAAGACTCCTATAGATATGCATTGGCATACTTTTATATGATAATGCGTTTGCATATGTCAAGGAGAAAATAGTAGACTATTTAAATATTTCTGTTGTGAACTCTTCTTAGCTTAGGTATGTCATATTACGAAGATTGTATGAAACATAATATCTATGTTTGTTATCGACCTACGATACTTGGTGGAAGTTCATGATAAATTCTTATTAATAAAATACTTATTTGTTATTTATTCTTCACTGTACAATTCATTGAAAGAATTGAACTCACAAATATATCAATATTTTAAATTTAATAGGCATAAACAGAAGGCAAGTTAATCGTATAGGAACGAATTCTTACAACTAACCTAAGATTTTAGCTCCCAGATATTTTGTTTAGAAATTTTCAAAATTATAAATTGTATAATTTTTTATGGCTTTTTTGTTTACTGTGACTAATGATTGTTTTTCTTTTGTTTCCAGACAAAACAATCTCTGCGCTTCGCGCGGCCACGCCGCATCATGGTGGCCGACTTCATGTTACATCAACAATCAAACCAACAACAGCCACATCCAAATTCACAGCAAGCAGGTGGACTCTTCAGTCACAACACGTACAGCCCCCCGCCAGCTAGCCCAAGGGGGCCAAATAATTACCCACACAACGAAGTGCTAGTAACCATGGGCCCACTCAGCACAGACTCACACAACTCAGAAGGAAATTACCCGCCAGGATTTGACTTTAAAAGAAAGGACTTCTTCTCACAAAGGAAACAAAGAGAATTCATCCCAGATAATAAGAAAGATGATGGATATTGGGATAGGAGGAGAAGGAATAACGAAGCAGCAAAAAGATCAAGAGAAAAGAGACGTTTTAACGATATGGTGTTGGAGCAGCGTGTTGTAGAATTGTCCAAAGAAAATCATGTACTTAAAGCACAACTCGATGCTATCAAAGAGAAGTATGGAATATGTGGTGAATCTCTTGTAAGCATAGAACAAGTTATGGCAACATTACCAACATGTGACCAAGTACTGTGTGTCACTAAAAGGTCAAAGTTGGCAAGTAATAACAGTTCACCTCCAGCAGTCTTATTCCCACCGACACCTCCCGCGACACAAGTGTCACAAACTCCAACACATCTGTCGGCTCCACCCGCTTTATCTCCACCACCTGTAGCTCCACATCGTAGTCCTTTACAGACATCATACAATGAACCATGTGAATACCCACCTTATAGGGGACATTTTGAAGCAAGCGCTGGTAGCGTATTGAATCTATCAAGATCTAGAAGGGCACCTAGTCCTTATGAAGTTTCGAGTCTATCAGGTTCTGGTGACGAACAGTGTGACGGTGGAGCTTATGGACAATCTGAAGCAAACAATAGTTTACCTTTAAAACTAAGACATAAAAGTCATTTAGGAGATCGAGATGTAGCCGGTGCCCTATTGGCTCTTCAACACATCAAACAGGAACCCGGATTAAGGGCATCACCTCCATGGGATGGAGAGGGATCTAGTGATGAACGCGATTCAGGGATCTCAATAGGGCATGATTATCATGGTAGGGCGCCAATAATGACTCAAACATCATTACCGAATCAAGAACCAGAAAATGATGGACATTTGAAGGCGGAATTGACTCGCCTCGCAACGGAATTGGCGACGTTAAAAAATTTAATGAGTCACCAAAACAAAGCGAGGACGATTGTGTCCATGCATCAAGATTAAAAAAAAAGAGAACTCGTTGCACTTTCAAAGTGGATCTTCAAATGTCAAAATTATGACATGCTCTATTTGACATAGACAATAATCAACGACATTTATTATTAATCTATTTTTCTTGTGAAATAGAAATACATAAGAAAAAGATACTCACAAGTATTTTTTTTTTTTTCGGAACTATCAAAAATCTGCAAACGTTGATGACCCACTTTGAATGTGCAACAATGTTAAACTTCCATAAATAATATTAACTATTGGAAGAAAAATATTAATATTAAAAACGTTCTGTGATTTTATTTTTTTACTATTACAAAGTAAAATATTTATTTTTAATTTTATACGAAGAAAACAAAATAATAATAATATTAAAAAATAAAAAAAAAACATTCTATAAAGTTTCTGTTTTTTATATGCAATTTCTTTTTTTGTAAATATTATATTGTATAGCTATTAATGATTGTATATTTTTTCGTTTGCGATTTTATTATTTTTTATGCACATCATTGTTATTTTTTAAGTTTTTTTTTTCGGAATTCCGTGATAGTTTTTGAGGGAGTTCTGTGATGTTTTTTATTTAAAGAAATATCTTTGATGGTTTGTTAACGGAATTCCGTAAGTGTTTTAATGGGGATTCCGTGATGGTTTTAAAGGGAATTTAATGATGGTTTTAATGGGAATTCCGTGATGGTTTTAAAGGGAATTTCATGATGTTTTTAAGGGGAATTCCGTGATGGTATTTTATAAAAAAGATTAAGGCCTTAATTGATATTTATTACAAAAGATGTGTACTTTTTGCTATGTTCCTAGTTTATTTAAGAATGTACAGTTATTTATCATGAATATTATGTAATAGAAATAAAAAATAATCTATAATTTTTATTTTAATAGTTTATTGTTTTATGCTAGTTTTTATTATATTTTTTTTTTATTTGTAATTAGTTTCGTTTTAATTTTGTACAAAGATAGTTTACTTTTAATACGAAAAATTATTTCTGTTTATTTATTATTTATTGATTTTCTTTTTTATTTATTTTTTCCAGATCGTCATGAATAAATATATATTTATTAAATATTTAAATTAAATATAAAATATTTTAATATGCATATTTTAATACACGTGAATAAAAATATATTTAAAACATGATTTTCTAGTCTGAACTATATAAAAATATAGCTTTTTCATGTTTCATATTAAATTTAAAATATATCAAAATTATAAAAATTATATTAAAATAGGTACAAGCGCCGTCCTCACATTTTAAATTTATTTTTTTAAAATGAAATAATATATTTTATTTCATAAAAGATTCATGTAGAGATTTTTACGTAAAAAAAAAATAATGAATAAAATTGTGATACAAATTAAAGGATATATTCATTTATTTTATTTTTACACAATAATACAATAATTTAATTTCATATGCCAGGAATCTAGATTGGACTGTTTTGAAAAAACAGATTTATTTTTGAAACAATTACACAAATACAATTTTTTTTAAATTACTGAGATATGAGATGTCCACAATAAACGTATGTATAAATATTTAAATATATTTATTCCACATAAATATGTATTTTAAAAAAATACAAATATTATGTTTTTACTGTTTTAACGATAAAAAACGTGTAAATAAATATTTTTGTAAATAATATATCCACTTTTTATTTAATTTATTTCAACAAATAAAGTATTAAATAATAAAACAATATTTATTCTGGGATAAAAAATTGCTTGTATATATTATTTTTTTATGTACATAATTATCCCGAAGTTTTTATTTATTCTTTCTGTATTTTACTTATAAAATATAGTTTTGCCAAGAATTGTCTTATAGATTTTATAAATGATTCCCTTTTTTTCTGAAAGATATATAAATTTGTTTTTTTATTTTCATATTTTTTTGGTTGTTGTTTCATAATGAACAGTCGTAATCATAAAGAAAATTCATATACCTGGCTAACTAGCCTCGCTTAAAGTTAACCTAGGCTAAATGAAAAACCTTACTCAAATACCACTAATTGCTCTATGGTACACATATTCAAATTTAAACCAAAAATAATTTTTTTGGCAATTTTTTATTACGAATTTTTATATTCATTTTATAGACATTCTTTTTATATGGAGTGATTTGAAACAGGCAGAAAGTTGGAATAATGATTATATATCTGTGAATAGGGTATCATTTAGGTAGGTCTAATAATTGGAATAAAACTTATTCCTTGTTTATGAATACGACTGCACAGTTATCTTTTTATTTATTCTGTATAAATTTACTTTTTAATTATTGAAAAAATGTATCAATTTGTTTTCTAAAACTTGCTATGATAATAATGTATTGTTATCAAAGTTGTATATTTCTTTTTAAATCGCTCATTATTTTCATGAATCATGTAAAATAAATAAATAAAATGTAAAAGTATACAAATAAAAAAAACTCGGGATAAAAAGTTGTGAATTATTTCACTCGAAGAAATAAATAAATTATTAAAAATTGTACGCATTTGTAAAATTGCTATTATGTTTGATTTCAATTTTAACAAAATCCATTTGGATAAAATTCTTTTTACGTTATTTAGTAGACTAACTACATGTCATAATAAATATACAAGTTGTCCTCCATATGCCATTGAAAAAAATAAATTCAGGACTAGTGACAAGACAATTACCTAGCTAAAGATGTTAAAATAACGTCTTATATTAAACTTCCTAAATCACTCGCAAATGAGTGGATGGTTTTGAGAAGAATAGAATAGAATATATCAAACATGCCTTTTCCAGTTTTAGGATACTGGAACAATTATTACAAAAAAGGGTGGTAGAACTATTCTATGACATGACATACCTACATAGACAATTCACACAGATCGAGCTAGTCCCAAATTAAGATGAATCTTGTATTATGGGTACTAACGCGACGATACACACATATACAATGCTCTAAACACAATATATACATGTAACACCCAGACACAGGACAATTTGAAAAAGGTCATTTTTCACTTTGCCCTGGCCGGGAATCGAACCCGGTACCTCGTGACTCAAATGCATGGCGTTACCTCCACGCCACACTATGCGGGAGACTCATCGGAACAAACATAAAAAATGGCAATTTTACAAATGCTCCATTTTTAGTATAACATATGTTGTGTTTAAAAATTATTCTGAGAGTTATAAATCTATTTTGTATAATAAAACTTTACTTTAAGAGCAAATTATTATTATTTGAAAACTCTGACCATATCTGACGTAAATTAAATTCCTTCGATGTTGCGTCAGATATGGTTTGATATTATGTGAGGGGTATAGAAGCAAAATCACATCAATATTGAAACAGAAAAACAACATATTTCTTAAAAAGTGTATTTGACAGTTGTAGCTAATCAGATTAAGTGATTTAATTGAGAGAAAAAGTGTGGATTTTTATTTTATTGATTAAACTACAATGTAGCCAGCGAAAATGCCAACATTTTTGTATTTGTAGTATATTTGTGAAAGATAATGGATCTATGTGATTTTGCTTCTATAGAATCCCCTCAAATTGTTTTATCTATATAATTGTTAAGGCTATATTAACACTTGGTGATTAATTTTTGTCAAAATATTACTCAATACAAATTTAAAGTAATCTCTGATATTTATTTGACTGTTCATTACACATGATCAACAAAAAAATAATAAAAGATGCAATAAAAAACATTAAATTGAATTTAATGTTTCACTTTTCACATTGTTAAACAAAATTTTATATTTATTTAAAAAAAATATGAGTAAACAGCAATGAATTGAATTTTCGAAAAAAAAAAAATTAAAATCTAATTTTTTTCGAAAATTTAATTTTCCAAAAAATATAAGAGTAAACCGTAAACAGTAAATTGAATTTTCAAAAAATAAAAAAAAATTTTTTTTTTTCGAAAATTTAATTTTCCAAAAAATATAAGAGTAAACTGCAATGAATTTTCACCAGGCGTGGTAAATGCCTTAAGGAACTAATTAATTTTAAGGAATGTATTTTTATTTATTTATTCAATCTTTTTAGATGTTGTAATAAACACAAATTTATTATTATTATTATTAATGCATAAACAATTGAAAGCATATTATTATTATGATAATTATTAATAGCCGTGTATAATAATAATATTAGGTAATAAATAAATAAATAAATAAGAAAACTATATTTAGTTACTATATTGTCAAACAATAAACATTTTTGCAAGAGAATATATCATTTTTTTATTTTAATTATGTCCACCCCTTTTCTAAAAACTACATAGTTCTTGATTCTAATAATATAAACCTATTGTTTATACAGGTCAATAGCTTAGAAAATAAACAGAATACAATTATTTACCTACAAAGTTTGCTGCATATATATGAGACGTACAGTTCCAATCAGCGTTGAGTCCATTTTACTTGATTTTCTGGTAGGCCCATATATTTGATATCTGCTGATATATGAGGAAAGTAGTTGTTGCAATTATGCTCAGTTCTAAACATGTTTATCCAGAGAATGTAGATGAAAAAAATAATTAAAAATACTACAGATTCACCTCATAAATATCAAATCATTTTTGGATTTAACGGAGTTTGAAACTTTCATAAAGAATTTTATGGTTTTTGGAATACACTCAGGTCGCCATATTGAATTTGGATAAATCTAGAGCTGTGATTGGCTGTCTGCGGACTTATAGTTGTTTGAAACAAAATGTAAAACGGACTTAACGTTGTTGGGAAAAAAAACTTTTTTTTTTGAACAGCGATTTTCTTGTATATTTAGCGGAGAATGTAACACACATATTGGGTGGAGTAGTCGGAAAATAGATGTCTATACGAATCAATGTTTAGTCGAAATTTGATACAAATTGGACTTAACGTCGTTTGAAACTATACGCCTCATATAATGTCATATTATTTTATATTACAATATTCACAGGATTAAACAGTCAATTACAGAATATGAAACAAAATATGTGGACCAGCAAAGACCCTTTATTTACCAGAGATATTTAAGTCATTAAAAAATACATCAAAACCAAATGAATGATTATCAAAACAACAAAAAATTCCATACTTAAACTTAGTTTTCGTATTTTACTGGATTTTTAATCAGTTTAGGCTGGTTTAAGAGCATTTTATTCACCAATTACTGTTTTAAACCATTATATTTAGTATGTATATACTTGTGGAGCACCCGGTAAAGAATTGGTCTCCCACTCTTCTGCGTAAGTTTTCGAGTGTCCTGTAAAAGGCAGGTGTTTGAAAAAATTAAGACATTCTACATCTTAAATTCAGCGATGAGGTTTGCCACCCATCCTGAATGTCTTGATTTTATATTGGCACGAAGAGGACAGTTTGCGTGTTTCTTACATGCAGCTGAACTGCTGGCTACCCCACTTGTGGGATATGCCGTGATGGTATAGTAGTAGTAGTAGTAGTAGGTATATTTAGTATGTCTAAATCATTTGCAAATGAGTGGATGGTCTTGAGAAGAATAGAATAGAATACATACACATCAACTAGCAATAATCTTTACAATTTTGTAACTATACCATGTTATGGTAGTTTCATATGTTAACTTAACGTAATATTACCTGCCTCTGGGTCTGCGAGAGGAAGCAAATGGAGAGGGCTTCAGATTTCAGAAGGCAGTTGAAAACATACCTCTTAATTGGGAGCTTCGGAAGATAGACGAACAATACAGTGCACCTGAGGTGAGTACACGGCTTTTTACAAATAGCACATTTGTAATCTCATCATTACCATTAACAATACCAGGACAGAAACATTCGAAAACCCTGATTAAAGGTTTCTCATTTTGAAATTTCGATTTTTGAATTTCCGCGAAAACGCATCATCCAAACGTGCCATTTTGATGACGTAATAAGTCCCTTTGATCTCTGTCTACAGATACTTAGTATATTTCGTAGTATTATGTACATTAAAAATTTCATCGATAAAAAAATCACTCAAGGTCCCGCGAATTACCACAGTGCAACGCATGACAAACACATTGTTAGTAAATAATAATAAATTATATAAATTATTCTAATTATTAATTAATTATGAATTCTTTTATGTCTAACCAAACTACCTGCTTGAGTGAATTTTTTCATACAAATATTACATTCAAAAGGTTTTTCACCCGAATGAACTAACTTATGCTGATTTAGGTCACGCAGTTTGAAGAACTTTTTCATACAGACATCACAATTATGTGGCTTCCGAATGGATTTATTCTCCCCACTGCTATTGTCACCAGGCATTTCATCAGAATGAGACAATTTATGAAATTCTAAACTAGATAAATATTTGAATTTTTTAGAACAGTTATCACACTGAAAAGGTTTTAAATTGGAGTGAAAAGTTTTATGGCTATTCAGTCTACTTAAATGGGTGAATTTTTTCTTACAAATATCACACTCAAAAGGTTTTTCTTCAGAATGAATCAATTTATGCTTTTTCAAATAATCTAACCGAGTGAATTTTTTCTTGCAAATATTACACTCAAAAGGCAATTCACCAACATGAATCAATTTATGTGCACTTAAGTTATATTCTCTAGAGAACTTTTTCATACAAATATTACACTCAAAAGATTTTTCGTCGGAATGTATCTCCGTGTGGCTTTTCAAATGACTAAGCCTAGAAAATTTTTTCATACAAATATTACATTCGAAAGGTTTCTCACCAGAATGGATAGATTTGTGCTGCTTCAAAACATCTGAAAGCGCAAATTTTTTCCTACAAATATCACACTCAAAAGGTTTTTCACCAGAATGAATAAATTTATGCTTATTCAAACAATCTAAACGAGTAAATTTTTTCATACAAATATTACACTCAAAAGGCGATTCACCAGAATGAATCACTTTATGTGTTTTCAAGCTATGTTCTCTAGTGAACTTTTTCATACAAATATTACACTCGAAAGGTTTTTCGTTAGAATGTGTCATTGTGTGGCTGTTCAAATGGCTAAGCCTAGTAAATCTTTTCTTACAAATATTACATTCAAATGGTTTTTCACCAGAATGGATTGATATATGTCGCTTCAAAACACTAAACCGAGTAAATTTTTTCGTACAGATATTACATTCAAATGGTTTTTCACAAGAATGGATTGATATATGTCGCTTCAAAACACTAAACCGAGTAAATTTTTTCGTACAGATATTACACTCAAAAGGAAATTCACCAGAATGAGCCATTTTATGTACCCTTAAACTACGAACTTCAGAAAACTTTTTCATACAAATATCACAGTCAAATGATATTTCTTCAGATTCTTTCTTCTCATTCTTCACGTCGCTATTGTCACCATGCATCTCTTTACGCTCAGTCTGATTCTCTGTGAGATGTGTATCTCTTGTACATTGTGTAGATGTGCTGGCCTCTGTCTCATTACAATCACGCTCATACTCAATCTTTATATCTTGTTCATATAAATCCATGTCACCGTATGGAACAGAAGTTCCAACATCTCCCTTTTCTTCCTCCACAGGTTCATCCTTCACAACGATGTTCGTAGATAAGGCGCACTCATCCTGTTTGTCTCTCTCATACTCGATCTTTATATCCTGTTCATATAAATCCATGTCACCGTAAGGAACATAAGTTCTAACACCTCCGTTTTCTTCCTCCACAGGTTCATCCTTCACAACGATGTTCGTGAATAAGGCTTGCGTATCCTGTTTGCAGTCTGTTGTATTGAGTACACTTTCATCGTTTCCATCCATTGTGCAATATATTCACAGGAACAACTTGTTTGTAAATACTCTGTAATTTACAACACCAGAAATAATAAACACATAATTTGACAAATGTGAGACTATTGAGAACTTTTATTAATATTCAAACACAGTAGTAATTGTTAATTACGATTAAATGATGAGTTACAAGGAAAGCTGTTGATCTACAAACGATATTTTATTTCAATTTCCACAACCATTTGACATACACAAACGCAAACACCACGGTTATTATGACATTTAATGTGTCAATAATAGTGTTGCCACTTGCCAGCTAGGATTTCGAAAAAAACGTAACTTTAGGGGTGTTCACACTTCATTGACCACTCTGGATGCATGATCCTCCAAATTCAAAAGGTGTGAATAGACGTTCCATCAATAGTGTGATGACGGATGAAAGCGATTACGACTCAATAATTTTGTTTAAAGATCTTTCTCTGAAACGACCATAAACAAGTTTTATCCTATTATTTGTCTTATTCTCTACGAATTAGTATTGAAAGTCGGATCCATATGCAAAATTATCATGCTGTCGAGAATAGGGAACTTGCACATATTTTTTTTATTCTTTAGAATCATAAATAAAGTAATCAGTAACACATATCAGTAATTTTTTTTTCGATACGTTGCTTAATTTCTGTTTTATAGCATTTTGAAATTTCGATTTTTGAATTTCCGCGAAAACGCCACATCTAAAAGCGCCATTTTGATGACGTCATATGTCCCTTCGATCTCTCTGTCTACAAATGCTTAGTACATTTCGTAGTATATATCTATTAGTTTGACGAGGTTATTTACTGTTGTGGTTTGGGTTTGAACGCTTTTTTTGCCAAAAACTTCAAGATGATTAAATTTTTACGTATAAACATACATCAGTTCTTATTTTTTAATTTAGTTATAATGACGGAAAACGATTTTCTCAAGGGGCGATCGGATATTTGAATCGTGTATTTCAGAAAGCCCAAAACTCCATAGAATCAATTTATTGGGAAATCGAAAAAAAGTGAATACTGCAATTTTTTTGTGGGAAACGTATTTTTGTGTATGAGAGAGAAATATAGTTTTAATGCTAACGGATACGATAAGAGTAAAAAATGAAACACATTTAAGTTTCTTTATTTATTTTTTAAGTTTTGAAATTGTTGGATTTTTGGTGTTTCTGCAATACACGTATTTATGGGTGAACATAAAAGTAAAAAAAATCTGTTTTTATATAAAAAAAAATTTCAAATTAAAATAACAATAATAAAAATTAATCTTCATCTGGGCTAGCATCTTTATTGGGGTCACATGTCAGCCAATTAAAAAATTCTGTGTAAAATGCTGAAATTCCCTCCTCATCGGGAATATACTTTTCAAGTTTTTTTATGTCCTGCATTTTCAACGTATTTATTGGTATACAGCCTTGTGTGTACACTTGGAAAAATACTAAACGAATCATTAGTACGGTACTATCAGATTTGGACCAGATATCATACATACGATTCATTGGTATAAATCTATAATATTCACTCTTCGCAAACAAATCATTGGTAAATTTACCAACAACTTGTTTGCGAAGAGTTTATATTATAGATTCGTACTAATGAATCGTTTGTACGATCTCTGGTCCTAATCTGATAGTACGTACCTACCAATGATTCGTTGTGAAATTTCGTTAGTATTTTTCTCAGTGTATGCTGTTTTTGAGGGAAAACGAATAATATCTCTATTACTATTGCGTAGCCTAAAAGAGTGATCTTGGAAACCATCAATAAAGTTTTTTTTTATGACAACACCTTCATGTTCCCAAGAATGGATAAAGTGGCGAAACTGAGATATTTGAAAGCTAAGCTTTTGATCTCTTGAAATATTTTTTTTTCCATTGATTTTCCCAGTGTTTCACTATCGTATATTCAGAGTGTATTGCAGAAACACCACAACTCCCGGATTTTTGGTGTTTCTGCAATACATGAAATTTTTGGCGGTTTATTTGTTGTATTGAATTGATGAATTTTTGATGTTTCTCTTCACTATAACATGTGTCTACCCATTAACAATTAAATTCTGCAAAAAAGTGAAATTCGAAAAAATGGGAGTTTTGGGGTTTCTGAAATACACGATTCATTTATCATGCATATAATAATAAGCCCGCCGGTAGGCGCTATAGCTTTGTCTTATAATGTTATTACTAATTTGTAAATGCAATACAACATTGTGTAATAATTACATAATTATATTCAATGGCAATTATTATCAATTTTCCATCATTCTTAGGTCTGATTAGTGATTACAGGTTCAAAATACGCCATTACTTTTCTGTACTGGGTGCATGATCGAAGTGAAGATCCTGCTAAAAAAATCTGTCCAATGTTATTGGAAAAAATCAAAGTTGGCTGAAGTTAGCACAGAAGTTAAATTTATAACTTGTGCTGAATTGAGTCATCGATCATCTACAAATATATCCACACCGAGTGAGTTTCTGACAGCCATTGTGTCAAAACCAAAAGATTTTTATTGTAAATCATATAGTATTTTAAGGATATAGTAACAAATGTCGACACCATAAGCATCCACTACTTAATAGATGTGTTCATTACCTAATAACAATATTTATACTGCGAATGATTTTGTTTGTTTTGTGATTGGACGATAGATATGGAAAGCTGCAAAGAAGTCGCTGAACTTACAGTACAGTATCTAGCTAACAATATCGGCATGCGTAGAAATAATTTATTCGGTGTCGTATAAGTTATATTTGTACACCCTGGACTACGCAATATTTGTATGATCTTTTTGGAAACATTTTGTATCAATCCAAGATATATTTACCTACTTCGAAAATGTTAAAAACCGGACTCAAATACCAAGCGATTGTTAATCCCATACATTACGATAAACAACTAGTCATGTGTAACACAGATCCGACCCGTGTCAAATGTTCGGGTCCTTCCAAATTGACCCGCGGGTCTACAGATCACCTACGGATCTTACGGGTCCACGGGTCCTAATGATCTGTTTGAGCGGAGACACGTTGGATCTGTGAGGACCCGATGACCCGAAAGATCTGTTTGAGACGATGACATCTAGGATCCGTTTAAGCGGATGACACGTAAGTTCTGTATGTTTTGATCACAAATTGAATAGAATGACCGTTTGTACTTACCCATACATACATACCATCACGCCGCTTCCCATACATACAAATCCGTATTCTAATAATATATTGTGTTTTATTGCTGGAAAGTATCGCAAAGTTTTGCTAGTCTCTAAAAATGTTTTTCACAAAATAATACTACAATACACAAACACAAAATATTTCACAAAAAAATATCATGGCGTAAAATTTTATGAAACCAATACTTTTTCATATAAAATGTTTACTTTTGATCAATAGCTTATCCACTATTTATTTCAACTAAACCTTTGCACAGTTCACAATAAAAAGTATTTTCCTATTTGAAATAAATTGGTAGTATGTTGTTTTTTTTTTCTTTACTTATATTGTTTTTCTTTGTTTATGCATTATTTCTCTTGACTGTTTTTTTTATTTGTAAAGGCTGATACAGCTGTTTGTTATGTAAATAAATAAATATTTTATGGCAAATAAATGTCATTATTATTATTCTTATAATTATTGAGTACTCCGTTCAGATTTAAGTGTAAAAATCTCCATACCGTATGAAAGACATAGTGGATCATAGACAATAAGCTATCAACACCGGAAACAGCTCCGACCCGTAGACACAGGTATATGCTGCAACCGGAAAGACCCGTGACCCGTGTATGTACCTACAGCGGAAACGGGTCCGAGCTAAAGACAAAGATCTGGGTTGTAACCGGAAAGACCCGTGACCCGAATCATATGTTCGGCTCACTGCTATCAGTGGACCCGAACGGGTCGGGTCGCCTCAAAGTGATCTGTTACCCATGACTATAAACAACAAAACATCACTCAGGACATGTGACGTCACAAATGCAATAACCAGCAATATGGCGTTCAAACAGCGGGCGAAAAAGTGTGATTTTATTTATTAAAATAATAAATGAAAAATAATTATTTTTGAGTTTTAATCAAAATATAATCGATATATAACCTTTTTTCTACCTAATTAATGCATTTCACAAAATATTCCTCTCGAGTGCAAGTTCCCTATTGAATTAATTTAAGTGTTTTTATTTTTTTTTATTTTATTTACTTATTTTGACGAAAATACGTCAAACTACATACAACATGACCGTCAGTGTTGACATGGCAGTGAAAGCATAGGATGAATAAAAGTGAATAGACTTGTTCACTTTCGATGAACAGCTTTGACCCTGACACTCTAGATCAGGGGTCACCAAATGGCGAACCGCTTTCCGCATCCGGACCGCCGACATATTTTGTGCGAACCTTGTGTTAACAATACAAAATAATATTTTACCCTATAACTTGAGTTCGTAATTTGTCAATTTTTCCGTGTAATAAATACCTACCCAGAATTAAAAAAAATCCATGAAACTTCTCACTTTGTTTGGGTCAACATAGTATGTTTGTGAAGCAGCATTTTCCAAGATGATTAATATTGTTTATTTATTATGTAATAAAATAATGCTCCCTAGCCCATTCGTTTTATTATATTTCAAAGGGCGGGGGGGGGGGGGGGGTTAGGCTTTTGTGTTTTGTTGCCTACAAGTTAGAATTCATTTGTCAAAATTATGTTATCCTGAGCGAAGCCAAATAAAGCCAATGCTTGAAAAATAAAAACATGTTTTATATTTGAATTTCATTTATTTCATATTAATAATAATAAATAACAATAATAAAATGTTCTTTTTTATTATTAAATATCAAGTACAATAAATAAATAATTTATTTATTAGATAATAAATAAATTGGTTAAGAATACATAATATTAAGGTAACTTATAAAATTAATAAATAAACCATGGCAACACATACACCTGTACTCATAATCACGGATTCATTGCTATAAAATGTTATCATCGTTGCATATTCAAAAAGGGACAGGTGAATTCATAAATGTTTTGACATTTCCAGAATAAACTGCTTATAATATATGATATTTTATTTTTATTTTATTTCTTTTGTTTATTATTTCAATTGTTATTATAGTATTCCCTGATTACTGTTTGATCTTCGACACTATAAATTATTTAATATATTGTTATGTCATTGTTGTGTCTACATATGTATTTTGTTAATATGTAAAAGGCTTATTGCCGTGTATGTTTAAATAAATAAATAATGACATCATAACCATTTTATAATGATTCTTAGTATCAAATATTAAAATTCAATGCTTAAAGAATAATATCACATGCCAATAAAAAATCCAAACTGCAATTTCAAAGCCTAAATGAACAGTTTTAAAAGAGTATGCCCAAATAAAAATGTGCACACATGTCTCTTTTTGAATATGCAACGACGTTATGCTTGAAAGTGTGACATCATTTGACGTTTCTGCTCTTCAACTGTCGGTTTTGTTTTGCTTTCCCATACAAAAGTGGGTGCTTGAAAGCAGAATTTTACTAAGCATTAGATCAAATGGTTCATAAAAATATTCCGAAGTTTCACAAAAAAATGGAAGACAAAACTTTACAGTTCGAGTGCAGAAATGTTAGACGAATGCACATTTTACAATCACAATAATTTTTATTGTGTGTCTAAAATTATTGGCCTGGCAGCTATAATTTTAGACAAACAAATGTAAGATTATTATAAATAACCTCATACAATGATTAATTTATTGTAAAAAACATAGTTTACAAAATTATTCCTGAACGCTGTCAAAATTGTTATGGGCAATTTTTATGGCTATAGATGTAGAAAAGAGAGCAATGTGATTTAAATTCCATATTACAAAGATACTCTATGGACATTTTAGCGTATGAAAATTGAATTTTTTGAATAACATAGACTAAAAAGGGTCACACGGTCTTTTCTATGGAGCTGTCATTTATTTGAGGGGCATACAACTTAACATGTGTCTGTGTGTTATGACAGTTGACAATAAGAGCGGATTGGCGGGAATGGCAATACTTAATAATCCGTGATTCTTAATAAATACAAAATAAAATAATCCATTGAAGTTAATAATGTTACACGCACCAAAATGGTGACAAAAGTGACTGACTCTTAAGTAAAGAATATTGTCATTGTTACGGTAAAAGTCCTTTTATGCATAGTGAAAAAATCACAATTATGTTTTAAATGTTGATGGAAGTATGTAAATCAAACTAGTGTTTTGTCCTCTCTGCCTTCTAAATGAGAGATGAGGCATGAGAGAATAGATAGATAAAAAGAAATAAATAAAATTTTCTATCAAATATTAAATAAAATTTAGATTAAAACTTTGTTTTTAACTAAATTGAGTAGGTACCTATTATATAAATGTATACAAACAGTTATGAAATACATTTAAATAAATCTATATTTAGTTACAAATCAAATTATTATGGTTATTTTAAAATTGGTTCCTGGATAGGTAATATATATAATTATTTTTACTATGTAAAGGTATACGTAGAAGCATTTTACAATAATACATTATCATAATACACGACAGTAAAAATACAAGGCAGTAAATTACGGGACAGTAAAAAATCATACATAGTAAAAAATCTTATACAATAAAAATATATTATATCTGCATATTGAAGAGAGCTACACATTATTGATTATTGATCAAATCAACATAATTATGAACATAATTACGTTGTAGTACAAATCTGAAGTGAGAAAGGCGTCCCAGCGCTTAAGAATTGGCTCTAGGCTGGCTCTAATTATGATAAGTTGGTACATAGTTTTTGCCTGAAGTAAATCAAATTATGATAGACAATACCAAGAAGGTGACATTCAGACTATTAAAATTTTAAAATGGATTGTATTATGCGACAAAGTCTTATAACTGAGTGACATGTGCATTCCTGAAAGGAGCGTTCAAAGAACAAATAGAAATATGTATCAAAAGTATAATGAATTTAGGTAATTCATAATAAACATTGGCATTGGAGATAGAGTCTTTGATATTGTGCAATTGTTTTAATAATAAAAAAAACAAAGAAATATTAACAAATCATAAAGCAAATGTCAAAAGTTGGAATAATATAATAGATTTTTTATATTAACAGTATCATTTATGTGTCACCGAGTTTCGAAATCTGCTATAATACATTCATGCGGATTTAGCTGATTTCGAAACTCAGTGACACATATATTAGTTGTTTATGGTTTTGATAGAACGTAAAAGGTGTCGTACCAAAACTTTAAAAACACAGTATCAGGGAGTATTAGGATTTCAAGTTGTAGAATATTTTCTGATTTCTCTTCCAAATTTGAATTTAAATTTGGTTTCTAGTAGTTTTATTTCAAATCTCTTAAAATAAAGTTGTTATAAAAATGTGTAATTTAACAATTTTATTTATTTATTCTTATAACATTCTTGTTTTATATAGTATTTATATGTATACAGAGTTCAAAATAAATTTTAATAAATCTTAAAAATAAACACTGACTCAAAAATTTGATTTTGATTGTCTTCAATAATATTTAAACAGAATTATTTCTAAATGTTTTGGAGGTGATGGGTATTTGAATATTAATTCCTAAAAAGAATCGCTGGCAAAGAATAGATCTTCTACGTTTTTCCGTTATTTTTTTAATGTCCTATTGTGAAATACAATTATTTGTTAAATGTCAGTAAGGATGAAATTGGCATTCAGGGATGAGGCATATCACCCATTGTTAATACTAACTGTGTTTTAGTATTATGTTCTGGTAGATACAAACCAAAAATACAAACAAAATATGTTTAGAA
Organism: Athripsodes cinereus; assembly: GCA_947579605.1. Taxonomy (NCBI): domain Eukaryota; kingdom Metazoa; phylum Arthropoda; class Insecta; order Trichoptera; family Leptoceridae; genus Athripsodes; species Athripsodes cinereus. The sequence goes on from OX388328.1 coordinate 15,503,134, forward strand.
ACACTATATGTGAAATATCTCTACCCAGAGTACAAGATGCCGAATGCTTAAATAACATTAATGCTACTATACCATCACAACATATCCCACAAGTGGGGTAGCCAGCAGACCAGCTGCATGTAATAAACTGTAAACCATCCTCTACTTGTCAACAAAAGTCAAAATATTGGGAATGAAGGTAAATAACTCATTGTATAACTGAAGATATTAATAAATTTGTCTTAATCCATCTATTCATACCTTAGTAATAATAATAATAATAATAATAGGATGATTTTTATAGCGCCTATTCCCGGCATATCCCACATGTAGGGTAGCCAGCAGACCAGCTGCATGTAAATATTGATATAATGAAAACAATTTTATTTTTTGGTTTTACTACGATTTATTTGTTAAATAAGTTACCAGGTTACCTATGAGGTCATTGTCAAACTCGTTTGTTTGACAATGACCTCATAGGTCGAAACCTGGTAACTTATTTAACAAATAAATCGTAGTAAAACCAAAAATAATTTTGTTTTCATTATATCAATATAATGGAGTTTTACAAAATCAACGTCGACTCAATCAATGCATGTAAATAATAAACACGCAAGCTATCCTCTTTCTAAATCATGAATTAATTAAAAATTTTGAGCTAATCTCAATTATTTTCACCTGTGATATTAGCCAACATTAAAAAAAGGTTCTATTTAATTAAGTCTGTACATTTTCTGGAAAAGTTCTTCCGTCCACAAGGGTTTCGACGGCCCAGGCGTCCCTCTTTAACAATACACTGTTCCCATAACAACAATTTCAGAGCGCTGAGAATGTTGTGGAAGGAGGTGACGCAATTTGAATGGAGGAGGCTGGTTTCTGCCCTGTGCTCCCAAAGAGGAGCGTTGAAGACGACGAATGAATGAAAATGATCACTTTTGGATTTTTCAAATAACTAGCATTATTATCATTGTAGTATTAAAATAAAACAGTAAGAGGACTTTTTTCTTTGTTGAATGAATAAATAAATAAATAAACTGGATTTTGAGGTTATATTTTTGAGTCAATGTTTATTGTCATGGCCCAGTTTCAGAAGCCAACAATTAGATTTTTTCTTAGACTTTACGCATGTAGAAAGTGGCATTTTTTCAATTCCACAAATAAAAGAATCAAGAAATTAAAACTAAAATAAGCATATAATATTAGTCTATCTATGGTTTTGACCAGTGTTGCCAACTCGGATTTCGAAAAAGACGTAGCTCAGACTAAATAAGTATGTTGATTTATGAAAAAATGTTCGTAGATTTACGAAAAAATTAAGATATCCAAATTTGGTATTTTTGGTCAATTTGTCAAAAGCGAGAGTATTTTTGTTAGGTCTCACAATGGTAAGAGGAATTTGAAATATTTTGCCATCATAAAAAACAAAAAGTACGTAGATATGGAACAAAAGTTCTAAGATTAGCAATGGGATCAAAAGTACTAGATCTATGCAAAAATAAATACACAGGCTTGGCAGCACTGGTTCTGACAGATTGTCATAATAAGTGTCACAAAACTTTGACACACTGCATCTTGCAAAAGAGGGAGTATTTTGACTCGTTGGCATAAGGAACTGGGTGATTAATTTATATTTTATAATATTATCAAATTTCATGTAAATATAAATTGGACTTGTGTGTATTTTGCAATATACAAATTATTAATTACTATAGGTATCTGTTTACAATTTACAAAGAGCTTACATGTAATACTTTTATAATTACACAGTAAATACAATATAAAAACGACAGCAATCCCATAGTAAAAACAACATATACATCCAACGACATTAATACTAGACCAGAAACCTAATAGTTATTGATTATCCAATGACATAAACCAACAATCCTAAATAATTTATGTGTTTTTGAAGAGGAAACACTATGAAAGTTCATTTTTAAATTTAGGTAATTAAAAATGAAACACTGTATAACTTTCACTAATTAATATATTGCTTAGAAGCTTTTGGACATACGTCCATCCTCAGTAATAAATATCAATTATTACTGAGGATAAAGTAGCATTCACATTGCTTCACTTTGGATGATCATCCAGAGTGTCAGGGTCAAACCTGTTCATCCAAAGTGAACACGTCTGTTCACACTTGTTCATCCTATGCTTTCACTACCATGTCAACACTCTCACTCATGTTGTATGTAGTTAAACATATTTTCGTACAAAAATAATTAAACAAATACAAAAATGAAAAATTACACTTAAAACAAATTAATATAGCTCTCGACTGCATAATAATTTTGTACATGATTCTGACATTCAATACAAATTCATAGAGAATAAAACAAATAAAAGATAAAACTTTTTTATGGTTGTTTTAGTGAAAGAACCTTTCATCAAAATTATGACGAGTGGTAATCTCTTTCCTCCGTCATCGCTAGTGATCACTATTGATGAAACACCCATCACACCTGTTCATCTTGGAGGATCATCCGGAGTGATCACTGAAAGTGAACAAATGTGAACGACCCTTAAGATAAGAAATTTGAATTCAAGTTAGATTTTATTTTTGGTTTCATTTTATTTTTGCCGGCAAAAATAAAATGGTGGTGACCAAAAAATAATTCTTCACATGGCAACAATTTTGTGAATATTGCTTTATCTATGAAATCTCACATTTGACAACAGCGGGGCCAACCATCTCATATAGTTCCAAAAAATCTCGGATTGTTCGTTTATGAAACTGAAGAATCAATTTACATCTAAACAATTATTTTCTCAAAGATACAACAAACAAACATTCTCTTTCATTTAAAATGATAATTTTACACCGCGCAAAATCAAATTGGTCATTATTTTTTACAAATATTAAACTATCAATGTGGAAGTGTACCAACATATTTTCGCTGGTTACACCATAGTTTAATCGTTACAAAGAAAATCTGCCTCTATTTCCACATAAAACTGATATTAAAAACTTACAAAGAAGCAAAAATAGTTTGAGTAGAAATATATATATGCGCTGTATTCACAGTTTCAATATTCTGCGATTAATGTTACATTGCTTCTGCGCTCCTCAGATATTGACGTAAAGAGTTAATTTTTTACTAGCCTACTGAATGTATACAAATATTTAGAATAGATAATTATCATCATTATTACATCAGACACATATAGTAAAAAGGGACACATTTACACATACAATAGGTTATAATAATTACATAATATTAATAATATATTGGCAGATTGCTGTCATATAAATGGCACTTGGAAAAAAGGGTCTTATTATTATATCTTAATAATAATATAATTACAACAATATACATATCTGCATGTTGGAGGGTAAATTAGACTTAATTGATTTTTGGTCAAATTGACATTATTGTGTTGTAATATTGTCTTCATTATATATTCACCTACATATGACGACGACCGGTGTGGCGCGGAGGATAACGCACTTGCCTTTGAGTCACGAGGTCCCGGGTTCGATTCCCGGCCAGCGCAAAATGAAGAATGACCTTTTTCAGATTGTCCTGGGTCTGGGTGTTACATGTATATGTGTTTAGTGCATTGTATATGTGTATCGTCGTGTTAGTACCCATAATACAAGAATTCATATCTTAGTGTGGGACTAGCTCGGTCTGTGTGAATTGTCTATACATGTTATGTTATGTTATATTGTCGCTCGGTGTTCAATACCGCGAATGTAACAATTACAAAATTTTACAGGAGGTTCAATAAACTGAATAAAAGATACGTTAGCGTCGAATTTATATTCGCGGTTTTGTTCCAAACGGCAGTCTAGCAGTTTGGACAATATTTGGATAATATTTTTATAAACATAATCGCGTATTTTAACATTCTGTAGCAATATCTTAAAAAAAACTATTTCACCTAAATTGTTGAATTCGCAGTAATGAACACGGAGCGACAATATGTAATATGTTGTAAATACAGTATTATATTTGTCATACAATGTCGGTTGGTGTGGTGCGAAGGTAACGATGTTGCGTTTGAGTCGCAAGATCCCGGGTTCGATTTCCGACCAGAGCAAAATGAAGAATGAACTTTTTCATTTTTCAAATTGTTCTTGGTCTGGGTGATAAATGTATATAATTATTGTGTTTAATATAATTATGTGTATCGTCGTGTTGGTACCCATAATACAAGATTCATTATATCTGAGTTTGAGACTAGCTCGGTCTGTGTGAATTGTCAATACCTACATGTTGTTTTTTTTTTCCAAATTTCAAATTCAAATTTCTTTATTCATAGACAATTCACACAAACCGAGCTAGTCCCAAACTCAGATATGAATCTTGTAATATGGGTACTAACGCGACAATACATAATAAAGGTATTATAATTCGGACTTCAACACAATTAAGTTCACAATATGTATGTCAATTTGACCAAAATTTGACATAATGTAATTTCTCTCTGACACACAGATAGTTATAACCACACATATTTTTTTTACAGATTACAATTATTTTATTTATTGTTATTTTATACAATTTTTCTATTTAATGTTAAATTAATTTATATACCTATACCATTTACATACATATACATATATAAACTTTTTTTATTTACACAATTGTCATATTTTAAAATTTTAATTAGATTATTTTTAGAAATATATTTTTTTTCTTAAAAACATAGCGTCGTTGCATATTCAAAAAGGGACATGCGAGTTCATAAATGTTTTGACATTTCCAGAATAAACTGCTCATAATGACATCATAACCATTTTATAAAGTGATTCTTAGTATCAAATATTAAAATTCAATACTTAAAGAATAATATCACATGCCAATAAAAAGTCCAAACTACAATCTTAATGTCCTAATGAACAGTTTGTAAAGAGTATGCCTAAATAAAAATGTTTGCACATACCTCTTTTTGAATATGCAACGACTATTAGATGGAGCAGATTTGTCAATGAGATTACGACTTCCAGACTTGGGGAAATGATTGAAGAAAGAAAAAGAGAACTTAATATAAGAAGCTGTCTTATGGTGATTATTGAAACTGGAAAAAATACAGAATTATGTCACCTATTCTGATTTCACAGTTTTCGATATTTTTACCCTATAAGAGATGTTGTATAGTTTGAATACAAGATTGTTAGTTGATTTTGCTTTATGTCGCGATAAAATCACACTCTGTTCTCCATTCTGAATGCTTGAAATGTCTGCATTACTGACAAGGTAGATATAAAAAAAACCACATTACACATCCCATACAAAAATCATACACAGCACATCTCAACAGTGAAATTAATAATAAAATATATTTATCGGATATCTTTCAGATTCCCAGGTAAAGAATAGGCCTTCCACCCTTTTCTGTAAGTTTTGAGTGTCCTGTAAGAGGCAGGTTTTGCAAAACATCACATCAAATCAGTTCAGCAGTCATACATCCTGAACAGAGAAGATGATTGGCATGTTTATAACAAGCAGTTTGTCTGCTGGCTTTCCCACTTGTGAGAGATGCTGTATAAATTGGATGGATGGAATTCAGCTGATACCGCTGATATCTTCAGCAACACTACCATTCTGGTACTGACACTTGCGTATACTTTCAAATGAAACTTAAATATGATTAAGGAAGGATTAAAGTGGAATATATGCTGTGGAAATGCAATGATTTAGAAATGTGGAACAAAGGGATAATGAAAGTAAATTATAGAGAGAGGGGATGTGAGAAAGTGCAAATGTCTTGTAGCTTGATTATGTGGATCAAATTCTTAAGGACGATCGCGTGTTGTCTAAGAGAAATTGACGTGCGTATGAGAACCTGTAGTATGAATGTGGAAGAAGTTAAAGTTATAATAATGTGAGGAGAGATCAAATTTGCACTACATCCTCTCTACCTAATGTGGTGTTCACACGAGACGAAATAATGGTTTGACGACAATCTGTCAGATGCGCTTTGATTTTGATGTTGTTTTCAAAATGGGGGACGTCGAGCTGGAGGTTGCGGAGTGTTTATCATTGGTTGAAAATGTTATGGTAGAGGATATAAGACGCGTTTTAATTAAGGAAACAAACGCCACAAACCAACAACAAAGATAACAACTGTCACGAAATGGAAACCGTTTATAAAGTTTTTACCATAGATACAGATGCAGTTAATACCTATCTATGCACGTGTGCATTGTTCCACCAACGAAAAAAGTTGAAAGGTGGTCAACTTGAAACGATATAGTTTTTACTGGTTTGAATCGTTTCAGATTAATTGTCAATTTGTTCACACGGTTCAAATGACTGACTATATTTTGGTTTCCTGAAGATATTCGCCTCATGTTAACACCCCAATAACCCACAATAATGTGGCATGGTGAAATGATGTTTAAAACATTTGTGAACGGTGCTGCCAGTTTTTAAATTATTTTTCTCACATTATTATTGCCTTGTTTTTGGGAAATAATTGTGATGCTATCTAAAAGATTTTACTTGTCAATTAGATGTTAATTTTTTTATAAATTTCACCGGAGATGTGCTAATGTTGGCAATACGAGTCACGTTTTTAAAACATATAATAAAATAAAAAACATTTTGATATATTTAAGGATGTGTACTCAGTACCATATTTATTTAGAATTAATAAGTATAGCATAATACAAAAAAAAAAGAAAAAGATTTTCGATACAATTTTTTTCTAAGATGATTTTATTAAACCCAAATATACACTGAACGACACCTTCAAATTAAACAATAGCTTATATTGTGAATGGATGGTTATTGATACAAGCTAAACCATACAAAGAATAAAGTAAATAATAGCTTATACATATTGTGAATGGTTTAGCTTGGAAGTGGATTTTGAATCAGGTTCATTCAACTTAGAACTTTAAGCTGGCTGCCGATAAACTTTACCATCAGGTTTATTCATTGTTTTAGGTATACATCTTATGAAACTTACTATAAATATTTGTCTTCAAAAGCACAGAATCAGGGCAGTTGCATTGCATTTCTATAATGAAAATTGTCACTGTATGTATTCATCCAAATATCTCTACGTCAGATATCAAAAAGTATAAATAATACTGTCTACACTGCAACACTTTTGTGTTTATAATTATGGCAATTAGGACAAAAATAAACATAGTGTAATTTTTTAGCAACAGACAGAAATAATATGATTAATATCCCAATAATTATATTGAAAATTTTTAACATTGAATAAATAAAGATTTATCTAAGGAAGTAACATGTGTAAAAATAAATAAATATGTAGCTATACATCATTACTCTGTTATTCAACACCAAAACAATTCATTTTCTTATCTCTACATACAAATATTTTGACACATTCGGTAATATATTATCCACCATTTTGTCTATCTAAAACACCATTTTGTTAAACATCTAATTTACTTGTCATTCTCTTAACCTCCATTTGGCCTATCTAACATTTTAATTTACTTAAATCCAATCCACCACTTCAATTTTGTTTAAATAATTTACCTTTTTATACGAACTGGACATTTTGTTTACCTAATCATACATTTTATTTATTAACCCTCTATTTTATTTCGGATGAAAAATTCTATGCTGCACTAAGAAAAAAAGGGGTGAATCCAAAAACAATACTTTGCATGAAAGTACAATATGAGCATTGTTTGACATAGAAATATTGGTGACCAATATGTAAATATCAATGCATATGACCAATATTTAGAAATTAATGTAAACTGGTTATGGAGATAAGTCAACTCATCTCCTTTTTCCCTCTGGACACAGATATGTGTGCATTTTTTTATATTAAGTACTTATTACAGTAGTTCTTGTGATGTCAAGTCATTGAATTTGTATGGAGAGAATAATAATTCACCCCATTTTTGGTCGAAATATTGTAATTTTATTTTGATTTTGTTGAATATTGAAAATCAACGATTTAATTCTGATCAAAGCTTGATTGAAGCTAACATATAAGCTTTATTTTTTGTGCAATATTTAATATATTGTAAATGCACAATATTTTAACTTTATTCAAACTTCATTTTGACCATATAAAGTACAGTGTATTGTAAAAGAGCTAACACATATAATTAAGTTGTAGTCAAGAGTCTTTTGGTGTATTACACAAAACATTACAAACAGTGTCTGTCAATTTACATGAATCACTGTTAATATGGTTTGTCAATGAACGAATCACAATTAACAGTGTCTTAGTTAACACAAATCACTGTTAACATGGTTTGTCAATGAACGAATCACAATTAACAGTGTCTGTCAATTTACATGAATCACTGTTAATATGGTTTGTCAATGAACGAATCACAATTAACAGTGTCTTAGTTAACACGAATCACTGTTAACATGGTTTGTCAATGAACGAATCACAATTAACAGTGTCTGTCAATTTACATGAATCACTGTTAACATGGTTTGTCCACGAACGAATCACAATTAACAGTGTCTGTTAATTTTCATAAATCACTGTTAACATGGTTTGTCAATGAACGAATCACAATTAACAGTGTCTGTCAATTTACATGAATCACTGTTAACATGGCTTGTCAATGAAGGAATCACAATTAACAGTGTCTGTTAGTTAACAAGAATCACTATTGACATTGTTTGTTAATTTAACGAAAAACACTAATATTTTTATTTATTTACATGAATCACTTTTTAACAGTGATAGTCTTACAGTAAGTACATATATTTTGTATATTGTGTTGACACTGCTAAGGTAAAAACTTTTTATAATTGAATAAATAAATTTTCTAGCTCAGTTTAAAAATTTAACCTCAGCAGCATTAACACAAATCACATACATGCAGTTATTTTAACATTATATCATGAATTATTATAAATTAACAGTGTTTGGTTCATAATTCAAATCTTTAATTAACAGTGAATTATTTCTAATTAATAATAACAGTGACTGTTAATTTACACAAATCACTATTAATAATAATAATAGTCTTTGTTAAATTACATGAATCACAAATTAACAGTATGGTTTGCCAAATTACGTGACAAATCACTCATTGACAAAATTGTTTGTTAAACTACGTGACGAGTCACAAATTAACGATAATGTTTGTTAAATTACATAATAATATGACATATTATCTTATATACTACAAATAGTCCTATTATTGACATTTTGTCATACATTTGTTGAGAGAGCAAACAGAAATACATAATAATTGTCTATGTATTACATAAATTTAATACAATTTGTAATTTGAACAGTGTTATTATTTTGTAATTCTGAGCGGTGCTAATAAAGTTAGTGCTATCTTGTTGATGGTGCTATTATAGTGAGTACTAACTGGTGGTGCTATGTGATGTTATTTAGTGGTGCTGGCCGCTATAAAGGTTTCCCTTGAGGACTATTGTTACTGTTTCCTGTTGTCGTCTGACGGGACGGACTAACAGGATAAACACCTTGTTGGAGGCCATTGTCTGATCCGTAGTTCTGAAATATAAACATAATATACATTGTTTTAAAATTTATTTTTATACAATGCAAACCAATAGACAAGTAGATACATAATACACAATTAGACAGCATTTAGATTACACAATTAGACAGGTTAGTTGGTAGATTTTGCGTTTTTGCGATAAACTCGCCCTCTGTACAATTTTTGATTGTATTTTTTCTTTAAAGAAAAATGTATCTGGGTTTTGTTATAAACCCAAAAACAACCTTATACACCTTTCACAGTAAGCTTAAAGCTTGTGTCGTGAAAGGGGAGTTTGCCGGCACCTGGGATCAAACCACGGACCCTCTGTTCACGAGGCTGAGACTCTACCACCAGGCTACCAACCGACCGATTTAATTTGGATGTATATCTTTTATGACATTGTTTGTTATTAATGTACAAAGAATGAATAAATAAGCAGACAAAAACAATTAATTATAACAAAATATAAGAAAACTTATATAAAGTAATAATAAAATGAAAAAAAAAATACCTATAAACACCACATACTAATGACCACCCACGCCAATAAGTAAAAAATAATAGCTTTTCGATTTTCGAAGAGAATGATGATGGTGATTCTGGATGATTTTATTTTGACACCATTTAACAGTCCCTAGACTGTCTCAAGGGCGCCGGATATTTGTTTATATTATATTTATAAGAATGTTTGTTTTACAAAATTATACATATATCTGGGTTTTTGTTATAAGCCCAAATACAACTTTATACACTTTTCACAATAAGCTAAGAGCTTGTGTCTTAAAAGGGGAGTTTGCCCGGCACCTGGAGTTGAACCAGTTCCAGCCAGAACCTGGGACTGAACAGAACCAGATTGAATTGACATACTTCCAAATGTTTAAATATTTAAAATTATGGTAGGCACTAAGCAATGTAAAGTATAAATTGTATAATTTAATTGTTCTCTCATACGTACCATAGTAATGTTGTGTTGTATTTGGTTGTGTTGTGCCTTCTCCTGTAATAATAACTGATGTGCGGCCCTGTGTATTAAACATAAAATCAATACATGAGTCGTACAAATGCAAACAGCACTATCTCCTAACAAGAACAATTTGACTTATACATATTTGAAGAATGTGACTTATACATTTTGTTTATTTTTCTCCTTTCTTTTTTACTTCTATATATTGTATTGTCCTCAATAAACATTATTACCGCCCAAAAGGGACATTGAAGAGAGAAGTAATATAAAAGATTTTCACGATGGCGGTTTTGTCCGGCCGGCTCTTCAGGCTTCCCCAATGGCCCTCCCGTGAGGATAATTTTGGTTTGAATGTGCGGATAAGTAGGAGTTAAGACTCCTGAGGTATCCGGGTGTGTGGTGGATCTTTCTTCAATTATACGTATTTGAAATATTTGCAATATAAAGTGAAATAATTTAATTAAAGAGACAGTAATGTGTTTTCACTTAGAGATTATAACTATTTACAAGATATTTAAACAAATATTTAGATATAACGCATTTTGCAAACTTCAAATTATTAAACTTTCTAATTTTATGTGAGTTACTCTGTGGAAATTCATTTTATAAAATAAAATAAAAATAACAAACTTTGTTTAATTCCACTTTAGTCAATACAAGAAATAACTAAAACGTTTTCGGGCTTACACCCATCTTCAGTAGTTACGTGCTTTTTGTAGACTGAATACAAAATAAAACAGTGTCACTATGGTAAGCTAGCGGGGGATGGTGAGGGGGTGGGTGAAGGTGAGGGGGTGGGTTTAGACAATATTTTCATAAGAGGGGATGTTAAGGGCGGGACTTGTACATTTAAAATGTTGTTATCTTTGTTACTATTTATATGGATTGTTTCTAATATGTCTAATCTCCTACTTTTATCACAAATATTTAAAACTTCTACATTGACTAAACTAAATTTATGACCTGTGTCCCTACTATGATCCGCAATATCAGAGTTTATAGAAAAATTTTTAATCCCATTCATATGTTCCTTAATTCTAGTTTTAATTTTCCTACCACTTTGCCCTATATAAATTGAATTATATAGGGCAAAGTGACAGAAGACAGAAGAGCAATCTGGAGCTTATACAAGAACGAAATGGCTGTGATTAAAAGCGGAGAGAGCTGTGCAGAAGCAAGGGTCGAACAAGGCGTAAGACAAGGATGCTCAATGTCGCCAGCTCTCTTTAACTGCTATATACAGCGAGCCATTGATGAACTGAGAGAAGAAATGAAGAACTGGACAGGAGTAAAAATAAATGGGAAAAAGGTCGACATGATAAGATATGCTGACGACATAGCACTGCTCGCAGACTCCGAGATGGAGCTGAACCAAGCCTTAGGAAAAATGGAAAGTATACTGTTGTCAAAGTACAACATGAAAATAAATAAAGAAAAAACAAAATGTATGGTCGTTGGAAGAGAGGAAGCGACTGCGAACATTGCCATAAATGGAGTGAGCATCAAACAAGTAAGTGAATTCGTGTACCTGGGCAGTAGAATAAACCAGGATGGACGCTCCAAAGCAGAAATCGTAAGCAGAATAAACCAGGCAAGGATTGCCTTTAACAAAAAATCGAAGATATTGGAATCCCCAAATATTGACTTAAGCGTAAGGAAGAACCTTACTAAAGCCTTTGTATGGAGCATTCTGCTTTATGGTTGTGAGACATGGACCATCAGCAAGAGTGAAAGCGGACGGTTGGCGGCCTTTGAAATGTGGTGCTACAGACGCATGCTTAAGATCCATTGGTCGGAGCACGTCGAAAATGAAGAAGTATTAACCAGGGTAGGTGAAAAAAGGCAACTCCTTAAGAGAATCAGCCAACAACGAGCTAACTGGATTGGCCACAACATCAGGCACCCAGGACTACTCATAGCCATCGCGGAGGGTAAGACCGACGGGACAAATGGCAGAGGCCGACCAAGAGACGCATAAATGGACCAACTGAAGAGTGATATGAACTGTGGCTCATACGTAGAGCTGAAAAGACTGGCGGAGAATAGAGACGAATGGAGAAGAAAAACCAAACTCGTTGCAGACCAATCCAATGGATTGTAACTCATTATATATAAATTGAATTACAGTCATTACAACTAATTTTATATACACCACTATTGTCCAATTTATCTACCTTACATTTATTATTCAAAATATTCACTCACCATCCCCCGCTAGCTTACCATAGTGACACTGTTTTATTTTGTATTCAGTCTACAAAAAGCACGTAACTACTGAAGATGGGTGTAAGCCCGAAAACGTTTTAGTTATTTCTTGTATTGACTAAAGTGGAATTAAACAAAGTTTGTTATTTTTATTTTATTTTCAAATTATTCTTCTAGTAAAAAGATAGCGCTGTTTGCCTTTATAGGACTCATATTTTATTTATTTATTCTAATACATATATGGCAATTGTCTTTATAAGTATACAGATAAACTTTACAACATCACACAATCATTCGGCACATGTACAAAAATATAAAAACAAACAAAACGTAACCATACTCCAGTTCAAGTTAAAAAATAAAATTCAAAATTTAAATACAAATTCAATAAATTTATTTAAAAATATATTCATTAACCACATATAATTAATACTAAGTAATTTATAGAATATGATTGTTTAAATTGAGACATTTCTATGAAGAATATTTACTGATTTTTGTTATGCTGGGTTTAAGTGGTAGAATGAGAGAAACATTATCTTAATTGGTGGCGTCCACACAGCTGGATGCGAGCGTCAATCACCAATCATCAAGAAAAATCTTAAATCTTTCGGCGACAATTCGGAGCATTCTACGAAGAAATATTCGAATGAATGCCTTTGTTACGTCTCATGAACGGGTAAAGAAAGAATGCTCCGAATTGTCGCCGAAAGATTTAAGATTTATGTTTGATGATTGTCGTTCGCATCCAGCTGTGTGGCCCCAGCAATTGGAGAACCATGTTTACACGGTGTAATATCAAAGTTTTATCTATCATCAAAACTAAAGTTTTGTTTGGTATCATTTCCATCTCTTTCACACTACATTCAATCACATATTTCTTTCTTTTACACCCCCAAGCTGTCAAAACCATAGACAAACAGTGTTATTCACTGTGTTGGTGTTTAGGTAGTAGAATTCCATAGCCAAATAAATAAAACAAATGTTTTATTCTACTATTGGATTTATTTAGGAAAGAGACGTCTTTCGTCTTTTTAGGACTTTGTCAATAGGAGATTATAACAAGACGAAAGGCGTCTCTCTCGTAAATAAATTGAACAGTAGAATAAAATATTTGTTTTATTTATTTCATCAGCAGTGTTTTTGTATGCCATAGACAATAATAATATTGAATTAGTAGTTACCTGTCCATTTCTTCTGGTGTCATGTCTAGAGCCTCCTGCATCTCTCTGGAGGTTGTCTTTATGAATTCTGAATCACAGTATTTACCTAAACCCTGCTCCGCTAACACCTGGAAACACAACACAAATAAATTATGAACTCAGTAACGAAGTTATACAAATGCATGTTTAGGTATTTTGAGATAATCTCAAAGTTGTCACGCTACATATTATATAACACAAAATTTCATATCCAAAATTGAATAAACGTTTTGGAAATGGAATCACCGAGAAGAATGATTGATTGAGTTAGGAATGAGGATATTAGAAGAATGAGCGGATGTGAGCGGAGTGTTGAGGATAGAATGTCATTACCTTAAAATTTTGGTCAAACTGAGTTTAGTATTAAGAAATAAGAAATGATAATGAACAGATAGGAGATAATCTAATGAATGAGAGAAATGAGATACGTATATAATAATGCATGTCAAAATTTACTTTAGATATTTTAAATATTTTTATTACAAAAACACAAGTTTAAACTCCCCATTTGAAAAATCACCCTAAAATACTAAAAAAAGTTCTGCATTAAGGTAGCAATGTGTGTAAAATAATTGTGATGGACTGGACATATGGAACAAATGAATGACGAATAATGTGAAAGTAGGGCTGTAAGGAAGTTCAAAACTCCTAGAATTATGTGGATCAAACTCTCATGGATGGCTGTTGTGACGATAAGATAAATCGGTGTGCATGTATTATTAGAAATTTCAGTATGAATGTGTAGGAAACAAGAGAAGTATTAAGGATAGATCAATATGACATTCCGTATTTGCCCGCTTGGGACACATTGGCACGAGGGTGTAGTATATAGTATAGTAACGTCTCACCCTGCAGACTAAGCTCTCTGCCGATCCCACAATTCCCAAGGTAGAGTTGCCCCTCCTGTCAGCAGGGCTGCCTGGGAGAGATTGAGCCAGACGATTGTTCCTGTCTCCCGACATTACTCCCACTATATATAACATCACACAAACACAATACAATACAATAACACTAGAAATTCATATTCTCATAAACAACGTAGGTATTAGTGATGTAACAAATGCGAATATTGACTCGCTTCAATTTCTACAATTGCTCAAACATTAAAATTTCTACCCACCCCCAAACCCCCCCTCCCCTCCCGTCGCCGAATTTTCAAAATGGTATAGGAATTTAAAATATTTCAAAACTCCTCACTTTTCTTAAAGAATATTTTCTTGCAGTACCTTTTTCTATAATGTACCGGGTAAGTATCCGATACTTTTACCAAATATCCGATACTTTATTACCAAAATAATATTCGCAAAACATTTGCATATTTTTGTTTTGAAATCTGCGAATGTTCGCGAATGCGAATACGAATATTCGTTACATCACTAATACACATTTGTTTAAAATGTTGCCGTTGCATATTTAAAATGACACAATATTTTTTTGGCACACTCTAAAAGAATTATTTATAATGTAAACATATCTTGTTGATGATCACTTTTTTATTTTCAAAATTGTTTATTTTGTTTCTTTGACATTTTCATCCTCTCTTTAATATTTGAAATTATTATAAAGAAATTTAGAAATTTATTAAACTATACTTAAACTATAATTATTTTGATGTAGATATGTAGTATTTTATCTGGAGAATAACAATCCGCTTTAATATTGAGGTTTTATTAAGCGCAAAATTAATTATTTGCATTTGTCGTACACATATGACATGCCACAAATACTTAAATTTGTACGTTTGACTGATTTGTAGGTTAGGTTAGAATTAGTCTGGTGTTATTTTATGTTACAGCACATTTATTCACAATCATTTCATTATCAAATCATTTCTTGAGTAAAAAAACTATATAATTACATGAATATAAGAAGAATAATAAATAATAATAATAATAAAAAACTTTATTGCACAAAAAATCAACATACGAAAATATTCAATTAAACTACACAAATAAATTTTGTGCAATGGGCGTGTTTATCCCAGAAGCGCAATATCTTCCAACTAACCCATAAAGAAAAGAATTCATTTAACTTTGACCTATTGTATCCATTTGACTTCTTCTGTTTGATATTATTTTATTTTATTGACTGTTTCTCACAATTTAATTATTAAAAATTTATCTAATATATAAAATTCTCGTGTCACGGTGTTAGTTATCATACTCCTCCAAAACAGCTGGACTGATTTTGTGTGCTTATTGGGTAGGTCTGAGAATCAGACAACATCTATTTTTCAAACCCCTTAAAGTTAAGGGTGGTCCACTCCGAATTTTTTTTTTTATTATTTGGACAATTATTTTTATTTTTTTGTGGTGAGGCATTTAAAAATACATACAACCCTAAATTTTCACCCTTCTACCATCAACCCCTATTTTTTAATAGCGATATTAGAAATCTAGAAGTAATAATGTATTTGGCAAAACAACGTTTGCCAGGTCAGCTAGAAATAAAATATATTCTTGACTAGTGATAGTTTGCCTCTGTTTGTATTTTGTTGTCTATTGAACTGTTTCATTAACATGCAAAAGGCTCACGCGCTCGTGTGTTCATATAAATAAAATCATTATTTATTTCTGTCACTTATTATTCGTAAAATATTAAATTTTAATACAAGTAATTATTATTTATTGATCGTAATCATAAGAAATCATTGTTCATGTCTGTGAAAGCGCTAGGCGTCTTTATGGTATACAATGTATACGAGTTTGTGAAACAAAAAAACAGTATGTTAATTTTAAAATGTTAACAACACTGAAACATTAAAATTATTAACAACATTAAATTGAATAAAGTGTTTTTTTTTTTATTGTTGTTAACATGTGTCATTTTATATATGCAATGAACATAATAAATGTTTGTAAGATATTAATAACACTATGAAATTTTTCGACACCAAATTCATCTTTTTTGATATGAACTTTGTATTATTATTTATCTACTACATCATCACAGCATATCCCACAAGTGGAATAGCCAGCAAATCAGCTGTCCTCTCTGTGCCAACAAAAAATAACACTTTCAGGATGGGTGGCCTCATTACTGCTGAATTTAAGATGTAAAATGTTTTTATTTTTTCAAACACTTGCAATTTGCAGGACAGTCAAAAACTTGCAGAGAAGAGTGGGAGACTAATTCTTTGCTGTGTGTGTGATGCATTTATTCATCAGAATTTTGAAAAATAAAAACTCATTTTTATACACAAATTATTTCAAACTGAATTTGCATTGTTGGTTTGCTTTGAAAATTAAAATTAATGTGTGACAAAATATGTTGTGTTTACAACACGACATGAGAAAATATATGATGATGAATTACAACATTATATGTCAATTTGGTCAAAAATGAACATAGCGTAATTTATCTCTGACATACAAATATTATACAAATAACAGATAAATATAGAAAAAGTTATTATGCAACACGATTCCATAGATTTTTCTAGCAAAGGGGATCAAATTCCATGCATTTATTGTCTTACTAAATAAAGTGTTGCAATGTCAAAGACTCAAAGGAGCTATAGAGGGAAAAATTTTTACAAATACATTCGGGTAAGCTACGGAGGGTGATCTTTCCTCACTATTCATTATGTTGATTGAGAATAAAATACCTAACAAGTTATCTATGTTTTTGCATATTGATAACCTATACTTGATTTTCTTCAAATGGGGTACCCAGCAAATGCCTAATTTATAAGAAATTTAAAAGAATAATGGAGACATAATTATACCTATTCATTAAAATTAAAATAATATTTTTACCTAAGATTCATATACTCTATAGAGGGTAATTTATCGGTGGATTTTATTTAATTTTCGTTGATTTATCTTTTTGGTTTTGTTTAAAGCTCAGACATAATATATCAATATAATTAAAACTATAATAAATCTTAACACATTACCTACCTTCCTGAAAAATTACAGGTAAAAAAATGATTAATAGATCTTTGTGTTTTATTTTAAGCAAAAGCTTTTGCGATTAGCGATCTATAGCTGATGATCTATTACAATTAATGATCTATAGCTGACTATCTATTGCAATTGACAATCTATAAGCTCTAACTCTAACTTACAAGTCATTTCTTTCGAAAACAACTTTAAAATTATTATGAATGATCTATAACAAGCCAAACTATTTTCTGATCGAGATATTACTTATACTTAACTAGCGTTAACGTGATCAAACTAATACCTACACACTATTTATTGATTATGCATGTTATTAACAAGCCAAGCTATTTTCTGAGCGATTGTACCGAGTTACAATAAGCACTAATTTGATGTAACTATTATGTAATATAATTCCTATTGAAACTATTTTCTGATTATGTGCAAAACTAATAGAATGAGAATAATTACCTACCTTTAGTATGAGAACCAAACTATTTTCTGATCAGTATTCTATTATTTGATTAGTTTGTTTGCCAGAAGCCTTTTAGATTAATTAAGCTTGTGTGAAATTTAACTATTTTCTGTTTAAAATACATATTCAAACATTAAGTGTAGAGGTGTATAATATTTTTTTATCTGTAAATCACACATTATTTTAAATTTTAATTTAAATAACTGTTTTATTTTTAAATATTTAATTTTAATATCAAATTATTGTCATGCATTTCCATCAAGAAACTAAAGTATTTCTGGATTTTGAATCTGGTTTAAGCTATAATTTAAAAATCTTGAAACTCATTTTAAAGTCGATTTTAAATTCCATGAACTAGTCTTATTTTAAATTTATTAACCGGTTTTAGCTATGATTTTAAATTCTCGAAACTGGTTTCTACTATGATTTAAGATTCTTGAAATCGATTGCAGCACTGATTCTAAATTCCTGAAACTAGTTTTTACTCCCAAAATTAGTTTCACTTCTGATTTTAGATTCTTGAATCTAAATACACCTCCAATATTGTAAAATTCCAACAATAAATTTATCGAATTTTCAATTGTTTTATTTTTTAGGTTGCTTTGGAACTCCAGTTATTATTTAATTTTGTCAATTTATAACCCCATAACTCCAGATTTTAGAATTTCTGGATTTAAAAGTTGTAATAATGGATGTTACCTTGTGCTTGGTGTTGGTTCTGTTTCTTGTTCTTGTTGTTCTACATCGGGTAATTCTACAATTTTAATTTTATTCTTTGTTGATCTCCGTCTCATATTCTTCAACGACTCCCTCTTTTTATTCAAAGCCTTCTCCCTTTCCTTACGTTCCTCCATAAATTGCTTTTTGATACTAGCGGAATATCTGCGAAGACCCCCAATATAATAATAATAGCTAACAAGATATTATTGCAACATGATCAATAACAAAAGATGTTAAAATTGTTGTAAGAATATTGAATAATTTTAATAGTTGTAGTACAATATTGCATAATATTCAACAGATATTGCATGACGTTGAATCATAATCAATAAACGAAAAAAATTGTTTCAAATATCGAATAAATAAAACACCTGTTTTATTTATTCGATATGGAATCCTACTACCTAAACACCGACACAGTGAATGTTTCAAATATTGCACCACATAAGTATTTCAAAATATTGCAACATTTTCTTCTTCTTCTTCCTTTCACTTGTTTTGGCTTTCACTTTTTTCCTGCACAGTATCTGATTTATAAAATAAAATAGTTTTAATCAATTGTCATCTAATATTAACTACATAAATATCGTATGAGTTTTAAAAAAATTTATTGATTTTATAGATGTTGCAAATTATTACACGATAACTAATTAACTAAAAATATTACCTAATTTTACTTACAATAGTCAATGAAGCTCCCTCTATATCAATAATATATCGATGTTACATCATATTTACTAAATATTGTGAAAAATTGACTTCATTTAAAAAAAAAATTACAATAATAATATTTATTATTGCACGATCTGATTTTTTTAATACACCTCTGCACTTTTTATTAAAACTGACATTAAAATAAGATGTTTTAGTTCAGTGTGCTTAAATTGTGTAAATATTAACTATTGCACAACATTTTTAAAAATGCATTCCAAATATAAACTAGAAGAAAACATAAAATATACATAGTGAAGTAAAGCAATATCAAAAGCGATTTATAAAGAGCCTATAATTTAAACATGCAATATCGTACTCACAACAAAATATAACAAATATATGTTAATAAATCAAATGTTTTTGTGTTAACACTTTGGAAATTCATTATAATTAAAATGATTTTAAAAACACTGTATAATTTCCAAATTAAATTTATTCACCTCAAACGTTTTCGCCAAGGCTTCTACTTGGCATCATCAGTCCTCCTGATGATGCCAAGTAGAAGCCTTGGCGAAAACGTTTGAGGTGAATAAATTTAATTTGGAAATTATACAGTGTTTTTAAAATCATTTTAAATATATGTTATGTCAAAATATTAACAATAACATGCTTAAAGT
This sequence comes from Athripsodes cinereus, assembly GCA_947579605.1. Taxonomy (NCBI): domain Eukaryota; kingdom Metazoa; phylum Arthropoda; class Insecta; order Trichoptera; family Leptoceridae; genus Athripsodes; species Athripsodes cinereus. The sequence goes on from OX388328.1 coordinate 15,523,318, forward strand.
ATCAGCAAAAAGCTTATTAAAAAACATGCAAAATATAGGTACAAGTCCACACAGGCCGACAACTAGAAATAGTAATTGAATTTTTTTGACTTAAAATGTATAAATTAAATATTTTTTATATTACAATCAATTTTTATTTGTCTGTGGTTTTAGTGAACTGTCACAAAAATTTGAAATTTTCATATTATCCCAGAATTTTAGAATTTCCAGTTGCTGGCTTATATGGAATAGGGTAATCAGTACAGCCTGTGTGTTTATGATAATAATAATAATAATATTGTGTTAAAAAAGCATTGTGCAATGAAAAAAAATTGCTCAATATAAAAACTGTAATTTAAATATCTGTGAAAAACTCTACTGTATTTAATGATATTAAATAATATATTACATTTCATACTCTTTGCGCATGTGTGTGACAATAAAGATACATTTCTGCTGGCTCGAGTAACACTGCAATAAAAGCTCAACCAAACCGACCTCAAAAGCTCAACCTAGACGACTGGTGTGGCGCAGAGGCTAACGCACTTGCCTTTGAATGAAAAATGACCTTTTTCAAATTGTCCTGGGTCTGGGTGTTACATGTATATGTGATTAGTGCATTGTGTATCGTCGTGTTAGTACCCATAATACAAGATTCATATCTTCGTTTGGGACTAGCTCGGTCTATGTGAATTGTCTTTAAAAAAAAAAATACCACAATGTCCTGTGTGGGATAAATAGTAATGGTTAGTTGGAAGACATCGCATTTTAGCAATAAACTCGCCCACCGTACATTGAGTTGTATAACTGTTATTTTTATGTTATATTGTAACCAATGTACAGTGAAGAATAAATAAACAAACAAAAATAGTAAGGTTGACGCCTGAATACATTTACATATTACATTAACTTTCTGCGAGTTGAGTCGAGTTGTGGAGTTTGTTAAGGGTAGGAGTAATCAAACACGACAGTTATAATTAAACAATTTATTTACAATACTGTAACGCGACTACTCGACTTACTTACACACGTATTACAAATCCCTCACGCACAACTCTATTCTCGCACGACTGCAATTTCTACAATGTTCACTACTTCAGCACTACTGAAGCCAGCAGAAACGTAGTTAAATCCTCATTATCACTGCTAGTGAATTTAATAAGATGTTGTTAAAGTCTGTCTTAACTGCTTTTTACAGAAGAGGGTGAAATACCTATATTCTATTTAACAGTTTTTATATATTGAGCTATTTGAGTGTGAATATGATAAATATTTAACCTGTGAATAAGAATGATTATATACCTGAAATATGAAATACATTTTAAAATGACTTTGATAAATATATAAATAAATATAATATTATATAGGTACACCTCTAGTCACAATCATGGAATAATTATTAATGGTAGGTATACCAACTTTATATAATATTATGATGCAATGATATTGAATGATGAAACAGGGCTAATGTGTGATAATGATGATGTAAATGATGTCAGTGATTTTGCACAAGTACCTTTGGCAATCCGTTTTATTATATTACAGTCAAATTAAATCAACACATTATTGAGCAATTTCAATAATCTATCTAACCATAACTATCGGTTACAGTCTATTGCATTATATATTAAATAAAATAGATTTTAACCGATAGTAATAGATAGATAAATTATTGAAACTGGCCGTAAAGAGATGCACATATTAGCTTCATGTGACATCCAGGTATAGATGGAAAATATCAAATAGAATATTTGTTTCATGCGAAAAACAATACTCTTATATATGTAAAAAAAAATCTCATTCATTCATTCATTAAGACCATCACGGCATTCCTTACAAGTGGCGTAGCAGCGGACCAACTGTATATTTATTACATTGAGTCATTCCCTCAGTGCCAATAAGTTTAAAGACATTCTAAATGAGAGGTATATCTCATCGCTAAATTGAAGATGTTAAATATCTTATACAATCCTATCCGATCCGATCCCCTCACGCCATATCTCTTGTAGGGTAAGCAAAAGCGAGAGAATACCATATTTTTTCATGCCATTTTAATCTATGCATAGATACTTTTTCACTTCTCCACATTTAAAATACAATATCTCACACACGCACGTCACTCACTCTTAATAAACAACACACAAGTGTCCTTCAGAATTAAATCTAATTAACCAGCCTAAATCGATTCGTAAGTATTCAGACACTTTGACTTGCATACATTTTTCATAAAATTACTGTCATCACATTTAATCTGCGGTGAATGCCAACCTAAGCCAGTTCGCAAGTATCAGAAAACCTTTTATAAAAATATTCTTTACTGAATCTATACTTTGGCAAAAATAACATGGAACAATACATATTACACCAAAAATTATTTATACAACATTCATTTTCAAAATCGACACATTAATTTTATACGTTAAGGTACCTACCTACACAATATATAAACAATAAAATATTATCATGTTCCATTCTACACACAAACATTGAATCTAAACACCAAATAATTTCCTTTTATTTTTTTCATATGGCAATACCGATTGCACAGAGGAACACAGATTTAGCTACTCAAGATTTTTTCATTTAACAGTTTTTGAACAAATTTGATAATACGTAGATTCCAAAAAAGTTTTATGATGGCAAATGTAATTATGATATAAATGAAGTAAAAATATAAGTGCAAATATAAGATTTTTTGTTTTTTCAAACTTAACTACCATCTCTACATATTGTCTTGGACAGTCAATAGACTTTTTGCAAATAATGAAAATAGTGTATTATTATTATGTGTACAGTTATGATGTTCTAAAAACACTTTAATTTTACAGGACGCTCAAAAACTCAGAGAAAAGAACTGAAGATCCCTTGCATTCCGAGCAATCTATGAAGATGTCCATAAAGGTTACACAAATGTCAAACCTCTACGCTCAGCTAAGACATCCACCAACATGCTGGACGAAAACAACAGAGCAAGCAAGTCCTGCTTCCATGATAGGGCTTTTGGCATCGCAGGACCCGTCATTTGGAACCGACTCCTCAAGGACCTCCGTAAAAACCAGTCGATAATAATGTTCAGGAGCAAACTGAAGACATTGCTCTTTCAACATAACTTCCCGCGCCCTTCAGATGGATGCTCCATTAAACGGTGCCAAACAAATCATCCAACATACACACAACATACAAATGGAAAAAATATCAAACGATATCTGAAAAATTACAAGTGATAAGAAAAATGAAAGACAATTTTGAAATCAACATTAAAATCATATTCAAAATCAATTTTTTTTTTTTAATTTATAAAAGATATATCTGGGTTTTGTTATAAACCCAAATACAACTTTATACACCTTCCACAGTAAGCTAAAAGCTTGTGTCGTGAAAGGGGAGTTTGCCGGCACCTGGGATCGAACCGCGGACCCCTTGTTCAAGAGGCCGAGACTCTACCTCCAGGCTACCGACGAACTCTAATTGGAATATCTTTAGTAGCAAATCAAAATAGTATTATTTTGTTCCTCTGTGTGTTATTGTGTAGTCATATAAACATCCATGCAACATTAATAATTAGGGAAGGGCAATCAATCAATCAATCATTTCAACAATAAACAACCAGATATAATATATAACAACAAGCCACGCTCTCGGCAAGGGACAAATAAATACAGAAACATATAGGAGTATGTATACCTACAATTGTAATTAATATCGAGTTAATATGTTATACAGAAATGTACCAAACCTCATCAAAATGATGATTTTGTATTTGGGTTTGCAAATATTATCAATATCTGTTCAAAGTGGATATTGGAGTGCTTATTGTAGATGCACGATGCTACTGAACTGCCAACTTAGTCACAGTGACTCCGAAACGATGAAATGAGATTCACATTAAAAATAATATTAACAGTGACAATTAAAATATATTGAATTAGTCCCAAACTAAAATGTGAATCTTGAATATTTACATATAATTTCAGCGTAAAATTTACTTTTTTTCCATAAAACTATTTTGTTTCATTAATTTTTAAGTAATTTTTTTTTCCATAAAAATAATTTTGTTTCATTTAATTTTTGGGTATATTTTGCTATTTCCCATAAGAATAATTAATTTTTAGGTAAATTATACTATTTTCCATAAAAAAAATTGTTTCGTTAATTTTTAGGTAAATTTTATTATTTTTCCATAAAATTAATTTCAGATTCATAATAAAAACATTATTTCTGATAAAAAAGTATATTCCATAAACTTCTTTTATTACTAAGGAGAACAAAGTTATCCATAAAATTAGTATTTTTGGAAAAACTAACCTGTTTTTGATTTTGAACCATTCTAGATTAATCATTCCAGTTGATTCTACTCACAATTATGTCAAAAAAATCATGAAATAATAAAAATGAACTATTTTTACATGAAATGTGTAAAATTTTTTACTAGACTAACTAATCTTCGCAAATATTAACTCACTTCTATAAAAATACCTCAATTTTAAAAGATTTTGCAAAAATGACGCACTTTGAGATTTTTGACAACAGGGGAAAAATTATTTTGGAGATTACATTTCTATTAACTAAGATATTAAAATCCCAAAACCAAATGAATAATGAGTTGGAGATTATTTCTGGATAACAAATTCTCAACAATAATAACAATTTATTATATTTGTACGCGCGAGCGACAAAAATCTTATCTGATATGAACTAATTTTACATTACAAACAAAATCAAATGAGAAGTGATTATTGTTCTTTAAAAATCAACATTACTTCTCTAGTTGTGAACAAAATGAGTTTATATCAATCAAATTAATAATAAATGATTTATGTAAATTTTTATAAAACATAAACATATGGAGCTAGTCACAAATTAAGATGTGAATCTTGTATTTTGGGTACTAACACAACGATACACATATTATACATGTAACACCCAGACTCAGGACATTTTGAAAAAGGTAATTTTTATTTTGTTAGTCTGAGAATTGAACTCGGGACCTAGAAACTAACAGGCAAGACTGTTAACTCTTTGCCACAACGACAGTTTATTCTTATTTTATTTTTTGTATGTACTATAAAATTTGGTTGTTTGTCAAATAAGATTTTTGTCGATTATGCGTACAAATTCATAAAACAAACAGATGACAGATAGACATTGATATAAAGTTGCATATATCATTATTATATGTGAACCTTGATGTCTCATTCCTTGAGTTGTATGAACTGGAAGACCGAGGTAATGTTTAACACTCGGTGAAGGATCGGAACGTCTGCCTTGCGGCTTGGAATACTGCCAACTTAAACCTGATGTTTGGTTTGTGGAAGATGTCGCCGTCGTTTTTGTAGAATTATTAATATCATCGTCTGTGATTAATATTAAATCTTGTGCATTTGGTGAGAATGAGGCGCTGTGCGTTGATGATGAAACTAAATTATTAAAACTTGCAGAAACTAAATTTGTTTTATTATTTTTAGCAATCATTGTCATCGTCGATGTCTGTTGTTTTTGTTTTAGTTGCGTGGTGGTGGTGCTACTAAAAGCGTTAGGTGAATCGACGAGTGACGTCTCTGAAGCATGCGAACAAAAATTATTTGAACAACATTCGTCCCCTTGTGAACAAAGCAGTAAACATTGACGCGAACCACTACTGCTGTCGCTTCGCTTGCCAAGCCCCAAACCAAATGCTGCCAAGCCTCCGCCGCTACTTTGTTGCTGTTGTCTACTTTTAATTCCACTTTGTTGCGATAAAGAAGAAGAATGCTGGATACTTCTAAAACCGCTTGCAGCTCCGCCAGCTTCGTCCCATTTGGAAGGTGATCTGCGCCGTGCAAACACTGACATACTTTTTGGTATATTTCTCACAAATAATGATTGATGTTGTATTTCTGTTGGAACACAATCAACAGACTCTGACTGACCTTTAGTTCTAAATGAAAATTTCCTCAAATTATCCGCACTTAGTAGTTCTATAGCATCTTTAGTCTTGATTCTTAAATTACTGGAAGGAGGGCTTGGAGATTGCTGTTGACGAAATAAGAAATTTTTATTTTGCTGTTGTTGAAATTGCGCTCTCTTCCTTATACTGCTTTGATTAAGAGGATCTCTTTTCCCAGGACTCTTATCGTCGTCTTTTCGGCTCCCTGATCTCATCTTGAGAAATTCTGATGAAGATTTTCTTTGCAGATTTGATGGAGGTTGATGTGAGAAGGCGTACGGTATATGTGCTGCAGCATTGTAACCGTAAGTATTAACTAATTGTTTAGATTCTGTCGGAGGATCAAATACAATACCACCGAGCAACGGAGATATTTTTGGTTGCGGTGTCGTTGCATTTGTTGTATCATTTGGTGATTTGTTTGGACTTTTATTAATTATAACTATTTTTTCATTGGAAGACATAAGATTTTCATTTGTTTCTGGGAATATTTGTTTTCTAGATCCAGTTGACACTGGTGTGGGAGGTTGGTATGTTGTAAAGTCTGTTGTTTGTTGTAATAATAATGGACTATTATTATTATTATTGTTTTGCGGCAACACTGATGTGGCAACTGAGAGAGGTGATGTTGTAGATTGTCTATTGTTCTGTTGTCCACTTCCTCCGCCTGTCAGATAATTCATACAACCAAACGCGAGGCCAATCTGACCCAACATTTCGGGATAGTTTGTTTTTTGTGAACTGTCAAATTTTGAAGTAAAAGACAACGTTCCAAATTTAAAAAAAAAAAAACATAGATGACGATGCATTCCAAAATCAAATAGAATACAATAACAAATATTTAAAATTTAAAAAAAAATCCGTTCCAAATTTCAAAAGAAGATATTCAAATTAAAAATAAAAATCATTCCAAATTGACAGAAGAGAAAAAAATTCAAATTTATAATAGTCATTCAAAGTTACAATAAAATATTATAAAAATGAAAATGGAGGATGTAAAATGATGAAGCGTGCATCACATATTATGTAAAATTTTAAAGAAATTAATTCAAGCATTTAAAAATTATTATAAATAAATTTTAGTTCACAAATACACAAATAAATATAAGAATTAGTCATGCAGTTTGTATAAATACATAGTTAGGAGTGTCCATTTGTTTGTTTATATATAGGTATATGTATATATCCACAGTCCACACGCGTGAGTGAAAGCACAAAGAGAACACACAAACAAACATAATAACATTAGTGAAATATATTAATTTATAATACAAAACATTGTATCAGTTGCCGTACTCACAAATTAAAAATAATTGCCAGTATTCAAACCGTAAAATCTGACATATAATTATACCTTACTCACAAATTTAGATTAGCATTGTTCCCACTTAATGTTTAATTAAAATATTTTTTATAAATGTCAAATATTATTGGTGTATACTGATGGCCATAGAATAACGGATGCCATTTGTAAAATTAAAAATATTGTGTAGAAAAATTTATATTTACAATTTTTTAAATATTGATGCAAAATTGGATAGCCATGCATCATATAGCCTGTATGCGACTAACTTTGCGCTCTCAACACACAAAAACAGCATAGAGAGCGCGAAGTTAGTCGCGTACAGACTATGGTACACATTGTTTCGTGAGCAGGGTTACTCATGACGCAATCTAAATAGAATCTTAATCTTGTTTTGATTTTAAACTCTACAATGCGCGAAGTCACTATAGTAAAAAAGTTGAATTTAGATTGTGTCAAAAGTAACCCTGCTGGGCTATCTTTAGGCATGTCTAGTTAAGTAGGACTAAACATGATTTTTTTTGTAAGTACGGCTGTATGAAAAATAAATTGTGCTTATAGCAATGAATATAATAAATAACCTTTAAAGGAGTGTATTTTTTTCAAACATTTGATTAAGTATATAATTTTTTGTCAGTTTCATTTCAATATTTTTGGTGAATCAAAAAGTCACATTATGAAAATCTAGATGTTTGAGAACAACGTTCACACATTCTCAAGAACAGCCACTTGTTGTGTAAAAGAAATCAGTGTGCATATATGTATGTAAAATTGCAGTATGAATATAAGGGAAGTGAAAAAGTATATTAGAACTGATAGAATTGGCATTTCTGTTATCTCTGCCTACCTCGCGAGAGATGTGGCGTGATCAAATAAGATACAACATCACATTTGTACATGACAATAAAATTGTTTTGTATTCAACTTTGAATTACACAAAGTTACAACTGTCATTTCACTTATTGTTATTTTACATAATAAATAAATAAATTTTTATATAACATCCCATGTTTCCAATTACAGAAGACCATAGACACTCGTTTAAAGGTTAATATACATAAATTATGTCAAATACAGAATGTATACAAGTTAATTTAATTGTTATTATATTACGTAATGTAATTGTATACATTTGTTACACTCCACGGTCAAGAGTTACGTTAACTTTCATAGTTTAGCACTCAATTAAGTCACACAAATAACCATTAGTATTTCATGATTGTTACGCTTCACGCTCATGCATTACATTGCCAATCACTCATGTTATTAATTTTATAGTGTACATTTAGTAGTATACCATAAAATTTCTGTATGTTTTGTTACATTCTATGCAATGTAAAGTTACATAATCTCAGGCACAATACAAAGTTAGTAATGCAGTATAAAAATCCGATAATTTTAATTTTTATCTTACAAACAATTATGCAAATTATCAAAATTATAAAAATGTACAAAATGGAAATACGTTGATACAAATATGTGCAATTACACGCACAGATGTGTGCATTCACACAAAAATTATTACTTGTTCAAACACGACAATGTGCGCAGTAAAAAAACATTAAATCACATTATTCAAAAAAGGAACAGAACTAAAATAGTAAATTTAAAAATGTTAATAAGTTTAAATTGTAAACAACATGTGGCACGCTCACACACAAATGCGTGCGCTCTCAAACACACACACACACACACTGGCAAGCGTAACTTACTATTATTACAGTGCACACTGAGAAAATCTTCTGTTGTTTTTCTGAAATGTAACACACATACACATACATACATACATTGTACATTTTTATACATTATGTTACGTTACATGACATCACGCACAACATTTACACTAGAGTGGAATATTTTTTTTATTGTCGCACACACTCAAATGTAAAAAGATTTCAATAACAAAAAACCAGATACATCTTTTTTAAATGTGTTCATGGATAATGTATCATGCCATGGGTAACCAGCAGACTTCCTGCATGTAATAAACATGCAAGTTGTCCTTTCTGTGCCAATAATTACTGAGATATTAAAGATGGGTGACACATTACTTCATTACTGAACAGTTTGCTTTATTTATTTGTTCTTACATTATTGTTTATGATTTTCTTCATTATTTTTGTAATTAAGATTGTTAGATAACATCAACCGAGATCTGGAGGAGCTCAATGCTAAAGACAACTGGCAGTCCATTGCTCAGGATAGAAAGGCTTGGAGATCTATTGTTTCGGAGGCAAAGGTCCTACAAGGGCTGTTCGGCCATCGTAAGTAAGTAAGCGGTGTTTTTGTAATTGTAACAAAATTGTTTTTCTGAGCTGTCGTGTTTGGGCTTGCACCTTATTTTGGCTTAAGAATTGAGACATACTGCATAGTTTTTTGTCTTTTTACATTTGATTGTGTGATTCTATAAAATTCTTATTAATTTTGTTTTGTAATATTTTATACAAAGCATGTTTTAGTTGCACAATTAAAATTTCCTACAAATCATCTTCTCCAGGCCATAAAAAAATTAAAACATATTTATAATTTATATGTGTGTGTGTTTTTATTCTATTTCAGGGCCTCTGTAGATTAAATGTTTATGCCTATTTTCAATTTTCTCTAAAATATTTGAGATTTTAATTGTGCAACGACAATGTGATACAACAATCATACAAAATGGACACACGAGTGAAGAAATTAAAACGTACAACTAGCGCCACCCTGTGCTAAGTGTACGTAATTAGAAACACATTTTAAATCATTTATAATAATATCTGTATATGGAAGCCAAACTACACTATGTCGCGAGAGGTCAGTTTTCAGTGTGGCCATTCTAAGCTATTTCAATATAATTATTTATTTTACTGCTTCTCCTCTACCTGTGGATGTTACAAGAATTGTAGTTCCTAAATCATCCACATTCATTAATTGTGTAGGCGCACACTCGGTAGAATTCCACAATCAGGTAAATTAAAACAAGTGTTTCTTTCTACTATAAGTTATTGATCACGAGAGAGACTGCTTTCCACTTATCAGGTCGTAGACAAACCTTTTTGCTGGAAGTTATTTTGAGAGGCCTCAGAGATCCCCTGAAGGACTCCCCCCTTTGATAAAACCTATAGACAATTAATTACAAAAACCATACACAATTTAACGTAACAATGGTGTTGTTTTTACAAAAATGTTGTATATTACAAAATATAATGTGTTTTAAAGTTTGGTGAATATGTCATCAAACACTGCTATGTCCATAAGTCACTTTAGCCAAAATTAGACATAGTGTAATGTAGCTCTCATATACAGATATTTGCTTTGGATTTATTCCCTTTTACTTATAGCCTTTTAGTTGTTCATGACGACAATGTATTGAATAAACCTTTTGAAGAAAGTTAAATATCTCAAAAACATTAATAATTATATAAGTAATAACTATATTCAGTAAGAAAAAAAAACTTTCACTTGTATTGACAAAATAATAATATATTCCCCAAAGACAACTGACAACTGAAATGTAAGGTTTTAAATTAACAGTATAGTAACTATGTAAATAGAAAACAATCTATATTTAAATAAAATAATGTATTGACTACAAGTTGAAATTCAAACTCACTCTAAAACTTGGTATATCCTCTCCGAGTCTCCATTTGGTATGAGAGGTCTCAATGGGATGTCCTCCCCTTCTCCCACGGCGTCCCCGCTGGCTGCAGACCTGGCGTGCGGCATCCCCACGTTCATGGGATTGTTCTGGTTTATATATCCACTTGGTCCTATGTTGTTCATGCCTATGCCGTGGGGACCCTCGTAACTACAATGAAATATGTTACAAATTGAATTATGTTTTATTACTTTTTCAAACATTGCATCAGCATTAACTATGCAATACTTTATTTCAATTTGTAATATTATTTTAAATTATATTTTTATGTTATATAATAACCGAAAACAGATTTAGATGGTGCAGACACATTTTGAGATATTCACAGGATAATACTATGATCAAAAGACAATGGACGCAAAAGTAGGACCCAGAAGACCAGGCAGACCAGTGACCACCTGGATGTCCACAATTGCCAGGGACCTGAAGGAGGCAAAGTTGCGCTTGGTGGATGCAGGGGGCCGGAAAACTTAGAAGATGAGGACTAGGAGAGCCGACCCCAAGCAAATGGGATAAAAGCGAGGGCGAAGAAGAAGTAGAAGATTTTATGTTATATTATGAGAAAGTGCGAATATCCAAGAGCTACGGAGCTTGACCACATGGAACAAATTCTCTAGGACAGCTGCGTGTTGAGTAAGAGAAATCGGTGTGCATGTATAAAAAACTGGATTAATATAGAGGAAGTGAAAGAAGTAGGTATATATCAATATGGTACTCCTTTTCTCTGTCTGCCCCACCTTTTTTGATCTATTCAATCCTTAAAAAACATCAATTTCTTTATGACGTGAAAAGTAAAAAAACAATTACAAAAACTTTCTGATAGTTATTTATGGAACTGTGTGAACTGAGTATGTAGAAATATCAAAAACTCAATGTATCGAGGTTACCGGCAAGAGACCAAGAGGAAGGCCAAAGCGCAGATGGCGTGAAGTAGTAGTGAGACAAGACATGAGGAGCTGTGATGTTTCCCATGAGGATGCGTTCGACAGAACCAAGTGGCATAACCAAACAAGAAAGGCAGACCCCATCACCATGTGGGACTAATAATTGCCCAAGGAGAAGAAGAAGAAGTCTAAGTTTAGTATAAGTCACAAAAAGATCTGTGTGATCAATATAATTATGTGTAAAAAATAATGCCCTCTAGAGAGTATGTGATACTTACACTGGATTAGGGAATACAGGAGCCACTATCCCCAACTCTCTCTGCATCATGCTGCTCAGGTGATTGCCAACACCATCAGCTGAAACACATCATATAATATCATATAAACCTAGCTATATAGGGGGGCTGCAATCATAAGTTAGCTTCTCTATCTGTATTGTTTGTTTGTGTTCTATAGAGATTGTGAAATATGTAGATAAATAAAAATCTCTCAATATCATCATGGGATATTATACTACAAGACAGAAGGGTAATAAATAAAACTAACTGCATGTAATAAATATGTAAGTCATCCTCTCTGTGTCAATAAAGATATTCATGATGACTGCCATACCTCATCACTGCTGAATTGAAAAAATTGCATTTGTCGTTGCATATTCAAAAAGGGGTATGTGAGTTTATAAATGTTTTAACATTTCCAGAATAAACTGCTTATAATGACATCATAACCATTTTATAAAGTGATTCTTAGTATCAAATATTAAAATTCAATACTTAAAGAACAATATCACATGCCAATAAAAAGTCCAAACAACAATTTTAATGCCCTAATGAACATTTTTTAAAGAGTATGTCTAAATAAAAATGTTCGCACATACCTCATTTTGAATATGCAACGACAATACCTGCCTTTTATAGTAGGACATTAAAAAATATACACAAAAGTGGGAAACCTATTCTTTCCCAGGGATTCCACAAATAGGAATTAAAAAGTGAAATAAATATTGTGACTACCTCTAGTGGAAGGTGAGAGTTTCCCCCCCAGGGGGTTCTGTCCTGGTCCACCTCTCCTCTTGTTGGCCCCCCTGCCTCCTCCTGCACCGCCCCTCCTGCGCATTGACGACCATACCCCACCAAACAGGGAATGATTACGCTACAAAAAAAAACAAACAAACTTTTAAAACATCAATATAAAATTTTTCACTAATATTTACAAATTGATAAAGTTTTTTTCAAATACGGATTTGGGTTTTAATTAACCCCAAACACTCTCAGAGTAAGAAGTAATATGCTTGTATTGTGAAGACAGCGGCGTGCCTTCCATACATGCAAATATGCAAAGCATGCCCTACAGTAAATGTATAATCTTATAAATTGTGTAATAAAGTAGTGTAGAATAACATTTTAAGATTATTTATGAATTTATAACTATTATAGAATGACATTTTTAAGATCTATTTATTTATTTTAGAGCATGCGTTGGATATTTGCATGTATGGAAGGCACGCGCCTGTGTGAAGATGCAGCAGATATGCAGTAAGAGGAATGATACCAAGATTTCTAGATTAAAAGTCCAAAACTCTATTATCAAGCTATCGACTATCTCATTAAATCATTGTAAGGTTTGAATTATGAAACTATATTATTTCATAATTCTAGGGTCTGTGGACTAAAGCACATAAGTCAAAAATTCCATATTTATTTATTGCTTCAACTTGTCTGTTTTTAATCAATACACAACAGCTGTACTAAAGAACACAAGTCAAATAATTTGTCTAAAAATTTACATTTTTAATAAACTTTTGTGAATAAAAAAATTTCTTTTTTTATTTAACTAGATTTTTAGGCACTATATGAGATGGTAGGCCCCACTGTTGTCAAATGTGAGATTTCATAGAAAAAATAATATTCACGGAATTGTTGCCATATGTACAATTATTTTTTGGTCACTACGTTTAATTATTTTTGGGCACTAAGTTTTTCGACACCAGCAAAGTTTACATTCGAGTCAGATTTTATTTTTGCTGGTTTTATTTTATTTTTGCCGGCAAAAATAAAATAAAACCAGCAAAATCTAATTCGAATACAAACTTTCTAAACAATACAAATTTCCTAAAGTTTATATTCGAGTTAGATTATATTTTTACTGGTTTTATTTTATTTTATATTTGCATTAGATTTTATTTTTGGCGGTTTTATTATATTTTTGCAAATAAAGAAAGAAAAAAATATTTCGCCAAAAAATTCAAATAATATTGTTGTAGCAACAATTTTCCTCCATAGAAAACTATATTTGACAGATATCTGACATTGGGGCCTACCATCTCAATGAGCTCCGATTTTTATTGTACTTTTTGTTTCTCCTGTCAAGTTGCCATTTCTGATTTATGTGCTTTAGTCCGCGGATCCTAGAATTATGGTATAATACGTATCAACAATGGGTTTGCATTTTTTTGGATACATTGAGGACTTAGGCTTTATAGATTCAGGAGTAATTTCTGAGCCAATTGGTTGCATCAGTGGTCACCTTATATAATAGTTGCAAAACATACTCTCTACATAGAGGAGATTAATTTCTAGTAAAAAATCTGGCAGATTTAACTTTTTATGATAATATAAATTTTTCTTTGTGCAGCTAAGTGATGTGGTGAGAATGAGAGAGAGAGAGAGAGTGAGTATATCTAACCTGCAACTCTCCGCTGGGTACCTCATCCTTTGTGACAACAGGCTGAGCATGCGAGAGCAAATGTTATTTTGATAAATTAAATATAGTATGATCAATACAACATGAAACCAAGTCGGTTGAAAATATCAACTAAATTCCTTATTTAGGGCTAATCTTACAAAGAAGAGATATAATAGCCGTATGTAAATTCGCAATTTACATACGGATGGAGATCTGTTTGTATATTTTACCAGCAATTTTTATTACAAAACTATTTTAACAATCTGTAAAGGTAGAAACTGTATATCGTCGCTTGGCATTCAATACCCCGAATTTGACAATTTAGGTGCAATAGTTTTTTTGTAAGATTGTTAAAAAACGCGATTGTGTATACAAAACATTCCCCAAATATTCTCCTAACTTCTAGACTGTCATATTGAACAAAATCGCGAATATGAATTCAACTTTTACAACTTTTATTCAGTTTATTCGGCCTCCTGTAAAATCTTGTAATTGTTACATTTGGGGTATTGAAAACCGAGCGACGATATGTTGTTTTTTACTGGTGGTCACACATGGTCCTACCCACCATGTCTGTCTACCTGCTCTAAGATACCTATGTATATAAAGACAACAGACTTATAACAATATTATCTATGCACTGTTCCTCTCAACAGATGGCAATACTAAATAATAACTTATTACTGACAAACCGGTCAACCTACAAATCTATAAAATTAATCATGTGTTTTATTATGAAACTAAAGTTGACTAATGTTATAAGAAGCAAAAAGTGGAAGTTGTATAGATTTTTGGTTTCTTTTACGTCAAAAATTACAAACGAATGTTTATAAGATCGCCCCTCAAACTATCTATCTATGTATCACAACAAGTGTGGTAGCCAGCAGTGTATTAACAATAATAACAATAAACATATTACAAAGGACATAGTGTGTATTGTGTATGTACTTACCCTATGCATAGGTTCAGGACAATCATCCATGGTATCATCCAATGTACCAGAGATGGCTCTCTTGAGCTCGGGCCCAGCCTCGTGCAGTGTCCTAAGACCCGCCTGCAGTGTCACCGTGGCCCCCACCAGACCAGCTTCCCCTTCACGAGCTTCTTGTTCTTTCCTCTTCTTGAATCTGTCATCCGGCATTTTACCACCAAGACAATACGAAAACGACATTCCAGCATTTGTTTCAAATTCCACATTCGTTATTGTTAATAAATTATTTTCAATATTTCAAGTTTCATTTGTTTCAAAATGTGTTCAATTGTTTGATTTTAACAATTCATTTGTTTCAATATTGTATTTCAGTTGTTTATGTTGAATAATTTAAATTTATTCAATTACAATTGTACAAGTAATTGTTTGTATCGAAAATCATTTGTTGTGTTAAAATTCCAACACATTTAATAAATTAATTCAAATAAATAATTCCAATTCATATTATATAATGACAAAAGAATTTCATTAATTTGTTTTCGTTTTTTTCATAAACAACAACATAATTCCAATTTCAAACATAATTGGAATATGGTTTATAAATCATTCCATTTTTAAATTTAAATATTTTTCCACAATTTAGAAACCACAGACGAAAGCGATGTACATTTTTATGCAATTTTACATCAATTGCCGAAGTATTTGTTGATATTTTGAATGATATTTATAGTTTTGCATTCCATAAACAATATAACATTGCCATCATTCCACATTGACATTACGTATTTCCATTCAACATTTTTGTCAATACAACATTACGTAGAATTATTCCAATATATTGATGCAAGTCCATATGCCAGACGTTGTTTGGTTTGCAGAGCAGACACAAGAAGTCGAGCGGAAGACATAAACAAACAAACATACAAGCAAACATGAAATAATATTATATATAGTAATGAGAAATATGAAGAATTTTTTTGTAATTCTTATCATAAAAAATTGGCCCTATGTTACTACTAAAGAAATTTCTTCATTGAGTGCGTCCAGATAGTAGGATGCGAATGTCAATCAATCATCGATCTTCAACGATTCGGAGCATTCTCCGAAGAAATATTCGAATGAATGGGTTTGTTTCCCGTCCTTATACGGGTTACGAAGGCATTCATTCAAATATTTCTTCGGAGAATGCTCCGAATCGTTGAAGATTGATGATTGATTGACGTTCGCATCCTACTATCTGGACGCACCCATTAGAAAACTATACCCAAATTATTTTATTATATCTAATCTATCTATACCAAGGGTGGCCAACCCGCGACACTTGCGGCCCGCGAAGCATATGCACACTTTTTTTTTTTTAAATATAGTCGGTACAATAATCCATTATTTTTTTGAAAAAGGCATTTTGAGAAAATATTCTTAAAGAAAATCGAGGAGTTTTGAAACATTTCAAATTCCTAAACCGTTTTGAAAATTTGGCAACAGGGGGGTAGAAATTTAAAGGTGAAGTAAAACTATTAAATGTTCCATATATGGATTGTATTGTTGTGCGGCCCGGTAGGAAATCTCATTCTGAAATTTGGCCCAGCTGCTGAAAAGGTTGGCCACCCATGCTCTATACCATTATACTATCTCCCACAAGTGTGGTAGCCAGCGGACTAACAACTCTAACATATAATTAAAAAACCCGCTAACTTCACTACAATTTATGCTGAAATAATCTTGTGGGTATGTATTGTCTTTTTTTCATTGAAAACGCCCAAATTAAATACTAATTGGTGATTTTAAATGCAACATCTTAGACTACATCAAATAAAATTATATTGGTTTTTCTGTTTCTGCCCCTAATCTGTGGAACAGACTGCCTCTGGGGCTCAGATGTGCTGCTGACTTCCAGGCTTTTAAGAGGGACCTCAAGACCTACTTTTTCAAACTTTTTTATGAACTGTGACTGTTGTGTATATTGCATTATTTTATTTTAATTTCTGACGCGGATACATATTATTATGTATCTGAGATTATGTATTATAAGGATTTTGTATTTAAATTTGAACTCTTGACACAGACAACATTGTTGAAGATAGAACATTATCATGTACAGCGTCCTCGAGGTGCTATGGCACGAAGATGGCGCTATAAATACTCTCCGTTATTATTATTATTATTATTGGGTTACATGTTTTATATTTTACACTCATTAATTTATTATTTTTTATGATTTGCATATCAAAAGAATTAAAATTAATTAATTTAAAAAAAAACTTTGTGGTATTCAAGTCAAGTGATATGAATTGATGAGTTTCAAATTGTTGTTGCATATTCAAAATGAGATATGTGCCAACATTTTTATTTAGGCATACTCTTTAAAAACTGTTCATTAGGGCACTAAAATTGTTGTTTGGACTTTTTATTGGCATGTGATATTATTCTTTAAGTATGAATTTTAATATTTGATACTAAGAATCACTTCATAAAATGGTTATGATGTCATTATAAGCAGTAGTTTATTCATGAAATGTCAAAACATTTATGAATTCACATACTCCTTTTTGAATATGCAACGACGAAATACAAAACATTTAACTCCATATTATGTTATGCAGTTGATTCCATTTTAAACCACCAAATATTAATTTTTTTCAATTGAATTTAAAACAAAAATAACTATATTTTTTTTAAGTTAAAATAAAACTATTTAATATTTATGTACATCTATCCTATAAAACTATCTAATATTATATGAAAATACTGAAAAAATAAATAATATAAAAATAAATAAAATATATACATGTTAAAGAAAGCATAATAATCAACAAAAAAGCATAAAATATAAACAAAAAAATAAAGCGAATTAATAGTATGCTTAGTAAAGAAGTCATGCTACATGGAGGCTTATTAATAAAAAGGGCACATTCATTCATTCCTTCCAGATCTACACGGAGAAATGACAAGACATGTCTTTTTACAAAGTGTCATCATAATTTTACATAAATTATTACAGAAATTAATTATTAGCTCTCACAGGGACAAGGAAATGTTTTTTTTTTAATTTTAATTTTTCAAAATAATTTAAAGTTCCTTTATAAAAATAAAATGGGAGGGGGGGGTGAATATTTCTCTCACATCATGCCTGTGGAATAAAACATAAATTTATTTTTTTAAAAATTGAAGGGGGGGGGGTCGATTTAGAATTATTTTATTTAAAAAGAAAAAATAAATAAAAAGTGCGATAAATACATAAATGTGACAATATTTTTTTAGGATATTTGTAAAATAATTAAAATTTGCTTTTAAAATAATAAAAAGAAAAGTGGGGGGGGGGGCAAGAGGACGAAAATCATAAAAATTCAAACCGAAAGGGGAAGAAACTATTTTCAACATTTGTGATGAAGATGTAATTGTGTATTTTTTTCTTGATGTGCTTCTGAGTGGGGTAACCAACATTGATTAATAGAAAAATATGTATCGTTTTAAGATGTCAATTAAAATAAATTGTTTACTTACTGAGAAAAGAATGAGAGGGAGATGTATCAGTATCTGAAATATTTATACTAATCTATCTATACCATCACAGCATTTCTCAGAAATGTGGTAGCCAGCAGTGTATTTAACAATAATAAACATACTACAGATTACACTCCCTCTGTGTGTGTAATATATAAATATACAGTGGTACCTCCACATACGAGTTTAATTCGTTCCGCAACCTTGCTCATATTTCTAATTACTTCTATCTCAAAGCTAATTTACTCATTGAAATTAATTGAACTGCCATTAATCCGTTCCAGCTGCCAAAATGTCACCCCAGTTATTTTTGTTATTTGTTTTTGAATAAGAAAAATATATTTATAAATGACAAATATTAATACAAAAACATAATAAAAGAGAATGTAAAGAAATAAACTAGATTTATAAAGTGTTACTTTCGCTTAATTTTCGTCACTGGTCTTTGCCTTTTTTGCCACGCATTTTTCACTTTCACCTGTAGGCCGTTTAAAAAAAACATGTCCAAGGAGGTTTGTTTCTTCCTCCTTCCTGCAGAATGTTCCGGAAATGAGTTAGGCAAGTGTCATTAAATAACTCGTATTTCAAAGCAGAAAATCGCTCGCTCGACGGCTCGTATCTCAAAAAACTCATATGTCCAGGTACCAACTGTGTATCAAGACATATTCAGTTTGTTTGTGTGTGTGATAATAAGCGGCATCATAATAACTATTAAATTTAATAAGATGTTGTTAAAGTCTGTCTTATGTGTGACATTGTACGAATACTTGCCTTTACAGTAGGACACTTGTAAGTTTACAGAAAAAAGTCATTTTCTTTGCCGGGAGGTTTATGGAGAAAGGGCGGAAAATAAATAAAGCTAAAAAATACTTAGTTTTCTGACATTTTTTGATTCTGTATTTCACAATTTTGCCAACCATTCTTCTTAACAACATGTTTTAACAATCCCATTAGTAAAAATCTAAAATATTTATTAATAATAAAAATATTATTTTACTTTTTACTCCATCCTCACAACATAAGTTGTTCTGGCTTAGTGGGAGGTGGAGGAAAGAGGGGGGGGCATGATTTCTGTAGTTGGTTCACTCATAAAACACTGTTAAGGCAAAGTAGAAACACCCCAAGAAGCTTTTGAAAAGAAAACATAACACTTTATGAGTGCGCGCGTGGTGGTGCGTGAATCAATAAAAATATTACTAAAGCTGTGTGCGTATGGATATGTCTGTATGGATTTGGTTATGTGATGAAACATATATATTTATACATAAACAGGATATTTCTGTTTTGTGTTTTTGAATGATATTAGAAGATGACTGTTTTTGAATGTCGTGTAGTTATTGTTTTTATATGAGATGCCACATTTTTGTTGGGTGATGATAATGTTTTTTTTTGTATGGAAAATCAAAATAACAATTTTATTCATATTTTGAACCACTCTAGATTAATCATTCCAGTTGATCACACTCACATATAGTCAACCTATTTGAATAGGTATTAACTAGGTAGGTATGTTGTATATGATACACATACATATGTGAACTTCCTTAAGGAGTGCATGACAAGTATAGTTATCATATACAACATACCTACCAAGTTAATACCTATACAAATAGGTTGACTTTTGGTGAGTGTAATCAACAATTGGAATGATTAATCTAGAGTGGTTCAAAATATAGTTAATACCTATTCAGTTAATGCCTGTGCTATTCTGACATTTTACTACACATGGATACTTGTGATTTTGATGTAAATCCCAAAGATATACTAGATCGGTAATTCAAAGATCAAATTTTGCATCCAGTTTCAAACTGACATTAGTTGTGAGACAATACATTGCTAATGCTTGAAGGCCATCGATATTGGAACACAAAAAATCCGAAAAAATGCACCGCGCTGCAAGTCTAGTATGTCTATGGTGAATCCATGCATATTACATTTACAAGAGGAAGATAGACATATTTTATATAAAAAAGTCCCTTCTGATTGTTGTAAAATATATTTGTATATACAAAAGAAACATATGTTCACGTTTCGTTGGCGGAATAGTGTTACGTTTTAAAATAATTACGAAATGTATGGTATGGGTTAGTTGGAAGATATCGCGCTTCTGCGATAAACTCGCCCATTGCACAAATTTATTTGTCTGGTTCTGCAATGTTTGTGTTTTAATAATGTTTGTTTTTTTGTGCAATAAAGATTTTTTATTATTTTATTATTATTATTATGGTAGATAATAAAATGTGTTTTTATATTATGTATGGGTGTGTGCAGGTAGATGTGGGTGTGTATATATATGTGTGTGTGTGCAAGCCATAATATAATTATTATCATAATGATAGTAACTAAGTACATATAATATGTATGTATGTAGTAGGTTGAGTGGGACACTAACGTCCTTGTGTTAGGTTACCCCACATATCACCTATGTATACATAATAGCAGTACAACCAAATCAGAAACAACACAATATCCTTCACTCTGCTTATTGCGTGGATATCTTTTGCCCAAATTTGTACACATCCTATACCCTAATTTGAACACATCCTATACCCTAATTTGTACATTTCTTTTACCCTAATTTGAACACATCTTTTACCCTAATTTGTACACTTCTTTTACCCTAATTTGTATACTTATTTTACCCTAATTTGTACACATCTTTTACCCTAATTTGTACATTTTTACCCTAATGCTTATTTTTACTCTTAATTTGTACATTTTCGCCCTAATTTGTATATTTTTACTCTGATTTGTACAGATTTTTTACTCTAATCAATTACTTTATTTACACATTTTTAACCAAATCCGTATTTACATATATAATACACAATTCATAATAATAAAATAGTCTTTCATAATATGCTATACTCCTCAAATAGAGGATTCTGTGACGTCTTAGTCATGTTCTGAGACAGCTCTGATGAGACAAATTATGAGCTTATATTGAAACACAACATCTTTTCGCCAAATCCAACAGCATATCTTTGCAATGAGTCAGATTTTGTCCTATGTGTATGCAAAGGCATAAGCCGAGTCTCTAGCCGACTATTCACATTGAAATAGAGTGAAACTTTCATATTCTCATTTATTTCTGTGTAAAAACAATAATGATCTCTTGTGAATGGAATAAAAGGTAGTTATTTTTTCACATTATTCATATATTATTTACTTTGTGTATATTAAATCTTATTTACTGTTTAGCTAACTAACAAAACTATCTATATCATCACAACATCTCCCGTAAATGTGGTAGCCATTGAAGCATCTATGAGTGACAGTTCTACGAGTGATATTATCATTACTAAACTAAAGATGTTAAACTTCTTAACATCATTTACTCTAATTGATCTGTAACCTTTCAAGATAAGTGGCATACCTCATTGCTGATTTAAAGATGTTAAACTTTAGAATGTATTTAAATTGATTTACTTAAATATGTAAATATACTTATGTTTATTTTGAGTGTTTTTTGGTCTGATTTGGTTGATAAACTGCGTATAAAGTAAAATTTGTAATAAAATACTCACAAATGTTGAAATTAAGGCACAATTCACAGTTCTTTATGATATAAACATAAGAATATCGTGTGACAAATGACAATATGCGTAATAATAAAAACAAAAGAAACAAAACAAACGCTTGTGTGACAATAAAGACAACACAACGAGTGCAATGATGGAGGGAGAGTGGGACAAAAAAAACAAAACTCGTGAAAAAAAGGACATAAAAAAATATAGATACAATAAACAAAAATGGAATTAATCTTTTTGTTTGAGTATTTCTGAAATAGTAGTTACCATATTGAGAGAGCTCGTGAAATTATTTTTTATATTTACATTTTTATTTTTTTTATGTTATTTTCTTTTTATATTTTGGTTATCATCGGCATTCGGACTAAGCTGATAGAAAGAGACAAACAACAACATAGTTTTGTTCTTGTCACTCATCATCTACTTACGCGTGATTCCTACGAACAAAAAAGAGAGAGAAAACCAAAAAGAAGCAACAGCTATATAATAATAAAATACAAAATAATATAGAAATAAAATAAAATAAATGAATACAATTAAAAATTTATCGATATAAATATAAAATTATTTTGCAAATATATTAAAATTATGTTTTTGTTAAATTATTGTTCTATTTAATCTATTGTTTTATTACTTTTTTATGTATGTATATAAAGGTATATATAAGCTGTGTAAATGTAAGAATATATTATTAAAAAGATATATTTAATAAAAGTTAAAACTATTTTGTCTACTTTATTATTTTCTCTATGCAATGATCTGTCAAAATGTCAAAATTAATTTCTATGGAATTTTAATCTCAACCAATCTCACATTGACATTGAAAATATTACGCGGGTAAAAATATTTATTGACGAATATAATATTACAAAAAAAATAATATAGGGGAAGATAGGGTAGCTCGGACACAACATAATTTAAATACAAATAAAAACAATGTTCTAGAATCTTGGTACATATTTCTGAATAAAGCATAAACAATAAAGTATATTAATTAAGTGTAGATTATAATATTTATAAATTTTCAGTTACATTTAGTAAGGTAATCAAAAATTTAGGGTACCTACATTAAAATGAGGGCACGTAAAAATTTGACGGGTGCCCTTGGACACTTTTCAAATGACAAACCATAATATTATTAGGCCTTCTAAATATTGTAAATAGTGTTTAAAATATACACTCAAACTTTATGTACCTATCAATCCATTTAAAAACAACCAAAAAATGGATTTTTTTTTTTTTTCTTTTTTTTTAAAAAGATATATCTGGGTTTGTTATAAACCCAAATACAACCTTATACACCTTTCACACTAAGCTAAAAGCTTGTGCCGTGAAAGGGGAGTTTGCCGGCACCTGGGATCGAACCACGGACCCCTTGTTCTGGAGGCCAAGACTCTACCCCCAGGCTACTGACGAACTCAAAGTTGCTCAATGTTTTTGATTTTTTATACTTTGCCTGTTAATTGCCTTATATGTTGAGACTTTCAAATAAGTATTATTATTATTTTAATCTCGAAGTTTTTTTTTTGGTGGCCATTTTTCTAACGTGCCGTGGATGATTTTTAATGAAAATAGATCTTTAGAAAAATTATTGTATCTTTTTTATTTATAAACATATCGATATAATTTTAAAAAATATATTTTGAGTACTTACAAAATTTTCTAGCTTAAAAAATATTTTTGATCATCGATATCTATCAAAAAAATTACTTAATTTTGCTTCAAATTTACAATTTAAAAAAAAATCGAGAGATTTGAAGCAAAATTAAGTAATTTTTTTGATAGATATCGATGATCAAAAATATTTTTTAAGCTAGAAAATTTTGTAAGTACTCAAAATATATTTTTTAAAATTATATCGATATGTTTATAAATAAAAAAGATACAATAATTTTTCTAAAGATCTATTTTCATTAAAAATCATCCACGGCACGTTAGAAAAATGGCCGCCAAAAAAAAAACTTCGAGATTAAAAAAATAATAATACTTGTTTGAAAGTCTCAACATATCAGGCAATTAAAAGGCAAAGTATAAAAAAAATCTTAGACATTGAGCAACATGGTCTGGTTGTTTTGAAAAGGAATAAGCCGTACCCAATTTTTATATTTAACACCTAACAGTGTCTGAAACTGACATTTCATTACGAAACTGAAGATGTGAATGTTTTACGAATACACACCTTTTACAAAAGCGAGGGAGGTCTATTATTTACCGGGGACTCCTAAATTTGACATTTTGAAAGATCATTGTGAAAAGTTTTAATAAATAAATTCATTTTGTAAACAAATAAATAAAAAATAATAAAAAATATTCCAAAATCTAAATAATAAACGATTGGTGCCCAGAATAATAATTAATAAAAAATACAAATAAATAATTCAAGTAGGTATTAATTACTCCAGAGAAAGAAAAAGAAAAACAAAAGAGACATTGAAAAGAAAATTAATTAAATAACAAAACAACATCTCTATTCTATTCTATTCTAGAAACAAAAAAACATCAAATAAATTATTATTGAGAATGTTTTGTCTGATTTATCTATTCCAGGGATGGCGAACCTGTGGCACGCGAATGAAGAGAAAAAATAAAAGTGATTGTATAAAAAATTCAAATAAGTTTTGGAAATGGTATATTTTTTTTTATATCTTTTATTTTGCCAATAATAAGTACTTAACTATTTTTTCGATGTATTTATTAATGTCTTATTAAAAATCTCAAGTTACACAAAAATGCAATTAAAAAATATTTTGTTTAGAATCAGACAAAATTTTCTCAATAAAATACAAATAACACATCACAAAGTCTATGCGGAGAAATTTTAATCATATTTTTTGATGTGTAACACAAATACAAATATATTGAGTCGCACGGAATCACAATTTAATTAATGTTTGGAGTGGAGTTTAAGAATTTCAGATCAAGAGATCCCACTGCCGTTCTAGTTCACTTTCAGGACACAAGCATATTATTAACAGTTTACTATGACGGTATTAAAATTTCATTTTGTGATTCTAATTGCGACTCAATCAACATGAACATAAATTGTGTCGCTGAGTTTCGAAATCCGCTATAACACATTCAAATGTATGTGTTATAGCGGATTTCGAAACTCAGCGACACAATTAAACAAATAAACAGAATTCTATAATTTCAAAACAGAAACAAATGAATATCAAATATTAGATGCATCATATGATAATATATGAAAACTATTGTTGAATAAAGGTTTAATTAAGATCGTCGGTAGCCTGGAGGTAGAGTTTCGGCCTCGTGCACAGGGGGTCCGTGGTTCAATCCCAGGTACCGGCAAACTACCCTTTCACGACACAAGCTTTTAGCTTACTGTGAAAGGTGTATAAGGTTGTATTTGGGTTTATAACAAAACCCAAATATATGTTTTAAAAAAAAAAATTCTCTATCTATTTTTGTTTAAAATATGTAAATCAAATTTCACATCCTTTCTGTTTTAAATAAATAAAAAAGAAAAAGTGATAATAGTTCAGATGAATAAGGGGAATGTTTTAGTCACTTTATTTTATAGCCCAGCTCACCTTATGCCGACTTAAACAACCCTCTTTCACAGCACACCGTTACCATGACAACAAGATTAAGAGCATTTTGAATCTTGTGAATAGAGTTGATGGCTAAATTAGAACAAATCATTATTCTGAATGGTAGAAACACATTCCCACTTTGTGTTCGTGATAGGAACATTGCAAGGTGTATGAATTTATGATTTATCAATGGATTATCATACTAAATTATCTGATAATATTATTTCTTTGTTTCTGTTTTGAATATTTTATTCAATGTTTTTTTTAGACTAAAAAAACTACATATATAATAAATAAATAAACCAAATAACATACAATTAATCATATAACAAATGAAGTAAGAGAGAACAGTTGAATGAGAAATATAGATAACTTTTATATTGATAAAATAAATGTGGTCTTTTGTTTATTATGTTCTCCGTGGAAAGGCAAATATTTAGGTACCTACTCATGAAATAATTTCATTCATTCATTCATACCATCACGGCGTTTATAACAAGTGCCAATAAAAGTAAAACAATCAGAATGGGTAGCAGTACGACTCATCATACATACATACCATCACGTGCGGGGTAGGCAGAAAGGATCGAGCATCACTTCCTTCTATCCTTGCATACCTACATAATTCGCTTCCGCAACTGTCATACAACTCCTTAAGCATGCGCTCGCGCAGGGTAGGCAGAAAAGATCAAACTCCACTTTCCTCTATCCTTGCGTACCTACATCTTTCCCTTCCCTCACTGTCATACAATTTATTATTCCTCATGTAGGCTGCTCTCCTGTTCAATATGCTCAACACGTGGCTGTCCTGTAGTACATATTTGATTTAAATAATCTTGCCATTTGATCCTCGAACATCCACGTCTTCGAGCACCATTCTTCTCAGCCAAATGTATCATGGAAATTCTGTCCTCATTCATTCTTTCCACATGCCCAAACCATCGTAACTTATTAACATTTATTCTTGTTATTACACCAACTTTCATTCCACATTCCTCATTCCTAATCGTAAAGATGTTGAATGTCTTATAAATGTGATATTTTATGAATCAGAGCTGCTTTTTACAGTTTTAGGACAATGCTGGAAAACTTACAGAAGA
The DNA here is from genome assembly GCA_947579605.1 of Athripsodes cinereus. Classification (NCBI taxonomy): domain Eukaryota; kingdom Metazoa; phylum Arthropoda; class Insecta; order Trichoptera; family Leptoceridae; genus Athripsodes; species Athripsodes cinereus. Next base: position 15,550,351 of record OX388328.1, read on the forward strand.
GAATGGGACATATATTATTCTTTGCCAGGGACTCCATAACGTCGTTGCATATTCACAGGAGACATGTGCACACATTTTTATTTGGGCATACTCTTTAAAAACTGTTCATTAGGGCATTAAAATTGCTCTTTGGACTTTTTATTGGCATGTGATATTATTCTTTAAGTATTGAATTTTAATATTTGATACTAAGAATCACTTTATAAAATGGTTATGATGTCATTATAAGCAGTTTATTCTAGAAATGTCAAAACATTTATCAATTCACACACATAACCCTTTTTCAATATGCAACGATGATAAAATAATTTATAATGACCATAATATTGTTTTTTTTCTGATTTTTTTATTGAATTTGCCTTTCCAATGAGAATAATTCTAAAAATATATTTTAACCTCTTGACAAGCATCACTTTATAAGCAGGAACGAAAAATGTTTGTGTGAATTACTTAATGTCTACTAATACTACCACTACACCATCACGGCATATTGCACAAGTGGGGTAGCCAGCAGACAGCTGCATGTAATAATAAACATACAAGCTGTCCTCTCTGCGCCAGCAAAAATTAAGATATTCTGGATGGGTGGCAAACATCATCATTGCTGAATTTACAATGTAAAATTTCTTTGTTTTTGAGCACACCTGTCTTTTTCAGGATACTTAAAAACTTATAGAAAAGAGTGGGAAATCAATTCTTTACCGGATGGTCCATAAAGGGATAAGGTAACATTAGAAATTATAGAAATATGTATATTTTTTTTTTTCATATGAGTTGTCTATGGGTGAAACGTAGCAAATGCTCATAGAGAATTGTTCACAACAATCAAGCTCCGTAAAATTTCATATTTTGATCACATAATGAGAGGAGAAAAATATGCCATCCTAAAACTAGTAGAAGGGAAGATTGAGGGCAATAGAGGGGTTGGAAGAAAGCGGCTTTCCTGGCCTCAGAACATTTGAGAGTGGACCGAAATGAGATGTGTGAGGAACTGTTTCGTGCTGCCCAGAACAGACAAGATTTCTCCCAGGTGATTGTCAACGCCGAAGGGACCCGACAAGACACGTAAAGAAGAAGAAGATTGGTGAAACATTGTGTTACAAATTACCTACCCTTAAGACTAAGACTACTCAGTCTGGAATACAACATAACTTGTATTTTCTTCTATTAGTGCCGTATCAGGTCCCCTCGATGTTGGCGATCACTCTGGAGAATGCCTCTCTGTCTCGTGCTGTGCAGACCAGTTCTCCCATCTGTGTCATTCAGGTCCATTGCCGTATATTCCGCAGTCATGACATCTGCCTCCTTCCTACTCCACGACGCCCCTCAATCTTGCCTTCTATTATCAACTGCATAAGCCGATATTTATCGCTTCGCAGGATGTGGCCCAAATATGAGACTATGCGAACTTTAATATTTGTCAGGAGCTCTCTATTCGTATGTAGGACTTCTGTATTATATTATAACTATGTATAGAAGACGCAATACTTATCAAAAGGTTAAAATAATAAAAAAATACTTGAGTCATATTATGTATAATGTCCTAACACAAAAATGTGATATTTATTTTTAGAGCTGATTGTCTATTATATTTTGCAGCAATCAGATTTGACATATTTCTATACTGTCTTAATTACTTGGTTTTAGTATGAATACTAGGTATACCATAAAGGCACATTATATCATGAGTGGGGTAGTCAGCTGATAAACCGCAAGTTATAATAAACTTGCAGATTGTTCTCTTTGTACCAATATGGACAGTCAAAAAAATAGCCTTTTTGAATCAGCGCTTGTTTCAGACTGATTGATATGAAATTATTTTGGCAACACAATTTGATTGGTTGCAATACCAATTTTTCCTTTAAATTTCTAGTTTGTAATAATAAAGACAATTTACATATGGCGCCGTTTAATGATCCGTGAACATCTCAAAGGCGCCGTGGCTTTCCTTATTTCAGCTTACTCCTGAACATTGCTAGGTATAAAAGTCTGGTTTTTTTATTATAAACCCAAATACAACCTTATACACCTTTCGCAGTAAGCTGTAAGCTTGTGTCGTGAAAGGGGAGTTTGCCGTCAAGCACCTCATGTTCACAAGGCTGAGACTACCTCCAGGCTACCGACAAACTAAACTTTGAAAAGAAACACATTTTAACAGTTTTGACATTATACATAGACTTGATGAAATATATAAAATGTTTTGTATATACTAAATCTACCATAATATGCGTGTCTATATAATATGTGAGATAGTAATGTACGTATGTATGTGTAGTTTGATATGTACCTTCTGAAATAGTCCTGAATGAGGAACGTGGCATAGAACTTGCCAACAGTGACCTCATCATCTATCCCAGGAGGCGGGACCACCTGATCTAGTAGCTTGGGGGAGGTTCTCTTCCAGATCTTCTTAATGACAGCACGGAGCTCAGCATTACAGTCATCTATGTTACCTACATCATATTATCACATAATATATGAACAAGTTGTACAGATTTAGATAATAAAAATACCCATATTAAAATAAAAACACTGTTATCTTTCACTTGATTGTTATATTATAATTAAAAGTTTTTCAGACATACGTCCATCTTCAGTATAATAATCAACTTACAACTAGTTGTATAGAATATTTCATATTTTTTGGGCAAAATGCGCTAATGACAAAACCAATCAAACATTTTGATTGGAAACCATGTTTACACAAGGTAGTAATATTATGTGTTCCCAGGCCGTTATTTAAAACCATATTGAGATAGTGCCGTTGTAATTCCCGCCATGTGTCACATTTACGCCTCCATATTGGCACTCATTAACTCACACTTTGGTCAACCAAGCAGAAACACATAGAACTTTTGTCTATGGATTTTATTTGATTGTCTTTTTCTAAGCACAATTCATTAGTGTGTTAGTTTTCGAACTGTCACGACGCCATTTTTTCTGTTGTTCGCGTGTTTATTGTGTTGTTGAGTAAACAAAGCAAAAATGCCGAGAAATGCAGCGAAAAAGTTACGCGGTAATAGTGGGGAGAAAGATTTGTCGCCGACGGAGATCGCGGCAATCATTCACGCTCCCGAAACTCAAACATCAAGCGCTTCGTCGGCCAAGCGCAAGAAAATGGAGGTCGAGGACCCGCGTTTCGACGCTTTGGCGAAGCAAGTCGCGGATCTCGGCGAAACCATGAACCAGTTCATGGAAAGCATGGTAGCAAGAGATACGACACGGCAGTTATCTCTTCCGCGAAGTGCGCGCTCACGATCGAAGTCGCAACCGCGGGAACAAATACTAGAGGTGGAAACGAGGACACACGGGTCGAGACCACCAAAACGCAAGTCGGGACCATCGCGGCGAAAATCGGGTTCAGTTCAACGCGACACGCGGAAAGACACATATCGCGCGCGAGATAACTCTCCCGCCAGCCGGGAAAGTTATTTTTCCGATGGGGAGTCAGAAGGCGAATCGTGGACATCCGCGAATTCCGATGATTATCAAGGGAAACCTACTCCGGTAATCCTGGATGACATCGAGACGACACTCGCGGAACCTTCGATTCCGCAAGCGAAGGAGTCCAGAGTGGCAAGAGGAATTAGGTTGCAGCATCTGAACTCCCAAGACTGGTGCAATGTACGTTTCGCTGAAGTCCAAAAGGCGTATAATGCAAAGCCGTTCTTCGCAGCATTGGAGGCGAACGATGAAGTGAGGCACCTAGTTGGGAGTGACTCCTTGACAACCCAGGAGACATTCTGTGCTGCCCTCTCACATGCCATCGTTATGCAGGGGGAACATCTGAGGACAGCGGTGCAGGAGCTGGCAGATACAGACCCGTCCCAGATGCAGAACAGGATCCAATCTCTGTTTGGCCCTAAGTCCGAATACCAGAAGGTCTCAAAAGACCTTACACAGATAGTGTGTGGAAAAAGGGCAAGCCTGATCCAGCAACGAAGAGAAGGCATCCTGAAAGCATTGGAGGACAGGAATGTCCAAGCTGCATTCCGGAGGATTCCTCCGAATGAACAGTATATTTTTGAGCCGGCGGCACTATCAGGGACGATTCAGAAGATGGGAGGCATCGATAAATGCCTCCAAAGACACAGACCTCAGGAGCCAATGCCTGGTCCATCGGGAGTAAAACCAGGGAAAGCATATGTCCAACGAGATATCACCCGACGCCCAACTAAACAGGACACAGCAGAGGCACGGAGGTTTCGTGAAGCGAGACGTCCCACAATCCAGAAATCGGGACACCGAAAGAATGGAGCACGCCGTCAGCATGGAGACAAGAAACGGTATAGGTGACTACCTACCGTTTCAAGGGGGACAGCTTCAACATCATCTGAAGCAGTGGAGGATGTTAAATCCTCCACAGGTAATTTTGAAGGTCCTTCAGGGGTACAGGATACCCTTTACTTCAAAACCCCCCTTAATCCTCCCCACAGACCTCGACCGAGCTGTGGTCACCAAAGAGTCCAAGCTGATGACAGGTCACATATTGGAAATGTTAAAATCACAAATATTAGAGAAGGCAAATCCCTCACCATCGTTTGTCTCCAGGATGTTTCTGGTTCCAAAGGTCGACGGAACTACAAGAACCGTCCTAAACTTAAAAGGACTAAATCAATTCGTAGAACCAGGGACCTTCAGTCTGATAAACGTTCAGAAGATTCCAGACTTCCTTCAGCCCAACGACTGGATGGTAAAAGTGGACTTATCACAAGCATACTTCCACATTCCGGTAAGTCCATCTCATCGCAGATTCCTGCGTTTAGCATACCAGGGACAAATATACCAGATGACGTGTCTTCCATTCGGTCTAAGTTCGGCCCCAAAAATATTTGCGACAATAACCAATTGGATAGCACAGCAGTTACGAGACAAAGGACTCCGGATCGTAGTTTATCTAGACGATTTCTTTCTGGTAAACCAATGTCCGGAAATCCTGAGCCGGCACGTAGACGAATTAGTCCACTGCCTACGGACCCTAGGGTGGAAACTGCAGCTTCAAAAGTCCATTCTCACCCCTTGTCGTCGGGTAGACTTTTTGGGCATAAGCTGGGATACAGAGGCAAACCTAAAATTGCTACCCGAAGACAAACGTCACAGGCTACAGGAATTTCTAAAGAAGCTGATTGCGAGAAGAACATGGTCGTTGAAGGAATCACAAAGCCTTTTAGGATTTCTAAATTTCGCCAATTTTGTAGTCCCACGAGGAAGACTAAACAGCAGAACCCTTCAACGGTGCAGCCGCAAACTGATTTACCATCGTCCGACCCACAGAGTAGTCATTCCTCTAGCGGCTCTGGAAGAAATGAAATGGTGGATGGCGAATACAGAAAAGAGCAACCCGATCCACATCTCGGGCTTTCAACATCTCTTGACAACAGATGCATCAGACGTCGGATGGGGAGCCATACTCGACGACAAGCTACTCAGCGGTCAGTGGTCTTCCCACCAGCAAAACTTACACTGCAACGTAAAGGAGATGCTCGCCGTGTTGGCTGCCGTGTCTCCACACGTGCTAGAGCTGTCAGGCTCGGGTCTTCTGATCCAGTCAGACAACAAGACAGTGGTTTCCTATCTGCGCAACGAGGGAGGCACCAGGTCAAAAGCTCTTCTGACTTTGACTCGCCAGATCATGGAGATAGCAGACCAGCACCACATAGGTCTGTCTGCTTATTATCTCCCAGGACGACTCAACGGCATCGCCGATCGTCTGTCACGCCAGCAGACACTTTCAGAGTGGCACCTCCTACCGGAAGCAACTTCCGCCATATTCAGAAAGTGGGGAGTACCAGAAATAGACTTATTCGCCTCAGCAACTGCAAACGTAATACAGGCATATGTATCCTGGGATCAGAACGACACAAACGCATGTTTCCACAATGCTTTCAGTCGTCAGTGGAACTACAAACTGGCTTGGGTTTTTCCACCACCGAGTCTAATGCCACGAGTTCTAAGACATCTGAACGAAGCTCGGGGAATCTTTCTAATAGTAGCTCCCAGGTGGCAGAAGGTATTCTGGAGAGCAGATCTGAAGAGTCGAGCGCTGGACACTCCTCTTCAAGTGCAGAACCTTCAGAAGGTGCTAATAGACACAGGGACGGGCAAACCTCCCCCGCACATAGACACATTAACCCTGGAAGTTTGGAGATGTGGGGGTGGCAGAACAGCCTTACCAACTGGTCCCATCAGCAGAAGCAGCTACTGCGAAACGCCTGGCGCAAATCCACCCTAAAATCATACGAAGCTGCTTGGAAGCGATGGCATATGTGGGCAACTAAGCAGGAAATTGATCCTTGTAACCCCAGTGGCAGTCAGCTTGCAAGATTTCTCTCCGATTTACACTTGAAGATCAAACTAGCAGCTAGTACAATTGCTCTACACAAGTCAGTCGTATCAACATTCTGCAATCCACATTTGCAGGGCCGCCTCAGTTCTCACCCATTAGTAAAAAGAATAATGAAATCAGTTCAACTAGCGAAGCCAAAGAGTAGCAAGCCACCTGTATGGGATCCTCGTATAGTTATATCTTGGTTAGAGACAAACATACCGGACAGGATTACTCTATTTGAAGCAAGTCGCAGAGCATGTTCTCTGCTCTTATTGGCTTCAGGACGGCGGGTGCATGATCTAACTCTGCTCCATTGTACGGATGATAAGCTTATTTTTGAAGGTGATAGTGTAACTCTGTGGCCAATATTTGGCTCTAAGACGGACACGGCTACACATCAACAATCGGGCTGGAGATTGAAAAAAGCCAACAGCAATAACATAGACCCAATCTTCTGGATCAGAAAAGTATTGGAGATGTCAACGAGTAGAAGAACAAATCCAAATACACAGTATCCACTTTTCATTTCCACTTGTGGAGAGCCAAGGCCAGCAACGAGAGCTATAATAGCAGGGTGGGTAAAATCAGTATTAAGGGACTCTGGAGTGTCATCACCTCCAGGAAGTATACGCTCGGCAGTAGCATCCCTTAACTGGCTGCAGAACTATAGACTGGACCAGATCCTGGCAAGAGGAAACTGGCAAAGTGCAAACACTTTTGCCAAACATTATTGCAGACAAGTGGCCAACTTTTATAGTAGTACATCATCTTCGATGGCACCATTATTCCAACCGTTACCAACATAAATACAAGATTCACATTAGTGTGTTATACACTTGGTCACCAGGCGATAACAAACAAGTCTCAATATGGTTTTAAATAACGGCCTGGGAACACATAATAGGAAAGTTTTACCTACCATTAAAACTTATATTATGTGCCCAGCCTTATTTAAAACCAAGGCGATCTCTGCCTGTTGAGACTAATGAATTGTGCTTAGAAAAAGACAATCAAATAAAATCCATAGACAAAAGTTCTATGTGTTTCTGCTTGGTTGACCAAAGTGTGAGTTAATGAGTGCCAATATGGAGGCGTAAATGTGACACATGGCGGGAATTACAACGGCACTATCTCAATATGGTTTTAAATAAGGCTGGGCACATAATATAAGTTTTAATGGTAGGTAAAACTTTCCTATTTTATTATACTATACAGACAGAGAGAATGGAATGTCATATAGATATATCCTTACATACTTCATATGATTTCTAATACGGGCTTGTCTATTTATCTTACTTGACACACACCCGTCCTTAAGAATTTGATCCACTTGATCAAGCCACGTGGTTCTCGGATGCCAGCACTACCTCACATCTCCTGTCTCAAATAGGTATATCCTCTTTGTCATCCATTTATTCCATATGTCCAAACTATTATTAAAATTTATTCGCGTGCATTCTATTCACAACACTCCTCTCACATCTGCTCATTCTTCTAATATACTCATTCTTTACTCTATTATGCAATATGTTATCAACCTTTCTTCTCAGCGATTGCATCTCCACCGCATTTATTTCACTTTCGTCGTTATTCAACAGTATTGTACAAAATAAAATAGCAAGAAGTGAGAAAGGTGACACAACATATACAAATTGGTTCTAGGCTGGGTTGAACAATCACCTGAACATACACTGAGTTAAATTATGTTTTGGGCACAACTTACACTAAATAAAACATGATTTAAAAGTTACGTAATAAAAATTCTTAAAATAAATCTCAATCGTTGTTATTTTTATTACAAACACGGTTAATTTTTCACTTAGATTTATTTAAAATCTCGAGTACTTTCGTCAATACAGATATATTGACATAAGTATTCAAGATTGAAAATGTCAATATATCTACATTGACGAAAGTACTCGAGAATTTAAATAAATCTAAGTGAAAAATTAACTGTGTTGTGTAATTAAAATAAAAGTCAGTATGAATTTTCACTCTGTGAATGTAGGTTCAAACTTAAGAATTATTGAATCATTGCAATACGGATATATATATATATTAAGTGCATTTACTCCAAAAGAAATTAGAAATATCAAGTGTTAGATATTTCTATGAAAGGTGACAGTTTGCGTATGAAAGAGAATGAAAGATGCAATGATAGTGGTGTAAAAGGGATCGAGAATAGTAAGGTGCCTGAAAGTCGAATGTATGATTGGGGATGGCCGAACAGTTGAGAACTCGCAGTTGTGCGAGATGGCCGTGTGTGTGTTGCGTTGTGCGTGAGGGATTTATGATACGCGTGTAAGTAAGTCGAGTCGTCGCGTTACTGTATTGTAAATGTCGTTGGATGTTGAATAAAAGGGTTTAATTATAACAGTCGTGTTTGATTACTCCTACCCTCACCAAACTCCGCAACTCAACTCAACACAAAGACAGTTAAATATAATACAAGTAACAAATTTGAATATTAAAAGACTTGGTTTGGAGTGACCAGAGCTCCTGGAAGCAGCAATCTCTAAAATTACCTACCTAGATGCAACAGTCCTTCTGATCAAATTATTACAAGGGCAAGAAGATGTATGTATGTATGTATATTTACCTTCAGTTTTGATTTTAAGTGAAGTTCTGACAACTGCAAAGAGTGTGGCATTAAATAGTACAGTGCCATCACTGTTGAGAGGCATATTCATAGAGACCAGCCTCTTACAGGCCACCCTGTGGGGACACAGCTTACCAAAACCTACAAACAAACAAACACAATCACAATCAATACACTCATAAATTAAACCACTGCAAGACAAATAAATAAATATAAATGTTATGAATCTGACCTAGTGGAGGGCTAATCTTCCTAAGCAACGTGACAACATCCAAATGTTTTATCCTTCCTTTAGCATCGGGATCATATTCACTCCATAGCCTACAAATACAAACAAACAAACAAACATGTACATATAAACACAATAGCAATATTATATTAGATGTTTATCAATTTTGGGTTTACCCATTGTTGACACAGTACATTGGCACCACAGAGCGAGTCTAATTCAAACCGCTCTAAGCTGCATTGTCTATGCTCAATAATAATTTATGTGATTTATCTATGTAGTGTCATATCTATCTTTTTCCATGATGTTCCATTAAAGTAGTCATGATTTTAAATCACTTAGAGTTTTTAATTTAAAAAGCCCAGACATTTCCTAACCCAGAGGATTTAACACCCATTTCAAATAAATTATTCATATCAATTCAACACCAAAAACATTCTGTCCACTCTGGAAATCGAATCCATAGCCCTTCACTCACAACACAAGTAGCAAGGAGTTGTGGATTTGATTTCCGGAGACAACTAAATATTTGTATTCACTATTTGAAATTAAATTGATGTAAATAATTTATGTAGAATGGTTTAAATCTAAAATTGCTTAATATCTACCACTTATGAGCAATTGTTCATTTAATTAAATAGTCACCTAATGAACTCATCGAGATGATGTGGTCCCAGAATAGACCAATCTCTAGTCAAATAATCAAAGTTGTCCATAATAACAGCTACAAACAAGTTGATGATCTGAAACATAAACACATACATACATACATATGTGTAAACAGTCAGTTCATATTATTAATTCAGAAAGGTTTCCTAATAAAAAGGGAATAAAGATATGTAATAAAAAGGGAATAAAGATTGTGTCAGTTGTATATGAAAGTTGCAGTATGAATGGGATGAAAATGAATGTGACAAAGACGAAAGTGCTGGTATTTGAAAGAGAGGTTGAAAGAACAATGTGTGAAATAAAGGTTGGAAATGAATGTTTGGAGCAAGTGAACGAATATGTTTATTTAGGAAGTATGTTTGTAAGGGATGGTAGGTACGAAAGGGACATTGAAAAAAGAAAGTTGGCTGGTGCGAGAGTGAACGGTGCACTCCGAGCTATTGTTAGCAATAGCAATGTCTCGAACATGGCTAAAATGCTGGTGCACAACGCCATCCTCGTACCGACACTGATGTATGCAAGCGAGACTTGGACATGGCTGAAGAAGGACGAGAGTGGAATAAATGCAGTGGAGATGCGATCACTGAGAAGAATGGTAGGTAAAACATTGCGTGATAGAGTAAGAAATGAGGATATTAGAAGAATGAGTGGATGCAAGAGGAGTGTTGTTGATAGAATGCGTGTAAATAAATTGAGATGGTTTGGTCATGCGGAACAAATGGATGGTGTAAGATTGACGAAGAGGGTGTATTTATCTGAAAGAGAGGGTGTGAGGAAGCGCGGGCGTCCGAGAACCACGTGGCTTAACCACGTGGATCAAATTCTCAAGGACGGTCGCGTGTTAAGTAAGAGGAATCGGCGTGCATGTATGAGAAACTGGATGAATGTAGAGGAAGCGAAAGAAGTATGTAAGGATAGAGCGACATGGCGTTCCGTTCTCTCTGCCTACCCCACCTGGGACATGGCGTGAGGGTATAGTATAGTATAGTAGTAAGATATGTATGGGGAGGTATTACATCCTTTGATATTCTTCTCAATAGCAGAATCTTTTTTTTTTCTTTTTTTTTTGGCTATCCACCCGTTATCGAGTGACTTGAGATAGCAGAATCTGTTTGACTAACTTCCATTCATTCAATAACTCCCTGTTGGTACCTACCTATTTATAATACTAACACAACATGATATATAGACAATATATAAAGATCTAGTTGGTTTCAAACTAATATATGAATCTTGTACTATGAGTATCAACATGACCTAACCGGGAATCAAACCTCTGGAATTTCGAATTCGCAACCAGCAGTCACTTGTGACAAAATCTAAATATGATCTTAATCTTAAACATACAACGCGCGAAGTGACTTATTAGTCAAAAATACGTGCACACCTCATTTGACTCAAAGGCAAGAGCGTTACCTCCACACCACGATGGATATCAAACAACACTAAACAGTTTGTGTGAGTATGACAAAATATATCATCCCTCTTCTGACTAACTATTGTATCGAGTTATGATCACCAATGTGTATTTATATGTGCCCTGCATGTTCTCACTGAAGATCACATCTCTAACTGTTACCGTTATCCTGGAACAGCTTTCTGATTTGTTGTCGTATTTACAAATTACTCTAAATAAAATGTGTTGTCGTATCTACAAATTCCTCAAAATTTCATCACAAAAATGATTCTGAGATATATAAGAATACAAATAAAATAATGTAATATATTTACACTGTATCATATAACTAGGAGAGATGAAAATATGCACGGCAAAACACAAAAAAAAACATTCTCCTGAAAAATTTACATTTAGGCAGATACGACTGTTAGTCAGAAGAGGGACGATATGTGTGTGTGTGTGTGTATTTACCAGAAATGAACAGAGTACGTAGAATGAGATGAAGTATGGGAATGCTATACTGCTGCCACAGCCCTCCCATGATGTCGAGTCCTCTGACTTCTTGTCGCACTGCACTTCTCCAGGTCTATTGGAACAATCCAACATTATATCTTGCCAAGCTTCACCTGAATACACAATACATAACATTAGTATATTAATTGTGTTGGTGCACACGTAGTAGAATTCCATAATAATGCAATTTGAAACAAGTGTTCCTTTCAACTATTGTTTGTTAATTCGCAGAGAGACGCCTTTCAATATGTGGAGATTGATAATGACCTTATAAGTCGAAAGACGTCTCTCTGCGAATTAACAAACAATAGTAGAAAGGAACACTTGTTTCAAATTGCATCATAACATTAGTAGTAATATTCTTCATCATTATGAAGAGTAACAATATCAAGCAATTAAAAATTATAAAACTTAATTATATTACAATATAACTAAGTACCTTCACACCTAACCAAGGCTCAAGAGCGGAAAATTATAAAACTTAATTATATTACAATATAACTAAGTACCTTCACACCTAACCAAGGCTCAAGAGCGGAAAATTATAAAACTTAATTATATTACAATATAACTAAGTACCTTCACACCTAACCAAGGCTCAAGAGCGGAAAATTATAAAACTTAATTATATTACAATATAACTAAGTGCCTTCACACCTAACCAAGGCTCAAGAGCGGAAAATTATAAAACTTAATTATATTACAATATAACTAAGTACCTTCACACCTAACCAAGGCTCAAGAGCGGAAAATTATAAAACTTAATTATATTACAATATAACTAAGTACCTTCACACCTAACCAAGGCTCAAGAGCGGAAAATTATAAAACTTAATTATATTACAATATAACTAAGTACCTTCACACCTAACCAAGGCTCAAGAGCGGAAAATTATAAAACTTAATTATATTACAATATAACTAAGTACCTTCACACCTAACCAAGGCTCAAGAGCGGAAAATTATAAAACTTAATTATATTACAATATAACTAAGTACCTTCACACCTAACCAAGGCTCAAGAGCGGAAAATACTAAGCATTTTTTTTTTAAAGATATATCTGGGTTTTGTTATAAACCCAAATACAACCTAACACTTTTCATAGTAAGCTCCTAAAAGCTTGTGTCGTGAAAGGGGAGTTTGCCGGCACCTGGTATCGAACCACGGACCCCTTGTTCACGAGGCCGAGACTCTACCTCCAGGCTATCGACAAACTCAAATAGAAAACAAGTGTCTTAGGAGGATTTTGGATGTAAGATGGTATGAACACGTCACAAATAGATGAGCAGATGCACCCAGCAAAGATCTGTACCTCTCTGTGACACAGGAGAGACAATGGTCCTGGCTGGGACATGTTCTGAAAATGTCCAATGATAGTTGGCCAAAAAGAGCACTGTTCTTCCATCCGCAAGTATTCAAATGGCCCAAGCGTATCTATTTCACAATACATTGTTCCTATGACAACTACATTAGTGGAATGTGGAATGTCGTGGGAAGAGGTGACGCTATTGGTGCAGAGTCGCTCTGAATGAAAGAGGCTGGATTCTGCCCTGTGCTCCCGAGAGGAGTGTTGAGGGTAATGATTGATAACTATGTGTTATTGATTTCAAGTCTTTTCTCTCTTTCTTTCCTTATTATCTTATGTAATAAGTATCTCTTTGAATTGAATTTGCACAAACCGGTCTATAAAATATGTATCACTACAACCTCAGTAATAATAATCATAACAACATATCGTCGTTGCATATTCAAAAAGAGGTATGTGCGAACATTTTTATTTAGGCATACTTTTTAAAAACTGTTCATTAGGGCATTAAAATTGTTGTTTGGACTTTTTATTGGCATGTGATATTATTCTTTAAGTATTGAATTTTAATATTTGATACTAAGAATCACTTTATAAAATGGTTATGATGTCATTATGAGCAGTTTATTCTAGAAATGTCAAAACATTTATAAATTCACATACCCTTTTATGAATATGCAACGACAAAATTTATTGATGATACAGAAGGGCTATTCTCTTTACTAAATAACCAGGAGTGAGTGAGGTGTGAGTAGGTACTGACCTGTGGCAGACCTGAATAGCACCAGGACTGCCTGTGGGAAGGACTGGAAGTTATTATTCCTGTCTATTGCAGAGTCCTGATTATCCAACGCTATCTTACCAAACACCTGTAAATAAACAAACATAATGTAAACATATCTTTATAATTTATTTATTTTATTGAACATAACAAATAATACAGATATAACAATACATAGACTATTTTATAAAAACTTAAATCTAAACATCCTCCTTATAGAGACAAGTCTTGTGTAAAGGAGGGTTAACATATTGAGAATATAAACATACACTGATTCACTCTCTCTCTCTCTACACACACACACACAAACACACATTACACGTGCGCGTACACACCCAAATATATTGTATCCTTAGCTGGTTTTACTAAAAACCATTGTTGAGAAAGTGCCGACAGTTTCCTAATGCAGGCTGTTCTCCTATTCAATGTACTCAATACGTGTCTGTCTTATAGAAACTGGTTTATATGATTTAGATACTTAATCTTTGTGTCAGGATTGTGTACGAGAGGTCAGAATGGCCGAATTTTAGATATTTCTATGAAAGGTGACAGTTTGGGTATGAAAGAGATAGAAAGATGCAATGATGGTGGTGTAAAAAGGATCAAGAATAGCAGGGCGCCTGGAAGTAAAAAGTATGATTGGGGATGACCGAACAGTTGAGAACTAGCAGTCGTGCGAGATGGTCGTGTGCATGTGGAGTTGTGCGTGAGGGATTTATAATATGCGTGTAAGTAAGTCGAGTCGTCGTGTTACTGTATTGTAAATGTCGTTGGATGTTGAATAAAACTCCGCAATTCAACTCAACAAAGACAGTTATTTAATCCTTGGAATGGAGAAACACTTGAAACTAACCTACAAAAACAAACATTCTTATCTGGGATCTCTTTTTTCATATCAACATCTGAAATTATTCGAGTGCTAACTTGGTCACTTATTAACAAACATTCTATACATGAATTATATTTTACTTAATAATATTGTACCATAAATAATTTAATTAACAGTACACTTCGACACATTGTCAAAAATGACAATGTTGCTAGTGCACGATACCATCCTGGTACCGACACTTATGTATGCAAGCAAAACGTGGACATGGTTGAAGAAGGACCAAAGTGGAATAAATGCTGTGGAGATGAAATCGCTGAGGAGAAAAAATAAAACTCTGCCTGATAGAGTGAGGATATTAGAAGAATGAGTGGATGCAAGAGGAGTGTTATGAATAGAATGCATGTAAATAAATTGAGATGGTTTGTTCATATGGAACAAATGGAAGGGGAAAGAATGACAAAGAGGATATACTTATGTGAAAGGAGGGGTGTGAGGAAGCGCGGGCGTCCGAGAATTACATGGCTTGACCATGTTGATCAAATTCTCAAGGACGGCCGAGTTTTGAGTAAGAGAAATTGTATGAATGTAGAAGAAGTGAAAGAAGTATGTAAGGATAGATCTATATGGCGTTCCGTTCTCTCTGCCTACCCCACTTGGGATGCGGCATGAGGGTATAGACAATTTAATTGAAATTGTGTTTCATAAATAATATTTTGTTTACCTGCATCCCGATGACAGCGTATATGAAGAAGAGCATCACGATAAGAAGTGCGACGTACGGCAGAGCCTGGAAGGATTTAATGAAGGTCCACAGTAGAGTGCGGATACCTTCCCCTTTAGACAGTAACTTGACGAGGCGCATCACACGGAACAATCGGAAGAAGTTGATGGAGATTATGGAGGAACCGGGCTGAAACAAACATATTGCATTAGTAAAATATTCATTCATTTATGTCATTACAGCATTTTCTTTGAGTGGGGTAGTAGACTAATCGTATGTAAAAAAACATGAAATTTTCGTTCTCTCTGTGCTAATAAAATTAAAAGACATTCAGGACGGGTGGCAGTGCACCTCATCGCTATTGAATTGTAGATCTTAATTGTCTTATAATACGTGATGTTTTATGAATAAGGTCTGTCTTTTACAACAGTATCAGTAGTCAAAACACATTTTAGCGTTACGTTTTCGTTCGAATGTGGATGACGTTGCGAGAATGCATCAATTTTCGTAGCTAAAATACACAAGTAGCTACGAAAGTTGACTCTAAATTAATTATTTCACTCCGGAAACGAGCAAAACATTGTTTTCACTCCAAGAATCGAACCCACGACCCCTCGCTTATAAGGGGAGTGTATAGATCATTAACAACCAATTTGAATAGATAACAACTAAGTAAATAATTAATTTAAATAACAGAATACTGGAAATAAAATAGGGGCTAAGCGCCAAACGATTTTTTTTTTAAATAACAATGTGTAACACTTGCCGACTAATGAAATTTAAGATGGATCTAAGAGCCGAAAACAGACAGGCATGACACTTATACTTTTTTGGGGCATTGGCTTTGGCATATACAAACAATTAACGAAAAAAAAATTGTTTGGCGCTTAGCCCCTATTTTATTTCCAGTATTCAATTAATCTAGAGTGGTATAAAATTAAAAATATTATTAACTCTTATTACAGTCTACCAAACCTACAAACAAATAATATTATTATAATAATTATTTTAAATGTGTTAGATACAGTGTAATACTTGTTAGTTGGGTGCATTACAGGTTATATAAATATTATATATATTTTGTTATATATACACGCGAATACTGTTACATCTCTCTGCCTATCTATACCATCACAATATAAGCCATAAAGGTGGTAGCCAGTGAAATAAAACACACATTGTTTCACTGTGTCGGTGTTTAGGTACTAGAATACCATAATAAAATTAAGAAAAACAAATGTATTCAGCAGGGCTACTCTTGACACAATCTAAATACGATCTTAATCTAGTCTTGATCTTGATCATACGACGCACGAAGCGACTATGGTCAAAAATACTACGCTACCGCTACCGCACGATCGAGGTGCGCGTATTTTTGGGCAATAGTCACTTCGCGCGTCGTATGATTAAGATTAAGATCGTGTTTAGATTTTGTCAAGAGTAACCCTGCAGATACTATATGTTCTTTATTGACAGATACGTCTTTCAACTTACAAGGACATACTGTCAATAATTGTCAATCTTGATAACATCCTTATAAGACGATAGATGTCATCCTCAATAGTACCTGCCTCTTACAGCAAGATACTGAAAATTTTACAGAAAAAAGTGGGAGATCAATTCTTTGCCAGGAACAAGTATGGGAAGACATCTGAAGATGTGGTGATGAGATGAAGAAATCTTAATAGCAAAGTTAACGTATTTAAAGATGATTAAGCTTATTTAATCCATAAAAACTGATGATGCTGGGAAAAGTGGCTGTTCGAGGATCAAATGGCAAGTCTATATAAACCAGATCCTCCAGGATGCACATGTGCTGAGCACATTGAATAGGAGAGCATGCAAGAGGAGTTATATGACAGTGACAGAAGCGAAAAGCAAATAGTATGCAAAAATAAGAATAAGTGGCGCTCGGTTCTTTCTGTCTACCCTGAAAGGGAAGGAATATGATGTATAAAAACTATATATGTACATAATATATTGTATATAATATAAATATATTGTATATCACACAGCAAATGCAGGGAAAAAGCACACACAAACACATAAAATCTATATATATATATAAAAGAAAGTTGTGTTAGTTACACCATTTATAACTCAAGAATGGCTGTACCGATTTGAATGATCTCTGATTTGTTGGATTCTTCTCCACCCCGAATAGCCGATAGGCTATTAAAATAACTAACAAATTCATGGGAAGTTAAATTACGAAGAAAATTATTTACGCCTTACATTTTTAATTTCAATAAAAAATGCAATATCGTTGCCGTGGAGGTGAAGAGATCCAAGCCACACTTTTTTGAAAAATGAGTTAAGTATGCAGTTTTGTTCAGAAAACCACGGAGAACATAGTGGTGCAGAGAAATAAGTGATTTGATATTCTTAAAGGGCATTTTTGGAAGATTTTAAAGAGATGTCAAGTATTTTTACATCATTTCAAGTGTGTGTTAGAGCATTTTACTAACAAATAGTTCAATTAAATTATAGAAGTGAAAAGATCCAAGCCGCATAGCGCCTAACTTTCCATACAGCTTTTTTACAGGTGGATCTTTCTCAGCTCAGAAGTGAAAAGATCCAAGCCGCATAGCGCCTAACTTTCCTACAACTTTCCTACAGGTGGATCTTTCTCAGCTACAGTGGTGAAATAACCCAAGTGATAAATTCGTGTTTACTTCTAAAATATAAAAATTCTTTAATATTTTGTTATTTATATTAGTGGAATATGTGATCAGGAATATTGTTTCAAAATTTTAGCAAAATCCATGCAAAAATAACTTAGTTATTGTCAGATTAGTATTTTTGGATATGTGACAGCGTAACTTCAACACCCTTTTTCTCGGAATGTCTGTCTTGTGGGTTAGATCACTTCACATCCACGGCAACGATATGGAGAATTATACAAAATCAACGATGGTGTTTTTTTATAGACTGGCCTATTTATAGAATAATTTTTGTTATTAAATTAGAATCGTTATCCATACAATTTAACATCTGTGGTTCTGAAATTTCAATTTTGAAAAAAATCATGGAAAGAATTTTTATAAATTTAAAATGAATAGTTATCTACCTAAAAAATAAATTAGTACCTACATAATTATACTATCTACAGCAGATAATTAGCTATAAACAAATCTGAGTTAAGTATAATAATTGTTCAATATAAATTAATTTAATTTTTTTACACTATACAATGACGCACTTGGATGATTGATTGATTTTTAGGCGGTACGAAGTTCGCTGGGTCAGCTAGTATTATATAAACTCAGGTATCTATATAGATATATTAGCTATATGAGTTGTCAAGTTGCAAAACTTGCTGTTAGTTGTTCAAGTTGTTATTTAATTTGCCAACATATCGTAAAAGGCCTTGGATTTTTTTTTTTTTTTAAAAGTTATATCTGGGTTTTGTTACAAACCCAAATACAACCTTATACACCTTTCACAGTAAGCTACTAAAAGCTTGTGTCGTAAAAGGGGAATTTGCCGGCACTTGGGATCGAACCACGGACCCCATGTTCTCGAGGCTGAGACTCTACCTCAAGGCTACCGACGAACTCGAAGGATTATTTAAGCTAAATAAATAATTTTATTGAGATAATGCTTTGATTTCAAGTAAGTGGAAAGGTGTCTTACAAATTTCATAGTGCCTACATTTAATTTCTAGGCATGATTCTAAAAATTTCACAGAACTTAACAAATTATCATTTTCACAAAGTAAAGATTATTTCACCAGTAGACAAGACGAATAATTTAGTATGAATATATATTTTTTTTTAAATTTACTACAACCAATGATTTCTTTTAAATATACACGAGTCAACAGAAATATGGAGCGTCGAGGAGCTATTTTGGACTGCCCAAGATATGGACACAAATGATAATCAAAGTCGGGGGGACCAGATACCTACAACACATAAAGAAGAAGAAAGACTCTTCACTTGCATAATATGTATAGAAATTTTAAAGAATTTACTAAAAAATAATCAATTTCTCATTTGTTTTGTGTCCGTATTATAAAATTTGGTTATTATAAAATAAAGTTTTTCGTTCCCACATATTGTCGTCGGTTCTATGAAACCTCTTATGTGCTCCAAACCAAATTTTACAGGGGACACAAAAAAACTGTTTTAAAGTCCACAGATCAACAAATGTAATCAAAATTATTATCAAATTCATATAAAAATTTTGATGTTTTACATGAAATTGATAATAAATTTGATTACATTTGTTGATCTGTGGACTTTAAAACAGTTTTTTTGCATCCCCTGTAAAATTTGGTTTGGAGCACATAAGAGGTTTCATAGAATTGATGACGATATATAGAAACTTATAACGAATTCACAAAAACATAATCAATTTCTCATTTGTTTTGTGTCAATACTATAAAATTTGGTTATAATCAAATAAGGTTTTTCATTCCCACATATGTTGATAATGTTAATATGTTAATACTTAATATAGAGTGCGACAGTTAGACAGTTAGAGAGAGATATATATATAGATATGGATATATAAAGGTTTCGCACACTGCACACTGCAGACTGCACACACGGCACACTTCACTTGCCAAGTATTACAATGTACCAACCACTCCTTTGCTTACGTTCACTTCAGAATATACAATGTCTATGAAACTTCCCAGCACGATGATAAAGTCAAATACGTTCCATGCATCACCAAAGTAATTCTGAAACAAAACAACACACAACAATGCGTTAGTCAATTGTTTTTATAATTTTATTCGAAATCGTCTCTCTGTCTTAGTAGTAAGTAGACCAGCAATTCTTTACCAATGCATCTGGAGGTTTGGTGAACCATTTCAATTTTTATTTCACATACAGGGGGCACTGCAGAAGTTTGAATGGACATTATGCCAATTTAGAAAAATAAGCTCATTCATTATAATAATTCTCATCACATTTTATTTGTAGTAAGAAATCCATAGAGGAAAGTGTAAATTTTAAATTTGTTGAACAGGAGAGCAGTCTGCATGAGGAATTGTATGAGAGTGACGGAAGCGAAAGAAGTAAGCACGGATAGGAGGTGGCGCTCGATCCTTTCTGCTTACCCTGCGAGGGAAGCGGCATGATGGTAAAGTAAAATAAATAAAATAGATTTACCTTAAATCTAAACGCGGCGAGCTTAAATACAAACTCCAGAGCGAAGACAGCCGTGAATATCATATTGAGGACGTCCAGTGCGTCCGTGTAGAGGTCTGGTTGTCTATAGAACTTCATGGCCAATGTTATTGTGTTGATCATAATGAGGATGAATATGGTATACTCAAAAGGCTGAGACGTGACAAACCACCACACCTTGTACTGTATGCGATGCTTTGGGATGTATCTGAAACGTAAATTAGTATTAATAATATATACTTAATCTAACCGATCACATATCTCGATTGAAGAACCATGTTATCACAATGTAACATTGTAATGTAAAGCAAAATGTAATCGGAACAAGTGAGAAAGGCATCCCAACACTTACGAATTGGCTCTAGGCTGGCTTAAGTGATCACTTTCGGTGTCCATAGACAATGTTCACCAATTCCACCATTTTCACTGTCACAATGTAAGGTCTACCAATCGAGAAACGCTTTATGCAAACCATATAAGCAACCATCTTTTTGGGATCCCATATTCCAGATTTCAAATGGACCGCGATCTCCCTTTTAAATGGTGCTGGAAGTGAAATTTTTCACTTGTTCCGATTAGATTTTGCACAATGTTGCATTGTGTAGATATGGTTCTCCAATTGAGATATCTGATTGGTTATGTCATCTGCACCCAAATCCGGTTAAACAATAAAAAAATTAGTAAACATTCTAAACATTTATATAGTCTATTTGAAATAGTAGCTACGTATGTTGTTGCCATTTTAACACGGCAAGGGACAGGAAAACTAATACCTTCTATAAAAAATGTTGTTTTTGTTGGAAAACGTCACATCTTTGTAATATACTCATCCTCAGTATATTGGTTGTATTTAATTTGAATGCATATCTTTATAAAAAAAATTGTAATCAATGTACAGTAAAAAAAAATAAAATGAACTATCTACATGTATACCGACCTCCTTACGGGCTTAGCCTTGAGAGCAAACTCAATGCAGTTCCTCTGATTCTTGTCTAGCTCACAGTTCTTGTACTCCTGCTCACCTTCGTTCTGGAATGTCACAATTACAAAACCTACGAAGATATTCACCTGAAACATACAGACAAACAAACATTAGATAAACAATATTTTAGTTTTATTAATTCATTTTAGAAATGCAACGAATAGTATATTTGACCGAATACCGAATATTATGCAAGATCATGTGCTGAGTAACTGAATATTCGGCAAAAAAATGGTGAGAGCGTGCGGTACTCCCGATCGCACGCATCTTCGTGTAGGTACATCATAGACATAATATGTACTAGACTCGCAGTGCGGTACATTTTTTGGAAATTTTTGTGTTCCAACATTAATAATAACAATAATCATATTATGTTGTTTCACTCCATATCAAATTAAAATAATTAATTAGATATTTGAGGATTAATAATTATGCATCTGCAGCTGACAATGAAATAGCAACAATTTACAAGCTATTAGTTCTTTCCAATTTTACATTTAAACTATTCGACAGAATACCCAATAATAGACTAAATATTCGTTAATCAGCCGAATAGTAAAAATGTTGCAGAATAGACAGAATACCGAATAGTTACCTAATATTTGTTGTATCCCTAATTCATTTATTTTATATTATCAGATCCACGGTTGTAGTTAATTTAGTCGGTGTATTCTTTGTATTGCAGCTAATTTTGGCTTGAACTTTTGTCGATCTTACCACCACTACTTATGATGGATGTCATATCACATTTTTTTCCTTTAGCATACAGACATATATATTGATAAAATTATGTTATATAGGTACTCACCATAAAGAAAGCTATAATGATGATGTATATGATGTAGTAGGCGGCGACTATGGGACGGAAGTTATGTACGGGACCACGGTCTTCACTATTGGAATCTATTGAGTTGTGTAGAAGACTGAAATATACAAACAAATATACATTAATTTATTAATTATTAATATATATATATATTTTTTTTTTAAAAGATATATCTGGGTTTTTGTTATAAACCCAAATACAACCTTATACACCTTTCACAGTAAGCTACTAAAAGTTTGTGTCGTGAAAGGGGAGTTTGCCGGCACCTGGTATTGAACCACGGACCCCCTGTTCACGAGGCCGAGACTCTACCTCCAGGCTACCGACGAACTCTATAATTATTCTTTTTCATTCACTGTGATAATTGTTATGTTTATTGCATTATTTTATTTTTATTTCTGACGCGGATACATTTCATAATGTATCTGAGATTATGTGTTATATGTTATACTGTTTTTATATTTAAATTTAAATTCTTAACACAGACAACTTTGTTGAAGATAAAACAATATCATGTAAAATGTCCTCGAGGTGCTACGGCACAAAGATGGTGCTCTAAATACTCTCCGTTTATTATTATTTATTATCACTGCATCCCCCACAAGTGTGGTGTACTAATTATTAATTGCATGTGATAAACATGCAAATTGTTCTCTATGTGTCAGCAAAATAATTAATAAGACATTAAGAATGGGTGGCATTCCTTATCAATACAGAATTGAAGATGTTAAATGTCTCATATCAAGTCATAATGTTGATGATTACTGTTTTTGTATTTAAATTTAAATTCTTGACACAGACAACTTTGTTGAAGATAAAACAATGTCATGTACAGCGTTCTCGAGGTGCTATGGCACAAAAATGGCGCTCTAAATCGTCATCATCATCGCCCTCAACGCTCGGGAGCACAGGGCAGAAACCAGCCTCCTCCATTCAGAGCGTCTCTGTGCCAATTGCGTCACCTCTTTCCACGACATTCCTTGCACTCTGATATCGTTGTCATAGGAACGGTGTATTGTGAAAGAGGGACGCCCGGGCCGACGGAAGAACAGTGCTCTTTTTGGCCAACTATCATTAGGCATTCTCAAAACATGTCCCAGCCATGACCATCGTCTCTCCTGTATTAGGGCACTCTAAATACTCTTTGTTATTTATTATGACTGCATCCCCCACAAGTGTAATAACTGTATACTGCATGTAATAAACACACATATTGTCCGCTATGAGTCACGGAAGACTTTTAGGTTAGGTTAGGTAGTATATTATCACATCAATGCTAAATACTCTTTGTTATTTATTATGACTGCATCCCCCACAAGTGTAATAACTGTATACTGCATGTAATAAACACACATATTGTCCGCTATGAGTCACGGAAGACTTTTAGGTTAGGTTAGGTAGTATATTATCACATCAATGCTAAATACTCTTTGTTATTTATTATGACTGCATCCCCCACAAGTGTAATAACTGTATACTGCATGTAATAAACACACATATTGTCCGCTATGAGTCACGGAAGACTTTTAGAATAGGTTAGGTTAGGTAGTATATTATCACATCAATGCTAAATACTCTTTGTTATTTATTATGACTGCATCCCCCACAAGTGTAATAACTGTATACTGCATGTAATAAACACACATATTGTCCGCTATGAGTCACGGAAGACTTTTAGAATAGGTTAGGTTAGGTTAGGTTATATATATAATGAGTTACAATCCACTGGATTGGTCTGCAACGAGTTTGGTTTTTCTTCTCCATTCGTCTCTATTCTCAGCCAGTCTTTTTAGCCCTACGTATGAGCCACAGTTCATGTCTCTCTTCAGTTGGTCCATATATGCGTCTCTTGGTCGGCCTCTGCCATTTGTCCCCTCGGTCTTACCCTCTGCGATGGCGATGAGTAGTCCTGGATGCCTGATGTTGTGGCCAATCCAGTTAGCTCGTTGTTGGCTGATTCTCTTAAGGAGTTGCCTTTTTTCGCCTACCCTGGTTAATACTTCTTCATTTTCGACGTGCTCCGACCAATGGATCTTGAGCATGCGTCTGTAGCACCACATCTCAAAGGCCGCCAACCGTCCGCTTTCACTCTTGCTGATGGTCCATGTCTCACAATAGGTAGTATATTATCACAATGTCACCAACTCATATCTGGAGAAGATAGAGTATGTGTTCTTGGTGATTTTCACAGCTGAATGTGTTATGAAGATAATAGCTTACGGCTTTATGATGCATCCAGGAGCATACTTACGCAACGGATGGAATATGTTAGATTTTACTATAGTCGTCATTGGGTAAATATTTATTTATTTATTAAATAGGTACATCAGTTGAGAGGTACAGAAGCAAAGTCACATTGATCCTAGAACATTGAAACTGAAAAAAGAGCTCATTTCCTTTTTTATTTGAAATTTTTATCTTGTTGATATTCAGATTTTATTTCAAAATTGTTTGTTTTATTTCTTTGACAAATTCATGCTTAGGAACTTACGAAGGGAAGGGTAGATGGCGCTCTTGTAGCTGACTGAACCCATAACTTCTCCAATTTTTTTATTAAATATATTAGTTTATCAATTAGGTTTTTATTTTATTTTTATTTTCCGACAAAAATAAAGTGTTTTTTTATTTGATAGTTTTGTTTTTTGTATTTGTTTCTTAAAGATAAGTGATAAATTTAAATATAATTAAATCTAATACCTAAAATTTGTGACAATAAAAATAGTTTATATGATTTGTATTTTAAAAGTAATAAAAATAAATTAAAGTTACAAATAATATTGTAAATGCGCTCTTGAAGTGATTTCATTACAAAAACAGCGCAATATAAGTGATCCAATAATAATAATAATAATAATAATAAAGAAAGGTTGGTTCTGCCTAGGAGTATAGGAGGAAGAGGAATTGTTAACATTTCCTCTTTACATAATAATCAAATAGAATCCCTTAAAACATTTTTTAAAAACAAACAAAATAATTCTATACTACATAAAATTATAATACAGGCCGATAAAAATCATACACCTTTAAATTTAAATGACGAAACAGTAGGTCCGCAATTAAACCATTTAAATATTTTGTTAGAATCTTGGGGTAGGAAGGAACTTCATGCTAGACACCTCAATGATCTCAACCAATCTTATGTTGACAAATATGCGTCAAACAGGTGGTTGACCATTGGGGAATTGTATGGGGAAACCGAGGGTTTTATGCTAGCAATTCAAGATCAGGTAATAAATACAAAAAATTATCAAAAATATATTATAAAAAATCAAAATATAATTGATGATTCGTGTAGGAAATGTCTGGCCAAACCGGAAACAATTCAACACATAGTTTCGGGTTGTTCCACTCTCGCTCAAACTGAGTATACTTATAGACATAATCATGTAGCAAAAATTATACATCAAAATTTAGCTATTAAACATAATCTTTTAAACTCAAATAATGTAATACCTTATTATAAATACAACCCGGAACAGGTATTAGAAAATCAAAATTATAGGCTCTATTATGATAAAACCATAATAACAGATAGACAAATACATCATAATAGACCCGATTTAGTATTACATGATAAACGTAATAAAATAACGTACCTAATCGACATCGCTGTCCCAAATACACATAATATACAAACAACCGTCGCAGAAAAAATACGTAAATATACAGAACTAGCAGGAGAAATAAAAAATATTTGGCATTCTAGGTCCGTTTATATAATACCTTCAGTCATGTCAGCTACAGGGGTAACTCCGAAATCTTTAATAAATAATTTACAAAAATTAGATTTACCGGTTAATTTGTACATTAAAATTCAAAAATCTATTATAATAAACACTTGTAATATTGTAAAAAGGTTTCTGAACACAGATATTTCAGGCACAATGCTGGTATTTTGATCCCGCGTTTTGAGCCTAATCCTTTGATATCTTGTAGTATATCTGGATAGGTGAATTTTTCCCGGCATTAGACTGTTAAGTTTTTGTGTGATCATGACTGATCATATGGAGACTTATCTGGTTGTATAATGCTGAGAAGTGTGGATGGCAATTCTGCCGCCGCGTAAAAAATCAATGCTGAATTAAAATATTTAATGTTATGAACATCTGCTTTTATTGCAAAATTTACAGTAAAGAGTGGGAGGCATATTTTTATTATATGAAATAAATGATATTGAACACAATAAGTGGCATCCCTCACTGGAACGTCATAGTGACGTCGTCAAATAATTCATATCAAAATGTATTGGGACTAACTCACGTGGCTACAGATTGGCCACATCGCCAATTGCAGAATTATTTGACTACGTAGCCATAGCGTCCTGGTGAGGAATGGCACTAAATGTATGTATATAAATATATTACTTTGGCCATCCCTCAAATGTGGAGACAGTGAAGAGTGTCAACATTCCCTTCATGACATCATCAAAGTGGAAGCGGTACTTGTCCCATTGTCTCTCCTTCATTACTGGCTTGGTGATGTCTCCCTTCTCAAATGTCAGGTAGGTGCCTCTGTAACATACACCATTCATGTTAGATATTTCTATGAAAGGTGACAGTTTGAGTATGAAAGAGAATGAAAGATGCAATGATG
Organism: Athripsodes cinereus; assembly: GCA_947579605.1. Taxonomy (NCBI): domain Eukaryota; kingdom Metazoa; phylum Arthropoda; class Insecta; order Trichoptera; family Leptoceridae; genus Athripsodes; species Athripsodes cinereus. The sequence continues at coordinate 15,577,271 of OX388328.1, forward strand.
TTGGTGTGAAGGAGGTCAAGAATAACAGGGTGCCTGGAAGTAATAAGTATGATTGGGAATGGCCGAACAGTTGAGAACTTGCAGTCGTGCAAGATTGTCGTGTGCGTGAGGGATTTATAATACGCGTGTAAGTAAGTGGAGTAGTCGCGTTACTGTATTGTAAATATCGTTGGATGTTGAATAAATGGTTTAATTATAACAGTCGCGTTTGATTACTCCTCCCCTCACCAAACTCAACAAAGACAGTTAATATTTACAATCAAGTAAACAGTCTGAAGTTGATGTGCTTTATATTCACAGGTTTGGATGTCACATATTATATAAACTGTAAAGCCCGTGTTCTTGATTATATGAAATTGATTATTTTAGAAGGATTAACAATGAATCAGTTTCGAGTTATTTTGAATGTTTTTAAACGAGTATTCTACAATGCACTTCCGTTACTTGATTATTTAAATAGCGATAGATTTTGGTAAATCTTTACCATTGACGAGCGATACAATAGTATGGTATTATATCGCTATTGCTTTTTAAATAATCAAATAACGGAAGTGCATTGTAGAATACTAAAAACATTCAAAATGAAATGAAATTGCTCTTCTTTGCAATAACTAATGCAGCATGCAACTTGTTTTTTATTTTTCCACGGCTTGAATTTCAAGAAAGTCGTTTCAAGAATTCTGAGTGAATCTTTGCCTCTAACCAATTTATAGACAATATTTTGCAAATCCTCGTTACATATTCAAAATGAGGATATCTTCTTCTTCTCCTTAGGCAATTATTATAAGTTCCACATGACGGTGGGGTCTGCCTTCTTATTTCTTGAACTAAGTTGGATTATTATGAATTGGTTAATATAATAAAGACTGAGATACTCACTTGCATTCTTCCTCCGTCATCTTGGAGTTATCAGAACAATAGAAGAATTTACCCTAAGCAAACAAACATACAGATATTACAACAAACATACAACAATATATATCATCATAGAAACAATATTACAATCAACTCTAATATATCAATGTCCAAAGTTTATATCTGTACTCATGGACTTGCCCAGAAGAGAAGGGGGAGGGGGGGGGGGTAAAAGTAGACAAAATTAGTACATAAATCTTATTTATTGAGTCGATGTTAATTTTGAAAGCGAAATAAATAAAACAAGTGTTTTATTCTACTATTGATTTATTCGACGAGAGAGACGTCTTTCTTCTTATTAGGACATTGTCAATCTCTTAATTTTGCAAAACTCCATTTTTATAGATGGAAAAAACACAATTATTGGTCTTAGTTTTACTTAAAAAAGTTTAGAAGTTCGACAATGACTTTATGAGTCGAAACCAGTGGGCCTAGTCAAAACACATTTTAGCGTTACGTTTTCGTTCAAATGTAGACGACGTTGCGAGAACGTGTCAATTTTCGTAGCTACTTATGTATTTTAGCTATGAAAATTGACGCGTTCTCGCAACGTCGTCAACATTCGAACGAAAACGTAACGCTTAAATGTGTTTTGACTAGACCTACAGATTTGTTGTCGTATTTACGAATAATTCTTAATGAAATGTGTTGTCATATCTACAAGTTCCTCAAAATTTCATCACAAAAATGATTCTGAGATATATAAGAATACAAATAAAATAATGTATTTTATTTACACTGTATCATATAACTAGGAGAGATGAAAATATGCACGGCAAAACACTAAAAACCCTCTCCTGAACAATTTACATTTATGCAGATACAACTGTTTGTCAGAAGAGGGATGATATGAGACATGTAACCGAGGTTATTCTCTGTGTTTGTGAATATGTATATTAGAGTTGATTGTCAACAACCTACTAATTAAATGTGGAGATAAAAAAACAATCCAGTATGGAAAATTTACAAAAATGTTTCTTTATGGAATTAATTTAAATTTGGAATGTATAAAATATTACTATTTTATCTATTTTTTATTACTTTTGCATTGATATTATTGATTTTATATAAGGACAAAATAAATTTAATGTAATTCTCAAAACACAACTCAATTTTCCAATAATTTTATAGCACTGTCAACTTATTACCAACAATTTCTACTACTACTACACCATCACGGCGTATCCCACAAGTGACGTAGCCAGCATACAAGTTGCATGTAATAAACATGCAAGCTGTCCTCCCTGAGCCACAAAAAATTGACACCTAGGCAAACCTAATACCTATATATTTTTCATATTTATAATTTCGGATCCTATTTTATAAATATTATTTTATTCTAAATGATAAGTTCTGCTAATCTCAGTCTAAAATATTCTATTTGTATTTATTTTTAAATATAAATACAAAAGTGAGGATGTGAGAAAATGCAGATGTCCGAAAACTACTTGGCTTGATCACGTGTATAAAATTTTATGGATGGCCACGTGATGAGTAAGAGAAATCGGCGTGAGAAATCGTATGAATGTGGAAGAAGCGCAAAAAGTATGCCAGGATAGAACTGGTTGGCGTTTCGTTCTCCCTGATATTGGGATATTATCTGGGTTATATAATAAACTGAAATACACCTCAAAAACCCTCACTACGCTTTTATTATGTAAGTTGACAGCAGAAGGATTTGAACCTGGGATTTCATATTTGAAAGACCAACACTTTACAATCAAACTAAGGACTACTTCTAAGTTTATACTCTTCTAATTTTTCACTTAAAGTACTTTTTTAAATAAAAATCAGTTAAGGTTTGTAATAAACCCAAACACATCCCAAATACCCTCAAAGAAAGCAATATGCTTGTGTAATGAAGGTGAGGTATGTCGGCAACGAGAGGAATCTCAGAACCTCTCAGTTGGAAGTCTAAGACTCTAAAATCAGACTAACAATTACTTCAAAACTCAATTATTAATATTCCAATTTATGTATTCAAATAGTTGATTGCAAATAAAATATCCAAAACATACCTTAAACAGTTGTACTCCAATAACAGCGAACATAAATTGTAATAAATATGTAACCAGCATTATGTTCCCAATGGTCTTGATAGCAACAATCACACACTTCACTACATACTATATCACACAGAACAATACAATCAATACAAGCAAAGCAAAAACACACAATCATAAGACAGTTAATACAAAGTTTGGATGATTACAATACAGTTTTGGTAACAATACAATACAAATTTGGACAATTTTATTATTAAAATAATTAGTGAGTTTAGAATATTACAAAATAATATCAGGAAGGTTACAATGCAATGATGGGATAGTTACAATACAGTTTTGGAAACAATACAATACAAATTTGGATAGTTTTAATATTAGAATAGTAAGTGAGTATTGAGTTGTATACAATGTTGGAACATTACATAATTGGGAAGAATACAATACAAATTAATATAGTTTTGAATTGTTGGTAAGTTGATATAATTACAATACAATGTTGGAACAGTTAAGACACAATTGGAATAATTTTGGAATGGATAATACAATACAAGTCAGAACAAGTTTATATAATTTAAATACAACAATTATACAGAAATTATTTAGACAATACAATGTTTGGAACGATAAAAGCAAAGCATAAAATTGGTAAAACAATTGTGTGACATAAATACAAACATGTTTTAACAATAATGGGTCAGTTAAGAGTATAAATTTGGAAAGTTACAATTTATGAATTAAAAAATAGCAAAGGAAGATTTTGAATTTTAGAACAGTTCAAATTGTGAGAAGTATACAAAAAATTATATCAATTAAATTATTCAAATTTGTAAATATAATTTATGTATTTTAAAAATTGTATGTTACGAATTACAGGATTTGGAAAAGTATGAAATTTTTTTACAAAATTTGGATAAAAATGGACCGTGATTCATAATATTTGGATTCAAATATAATACAAATTACAAAATTTGGATCAAGTGGAAAAAAAAAATTAGGATCACAACGAAATATACATTACAAAATTTGGATCAAAGCAGAACATGAATCATAGTTTTTGGATCGGAATGTCACATCAATTACAAAATTTGGATCAATATGGAATATTAATTACCAATTTTAAGGTGTAAATTGCAAAGTATTAATAAAAAAAATTGACATAAAGCATTTGGAATTTAAACAACAGAACAATTTAAACAATTATTAATAATTTGTTTATTAGACATGTAATACAAAACAATACAATAGAGTTTATATAAAATGGTTATTATTTTGCTTGCAGGACATGTTTGGGTGACGGTTGCGGGTAGTTTCGGGCGTCCACACGATGTCAATACAGGGACAATAAGTAGTTGTAGTAGCGAGATTGGTTGATTGTGTATTGGTTGATGCAGAGCAGTATTGGTGGTGGTGATGGTGATGGGAGGTGGAGCACATATCAGATAAAACAAAAAGCAAACAAAAGACAATAGCACCTCAAATTATACAACTCATAAAATGTATAGTAACAAATATTAATCATACATAATACACGTGTATACATAGAGATAAAGAACCATAGACTAGTGTACTATTTATTGTACTAACTACACAACATGTAATAATAATAATAATGAACATAATATTATTATAGATCATGCTCTCTCTCTTTCTCTCTCTGTGTGTGTGTGTGCTCTTTCAACCATTTGACCAATATATTTATAATGAATTTCAACTCACTGACTTCTATCTAATATTTGTTATTTTTTTATAAATCAAATTGATTTTTTTTACCTAACATCTGCAGCCCTAGACAAATTCCATTCGGCAATCGAAAAGTTTGTTTGTAGTCGATCACCAAATGCAATTTTTCTAAGTGGGCTGGATGTCTTCCACAAATATTTTTAATTATTGTAAAAATTTGTTACTTCAATATTGGAATGTATTGCATTGTTTATTCATATCTTGTTTAATTTATTTAATTAATTAATTAGTTTTACATTGATCTAATTGTTGTGTGCCTTTTTTTAATAATACTTTTGTATACAATTTTTACACTTGGCATGTAAAAGACTTAGGCCGTGAATTCCTGATATACTTTTGTATACAATTATTATACTTGGCATGTAAAAGACTTAGGCCGTGAATTCTTGATATACTTTTGTATACAATTATTATACTTGGCATGTAAAAGACTTAGGCCGTGAATTCTTGATATACTTTTGTATACAATTTTTACACTTGGCATGTAAAAGACTTAGGCCGTGAATTCCTGATATACTTTTGTATACAATTATTATACTTGGCATGTAAAAGACTTAGGCCGTGAATTCTTGATATACTTTTGTATACAATTATTATACTTGGCATGTCAAAGACTTAGGCTGTGAATTCTTCATATACTTTTGTATACAATTATTATACTTGGCATGTAAAAGACTTAGGCCGCTAATCTCTGAAATAAATATATAGACATATTCAGTAAGAGTGTGTGTGTGTGTGTGTGTGTGTGTGTGTGCATATCACATCATCACTGTTAGTGAATTTAATAAGATGTTGTTAAAGTCTGTCTTAAATATTGTCAGGATGCAAAGACATCCGACATAGGTAAATAGGTTATATGTCAAAAAGATTCAAATTCCACGCCTAATTAGAAAACCACAAACCATATTTTTTAGTTTCAAATTGTCAACCCTGAAAAATAAATAAGGAACACCAACATAAAAATGCCCAGTTCACCCCCTTTGTCTATGCCTCTCCCTTCTTCCGCTTTGTCATGGCGCTAGGATAGGACACGCTTCGTGACGCTCTCTGTTTTAAATATTCTGTAAATTCACAAAAATAGTTTAGAATGGCTGAAAAAGACACCATACGTGTCTAGTCTAGTGCCCAGAACCAGACCTGAGAACGAGAACAGATATAACGGTGTCTGTAGTGCTGACAGTGAAGACGCAAAACACCAAGGCGTGGTCAACCCCCAACGCAAACAGTTAGTAAAGCTATTCATCTGTGTTGAACGCCGGAATTTTGGGTAAATACCTAACAGTTTCCATTAAACCCCAGTTCTCCTGTTTCTGAGACTAGGGGAGTGCCTAGAGGTGAGACTGCCTCCTTAGTTCAATTATACAATATCATTTGATCTGTACGATCGTATATGGACCTCAACGCCTGGCCAACTGTGGAACCCTTTACCAGGACTTCGCCTGGTGTCCAGGAGACTCATCTTGATACTACCGTTTAGAACCTACCCTCTCTCATTTTAATTGTAGACACACCTCGGGTGCTTTCTCTCATACTCATTGATCTAACTACTTATCTTGTGTTGTAATAATGGTAAATTGCAATTGTATTTGTTTGTGCTTTGTTTGGTGATACCATTTTGAAAATATATCTGATAATAACCACATAAATACTGTTCTTTATTTGTCCCCTCCAAACTATCTACAGTGCACAGAACACGCATCCCGAAGGGGAAACACGAATAACCACGCCCTGTGGATAGTCAGCTATCCGGCACAGCAATAAATAAGCACACTTGTAGAGAGTATTGAACATCTTTTTATTTCTTTTTATGAGTGTGACAATATATGTGAATTTTTTTTGCATCCTATATTTTACAGTAAGACAATAGAAAACAAAAGCAAATCTAATTTAATCCATAAAATCTAAGACTGTAACAAAATAATAATCCCCAGATTATCTTTTGGAATGAAGCTGTAAAGATAATTCATAATAAATACAATTACAAACTAGTCGTAGGTTCTTTGTCTCATGCATACAGTAGCACTTAACATTGTTTTGTTTCAATGTGTTTTGTTTTGTTATTTAATTAATTATTCAAAATGTAATAAAAAACAAAACACTCAAAATATTATGTCAAGTAAAACGAAATCCTGCAAAAACAAATTAATGTTAATAATTATTACCAAATAAAACAAAACAAAAGATCACAGGTACAATATTACTGTGTCTATAAATATACATATATTTGTATGTCGGAGCAAAACTACACTATGTCATTTTTACATATACTATTTGTCATAAATTACCTACTATGAAAGATGATTGTGTATTATTATTATTTTCTTTATGCACCTATCTAACAATACCACAAGCGGGGTAGCCAGTGGACTACCTCCACTGCTAGCAGTCTTCTCTGTGCCATTAAAAAATAAGATATTAAGGATATGTCTATTTATCTATTTCCTCACGCCGTATCCCAAGTGGGGTAGGCAGAGAGAACGGAACATCATATAGATATGTCCTTGCATACTTCTTTCGCTCCTTCTACAGTCATACAATTTCTCATGCACGCACATCGGTTTCTCTTACTCAAAACACGGCCGTCCTTGAGAATTTGATCTACATGACATTGCTAATCACTGAATTGAAGATATTAAATGCTATATGTGTGATGTTTTGTAACACCTAGCTTTTATTGAATCAGGGTACTGGAAAACAGTAAAGAGAAAGGAACTTTCTCTCTGACAGGGACTAAACTTAACCCTTACCACTCCTATGTCGAACCACACTCGACATAGTATTTCTTACACCAACTCCTATGTCGAGCCACACTCGACATTGTATGACGTAATTTTTAAAAAATGGAAAAAATTATTAAATGTTAATTTTTCTTATAAATACTAAATATGTTGAATTACTAACACTTATATTCACAAAATAAACAGATTTTGTCAAATTCCGTATTTCTGGGAATTTTAAAAATATAATTGTTTTTACCATATAAATGTATTACACGAGCGCTGCGTAGTTGTTTGAGCGGTGAAGTAGGTAGGTACCTACATAACAAAACAAAGGGCGGGGAAATTCCCAGAATTTATATCTCTAGTTTGTTTGTGTTCTCTGTGTTCAGGTAGTTGACCACACGGAGGGATGTCATTATATAATTATTATTTTTATAGCAAATATATTGCGTGGCCCTGAAAACACGTGCGTATTGTTTGGAAAATATTTCGCGATTTCGTGAAGTTTTAATTTTTGATTTGTTAATTAGTTATATTTTGTATTAGTAAAATAACAATAAAAACTACATATTTTACATATTTCAAAATACCTTTTTATTGACACCACATTTTATGGTCTTTTTTAATATTTATTTAAGGAGTTGGTAGTAAGTAAAAAAAAAAAAAGGAGTGAAAGGGTTAATAGATGCATATTGTTGTTGCATATTCAAAATGGGATACGTAAATATTATAAATGTTTTATATGTAAATTTATAACTGTTGCATATTACAAAATATAATGCAGTGTTTACAACATATTATTAATATGTAGGTGAAAAATGGCATATTTGGGACACGTATTTCAAAATGAGAAATATGGTTTGCTCCAACTCATCTTGAAGGGAAAAATTGAGGGTAGTCGCGGTGTGGGAAGGTGGCACATGTCCTAACTAAGAAATATCTGAGAATTGGCTGGAGTCCAGAGAATGGAAAAGCTGACCCCCTAGACAAACCGCACTTGGGGATCGACTACAAACGAATTTTTGACAATAATCGCAACAATAACGAATAATTACAAGGTACATTGTGTAGGTAGATTGTTGAAAAGTTTGTCGTCAGTAGTCGATCACCAAATGTGATTTGTCTGTTCCGGCTAGCACAGGGGTCATAGACAAACCGTACTTAGCGATCGACTACTGGCAAACTTTTCGACAATCTACCTACATGTACCGTGTAATTATGTGTTACTGTTGCGGTTATAGTCGAAAATTCGTTTGTAGTCGATCGCCAAGTGACGATTTGTCTAGGGCATCAGGACAGAGAACTTACGCCAGGGTGATAGTCAACGTCGGAGGGACCAGACATGGCACTTTAAGAAGGAGAATATGACATCAGAAAGTATAATTATAATGACGATTATACTACAGCACTCCATCCATTCCACTACGGCATCTCCAAAAAAGTGGGGTAACTGCTTGTAATAAACATCTTCTCTGTGCCAAACAAAGACATTCAGGATGGATAGCACATCACATTGCTATCTACTGCAACACTATTATGTTCATTTGTCAATTTGGCCAAAAATAAATAAAGTGTAGTTTACGCTCCAACATACAAATATATAAAAATGTATCAATCAATTTATATATATTATATATACGTATATATTAGGTAAGGGGGCGACACTTTAAAATCACAATAAATGTCAAACACACGCACCAGTGAAACAAAAACACGTGAAACACACAGTCCAGTCAATGGCGGGAGGATAGAGGAAAACAAGTGAAATGTCAAAAAACCAAAACAAATGCAGTGGTGATGTTATTTTGTTTTATTATTATTATTATATTATTTTGGAATTTCTCAGTATAAAATGAAAACTGTTTATTTTATTTTATTTATTTCAATATTCTGTCAAACAAGCACCTTTGGGTTGTTTTTTTTATCTTTTTTTAATTATATATTTATTTATTTATTTGTGAATAACTGTTGTTATAAATAATAAAAATGGTTATGAATAAATTTTTATCATTGTTAATAACAAGAAAAAAGAAAATAAAAATAATAAAAATAGATATAAATATATAAAAATGAAAAAGTGTATTTGTAAAATATAATGAACACCAATGTTTCAAAAACAGATGGTAAAAACTAAAAAAAATGTTTCATTGTTTTGTTATAATTTAAGATTGTTTTGTTTAATTAAAGGTGCCTGTATTTAAAAATACAATTCGTTGCTTTTTTATAAATGTAATTTTTTCTGGTAAATTAAGAATAAAAAACAATAACAATAATAATAAAAAGAAATCCAAAATAATATTATTTTTCAAAAACACACGGTCTGCAGTGCAGTGCATCATTATAACGAAAGCGAATGTCAAAACAAATGCCTTAATAATTTTGAAAAACAAATGAATGAAGTATGATTATAATAAAAAACAAACAAAACAAAAGTTAAAAATGTGAAACTATTGTTTTAAAAAATAAACCACACTGGTGTTCATGCTGTTTTTTTTTTTGGTTTTATTGTTTTTAATACTTTGTTATTTTGTTATGATAAATAAAATAAAAATAGATCAAATTTTCTACTTAAACAAATGCTACAGTATTAATATAAATAAATAAAAATAAGTCATAAATACCTAAAAAATATTTTGTGCTCTGTGATAGAAATGTTAGGCACTAATAAAATTGTAGAAATTGTTTTAAATAAATATAAAAAATATGTTATAAAATTATAAAAATAATAATAATAATAATAATAAATAAAAACATAGATACATACCTCTGATGAAAAAAATAAATAATCCCCCATTTTTTGGAATGACAAACAAAAATTAAACATAATTTGTAAAAAATATAATTACAAATAGTGGAAACTAAATAAAAACAATTGAGAATTGAGTTGTGTTGAGAAAATAAAATAAGACAACAAAACTACAGAAAAAAATATTGGTTTATTAAGAAATTCACAAGTTTTTTGTAAATTATGCTTGTTTCTTGAAGGTGGAATAAAAACATGATAAAAACCACAATAAAATTATTACACGCGGATATATTTTTATCTTACAAATAAATGTTTATACATAAATAAAATTATTTTGAAAAAGAAATAAAAAAAATATATATAACCCAAAGGTGCGAGTGAGGCAGCTTAAAAAAAAACAAAACAGTGCATTTGTGAAACAAATGAAATTTTTTCAATCAAAAATCTACAAAAATCATCTAGAAAATAAAATAAAAATGTGTTTCTTTCTACTTGATAGGCAGTTGGTACAAGAAACAAGAGGAAATAGAAATGTTTTATACTCAACTTTTGATGTACCCTACATTGTAAATATTTTATTATTTACATTTGATTTTCAATTAGTTACGTGCCCGAAATCAATTTACGCTTTTATTTTTGACAGCTTTTATTATTTTCATTAGAACAGTCACGTTGTCAGTTTATAATTATTATCTTTGCAAGGTTAAAATGAGCCATATGAAATGGTCAAATATTTGACAGACTTCGAATTTCTCTGCTTATTATGAGTGAAAGCAGACAGTTGGCGCCCCTCAAGATGTGGTACTACAGACACATGCTGAAGATCCATTGGTTGAAAATTTGATCAGTGTAGGCGAAAGTAGTCAACTCCTTAAAAAGATCAGCCAACAACTAGTAAATTTGTCTGTTTATCACTATCGCAGAGGGCAAGATCGAATGCAGAAATGGTAGAGGCCGACAAAGAGACATCTACATGGATCAAGTGAAGAAGGACATGAACTGTGGCATATATGTAGAATTAAAGAGACTAGCTGAAAATAGGGAGGAATGGAGAAGAAAATTCATACTCATTGTATGTAGATCAATCCAATGGATTGCAACCCTTTATATATAAATGAATGTTAAGAATATTTTACTAATTACGTGTATTGTAAAGGCTTTTACGAAATGGTTCTAGGCTGGGTTAAGTGATAATTTTCGGTGTTCGTGGACAATATTCACCGATTCCGGCATTCTCACTGTCATAGTGTTGAGACACCTCTCACTTCTTTTGATTAGACTTTACACAATGTTGCATTGTGTTTCTCCAATCAATATGTCTTGCCCCAGAAAATAATTAGGTAGTTTATTTTTTTTTAATTTGTAATGAAAATTCTTCCAAGCCTGTCAAAATATTTAAAACATTATATAGCCCATATTAAAAATGCGAAGTCAACATTTTGTTAAGCCTGTCGTCATTATTTTTTTTTGTTTTGTCGCTGGTGAGCTGCGATTGTTTTATTTAATTATTTATGTCGTAGATAACAATAATAATATGTCCCTACATATGTACGTGTTGTCGATTGGTCGCGTGTGAGACCCCCTTACCTTAAACATTTGTACGCCCATTACGGCGAACATGAACTGTAGTAGACACGTGACCAGCACAATGTTTCCGATGGTCTTTACTGCAACTATCACGCACTGCACTACGTGCTATAATGTCATATCAATAAATTAATTCAATAAAATGTCAACAAATAAATTTCATAAAATGTCAACAAATAAATTCAATAAAATGTCAGAACATAATAACGTCAATAATAAAATCTGTATGGGACGGGAAAACCTTTTTGACAATAAATTAATTTTACAGCATGGCCACAAACGTATGACAATGATATTTTTTTTTTAGAAAAATCGACTTAATTTTTGTACCAAAATATCTAATCATGATCATAATAAAATATCAATTTTGTCTAAAAATCAACATACTGTAGGTTTCCTCTGACATACAGATATTATCACTTAAACTTTTTATAAATGTAAATTATTTAAATGGATAAAAAAATATATCAACCATACTCACATAGAAAATGCGAATTTACACTAGGCTTACTAGCCATGTCTAAAATTAATCCTGATTAAATGAAAGATCTTACCCACAAACCAATGTGTTGATATTAACAAGGGAATAATTTTACTCAGGTATAAAGTTACTTTATACCTGATACTTTCGTCTGAAGATACTTTCAAAACACTCGTCAACATGATCAACACGTTAAAATTTAAAATGGCGGCTCCAAACAACCAGTGAAGTGTCATTAGTGTCAAATAACTTCCCTAGTGTTGCCACTCGTACGACAAAAGTGCGTGAAAATTAAATTTCAACCGATTTATACTAAGGTATTGCCATATGTGAATACTGTTTACATCACTACAGAAAGTTAACCTCTGGTTAAGTAACCATTGTAAATTATTTTTATGATATCACCAAACGCCGAACATGAACAAGTTAACTCATAACAGTTGATTACTTAACCACAGGTTAACTTCTATTTGGATATCGCGGCCCTTAAGAAACTAAATAAATAATTGTCAATAGTGCAGATGCATTGACATTTATTTTAGCCAATATCCTCACTCCGACATTAGGCCAGATACCATAGTAGTTGATTTATAAGTCCTATTTTTATAAAGATGAATCTGTATTTGCAACAAACTCAAATGGATCCCACAGATTCTCACAGTAAATAATATATATACTTGTGCCATGAAGTTGGAGTAGATTGGTAGTGAGTGGAATCAAATTGAAGATCTTTGGATTGAAAGTCCGAGTTATTTCTTTTCCATTCGTGAGTATGGCTGATATTGTTTAGATATAAATGTGTTTGAGTTGTATGTTAATATATTGTATGTGTTTGTTTGTTTGTACAGACCTTAAGTCCCTTTGCTCTGTTGATAGCTCTAAGAGGACGCAGTACTCTCAACACTCTCAGAATTTTCACAACACTAATGGCTCCGGAACTGTAAACAAATAATATTACATATACATAAATAAATATTTTATATACCTATCACTGAACAAATTATATTTATAACTTCATCTATCTGTATATTGTCGGTTACTATAATGTGTGTAAAGGAAACCACCACATAACCTACTCATACAAGTGAATTTCATAAATTTGAATTTAGAATTTTTATTTGACATTTGACAGTTGTTGGAGTGATTTTGGTTTATACAATATTTTGTGTTAGATTTATTTTAAAAATATATAAGGTTTGAAATGAGGACTCGAAGGACGAGGAATTAGTAAAAATTTTAACATTTTTGTACAGAACTTTTACGAGATCTTATTAACTATGAGCTGATTTTCATGATATTATACTCACTTGACACTAAAGCCTTTATGCTAGCCTGATATTGAAAATAACAAAACTTAAACGCTAATACTAAGTTTTTCGTTCTATTGTTCTCTTACTGAGATTATTTCTCAGAGCTTTTTGTTCATTGTTCTGTGAGACCATCTACTGGGTTGCTAATAGTTTAAACTTAACTTAGCACTAAAGACACACAGCTTTTTTATTTTTTATAATAAATCATCAACATCCCATACATCCGATATCCCAGATATCCCATTTCATTTTTGGGGCATTCTTTATTGAATGTTTTATCTTTTGTGTTTTCTTATTGTAAAGACAGAATAAATAATAATAATAATCAGACTATTTTCATGTAGGTACTGCCGTTTAATGAACCGTAACCATCTCAAGGGAGCCATGACTTCTCCCGAACAGCAGCTACTTCAACTTGGTTCCAAATGCTTTGGTAATCCGTGGAACCTTACCTAGTTTTTATATTGATTTATATTAATAATAATAAACGGAGAGTATCTAGAGTGCCATAGCACCTTGAGGACGCTGTACATGATAATGTTTTATCTTCAACAAAGTTGTCTGTGTCAAGAATTTAAATTTAAATACAAAAACATTATAACACATAACAAAATGTATCCGCTTCAGAAATAAAATAAAAAATAATGCAATAAACATAACAATTGTCACAGTTCACAATAAATAATATTCTTTTATGTATTGTTACAACTGTCTATGTCCTGTAAAATAAAATATAAAATAATAAATATGTATGAACAATAAATTTGATAATGAAACTGTAACTACTCAATATGTTATTCACCATAATATAATTACTTACCAATAGAACGTCACTACATAATATACAAAATGAATCTAGCACCTTTTACTACGCCATTATTTATATCAATATTATAAACTATTAATCCTCAGTTGCCCAATAAGAGACTCTTATGACTTGTATTATGAGATAACTGAAGTCCAGTATCCGATCAACACGTCTTGCCTCTTGCACACTGATACCCTCTCTGTATACCTCAAGATTTTAAAATCCGCCAAAAGAATTTTATAATCTTATAAATTAATGCCTTAATATTACGTGATATCTTCTAAAAATATAGTACTTGGCACAAATCGTCCCACAAGGGACGGGTTGCCGTAATCTTATAAATAATAATATTATGGCCAATTCTGAATCATAAAATAGTTTAGTTGCACTAACTAAGTCAACTAAGTGTGAGGAGATAGTTGAGTCATGATAATTAGTTCTAATTCGTATTCACAGTTTTCCGTACTAATTTAGTTCATTAGTTCATTTTGACACCTTAGTACAACTATAAATTTCGAGAATCTATGGATTTCGTATTCAGAATGAAATTTTAGTTGACAGCCGACGACTAAAATAAGTTGGATTTGGCAGGATTTTATTCGCGACTTTTAATGTGCGAATATTATTAGTTGCTGTCATTTTACCGCAGAATATTGCTATATTTTGGAAGTGTTAAGTTGTTTTTTTCAATTAAAAGTAAAAATTTATATTTTTAGGGCCCTCGCAACTATTAGCATGTATGAATTGTAAAATTACACCACCACCGACGCAAATACGAACGCCAAAATATATCGGCAAATCTGACATTTCACAATTTTCACGCGAGACAACTATTAAATTGTTGCCAGAAGTGTAAATCGAATCGTGAAAAACATTTTGTATTGCGGCATCACTGACTAATATTAGTTTGTCCCATAGATTTTACCGTTTGCACTTGGTGGTTCTCGAGTTTATAGTTGTTTATAGTTCATAACTAATGCTGAATACTACATAATAACTAATATTAATCAACTTTTTAGTTAGTTAGTTCATTAAGATTCAGAATTGGCCCTATTATTAAGTATTAACTTAATTCATCATGCCCAAAATATATTGTCAGACCGACAGATTTTGCTAAAATCAGTACTAACTTAGTCATACATTTTTGTAATATATAACATATTCTTAGGTAAAAAAATGTGAAGAGTTTTGTATTTGTGTTATTTTAAATAATAAAATTATGCATCCTTTTTATTTGACAACCTTGTGAAATTACAATTTTGCAGATCCATTGTTACATTTTTGTGGTTTTATGGCTGGTTTCAATAACCTATGACTGTGGATTGATATCTATTGTATAAAATATATTACACAATAAATTTCAATCTACAGTAGCTGGTAAATCAGTCTCTCCCTTTTTATATATATGTGTGTATGTATGTATGTTTGTATATATGTTCACTTTGTGAGTATTTTTTTTTCCGAATCGCCTTATATTTTTTTTTAAGTTAATACTTTTGGGTTAGTTGGAAGAGATGGCGCCTTTGCGATAAACTCGCCCTCTGTATATTGATTGTATTTAATTTGAATGTAATTGCTTTTATGTAATTGTTTTTTATCAATGTACAGTAAAGAATGAATTAATAAATAAATAGATAATTGAAACCGGCCACTAGTAGACCGCTGTACTGCCTCAAAAGTTGAAATGCTAGAATTTCCAGTTTTTGGCTTCTAGAAATTGACAATTATCTTAAAGCAAAATACATTTAAATGATATTTCGTCGTTGCATATTCAAAAAGAAGTATGCGCAAACATTTTTATTTAGGCATACTCTTTTAAAACTGTTCATAAGGGCATTAAAATTGTTGCTTGGACTTTTTATTGGCATGTGATATTATTCTTTAAGTATTGAATTTTAATATTTGATACTAAGAATCACTTTATAAAACGGTTATGATGTCATTATAAGCAGTTTATTCTAGAAATGTCAAAACATTTATTAATTCGCATACCCCTTTTTGAATATGCAAGGATGATTTGATACAACAAATTTAACTTTATAAATTGTTTTATTATACAGACATACAATATTTGTTTTACGACATCATTAAATAATTTCTTTTACTTTACTACAAACATCTCAATAACTACGACAATATCTTGTTACAACAATATCCATGTACATACGACACCATCATTCTCTGTGTTATTAAATACATTTGAAGGCTGGCTATTACAAAAGTGCTAACTATCAAAATTTTTAAAAATAAGTAAACCTAAAGGCCAATAAACGCACAAAGTTGCAATGTGATTGAACAAAAAAGTGTACTTCAAACTTTGTCCAATAGATATCACTTTTGCTACATTGCTCTGCTGTTCCCCTTACTTCTTTTCACTTTTTCTAGGTTTTATGCTCCAGACACTTAGCATCTTTGTAATAATCACCCTTTAATTATATTTAAATACATAAATACATTACAAGGCTG
Organism: Athripsodes cinereus; assembly: GCA_947579605.1. Taxonomy (NCBI): domain Eukaryota; kingdom Metazoa; phylum Arthropoda; class Insecta; order Trichoptera; family Leptoceridae; genus Athripsodes; species Athripsodes cinereus. The sequence goes on from OX388328.1 coordinate 15,594,050, forward strand.
TGCACTTCCTTAAAAAAACGTACTATGATTTATATATATTTTATATACTGGCAATATATTAGAAAGAGACACCATCCTAATGCATTACTCTCATCGACAAAATGCGCTTTACTTTTTTTTATATATATTTTTTTTAATAAAAAGATATACCTGGGTTTTGTTATAAACCCAAATACAACCTTATACACCTTTCACAGTAAGTTGAAAGCTTGTGTCGTAAAAGAGGAATTTGCTGGCACCTGGGATCGAACCACGGATCCCCTGTTCATGAGGCCGAGACTCTACCTCCAGGCTACCGACGAACTCATATATAGGAATATTGTTGTTGGTCGTAAACTCCACAGTCTTGTTATGCATCATGTCTTTGGTAAAATAAAGTTAATGTAATTACTTTACAACATGCGAAGATGGGCAAAAAGTAATCATGTTACAGATTACAAATACTCAATCCTACCCCATACCATCCTAAATCACTAGCAAACAAGTGCACGGTCTTAAGAAGAATAGAAATAGAACATCTCATACCATAAATAGGATAACCCTTTGTTACATGTGATATAATACATAACATGCTAAACCCTCTGTCACATGTGATATACGGTAGGATAAGACCCTCTGTTACATGTGATATAAGGCAGGACACACCATTCTGTTACATATGATAATTATAATGATACAACCCTCTGATAAAAATGATTGAGGTAGAATACAACCCTCTGTTACATATGTGATATAAGGTAGGATAAAACCCTCTGTCACATGTGATTAAGGTAGGATAAAACCCTCTGTAATATGTGATATACGGTAGGATAAGACCTTCTGTAATATGTGATATACGGTAGGATAAAACCCTCTGTTACATGTGATATAATGATATAACCCGTTGATAAAAGTTATTTAAGGTAGGATACAACCCTCTGTTACATAAATGATACAAGGTAGTATGCAGCCCTAAGTGATAAATGGTAGGATACACCATTCTGTTAATGATTCAACCCACTGTTACATATGATATAAGGTACAACACAACCCTCTGTTACATGTAAGATTACCCATCTGTTACATTTGACATAAAATAGCTCACCTCTTCTTGCTTCCAGTGATAATTCCGAGCCTATAACAACGGTTTATACATAATATAATTATCTAATCTAATTGTGACAACAAAACATTGTGATAAATTCCATGAATATAAATAGGCTGGAAGTGATATACGAATTAAGAATTTTTTGTTTGGATGTTCGTAACTCTATAATAAGGTTACTTAATATGTATAATAATTATTTATAAAATCTACCTAGTATGTCATATCATTATGTATAAAAAAATAAATAAATATATATGTGTAATGGTATACTGACCTGAACACCATAGATATAAGTGAGACACACACGACCAGCAAATCCAAGAGACTGAATGCAGATCTACAGAAGGCCCCCTTGTGCAGTATGAAGCCGTACGCTATCAACTTGAGTAACAACTCCACAGTGAAGACAGTCGTGAAGAAATAATCAAAATAATTCAGTATCTGTAATTATAAACAAAACGATAAATCATCACACATCCGTACTCACAAATAAGGAATAACACTAGTATTCTAAGTGTAATACTACATTAAATACTAACACTCGCTGTACGCTTGTAAAAAATTACGTCATCATACATTTCTGCGTTTCAACTGTCAAACTTTGTCTGGTTTTTCTATGATATTAATTTGAATAGTAAAGAAATGTGAACGCGAAAGAGAGAGAGATATGTGTGTGATGGTGGTGTGAAGGAGATCAAGAATAGCAGGGTGGAAATGGAAATGGGTGGAAATAGGAAGTGGAAAGTATGAATGGGGATAGCCGAACAGTTGAGAACTCGCAGTCGTGCGAGATAGTCGTTTACGTGTAGAGTTGTGCGTGAGGGATTTATAATACGCGTGTAAGTAAGCCTGTATTGTAAATGTCGTTGTATTGAATAAATGGTTTAATTATAACAGTCGTGTTTGATTACTCCTACCCTCACCAAACTCCACAACTCAACTCAACTCGCAGATTTTTAATATATACAAAAGTGCGTGCTTAAAAGCAGAATTTTACTAAGTCAATATAACCTATGTGTCCACTCTTGTATGGAAAAGTAAGACAATTTTTGATAGTTGATGCCAGATGATGTCACACTTTACAAGTGTATTCTGTCAATTTCTACTATTGGTTATCCAATAGAATCCAATCAGAAAATATATATTGATGATCATAGTTATTATTATTAAAGCTATCGAGCAGGCAGCTAGAGCTGGTGTGCTTGATATTCACACTATTGATGTCACTGTATACTGTCAAGCCCATTAAACAAATTAGTGTTCTTTGCAACGACCAATGCAGCAGGCAACTTATTCCACTCTTCCACAACTCTGTTTACGAGGAAATGTCTTCGAGGGTTCTGAGTGAATAAAGTTGTACACACTTTTTTATCTTTCACTGTACACTGTAACAAAATATTATGGGGCATCCAGATATGAGCTAGGGGAGGGGTACAGATTATATTTATATAATGATTTTTTTCAATTTAATGTTTCATTATTATTCCTTCGAAAAGATATTTTAACCACTTAGCTGCGGATTACATGCATGCATGTAATGTCAAAATTTTGCACATCGCGCAGGATTACATGTATGCATGTAATCGTACTTTATGGTTGAAATAATTGTTTCATGACAAATACCATAGCAGATAAAAAGAACACATAGAAGTTTAACTTTTTCTTTGATAAATTAACATCGCTTACACAACATACATACAATGTACAAGTCAGTATTGATATGTTTGTCGACTACTACCCGTGCGAATCGGCCGCCATATTGGTACTTTAGTATGAAAACAAAGGTAAATCATGAAATTTCTTGATTGTTTATTATTTATAAACTTAGTTGATGTCAGTATTTTTTGATGCTACAAATTACTAATAATGATTTTTATAAGCTGTAGTATGAAAAAAAAACTAACAACTACAATAATTAGTGAATTTACATCTACTTTTAGTTTGGTGGAAATTAATTCAGCACAGGGTGTATGTCACTTTTGCATAATGTCAAGCAGCTAAGTGGTTAAGGAATTTAATATGTATGTATGTATAAACTCACAATATTTCTATCTGATCCGGCGTTGAGAGGATCTTCTGCAGCCAACATAGCGGAGGAGAACATAATGCAGACCAATATAATGTTACAAAACACAGAGTGATTACACAGCCAGTGGCAGAATACACGGAACCTAATAAACATACACACATTAATAAATGTGTTACAGAGTTCTCATTATTCCAGTTTATTAATAACACATATGTGAATTTCTTTTGGTAAAAACATTTCTAGTCTCACTTAACCTCAAATTGAGATGGTTATTTATGTTCTTTTGACACAATTTAAGCAAAAATATGCTTTCTGCTGTTGCATATAGGTCTACATTCGTTTAAAAAAAATAATGTGTAAAAGGTAAGAAGGCAATTGTTAGGTGGGTGTCCTTTTCTAATATAATAATAGTAAGTAGGTACATATATCATATTAACTGTATGTTAGAATGAGACAGCACTCTATCATATTCCCTCTATGTAGTACACATTGTATTTTCATAGGAATTTAGATCTTATTCCAAATCTAGACAGCATATTTTAGATTTAATTTGGTCAAATAGCTTACATTCTTCTTATATTAAAATGTATTAGAGAGTAACTTTCGACAATCATAGACATACTAGACGACTTGCAGCGCGGAACACTTTTACAGAATTTTTATGTACCGACATTGATGGCCTTCAAGCATTAGAAATGTATTGTCTTACAACCAACGTCAGTATAAAACTGGATGCAAAATTTGATTGGCTGCATGACCGATTTTTTCTTTGAATTACCAATCTAGTATATCTTTGTTGACAGTAAATATTTATTACAATTTTTTTACTAAAATCTAAATATTTTTAGTAAATATATGTACGAGATAATTATAAATATATAAAACAACAACAACATTAATTAACAACCAAACAAAGTAATTAATAAAAATCACAGAAACAAACAAACAATATCATGCTGACAAAACAATATGCTAGAAAAATACACAAAATTTGCTCAATCGCTCAGTTTCATAAGTCAAAAATGAAAATTACATGTAGAAGTGATATGCTTTTTCTACTACACAATCAATACATTTAAAAAATTTTATTTTTATATAATAAGTACATAACTTTTGTTTATGGTTTTTAAAACCTGTCGCATTGTCTCAAAACTTTGAAAATAGAATTTTGCATTTTTACCTTAAGAAACTGTGTGATTGTTATATATGCTCATTGCTTGCTCATAGCTGCAAAACATTTTAAACAATTTAATTAATTTATATATATATGTAATATTAATTTTACTATGTACAAATATTTATTCAGTGAAGTTCACATATATAAAAATATAATTTATCTTGAATAAAATTAATGATTGCAATGTACTGCAAAAAAATTGCAATGAACTGTAAAACTCAAAATAAACTACCTTACTGTTTACATTACAATGCTGACAAGTTACAAATTTGAATAAACTAAAAAATATCATCGTCGGTTCTATGAAACCTTTTGTGTACTCCAAACCAATTTTTACAGGGGACGCAAAAAAACTGTTTTTGAAGTCCACAAATCAACAAATGTAATCAAATTTATTATCAATTGCATGTAAAACGTCTAAATTTATACATGAATTTGATAATAAATTTGATTACATTTGTTGATCTGTGGACTTCAAAAACAGTTTTTTTGCATCCCATGTAAAATTTGGTTTGGAGCACATAAGAGGTTTCATGGAACCAACGACGATATGTAATATTTGGATACACTAACTATGAATTGAATTGTAAAAATTTGAATTGTGGTATTACATTCCAATATAAATAATTCCAAAGAACTGCAAATGTTGAAATTAATTGTTAAAATAAGTAGTGGATCGCAAATATTTCAATGAACTGTAAAAATTATCATTGATTGTAAAATTGTTTATCAAATTTGCTCGTATATTTATATTTTTTACAGTTTTTTGTAAATTGACAATTGCTTTTTTCAAGATAATATATGTAGGTTGATGAGAACATCTCTGAAAACAGATGATTATTTTTTTAATTAATCTACAAACCATGCCACAAAACAACATTCAAATTTAGAATTATACAAAACCATAGACTACAAAATGTAATAACAATTATCTATGGATCTAACTCTACCCAGAAACTATTTATACAACACTCAGGATGAGCACAGACAATTATTCGACAGTTGGTTTTATTTTTAAATATTAATTTGAGTTCATAATAAACCTAAATTCACTTTAATTATCATCATGGCATATTCCATTAATGGGCAGCAAAACAACTGTAAGCAGTAAACATGTAACCAAAGAGGTGAGAATTTATTAGATTTTATAGTAACACATAATCTAAACATATTGAATAAAGGGAATAAACCCACATTCATTACCAGAGCTAGATCTGAAGTACTAGACTTAACGTTATGTACTGACAACATCAGTAAAGAAATAACAAATTGGCATGTACTGTCGGAGGAATCAGCCTCCGATCACAGACAAATAACATATTGCATAAAAAATATGGAAAAAACAACTGTAAAATACAGGAATAAAAGATCAACAAATTGGAGTAACTATAATCAGGACCTTCGGGAGGAGTTAACCCCAACCGGAGCAATCAGAGACCCAAAAAGCATTGATCTTAATAATGATTTTCTCACAGAGAATCTAAAAAAATCTTTTGAAAGAAATTGTCCTGTTAAAACCAAAACAGAGAATAAAGATGTCCCTTGGTGGAACAACCATCTTTCCACAATAAGGACTAAAACTAGAAAGCTTTTCAATAAAGCTAAAGCACATGGTACCTGGGATGAATATAGAATGTCCCTGACTGAATACCATAAGGCAATCAGGAAAGCAAAAACAAATTCCTGGAGAACATTCTGTGGTACATTAAAAACCACTACAGAAACAGCTAGAATCAATAAAATCCTAGCAAAACAAAAAGAGCCAGAAATAGGGTTCTTAAAGAATCAAGATGATTGTTATACTGAAACAGAAAAAGAGACTCTTATCCTGCTCGCGAAAACTCACTTTCCAGGGTGCGAGATAGTAGAGGAAATTGAAAAAACATATTCTGAAATCAGTAAACCGGGTATAGAAGATTGGAGAATTGCATCGAAAATCTTCAGACCCAACGAAGTCAAATGGGCAATCAACTCATTTGAACCTTACAAAAGTAGTGGAGAAGATGAAATATTTCCTGCTCTATTGCAGTATGGAATTGAAACAATAACTCCAACACTACTTAAAATATTCAGAGCAAGCCTAGCATGGGGTTATATACCACAAAGCTGGAAAACTGTCAAAGTAACATACATTCCAAAATCCAACAAGGAATGTTATGATACACCGAAAGCATACAGACCAATAAGTCTATCCTCGTTCATGCTTAAAACAATGGAGAAAGTAATCCATAGATATCTTGTAGACAACACCCTACAAAAATACCCTGTACACATAAAACAACATGCGTATCAAGAAGGCAAATCAACAGAGACTGCCCTCATAGAAATAGTGGATAACATACAGAAATCACTATCAAACGGTGAAATTGCTTTATGTGCCTTCCTAGACATAGAAGGGGCCTTTGATGGGGTCCCAACAGAAGTCTTAATAAATGGACTAAAGCAAAAACAGGTAGAACCCACCGTAATAAAATGGATCAATGACATGTTGTCAAACAGATACATTAAAATAAGCCTACAAAATGAAACATTAAAGGCTAAAACTGTCAAAGGATGCCCGCAGGGAGGTGTTCTTTCACCTCTACTGTGGACACTAGTTGCAGACAGTTTAATATGCAAGCTCAATGACAATGGTTATAATGCACAAAGCTATGCTGATGACATAGTTATAATAATCAGAGGTAAAGAATATGACATTATCTCTGAATTAATGCAGAATGCGCTAAAGATGGTAGAACACTGGTGCATTACGAATGGGTTAACAGTTAATACTAGTAAAACAACTCTAATCCCATTTACAAGGAAAAAAAAGCTAGAAAAGCTTACCAAACCAATCTTTTTTGGAAATACTATAAACTTTTCCAAAGAGACAAAATATCTAGGTATCACACTAGATAATAAACTCACTTGGACTGAATATGTTAATAAAGTAACACAAAAAGCTACGAAGGCCTTATGGACCTGCCGAAGATTGGTAGGAAATAATTGGGGAATAAAACCCAAACTAATGCTCTGGTTATATACTGCGGTAGTAAGACCAATTGTATCATATGCATCAATAGTTTGGAATAACAAACTAGAACAAAAGGGATGTATTGAAAAGCTAAACAGACTACAAAGAATGGCCTGTTTATTAGTAACAGGAGCACTACATACAACTCCTACAGCTTCATTAGAAGCAATGCTCAATCTACCGCCGCTACACCTTTACTTAGAAAAGGTGGTAAAAGAGGGAATAATAAGATTGACAATTGGAGAAGCACATAAAATAAGCATGCTCTCTGAATCAAAACTAAATATAGAAATAGAAAAAGATGATATAATTAGTTTACCAAAAGATAAAATGAAAAATATCTACCACTTTGCCAAACCATACAAAGTAGAAATCCAATCCAGATCAGATATCAAAGAAAATTGGTATCAGGAACCAAATGGTGCCTTGATTTGGTACACAGATGGATCTAAAAAGATAAACGGCACGGGCTCAGGTGTATATGGTATATCACCAAAAGCAAAAATATGCAAACACCTGGGCCAAAATGCAACTATCTTTCAAGCAGAAATAACTGCGATAACAATATGCGCCTATGAAAATATAAATAGGAAATACAGAAATAAAAAAATATACATTTACTCAGACAGTCAAGCTGCACTTAAAGCACTAGACTCCTGTAAAGTAAACTCTGTTACAGTTCAAAACTGTATCAATGCATTGAACAAACTATCAATAGAAAATAACAATAAAATTGTACTAAGATGGGTGCCAGGACACTCTAACTATGAGGGTAATGAAGAGGCGGATAAAATGGCCAACAAGGGGGCTGACATGCTGACCTATGGACCAGAGCCTCACTGCCCCATTACAAATAGCACTTTAAAAACGGCACTCTATGGGAGAATGCAAGAAAAAGCTATTAACAACTGGTCAACAATACCAGGACAGAAACATGCGAAAACCCTGATTAAAGGTTTCTCATCAAAGAAAAGTAGAGACTTTCTCGAACTTAATAAAGAGAACCTAAGAATTCTCACCAGAGTACTAACGGGACACTGTAGACTCAATAAACACTTATGTATAATGAAACTAACAGACATGTATCTGTGCAGATTCTGCATGAACGAACATGAAACTCCTTTGCATCTACTCACAGAATGTGAACCTATTATGCAAACAAGAGCCAAAATAATTGGCTCACACTTTCCTGATCAAGAACAGATCAAAGGAACTAACCCACACAAAATTTTGAATTTCTTTCAGGTTTTAGGTCTGTGGGAAGACATCTAAGGACTAAATCCCACAATGGACTACATCTAGAAGTCGAGGTGGGCAAGGTCTTTGGATGGAGAAAAAAAAAAAAAAAAAAAAAAAAAAAACATGGATTTTGCCCTCTTTGTCCCAATATAAAAAATAAGATGTCGGGATTGGTGGTATTCTATCCTCATCAATTTTCATTTGTCAATTTTAGGACACTACATCCACATGAAAATATTTGATAATAGTTATTCTAATACAATATGGTACACGTGCCTATTACAACTGAACAACAAACTGTGGAGAGAAGATGAAGTAAGTCTAAAACCGTATTTGAACCATGGACTTTCCATTTGGAAGTCTAAAACTTGAACATCAGAGTACTGACCTCCACATTGACATTTCCTTCTGTCTAAAACATGAATTTAGGTTTATGATGAACAAAAGTTGTAAAATACACCAAATTTATACACAGTGCAACAGTTTATTCTTTTGTGAAGATGGAGCAGGATCCGAAGTCAAAACACATTTTAGCGTTATGTTTTCGTGTCGTTATCGTTCGAATATAGATGACATTGCGTCAAAAGTGACAATTTTCATAACTATTGTGTATTTTATAGCTACGAAAATTGATACTTCTCGCAACATGGTCTATATTCGAACAAAAACGTAACGTTAAAATGTGTTTTGACTTCAGGCCCAGTAGGCCTAGTCAAAAATCATATTTAAGCGTTACGTTTTCGTTCAAATGTTGACGACGTTGCGAGAATGCGTCAATTTTCGTAGCTTAAATACACAAGTAGCTACGAAAATTGACACGTTCTCGCAACATCGTCCACATTTGAATGAAAACGTAACGCTAAAATGTGTTTTGACTTAGGGCCCAAGTCTGTAGCAAGCTTTGAATAATGTACTTTATATTTTAAGTCCACTATTTAACAGTCAGGCTACCGACCATCTAATTATTATTATTTTGATGAATTTATAACAATCTATTTTGTCTGCACTCACTCAACTAATAAAACGTGTTAAGAACCAATCGAAAAAAAAAACGGTAATTTTGAATAATAATAAATAAAATAAAAAACACCCATTTTGTAATAATTGTTTTTTTTGGTACTCTTTTGTTTTCATTTTTTTATTTGTTTTTTTTCACAACAATCAGGCAACAGTGAGTCAGGAGGGGGGAGCATCCATTACGTGTGTAGGTGGGATAAACAGCGAATCACAACAATACGGAACCACTAAGTACTGCATTCCTTTGTCTGTGTTGTATAAAAAACACACACACCCAAAAATATTTACAACTTTTGCGCGTACGCTCTAACACACACGTACATCCTCACACATGCTTTTGACGCATTAGAACTATACTTGCTGAATACTGTGTGTTTATTGCCATTTATCTATCTATACCATCACACCATCTCCCACAAGTGATAAATATACAAGTTGTTCTTTATGTACCAAAAAATTAAGAATCAAAGGAATGTAAAATTTCATGTAAAAAAGATATATCAAATACAACCCTATACACCTTTCACAGTAAGCTACTTAAAACTTGTGTCGTGAAAGGGTAGTTTGCCGGCACCTGGTATCAAACCACGGACCCCTTGTTCACTAGGCCGAGACTCTACTGACGAACTAGTAATCTTATATGTCATTTTTTACAAATACCTGCATTTTACAGCAGAACATTGCTTAAAAACTTTCTAAAAAGAGTGGGAGATCTATTATTTGTCCAAGATTTCATGGAACAGAAAAAGATAATAGCAATAAACAAAAATATATTTTAATAGCACATATTGGAATGATGTGTCCAATTATTTTCATCCACACCAACGCACACTTGTCCCTTCCACACCCACACTCACACATCCCTTCCACCATACTCCCACAACATTCAATACAATTCCTCTGTCACTGTGTCACGTATCTGACCTGTTTGTTGGTGAAAATATGAAGAAACTACTGGCATTAGGAATGGGTTGTGTTTGATTAGCCATGTTGGTTTCTGACACACGTCGAGGACGCGCTGACACTTTGACAGCTGTCTCTCCGTCACCACCTCCTCCTCCCCCCTCTTCCTCCGCATCTATGTAATGTCATCACGCACCGCGCCCCCACGGAGGAAGAATAGAGAGAGATAGAGAGACACACACAAGTTAAAAATGCAATAAGAATAAAACAATAACCAATACATTATGAGAGAGGTGATGTTTATGAATCATCCGAGAGAAAGTGGTGGGAACCCCCTCTTAAAGTAACATCCACATACCAAAGACGAGGTTTAAAACTTTTATTGATTATAACGACTTTAATATATAATCCTAGCACACTAATATACTACAAATTTAGGTTCCGAAATTACAATAGATATTCAATTTATTCCATAAATGACATCAATGTGCCACTTATTCGACGCTGTCTTTACGAGATATTCAGGAACGAATGGGAGATCTGCTGAATATGCAATAAATATATACAGTCTTTGAAGAATGAATTTAAAAATAAACTAAATTTTAAACTCACCTAACTCTCCTAACTTAACTTCTAGCACTCACAATGTTAATACATTACAAGATAGAGATAGTATGTGAAAAACATGTTTAGAAAATATAAATATATGTAATATTATTGACAAAACTGAAGAATCTCTTTTGCAGTTGAGGACATTCATTTGTTTTAATTAAAGTGACAAAAATAGAAAAACAAATAACTGATATTCAACAAAGCGTCAATTACAAATGACAATCAAATAACATAGAAATTATATTTTATTAATATTTATGTATAACGTAATTATATAGAAGCCCAAAAGACCTGCAGAACAAAAACGGTTATTTTTAAATATAGTTTTTTGCTTCGGAAAGCTCACAACACATACACCATTGCCAGTAGGACAACTGCACAAATAATAATTATAAATCAATGTTGCCATCATCACAAAAATAAAACAAAAGATAAACATAATAACATAACAATGACAAAACAATATATATTATTAACAAATGCATATAGAATTGAGATGACAGCTAGAACAAGGACCCATGGATCCTTTTTTTGAGATTGTAGAAATGAATTCTTCTGAGTCTTGTCTTTGCCCATGCATTTTTTTATTGAAATATCTTGATCTGTTGGATTTTGGATGATTTATTACGCACAGTTTAATGAATCATCCGTCTCGAAGGTGCGGATGTAAATAATATTGAAAGAGAAATTATTGAAAATTTTAAATAGCCAAATTTCAAAATGTCATTTTAACTTATGGGCCCTTGCTCTAACTGCAGTGTCAATTATAGAACAAAATCTTATCTATTTGTTTAATAAAATTATTTATTTATTAAAACTAAATGCCTGAAAAATAAACAAAACATTATTATTTTTATTAATGTTGCTAATTATTGAGTAAAAGACAAAAACAAATGAAATAGACAGACAGACAAAAAAACGGACATTAACAAATAGTTTCAGACGACACATACATAAAATAATAATATTATTATTATTACTGATAGCTATGCTGAAAAGAAGAAAAAAAACAAAACATTTCATTATTAAAACAAACGCATATCAACCTTTTTCTAAAAAAATAGACACAACGAAAAAGTATATATGCATAAAAAATATATTACATATCATACTATCTCTCTCTCTCTTTCCTTGTTTGTATGTGTGTGTGTGTGTGTGTGTGACAATATAATTCTCAACATCAGAGCTAGTGAATTTAATAAGATGTTATTAACGTCTGTCTTATGTGTGTGAAGTTTTATATATAATAACTAGCTGACCCGGCAAACATTGTTTTGCCATATAGGTACATTTACCATATACTAATATCGCTATTAAAAATAGGGGTTGATGGTAGAAGGATGAAAATTTAGGGCTGAATGTATTTTTTAATGCTTCACCATAAAAATATAAAAATAAAAAATTTAATCAAGAAAAAAACTTAGGGGTGGACCACCCTTAACTTTTAGGGGTATGAAAATAGATGTTGGCCGATTCTCAGATCTACCCGATGAGCACATAAAATTTCATCAAAATCGGTCCAGGCGTTTCGGAGGAGTATGATAACAAACACCGTGACACGAGAATTTTATATATTAGATAAAATTATATTTATCTACATATCTAATAATAGGTACATCATGGAGGCATCTCTCATATTGAGCATACAGGTTGTCCTTACAGTGTCATAAAAATAAGGTATTTACTGTGGATTCAGAATAAGTAATATAAGCAAGATTGTTTTTTAAAGTTGTGTATATATGTCTTAGAATAAAGTTGATATAAAATAAGACACAATTTAATAATTATAGTAACGGCTATCATAAAGCCAAACATACATACATATTATTTATATCTAAATGCATATCGTCCTTGCACATTCAAAAAGGGCTATGTGAATTTATAAATGTTTTGACATTTCTAGAATAAACTGCTTATAATGATGATACCATAACCATTTTATAAAGTGACTCTTAGTATCAAATACAGTGAAACCTCTATCTATCGTTTTTGAAGGGACCTATTGAAATAAACTATGGATGCGGGAAAACAATGAATGCGGGAGTATAGAAAAAAAACACATTAATATGTGTTTTAATGTTTAATATATGTACATACGAGTATATAGGTTTATAAAAATTATACATGTTTCCATAGACATACCATGTTTCAAAAGTTATAAATAAATTTGTTGAAATAAAAAATATAGTAACAAAATAAAAAAGAAAGCTGCATGGAGATCAAAATCATACTTTATACTGTATGTAATTTTTCATCGTCTTTTTTGCTTTTTTATTGTACCTACTAACGTATAAAAGACAGCCGACAGAATCAACAAACCGTTGTTTCTTTTTCGCTCGCTCTCAAATGTTTTTATACATATATACGATTTTTTGTGTAATTTAAACGGTCAATGCGATAAAATCATATAGAGAAACGATGGATGCGATATATTTTTACGTGTTTTGTATGAAACTAATTTGGAACTGTAAAAAATAGCGACAAATACGGGAAAACAATTATTCGAGGAACGATAGATAGAGGTTTCACTGTATTAAAATTCAATACTTTTTTAATGCGCTAATGAACAGTTTTTAAAGAGTATGCCTAAATAAAAATGTTCACAGATACCTCTTTTTGAATATGCAAGGACGATATTATCTATACCTAAATGTATATTTGTATAACTTTACTTTTTTATCATCAAATATATTAAACAATACACATCATTGGTGGATCTATGAAATCTTCCACGTGTTAAAATTTAAAAGATGAGATAATGATACCAAATTATTTGTCTCATCGAGCTGCTACTGCTTACCATTGAAATAACTATACACTGAGATATCCATGGAAAAAGTTATTGAGAGAAAATAAACTCCTACGTGCTACTGTTTCTTGGATAATTATTAAATGTATAAATAAACTAGCTGATCCGGCAAACGTTGTTTTGCCATATACATTATTTTTAAATAACTAATATCACTATTAAAAAATAGGGGTTGATGATAGAAGGGTGAAAATTTAGGGCTGTATGTATTTTATAATGCCTCACCATAAAAAATTACCAAAACATAAAATAAAAAAAAACGGGATGGACCACCCTTAACTTTTAGGAGTATGAAAAATACATGTTTGCTGATTCTCAGATTTACTCGATAAGCACACAAAATTTCATCAAAATCGGTCCAGCCGTTTTGGAGGAGTATGATAACAAACACTGTGACATGAGAATTTTACATATTAGATAAACTCACATACGTACCTACTCAAAAACTTTGATTCTATGAAATTTGTGGAATCATGCCTACAAATACAATGTACTATAGAACTTGTAAGACACCTCCCACGTAACGAATCAGATACAATCTAGAAAATGTCATCCAGCAAACAGTTTCTGTGATCTTCTGTAAAATCTCGATAATAAATGCACATAAGAGTTTTCACAAATCCACTTACGATGATATATTTGTATGTCACAAACAAACTATTATAATCCTATTTATGTAAATATTAAAATATAATTATAGACCAATACATACAAACACAATACAAATTTGTTATAATTTTAATATAATAATAATATGAAGACCATAAAATCAAAAAACTACCAACAGTGTCTTTTACAACAAATACATGATAATTATATCAGAGATATTTGTAGATAAAGGCAATGGATTACATTGCATTATTATAAAACAATAGAGGAGACTAGAGTCCCAAACTAATGAAATATTAAATTTAGGACTATGTATGAATTGGCACTGAATAAACCAACGCCTATTGCGTGAGGATGCTTTGGGATTAGCTCAATCTGTATAAATTGTTTATACATTTTATATCATGTTAATGCTATAGGTCGCTAGATGATTTATATGCATCTGAATTAACCTGTAGCCCGCCGCAATATGGTAAACCTAGGTATGTATTATACGCCGTGACAAAACAAACAATCGTAAATCACATAATATTTCGACGTTTATTTGATATTTAATTATATTGTGATAAGGATTATATAAAACTGAATATATTATATTTTTTTAAAGTATAAACACTAACATATGTTAGTATTCCTATATATAGATATAATACAACGTAAATAAGTCACGATATCACCGGTGCGACGCTAGCGGACAGGACGCTGTTTAATGTGATATCACTGGTGATACGTTGGCGGGCAAAAGGTTAATGTTAAAGTCAAATA
Organism: Athripsodes cinereus; assembly: GCA_947579605.1. Classification (NCBI taxonomy): domain Eukaryota; kingdom Metazoa; phylum Arthropoda; class Insecta; order Trichoptera; family Leptoceridae; genus Athripsodes; species Athripsodes cinereus. The sequence continues at coordinate 15,609,310 of OX388328.1, forward strand.
TACTCCAATACTGAGCAACAGTTTGTATTATGAAGGTGGAGTATTTAGCAAATAAAATAAACCTAAAGAAATGAGTGGTAAACATTGATTCTAGTGTCTTCATACGATGCAAACAAAATAAATATTTTATATTAAAATTGATATCAGCTGACCATAGACAAAGAGATTTATTATTATTATTATTATCACAGACAAAGAGACACAATATATAGACTAAACATACATCGAAAAACTCTGCAACAAGCCACAGACGCACACACACACACACGGTAATGTCACAATATCACTTATTAAATAATATATTATATCATTGATGTTTTATAAGAAGGAGAAATAAAACAATTTAGATTCATTTGTTATTATACTATTGTAGAAAAGAAAAGTTTTGAAATGGAAATCGAAGATAGGCAGGAGAAATATTGGAAGATCGGACAAGATGGTCTTGTGGTGTAAGGAAGATGTTTGATAGAAAAGAGTGAAAAGACAAATGAGAGGCTCGTCCGAAAAATTAATCCAAATTAGCTGAATATATAAAATTTACTAGTAAAAGGAAATTGGAAAAATCTTGAAAAATATTATGTACAAAGAAGAAATATTTTACATAATGTATGTCCTATGTAATTTTTTTCCGTTTTTTGTAGTCACATAATAATATGTACCTACTGTAAAACTGTCTGCTTTTAAAATATTACAAAAAAAATAATAATGAAGAGTTTTGAAAGAGATTCTTCATGAAACTAAATATCTTTATTACTTAAGAAATAAATTGAACCAAAACAGCTTATCTATCCTTCTTATAAAATATTTAAGACATTGTACCATCTAAATAATATTAGCCTCAAAGTTTATACTGTGAAACTGCAGCATACATCTCACTCCATATAATAATTATTGTGTACTTGTGGTAAGGTTACCATAGACATTTGTATGATAATAATTTATGTTTTATTTTACTACACATAGATGGCAGTGCTGTATTCGTGGATACTTTTACATTTATTTGACAGGGTATAATACACAGCAGCTCTCATCTCTCAATTAACATGTAGCAGATCATATTTTATGTGACGACAGATGACACATCTCGTCTATGGTGGCGTTCACACAGCGTGATGCGAACGTCAATCATCAAGCAAAAATCTTTAAATATTTCGGTGACAATTCGGAGCATTCTCCGAAAAAATATTTGAACGCATTCATTCGAATATTTCTTCGGAGAATGCTCCGAATTGTCGCCGAAAGATTTAAGATTTTTGCTTAATGCTTGACGTTCGCATCCAGCTGTTTGTACACCGCCATTGTCGAACTATGGAATACTTAAATACTTAAAAAATATTAATGAAATCCATAGTCAAATGTAAATATTATATTTTTATTTTTATGTAGGCAAACTGTTCAAATATATTTTATATATCAACTTTTATGGAAAATGATTCTTTAAATAAAATAAATTATTTATGGTCTTATACTTATAAAAAAAATTATAGCTTATTTATATATTAACAATTTATAAGTAAGAAATATATATGTTATGTACAGTAATTGAAATGTTTATATTTGTTTCGCTACACGCATATAAAGAGCGAAAAAGATAAAAAAAAAGAAAATGGAAAAAAATCTTTAAAACAAAGAAGCAAAGATTTATACAGAGAAAGATAAATATTTAAAAAGAAATAGAAGAAAAACAGTTAATAAATACTGTAAGAAAATAGTAAATATTAATACTATAATACACTTTTAATGTTGGACAAATTGGAAAATAAGTTTAATCAATCTTTTTGACTTTTTACAGGACACAGGGGGACTTATTCTTTGTCAGGTCTTCCATATCGTCCCTCTTCTGACTTAACTGTCGTATCTGACATTTTTGGCGAAATCGACTTATGATCACCAATGTGTATTTATATGTGCCCTGCATGTTCTCACTGAAGATCACACCTGTAACTGTTACCGTTATCCTGGAACAGCTTTTTGATTTGTTGTCGTATTTACGAATTATTCTAAATAAAATGTGTTGTCATATCTACAAATTCTTCAAAATTTCATCACAAAAATGATTCTGAGATATATAAGAATACAAATAAAATAATGTAATATATTTACACTGTATCATATAACTAGGAGAGACGAAAATATGCACGGCACAACACTAAAACGCTCTCTTGAACAATTTACATTTTAGCAGATACGACTGTTAGTCAGAAAAGTGAAATTTATATCAATTCTTTTTGAAGTTTTAGTTAATGGCAATTAATTTGGCAACATTAAAAGTGCATTCCTAATAAATAATTTTGATAAAATATTGAAAAATAAAAGCAGCGCATCTATGAATAATAAAATAAAAACAAAATCTATCTAAAAAACAGTACGCGCATTATATATTTGATATGTGCGTACTGTTTTATCTAAAACCATCTCTCATATCAACCAACATACATAATACTGCAAAACTTACACAAGACTAAGCCTAGTGTAAAGAAAATATAAAAAAAATATATGTATCGCCTAATTCCATCAGCGAACTTGTAAAATTATTCAAAATATGTAGTGTTTTCATTCATAGCCAGGAGACTAACTGCATGTTGAAATATGCAAGTGGTCCCCTCCATGCCAATATAAGTTGAAGGCATTCGGAATAGGTGGCAAGATTTGATTGAGTTTTTGGTTTGTCATAATACGTGTAAAATATATTCTTTGAATACGGCAAACAAAGAGTTTCAAACGTTAAGTTTTTTTTTTCATTAAAACATATTATTTGTCTATGGTTTTGCCGGATTGTCAAAATAGTGTCACAAAATTTGTCATATCTCAAAATATTATAATTTCAGTATGTTAACTTGTGAAACTAGGCGATCTATATATTCATAGCAAAATTATTTATCTCATAAAATAATACATACAAATCACAGGGAAAAATAGATTCTAGCGATTTTGAAATAAAATATACCAGCCTTAGCCGATTCTAAAGTATTATGACACTTTTCATATTAATACAAGTATGTGTCTATCACAAGTGTGGTACCCACTGGACTCAAAGGGAAAAAGAGATTCTAGCGATTTTGAAATAAAATATACCAGCCTCAGCTGATTTTGAAGTATTTTGACACTTTTCATATTAATACAAGTATGTGTCTATCACAAGTGTGGTAGCCACTGGACTCATAGGGAAAAAGAGATTATAACAATTTTTAAATAAAATATACCAGCCTTAGCCGATTCTAAAGTATTTTGACACTTTTCATATTAATACAAGTATGTGTCTATCACAAGTGTGGTAGCCACTGGACTCATCATTCATGTGCGTAACAAAATAATACATTATTATGTTGTTTACATGGCAATACACATCATTAGGTATTGCTGGCAATTGAAGACATTAAGTAATTTATTCATGATGTTCCACAAACACCACTAAAAACTTGCAAAAAAGAGTGCTGTACTTATTATTTTCCAGGGGCTCAAAATTAGAATATTCAGTAAAATATTGCGTAGGTGATTCATAGAATAGTTCATATTTAACCTGAGTTAACTTTAGACAAGTTTAGTTAACCAAGTCTAAATAATTATACATTTTATTTGTGAGTATGTCTGTTTGTTTTTGTTTTTCCCTGTAATTTGTTTGTTCTATGACTGATGTTCATTTATTTTGTTTAGGTTTTGTCTGTCAGTAGTCCCCCCACACGGCTACCTGTTTGTACTGGAGAAGATGAAGAAGGCACTCCCGGCTGGTATCGGCTTCTTTGTATTCTTAATCTCCACCTCGGACAGACGTCGCGGACGTGCCGAAGTTTTTTGTGATGTGTCTATTTCATAATTTATAATTTTAAACATACATAATTACATAAATATAAAATAATTTATTATTCATAAACAATTTTAAATTATAACCCATTATTTGACATAGGAGTAGATAGTAATTTATTAGAAATGGGTTAACTGTACATTTCCTAACTACGAATCTGTGTTCAAATATATTTTAAAGTTGAATTTAAGATTAAGATTAAAAATAAAACACTGTTATCTTTCCTCTACTTTCACAAAATTATTCCAAATAAAATACAATAATTATTTAAACCAGGGGTCCGCAACCTTTTTTGGCTGCGAGTCAAAATCAACTAACACGTGAGTATTAAAGAGACGTTTGGGTCACAGGCATTTTCTTACTGCAACTTTGAATCGAACTATAATGTTGTTCTAAGTATATATTTTCAATATTTATTATTCTCAATATGTTTGTTTTATATTTTATAATTTATTTTCATATATTGAACTTTATTTTCACTTGACATTATCAAATGGGGTCAATTGGTGATCCACGGGTCGTAGGTTGCCGTCCCCTGATTTAAATTTTGATTGATAATCAGGTTCCTTTGTGCAGCAACTGTTTTTGGCTTGAGTTTTCTCCAAACTCCGCAAGTGACACACATGTTTAATAATATTTTTGCAATCTTGAGTAAAATATTAATATTTTTGAAGACGCTAAATATATTGACAAACATTATTATCATTATTATTTTTTTATACGATCTTTACCAATGATGGTGTTCTTGGTCAGTTTTAAGTTTATTATTGACAAAAATATCCAAAAGTTTTTCTGTAAGTAGATCTTTTTGATGTTAAATAAATCTTTGGAGATAAAAAAATTTATCTTTAGTCTTATATTTGAGTGAACACAGAATAATTATATATAAATGTAGGTCTATATAATATGTGGAATGTATACCTGGATCATCTACATTGCCCTCTTCCCCCTCTCCCAGTTCCTCTTCCTCCTCTTCACCCAGCTCCTCCTCTCCTGCCATCCTTTCAGATCCCGTATCCTCGTACTCCTCCCTCTCAGAACTAAAACACACGACAATACAACACTCACTCAATCATTTATAACTAATATTTCTATAAAAAAAAATATAAAAGAAGTGCATAACAATAAATGTCTCCGAGTAGAAATAGTTTACAATACTTGGTGATTGATTTCTATCAATATTTTTGTCTATGCTTTTCTAAGCATAGACAACAACTTGTTTTTTTGTCCATCATTTTTTTTTCTCACGCCGCGCCGTGTAAATATGATAAATAAATAAATGAAATAAATCTTTCCCCACAACAATGTCGAAGTTGGTTTTCTAAGTTGATGGAAATTATATGGAAATTCCGTGCTTTGCTTGTTCTGAAAGAGTTTAATAACTAAGAAATTATTGTTCAAGTATTCATTTAAATTAAAAAAAGCTTGATCTTTTCATCCTATTTATATTAAAACATAGAAAAATCTACACACAGTTTTATATTTTGAGAGCCGAAGCTGTTTATTGTTTAATAAATAAATAATCATAAAATTTGTTCTTAATGTGTTTATTATCACACATAAAGCTACGTATTGTTATAATTTACGACCAAAACTAGATGTGCCTTAGGCCCGGCGCTTCCTGCTGTGAAATTGCTTGGAAAATTATATTACACTCAATGAAGTCGGTGATCTATTGACGACCCGAAGAAACAATCGGTGTATAGATTGTTGGTTCGTAATCCAGTAAGCTGAAAATGCTGATATATTGATTTATAAACAACAATATTAAGTGATGGATACGGTATACGACGCCCTTGAGGTCATGTTATGAGTAAACGGCGCTCTACAAATTGTCCATAATGCCTCATCATAAAATAATTAAAATTTAAAAAAATGTCCAAAACATAAAAATAAAAATTCGGGACCACCCTTAACTTTTAGGGGTATGAAAAATAGATGTTGGCCGATTTTTAGACCTACCCGATAAGCACACAAAATTTCATTAAAATCGGTCCAGCTATTTCGGATGAGTTTCATAACAAACACCGTGACACGAGAATTTTATATATTAGATAAATACAGATTATAGGAACAACTTCAAAGTCAAATTTCATCCATCACCGCATAGGTACAACACGAAAAATAAATTAACATTCCGGTCATCTTTCGTCCATCGATTGGTTGTCAAGTCCGTAAACATATTATTACATAACCGATGACAATATATTATAATTTTTTTGCCCTATATTCATAGAAGTGGCTAAATATTTTTATTATAATATATTCACAATGTCCTATTCTTATCTTATCTACATCGCTGCATCATTCTGGATTTGGGGCAAAACTGAAATTCGTTACCAACAATGCGATGTTCATACGAGTCAAATATCATAATAACAAGGGGCAGGGTTGTCAAATGAGTGATATTAATTCTTGTAACAATAAATAAATAGAAATGCAAATTAATTTATTATGTTGAAATGCAATCAGTTCCTAAATAATCTGTAATTGATTGCAAATTCGGTAAAATTTCAGATTAGATGAAAACATATCAAAATTGAATTTATGAATTTTCTACTTGTATTTATCTATTTACATAGTTTTTCACCCAAGAAATGATTTGATAATGAAATTGTTGTCATTAAATATGCTCATTGCATAAAATAACACCAGACTACCTCTAACCTAACCTACAAATCAGTCAAAAATTTAACTACTTGTGACATGTCAAACGCATACAAAAAATGCAAATAATTAATTTTGTGCTTAAAAAATCCATAAAATTCTACCGGATTCTTATTCTCCAGATAAAATACCACATATTTACATAAAAATAATTCAAAATTATTGACGTTTAGATGCGTTCATCTCAACTGTAAAAAATCCATAAATTCCTTAGCTTAGCCTACAGGTAAATAAGGTACAAATGTTATATAGATTGTCTATGACTTACTTTTCTGTATCATACATATCGTCGTTGTTATATTCCTCTTCAGGCAGATCTCCCTCCCCCTCCCCTGCTTCACCCCCTGCACCTATTGGTGTGGGACTGTGAGACTTCTTTGCTCCATCCTATAAACACAGCAAATAAACAAAAAATAAACAAAAACATTGGAGAAAACTACTTCTTGTTTTTGAGTATATTACCCACAAGTAGGATAGGCAGAAAAAAGAATGGAACACTGTTTATTTATACTTATACATACATATTTCTTTCACTTCCTTCATATTCATACTGTAATTTCTCATACACTATGAGATTTTAAATGTAACTATGATAATAAATAAAAGAGTTTGTATGTATGTTTGTTTGTTTGTACCTCGGCTTCCTCGGCTTCCTTCTCTATTGCTGTGAGAGATTCTGCATCTGCTAAGTTGTCTACGGCGATAGCCAAGAACACATTCAATAAGATGTCTATATGCAGTAGGTACACGTGTTAAGGAAAATATATCTATAATATATGCATATTACATTGTCACATAAAATGACACATGTCGTCCTTCTTCTGACTAACAGTCGTATCTGCCTAAATGTAAATTGTTCAGGAGAGCGGTTTTTATGTTTTACCGTGCATATTTTCATCTCTCCTAGTTATATGATACAGTGTAAATATATTACATTATTTTATTTGTATCCTTACTTATCTCATAATCATTTTTGTGATGAAATTTTGAAGAATCAGTAGATACAACACATTTTATTTAGAATAATTCGTAAATACAATAACAAATCAGAAAGCTGTTCCAGGATAACGGTAACAGTTACATATGTGATCTTCAGTGAGAACATGCAGGGCACATATAAATACACATTGGTGATCATAACTCGATTTCGCCAAAAATGTCAGATACAATAGTTAGTCAGAAGAGGGATGATATATGAAATAATTTTTTTGACATTCTTCAAATTAAAGACTTATAACCACATCACCGTGGAGTCTTTGGAATAGAATAGGTCTCCTCTTCTTTTCTACAAATATTCCAGTGTCCTGTAAAAGGTAAGTATTCATAAAAAATCATGTAGAACAGTGCTCCGCAACCTTTTCTCGTCTACGGCGCACCAAACTTTTTCCTAAAATTCCGCAGCACACAGTGGTCTCCAATATCAAAATATTTCTACCTCCCGTCTCTAAATTTAAGAAATGGAGAAATTGTATAGGAATTTGAAATATTTCAAAAACTCCGCGGTTTTCTTACAGAATATTTTCTCACAGTACTGTTTTCTACAATGTACCAGGTATTTGTGCTTACAATTGCTTATGTCAATACCGGATACTAATCTTACGTGTTTACATTTCTTCCCCCCGTCGTTGAATTTTCAAAATAGTACTTATAGGAATTTGAAATATTTCAAAAACTCCTCGGTTTTCTTACAGAATATTTTACTCGAATCATTAAGTATCCAGTACTTTTTTACCAAATATGCGAATTATTAAATACATATTATGTAATTAAAAACAAAATGGCCACATATTTGGCACGCGGTACACCTGTATTCATCAAACGGCACACCGGTTGCAGAGCACTGATGTAGAAGACATTAAACATCGTCTAATCAACAGTGATGAGGTAAACTGCCATCCATTTTGAATGTCTTATTTGGATAGCACTAAGAGGACAACCCGTATGTTAACTATATGCAGCATCAAATAACTGACTCATTGGCTGTCCCACTTGTGGAAATTGTCATGATGGTATGAACATATGAATTAACAATTTTATTTAATTTTTCAAGGATACAGTTGCCACATATGAAGAGAATGATGAAGTAGATACAGGCCAACACACCAAATGATGCAACACCTCCGTATGCTCTTATACCATCATACATTACTACATTCCAATCTTCACCTGTCAAGATCTGTAACAAAACATAATACAAAACAATAATATATATTTAATACTAATTCAATGTTACAAATCAATATCTATGGTACACATGATGGATGTTGTCTATGGTGAAAGTGATAGTTCTCAGAATAGACCAAATATATCATATGTGTCACTGTGTTTCCAAATCTGCTGTAACACATTTTGACGAAAATTGAGTTATATAATCATGTCATTAGATTCGTAATTGAATATTCTATAACTGTAGAAAATTGTTTTTTTTACACTCATCATTTGTACAAAACAATAAAAATAAAATGATGATTAGAAAAGAATCTTGCAATATCCCTTTATGTGTCTTTTAATATCCTCTATAACTCAACCAACCAATAGGAGTTATTTTTATGTAGATATACAAAATGAACAATTTATTTTTATTTAATACCAAAAATTTATTTTAAAATTAAACTGTTGTGTTGTAACAATCTTATAATAACCAAACTTGTTTGACTTGAGGAAAGTACGTTTAATACTTTATAGTTTTTGTCAAATTTTTCCGAGTGTTATAGCGGGTTTTGAAACTCACCGACACATATCTGTATAATGGAAGAAAGTCACTAGAATATGTCATAAAATATTTTTCACTATGAATCTGAAATGGTTTTTCAGTATGTCAAAGTTTTTTCAACACATTTGCTTCTTGCTTCTGTAACAACACATTGTACTCTACACAGGGTTTTGCATTGTAACGCATACATATATAGGTATTTATATAATAATAATAATAATAATAAACTTTATTGTACAAAATATATGGATACAAATGATAAAGTTACATGGTATAAACGAATAATTTTGCACAATGGGCGAGTTTATCACAGGGACGCGATATCTTCCAACTAACCCAAATTATATAATATTAAAGTTAGATTATACTGACCTGAAAGACAGTGAGAAGTGCTTGCCAGAAGCTATCAAAGTTAGATCTCGGCTTATCTTCTGATGGATTGAAGTTAAACTTCCCTCCAAAGACTTGCATCCCGAGTAATGCAAATATAACAATGAACAGAAAGAGAAGTAACAACAGAGAAGCAATGGACTGTATGGAGTTCAACAGAGACGCCACCAAGTTAGAAAGAGAGCGCCAATATCTGAAATGAAACAGAAGATTTAGAGTTAGAGTTAAATGGAACAGAACCTTAATGGAACATACACAAATAAATATACATACAAATCCAATAGTTTTTTTACGTAAGTATAGCCCAAACATAAGTAGTTAAATATGTTTCAAATATAATATATTTATTTATTTTATTCTTCTTGCACATCATCATTCACATAACAAAATCAACAAATCAGTTTACATAAGAAAGAATGTAATGATATGCAGTGGCGAGATTATCAATATATAGTGATTTCTTCCATCTAACCACAAATGCAATATTTGAAATGAATGCATAAGATTCTTGCACCAGCCTAACTTATGTCATTTTTTAACATTCCTCTCAGAAGTACAGGGCAGAAACCAGCCTTTTCCATTCCGAGCATCTTCCACGACATTCCCATCACTCTGATATTTGCTATCATAGGAATGGTATGTTGTGAAAAAGGAACCTCCGGGTCATCGGAATCCTTGTAGATAAAAGAATTGATCTTTTTGACCAACCATCATTTTAAATTGATGCTCGGTGTGGCGCGGAGATAACATTCTCGTCTTTGAGTCACTAGATCCTGGAATCGATTCCCAGCCAGGGCAAAATGATGAATGACATTTTTCAAATTGTCCTGAGTCTGGATGTTACATGTATATATTGTGTTTAGTGCATTGTATACCTATATAATATCTGTATCATCGTGTTGGTACCCATAATATAAAATTCATATCTTAATTTGGGACTAGCTTGATCTAGGTATGTGAACTGTCTATGCATGTTTTGTTAAATTCTGAGTATGATAACGTAACATTATCTCTTCTACTGTATAACAGAAACTACTTTTATCAAAATTTTAAATGCTATATCTCAGAATATTTGAATGTTTAACAGTACCTAATGTATAGTGAATAGTTTGTTATGATATGTTTATACTGACTTGGTAACTTTGAAGACTCTGAGGAGACGCACACAACGCAGCACGGAGACTCCCAAGGGAGGCATCACATTCGTGTTGGTCAGTAGCATCTCACCAATTGATCCGATCACCACAAAGCAGTCAAAACGATTAAACAGTGACACAAAGTAACCCTGTAACAAACAAAAGCAATATAATTACTATACTTAACATATCACACACCATATGATAGCCACCAGACTAACTGTGTGTAATAAACATGCAAACTGTCATTCCGTGACAACTAAAATAAAGACATTCAGGATGGTTGGCAAACCTCATGGCTGAATCAAAGATGTGAATTGTCCTTAAGAATTTGATACACATGATCAAGCCACGTGGTTCTTTAACGCCTGCACTTTTTCACATCCCTTTTTTCAGATGGGTATATCCCCTATGTCAGTGTTTCCCAAACCATGGGTCGCATATTGAGTGGGCCCTGAGCATTAAGTAGTTCCATGACTCGCTACAAGAGAATCTGAGCATTATCAATATTTATGACCTCTTTTTCTTAAGACAGCTAAAAGGTGGGTCCCAAGATTGGAATATTTTGTTAGATGGGTCGGAGCCCAGTCAACTTTGGGAACCACTGTTCTATGTGTTTCTTTCCTCATCCAACTCTCAAGTAATTAATACCTTCTAATCTTTCACGGAATTTGGACACAGGAAAAAGTGACAAATTCTTTGCCAGGGACTACATAGAAAAACTGTGTTGTCAGTATGGGCGAGTAAGAATGACAGTTACCTACTGAATAATATAATATGTGACTGACCTGAAATCCTAGACTGTACATCTTCAGCATCATCTCCATAGTGAAGAGAGCTACAAAGAATGTATTGGTGTACTCCTGGAACTGATCCAACCATTCTGGTTGCCTGAAAACAATACAAACAAACAAACAAATTAACAAATATTACAAAATATCTACGGAACATAATTATATGAAGGATTTGAATAAGTTGTGATTTACCTACTACAGTAGGATATGTGAAACAAATGGAAGATTAAAGAAAAAAAGAATGTATATTTATCTGAAAGAAGAGATGTAAGAAAGTGTGGACGTATGAGAATCAAAGTCCCTAGGATAATTACATATTGAGTAAGGAAAATCAGCTTCCATGTGTGAGACATTGCAATGTGAATGTGTAGGATATAAATAAGGATAGATGTTTATGGAGATCCATCCTCTCTGCCTACTCCGTTTGTAGTTGTAAAGTATAGGATGGTGCATGTACTCACTGATAATGTTCGGATGCCAGCACCCCCGTGTTTAAGAAGACCAACACGATGATGAGCCAATAGAATGCTTGTGACTTGACAGCCTTCCTACACGCACGCCTCATACGTCTGTTCACCTTGTCCCCCTCCTTACGCCAGCGCTTCCACAGAGACTCACCCGTCTGCCCCGCTTCACCTTCACCTCCCACACCGTCCATTGAATCTCCCACATTTTGTACTCCTACAACAAAAATACAATGATTTTATTTCTTTTCTTTTCAAATCAATAAATATTACAGCTACTAGTCTATACACTGTATTATTATTATTATTATTACTGGTAGAAAACTGCCTTGAGAATAGAGATGATGGGGCTTCCTACAAGACAAATCCGGAGCATGTTCCATGCAGCACAGACAATGTCACACTAATTGGAGTGTCCAATGTGCCCTGTCACATGCACTATGGAGGATGTTTTTTATGCATCTCCACGTGTTGTGCGTTTTGCACAGTACTGGATATCAGTTTGATTGGTTTTTTTTCTGGGTTCCAACACGATAAATAAATAAATAAAAATAATACACAAACATGTTTCACATGTAATTTCATATTAATAATTAACATATTTATATTTATGTTTAAATAAAATGTTTATTACCATCCTGATTATTTTGCCTGTCCTCTCTCTCCGGTTCTATGTCCTCTGCTTGTGTTATCCAGTCTAAATATCCTCTGAGATCTTCTTCTATCTGCTGCTTCTCACGCAACTTCTGGAAGTCACCACGAGCCTTCGCTTTCTCTCTTTCTTTAGAGAACTCTCTATACAAAACAATAAAATACACAATGCATTAGAACAACCACATATGAAATACTATGAAAAACATTACACATAAACAATAGAATTATATCATTTTTAAATAATGGCAACATCAATATATCATGCTAAGCTCAAATAAAAATATTATTTGGGTGCATTGCCAAAGATTAAAAACAAAATCTCAAATCAGTAGGTGTAGTACAGTGAGTGTTTCAAGTTCGAGTTCACCAGTAATTACTTGAAATATATGGAAAAGAAATTTGGATTGAGTTTTTCCTATACAATCACGTCATCTCTCATAAGTTGAGAAGTCAGTAGATTAATCCCACGTACAGGAGTCTTATCCCTGATCCATTATTCTTAGATTTCCTTCAGTGCTATATATTGTATGTTAATGTTATTTCCACACAGGGATATAGTATAGTGAGTAATTATGCATGTATGTATACGTACCCGGACAAGACACCAAGAATAAGATTCATGACGAAGAAAGCTCCCAGGATGACCATAGAAATGAAATAGATCCACTGCCAACTGTTACCCATAGCGTCTTGGATCTATAAGCAAAACAATACAATATCATTGTTATTATATATGTCATATTTTGTAACTGTCAATCATCTGTCATTTTTTTTCATTACTTTAGTGAGTGCAAAGTTTTGATTGAAAATTAAATTGATTTTGTCATTAATGCTAAAATGCCTGCTTCTAGCACAAGATGTCCAACCACTCTCACCAAATTAGAGACGCCCAGTTTGCACCCAGAAAAATATTCGCACCAAACTTCTAACTTGCTTTTTGAATGTTTTTTAAATATTCTACAATGCACATCCGTTACTTGATTTTTTAAAAATCGCGATCGATTTCGGTAAACCTTTACCATTGACGAGCGAGATAATACTGACTAATATTTTTGTTTAAATCAATGTTTAATTCATTAAATATATTCCACCCAATTAAATCCATCAAAAATAGTTTAGAATTAATAGATAAAATTAATGATGTTAGTCTTCCTTCCAATAGCAAACTTGTATCGTTTGATATAGTAAATCTTTTCCCTAGTATACCTACTGATGAATGTAAAAAATATTATACTTGATTTACTTAATAATTCAAATTTGGATTCAAAAATTGTTAAAGAAATGTCTACCCTTTTGGAAGTTTGTCTGAGTCAAAATTATTTTCAATTCAATGGAACCATTTATAGTCAAAATTCCGGATTAGCTATCGGCAGTCCCGCTTCTCCACTTTTCTCAGAAATATTTTTAAATCATTTAGAAAATAAACTTTTTAACAATGGACATCCACTTCTTTCAAATATTATTGCCTGGCATCGTTATGTGGATGACGTAATAGTTATTTGGAATGGCAGTAATAAACAGTTAAATTCTTTTTTAAACGTGCTCAATAATTTACACCACAATATTAAATTCACATTGGAACATAACGATAATAATGAACTAAGTTTCTTAGATTTGAATCTATCTATATCTGATTCTAAATGTCAATTCAACGTTTATAGAAAACCTAGTGATACAGATTGTGTAATTCCGGCAGACTCAGATCATCCGATTTCTCATAAACTAGCTTCTTTTCACTCGATGATAAATCGTGCAATAAAAGTTCCTCTTTCTCCTTCAAACTTTAAAAAAGAAATTGATTTAATTAAACAAATTGCGGTCAACAATAAGTACAGCTCAGATCTCATAGACAGACTAGTTCATAAAAAACAAAATAATATCATGTATAAAAAATACATTTATTGCGGTGAAAATAATAAAATAAATGAAAGCATTAATGACAAACCATACAGAAAAATTCTTTTTGTGGGGGGGTTAACTTCTAAGATTACTGGCTCGTTACCGGACACTATTACTCCAGCATATTACACTAATAATAAATTATCTAATTTGTTAAATAATAAAGATCCCACAGAACCCTTGCAAAAAAATGGAGTGTACACACTTAAGTGTGATGACTGCGATGCTACATATATAGGTATGACCAAAAGAAATTTTTAAAACTAGACTTAGAGAGCACGAACTTTGCCTTAAAAATAGTAATTATTCCGAGTTCGCGAATCATATAATTGAATTTGATCACAATTTCGTAAAAACAAATAGTTCCTTTAAATATACAGATATTAATAATTATTTTAAACTATGTTCTTTGGAAACATTAGAAATTAATAAAGCTTTGAATTCAAACGTAAATATTGTAAATAAAGTAATAAATCATTATAAATCACCTCTTCTCACAATGTTTACAATGCCTAATCCTTAACAGGTGCAGCGATTGTTTTCAATTATTTTGTTTTTGTAGATGTTTAAACAAAAATATTAGTCAGTATTATCTCGCTCGTCAATGGTAAAGGTTTACCGAAATCGATCGCGATTTTTAAAAAATCAAGTAACGGATGTGCATTGTAGAATATTTAAAAAACATTCAAAATGTCTCGTAACTGTTACATAGTTAATCCTTCTAAAATAACTGATATTTCTAACTTGCTTTTAAACTTCAGTACCTACTCTAATATTTCTAACTTGTTTTGTGGTACAAACACTCATTGAAATGAAATTCACACACATAAATAATAATAATAATTTATTAAACATAAATATCACTTACAATAATTGAGCAATAAAATAATACATTTTTTTTTCTAATACAATTACTCCCCAAAATTGAGCGTAGCTCGTGATTTGGGGAGAATAATATCAAACAAATCAAAATCACATTAAAATTTTGTGTTTTACTCTTTATAAGTTGTTGTTAGAAATATTAGAGTAGGTACTGAAGTTTTAAAGCAAGTTAGAAGTTTGGTGCGATTATTTTTCTGGGTGCAAACTGGGCGTCCCATCAAATTCTTACTGTCAACTGTCATTACATAAGAAAATATGTTTATTGTCCCTCTTCTGCTAAATGACAGCTCTATAGAAATGACCATGTGCTGCCATGGATGGTCCGTGTAGATATATTTTAAAGCTAGAATCAAATTAAGGAAATGTCATAGGAGAATTTCTATTTGTGTAATACATTAAGTATATAATTATACTGACCGAGTATAGTACATCTGTCCATCCCTCAAGTGTAATACATTGGAATACAGTCAACATGCTGAGGCCAAAGTTGTCAAAGTTAGTGATGCCAAAGTTAGGTCCATCCCAGTACAACTTACAAACTTGTCCTTCTTCACACTGCTGCCCCTCTTCACCGCACGGCTGGGGCTCTTCCATCATTTCATCTGCAACAAGATAATTACGTATTTATTTATTGTTTGTGTGCTGCGATCACTTGGCCTTTGAAAATGGAATAGATTATGATTTATCATTTATTGTACACAAGCGTATGTAACCCGGCATCGCTCGGGTTTAATTAAATAGAAAACCTTGCAAATACATGGGTTAAAACAACAAAATCTTATTGAAAAAAAAAACGGAGTAAGCACTTACGTGGATAAAAGAAGTAAAAAGCTCTTCCCAATGAGAAAACTTAATTTTTGACTCCCTACATGCCCATAGCTTAGTAACAATAAATAGGTAGGTACCTACATCATAAAAAGCATTGCAAATCTCTAAATGAAAAATCTTGAAGTTTGATACCTCACATGCCCATATTTAGGTAAAAAAAATAGGTAGGTACCTACATCGAAAAAAGTGCTGAAAAACTCTTCCCAATGAAAAATCATGAAGTTTGATACCTCACATGCCCATACTTAGGTAAAAAAAATAGGTAGGTACCTACATCGAAAAAAGTGCTGAAAAACTCTTCCCAATGAAAAATCATGAAGTTTGATACCTCACATGCCCATACTTAGGTAAAAAAAATAGGTAGGTACCTACATCGAAAAAAGTGCTGAAAAACTCTTCCCAATGAAAAATCATGAAGTTTGATACCTCACATGCCCATACTTAGGTAAAAAAAATAGGTAGGTGCCAACATCGAAAAAAGTGCTAAAAACCTCTTCCCATTGAAAAATCTTGAAGTTTGACACCTCAGATGTTCACATTTATGTAAAAAAAAAAAATAAGTAGGCACCTACATGGAAAAAAAAGTACTAACAACCTCGTCCCGATGAAAAAGCTTGAAGTTAAGAAATTCCACATATTGGTACCTACATGGAAAAAGTGCTAAAAACCTATTCCAAATGAAAAATATGTGAGCTCGACACCTCGAAAGCTCATATTTTATTTAGAAAAATAGGCGGGTACCTACGTGCAAAAACTACTAAAAACCTCATCTTAATGTAAAAACTCGAAGATTGTCATCCCAAATTTCTATAAGAAAAAAAGGGTAAACATCCCTTTTCGTGAAAAAATTGTAGTCACATAAATGTTAAAATATTATAATTGTCCACATTCGAATTTGTATTTTTGGTTTGCAGTGCATAAATGGGTATTTGCTATGAAATTAAAAAAAGTCAAGAATAAATTGTCATATAAGTATTTACTCTTTATTCCCAAAAAACCTTAAAAATGGATTATCTGCATCCTTCAATATTTCAGAATATTTTACTATCAAATATTTCATAATTTATGTAAAAAATATTAGGTGAAAATAAATAGGTTCCCACTCATTGAAAATCATTTAACATTGTTTATGGATTTTATAGGTAAAACTATTATTAGTCTACAGTATAGTTTTCTATGGTTTCATAATGTCTTCCATTATGAAAATAGCCCAATATGTCAAAAATATGCAATTTTTATTCACGTAATTCAAGAGCTTTTCTCATTAGCAAACACGATATTTTATTACGAAAATAAACCCTAAATATTTAGTTTCAGAATTGTTGTATTTATTGTTACATCCATTTTGATATTAATTCAATACAATGAAAAATGTTTGATTGTGAATATTGCTATTTACTAAATCTTGCATTAATTTTACATACATTTTGTTGCTAATTTTGTGACATGGTCGCATTAAAATTAAAATATCTTTATCAATACGTAAGATATTTAAAATGTTTTTAGCCTTAAACCTGCCCAGAAGATGAGACCTTGTATAGAGTGTATTATTTTACTTCGGTCTTTCCTAATTTCTGAGTCCATTAAGGACATACGTACATACATACATACATACATACATACATACATACGAACGGACTCAAATATTTATGTGTGGATTAATTACAAGCAATTACACATAAAACATACACTCATACAAACAAATAAACAAAATCAACATTCTCTCGCTTCTTTCTCTAATAGTTTTCAGCAAGGGCGTATACAAAATTTCCTCCAGAGGGGAGGGTCGCAACAGTTACAGATTTTTTAAAATTATTACAACTGTAAACCATGCGAACCTTTTGTTTAGGTCTCATTTATCAAAATTTGGAAAAAGAATTTCAGTAAATGCCAATCTTTTAAAATTTCTATCTATGCTCCGTCGCTATTTGAAATGATTCATGATCGAAAAAACCTTACTGTTTGTTTGTTAACTTATATATACTATACCATCACGGCATATCGTCGCCGCACGCATAATTTGACTTATGTGAGCGCGCGATGCAAAACTACAACGCTACAAGTGCCGCACGAGTAAGAACGCATTTTATTACTTAATTATAATATCCACAAGTGATAAAATGCCTTCGTACTCGAGCGGCATTTGCAGAGTTGTAGTTTTGCATCGCGCGCTCACATAAGTCAAATTATTCGTGCGGCGACGATATCTCACTAGTGGGGTAGCCAGCAGACCGGCTGTATGTAATAAACATGCAAGCTGCTGTCCTCTCTATGCCAACAAAATATTCTGGACAAAGTGATTCTTTTTTTGCGAACACCTTTTATAATACCTAAGACATTGTAAAACTTATGAAAAAGAATGGGAGATCTATTGTTTGCCGGATGTCCCACAACTAATAACTTTGTACTGTTATTGTTTAAGTAATGATATTGTAGCATCCAACGTGTACTGTGATGAAGAAAATGAATAAATAAATGACTATCATACTTGTCTCATTGATAAAACACGTCTTATGTAACTTCCCAGAGAAGAGTTCCAGTCCTATGATGGCGTATATGATGATGACAAACAACACTAGCAGTGCTATGTGGAACAGGGGCACCATGGCTCGTAGGATAGAGTTAAGGACTACTTGGAGACCTGTAACATAACACATAGTACAGAGGGAATTAGTTTAAACATTCCTTACACTTAGCTATGTAGATAATGCAGCATAGAGAAAAGTTTATTGTATAGATTCACAAATAGTCGGTAACCTGATGGTACCTAGTCTCAAATTTGAATCTAGAGATAACATAACATGCATGGACAATTCACACAGACCGAGCTAGTCCCAAACTAAGATATGAATCTTGTATTGTGGGTACTAACACGACGATATACATGTAACACCCAGATCCAGAACAATTTATTTGAAAAAGGTCATTCTTCACTTTGCCCTGGCCGTGAATCGAACCGGGGACCTCGTGACTCAAAGGCAACAGCGTCACCTCTGCGCCAGATCCAGTTTTCATTCCACCTGCTGCCGACTTACTCCACCTTCAGGATACAAGTGTATTGCAGCTTATTATAAGTGTGTTTAGGGATTACTTGAGTTTATTTAATATCCAGATTCATCTTTTTTTTTTTAATATTAATATGTAATACTCACTTGGCACTCCTGAGACAAGTCGTAAGGGTCTCAGCACCCTGAAGGCTCTCAAGGCTTTCACATCAAACCCTTCCTTCATTATGTTACTCAGGACTGTACTTATCATACTGAAATCAAATCATTGAGTTGTATAAAATAATTTAGCAACTTAAATAACTAAAGCTAGATAATAAATGAGACTGACGACCAATGTAGTGCAAAGGTAACACTCTTGCCTTTACAAATATTAAACTATGAATGTAGAATGTTAGTGTATTCATTGCCTATACTGAAGTTTAACTGATACATTGAAAATCCGTCTCCATCCTCAAATGAATCAGTTTTAAAAACTTATTTATTTAAAAACCATTTTTTTACACACAGCATGAGCTTTTTACACGTCAATGAAACAGTTTAATAGACAACAAAAACACAAATAGACGCAATAATCACAAAATCATAAGTCAATAATACAATTATTTTTAAATGATTAAATAATAAAAAATCGTCAATAAAATAAATAATTTTATACAATACAATGTATGATATAATATTCAAATAAAAATGGAAATGAGCTGTTTTTTCAGTTTCAATGTTCTAGGATCAATGTGACTTTGCTTCTGTACCTCTCAACTGATGTACCTATTTAATAAATAAATAAATATTTACCCAATGACGACTATAGTAAAATCTAGCATATTCCATCCGTTGCGTAAATATGCTCCTGGATGCATCATAAAGCCGTAAGCTATTATCTTCATAACACATTCAGCTGTGAAAATCACCAAGAACACATACTCTATCTTCTCCTGCAACACACAATAACACAAAACACATCAGTCAAATATTATACACATTTGTATATATAGATTTTGCACAATGAGTGTGGATGACATAGGAACTACCATTCCTGAAATATCCACGGGTAAGGGAGGGTACAACCCTTAATGTATATATAGTTAATAACAAATAATAATTCTTATATAGACATTCTGTGACTTCTGTGTGGTTTGGACAGATATTTTACTAAAATAAGACCTTGCACTAGCAACGTGCAACCAAATTCAACCAAAAATATGCTTCCCTCAATTACAATAAAGTTAGTATTCCTATGAAATAATAAACCATGATACGTGAGACAGATAGTAATTGGAAGAGAGTTGTCTCTTTCTCGCATATTGCCAGTACGTCATAACTATAGTAAATATATATAGCACAATCATGTGTTAGAAAGGGACATCTACATTTCTTAGTAAGTAAATCCAATCTTTCACATCTGATTGTGTCAAAAATTCGTAAAAAAATATATAATAATAACAAGTTTTTATATATAATTACCAGATATGAGTTGGTGACATTGGAATCTCCCATTGGATACGGAGTGTAAACAGCGAGAGCCACACAGTTAGCAAATATAGTCGACAGGATCATCCATTCAAATGGTCTAAAAAAAACCATTCATTCATTATATAGTCAAGGAATTAAATATCGTCGTTGGTTCAATGAAACCTCTTATGTGCTCCAAACCAAATTTTACAGGGGACGCAAAAAATCTGTTTTAAAGTTCACAGATCAACAAATGTAATCAAATTTATTATCAAATTCATGTAAAACGTCTAAAATTTTACATGAATTTGATAATAATTTTGATTACATTTGTTGATCTGTGGACTTTAAAACAGTTTTTTTTCATCCCCTGTAAAATTTGGTTTGGAGCACATAAGAGGTTTCATTGAACCAACGACGATATATTACTGTACATTATATTATTAACAATTAACTCTAGAATTCACTTAACAACTGTTGACAATATAACTCTAAGGTTTGTAATTAAAGTAGAATATCAACTGTTGATAACTTAGGGGAGAGTTGGGGAATCACGGACGATGGCTAACGGGGATAATGGGGAGGGAGAGAGAGAGAGATTGACAATAACTCTAAGGTTTGTAATTAAAGTAGAATATCAATTAAGGTAGAAAAGAATTAGTAATTAAAGTAGAATATCAACTGTTGATAACTTAGGGGAGAGTTGGGGAATCACGGACGATGGCTAACGGGGATAATGGGGAGGGAGAGAGAGAGAGATTGACAATAACTCTAAGGTTTGTAATTAAAGTAGAATATCAATTAAGGTAGAAAAGAATTAGTAATTAAAGTAGAATATCAACTGTTGATAACTTAGGTGAGAGTTGGGGAATCACGGACAATGGCTAATGGGGATAACGGGGAGAGAGAGAGAGAGAGATATTACTGTGTATGATACATATAAACATAAAAAAACTGTAATTATCTAACATTTTGTTGTATCAAATTCAATTATTTAATAACGTGCAAATTAATCAGTGTATGCTCATTTGTTATAATTTGATTTTATTTAAAATATAGTAATTCTGTGATGTTATGATGGTTGAGCATGTGGAAAGAATGAATGAGGACAGAATGACCAAAAAATATATTTATTATATAGCTGAGAGGAATAGTGCTTGGAGAGGTGGACGTCTGAGGATCAAGATGTAAGATCATTTAAATCAAATCCTATAACATTTGGTGTTTACCTCTTCCTAATAAAATCAATTTAAGATAATGTAAGATAATATAATATACTAGATAAGATGTGTATAAAGGATTTAGTACCTCCACTCTACAATGTCTATACAGAGTTTCCTCAGTGGATTCTTAAGTCCCAAACAGAAGAGCGCTCGAGGGGGACGCTCCGGCTGTGGCTTCCCTCCCCTCCTGACCGGCTTGCGAGCAGCTGGGGAGGGCTTCACACCTCCCGGTGGCGCCCCCCCGGGTACCGCCGCTACTGTAGAGGGGGCTCCGGGAGGTGGGGGAGGCGTGCTGGGGGATGTCTCCCCCCCTCCTTCCGCCATCACTACTGCATTACTGTCCCCCGCTGTGTCACCTTCAGCTGCACTCATCTCCGACCAACCCTAAAAACAATAACATGGAGATTAATATAATTTTAAAATAAAGTAAACCACTCATGTCAAACTATTCTAGAGCAGTGGTTCCCAAAGTTGACTTGGTTCCGACACATCTAACAAACATTTCCAATCTTGGGACCCACCTTTTAGCTGTCTTAGAGAAAAGAGGTCATAAATATTGGTAATGCTCAGATTCTCTAGTAGTGTGTCATGGAACTACTTAATGCTCAGGACCCACCGGTGGATCGCGACCCATAGTTTGGGAAATACTGTTCTAGAGGATTCATTCATATTAAACAACTCTGGAAATTTGAACAGTTCAGCACTGAGAATTTGAATTCACAGTCTTTAGTTTGTAAGTCAAGTGTTTTGACCACTAGTCAACTTGAATAAGTAATATTAATTAGTTAGGTATGTACCAGGCGCGTGCCTTCCATACATGCAAATATGCAAAGTATGCTCTACAATAAATGTATAATCTTAAAAATTGTGTAATATAGTAGTGTGGAATATCATTTTAAGATTATTTATGAATAAATTAACAAATAAATATTTATTTTATTTTATTTGTTAATTTAAAATGAAGTGTTACAAAGTAAATGCCGATACAATTAATGAAATTATTTATGAATTTTTAACTACTATATAATATGTAATTTTTTAGATTTATTTATTTTAGGGCATGCGTTGCATATTTGCATGTATGGAAGGCACGCGCTTGGTATGTACATACATGGTACAGCAATATTAATTTCCTTAAGGAATGATAATTTCCTTAAGGCATTATACAGAGTCTTATGAATCAACACGAGGCTGGTAAAGGTTAAGAATATTCCAAAAAGGTTTAAAAACCTAGAAAACATAACTAATTCCCCTACATCACCTATTATGTCCCATGGCTTGCCATAAAATAGTTGATTGTGTTGTTTGTGAGGACAAAAGTTTTGCTCGGAAGATCAGATAAATGGAATGGCCATGAATTCTAAGATATCCAGGAAGACATAGGAGGGAGTCTTTTCAATGTAAGTACTTATGTGTTTCTTTAAATTTAAAACAAGTTCCGTTACTTTGTAGATTTCCTTTAATAGGGTGGATGTCTCGACATCATTTTATTGAACTATAAGTAAATCCGTCTCCTAACCCCTTCATACAGTTCCCGGTCCCTTTGGAGTGTTATGTGCACTGAGAAAAATACTAACGAAATTTCACAACGAACCATTGGTACGTACTATCAGATTAGGACCAGAGATAGTACAAACGATTCATTAGTACGAATCTATAATATTAACTTTTCGCAAACAAGTCATTGGTAAATTTACCAACAATTTGTTTGTGATAGGTTAATATTATAGATTCGTACTAATGAATCGTTTGTACTATCTCTGGTCCTAATCTGATAGTATGTACCAATGATTCGTTGTGAGTATTTTTTCAGTGTGTGTGGATTGTAGATTTTTCTCTCTAATTTATGTAGCTTTTTTTCTTATTGTTTGTGTTTTTGTTATTATTGTTATTTTTATTTGTGTTTAGTGTTAATGTGACATGGTTAGATGGAGGAAATCACTATATAGTGATAATCTCGCCACTGCACATCATCACATTTTTTCTTATGTACCTATATATACTGCTCTGTTGATTTTGTTATGTGAATGATGATGTGCAAGAAGAAAAAAATAAATAAAAATAAATAAGTTATAACCACCACCACGGCATATCCCAACTGAAAGGACAACTTTCATATGTTTATTATATGCAGTTAGTCCCCTGACTACCCCACTTCTGTGATGTGGTGCATTAGTATAATAGATGGGTAGAGATGTTAATCATTAATGAATCTTCTTCTCTAAATGTCTTGTCGGGTCCCCTGACGTTGACGACCACTTGGGAGAAATCCTTCCTGTTCCTGAAAGCACGAAACAGCTCCTCCATACCTCTCATCCCGAATGTTCTGAAGCCAGGAAAGCCGCTTTCTTCCAACCCCTCTATGGCCCTCAATCTTCCTTTCTATGATTAGTTTAAGGATGGCATATTTTTCTCCTCTCATTATGTGACCAAAATATGAAGTTTTACGGAGCTTGATTGTTGTGAACAATTCTCTCAATCAATGAATTTAATAAGATGTTGTTAAAGTCTGTCTTATGCGTGAAGTTTTATATATAATAGTAATACCTACTGCCTTTTACATTATAATAGAGGTAACTCCGAAATCTTTAATAAATAATTTACAAAAAATAGATTGACCAGTAAATTTATACATAAAAATTCAAAAATCTATTATAATAAACACTTGTAATATTGTTAGAAAGTTTCTGAACACAGATATTTCAGGCACAATGCTGGTATTTTGAACCCCCTATGTTTTGAGCCTAATCCTTTGATATCTTGTAGTATATCTGGATAGGTGAATTTTTCCCGGCATTAGACTGTTAAATTTTTGACTGACCAAGACTTATTATAATATGAACACTTATCTGGTTTTATAATGCTGAGAAGTGTGGATGGCAATTCTGTCGCCGTGTAAAAGTAGTAGTAATAAATAGGAAAGTAAATGAAAACTTAGGGAAATGACAGGAAACCTATTTTCTCTCTGGGACTACTTATTTAATTAATATTACGCAGAAAAAAATCCAAAAACTAACCTTTACTTTGTTCCTTGACTCGATACACTGTTGCCTTTTGTTTTGAAGTTATTCCAAATTATATTTATCTCCTCCACACAGCTGGGGCTAATATTATTATATCTTCCAACCAACCTGCAACAGCTGTCTCTCTCCGCTAAAGTCACTTTACATTCCATCCGACTCACAACAATAAACAAAACAAACACAATAATGAAAACAAAACAAAACACGGCTGACGCCGCCGACGGCACTCCTCTGCGGCGCAGACCACAAACAATAACAATAAGAAAAAAATATTATTCTTATCTGATTGATTGTCAATTGTTTTTTTATAATTTGTTGTCAATCTTTAGTTTAATTATAAGAATTCACAGTTCTTTTGTTCTATTTTTTTGTTTATTAATTATTTATTTATTTTACATAGGTACGATTAATTTTTTTATTAATTTGTCTTATTGAATATCATAATTTTTTGTATAAAATACTTGGTATTTGTTGGTCAGAATGGTTATAATACAGTAAATATTATAATTTACAAAAAAAAAATATTTTCTATTATTTCGCACGTTTTTGTTTTTCTATCCTAAAATTATTTGGGCACATATGAATACTGTCACATACACTTTCGTCTTGGGTTTTTATTTTTAACAATAAAACTATCTAGTTTTTTTTTATTTAACTATGAATAAATATCATTTAAGTTAAATTTTATTTTTACTTAATAACACATTGATTAATTATCTTTAATGCAAATTTACATTTATTTTAGATTTGGAATTATTGGAGGGTAAGTTGGGGCGATTGGAATGAGGTTATTAGATTTTATATTTATTTATTATTCTACTATATTTATTTATTTATATTTATGTAATTTAGTATTTTATTTATTTATTGTTGCACAGTGATTTGTGTCATGTTGATTGTTTGAAGCGTTGGGCTGTCAAAAGTGGTCCCTGAAACAAAAAGAAAACAAAAATAAATATTTAATAGTAAGTTGTTATAATAATAATAGACAATTTATAATGCGCCGTTTTGTGGAATTAACGCACTTCAAGGGCGCATAATATGTAACAGATGTATCTACCTATAGTCTATAGGACGTATCTATAATATCTTCTGGTATCACTTACATATGTATGCAAGCGAGACATGGACGTGGCTGATGAAGAACGAAAGTGGAATAAATGCAGTCGAGATGCGATCGTTGAGAAGAATGGTTGGTAAAACGCTGCGTGATAGAGTGAAGAATGAGGATATTAGAAGAATGAGCGGATGCAAAAAGAGTGTTGTGGACAGAATGCGCGTGAATAAACTACGGTGGTTTGGACATGTTAAACGAATGAACGAGGTAAGAATGACAAAGAGGATATACTTGTCTGAAAGAAAAGGTGTGAAGAAACGCGGGTGTCCGAGAACTACGTGTCTTGATCACGTAGATCAAATTCTCAAGGACGGCCGTGTGTTGAGTAAGAGGAACCGACGTGCGTGCATGAGAAATTATTGTATGAATGTGGAGGAAACGAAGGAAGTGTATAGGGATAGATCTGTCTGGCGTTCCGTTCTCTCTTCGTACCCCACTTGGGACACGGCGTGAGGGTATAGTACCTATAGAATACGTATCTATAGGAGGTATCTTCCCTAAATGAGTTAACCACTAAATTAACTACATATAAGTATTGCATTTAATAAACATGACAGCCATCCTCCCCGTGCCAATAATATACTTATTTAAATATTTAATTTGAGTAGCAGTATCTATATCACGTCATCACTACAGCAGAACTGGACCATCAGCTGTTTATTATTCTCTTATTCATCACGTTTAACAAACAACTACTAGGTACTGTCTTTTACAGAACTAGGTAGGTAGGTACCTACACTGGAAAACGGACAGTTGGACAAAGTGGGAGACGTATTTTTCGCCGAAGACTCCAAGGATAGTGAACTGAAGAAAGACCCACCTCACACCCGGACATCTCGGGAGACGTAGGCAGGCTCCTATTTATCCGCACATTCAAACCTGAAGGGCCGGCAAAACTGCCGTCGGCGTCGTGGGAATATGTTATACCTACTAAATTCTTTTTTCAATGTTCTCTTTAGAAGCGAGTAAATGTTTTAAGAAAAAACACATAAACAAAATTAAGAGAATAAAATTGTTTCTCCTGCAAATTTTATAAAGTTAAATCAAATTATCAAGGACGATCGCGTGATAAATCGGCGTGCATGTATGAGAATCTGGATAAATGTAGGTAGAGGAAGTGAAAGAAAATGTATGTAAAGATAGAGATGTGTGGCGTTGCGTTCTCTTTGCCTACCCTACCTGGTACAGGACGTGAAGGTACCTATAGATAGCTGATATACTATTCATCGGCGCCCTTGAAGACTGCGTTAAACGGCGCCAATACAAAAAGTCGTCGTAATCGTCATCATTATAATTATATTGGAGGGCTAGATAGAAGAAAGACGGGGAGTTGGCAGAAAGCAGATGTCCTGGCTGCGCAATATTAGAGAATGGACCGGAATGAGGACAGTGGATGACCAGAGGCCTGAGTCAATAACACACTTTCGCGTCATGTTCCCGCTCTATAGTAAATTGTGATAAATAAAATTGTTCGATTTATCAAAAACTGACAGACACTGTAAGCTTATATTTGCAAGAAATTGATTTTTTTTGGATTGAGTGTTATTTGGATGATTGTGTTATTTTACATTTATTGGGGTGATTTTTAGCGTTCGGGTGCAGACGATGTTGCGCCAAAGTGTTAATTTTCGTAACTATTGTGTATCTTAGCAATGAAATTGACACTTGCTTGCAACTTCGTCTGCACCCGAACGCTAACGGAGCGGGAACGTGACGCGAAAGTGTGTTATTGACTCAGGCCTCTGTTCTGTTTTCGCCGGAGTGATCGCCAACGTCGGGGGGACCTGACACTGCACAGAAAGAAGAAGAATCGTCATCATTATCACATTTAAGTACCTACCGTAGGTTTTATTTTACATTGTGGGCATTTTGTAGTGATGTAAAGAATATTCGCATTCGCAGAAAATATGCGAATACGAATGCGAATATAATTTTGGTAATAAAGTATCGTATATTTGGTAAAAGTACCGGATACTTACCTGGTACATTGTAGAAAGAGGTACTACAAGAAAATATTCTTTAAGAAAACCGAGGTGTTTTGAAATATTTTAAATTCCTATACCATTTTGAAATTTCGACGACGACGACGGGGGGGGGGGGGTAGAAATTATAATGCATTCGCGAATATCTAAAATCGCACATTCGTTATATCACTAGTATATTGTTAATAGGTACATAGTATATTTTTTTTTAAATTTCATTACACGTCAATATTTCATGAACCTACCTAAATATAATATATAAGTAATATATATGTACCTACATAGATAATATATGTATATGTGCATGGGAGTGAACACTACAATCATAATTATGTACATCTAGTTACATAGGTAGCTACATATAAATAAAGTTAGGTACCTACCTATATTATTATTATTATTAAATTAAAATTTAAAACACACCTATTCACAAAACTCTGTTGGCTACGGTGCAAAAAGCAATAAAATATTAATTTTAATAAATAAAATATAAAAATATATTATTGAGCACTGTTTAATCTCCACTATGTTAGGTTAATTACCGAACGTTTTCGCCTATACTTGTAGGCATCTTCAGGGAAACTGAAATCTAAAAATTGTGAGGGCTGTTGTTCATGTTGTGAGAAGGGTGCAGGTAGTGGGAGGGGTAATGGTAGATATGGTAACGTTCGGTATTTAACCTAACATAGTGGAGATTAAACAGTGCTCAATAATATATTTATATATTTTATTTATTAAAATTAAAAATGGATTTCCACAGCGTAAACACAAAAACTCTTGAATTATTATTTACTAAAATATTAAGTAAATATTAATTATATTACACAAATATTTTGATACGATTTAATTCGATCTAAAAAGGGTAGGTATATTTTGTGTGAGTTCAGAGATAATAAGTGAGTCATATTAGAAGGTTGTACAACATCATCCATGTTATCACAGAGAACCATCATGGTCCTACGGCAGTGATCGGCAAAGCTGGAGCCGCATGCGGCTCTTTGGCTCCGTAAGTGTGGTTCTGAAGGCCTGGCCTAGAGTCAAATTTGTTAAAGAACGAAAAATTAGAAAATAAATTTATAAAAGTTCCTTACAAAAAAAAGAATTTCACCATATAAAATTTATGTCATTAATTACCAAATTGCAGTGTTTGTTTAAATTTGTGGATATCTTACTTTGAAATTTTTTTTTTTATTATTAAAATCATTATTCTGTATGATACCAAATTTTATTCAGTGTTACCCCTAATTTAGCGAAAATCAAAAATTATAAAAAAGGTTTACGATATTAATAAGCAAATTTGGTTCTCAATTTTGTTTTTGATCGATGATCTGTATACCTATTTGGCTCTTTAGCGAATAAGTTTGCCGATCACTGTCCTAATGAATTGTACATTAAAAGATAACATGATCCAGTAGAGTATCATCATTAATTATTTATTAATAATATTTAATGTAACTCAATATAATATTGTAACTTCTGACGTGGATACCTTTGTGTATCCGAGATTTTCATTTAATATTATCTACTACTACTACTATACCATCACGGCATATCCCACAAGTGGGGTAGCCAGCAGACCAGCTGCATGTAAGAAACATGCAAGCTGTCTTCTCCGTGCCAATATAAAATGAAGACATTCAGGATGGGTGGCAAACCTCATTTAATATATTTATTTGTTTATAGATATTTTACCCAGCAGAGACCTGTAATCTCCGTAATACAGGAGAGACGATGATCCTGGCTGGGAAATGTTTTGAGAATGCCTAATGATAGCTGGCCAAAAAGAGCACTGTTCTTCCGTCGGCCCGGGCGTCCCTCTTTCACAATTCACCGTTCCTATGACAACGATATCAGAGCGCAAGGAATGTCGTGGAAAGAGGTGACGCAATTGGCACAGAGACGCTCTGAATGGAGGAGGCTGGTTTCTGCCCTGTGCTTCCGAGAGGAGCGTTGAGGGCGATGATGATGTTTTATCAAGGAAGTGCACCAAAACAGTACAGAGGCCTGAGTCAATAACACATTTTCACGTTCCGTTAACGTTCGAGTATAGACGAAGTTGCAAGCAAGTGTCAATTTCGTTGCTAAGATACACAAAAGTTACGAAAATTAACACTTTGGCGCAACATCCTCTGCATTTGAACGCTAATGGAACGAAAACGTAACGTGAAAATGTGTTATTGACTCAGGCCTCTGTTATGTACTATGTCTTTGGTTATGACTTAAATACAATTTAAATAGGTATGACTTAAAATTATTTAATATCCATAGTAACAACAAGTGCGGGTAAAAGTATAACAATACTAGAAATTAACCAACTAAAAGTCAGGCGCGTGCCTTCGTTCACGTGCCAGTGCACCTCAAGGACACTGTGTAATTCATCAATTCTAGGACATTACATCCACGTCATATTATAAAATATCTCATCATCGCCCTCAACGCTCCTCTCGGAAGCACAGGGCAGAAACCAGCCTCCTCCATTCAGAGCGTCTCTGTGCCAATTGCGTCACCTCTTCCCACGACATTCCTTGCGCTCTGATATCGTTGTCATAGGAACGGTGTATTGTGAAAGAGGGACGCCCGGGCCTACGGAACCCCTGCACTGAACCCCTGAACCAGAGCACTGTAGTAAGTATATTGCAGTTTATTTACACACATTCTATCCACAACACTCCTCTTGCATCCGCTTATTCTTCTAATATCCTCATTCCTCACTCTATCACGCAACGTTTTACCAATCTTTGTACTAAGCGGTCGCATTTATATCTGCGCCATTTATTTCATACCTAAAGGGTCGTTCACATTTGTTCACTTTCAGTGATCACTCCGGATGATCCTCCAAGATGAACAGGTGTGAACGGGCGTTTCATCAATAGTGATCACTAGCGATGACGGAGGAAAGAGATTACCACTCGTCATAATTTTGATGAAAGGTCCTTTCACTGAAACGACCATAAACAAGTTTCATCTTATTATTTGTTTAATTCTCTATGAATTTGTATTGAATGTCAGAATCATGTACAAAATTATTATGCAGTCGAGAGCTATATTAATTTATTTTAAGTGTTATTTTTCATATTTGAATTTGTTTAATTATTTTTATACGAAAATATGTTAAACTACATACAACATGACTGAGAGTGTTGACATGGCAGTGAAAGCATAGGATGAACAAGTATGAAAAGACGTGTTCACTTTCGATGAACAGGTTTGACCCTGACACTCTGGATGATCATCCAAAGTGAAGCAATGTGAATGCTACTTTAGTGGCTGTATCATATGAGTCGAACAATACCTATATTATTTTTACTATTTGTTTGTTATTATTTCAATTGTTATTATAATATTCTATGATTACTGTTTGATCTTCGACACCATAAATTACTTAAACATTGTTATGTCTATGTACATGTTTTTGTATAATGTTGACATGTAAAAGGCTTATTGCCGTACATTTGAATAAATAAATAAATGTTCTAAATTATTTTTAAATGTTTTGATATATTATTATTTCGACATAATAGTCACGTAGCTATTAAATATAAGCATACAAGACAATGTAATATAATAATTAGGTGAATAAATAATAATAATAAAATATATGAAGGTCGCCAGGACCCCAGGGATACATTTAACCACAACACACCCTTTAAACATCTCCGACACACACACAGACAGACACACACACACTCTTACTCATATACATAATACAAACTAGTATAAAAAATAAATAATTATAGCTACATACGTACTAAACACACCTTTATTAATACAATTTAATATTACTTAGCCCTGGCTAGTTTGTACTAGGTAATATTAGTTATTCCTGATTTAAACTAAAATGTTACAAAACAATTTGTTCTATAACAAGATAAATATTATATAAAATCGAACTTATACTCAGGGCCGTCTAAAGAAATGCCGCGACCCCTAGACACAGTCAACAGTGACTATTTTAGCTTTTGGCGAGGTCCCTGAGAGAATTCAGCAAAGAAGTTTAAAGTCAAATTTTCCATTTGTAATCTATATCAATTTGAGAACATTTATTTATTTATTTATTCCTTTTGCACATCATCATTACATAACAGTAGTGTTGTGGAATTCTCAAGAAATAATTTTCCGAGAAATTTCTCGAAGTAGAGAATTTTCGGAGATTTTTTTATTTTTTTATTTAAGAGTATAATAATAATAATAAATAGGTACTTTATTCAATCAATCAATAACAATGTACAAATGTTGAGACAATTTATCTACAATATGGCTACAATTAATTATGGTGTATTTTGAGGCAAATATATTTTTATTGATCATTTTTACAATATTCAAAAAAATCTAAACTATATCAATAAAAAATAGTAATGTGTAAAAAGAATAAACTTAGAAGAATAGTTTTTAAAAGGAACAAATATAACATAGGAAAACTGTCTTTTTTATGTTTTTCAATTTAACGTAAGGTGAACAATAAATTCACTTATTAGTAAGTAATTTTTTTAACCCGGCATCGCTTAGGTTTAAATAAACAGATAACAGCAAATACATGAGTTATTGAAAAAAAATGGAGTAAGCGCTTACGTAAATAAGAGTAATAAAAACCTCTTCCCAATGAAAAAACTCGAAGTTTGACACATCACATACCCATATTTAGTTAACAAAAAATGTTAGGTACCCACATAGACAAAAGTGCTAATAACTGATGAAAAATCTTGATGTTTGACACCCCACATGCCCATATTTAAGTTAAAAAAAATTGCAGGTACCTACATGGAAAAAAGTGTTAATAACCTTTGATTTGGGCCTTAATCAGTCCCACAATTTTTTGGATCAATCAGGTTGGCTGCAAAGTATACTGGGCGAAAGGTAATAATACCACTAAGAAAAATTATGGAGTATAATTAAAAATTTCTCGTTCTCGAGAAATTTCTCTGGAAAATTTTCTCTTCTCACATCACTACATAATAGTGTTAACAAAACAATATAGAATTTTAAAAAAACTAGGACGATGTGCAGTAGCGAGATTATCACTTTCACATTATCTTAGATTATCACACAACATTCACGATTTCTTTGTATAAAGACATTCCGTACTCATTCTTTGGTGAAAATATCTGACGGTTATATTAGTACCTGCTATCTACTAGAAGAGGGGTCTACAAACTCTGAAGTCTCAGGGTCATAATGACTAGGTACTTCAGTATATTCCAAGGGCCAAAACAGTGTAAGCCAATTTTAAGTCTATATTGTTAAAGTAAAGAGTTGGTAGACATTAACGGTTGTATTTTAATTCAGGAAGGATTTTGTCAGGGGGAGTCCTTCAGGCTAACCTTGAGGCCTTCCTTAAGAAGAATTCGCATGAAGAGTATGGATGACATAGGAACTGATATTCCTGTAATATGGCCATGGGTGAGGGAGGATGCAAATCTTAATGTTGTATGCATGTGTACGTATGTGGGATGATTTATTCAGCGCCGTTTAATGGAATATATCCAGCCGAAGGGCGCGGGTGAGGTCATTTAATCTGGTATAGCTACTACTGCTACTACACCATCACGGCATATCCCACAAGTGGGGTAGCCAGCAGACCATCTGCATGTAATAATAAACATGCAAGCTGTCAATAATTTGTATCCCTCTCTCTCCTGTAAGTTTTCGTGTGTCCTGTAAAAGGCAGTTGTACGAAGAAATAAAGACATTTAACATCTTTTAAATTCAGCGATACGGTTTGCCACCCATCCTGAATGTCTTATTTTATTGTTGGCACGGAGAGGACAGCTAATCTGGTATAACTGAGGGAATATAAAAGTTATTCCATGATTATTAATTGTATGTACATAACTACACAGTAGGTATAGTTATATAGGTAAGAAAATATTTTAATGACTATATAAAAGACATGGAATAGAATAATTATAGGTAATTATGCCTTCCACACTTTTATGTAGTAGTTTTCCATTGGTCTACTAATTTTGTTAAAACGCGGTAACAGAATTGCCATCCACACTTCACAGCATTATACAACCAGATAAGCCTTCATTTATTATAATAAGTCATGGTCAAACAAAAACTTAACAGTCTAATTCCAGGAAAAATTCACCTATCCAGATATACTACAAGATATCAAAGGATTAGGCTCAGAACACAGAGGATTCACAAAGCCAGCATTGTGTCTGAAATATCTGTGTTCAGAAACTTTATAATAATATTACAAGTGTTTATGTATAAATTATGTATAAAGAGGTGACGCAATTGGCTCAGAGACGCTCTGAATGGAGGAGGCTGGTTTCTGTCCTGTGCTCCCGAGAGGAGCGTTGAGGGCGATGATGATGATGATCATTATGTATAAATTAACCAGTAAATCTATTTTTTTTTTGTAAATTATTTATTGAAGATCACCCCTGCAGCTGACATGACTAAAGGTTCCATTTGTGGGCTATTAGGCTGTAATGATATAAATAATTATATTATTATTGGACAATATTAAAGTGTCGTTTATGTGCCAAAGCACCTCAGGGATACTGTACAATTCATAAAATTCTAGTATGAAGATCCAATTGTCTTATGTGTGAAGAGTCTGAAGACTTATAATATTAATAATAAATTATAAATCTCACGAAATCAAAGATATGTGGAGAACACCTACCACAATCATCGTGCCTATAGTGTTGTCTGTGAATGGTTTAATACCTAAGAGTCTGTCAAACAATCTCAGAAAACTGGGAGTAGATGATAGGCTCAAATACAGCATGCAGAAGGCCATACTTCTATCGTCCACCAGGATAGTAAGAAGGTTTTTGTCCCTGTAGCTCTGTAAGTGATCTCCCATGATTGTACTATTAGTTATGTACATAGAACATCATGAAAGAATCAACTCGAATAATGTTGGGGTTCTACATTTTGAATGTAAATTTATTTCAATATTTTATTGTTTTTATTATTTAATGTTTATATTTAAATTGAATTTTTAATCTTATATTGTTTTCATAATGTAGATTCTAATGTTATTTTGTTAAATAAATGAGATATGAATAATAATACCTAATAGTAAATGAAGGAGGTGTGTGGAGGCGCGGGCGTCCGAGAACCACGTGTCTTGATCACGTGCATCAAATTCTCAAGGACGGCCGTGTGCTAAGTAGAAGAAATCAACGTGCGTATATGAAATATTGTACGAATGTAGAAGAAACGAAAGTATGTAGTAGGTAGGTATAGGTATAAGTGACTATAGTAAAAAACAAGTGCATGTCAATCCTTATAATGTAAAGCATTTTAAATTCCTATACTTCTTGGAAAATCTAGTGACGGAGAGAGGGGATAGATTTTTTTTCGAGTGTAAAGAAAATCTTGAAATTCTGGGAATATCAGACCTTAAATAAAATGTGATCATCAGTAAAAATCGTCAAATTATCAAACTTTAACCGGTCTGCAAAGATAAAAAGGTTTGAGCTACTACTACTACTACTACTATACCATCACGGCATATCCCACAAATGGGGTAGCCAGCAGACCAGCTGCATGTAAGAAACATGCAAACTGCCCTCTCCGTGCCAATTTAAAATCAAGACATTCAGGATGGGTGGCAAACCTCATCGCTGAATTTAAGATGTAAAATGTCTTAATTTTTCGAACACCTGCCTTTTGGGTTTGAGCCCACTGCAATAATTCATGCATTCATTCATTCATTCATTGCCCTCAACTCTCTTCTCCGGAGCACAGGCTAGAAACCAGCCTCCTCCATTCAGAGCGAATCTGCGCCAATTGCGTCACCTCTTCCCGCGAGATTCCTTGCGCTCGAATTAAGTTGTCATAAGAACTGTGTATTGTGAAAGAGGGAAGCCCTAGTTTTCGGTTTTTTTCAGGCGATGTTGCGAGAATGTGTCAATTTTCGTAGCTAAAATCATAGATTTATATGTACTTAAGTACGAAGTAATATAATTCTATGGCTAAAATACACAAGTAGATACGAAAATTGACACTTTCTCGCAGCGTCATTTATATTCGAACGAAAACGAAACGAAAACTTTACTAGGCTTACAGTGCTATTTTTGGCCAACTATCATTTTATATTCTCAGAACATGACCCAGCCAGTCAGTACCTACCCACTGTAATAAAGGATAAATATACCTAAATAAATGTAAATTATTTTATTTTCTTACCTTTTTTAACCTGTGTTCGTCTCGTTATTGTATTTATTTCTTTTTATTTGTCATCCAGTCAACCTGATGAGGTCGCCTTCGTTATTTATAAGAAGTCAATATAATATAATGCACTCAATCATAAATGTTTCTCGAGTCTCAATCTAATGTAACCTACAGCACTCCAATAAACTCACAAAGTGTCATAAAACATCAGCTGTCATAAACACGACATCACAGTGATAGAGGGTACGTAGTTCATTAAATAGGTATTTAAGAAAAAAGTTGCAAGAGGGGGAGGGGTGGGAAACACACGTATGTAAGTATTTATTTATATTTATTTATTTAAAAACACTCTGTGAAGAACGTTTAATTAATTTTAAATTTATTTATTTTTAAAAACCTATCTAATTTTTAAAATATTTTAGCTCCCTTATTGAAAAACATTATTTACGTTTAAAATTATTTTTTTATATCATTTTTACTTCTAAATATCAAAATTTTGGACATTTTAGTAATTATTTTTATTTTACAAATTTATTTAATTTTATTTATAGTAAATAGTCCACATTTGAATAATTTTAATTGAGGGGGCAATATTAATAAATTTATTTTTATTTTTAGAAAACACTGTTTTATTTATTAAATAAATTAATGATTAAAAAAACACGTTGATTTGTTTAAAAATGGAACGCACGACCCCCCTCTTGCGACACTAAATAAAAGACAAATGAAGTAAATTCTTATTGTTCCAAATTTCAAATTAGGTATATTTTAATGTACTGATTTTAAAAAGTGTGCGTGTAAAACGGATTGTGCGATTGGACACAGAATTAGTATTCTTTTTCTTACAATTTAATTAATTTTTAAAATTATTTTATTCATAGTAGGTACATAAAATAAAAAATATGAAATTTATTAATAATACTTTTAAAATTGGCTTTCAATTAATATTATAGTATAATATACGGGTAAAAATTTGGACTTGAATAATATTTTCTACTACGCTACAAAAGTCATAAAAACTGTCTTATTTGTTTAAATATTTTAAAATACAATTGAGATTATATTTAAATAGGAATATTAGAAACACACATTTAAAGTCATTTCATAAAATTGTTTTTAATCATAATAATAATATCTCATCGTTTTGTTTCAGTTTTCACTGCACGAAATCACAATAAGCAGCGAGAAAGGAAATGCGAATTTAAAATTTGGAATAGAAATTTAAAAAAAGATGTTCTCTTATTCGAAATCACTTGTAAAACATTTCACTATCCATTTTCTGTATGAATTATAGCGCAGTTTATTGATACTTCTCTGCGGATGTGTGTGGAATTGAAAATATATTTTTTTCTTGTATATTGTATTTGACAATATTGCAAGGTGGAGGTGATGTTATCCGTTTTAACGCGATACATTTTGTTTCATTTATAATTATATTCACAGCTATCATTATCAAACTATTTTATTTATGTATTAAATTATTTATTTATTTATTTATTCCGGTTTTGTGTTAGTTATTTATTATTGTATATTGCAGTTGGTGCTGATATTATTTTGGGCACGTATCAGAACAAAAACACGACAATTTCAGTTTTGACAGTCAGTGAGTCGCCCCTCTCGATGCGCGCGCACCTCCCCTATACATCATACTATATACCTACACACATCCTCTGTTCTCTCTGGATGCCTAGGTATAGGTAGGTACCTGCACTAATATTCTATGTATATGTAGTGATGTGGGAAGAGAAAATTCTCGGAGAAATTTCTCGAGAACGAGAAATTTCTCCGAGAATTTCTCCTCTGATGGAAGAGAAATTTCTCTCCATAATTTTTCTTAGTGGTATTATGACCTTTCGCCCAGTACACTTCGCAGCCAACCTTATTGATCCAAAAATTTGTGGGGCTGATTAAGGCCCAAATCAGAGGTTATTAACACTTTTTTCCATGTACGTACCTGCAATTTTTTTTAACTTAAATATGGGCATGTGGGGT
Organism: Athripsodes cinereus; assembly: GCA_947579605.1. Classification (NCBI taxonomy): domain Eukaryota; kingdom Metazoa; phylum Arthropoda; class Insecta; order Trichoptera; family Leptoceridae; genus Athripsodes; species Athripsodes cinereus. The sequence continues at coordinate 15,647,466 of OX388328.1, forward strand.
GTCAAACATCAAGATTTTTCATCAGTTATTAGCACTTTTTTCTATGTAGGTACCTAACATTTTTTTGTTTCCATAATTAATTGTAACCATATTGGTGATAAATTGTCTCAACATTTTGTACATTTGTACATTGATTGAATAAAGTATTTATTATTATTATACTGTTAAATAAAAAATAAAAAAAAATCTCCGAAAATTCTCTACTTCGAGAAATTTCTCGAAAAATTATTTCTTGAGAATTCCACAACACTATGTAGGTATATGTAAGTATTATCAGAGGGATATCATATTATAACACTGTACGTATAATTAATATAAAAAAAAACACTTTCATTGATTGTATCGGCATTAACTTTGTAACACTTCATTTTAAATTGTCAAATTAAATGAATATTTCTTTACGTATATTCACGGCGTTAGCCTTTGACATTTTAACAATCAAATTAAAAAAAGAAAACAACAACAACAAAAAAGAATACAATTAATGTGTCGAATCAAAAATAGTCATACAGGTAAAATAATAAGTGTAAGTGAGATAATTCTTATAAATATGTATGTCAATATAAATTATTCAAATAAGTCATTGCAATTAGAGAAATTATAATTGGAACATTGTATAATAAGATTTTAAGTCAGATTAATTTAGGTCAAAATGAAATTAAAAGTATGACTAGATTGTTTTATGTTACTATTGAGTTAATATAGTTCACCTCCAAATTTGCAGAAAGGAGCTTCAGAGCCGCCGCGCCATCCGTCTGGAACAGACTGCCCACAGATCTGAGGGTGAATCAGTCCACAACCACGTTTAGAACCAAGTTGAAAACACTACTGTTCGGGAGAAGTCACGGCGCCCTTGAGATGGTCACGGATCATTAAACGGCGCCACATATAAATAGTCCGATTATTATTATTATTACAAGGATGAATGTAAATAAGTTAAGATGGTTTGGGCACGTGGAAAGAATGAATGAGGACAGAATGACCAAGAAGATATATTTGGCTGAGAGGAACGGTGCTCGGAGACGTGGACGTCCGAGGATTAAATGGCAAGATCATTTAAATCAAATCCCACAGGACAGTCTCGTGTTGAGCACATTGAACATTAGAGCAACCTGCATGAGGTATTGTATGACAGTGACGGAAGCGAAAGATGTATGTAAGTATAGAAGGAAGTGGCGCTCGATCCTTTCTGCCTACCCCGCGAGGGAAGCGGCGTGATGGTATGTATGTATGTAATATTGAGTATGACTAACGCACGACAGGTTTCTGGACTCGGAGTTCGCATTATCAGGTGCTGATGTATGGGTACTGAATAAAACAATAATATAAAAGTTCGTTATGATTTACAGCGAAGGTGTCCAGGGGTTGGTGGGGTCGTGTTTGTTTCAGGCGAATATCTTAATCCTAACAACTTTTATTAGCACAGAGAGATTGACTTGTGCATGTATGTTTATTACACGCAGATGGTTAACTATGGCTACTCCATTTGTGGGAAATGTTGTGATGTTACGAATGAACTATTATCGAGGTAAAGTTTAACTCTGTCACTTGCTAGGATTGTTATTTTTTTAATGTAACGTAATTCATCGTTCATAATTTCAGATAAATATTCCGTGGGACACCCGGCAAAGAAGTGCTCTCTTACTCTATACCGTTAGTTTGCGAGTGTCATACTGTAAAAAGCACATGTTAAAAAGATATTTTAAATATTAAATTCAGAATTAAATATTTAATTTGATTAAATTAAAACACCGTGTCTTTCACTTAAAGTATTAGGTGTAGGTATATTTTCATAAGCTTTTCGGACTACGTCCATCCTCAGTGAAAAATACTTAAAACTTGCTCCTCAACTTCGTGTTTGCTCTTCAAAATCAATACTTAAATTCAGCAATTTGATTTGCCACCCGATTGTCTTATTTTTTCTGTCGGTACGGAGAGAGGTTAGCTTTCGCGTTTACTATATGTGCAGCTGGTCTGCTGGCTACCTCATTTGTGGTAGTTACATGCCGCGATGGTATAGTAGTAGTAATATAGTATAATAGTAATGCAGTATCTATTCGGAATAATCGCTGGGGAACCCCCTCTGTAAAATAGTACCTAACTGACTTAATTTAAAAAAAAATAGTTGTTTTAATGAGAATTTTGACGTAGGTGTAAATGAATAAATCGTTTGGAATTCCCAATAAAGTAAAATATTATTCTTTCCCTCCTCTGTAAGTTTTCCTGCAGTCTGCTGATTCTGTATAAAGCAGGCGGTGCTATTCATAAAATATTGCTATTGAGAAATTGTATGACTGTAGAGGAAGCGAAAGAAGTATGTAAGGACAGATCTAATTGGCGTTCCGTTCTCTCTGCCTACCCCTCCTGGGATACGGCGTGAGGGAATAAATAGAATAGATAGATAATATTGATATTTATTACTGAGGATGGACATAGGTCCAAAAGCTTCTAAGTAATAATTATATTAATTAGTGAAAGTTATACAGTGTTTCATTTTTTAATACCTAAATTTAAAAATGAGCTTTCATAGTGTTTCCTCTTCGAAAATACAAAAGTTAAGACATTTAACATAGCTGCATACAATTCACTAGTGACGAGACACTCTTGCGTTTTACAGCCAAACATTATTATTTTATTAGCACTGAGAAGACGACTACTATTATCATCTCGATGCTTTTGTTAAATAATTTTAGAACCACATTTTGTCTTACTTTTCACTTTTATGCTAATATTTTCATAATTTTATGTACATTCTTATTATATTTTTATCGAGTTCGTCGGCAGCCTGGAGGTAGAGTCTCGGCCTCATAAACAGGGAGTTCGTGCGGTTCGATCCCAGATGCCGGCAAACTCCCCTTTCACGACACAAGCTTTTAGGGTCAATTTCTAGACAGGTTATCCAATAGTATTCAGTTAGAAAATATATATTGATGATCATAATTTTATGTTTTTTTATTATCCTTCACTGTATACCGTAACAAGATATCACAGAAGCCATAAGGGGGGCGAGGGGGTGCATCTTGTCCAGTGATTGTAATTTAATGTAAATGCATAATTATTATGCCATGAAATTCAACTACATATGTACAGGAATAATTCATTACAAATACAAATTATATTAAAAATACAATTTGTACCCCGCTCCCCCATCTCATACCTGGATACCCCATGATATCTTGATACAGTGTACAGTGAAAGATAATAATAATAAATACAACAATGATCATCAATATATATTTTCTAACTGGATACTATTGGATAATCTATAGTAGAAATTGACCGCTTTAAGCTTACTGTGAAGGGTGTATAAGGTTGTATTTGGGTTTATAACAAAATCCACATAGGTAAGTATATTTTTTGAAAAAAAATACTATACTGTACTACACCCTCACGCCGTGTCCCGAGTGGGGTAGGCAGAGAAAACCGAACGCAAAACAGATCTATCTTTACACACTTCCTTCGCTTCCTCCACATTCATGCAGTTTCTCATGCACGCACGTCGGTTCCTCTTACTCAGCACACGGCGGTCCTTGAGAATTTGATCCACGTGATCAAGACACGTAGTTCTCGGACGCCAGCGCTTAAAAAATAATTATACCTAATTGCAAATCCTTGGGAAAGTATTTAGGTAGGTACTTGTACGATTTTTCACATTGCGATGTTAGGTCAATGTTCTGTATTATATGTATATATGTAGGTACACCTCACTCAATCTAATACAGTCGATTCCGCTTAATTGGGACACATTGGGACTTGGGCATTTTGTCCCAATTAAGCGAATTTCACATTTTTTTAAATTCATTTATTTGATTTTAGCAACTAAGGCCATTAACCAGTAACACATACAAAACATTAAACAAGCATATTTTTTTTCAATAATTTATAAGATTGTTTTCAATAAAAAAATTAATTCCTAATTTAAATTATAAATGGGTAGGTACAAATAATTTAATTCAATGCAAAAATGAGTGATCGGCGCGGACTCGATCAGCTATGAGACAACGCATCATATCAAATTCTTTGTACATATTTGTTCTTGAGAATATGTGTTGTGATCTGAAATTTAGTGTCCCAATTAAGCGGAATGTTGTCCCAATTCAATATATAAATTTACTATTGTTTTTTTTTTGTTTGATTTCTGTTCTTTGAGATTTGTCCCAAATAAGCGGCTGTCCCAATTTAGCGATGTCCTAATTAAGCGGAATCGACTGTTTATATATGTATAATGCATGCGTATATAGGTAGTAACTAACATGAGTTTATTGTTATTTTTCACTGTGAATCATACAATATGTAAGTGCGTGGATATCCGCCAAATTACTCATTAAATAGGCACCTACTTATTATTATTATTATTGAGAAAAACACTATATACCTATCAAACAATACATACACACACACATACATACCTTACCAATACCTATACAGCTTCCTATCTATCTATTCCCTCACGCCGTATCCCAAGTGGGGTAGGCATAGATAACGGAACGCCATATAGATCTGTCCCTACATATGTCCCTCTTTCACAGTCATACAATTTCTCATGCGCGCACTTCGATTTCTCTTACTCAAAACACGCCCGTCCTTGAGCATTTGATCTACATGGTCAAGCCATGTAGTTCTCGGACGCCCGCGCTCACTCACACCCCTAGTTTCAGACAAGTATATCCTCTTTGTCATTCTTTCCTCTTCCATTGGTTCCACATGACCAAACTATCTCAATTTTCCTTCCTTTACAAAATCTCCTATAATTAGGAATATAATATATATACATAGATATTTACAAATATTTTTATTGTTTTACCGCCTTTGGGCTCAACGTGCAGATGACAAAACTAATCAGCAGCCTTCGTCAAAACACATATTTTTAGCGTTATGTGGTCGTTCGACTATAGAGATTTTGCAAGAAAGTATCAATTTCGTAGTCACAATATATAATATTATGTCATTGTGTATTTTAGCTACGAAATTGATACTTTCTCGCAAAGACGTCTATAGTCGAACGACTTCATAACGCTAAAAATATGTGTTTTGACTAAGGCTGCAGACGTCTTGATTATAGAACCATATGTTTATACATTGTAACAATATTGTGCAAAATCTAATCGGAACAAGTGAGAAAGGTGTCTCAACGCTTACGAATTGGCTCTAGGCTGGCTTAAGTCATCACTTTCGAAATCCATGGACAACGTTCACCAATTCCACCATTCTCACTGTCTATTTAATATACCTTGACCTTACACTCTTTTTCTCAATATTGTAAAAGGCATATTCATAAAACTTCACACAGTGGAGCACCCGGAGAAGAATATTGGTCTCCCATCCATAAGTTTTCCAGTGTCTTGTCCAAGGCAGATGTTCGAAAAAAAAAGTATTTTACGTCTTAAATTGAGCAGCAATGAGATTTGTCACCCATCCTGAATATCTAAACTTTTTTGTTGGCACAGAGAGGACAACGAAATTAAAATCCAAATGTTTTTATTTAACTTCTTGTTTTACTGTTGAGAGACACGTCTTTCGTCTTATAAGGACATTGTCAATCTAAAATATAAATAAATTTGCAATTTTCTTATAAGACGAAAGACGTCTCACTCAACAATAAATCATTAAGTAGAAGAAAACATTTTGTTTTATTAATATCGCTATGGAATTGTACTACCTAAACACTAACACTGTGACACACAAAGAAAGTTTGCATGTAAAATCACAGATGTAGGCCTATAGTCAAAACACATTTTAGCGTTACGTTTTCGTTCAAATGTGGACGACGTTGCGAGAACGCGTCAATTTTCGTAGCTACTTGTGTATTTTAGCTACGAAAATTGACGCGTTCTCGCAACGTCGTCCACGTTTGAACGAAAACGTAACGCTAAAATGTGTTTTGACTAGGCCTACTGTGATCAGAGAAACGCACGACAATATTATGTCTCGGTTCAAGAACCAACTGAAGACTTTTCTATTCAAGAAATCACACAGAATAATCCATACACAACCACAAGCCTTAGTTAGTTATCAAAGAGCCCCCTTGAGGGGGATTTTTTTCTTCACAAAACGACGCTTAGCAGATGATCCAATTAATAATAATAATAAAATGTAGCAGATCTGCTAGCTGGCTACCCCACTTCTGCGATATACTGTGACTGTATATTAGTAATAGGTATGTTTTTTTTATATTTATTTTTGCAAAGTGAAAGTAAACGTGATTTTATTTACTAGCTGACCCGGCAAACGTTGTTTTGTAATAAAATACATTATGCCATATACTAATATTGTTATTAAAAAAATAAGGGTTGATGGTAGAAGAGTGAAAATTTAGGGCTGTATGTATGTTTTAATGCCTCACCATAAAAAATTAAAATAAAAAAAAATTGACCAAAAACTAAAAAAACATCGGTGTGGACCACCCTTATCTTTTGGGGGTATGAAAAATAGATGTTGGCCGATTCTCAGACCTACCCGATAAGCAAACAAAATCGGATAATAAGTTCAGCCGTTTCGGAGGAGTAGGTATGATTACAAACACCGTGACACGAGAATTTTAGATATTATTTTTTAATTTAAATTAGAATTAACTTTCATATAATAATGTTTCCTCTTCGAAAATTGTGTAGCTACTAAATGTTCTATTTGTGATTTTTATGTTTTTTTTTACAGGTTTACAGGCATTGAAGGAGATCCACCGTCCACCCGGGTACCGCGAAAATCTCGGGATTTATATTTAACTGAAATTCTACATCCGGGTTGGCTGGAAGAAATTGCATACCTACTTATATGATTAGCCCAACTTTTGGTATTTTGTTGAAATATGTAATTGTATACTTCATAATATATAATAATAAACACTTAATTGTCAAAATAAATTAGTACAAAAGACGTACACATTGCCTTGAGGCAATGTCTTTCAGAAAACATTTTTTTTCATTTATAATTTTATAAATCTCCACACCGGAAGTGCCAAAGTGGGCAACCTAAAGGACTGGCCGGCCAACAAAATAAAACGTGTAGGTATGTAATCTTTTGACTACATTATTCCTTCAACATCCTTCTAGCTGAAAAACACCGTTCCTATGGTAACGACATCAGAGCGCTGGGAATGCTGTGGGAAGAGATGACTCAAATACACTATTCTGCCTTAGGTACGAACGTTCCCGGGAATACAGTTTAGATTGAAATAATAATATTGTTTGCATAGGAATATAACCCACTTACCAAATTATGAATTATTGTTGAGATGATCCACTTAATATCGCATCCCTATGTTACATATTGGAACATAAGCACTGTACAGACACACAACACCCAGCAAGATTGTTTCATTTTGAACAAAAAAACACATTTTTACATCATGACACAAGTTACACTGAATTAACATATTTCAAAACCCAGTATAGGTAGACTACTAAAATAACTTCATAACACATAACCTCAAAGAATTACCAACCAACCAACAAAGATCTATAAAATTATATTATTATTAATCACTGGGAAAATCATTGATCTAATAATACAACAGCAATAACAACACTGGATCACAGATTATCATATGAATATTTGATTAATAATGTGATTTTGTTAAATGATAATTGATCTATTGTGAATAATAATGATTTATCCATCTCTTTCTTTCGATCACGACGATGATCAGATGAGATGGATCATTCCACCCGCTGCCCGCTTCTTTAAGCTTTCATTATTGTACATTGATATATTATAACAACTAGATGAGACGTGCACAACATAATAACTGTTACTTTTATGTTCCAATACTATTTTATTTAGAAATATATGAATTTAAATTTCAGTTCAATTCAAATACACCCCGAAACACCTTCACAGTATGTAGCATTATAATCATTGTGTTTGTGTCATAAAAGTGGAGTAGATGGACAGCAGGAGGAACCAAGCCCGGAATCTCTATTGACTCGACCTCTGTTGATCATCTTGAGGCGAGGAAGTTGAGGGGCGAATAAAGGGGGTAAATTTTACTCTCTCTCTTTCTTCTCTGAATGAGAAACAAAAGTAGGTAATTTTTGTAAAATTATTTATCTGATATGATATTTGTTCCTTTGAAACTTATATTTATATTGAAATACTAAAAAAAACATTAGTAGGTATGTCAAAACATTAGCGTATCAACGGAGGATGGGGGGAGGGGGGGACAGCTGACCCCATAAAACTTCGAAAGTAAGAATTAGGTACTTTATCTCCACATTTTTCTTAAATAATATCTGAAAATCACATTATATTTAGTCGAACTTCTAGAGCAGATTAGACTAAGATGTTATCTCACTTTAATACCAATTTTCCATACTATTCCCACACTTACTTAAGTACTATTTTTCAGCTACTTTCTCACTTTTTTTTCGAGGTCCTGGGGGGGGGGGACAAAAGGGGGCAGCTGCAGCATTCATGCATACATTATAATATATATACACGAAACTCATCCACCTGAGTTTCGTGTATATATATAATGTAGATGAGTAAATTTCATGATTGAATTGATAACATAATAATATAATATTATTTCTGTATAGTGTAAGTAACATAATATAACACACACTCCGTGCACTAGAATTATTATATCAATGATGTTTATTTTAGAACTATCGCTGCTCTATATTTAAGATTTTCATTTCAGCTGACATATATATACCTATAAGTATTATAATATACATACATACATGTATCTACAGCTTAAGTATATGTACACACACACACACACATATATACAACATGCGTAAGAGTTTGGTGCTTGTGTAGGTACTGGTACATTACAGGTTCAAGGAAAGTGTTATAATCAGATTTTCATGGAAATGTAGGTGTCTTACATACATACATACCATCACGCCTCTTCCCTCGCGGGGTAGGCAGAAAGGATCGAGCGCCACTTCCTTCTATCCTTGCATACATCTTTCGCTTCCGTCACTGTCATACAATTCCTCATGCAGGCTGCTCTCCTGTTCAATGTGCTCAACACGTGGCCGTCCTGTAGGATTTGATTTAAATGATCTTGCCATTTGGTCCTCGGATGTCCACGTCTCCGAGCACCATTCCTCTCAGCCAAATATATCTGCTTAGTCATTCTGTCCTCATTCATTCTTTCCACGTGCCCAAACCATCTTAACTTATTTACATTCATCCTTGTAATTACCCCAACTTTCATTACACATTCCTTTTGTATATCACTGTTACGCACACGATCTCTCATACTTTTACCACACATCCTTCTCAACGATCTCATTTCTACTGCATTTATGCCACTTTCATCATTCTTTAACCGTGTCCACGTCTCACTTACATACATGAGTGTTGTTTCCCCGATAGGTGTCTTACCGGGGAAACAATCGGTCTCCGCTTCTTTTCCGTAAGTTTTCTAATGTCCTGCAAAACGCAGGTGTTTGAAAAAATAAAAAGGAGGTGTCACCACTTAGGTACATATAGTATGCAATGATTCCCAAAGTGGTCCACCATAGTTTAAGTATCGGATATTCGGTAAAGGTACTTAATGATTCGAGTAAAATATATTCTTTAAGATAATCGAGGAGTTTTTGAAATATTTCAAATTTAGCGGGAGGGGAGAGGGGGGGGTAGAAATGCAGAGGATTCAACGGAACCAGCAAAAATTTGAAAGTGGTCTATGATGAAAACAACTATAATGAAGTTAAACACAATATGTAGTTATTCCACTATTGACTTTATTTTAAAAAATAAAGTCAATAGTGGAATAACTACATATTGTGTTTCATTTTAAAATTATTAATATGAACTTCCACCAAGAACCGTCGGTCGATAAATTAAACTTTATAATGAAGTTTACTTTATTTATAGTGTTTTTATTTTATTTATAAATCAACTCAATTCACAAACACGGAAATAAACTGTATTCTGTTTACAAAAAATAACATTATTACTATCTATTCCAGCGTTTCCCAAGGTGGGGCATCACGCCTCAGAGGTGGAGCACCGCACTTCCACACATTATTTTTTATTTTATTTCATAGAGACACTCACAGAAAACTGACAACACAATACATAAATTACAAACATACAATAAGATCTGGCCAGTTCCCCAATTAAGAGCGTCTACAGCATGCACAATCAGAGAATTCAATTAAATTAAATTAAATTAAATTAAAGCGTAACTCAATATCTGCGGCGACAAGGCAAAGGGGCACAAGCCAGCCCCGCAGCACCGACCCCCCCCCCCCCCCCCACAGAAATGCAGGCATACATCACACCCCACAAAGTAATGGGATCAAGGGTAGCCCATGGTACTAGGTAACCCCGGATGCCAACACCTGCGAAGCACGACACACACCCACACCTCCGTGGAGGGAACAACTCAACACCGCAAAACCGACCCACGCCCCCTCACCCCGCCACCACAGATACAATGCCACGGTAATGATAATCTCTATGTAGAGATAATCCTGCTAATGCACATCATCGCATTTTTATTAGGTAAACTGCTCTGTTGATTTGTTATATGAACGATGATGTGCAAGAAGAACAAAAGAAATGAACAACAAAATATATTGTTGAAAATGTACCAAAGAACTGCTTAATTAAAAAAGAAGCCGGTGGGGCATATATATGACTTTTGAAAAGACTACAGTGGGGCATGGCATAAAGAAGGTTGGGAAACACTTATATATTCTATCTCTATCTATCTATCTATACCATCACACCGTGTCCCGTGTGGGGTAGGCAGAGAGAACGGAACGCCATTTATAGATATATCCTTACATACTTCTTGATTATCACTATTACCTACTATATATTATATTATTATTGATATATGAAGAATTACCAAACTGTTATGAAAAAATTAAGGTTTTTGTAAAAAAATCTTGATTATTAATTTAATCTACGACTATTGTACATACATATTACATACATATTGCTATATGTACTTATATTATTGTGTATTATGTGTGTATGTGTGTGTATCCTACAGGTTGGTGCTTAAGATATAAAACAGTTTATATAGTCGGGTAACTCCGTGTGGATCAACCTGTCATGTCAGCTATCACCTCACACCACATCCGTTTTGGGGTAGGCAGAGAGGAACGCACAGGGACACTTACAAAGTGAGGCTATGCTGTCATTTAGAATCTCAAAATATTACGAAAATGATACGAAAAGTGGCATCGAGGCAGGGAGCCACCCCCCTCACTCAATTTTTTTTTCTAGATACCGGGTAAGTTGAAAGACATCGCATTCTAGCGAGAAACTCGCCCTCTGTACCTACATTGAATTGTATAACTGATATTTTTATGATACTATACTACTTATATTGTGTTGATTTGAAATATTGTAACCAATGTACATACAGTGAAGAATAAAATAAATAGATACGCCCATAATGGAAGACAAGGACAGTGGAAAACTATTTAAGAAAAGAGTTCAAGATTTATTATTATAGTTATAGTTTTCCAATTGTCCCTAGGCCCCTGTTATGCAGGCACTTGGACTCGTCATACATACATTCACAAAATTCATTACAATTTCAAACACAATCAATGAAAGAACAATCAAAGTAAAACAAAACATCAAATTACATTATTTTTGTAGTCACGGATGTAAAGAGTCCGGATCCACAACGTCAAATGTTAAAATAAATAATTCAATTTATATAAATGAAAACTTATGAAATACTATTCATTCATCATTTCGTCAATGGAATAAAAAGATTTATCAACCAGATACGATTTCACCCTTCTCCGGAAGATCAATACATCATCGCACTTCCTAATTGTATCTGGAAGCTTGTTGTATAGTCTTACACTTAGACACAAAAAGCTACGATCCAACTTAGAGCCTGTGTTCTATTGGTCTATTAGGTATATACTCGAGTTTACTTACATTCAAAGAAATCTCTTAACAGACCACACAACACCAAGGTTTGTATGTATTGTTTAGATAATTAAACAAAACATAAAAATATTTTAGTACATTCATATATATACACATACATAAATGTATATATTATAATATATACGTGTATATCTACACAATATTATATGTTAATAAGAGCTATACCATTTATTATACTAAGTTATACCTACTGTTTAGGGTAGATTACCCGGTTGCAAGAAACTTTCGTTCAAACACGAAGCATTAGGTAGGTAGGTAGTAGTGATGTAACGAATATTCGTATTCGCAAAAAAATATGCGAATGTTTTGCGAATATTATTTCGGTAAATAAGTATCGGATATTCGGTAAAAGTACCGGATACTTACCCGGTACCTTGTAGAAAAAGGTACTACAAGAAAATATTCTTTAAGAAAATCGAGGAGTTTTGAAATATTTTAAATTCCTATACCATTTTGGAAATTCGGCGACGGGGGGGTAGAAATTATAATGATTGAGCAATATTGTAGAAATCTAAGCAAGTCAATATTCGCTATTCGCATTCGCGAATATCCAAAATCACACATTCGTTACATCACTAGTAAGTTGTAAAAAGAATTAAACACATTTTTAGTATGTTTCTCATAGTCCAATCGTTATTTTCATAGAAAAGTGCAAACATAGTATTTAAGTAATAATAATTACCAAATAAAAATTAAAATAAAACGAAAACTTGGACGAAGTCGAGAAACACCGGCTCTGTAGGTACACTTTACTGCCGGTTCTAGAGATGCATTGTACCAGCTCTGTACACTTTAGTTGGGGAAATGGATTAATATTAAGTATGTTTTATTAAAATTATAAACTCAGGATGTGAATTAAGTTTAACAATCTTAAGAAAAAAGGTTTTTTTATTCAATAGTTATACATAAATATAAGAAAAAACAAATATGCAATCATATTCAAGCTATGCCTGAAAACTTTAGTTTAAACTCAGAAAATTAGGAAAATAAAAAAGACAAAAAAATGAAACAAATCAAGATGGATGATACTAATAAAGTAATAAAAAGCAGGTAGGTACGTATTTGTGGAATCTTCCTAATTTTCTTTTCATTTCTTAACTTTACTTATACTTTATATTACTTATCTATACTAATATTATAAAGAGGAAAGATTTGATTGTTTGCATTGAATAGGCTCCGAAACTACTGAACCGATTTGAAAAATTCTTTCACTGTTGGGAAGCTACACTATCCCCGGGTGACATAGGCTATATTATATTATCAAAAAAGTTAGGGATACTTACTAAAATTAAATTATTTTTTTAAATACCGATTTTCTGCTTTGAAATACGAGCTTTTTAATGACACTTGCCTAACTAATTTCCGGAACATTCTGAAGGAAGGAGGAAGAAACAAACCTCCTTGGACATGTTTTTTTTTGTTTAAACGGCCTACACGTGAAAGTGAAAAAGCGTGGCGAAAAAGGCAAAGACCAGTGAAGAGAAAAACAGTGACGAAAATTAAGCAAAAGTAACACTTTATAAATCTAATTTATTTCTTTATATTCTCTTTTATTATGTTTTTGTACAATATTTGTCTATCATAAATACATTTTTTCGAATGTTTCGTGATTAACACTGTGGAATTCCATATTTATTATTAATTTAAAATAAAAGAAACATTGTACTCTCCACTAGAATAACTTTAATCAGTTAAAACGTTTTCGGAACTACTTGTTCCATCATCAGTAACAAATTAACAATACTAAACATAAATTGTTTTCAAGGACAGTCATGTAGGGGTGAAGGTGAAGGGGTAGTTCCGAAAACGTTTTAACTGAATAAAGTTATTCTAGTGGAAAGTACAAAGTTTCTTTTATTTTTAAATTAATTATACATTTTTTCTTATTCAAAAACACGTATCAAAAATAACTGGGGTGACATTTTGGGGGCTGGAACGGATTAATGACACGTTCAATTAATTTCAATGGGAAAATTTGTTTTGAGATACGAGCAAGGTTGCGGAACGAATTAAACTTGTATGTCGAGGTATCACTGTATTATAAACATGCATTATTCCTTTGCGTGTAGATAACTACAGTACATACAGTATATGGCTCCGGCTGCGGCTGCTGATGGTTGGTATGGATAATATGAAAATAGATAGGTGGGTAGGTAGGTGCCTATATTATACACACACACATAGAGTGACGTCACCAGAGGAACATGTTCCACACGGAAGTTATTTCTGTTAATTATTATCCGACTCACACTCACACACTTATAACACACACACATACACACACGCTATATGCTAGGTACGATATATATTGTAATATCTCTGTCTCGTTCTACATCGCATCCACGGGATATTGAAAAATTAAAGGGTGCATAAGTTCATATATTCACTAGGTAGGTACCATCATGGCTGCACTTCCAACAACCAGCAGACTAAAACTGCATTTATCGTCGTTCGATTTTCAAAAAGGGACATGTGAATATTATAACGTATTGACTACATTTATAATATATTTACTTTTACTTACCTATATTTTTATCACTGTCGCTTAGTTATCTACTACATTTTCACTAAATGCAGATTTCCATATTTCCCGCCATTCCCAGATCTGTCATGACACTCGAAGTGAAGTTTTCGTAATTGCTAGTGTAAAAAATATGTCAAAAGATGTAACTGCATGTCACTTACTTACTACTACTTCTATAACATCACGCCATATCCCAGCAAAACAGATACATGTAATTAACATGCAAGCTGCCCTCTTTGTGCCAACAAAATATAAAGACATACATTTTGGGTTAGTTGGAAGAGATCGCGCCTTTGCGATAAACTCGCCCTCTGTATATTGATTGTATTTAATTTGAATGTAGGTATACCTTTTATGTAATTGTTTTTAATCAATGTACAGTAAAGAATGAATAAATAAATTGACATTCAGGATGGGTGGCAAACCTCATAGCTGAACTTTCCTCAAAACAATATAATATACTTCGTACATTTTTTATAACAATAGTTTTCCATCAATTTCCTTCTAGTAAAAACAATCCTGTAAATATTATTATTATTCATAAAACTTCACACACACATTGTCAACAAACTTGCAGAACCCAACAATGCAAACACTTCCAAATTCACGGTGCCAGCTGCTTGGTACCGATTACTAGTGGATTTAAAATAGAACCAGCCTACTGCCACATTCGGGAGCAAGCTGGAAACACTGCTATTCAGGAGAAGTCACGGCACCCTTGAGATGGTCACGGATCATCATGACAGCGCCAAATACAAATTATCCTCATTATGATCACAGGACAGATTTAAACATCATATTAAATTCACTAGTAGTGATGTGGCACACACATATGCCCCCCCCCCTTGCGGCGCCTATGTCTACGGCCTGTGTACAATCAGTAATAAAATGGCATTGTCTTGTATAGGTGTATAATCAGTATAAATAGAACTTTCTCAGCTTTGCATCTGACTTGATTATTTTTTTATTACGATAAAAGTAAAGGTAGCTCAAGATATCTTAGCGCCCCCCCCCTTGAGTTATTTCTGAATCCGCCACCGCACACACACAGAGTAGGACATGTTTATTATTATTACATACAGTATAGTTAGTATATTGCTGGCTACCTCACTCGTGGGAGATATATGCTGTGATGGTATAGATCTAAAGGGGAACAATTTCAATAAAAACCAACACATCAACAATAATATTTTATTATATATCTTATAACTGTAACTTACATGTGTATATATATATATATATATATATATATATAATAGTCATTATCACACTAGGTAGGTATATATAACTAATTAACATTGACTTTGTGAACACACTGTACTGCCTGTCATACTAACATGTTGTATATTACGATATAATATATATATGTATCTTAATGTGCCGACGAGATATGACATTGTTATGTTACTCTTCCGTTATAATATGAGATCTGAATCAGTAGGGATGAGGTGCGACATTGTAACATCACAGTCCCATGTTACAATGGTATGTGGGGATGAAAATGACAGCAAACTTTGACGTTGTAATGTAGCACTCCTCTATGGCATCTGAATGTGGTGAGGACTAGATAACATATTATTATAACTATAGAATTGTGAAGACATGGGATATGGTGGTGTGATGTCAAACACATTTATGGGATATGGTGGTGTGATGTCAAACACATTTATGGCATTGGGATGAGGATACGAGGAACATTGTGTTGTGATATTCTCAAATAGATGGACAAGGTACTACACTGTTTTGTCACTATTTTAATTGTCAGTTAATTAAAACAATGTGACGTCCAAAGATATACTAGATCGGTAATTCAAAGAAAAAATTGGTCATGCATTCGATCAAATTTTGCATCCAATTTTAAATTGACGTTAGTTGTAAGACAATACATTGCTAATGCTTGAAGGACATCGATGTTGGAACACATAAATTCCGAAAAAAACGGACCACGCTGCAAGTCAAGTATGTCTATGGTGACGTCACACTATGTACGACAAGATAATAATATAATAAAATGTTTCATTTATTGTTTATTGCTAATAAGATATTATTCATTTAAATATTTATGTCACACTCTCACAGGTATGACATCTACATACATGACCTGTGGTGACAAAAACAAAATATGGCACTGTAAGGTAAACACCCACCTGACACCTGACATCTATGTCTGGTTATAGAACATGACAATATGACATCACACTGTCCTGCAGGCATGTTTCATACTTGCATATTTAAAATGACACATGCGTTTATGATTTCATAAATTTCAGAGGACACAGTTTTAACAATACACAATTAACATAAATCACTACTAAAACAGGCTTTGCAGATAAGACATTTTATAATGCAGATACCAGACACTGGAACATACTGCCTCTGGATCTATGGTGAGAGGAGGGGAATAAAGAGTGCTTCAGACGGAAGCTGAAGATGCAGCTGGAAGTTTCAGATGATAAGACACATAACGCTATCTTAATGCAGAACTGGCCTAAGTGTTTTTGGATGATTTTTCAAAGTAGCAGATTTAAGCTTTGTTTTTGTAATAATTTTTTTTATTTAAAATATCTAAAGCAAATTTTGACAAGCATTATTATTTAGGAATCTAATAACTCTCATTCATTAAATAATCTCATATCTATTATTATCATTTCTTGTTTCTTAATACTTAACTCAGTTTGACCAAAATTTTAACTTAGGCTAGTTCTGCATTAAGGTAGTGATAATATATGTAGAGCCCTTGAGGTGATGTTATGAGTAAACAATGCTTTATAAATTGTCCAAATATATATAAGCCAGTTAAGGTCCCACGGATTACCAGGGCATTTATTCTGTCACCAATTGTATAACAAAACAAACATTACTAAGTATATAGAACTTAACAGAAAGATTAAATGAGAAATATTTAAATATTAAATAAACAGTTACACAAAAAATGTGCATCCTGCAATATATCGTCGCTCCGCGTTCAATACCCCGAATGTAACAATTACAAGATTTTACAGGAGGCCAAATAAACTGAATAAAAGTTACAGCGTCACCCGAATGCATATTTGCGGTTTTGTTCCATACTGCATTTTAGCAGCTTGGACAATATTTGGATAATGTTTTTGTATACTATACTATACCCTCATGCTGTGTCCCAGATAGGGTAGGCAGAGAGAACGGAACGACATGTTGATCTATCCTTACACACTTCTTTCGCTTCCTCTGCATTCATCCAATTTCTCATACATGCACGCCGATTCCTCTTACTTAACACACGACCGTCCTTGAGAATTTGATCCACGTGGTCAAACCACGTAGTTCTTGGACGTCCCCGCTTTCTCATAAATACACCCTCTTCGTCAATGTTACATCACCCATCCTTACATTGTAAGAGTGTTGTGGATAGAATGTGTGTAAATAAATTGAGATGGTTGGGTCATGTGGAGCGAATGGATGATGTAAGATTTTTGTATACACAATATCTTAAAAAAAAAATTTGCGGTATTGAACGCAGAGCGACGACATGTAACAGATAATAAGCTGGTTATTTCAAAGATAATACAGAAAAATGGGACTTTCACATGTGTCTTTATAAATATGCAATGACAATATAAAGATTTCTTTATTATTGTTATTGAATGAGATAGTAAGGTATGTAGGTAGGTAGGTATATGTAATTAATGTTTCCCAAACTTTCCTATGTGATTCACTTATAATAATAATATTTAAACCTAATACACTTAAACTGTTATGATTTAATTAAATTAGCTATTGTCATATTTTAAGGTATTACTCACTTAGTTCTATGCAGTATTATTAAATTCATAATTTGAGATAGTTGTGTATATTACTTAGGCATATTGTGAGAATGGTGTCATCATGTAAAACTGATTTTAATAAAGAGTGGACACATTTTGAGCACGAGTCCCTGGAATAGAATATAACTCACACAGTTTTCCGTAATAGTTTTTCCATTACTGTCCTAATAATAATAATAATTCTGTTAAAGGCAGAAGGTATGTGTGTCTCTATGTAATAAATAAATAAATAACATTACAAGTGTCAAATATAATAGTTTTTGAATTTTGATGTATAAATTTACTGATTTTGGTGTCACCCCTGTGGTAGACATGATTAAACATATTATATTATTTTTTATTTATTTATTTATTCTTTACTGTACATTGATAACAAGCAAATTCACACAAAATACATTTCAAACAAAGACAATCATACAATCAATATACAGAGGGCGAGTTTATCGCAGAGGCGCGATTTCTTCCAATTAACCCAAATTATTATTATTATTAAGGGATGCTCAATATTTTTTTTACGCGGCGGTATAATTGTCATCCACACTTCTCAGCATTATACAACCAGATAAGTCTCCATATGATCAGTCATGATCACACAAAAACTTATCAGACTAATGCCGGGAAAATTCACCTATCCAGGATATCAAAGGATTAGGCCAGTGGCGGATACAGAGGGGGGGCGCCCCACCCCTTTGGGGAACTATTGACGTGACTTGATATTTTTTTATTACGATAAAAGTAAAGGTAGCCAAGATATCTTTTGCGCCCCCCACTTGAGTTTTTTCTGAATCCGCCACTGGATTAGGCTCAAAACACAGCGGGTTCAAAATATCAGCATTGTGCCTGAAATATCTGTGTTCAGAAACTTTCTAACAATATAACAAGTGTTTATTATAATAGATTTTTGAATTTTGATGTATAAATTAACTAGTAAATTATTTATTAAAGATTTCGGAGTTAAATACAAAATGAGGTTATCAGATATATTTTGACTATCACTATAGTATAATAAACATGTAACATTTATTTAACTAGAGGACAGCTACATGTGATTAACATGCAAGTCATCCTCTCCGTGCCAATAATAAATTAAGGCATTCAGGATGTGAGGCAGTATCTCATAACTGCTGACATGTTCACATGTCTTATTTGTTATATTTCACAAAATTATTTGGGTTAGTTGGAAGAGATGGCACCTTTGCGATAAACTCGCCCTCTGTATATATATATTTTTTTTTAAAAAGATATAGCTATCTGGGTTTTTGTTATAAACCCAAATACAACCTTATACACCTTTCACAGTAAGCTAAAAGCTTGTGTCGTGAAAGGGGAGTTTGCCGGCACCTGGGATCGAACCCCGGACCCCTTGTTCACGAGGCCGAGACTCTACCTTCAGGCTACCGACGAACTCAATATTGATTGTATTTAATTTGAATGTTTACCATTTATGTAATTGTTTGTAATCAATGTACAGTAAAGAATGAATAAATAAATAAATAAATATCTGCCTTTTACAGGATTAGGTAGGAGACTGATTGGAAACCTTACAGAAAAGAGTGGGAGATTTGTTCTCTGCCTGGAGACTACACGGAGTAATGCCATCTCCTTGTTAAACATCATTATAAAACAATATGGCCCATGTTTCAACCAAAAACATTCTACATAACACCACTGCACTGTGTTATTGACCAAATTCAAGCATAAATACACTTTCAATCCATGCAATAAGGTATAAGTTCCTATTGCAAAATAAAGTGTACCACATGAGAGGGAGAATTATTAGGGTGGTATCCCTTTCTAATGTATCCCTATCTCCGTTGGTATGTTTTATCACTGTTCTTCCGTCCGCAAGGGTTCCGTCGGCCAGGGCGTCCCTCTTTCACAATACACCGTTCCTATGACAACGACATTAGAGCGCAGGGAATGTCGTGGAAAGAGGTGACACAATTGGCGCAGAGACGCTCTGAATGGAGGAGGCTGGTTCCTGCCCTGGGCTCCCGAGAGGAGCGTTGAGGGCGATGTTTATGTTTTATCAAGGAAGTTCACCAAAACAGTACAGAGGCCTGAGTCAATAACACATTTTCACGTTCCGTTAACGTTCGAGTATAGACGAAGTTGCAAGCAAGTGTCAATTTCGTTGCTAAGATACACAAAAGTTACGAAAATTAACACTTTGGCGCAACATCGTCTGCATTTAAACGCTAACGGAATGAAAACGTAACGTGACAATGTGTTATTGACTCAGGCCTCTGTTATGTACAATGTCTTTGGTTATGACCTAAATACAATTTAAATAGGTATGACTTAAAATTATTTAATATCCATAGTAACAACAAGTGCGGGTAAAAGTATAACAATACTAGAAATTAACCAACTAAAAGTCAGGCGCGTGCCTTCCATACATGCAAATATGCAACGCATGCCCTTAAATAAATAAATAAATCTAAAAAATTACATATTATAGTAGTTAAAAATTCATAAATAATCTTAAAATGATATTCTAGACTACTATATTACACAATTTTTAAGATTATACATTTATTGTAGAGCATGCATTGCATATTTGCGTGTATGGAAGGCACGCGCCTGCTAAAAGTACGGGTTTTTTACAGAATTACGTAGGGGACTTAGAAATATATAACTTACGTAACTTAATAGTAAATAATTTTATGATAAGACTGTATAACGTAAACCTTAAATATACAACAAATAGCTTAAAATCTATAACAAATTTCTTAAATTATATAACGAATAGCCTTATATGTATAACAAATTTCTTAAAATATAAACGAATAGCCTTAAATATACAACAAATATCTTAAAATATATAATGAAGAGTCTTAGATGTATAACTCATAGC
Organism: Athripsodes cinereus; assembly: GCA_947579605.1. Lineage (NCBI taxonomy): Eukaryota > Metazoa > Arthropoda > Insecta > Trichoptera > Leptoceridae > Athripsodes > Athripsodes cinereus. Next base: position 15,668,527 of record OX388328.1, read on the forward strand.
TTAAAATGTATAACAAATAACATACAAGTGTTTTAACAAATACCTGACTTAAAATGTATAACAATGTCCAAAGTATAAGTTTCACGTTACCATAAAGCTTGTGAAATGAAGTCGTCAGCTGACACTCGCATGCCTGCATTCTATTTCATACAGTAATCAACTAAATACACTTGTATTGTTGGCTATAAGGGTTTTCTACGCATGAAAATTGAATAGTGTTTGTTCACTCATGACTCACCAATATCACAAAATGTACAGTAACATAAAACTCGTACAAGATCTACAAATAGCTTAAGATGTATAATGAGTAGCTTGAAATAATTTATATCAAATAGCCTAAGATGTATAACTTATGACTATAAAAAATAGGCTAAGATATATTATATAACTTACAGCTAAAAATGTATAACAACAACAAATAGCTTAAAATTTATAACAGATAGCCTAAGATGTATACTTTATAGTTTGAAATGTATATATGATTATGGCTTAGTAATGTAAATAACATATGGATTAATAATAATATTTTATAATTCTAGCTTAAGATGTATAACGAATGTATAATATATAGTATTGTATAATAATAACAAGAGCTTAAAATATATAACAATCACTTACATACTAAAACAATAATAATAATAGTCTTAAAAGAATAACAATTTAAATTTATAATATAACCGCCGCTTATAATGTTATAATAAATAACACTTACATAAATACCACGTCTTACTAACTAGTTATTGTAATTCTGAATGGTTTTAGGTTTTCCTTACAAACTAATATTTGCTTTTTTGTGTGTTATTCAATAATACTAATTCTAATTACTGAAGACTGGATTATATGCAGATGCATATTTTTATAGGTTTTTGTAAATTTTAGGACCGAAATTACAATCAGTAGCTTATCGTGGAGCTTTGGTGAGGAGGCTTAAAAGTTAAGTCGAGCTTACTGCTCACACGAGAATTTCAATCAATATTCCACTGCGACTTGACTAAGCCGCAAATATGGTTAAGTTGGTAGCCCTACTAGTTGTTTTATCATGATTTTGTCTATGCATTAACCTCACATCTGTCATGTTAACGGGGACGTGCGCCATTTTTCGTGTTGTTGTTTTGATTTCGTGAACGCTTTCGGATTTTTCGGTAACAAGGTCGGTAACGAAAAAATCCAAATAGAAGTGCAAATGAAACAACCTTAGCAACAACAAACAAAAAGCGTAATGATGGCGAGAACATATGACATTAATGTCAGTTTGTTCTTATTGTAACTAGTGGCGCCTCCTGGTGATGAAAAAATTAACTGAGTTTAAGCGAGCTTAACGTTTCTGAGGACACCCCCGGGTATTCCTTAACTAAAGGAGTAGGTTAAGCCGCAAATTTGTGCTAAGGAGACATTGTAATTCGCGTAATTTAGGTAAGTGAAGCTTTATGTGTTCCTTAAGGTTAAGGAGGATCTTAAGCCTGCATTGTAATTTTGGGCCTTAATTATAATATTGAGATGGATGCTCCATTAAACGGCACCGAATAAAACATCCAACATATATTTGTAACTGGTAGCCTGGAGGTTGAGTCTCGGCCTCGTGAACAAGGGTCCGTGGTTCGATACCAGGTACCGGCAAACTCGCCTTTCACGACACAAGCTTTTAGTAGCTTACTGTGAAAGGTGTATAAGGTTGTATTTGGGTTTAAAACAAACAAAACCCAGATATAACTTTTTCTAAAAAAAAAATATTTGTTCATTTGCACCGCGAATTATAAGATCTATTGTGGATCTTGAGGGGATCTAGGGTGTGCAGAGATTACACTTCTACTTAGGGTCTGCCCAGGACTTTGATTACTGCTAATCCCACGGCATTGCAGTTCGCTAAGAGATGCCGAGGCGTCTCGGCCTCTTCTTCACAAAAACTACAAATATTATACCATATTTTTCAAGTCCCAGTTTGCGTATTCGATATACATACAAAATATTCTAATTTCTGAAATGTTTTTTTATTAAGTTTTGTAACAGAAAAAATCTTCAGAAGTGAAGATAACAATGTACGTAAGAGAACGTAGACAAAATTTTACGAAATTTTAAATTAGCAATACGAAAAATGCCTAGTATAAGAAATTGGTGTGTATGTATGAAGAATTGCAGTGTGAATGTGGGGGAAGTGAGAGAAGTATGTGAGGATAGAACAAAAGTCCAATTTAATTTATTATTTGATTTCATTAACGTAAATGTTATTCATTTAAAATGTTTTCTTACAATGCTCTTGTTTGTCTGTATATTACATTAGTTGGTGCCCAGGTGCGTACTGTAATGACTGCTAATGTAAAAGATTATAAACATTTGCATCTCTTTATGTTACATACAATCCAATCTTCAGCGCTTTTAGATTACGCTTCATATAAATAATAACAATAACATAATTACATAAATACTAGATGTAAATAGACAATTTAAACTTAGCAAATATATTCTGACAATAATAATATACCTATACGTACTTATTTCATTGATTATTTGTATTTTATTTAGATATCATCTTATATATATATATATGTATATATATACGCATTAAAAGTAATTGCTTACATCCATATTTAAAGGAAACCATATGGAGATATAGGTGGGAGGACTCAGAGGCAGCATTACAATGAGTTGGATCAAATTAAGCAGGCTGTAACTCACGACAAATTACAATACAGTGCACCTGGCTGAACAGAAGAGGAAGGTGCGGGGTTGTCCATGAAGTGCTAGCTCCACAGAGTTCACTTCTTCCAGAATTGGAGGAACTAAATATTAAATCACAAAACCCAAGAGCAAAAAACATTCGCATTTGTATTAATAATAAAAAAAAATTATGCACAAAATGATAACAAACAATAATGATTTAACGGGTGAGATTATTGTATACACAAATGTCACAATTGAAATCAGACTTGATGCGTCGCCTGCTGCCTCCGCGACACAAGCTGCATCGAAAGATTACCATCTTCCCTCACCGCCCCAGCTGATGTCAGGTTGAATCACGCAAGACACGTCGGGCAAAAGCCAACGGTCTTTTTATAGACTACTATACGTAGATTAGCCAACAAATGATTTCTTTATATGTAATATTAAATAAATATATATTAATTATATAATAACAAGATGATGATATGAATAATATTTGATACAAAGCATTGCTTCCCTGTGTTCCTCAAAGGAAATATTGTGTCAAACAGGACAACAGATCATGTAATCACTTATTGAAAGCCATGAAATTTGGTCCAACAGCATAGGGTTGAAACACGCAAAGGAACTGATGACAGGGTACTCATGGAAATTCACCACAGAACTTCTAAAACTTAATAAAAATCAAATAAGGATTCTAACCAGGATCTTGACAGGACACTGCAGACTACGGAAACACATGACAAAAATTGGACTGTCAGATACCCCAGTCTGCAGATTTTGTTTAGAGGATAATGAAACACCTATCCACATCCTCTGAAACTGTGACGCACTCACTCGCAACCGAAGTCATATCGTCGGAGGTCCACTGCTGGACTCTTGAGAAGGTGAGGCTTCTCACACCAAGACAAATAGTGAGCTACATGACGCACCTAGGTCTCGAGAGTGAGATAATATGACACAGAAGGATGTCACAATAGATCTATTATGGTCGCGGTAACACAAGGGATGCAAGGTCCCTTGACCTTTATTGGAAAAGAAAAAAAAACACTGATTAGGTGTGTTCTGTTCTGTTCCATTATCTACAAAGAGTCTTGTCTCGGCTGTTGGCCTGGATATTCTTTTTTAACATTACACTATTTTAGAACTCTGTATATTGATTGTATTTACTATGAATGTATTTCTTGCTTGTAATTATTTCACAATAAAGAGATAATAAAGTCACGCGGTGCTTTTTGCATGTTAGGAAACAATGTCACTGATACATTTTCTGTTTGACACATTATGTTCCTTAAAGGAATATTCAGAATTTGATATAATATATTATTTATTATTATTATATTATAATTAGAAGGCATAATCAGAAAACATATCAACATAAGGCCACATAACATTTGTAATTATTTCATACTAACAACAAATAAATGGTAACCGATCAGAATCAAGTTTCAATGTCCAGTCAAATTACAAGCCCCTGTAAGGTCTGTATGGTCATCAGAAGTAAGAGAGTATATTATTTGTTTATAGTCTTAATACATTGTCACGACAATGTCACAAAACTTTGACATTCTATATCCCAGAATTTGTAGTTGTTGGCTTGTGAAACTGCAGCATTAGTCAAAACACATTTTAGCGTTATGCAGTTGTTCGACTGTAGACAACTTTGCGAGAAAGTATCAAGAGAGTATCTAAGATTTGTGTATTTTAGCTACGAAATTGATACTTTCTCGCAAAGTCGTCTATAGTCGAACAACTATATAGCTCTAAAATGTGTTTTGACTACGGCTGCTGGGCAATCAACATCATAGACAATTTTTTACAAAAGAAGTTTTGGCCGCCCGACCCTTTAGGCTTCAGGTCCATGAGAACAACTTTAGTTTGAATGTGCATATAAATAGGAGTCTATGGCTCTTGAGATGCCCGGGTGAGAGGTGGGTCTTTCTTTAATGTACGCCATTAAAACTAAGTTTTGATCAGTCACTATCAACAATACAATACACAGCTAACAATTAAACAAATGAAATACATCAAAACAAAACAATATAACCACATGACATACAAATTAATGTGTGAGCAATACAATGTTGCCATAACAAAACTAATTCATTGCCATACAAAAAAAAAACATTCAGACAACAACAACCAACTTAACCTAAGCTTAACTTTATTTTTATTATTAATTTATAATTTGGGTCAGTTGGCAAATGAGCCCGCATTTTGGTTAACATAATTTTGTTTTATAAATTCTTTTTAAGTAGGTTTTCAAATGTTATGTAAAATATATATTATTTATATAAACATTTGATATCTTCAAATGAGCAGTTATGGGGTATTCTGCCACCTATCCTACGTGTCTCTTCATTGGTAACCCGCAATATTATTCCTTGGAGCCAGTCTTCTGGCTTCCCCATTAGTGGGAAATTCTCCTATGCAATGAATGAATGAGTTATGTTTGTGTGATTTCTACATAAGTAGGACTATAAGATTTTTTTTAATGTAATTTTTACAACAGGATACTATTTTCATTTCAATGCACATGTTAACTTTGCATATCATATATATCATACAAGGAAAAAAAGCAATTTACATTTTGTTAGTAGGTATGTATATATTATATAAATTAATTTTTTCAGTCATTTGTAATAAGTTTGTATACAAAATTTGTCTTTTTTTTTACAGAATGTATCCGTTAAATACTAATTATAGTATTATTTTTTTTCACAAAATTAACAATTGAATAACAATAAAGAGAAAACAAATGAATCACGCAATATCTTTTTTAATAGTAGAAGTTTACAATCAACAAACCACTAGGAAGGTGTCACCGCTTGGTCTGGTGTATATTATTTTATTCTCTTGTTTGTTGCGAGTACGGATGATAATTTATTTTACTTATAAATCAACTCTGTATCTGAGAGCCATTAGGACTCAAGTCTTTTTGACAAAAATGGCAAATTTACAAAAAAAGTGGAAATACGAGTAGCACAACAGTCGTGAGTCATAAGTACAGAAATACTTAGGGCCTATACTATAGAGTCTATGTATAGCTTAAGCTGTATATACTATAATATACAGCTTATTTCTAGTAAAGTACTGAGTTTTTTCGATTAAAAATTGAATTTGAAAATGGCATTTTAGTACTTAAGACTAAATGGCTCTCAGGTAGAGAACTAAATTCACATACACGGAATAATAATCAATGTGCTCCAACCGTTAGACCCGACTACATCTTAAATTCAGCGGCGATTAAATATGCAACCCATCTAGAATGTTTTAATTATTTGTTGGCACGGAGAGGACAGCTTGCATGTTTATTATTATTACATGCAGCTGGTGTGCTGGCTACCCCACTTGTGGGATATGCCGTGATGGTGTATTAGTAGTAGCAGTAGCAGAGCTGACTAAATAGTGACACCTCATTGGTGATTTGTTACTTTATCATTTCGACATAATTATTAAGATCTCTATGTTAGATATACGCGCCAGCGGAAACACTTTCTATTTATTAAAATAATGAACAAATTGTGTAATTTTTCTTCAATAAAAACAGTGGAACCTCTCATAACGAGTAATTCGCATAACGAGCAAAAAAAATGTGAAAAAGTTGCTCCTATAACGAGCGACATTTCGCATAACGAGTTACAGAGAAAGGAGTCCCTTTTCCAAGACATTCACTTGTGACCTTGTGAACCGGGACCTCTGCGCTCGTGCCAGTACAACAGTCTGTGTTTAGCACTCGTTCCCTTAGCGCATTGGTTGTTATTTTCCATTAGCGTGATGATTAATTATTTGTCATTAATTTATGTCATATTTTTATTTACGTTTTTTTTCAAACCTAAATTATATTACAAGTTGATATACTCTTTTATAAGTAATTTTATTTGAATAAACGTTCATTGAATATTCTTTCGGAATGGAAGGCATTATCGTATTTTACATTGATTTCTATATAAAAAAATGTTTCGCTTAACGAGTAAGATTCTGGAATGAATTAAACTCGTTATAAGAGGTTCTACTGTACCTCATTAGTTTTGTGTTGGTAATGTAACATTAAGTTTTTGTTTAATAAGATTCTTACCATTGCATGTACATGTCTGTTGTACACAGAATGTGCGTGCGTATTGTTTTAGTATATGTACGAGTTGATGATTGGTGTATGCGCATACGCGGGAGGGGGCAGCATGTGATGATGGTGATGATGCGGAGGTGCAGCGGCAGTGGCAGTATGGTGGTAGGGGGGCTGCGGAGGGGGGGCCATCATCACGTAGGAGGGATAAGTTGCATATCCGGGACAGGTAGTGTAGAGGCCAGTCGCTGAAATACACAACAACAACTTAAGTCAAATTATAATAATCAATACAAAACATTTTATAACTCTCCCACACTTTTCTTTAAGTTTTCCAGTGTACTGTAATACATATTGCATAATAGTGGTGAGGTATACTGCCACCCATTCCTACATATTTTATTATTGTCACAGAGAAGACAACTTGAATCAATGAATGAATAATTATTAGAGATGAGCCAACTATGAATTTAACCTTCTTCCTGTTAAATTAGATATAACTGACTTACGGTGTATTAGAATTAAGCCGACAATACTCATCTTACAAATATCTTCTTTCAAATAAATATACTTTTTTGTCATTGAAATTAAGATTCCAAAAAAACTAGTTTGTATTAAATGTTTCTAGATTAATAGATCTTATATTATCATAGTGAGAGTGGAGAATTGGTAAATGTTATCCAAGGATATCAACATTGATCACTAAAGCCAGCCTAGAGACAATTCGTAAGCATTGTAACACCTTTCTCACTTGTTTTGCTTAGATTTTAAACAATACTGCATACATTTGAGATATGTAAATATAAATAAAGTGTTATCTTTACCATCATAAGCGGGTAGCGACTGTGGATAAGCCACAGCGGGTATGACATACTGCGGTATCATACCTCCCTGCGGGGCGTACAGAGAGGCGGAGGGCACAGAGGGCGGGCGCTGCTGTGTCTGCTGTAGTACCGTTGCTGTGGCAGGGGGTGGGGGGGCAGGGGGTGCATACCTCACACAGCCCCCCGCCAGCATCTTGCCCATCTGTGGGGTGCCCATGTTGGAGGGGGGCATATGGGGAGATTCGGGGGTAACAGAGTGACTGTCATGGGGTGATGCAGACTGCGTAGGGGGCGCCGGAGGATACTTGCCCATGGGACCCTGAAACATAATACAATTATTAGCATAACATGACATGCATAGACAATTCACGCAGATCAAGCTAGTCCCAAAATAAGAAATGAATTTTGTATTATGGGTACTAACGCGACGATACACACCTTTTTGCTGGGAGTTTCGGGTGATGGATACGATATACGGCGCCCTTGAGGTCATGTTATGAGTAAACGGCGCTTTACAAATTATCCATATATATATATATATATTTTCGACGAATCCAATCTGCATGTTTTGGTGACAAGCCGTGTCTCGTCCCGTATGCAAAGGCAAGAGCCAAGTCTCTGCCAGACTGTACGCAGTGAAATGGAGTAAAACAGTCATCTCATATTATCTCCTGCGTAAAATTACATGATCTTTCATTAATGAAATGCATGTTGCACATGCATTTCGAATGAAAATTAGATCATAGTCTTTCATATATATATATATGATTGTATATTCTTTACGGATACGTCGCGTCGAAGTTTTTGTTCGCGAGCTTTCGGAATCATTGGAGATTCCATCATCAGGCAATGAGTGTACGTCTTCACCCATCGAGGAGTTGGCGCTTACAGTAAGATCCCATAATAGAATTTTGGCATATGTATCAATACATTACAAACTATTTTTGACAATTTTTTGGAATTTTTAAAATTGCCACTTTTTGAAAAATTTAATTTTTAAAATTTAATTCTAAAATTTAAATTTTTTTTCAAACCGTGACCCCTATCCTGTGGCACATCAGATTAAAGCCCCATTCAACAGCTTTAAAACGAGACCTCTCCCAGGTTTATATCATCACTGGTTGCCAGTCTATAGGCATCCAAAGGTGCCAAGACATGAAATTTTTTCATAAAAATTGAAAACTTTAAAAATTAATAACTTCAAAAATAATTGTGCTACATAGCTGCATAAAAAAAATCATGAAAATCTGAGACATCAAGTCTGAAAATCTCCCAAAATTGTGTTGAATTGACACGGAATGACCCTGCACTAAACACATATACATGTAACACTCAGACCCAGGACAATTTGAAAAAGGTCATTCTTCATTTTGCCCTGGCAATGTGGGATATGAGTGGTATACAGATAGGGGTGCCCTTGTGATGTATGAATGGTGTTGTGTTTGTTATGTATTAGGTACATTACCTGTGTGATGGGTATGTAGGATGTGAGTGGTATACAGATAGGGGTGCCCTTGTGGTGGTAGTAATGTGCGGCGGGCTGATGGTGCTGGACAGACTCCAGCTGTTCCATGGGAAAGTGTCCCGGGGCGGAGAGTGGCATGCCGGGCTGCGTAGGGGGGAGGGGAGGAGGGGGAGGCTGCTTTCTCACTGCTTGCGCTATCCTCAGACGTCCCATAGGGGAGTGCATCACACCACCGTGCTGAAACACATAAACAACTTACTTACATACATCATACTTGTGGGAGAGATGACATAATGGTCCAGATAGACAGATTCAGAGAGAGAAAAAGTAGCAAAAATTTATATTTTGTTTTAGAAAAATCAACAAAACTGTAAAACAACAAGACTAAGGCAATAAACATACAAGTTGCCCTCTCTGCAGCATCCAGAATGGGAGTCATACACCTCTTTACTGTGATGATGTGTTGTAAGTATTATATAAACATATAATATAATAATATGTAGGTAGGTATAGTTACGAACCTGTTTGACAATGTTCTTAGCATCTTTAGGATTGGCAAATGTCACAAATCCATAACATTTAGATACACCAGCTCTGTCATAGATAATCTTAGCTGCGGTTATATGACAAAAACTAGAAAAGAAACGCCACAAATCTTCATCTGCTGTCTTCGCTGAAAAGCCACCGACAAAAATCCTGTTCGGGATCACCGTACCATACTTAGGAGCGTTATATAAACCATTAGAATCGTCACAGTCTGGTTTCTCATCTGTTACACTTCCATTAACAGGTTTTATTTCGGCTGTTGTAGACGTAACTTTATTTTCATCCATTTTGACTTCTTTTGTTTCATTTTGAGTTGTCATTATTGTTGCTGTTGTTTTGTTATTGTTTGTTTTTGTTTCGTTTGTCACTATTCCATTTGCCAATTTATTGTTGCTTATATATTTTTTGTCCTCAATCATCTTTGAACTGTTTGGCGTTTCACATTTTGTAAAATGTTTTTCTTTTGCCAACATAATTATTATTTACCTTAGTGATATGGTTTTACTTAAAAATATTTATATTTAATAATAAATTGGATAAACGTATCTTTAATATTTAGAAAATAGAATAAAACTTTCTTCAACTGTTTATTTTTCCTAAATTATTGATAATCTTTTTTATTTCGTCGTTGTCGTCCTTTTTCTTAATATTCTTCAATTGCTTTTCATTTATTCTAAATTATTATTATTGATACTCATTTGTTTTCGTCTGGCTTCATTTATTTTCTTACTGTTATAATAATATTAATACATATTCTTAATAATATTATCTATTGTAGATATTCATTTGTTTTTTTTTCGTTTCTTTTGTTTTTTATTTTCCTCTTACCACATTTTTTGATATAGATGTATAAATATATTTATAATAATCAGAAAAGAATGCAATTTAAAAATATCAACATATTTGTATATATATTTCCAAAATATATATCATTTACTAATTTGTTTATATTTATATATATTCTAGTATTCCAAATGAGTGGTAATAATAACGTTAGTTTTTCTTCATTTTAATTTATGTCATCACTGGAATTTTTATTTCTTGACGTATTTTCTTTTGTGCCCGTAACTCAAATGATCTGCTTCTTTTTTTTTTTAACAAATAACAACTTTTAACTTGCGTAACATGAATCAACAATAAATAACAACAATGATTTACAATTACAAACGTAGGTATAATGTTTGCTGTGTCAGTCTCGATTCTGTCTAACAAATGATTTCTAATATATATATGAATATATTATGTTTTTATTAATTTGACGAAATATATATATACTCACATAGTAACAGGCAAATTATTGTCTAAACGTTGTAATTAGTAGATATTCTTTTGTTTTAATATATCATTATTACATATATATATTACAACATTATCTTTGGTTTCATCTTATTACAGAAACATTTGTTTTTAAGATGTACGTATATATATATATATATATATATATATACTTTATTCTACACTTTTTCTTTAATTATATATATATTTATTTAATATGCATGTATCTGGCAAATTTTCAAATATATATCTTTAATTTTCGATTCTATCATCGATTCACGTTTGTATATATTTAAGTGCGTTTTTATTTCTTCACATTTTATGTAACCGCTTGGAAATATATATATATTATTAATATATTTCTTTGTGTAGTTGATAAAGTTTAATATGCGTTAAAATTGTTACTTAGAGAAAGTTATAATGTGCGTGTGTGAGTTATATAGAACGTCAGTAGAGAAATGCGGGATTCAAGTCTAGCGTAAGTTCATCACATCCTGGTCATGTACAGTTTTATGTTAGAATAATGGAGAACTGCATCAAATTAATCTGAAATAAAGAAAATAAAACACTTGAGTATTTTTATTAGCACTGAGAAAATGACCTGCACCTTGACAGACTTATGTTATGAAAGGAAAGTACCTACACAATGTTGAGAAACATAATTTTTGAGTGTGGCCGTCATACAATAATAAATTGAATTATAACTATTGACAATTATTGCTGTAATCTTTTTTGAAATGTGAACTCATGTTGTATTGTTTTGACAGGAATTTCACAAGACTTTTTATATTATGTATGTCAGACTCAAAATATAATGCGTTCTAAATATGGGTGAATATATAATATAATCTAATATATAAGAAAGAGAATAAGGAGAACTATGTTCGTATGAACTATATTTTATATATAATACATTTTATATTTCTTAGTTTCCCTCCTTATGAAGTTATTTCAGTCGACATTAAGTAAAAAAAATATATATTTTAAGACAAATGAAAGAGAAACTGTTTTTAATCCACGAAACACTTTGTAACAAACACATTTCAAGAGAAGTTTTCATTTGCACATCGCATTAAATTCATTATTTTTATTAAGAAAATCACGAATGTCAAAAGGTTCAATTATTTAAGCACTGTCAAATTATATTTCACGAAAGATTAACTTAAAAGTGGTGTTTTATAACATTTTATTGTTTATTTATTAAATTGTACAAATAAATAAACAATAGGTTCTTTGTTTTTGATAATGTTGTGTTTTGCAGACCCGAGGGAGGTTTTCTGTCTTCGTTATGGATAAGGGAGTGTGAGAGATGGTGAGTTTCATGAGCTAAATGAGACAATTGCGATCAACAATTACGCCAACAGAAACATTCACATATTTATCATCGCTTCTGAAAGATTATCTGACATAATATAGATTAATTATTTGATGTAAATAATATAAAAATTATTGAGAATATAATCACAAACCTACCTCCCTCACGCTACACCACTACACACACACGCACATGAATACAAACATTTGTAGCAGCATCATATACATACACAACACATCACACTAACACACTCATATGTCATCTTTACTTTGATGTGTTGTCAGATGTCAAAAAATATTTGCTATTTTTTTAAATCGTTATTCTGTACCGCAAAAACAGGGTACGCGGAGAGGACGGAAAATCACACAATCCCATATATTTCTAAATCACATTATTTTTATTTTCATATTGCCGTCAATCTCAAACGACATTTTAATATAATTAACGCAAATAAATTGATTTATTTTCATTACAGCTTCGAGATTTCGCGGAGCACCCGGCAAAGAATTGTACTTCCAATCTTTTCCGTAAGTTTTCTAACAAGTTATGAAGTAATATTATGCAAGCGAAACATGAACGTGGTTGAAAAAGGAAGAAAGTTGAATAAAAATGCAATGAAGATGCGATCGCTGAGAAGAATTATTAGTAAAAAGTTGCGTGACAGCGTGAAGAACGAGGACATTAGAAGAATATAAGCGGATGCAAGAGGAGTGTTGTGTATAGAATGCGTGTAAATAAGTTACAATGGTTTAGATATCTGGAACGAATGTAGGTATATAAGGAAAGAATGACAAAGAAAACATACCCATCTTAAAGAGGGAGTGTGATGAAGCGCAGGCGTCCGAGAACCGTGTGAATCAAATTCTCAAAGACGGTCGAGTGTTAATTATGAAAAATCGTATGAGAAATTGTATGAATATAGAAGTGAAAGAAATACATATGTAGGAATAGATCTATTTATGGCAAATTGTTCTCTCTGCTTACTCCACTTGAGATACGGCGAGAGGATATAATAATAGAGATAGACCACTACGTTATAAGAGAAAGACAAATATTTAAGTAATTCTGAAAATGTAATTATTTTATATGACAGAGAAGTTGTTTATTATAATGTTATGTATATGTACACTGTACAGTACTATGATGTGTAGTTTGTCCACTATGTGAGATATGTATGCATGTTATGATTTTGTTAAAGATCCACAAAAACCTTTCTATAGCCTTGGTTTTCTTCGTCAAAAGTTGGTGTAGTTTTACTAGTATGGCAATACTGCGGTGATCAGAAAATTATAATGTGCGGGGAGAGAAGAAGAGAGTGCACCCAGGGAATCTTCTAAAGTAGGTCAAGTTGGCCACTGGTGCTGCCATAGCGAACAAGGAATGGACACATATTAGATATTTTTAATACAATGTTTTTTAATATTGAATTGGAAGGAAAATGAGTCGATGGAGTTTCAAATTTCTGCATTGAAATGTATCTAGAATAGGTCATCCACTCCTTTATTGTAAATTTTTGAGTGTCCTGAAAAAGGCAGGTAATAGTAAAACATAAGATATTTAACATCTTCAACTCAGCAATGAGGTAAACATGCGAACCTTCTAGAGCAGTGGTTCCCAAAGTTGACTGAGCTCCGACCCATCTAACAAAAAATTCCAATCTTAGGACCCACCTTCTAGCTGTCTTAGAGAAAATAGGTCATAAATATTGGTAATGCTCAGATTCTCTAGTAGAGAGTCATGGAACTACTTAATGCTCAGGGCCCACTCAATATTCGCTCATACCCATAGTTTGGGAAACACTGTTCTAGAACATTCTAATTTTCATTGACGCAGAGAATGATTTTAGTTCGTCCACTATCTACCCCCCCCTCTCAGTGGGGAATGTTGTGGTTGTACGAATGAATGAGTTCTAAACGACTTTTTTCTTATTTAGTGCTGTATTTTTTTTATTTACCAAGCAAACTTATAATTATTTTACAAACTTTATGGATAAAAATGAAACTGATGACGTTTGTGGATAAAATGGAATTTTTGAATCTCATTTTGTGTTAAATGTTAACAGAATAATAAATGTAAATAAATAAAAAAAACAGTATTTTTTCACATTTGCGTAATTAAAATTCAAAGTAGAATTTGGCGAAACAGAATATGACACTGGTAACATTATTGAATAATAGATTTGCGTGTGTAATTGTGTGGTTCTCCCGCCAGACGGCGCCGTGCGCCTCCATGTGACTATGTTATTATTATTACCGGGAACTTACACGGCTCTCACATAGATGGCACTGCACCGCGGCAACATTCAAATTACAAGTCGATATGTTTGAACTAATAAATCATTTGAATCAAATCTCGTTTATTAGTAAAATTACATTGACAAAGTAGAGTAGGCAGAGAGACTAGATCACCAATTTAACCAATTTAGTCCATAACTTTACACACTTCCTTCACTTTATATAAGATATTAATATAATATAGATTACATAGGTATGTACCTACTTTTAATCGACACTACTGTCCTTGAGAATTTGATTCACAATTTATTATCTAAGTCACGTGAATCTCTATGTACTTTATTTGACGTCTTTTTTCTGTCAGATAAACTTTATTCGTCATCCATTCACTCTACACGTCATCTCCTCTCTCACACATTCACTATCATCATCTCCTAATAAATAAATAACACAATTCCATCCTCCGATGTTTTAGCAAACATAGTCTCAACAATTATTTCACAAGATCAAATAATTTCATAGTATATATAAATAAATAAATGAATAGGTAATAAGATTACAGAGAAAAAAAAAACAGTAAGAATTTAATAATTTATAAATAATCAAAACACTGTTATATTTTCGCGATATTTATTTAAACTCTAACGTTTTCGCCCACTTTCGCCCATCGAAGTTAGTGAAAACGTTAGAGTTTAAATAAATATAGTGAAAATATAACAGTGTTTTAATTATTTATAAATTATTAAATATGAATTTTCACAGTGTGAACACAAACACCCTTCAACAACAATAAGAATTCATTCCCCCTCTAAGCGAAAAGTCATCGGCGGAGAATATAGGTCTCCCCTTCTTCTGTAAAAGTTTTAGAGCATCCGACAATGGTATTTGTAAAACATCCCACATACCTATAGGATATCTAAGACAATTTTTTTACGCGGCGGCAGAATTGCCATCCACACTTCTCAGCATTATACAACCAGATAAGTCTCCATATGATCAGTCATGGTCACACAAAAACTTAACAGTCTAATGCCGGGAAAAATTCACCTATCCAGATATACAGGATATCAAAGGATTAGGCTCAAAACGCGGGATCAAAATACCAGCATTGTGCCTGAAATATCTGTGTTCAAAAACTTTTTTACAATATTACAAGGGTTTATTATAATAGATTTATGAATTTTAATAGGTATACAAATTAACCGGTAAATCTAATTTTTGTAAATTATTTATTAAATATTTCGGAGTTACCCCTGTAGCTGACATGACTCAAGGTATTTTATAAACGGACCTAGAATGTCAAATATTTTTTATTTCTCCTGCTAGTTCTGTATAGGTATTTACGTACGTATTTTTTCTGCGACGGTTGTTTGTATATTATATTATTGAAGATGATGATGTTAATAATTATTATTAACATCATCACTTGAGTAGTGATGTGGTAGTTACCTACCTAATATACAGTAGGTAGCTACCACATCACTACTGAATGTCTTAACTTGTATTGACACGGAGCTTGTATCTGTAGTCTGTACGCGACTCACTTGGCGCTCTCTACGTTGTTTTTGTGCGTTGAGAGCGCCAAGTTAGTCGCGTACCTAAAAGCTAAGCTATACAAGAGCTGGCATGTTCATTACACTTACACTCAGTCAGTTAGTCGGCAGACTACCCCGCGTGTGACATACATAGGTAATATTTAATTACTTAATAAGGCTTTACGCTGCGTGATAGAGTGAAGAATGAGAGGATGCTAGAAGAGTGTTGTGGACAGACGGCACGTGAATAAACTACGGTGATTTGGGCATGTTGAACGAATGAACGAAGTAAGAGTGACAAAGAGGATGTAATTGTCTGAAAGAAAGGGTGTGAGGAAACGCGGGCGTCCGAGAACCACGTGGATCAAATTCTCAAGGACGGCCGCGTGTTGACTAAGAGGAACCGACGTGCGTGTATGAATGTGGAGGAAGCGAAGGAAGTGTGTAAAGATAGATCTGTGTGGCGTTCCGTTCTCTCTGCCTACCCCACTTGGGACACGGCGTGAGGGTATAGTAGTAGTATAGTAGCCTGTTCCCTCCTCCCTGTGACAATACAAGTGGGTATAGGTGCCTACATAATAATATAGTACCTACTGAGCGAGTGTCTCACACGTCCGCCGCCAATATTCAGGAATATTCTATGGAAGAAAATATTATTATCTCTTTGTCAAAGGGAAACTACGCCATGTCCGTATTTAGTAGAATTATTATTACTGTCATAACTATGAACATATTATTATAATAGTGTCGCAGTATAATTATGTAGGTACTTATGTACTCGTAGTCCCCAGTGTAGGTACTTTTTGTACTTTCTGATGTTATATTATCATATAGGCCTCAATACTAAAATACCTAATATCGTTGCCGTGGATGTGAAGTGATGTAACCCACAAGACAGACATTCCGAGAAAAAGGGTGATGAATTTATGCTGTCGCATCCGCCAATACTAATCTGACTATAACTAAGTTATTTTTGCATAGATTTTGCTAAAATTTTACACAATATTCCTGATCACATATTCCACTAATATAAATAACAAAATATTAAAGAATTTTTATATTTTAGAAGTAAACACGAATTTATCATTTGGGTTATTTCACCACTGTAGCTGAGAAAGATCCACCTGTAGGAAAGTTGTTGGAAAGTTACGCGCTACGCGGCTTGGATCTTTTCACTTCTATAATTTAATTGAACTATTTATTCCTATCTGCGTTTGTGAAATGCTCTAACACACACTTGAAATGATGTAAAAACACTTAACATCTCTTCACAATCTTCCAAAAATGCCCTTTAGGAATATCAAATCACTTATTTCTCTTCACCACTATGTTCTCCGTGGTTTTCTGAACAAAACTGCATAGGTACTTAACTCATTTTTCATAAAAGTATGGCTTGGATCACTTCACCTCCACGGCAACGATATGTAACTAGACATCTCAACATCAATAGTTT
The DNA here is from genome assembly GCA_947579605.1 of Athripsodes cinereus. Taxonomy (NCBI): domain Eukaryota; kingdom Metazoa; phylum Arthropoda; class Insecta; order Trichoptera; family Leptoceridae; genus Athripsodes; species Athripsodes cinereus. Next base: position 15,685,898 of record OX388328.1, read on the forward strand.
TCTGTTAATATATTGTTTTTAATATTCAAAATTTTGTTTTAGTTTCTTGTTATTTGAAGACATTGATATTGTATTTGTGAGTGTTTGTATATATTTTGACTTAACATATAAATTAATATACTTAATATTACTTTTACCAACTGACATCTCAATATTTTTGTTATTTTAATTATTAATATATTTTTTACTTGTTAATTTGATTATTATTTTGAATTTGCTTGTTGTTGTTATATTTATTTTTGTGTTGTTAACATGTAAAAGGCGAAAGCCGTGAATGTGCTTAAATAATAATAAATAAATAAAATAATGTATAAATCATGACATTACTGCACTCAGAAGGATAAATAAATAAATTAATAATAAATAAGATGTTATATAAATATATATTATTATTGTAACACTCTTAATTCAAAATTACTATTTATTTTATTCTACACTGTATATTGGTAACAATAATACAAATCAAAGCAAAGTTTTGTTAAAATTATCAGTTACACAGTGTATTAAATGTAGTAAGGTACACAATGAATAGTAATTCATAAGTTTTCATTTATAGGTATAATTTGAATTATTTATTTTAAAATTTGACGTTGTGGATCCGGACTCTTTCCATCCGTGACTACAAAAATAATGTAATTTGATGTTTTGTTTTACTTTGATTGTTCTTTCAATGATTGTGTTTGAAATTGTAATGGATTTTGTGAATGTATGTATGACGAGTACAAGTGCCTGCATAACAGGGGCCTAGGGACAATTGGAAAACTATAACTATAACCATTAGTGATGTAACGAATATTCGTATTCGCATTTGCATATATTTCAAAGTATTCGCAAAAAAATATGCGAATGTTTTGCGAATATTATTTTGGTAATAAAGTATCGGTGTTTCGGTAAAAGTACCGGATACTTACCCGGTACATTGTAGAAAAAAATACTGCAAGAAAATATTCGGCAAGAAAACCGAGGAGTTTTGAAATATTGAATTCCTTTAGGTACATACCATTTTGAAAATCTAATGTTTGAGCAAATCAATATTCGTTATTCGCAACAAATATTCGCAATCGCATTCGCATTCGCGAATATCTAAAATCACACATTCGTTACATCACTATAGTACATATTATATTGAAATGACAGTAAAATGAAGTTGAACACAAAAATGTCATTTTATGACATAGTGTAGTCTCTCTCCAACTTACAGTCATGTAGCTATGTACATTACATAATATTATATTTATATCTACTTTTAACAAATTTATATTTTTTAAAGGATGCCACCAACATAGCTATACATACATACATAATATTATAACTATATACACAACTATAGACACTCACTGTTCATGTATGTGTGTGTGTGTGAGAGAGAGAGAGTTAGGAGAAGGGGGGGGGAGGAGAGCAGAGGGGTTAGGTTAGTATAAGTTGTAAGAATTGGGGGTCTAGCCGGCGAGTCCCCTCACCACGCAACACCTCCTATCACTAAAAATATCCTTTTTCCCTGAAATGAAAATAATTCGAGAATTAAATAGAACAGCTCGTAGGAGGACTCAGTAGGTGTAACTCTACTCTTATATATATATTGGGACAGGAACACTTTCACATTACAGGATCTAATAAATAATACGTACCTACCTACATTATAGTATCCTACAGACAGCTGTAGATAGTGGACCAACCTAACATTATAAACACACAGCTCATCATATCCGTGACAATAAAAGAAAGACGTTCGGAATAATAATAATAAAGACAATTTATATTTGTCGCCGTTTTATGATCCGTGACTATCTCAAGGGCGCCGTGACTTTTCTTGAAAAGCAACGTGTTTTCAGCTTACTCCTAAATATTGCACTGGGTTGGTTCTGTCTTAAATCCACTGGTAATCGGTCTCAGGAAGTTGGCCCCGCAGCGCTGTAGCTCCTCTCTGCGAATTTGGAAGTGTTTGTCCTGTTGTGTTCTACAGAATGGTTGGCGTACCTACCTCATCGCTTAATTTGAATCAATGGTTAAATAATAGGTAATATATTATTTTGTGTGATATTATATTTTATGAATACCAGCTGCGCTCTGCAGGACATTGAAAACTTACAAAAGGGAGTGGAAGATGTATTCTTTGTGGAGGTCTCTACGGTGTGGTGATTCTGTCACAGTATGGCCAATTCTGAATCATAAAATAGTTTAGTTGCACTAACTAAGTCAACTAAGTGTGAGAAGATAGTCGAGTCATGATAATTAGTTCTAATTCGTATTCACAGTTTTCCCTACTAATTTAGTTCATTAGTTCATTTTGACACCTTATTACAACTATAAATTTCAAAAATCTATGGATTTCGTATTCAGAATGAAATTTTAGTTGACAGCCGACGACTAAAATAAGTTGGCTTTGGCAGAATTTTATTCGCGACTTTTAATGTGCGAATATTATTAGTTGCTGTCATTTTACCGCAGAATATTGCTATATTTTGGAAGTGTTAAGTTGTTTTTTCAATTAAAAGTAAAAATTTATATTTTTAGGGCAACTCTTAGCATGTATAAATTGTAAAATTACACCACCACCGACGCAAATACGAACGCCAAAATATATCGACAAATCTGACATTTCACAATTTTCACGCGCGACAACTATTAAATTGTTGCCAGAAGTGTAAATCGGAACGAGAAAAACATTTTGTATTGCGGCATCACTGACTAATATTAGTTTGTCCCATAGATTTTACCGTTTGCACTTGGTGGTTCTCGAGTTTATAGTTGTTTATAGTTCATAACTAATGCTGAATACTACATAATAACTAATACTAATCAACTTTTTAGTTAGTTAGTTCATTAAGATTCAGAATTGGCCCTAATATATAACTACCTGAATACTCCACAAAGCCAATGGCAGAAGTGTTGGGAGGCCGAGCCAGAATAGAGATGGATGCGCGGGATAGAAAAAGACTTGCGAGCTTTAGGTTCGCGTGACCAGCTCCTGCTGCTGAGAGGAAAATAATTTTACATTTTTTTGATGACGAGAGCAAATACCAAGACAAGTCTCTTAATTCTGAAAATGTATGTCGTAAAATAATGTGAAAATAACGATTTTGAATTTATAAACCGTGATACCTACCTACCTACAATGTTTTCTATAAAAATGTACATATTAATATATCTACCTACACATACCTATACAAGTTTTATTTGAACATTCCTCCCAAGGACTTACGTGGGTTAATATATTCTATGAGAATAAAATAATATAAAAGGACTCGTTTAACCTTATTAGGTACCAAATAAATTATGTATATACTTACCAATATACCAGCTATTATACGAGTACTTAGAACCTGAACTCTGAAACGCCTACACAGTCATATATTTATATCTATTACATTATTATTCTAGAATTCTCGATGAAGAGAATTTTTCATCCAGAATTCTACTCTCACATACCATGTAGAGGTTGATGGCAGCGGTTAGTTGGACGAAAATGCTTTACAGCATTGAGTGCAATCACCCGTTGTGAACAAATAATGACTAATATGTATGAGACAATAATGAGTGCGGTGGAAATCGCTGAACGTTACTAGTGTAAAGCATGCTTAAACCAGCCAAAAGCCACTTCGTAAGCATTAGAAACACCCATACTCTCTCTCTCTCTCTCTACTCCTAAAGTGATGTGTATTAAGATCTATGTGATTGCAGATGTCTGTTGAAAAAAATAACATTTATCAACAACGCAAGTACCAAATTCTAGGTAAATGCGAAAATAATAAAAATATTTCATATATATATATATATATGTACTATACAAACCTCAATAATTATTATACTATTCCCTCACGCCGCATCCCAAGTGGGGTAGCAGAGAGAACGGAACAACATATAGATCTGTCTCTACATACCCCTTTCGCCTCCTCTACATTTATGCAACCTCTCATGCACTCACGTTGAGTTCTCTAACTCAACACACGGCCGTCCTTGAGAATTTGATCTACGTGATCAAGCCACGTAGTTCTCGGACGCCCGCGCTTGCCGCGATTTTTATTTGGTGGAGGAATTTCAAAAAAATTACAAATATTTCAAACTAGTTAAAAAATTTGTAAAGTTTCCCAAGTTTTTAGAACGTAAGAGATTATATTGTTTTGTAGTTCTCGCCTTTCTCAATTTGGTACCTATATCTTCTTCTTCTTTGGTTGTTCTGTGAAACCGCGTCATTCGACTCTAAGCTATGTAAGTGCTTGCATATTATGAATTTGACATGAAGGTAATGGTCAGCTACTGCGATCTTTCTCTAAGCTCCCATCTCGCTGTCTTATATTTCTGTATATTATTGTTTAGAATATTTACTAATTATTTTATTAAATCAAATGTTTTTGTGTTAACACTTTGGAAATTCACTATAATTAAAATGAATTTAAAAACACTGTATAATTTCCAAATTAAATTTATTCACCTCAAACGTTTTCGCCAAGACGAAAACGTTTGAGGTGAATAAATTTAATTTGGAAATTATACAGTGTTTTTAAATTCATTTTAATTTTTTTATTGTTTAACCGGATTTGGATGCAGATGACAAAACCAATCAGAAACCTGAGCTTCAGGATGTCAGGTTGGTCATGGATTGCGGCTGGGTTAAACTGGAAATCTCTGTACTTTCAAGGATGAGATTGGGACATTGTGTGATCGCTACTCATCACCATAGACTGGGACTCGTAGAGAGTTCTCCCTGCGAGTGTTCGCGCAGACATACGAGGGCGGTCCGATAAGTACTTAGCCTACATAAGAAAAAATTAAAATTTTGGAAAAGTGGTGATTTATTTTTCAACATAGTCTTCTTTTAGCTCGATACACTTGAATCAGCGATTCTCCAACTTCTTTAACCCGTCTAAAAAATACGTTTTCTCGAGATCTACAAAGTAGGCTTCCATGGCGGTAATGACCTCCTCATTCGACTCAAATTTCCACCCAGCGACTGACTTTTTCAAGTTTGGAAACAAAAAGAAGTCGCACGGAGCCAAATCTGGAGAATACGGTGGAAAGAACAGCAGTTCGTAGCCCTATTCGACCAATTTGGCCGTGGCGACAACGGAGGTGTGAGCCGGTGCATTGTCACGGTGGAAGATCACTTTTTCTTCGTCGAATGGGGCCGTTTTTTCTACAATTCGGCATCGAATCGGCCCAATAATTTGGCATAGTAGAGCCTTGTGATCGTTTTACCTTTCTCCAGGCAGTCGATGTAGATCACACCTTGCAAATCCCAGAAAACGGTGACTATCACCTTTCCGGTCGATAGGACAGTCTTCGCCTTCTTTGGAGCACGTTCGCCGGCTAAAATTCACTGTTTCGACTGTTCCTTGGTCATTGGAATGGACCAGTGGATCTATGTTTTGTCAATGGCTTCGAAACGATGCAGAAACTCCTTCGGATTGCTCTTAAATAGCGTCAAAAACTGCTCTGAAATAGTCTCACGGTTGCGCTTGTTGTCCGGAGTGACAAAACGCGGCACCCATTGTGCCAACAGCTTTCTCATATCCAAAATTTCATGAATGGTATAATCCATTTGGTCTTTTGAGATGCCTATTATCTTAGCTATCTTACGCACCTTAATTCGGCGGTCTGCCATTACGACATCGTGGATTTTTGACACGTTATCCTCCGAGGTAACCGTTTTCGGGGCACCTGTGACTCGTCAAAAACCGACGTACGACCATGTCGAAACTCTTAAACCAATTTTTGACGATCGTTATCAAAGAACAAGAGTCACCGTACACAGCACCCAAGCGGTCTTTGATTTCGCTGCGCGATTTTCCTTCCAAAAACAAGAATCGAATCACCGACCGATATTGCTCTTTTTCCATTTTTCGAAAATCCGTGGACCCGCCCGCTTCCTTTACCCGTATACCTTTTATGTAATTGTTTTTTATCAATGTACAGTAATGAATGAATAAATAAATAAATAAATAAACATATATAAGCCCATACGATCATATAAGAGACGTGGATCGCCCCTTCAATGTTTGTCACCTACTCTGCCACGGGTCCTACGATGTCAATAGACAGATTACAAGATACAGTATATTAACACTTACAATATCGTTTTTGAAATTATATAATGATGAGATCTAACATGGGCAAAACCACCCTCTGTTGGGTGGAAGGCTCACAAAAAATAAATATACACACTAACATATAAATCCTACCTCAACCTACCCCTAATACTTTATGCCTCCTGTAAATGACTGCTAATGAATAGAGGTTGGTTGGTTGGTTAGTTAAGTTACTTGTTACCTCATCACATTCACACACATACACACATTATTATTATTAGTATTAAATATAGATATTACATACCTTTGTTTATAAAGGACATGGTGAACTGTTTATAATAAAAATTATAATAAAAAAAATCATTTATAGTAATTTTAGCTCTGACGGAGTCTGGAGAGATAAGAATTGATCTTGGATTCTCTTCTGCAATATTTTTCCATTAGTGTTCTAACAACATCTGATTATATTCACTAGTAGGTATATGTAGTGATGATGAGACTAAGGTACTATCACACAGAGAGGGAGTATGATCTGGGCCCGTAGTCAAAACACATTTTAGCGTTACGTTTTCGTTTCGAATGTTGACGACGTTGCGAGAACGTGTCAATTTTCGTAGTTACTTGCGTAGGTATTTCACCTACAGACAATGACACGTTCTCGCAACGTCGTCTACATTCGAACGAAAACGTAACGCTAAAATTTGTTTTGACTAGGCCTACTGTAATATGTTTGTGAATTTAACACATGAAACTACCAAAATTATAAATAAGGCTTAGAAAAGACAACGTCACGTTATTCGGCAGTGCCCCAGACGGGACTTGAACCCGCATCCCTAAACCTTGTCGCGAGGAGTGCTTTGTCCATTAAAGACAGCTTCATGTGCAGGTATTGTTCTGAGATACCTAGTACCTATGGGTATCCCATGTCGGACACTTCCAAGTATAGTTAGATAGGATTGTATCTATCATAAACTCTCTAGGTATGATTCCAGAAACATCTATTTATATTTTATTATCATTTTTTGGTTTGCATCCTTGTTGTTGGTCCCTAGACCGTCTCTAGGGCGCCAGTGAAGAGTTCAGGTTTTAATTTGCTTCTGAAGCTGGTGATAGTCTGACTATCTCTCAAAGGCACCGGTAGGCGATTCCACGTAACCTTTAGACTTCTGCGCTATCCGGGTGGTCGGTGGGTCTCCTTCAATGTTCAATGTAACCGGTCCAACACCACCAAAGGCCCTCTCATAGAAGTTAGACTTACCGGCTCTATTGGGCTCAGTAAGTATATTCACAGCCAGTTCCGAAGAGCGCAGAAGTCTTCTAGTGGTCAACTCAAGGGGACAAAGCTCTGTGAGGCACAATGGTGCCATTTTGTTTATAGCCTTGTAGACCAAAAGGCATACCTTGAATGTCACCCTTTCCTCCATCCTCAGCCAGTGTAATCGTTCTAGGAGGGGAGTGATGTGGCATCTTTTGCCCTCACGGAAAATGAGCCGCGCAGCACTGTTGAACGCCAGCTGCAAACGATTGAGAAGGCTTCGATGTAGTCCAGCATAAACGACGTTGCAACACTCCAATCTTGAGACAACAAATGCTGTCGCCAGATCCCTAATGGCACCCTCGGGTAGAAATCTAGAGACGTGATTCAGTTAATATATTTATTATTATTATATTTATTTAAGCGCTACAGCATATTATAATAATACGTTATTATCACTTCTACATATAATAGAAACAAAGAGAATATACATAAGGCCAACTGCATACAGTGTGTCACATAATATTATGTAAACTTAATTTATAAGGCACTTGCCTAATAAACACATGAAGTATACCACTGGCTACCACGTACTAGTGACGTGTGCTGTCATGTGATGGTATAGATAGATAGGCAGAGAGATAAATTATTGAATATTGTCACTTAACAGGTTATTCAGTGAAAATATTGTGAGTAAGTATTATAAATGTTAGTGTACCTACCTATTAATATCTTAACAAAATAATTATATTACCTACACAGGTAAAGGTATGTATGTGTATGTAATTATTCACAAAGGGAGACAAAAATAAACCCAGACGGGTGATTTGATATTTTATTTAAATTCAACATCGAAACAAACTGTTAAAAGCATTCATTTTGTAAAAAAATAAAATTAATAATAATCCTCATTTTATAAAGTTGTTGTATTGGAAGCCTAGTGGAGTTTCTAAAATTAATTAAAAGGGGGGTGGCTCACTCCCTAAACAGTCTAAATTTATAAAATTACGTGATTCTAAAAAAATACATATCTTCCCATCTCACACTACATCCCTTTCCCCATCCCTACAGAGGTACGAACCTCCTTTTTTCAAATTCATAATGTTGTTTTTTTTATTTGATGTTAATACAAATAGGTACCTATTTATTTTTTAAATACATAAGTATGTAGGTAGGTACGTGGATCTGTTAGAAGATAAACCTCAGATGGTTAATAATGGTTAATATGCAATGAGAAAGATTGGACTGGAGTACCTAAGACATGTGAATGAATCGCTATTCGACTGACACATTTTGAATTATTTATATTCGCTGACTACCCCTCATGCCTATCTTGATTGGTTATAGATATTATATATATATATATATATATATATATATATGTGTGTGTGTGTGTGTGTGTACAAATCTAATGTTAATATGGTTTATAACGTAACATAACATAACATAACATGTATAGACAATTCACACATATAGAGCTAGTCCCAAATTAAGATATGAATCTTGTATTATGGGTATTAACGCGACGACACATACAATGCACTAAACACATATATATGTAACACCCAGACCCAGGACAATTTGAAAAAGAACATTTTTCATTTTGCCCTGGCCGGGAACCGAACCCGGGACCTCGTGACTCAAAGGCAAGAGCGTTAACTCTGCGCCACACCGTCCGTCAAATGAATATTATGGATATTATGAATATTATTTCGGCCTTGCTAAAGATTTTAAATGCAATATATTATTATCAGTGTCCTCCTCCTGTATTCGTAAATCATCCCTTATAATTATTATAAGCGTAGATATTATTAACATCTTGATTTCAGCAGCGATGAGATATGCCATCCATCCTGAATGTTTCACAATGAACTTAATTGTCCCGGCGCCATTTAGACGATCGGGAGATAGCGATCCATTTCAGATCTGAAAAATGAGATCCCAAAAAGATGGTTGCTTCTAAGGTTTGCACAAAGCGTCTCTCGATTGGTGGACCTTACATCGTGACAGTGAGAATGGTGGAATTGGTGAACGTTGTCCATGGACACCGAAAGTGATCACTTAAGCCAGCCTAGAGCCAATTCGTAAGCGTTGGGACACCTTTCTCACTTCTTCCGATTAGATTTTTACAATGTTGCATTGTGTAGACATGGTTCTCCAATCGAAGTTTCTGATTGGTTCTGAATGTTTCAATTGCCGTGGAAAGGATGACATGTATGATGATTCCACGTACCTATGTATGTAGTTATAGCCCGCACTTGTGGGAATTGTCGTGATGGTATGAATAAATGAATGAATTATCTATCTCTATCACTATTATATACCTATGTATATACATATTATGTTGTTTCCAAGTTTTTCGCTACGAGGGACATATGAATCTATCGATTTTGCGGTTACGTTGGTTTAAAAATGACGGCTCGCGCGCGGACGAAAGCTCACCACCAAAATTTAACGCGTGACGTAACCGCAAATTCCATAGACTCATAATAAATACATACCTACTGGGTTGCGAGCTGTTCAGCTGCCACCACGCAAATCAAACCGCTCATTTAAATAATTTGATTTTACGAAAGATATCGGTCCCATAGTGCTGAACTTTCTTGTGCACGCTTACATTACAAAACCGCGTAGTTTTTGCATCTCATCATCTCTTAAACTTCATCAAAACTCGAAATAAATTAATATTCATTATTGTTGATTGTCTCTTCAAAACTTTAACAAGTCATCATTTTGTGTTATATTCCCGCTTCTATTGCCAAAACACGTGTTAAAAAAATCGACCCCTTCCGGGAATCACTCTGTTGTCTCACAAGTGCCAGCGTGTAGTGATCAGTGTATGTCCAGTAGTGTAACAGAGAAGGATAACAACACCGACTACTCGAAACAACACAGCGGGTGAAAGAGACAAAAATACTGTTTTGTCTACCACGATGCCTATCTCAGATCTCCGTAAGAAGAAGCTTCTCTATGTGTGCAACGTTTTCTTTGATGTCAACCAAAGTGGAACGCTCGAAAAGAAGGACTTCGAGTCGGCTATTGAGAAAATCTGCACTCTTCGTGGATGGCCCCAGAGTCATCCCAAGAACGTAGAGACTACAATACCATGACCAAGATATGGGATGGCCTGAGGTAGAGAACTGATGCCAATAAAGATGGAGAGTCCTCTGCAGTGGCAGCAGCGTTACATGAACTTCATGTTTGACCTAGAAGATGCTTCCAACTTAACTAAAAAGCCACGGCGCTCTTGAGATGGCCACGGACCATTAAACAGCGCCAAATACAAATCATCTTTTTATTATTATTACTATACGAAGAAATAACACATTTATTTTTGCAAATATGTTTTCAATACATCTAACATAACCACCATCATCACATCCCCTACAAGACAGCAAATAAAGTATTAACATACAGATCGTCTTCTCCGTATGCATTACCTATACTGTGTTACAGGGTGTTTCTACAGCAAAGAGTATTGTGGTAGAGGCATCACTACATATTATATAATATAAACTTATAGAGAGAGAGAAACTATCATATCACCATGTATATATATCTACGTATACAGCGCTGTGTATATATATATATATATTGAAATGAATAGATTTAATACTAAGTTGCTATGGGGTTGCCTCAAGGGAAGGTGGGGGGTTGGGTGGAAGGCAGAGTAGGGCGGCCTGGGGTGGCCTAACACCCACTGCAATACACATAGTGGGAAATACACAGTGACGGCACGTGGGGAAATATAATGAATATAATAATTAATTAAATAAAAAAAAAAACAAATGCTTTCTTTTGCTATATGATATTTTAACGACAAAGACGTCTTTGGTTTTGTTAGGACATTGGAAAGACATCTCTCTCGTGAATAAATCATATAGTAAAAAAAAATCGTAATAGAATAAAATTCTACTTCCTAAACATCGATAAATTGAATAATATAATTAAAGTGTCAAATTTAACCTGCTTATTTAATTCTAACGCCCCCCCCCCCCCCTTTACCTGTCTGGTGTTTTCCAGTATAATGACGAGCCCTCTAGTTCCAAAAGTATTTAGAAACATGGGATTTTGAAGAGATGTAAGGTGTGGAGAGATTTCAAATCTAACCAGTGTATGAATACATGGTGCATTTATTTTTGAGTATCGTACGACACATCAGTCTGGCAAGAGGTGCTGAGTTGTCTCGGTGGTTTACTATTAACAATGACACATAAGGAAGCTCTTAAGCTTAAGCTTACTTTACTCCGGTTAAGGCATGCTTTAGTTCTTCTGGAGTCATGTTCTCCAAGTAACTAGACTCGGCTTATTAAATATCTCTAAATTAGCCTGGACCAAATGAAAACTATTAATCACAAAACAATTTGTTATCCTTTGTTCCATCTAAAATTGACTTATTCATAAAACAGTAAATATTGTACAAAAATAAGTTTATAGATATTTGCGAGAGACCCATCTGCTGGGGATGTCATCAGGGAATTCTAACTACATTTGTCTTCTCTCCTCTTACATTTATCGTCTGTATTTCTATTTTTTGACAAAAGTAGACAAAAACAGAAGCACAAAGTAAGTTTATCTACTTTTCAAGTTTTGAGATAAGATTATTAATTGGGTTAGTTGGAAGATATAATTTCTGCGATAAACTCACCCATTGCACAATATCATTTATTTGTATCACATCATTAATTTAATAACTTAGTATGTACATAATTATGGATGCTCCTTATTGTGCAATAAAGTTTATTATTATTAATTCATACAGTTTAGCCACCACTACTGAGTTCATATGAATCAATTTAAAAAAAAATATAAGCATTTGAGTGATCTATAAAAGGCAGGTATTCGTTTCCAGTTTCCAGTTTTGTACTGTACAATTTAATATTACCAGACTTACATTACAGACTCACTCCATCTCAAAAGTTGGGGGACTCATCTGCTTCTCCGCTCTTCTTAACAAAACTTTCGTCCTCACGAGCGGGCCAAAGTGGACACCCCGAGGGGCTGGTGAGCTGAAACCACCACCATACGAAAATCTTTTATATTATATAATAGTACGCCTGCGATATTCTTCTCAAGATGATAAAATACAAATCAATAAACACACCTGGAAAAGACTGGGAGATCAGTTCTTTTGCGGGGACGGTAAGGACAACATGGAAATAAATATTTATTGTTTGGATATTTTACCCTCCACGCACCGCCTTTGCAATTCTACAGACTTTTCCGAGGTTTATAATATTATAAAATTTGTTTCATGTCTACATGTATATATATGTGTGCGTGCCTGCGTATACATACACACACACACAGACACGTATATATATATGGGAACACAGAATACTAATATTATATCTCGAGTTCATGGCGAGTATATCTCTGTATTAGTGTCTAAACTACATTGATCTAAATAACTAGATGAGGCACATAGAACAAAGTTATTTATTATTTATGATCCATTAGCTAAAAGCTTGTGTCGCGAGAGGTAACTTTGCCGGCACCTGAGATCGAACCGCGCACCTCATGTGCACGAGGCTCAGACTCTACCTCCAGGCTACCGACTAACTCTTTATGCAGTTTATTGTATAACGTGATTGCCATGTGCAGAAAACCAAATCTATTTTTGTTAGTTCTAGCGGCACTGGATCTAAAATTATCTTTTTCTTGTATTATAATATTATGCACACTTTCATTTGTTATTAATTCTAAAAAGGACTTAACGTATTTATTCTTGTTTTTAAACAGATGCTTGTATTTTTCTATTTTGACCAATTCGTCTAAATTAAACTGATTTGTTAATCATGAATTAAAATTGGGGGACTCATCTGCTTATCCGCTCTTCTTAATAAAACTTTCGTCCACACGAGCGGGCCAAAGTGGAGTTTACATTTGTTAATCATGTATGAGTTAATTTGTGTATTCGGAACATTGTCTTCAGACGTTTGTTCACTAACCTTTTAACATTTTTTTTTAATTGTAAGCTGAAGTGTCTCGATACTATTTTGTTTTGTTTGAAATTTTGTTCTTTAAGATCGTCAGTAAATAAAGTAAACAATAAAGGTCCTAAAATAGATCCTTGTGGGACTCCGATTTCAAATCTTCTTGACTGACTCTGAGTATATTTTGTTTATAATAATTAGTTATCGTGATTGACATCAGCATCATCCGATAACAAAGTAAGAGAGCCCAGCGGATACAAAACCACACACTTCCATGAGAGTGTTATGAATTACAGGCGGTCCTGTGATAAAATGCTATTTTTTGACTCCAAACATTTTTTTTAAATGGTTACATAAATCAAGACGTGGTGATTTACTGAACCCTTCATACTTAACGGAAGATGAGTCAATTTAATCATTTAATTGATCACAATATATGTATATTAAGTGACCGATACACTAAATTTTGATATGACACCCGTGTAGTAAATTTATTATATCAATGTCGCGCATAGTCGTATATACGTATAAGAACAGAAAGATACAACTTCATATATGAAAAGAGAGACGCACGCGTATATAGTTCACAGTTTCATATATAATAAGTGCGTATTTCGTTTGTATTTCGTGCCAAATCGTCGACGAATAGTTTTATGTTCAGTATCAGACTTGCTGAACGAGAAACGGGACGTTTATACGGTACTGTGTGTACTCTGTACTATATAAATATATTGTATATTGTGTGTGTGGTGTGTAGTGTGTGTGGCCTCAGTGTGGCCCCGGCGTTTTATATTAAATTTATTATGAAAAATATATTAAATACAATAAACCCACAAATATACTTACTTACCTACATAATTAAATATCTATACTTACATACAAAATCAATGACAATTAAAAATCATTAAAATATAAAACGTTCCTACAAACTTATAATATAAAACAGATCGGGTTATCTTAAAATCAAATAAAATTGAAAAAGTGAAATATATATATGTGCGAGTACTTATATATATATTATATTTGAAGGAGAAAAAAAGGAAAACGCCGCATGGAACGAATTTCCAAATCGATACACCGCGGACCATGCTTGAATATACACAATTTTTCTATAACAACTTTCTACATTTCAACATTAAAATATTCAGTACATAGTCGCGGTGCTTTATTTACATATATTTATATAAATTATGTAGGCACCTACCTACAATAAATATCATCTCAATTAGCGCTTCAATTGGATATACCATATACTAATATATATATACACCTAATATATATATATATATATTCACTTCAGTTCAATCGATTACATTCAGCTGTTTTTTCTTTCGTCGTCGACGGTCAATTGTTTTTTTTTCTATCGTTTCATTTGTTCTTCATCAGTATTAATAATAATAATTCCTTCAACATAATATTGATTTATATTTTTATAAAAGATAATATTCTTGTATATATACATAAATTGAATTCTGAAAACGAAACTGTTTGGTGCTGATGATGTGTGTCGATATATATATTTTGTTTTACAAATATAACTCGGATATTTATTTTAAAAAGATACATAAATTTGTCCGCGGTGTCCCCGATAAGGCACAGGTCTCCCCCACTCTCTTTCGTAAGTTTTCTAGTGTCCTATACTGCATATGGCAAGTGTTCGTTACGTACATACATATTATTACATATATTCTTAATATATCATGTTTATTATAAGGTGCCTACCTACCTTCCTATGTAGGTAATTGTGTTGCCATCCATTCTGAATGTCTTATATATTTACACTTGAACTGCATTTTTTTTGTAAATTAATGGCAGATCCAAGGTATCGACATATATTTTTTTTATAACGAAGAACAATTTGTGAACCAATCGCTTAAAAATAGTTTTAAGTCCTCGACTGGATGGCTTCACCGCTTCTTGCAAAAATATATTCTCAATACATGCTAGTGGACTTACTATAATATGCACTACATGTAATCTCCCTGTGAGTGTGTGTGTGTGTGTGTGTGTGCGCCACTGCCTTTTACACACTAATATTAGAGTCCAACATATTTATTTTACTATGGTGTCAGCTTGATTTTGATCTGTTTGATATTTCTGCGAGCATACTTCGTTGCAATGAGTCTACATATGTAAGTAGGTACCACAAAGTAAGTTATTAGAAATATTAGAGTACTGAAGGTTAAAAACAAGTTCGTCGCTAGCCTGGAGGTAGAGTCTCGGCCTTGTGAAAAAGGGGTCCGGGGTTCGATCCCAGGTGCTGGCAAACTCCCCTTTCATGACACAAGCTTTTAACTTACTGTGAAAGGTGAATAAGGTTGTATTTGGGTTTAGATCTATCTTTTTCAAAAAAAAAAAGTTAGATGTTTGGTGCGAATATCATCCTTCTGGGTGCATGCTGGACGTCCCGCCTTGTTCTGGTATAATTGTGTAGGTGTAGATAATGCTATGTAGGTACATAATATGTGGCGTGGTGAAGATGTTGTCAGAAGATTATAAAATATAATATCAAACCTGTCCTTGTCAATATACAGTAAGACATTCAGTCAGGAAGGGAGGCACAATACTTTAACACGTTAAATTCACTAACTTAGTCCATTGGATTGGTCTGAAACGAGTTTGGATTTTCTTCTCCTATCCTCCTGGATATGAGAAGGATATATATGTTCTGGTAGCTACTAGAATACCTCTTTCTCTCTATGCATGCCCCTAGTGGGGTAGTTTGAGAGGGCAGAACGCTAGAAATATCTGTTTTCCGCACACTAGTTTCGCTTCTTCCACATGACATTCTTTGACAACTTAGTCCATCTGGGGAGTCTCGTACTTCCCCGTTTTCCAACACCCCTTCGCTAAGACAAATAATAATGATGCCAGCTCTGTTGTAATGGTCCATACATTCTTTTCCTATTTTGTTTTATTTATTATTTGATTGTATGTAGAAATTTAGATTGTTTGGTCATGTGGAGCGAATGGATGGTGTAAGATTGACGAAGAGGGTGTATTTATCTGAAAGCGGGGATGTGAGAAATCGCGGACGTCCAACGCTGGACGCTTGACCACGTGGATCAAATTCTCAAGGACGGTTGCGTGTTAAGCAAGAGGAATTGGCGTGCATGTATAAGAAACTGGAAGAATGTAGAGGAAGCGAAGAAAGTGTGTAAAGATAGATCTGTTTGGCGTTCCGTTCTCTCTGCCTACCCCACCTGGGACAAGGCGTGAGGGTATAGTATAGTATAGTATAGTCTATTTGTATGTAGGTATATATTCTCAAATAAAAGTCTTAGTCCTGATGGTCCTGGTTGTGTTACCTGACAATACATATGCCATTCTCATATATTTTATATGGGGCCATACATACATACATACATAATTATAATATTCTGCACTTCTACAATGATAATGTAAGTAGGTAGATTGGTGCATTTATTTTCTTCTCTGGGTAGGCACCATGATTGCCATCATCCCCCTATCACCCTGTGGCGTGGGCCTCCATGTCCTGCAAGATGAAGATGATTCTCCACTCTTTCTTATCCTGTCTAATGAACTAGGCACCTACATAGGTATTCTTCTTCTCATTGTGTCATATTCAGTTTCCCCGATGTTGACGATCACTCATGCAAAGGCCTCTCTGTCTGCAGCACTCAAACGTCTCGCTTCAGTCCTCTCCATCACATGGTATCTACATACATAATATTTATATTATATTAGTTGTGGGTGGTGTTGGTTGGCTACTAGCACCTCAGGCTGCTCACTCACAAGTCACATCTCATGAGGACAAGAGTGTACATTCTTATTGGATAGATGCAAGTCCTCAGACTGCTGCAGTATACTTTTATATTTATTTTGTTTCATATATGTTGTTCGCTTCTCTCGTATAGAGGTAGGCACATCGAAGGAGTTTAGAGTTCAAAAGATTTCACACGGAGATTTTGGCGGTTTGGTGGTTTGGCCGGCCAGCCCCTCAGGCTGCCCACTATGGCGCCTCCGGTGTGGACAAGATTTGTTAAGTGTAGAATTTCGGATAAATGGAAGTCTACAGACTTCTGCGGTATCCGGGATGTCCTTCAACGTGTGCGTGCATATTAGTTAGTCACGAGGTTTGCCTTCTCCCGCAGGACCACGTTATATATTTTAATGTTTGCTATCAATATCACTTCATTGTATGTATTATGTATGTATAGTGTTGTGGAATTCTCAAGAAATAATTTAACGAGAATTAAAGTTGAGAATTTTCGGAGAATTTTTTAATTTTTTTTATTTAACAGTATAATAATAATAAATACTTTATTCAATCAATCAATAAAAATAATGTACAAATGTTGAGACAATTTATCACCAATATGGCTACAATTAATTATGGAAACAAAAATGTTAGGTACCTACACAGAAAAAAGCGCTAATAACTGATAAAAATCTTGATTTTTGACACCACACATGCCCATATTTAAGTTAAAAAAAATTGCAGGTACGTACATGGAAAAAAAGTGTTTTTGGCTTTGCCTCTGATTTGGGCCTTAATCAGTCCCACAATTTTTTGGTTGGCTGCAAAGTGTACTGGGCGAAAGGCCATAATACCACTAAGAAAAATTTTGGAGAGAAATTTCTCTTCCATCAGAGGAGAAATTTCTCGTTCTCGAGAAATTTCTTTAGAGAATTTTCTCCTCTCACATCACTTATTATGTTTTATTATTTCCTTTTGATTACCACGCAGCACAACACGAGTACTCAGATATTATTGTGACTGTAGTAACACTCGCTGGTTAGTTATATATAAATTATTTGTTGCAATTTGCTCTTCTGAATATTTGTATCTTGAATATTTTCTTTTTTGTAATCACATAGCAAATAATAATAATAATAAACTGGACAATTTATTAAGCGTCGTTTTGTAATACACCACGTGTCTTGAGCACGTGGATCAAATCCTAAAGGACGGCCGCGTGTTGAGTAATAGAAATCGGCGAACATGTATGAGAAATTGGATGAATGTGGAGGAAGCGAAAGAAGTATGTAAGGATAGATCTATATGGCGTTCCGTTCTCTCTGCCTACCCCTCCTGGGACACGGCGTGAGGGTATAGATAGATATACATATCGCACATTGAAAACAAAAGTGTCATTATACAAAAAACATGATTTTTCAGTATAGGCGTTTAAAGTTTTTGGTATAGTTCTATAGTTGATATCTCAATGAAAAAATTAAATTAAATCACTGAAGTTAGTTTCACTTCAAAATATGATTATCGTACTTTTACTACTGATGAAATGAAGACAAACAAAGTTATTTATTTAATTAAAAAAACTAATTTAAAAAAAAGTTCAATATAATGCCATTTTTGTTTTTCACACATCTACTCGTTTTTTGAATAATGTCCCTAAAATTAACATTAATATCAGGTAATGATATTAGGTGAGAGAAGGTAAAAAAGAAAGAGAAATAAAATATGCTTATTTCATAACAAAGAATATTATTTTTATTTATCAGAAACTCTGAAACAAGAAGTGCTCCACGGGGAATCTTATTTATCTTAACATCTAAACTAAGTAATTACATAAATACTTTAAATTAACCATAAACATTAGAAAATACTTTGAAAATAAGAGTTATAGTAACTAGGTATCAACCCAGCATCAAGGAGGCTCCTGACATCGTTTTTCTTCCTTTCGGATAGATCCAATTTCCGCTGGTGCAACTGTTTGAGTTCTTGGGTACGGTTGTTTCTCGTATTTCGAGCATTCAGACCCAGTTCTTTGATATCATCGAAGTATGATATTTTATATTCTATTTTCACCTCATTCTCTTCATTTGTCGAAATTTTAATAACTTTTATATCCGACATTTTTACAACTTCTCCGTTAATACTTTATTTAGTCTGGGAACCGGCAGTTGTTTAATGTCTATAAAATCGCTGTATCCCATTTCATTCACAGTAAATGGTGTTCCACGTTTTTTGGCTCTTCGGATTGCTGAAACGTATTGCGATGGTAGGTATATGGGTCCAGATTGGAAAGAAGACGAACTTGAAGATGAACTCGAAGACGAAGAACGAGATAAACTCAAGATAGATCGACGGCATTTCTTCAAAGGTGTGTATGGTTTGTCATCGTCTGATACTGGAGAAAAGTCTCCATCATCACTATCGAAGACGTTTTCTTTGTTTTCTGAATTTTCTTTGTTTTCTGAGATCTTTATGTTTTCTGAATCTTCTTTATTTTCTGAACTTACTTTGTTTTCTGAACTTTCTTTGGTTTCTGAATTTGTATTTTGATTGTTTTGGTGCTTAAGGAGTGCCAGTTCTAATATCATTTTAGTTCTACTCCTTAATGGATCCATGATGATATCCTTAAAAAAAGTTGCACTAAATATTAGTTTTATCACACTGACAGTACTAATAATTATTAGTGAAATACTAAATTCCGAAAGCAAATAATTAAATTAAAATATAGGTAAATAAACACTATGCAAAAACAATAGATAAGAGAGCACAAAACAACCTAGCACAAAAATGGCATTAAAAAAAAATGGTAATATTTTGCATTTAAAATAGCGACACTAAACAAAATATAACATTTATCTGATGAAATAAGGGAACGGCGATTCAAATATAATTATTATAAAATTGACACTAAACACAACATGCCACTTTTTAAATAAAATAAAACATCGTGATTCTAACATCTTTATTACAAAACTGGCACTAAACAAATATTGACATTCTTTGATTCATTCATAATACATTATTTATACAAAGTAATATATAAAAATGACACTATACTTAAAATGCCATTTATGCATTTCGTCTTTCTTCAAATTAATAATGTTAAATAAATCTTAAAACGCTACTAAAACAAAAATGTCACTTTTCTACTCACCACGATGTGCAACCAATGCGGCCGTTTGACTCGAACTGGAATAGTGTCACTTTATTAATTAGCAACTTGACGCTTATACAAAAAGTACAAGCCGACACTAGTGATCTCTAGGGAAAACTAAACAAGCTATTTGAATAGGTGTTTTTGCATTGGGTGCGTTTTAATTTGAGCATTTTAGAGATCGTTCAAACTCAAAATTGTCATTTTTTGTATACTGCCACTTTTGTTTTCAATGTGCGATATATTATCTTCTCATACCTATACCTATCTAGCAGTGGCGTTCTTTCCATATAATATGCAAAAAAGCACAGCATGCCTAGCAAAAAGTTGAACAGTGTCTGAAATTGTTATACAAAAACGATGAAATCGTGAAACATCTCAAATTCTTATACCAAATTATAAATTTGGCGACGGGGGGAGGGAGGGGTAAACATTTTAAAAGTCGAGTATTTACTTCATTAATCAAGTAAATACTCGACTTCATCTTCATGGAAATTATAAAAAAAAATCAATACGAAAGCATGCCCAATATAAAAAGTCTAGTCCCGCCACTGCTACTACTGGAGTATAGCTTCTGGTCCTTCATGTGCCAACATAAAGTTAAGACATTTAGGATGGGTGGCAGTAGGTGCCTGCGTCCACCTGCCTATCTGCCTACCTGCCCACATTTGCCTCATCGCTAATGAATATTATGTTATTCAGTATGATGTTAAATCTCCTTCTCCTTGGGCAATTACTAGTCCCACATTGTGGTGGGGTCTGCCTTTCTTGTCTTGTCTTGTTTAGCCATTTCACTTGGTTCTGTCGAGCGCCTCCTCATGGAAAACATCGCAGTTAAACAGATGAACATAGGTATATTATTATGTAATTAATTAATAAGTCTTATGTCTCATAGATCTGCCTTTTACAGGATAAGGACTCAGCTGGAAAACTTACCTATACAAAATAAATAGTGAGAGAGGTATTCTTTGTCGGGGATATCACAAAATCAGATTATATGTATGTATACTTATGTATATGTATGGTGTTACCACAAATTATATAGTAGAATATTTTTTATCAGTAATGTGTTTTTTTCAAAATTTCACTATCGTGTGTTTCCACCAGGAACCGTCGGTCGACAAGTTGATTATAATATGTAATAATAATGATTTTGATTCTATAGCCACATCGTAACATTCGTCTTGCAATCATTTTTAATATTTTACCTTTTAATTGTAGTTTTATAAAAATAAATAAATGAATAGGTATATTTGTATATTTTGTGTGTTGTTTATTTTATTGTGAAATGTTAATGTTGTGTTCAGTGCATATTAAAGTGTCGGCAACAGAGTCTGACTTCAGTCCTCGTACATCTAAGGCATAGTAAGTGCAATTATTTATTTATATCTAGGTAGTATTAGTCATAGTAATAGAAAACAGAGTCGCTATATAATAATATGAACTCTAACTAATTAGTGCCTACCCACTCCTAGTGTTGTGGAATTCTCAAGAAATAATTTTGGGAGAAATTTACCGAGAAATTTCTCGGTAAATTTCTCAAAGTAGAGAATTTTCGAGAATTTTTTTTATTTTTTATTTAATAGTATAATAATAATAAATACTTTATATTCAATCAATCATAACAATGTACAAATATTGAGACAATGTATCACCAATATGGCTACAATTAATTATGGAAACAAAAAAATGTTAGGTACCTACTTAGAAAAAAGCGCTAATAACTGAGAAAAATCTTGATGTTTGACACCCCACATGCCCATATTTAAGTTAAAAAAAATTGCAGGTACATGCATGGAAAAAAGTGTTAATAACCTCTGATTTGGGTCTTAATCAGCCCCAAAATTTTTTGGATCTCTCAGGTTGGCTGCGAAATGTACTGGGCGAAAGGTCAAAATACCACTATGAAAATTATGGAGAGAAATTTCTCTTCCATCAGAGGAGAAATTCTCGGAGAAATTTCTCGTTCTCGAGAAATTTCTTTGGAGAATTTTCTCTTCTCACATCACTACCCACTCCTGATGCTGCCAAGCAGAAGCCTTGGCTTAAACGTTTGAGGTGAAGAAATTTAATTTGGAAAGTATACAGTGTTTAAATCAGAGGTACCCAAACAATTTTTTTCTCATGGACTACTTTCAAAAACTTGATGGTTCTTCCTGTATTTCTTCTCCCCGTCGCTAAATTTTCGAAATGGTATAGGAATTTGAAATATTTCCAAAACTCCTCGGTTTCCTTACAGAATATTTTCCCACGGTACCTTTTTCTACAATGTACCGGGTATTTGTATCGACTATTGTTTATGTCATATCTGGTGCTTTTACCGAATATCCGATACTTAAACTATGGATTCGTGGACCCCCACTTACGACTCGTGCACCCCCATTTTTTAGTCACGCCATCGTGGACCCCCGTTGAGTCTCTCGTGGACCCCTGGGGGTCCACCTAAACCACTTTGGGAATCACTGGTTTAAATAAAAAAATATTTAATTATATGTTAATAATGAGTTTCCAAAAGTGTTAACACTTTTAACATTAGATTTATTTATTTATTTATTAATAGACTCAGGGCGAGAGCCTTTCAAATGTTATTAGGTACCTACCCATGTAGAATATCTATATAAATATTCATTCATTCATTCATACAATCATGCCGCATTTTCCACAAGTGGGATAGCCAGCGAAAAACATGCAAGTTGTTCACTTAGAGCCAATAAAAATTATATACATTCAGATTGGAGGCCATACTTCGTCGCTGCATAGTTGATGTTGAGTGTCTTAAATAAGATAAAAATATGTAATTACATGTCAATCATATTTTGAACCACTCTAGATTAATCATTCCAATTGATCACACTCACCTATGTATGATAGTCAACCTATTTGTATAGGTATTATTAACTAGGTAGGTATGTTGTATTGTTGTATATGATACACATACATATTATGTGAACTTCCTTAAGGAGTGCACAACACAGAGTTTTTTAGCTTATGAATCGACTTAAGGCTTGGTTAAGAGTACTCTTTAAACCTAGGTAACATTCCCAATTCCTCTGTGCCATGCTTATATTTATATTTTATATTTTTTTATTTTATATTTTTTCATATCGTCCTTAGGTCCTTATATTGCGGACACTTAGACTCGTCAAATGTAGAATATAATAACCAATGAATATTACAAACATTATATCAAAAAACAAGTCAATCAAAATTAAGCAACGATCACACAAAACATAAAATATATCCAACCATTAGGATTTCGTCAAGTGAGAAAAATAATTAAATAAGTAAAATATAATATGTAGTCGCAAATGTAAAGGGTTTGGATCTACAGCGTCAAACATAGATATAATTAAATTATAAAAAGGTACAAGGCATAAAGCATAAACATTTTTATCCATTTAACATTTCGTCAATCGTGTAAAATGATTTATTAACTAGATACGATTTCACTTCTCTCCGGAAGACCAATACATCATCACATTTTATTGTGTCTGGGAGTTTGTTATACAGTCTTACACTAAGACACAAAAAGCTTCGATCTACTTTAGAGAGCCTGTGTTCAATTGGTCTAATTTTGTGTTTCGACCTGGTATTATAACTATGGAAATCTTCATTTAGTGGTGTATTATCCAGGTGTTTCTGCGCATAACATATACATTCATAAATAAAAAGTGATACCATGGTTAGGATTCCTTGCTCTCTGAATACAGTTCTGCAGGATTCCCTATAATTCATGCAAAGAAGAGTTCTCATTGCTCGCTTTTGCAGAATGAATATTCTTTTTGAGTCAGGGGCGTTTCCCCAAAACAATATACCATATGACATGATACTATGAAAGTATGCAAAATACACCAATTTTGCAGCTTCTACTCCACAGGTCTCTCTTATCTTTTTAATCGCGTAGATTGCCGAACAAAGTTTTGGAGCAATATTTTCAATGTGTGAGCTCCATTGTAATGTTTTGTCAATAGTAACGCCTAGGAATTTACATGCATCCTTAATAACTATTTCTTTATTATTTAACATGGTATTCACTGGATCATCTTGCATAGGCCGTTTCAGAGAAAAGCGAATCGCATTAGTTTTCGTCTTATTCAGTACAAGATTGTGCTTATCACGTGACTACTTATATTTAGATCAATTCGATAGATTTCCACTACTGAAATCAATTTTTATACGATTCTTGTGTTTTCAAATTGGAAACATGCATGTGTTGCTGTTCCCATTGAACTGTATCATAGTTTTACGTATTTTTATTATCCTTCACTGTGTACCGTAACAAAATATCATAGAAACCGTAAAGGGGGCGAGGGGTTGCATCTTGTCCAGTGATTGTAATTTTATGTAAATGCATAATTATTATGCCATGAAATTCAACTACATATATACAGGAATAATTCATTACAAATACTTACAAATTATATTAAAAATACAACTTGTACCCCTCTCCCATCTCATATCTGGATGCCCCATGATATCTTGCAACAGTGTACAGTGAAAGATAATAAATATATATATACAACTATGATCATCAATATACTACTACTACTACTACTATACCATCACGGCATATCCCACAAGTGGGGTAACCAGCAGACCAGCTGCATGTAAGAAACATGCAAGCTGTCCTCTTCGTGACAATATAAAATCAAGACATTCAGGATGGGTGGCAAACCTCATCGCTGAATTTAAGATGTACAATGTCTTAATTCTTTCGAACACCTGCCTTTTACAGGACACTCAAAAACTTAAGGAGAAGAGTGGGAGACCAATTCTTTACCGGGTGCTCCACGGGATTTACCGGGTCAATATCATCAATATACCTATAGGTACATATTGTAACTGGATACTATTGGGTAACCTATACTTAGTAGAAGAGTCTCCGGAATCGATTAGATATGTCTCTAACTCTCTTTTGTAAGTTTTTCAGTGTCCTGTAAAAGGCAGGTGTACCTCACTTACATATGTATGTATAAGTAAGACATTCATTTCAGCAGCAGTGACTGTGTGTGTGTCATTCTGAATATTATAACTACCACTACTTAACTTTTATTAACATATACAGTAGTGGCCATAAGAATGGAAACGCTTAGAATTTTGTTTAAATTCCTAGAAAAGTTAAGTTTTTAATGCACTCATTCATAAAAAAAAATTATGGTTGAAATGTGTCACTAGTATTGTTCTTTTTAAAATTCTTTTATTTTTTGGATGAGTTATCGGTTTTTTACCATTTAATGGTGGTTTTATTTCAACCACCAACATTAATGAGTCTTGATAGCCCATTATGAGATGCCCCTTAAGGCCCCCGTTTAGCAAAGACGGTAAAAATTTCTATTTTCAACAAATTTGATAGAAAAACTGCCAAAACTTGTTGACCCTTGCGAACATATTGATTTGATAAAATAAAAAATCAAATATTTATTACCAATATTAGTTTTTTACTAAAAAATAAATAAATCGCAGACTGGCGAGATTTATTTAGGTACTCTTTGTTATATCAAAATACAAATTATTTGTATAATATATATATTTTTTATTCATCTTATCAAGAATATAAATACTATAGATTTTAACAAACTTTTTTTAGTATACAAAAAATTTTGTTCATGTGGTGATTTTTGGTTTCAAAATATGAGAAATTTTATCAAAAAAAATATTTTTTAAGTCGGTCAATATCCATGAAAAAACAAAAAAAAATAGTTTTTTTGTTGTTCTATAATTGTGGTAACTATCTATATATTCTCAATATTAAAATAAATATATGGAAACTTGTAGGATTCTCATGCATTTATGTACCAAACACACCCCCGAATTCGATTTTTAGAAATATGCTTTTTTATAAACGAATACTATGAAGCTAAAAATCGAGTTTTTCCTTTAAGTTAAAGTTTGATATTGGTAATTAATATTGGTTTTCATATTTTATCAAATCAAAATGTTCGTAGGGTCAACAAGTTTTGAGAGTTTGTGTACCAAAATTGTTGAAAATTGAATGTTTTATCATTTTTGCTAAAGGGGCCCCTTAACGATTGAAATTGTCTTTTTTTATTTGTTTTATAAATATTGGTGTGATTATTTTAACATTTTAATATTTATTTATTCTTTTGTTGTCCTCACTTGAATTTGATAATTTTCATACATTTTGTTAAGCGTTTCCATACATATGGCCACTACTGTACATAGGGATGTATGTGGAGAGATTGTCGTGCTGGTGTGAATGAATATTGCTAATTATAATTTCCCTCGCCTGTGAGTGCCTACCTACCTACCTATATATACACATTAACCTATATATTAACGTATAATTACAAGGAAGTCACATTATACCTACCTTGCAGTGCATTAGCTTGTATCTATTTCCCGTATGCGTGTATATATGTATGTGACATATATGTACTTGTTACTATGTAGGAAGGAATTTATATAATGACTTAATATTGACAATTTAGGTATATAACTGTAGGTCACTTTCCCATAGCAATTTAATATAATTATATTGTGGAGTAGCTACTTCTCTACATATATAGGAAGGTACATATCTGTCTATTTTAATATTACCTATTCAACATAGAATATAAATATAAATAAATTAAAAATAATTGCATCGCTAGATAGGTTAGCATGTTTGCTACAAAACACATTAAATAGATTTTGGAAATAAAAAAATACCCTTTAAATCTTATTTTATACAAAATATTAACTTTTTGTTCATAGGTACACTCGTGTGTTTACCTTCGAACAGAAATTGTATCAAAATGCATTTATAATTCATTAAATGCCTGGAATTAATTTATCAGAAGTATAAAAACAATAAATAATAATCCCTCACCTCCAACTCCTCCTGTCTCCCGCTGCGGTTTTCCAGTCTGTCACCTGTAGTAGATGGTTTGTGTCCTTCCTCACTTCATCCTCCGAGTTAGCCCTTGAGATGGATGCTCCATTAAACGGCGCCGAATAAATCATCCAATATAATAATAATATTTCAGCCTAGGTCTGCCAACTCTTCTTTCCAACTGGATGTCCCTCAAGGATTCTTTTTGGAACCCGTGAGGACTGCATAATCTGCACATGTCCGGTCCATCTATTCTTCGCGAACATTGCCATAAATGGAGTAAGCATCAAACAAGTAAGAGAATTCGTGTACTTGGGCAGTAGAATAAACCAGGATGGACGCTTCAAATCGGAAATTGTGAGCAGAATAAACCAGGCAAGGATTGCCTTTAACAAAAAATCTAAAATATTGGAATCCCCAAATATTGATTTAAGCGTAAGGAAGAACCTTACTAAAGCTTTTGTATGGAGCATTTTGCTATATGGTTGCGAGACGTGGACCATCAGCAAGAGTGAAAGCGGACGGTTGGCAGCCTTTGAGATGTGGTGCTACAGACGCATGCTGAAAATCCATTGGTCGGAACACGTTGAGAAGGAAGAAGTGTTAAACAGGGTAGGCGAAAAAAGGCAACTCCTTAAAAGAATCAGCCAACAACGAGCTAACTGCATTGGCCACAACATCAGGCACCCAGGACTGCCTCATCGCAATCGCGGAGGGTAGGACCGAAGGCACAAATGGCAGAGGCCGACCGAGAGACGCTTATATAACATAACATGTATAGACAATTCACACAGATCGAGCTAGTCCCAAACTAAGACGAATCTTGTATTATGGGTACTAACGCAACGATACACACATATACAATGCACTACACACATATACATGTAACACTCAGACCCAGGACAATTTGAAAAAGGTCATTCTTCACTTTGCCCTGGCCGGGAATCGAACCCGGGACCTCGTGACTCAAAGGCAAGAGCGTTACCTCCGCGCCACACCGGCCGACTAGATATGGACCAACTGAAGAGGGACATGAACTGTGGCTCATACGTAGAGCTGAAGAGACTGGCTGAGAATGTACTGGGAGGAATGGAGAAGAAAAATCAAACTCGTTGCAGACCAATCCAATGGTCTGTAACCCATTATATATAATTGGGAGGCTCTATATGGATTACGTCTTAATTCTTCGACAACTTTACATATTCAAATACTGTTAACATTAAACACATCAGCCGTTTTTTTTTACTGACATTCCATTTCGGCATTCTTCAAAAGCCTTCTCGTGGTTAGATGGAAGAAATCACTTTATAGTTATAATCTCGCCACTGCACATCGTCCTAGTTTTAAAAATTTCATATTATTTTGTTAACACTGTTATGTAATGATGATGTGCAAGAGAAATAAATAAATAAATAAATAATGTTCTG
Organism: Athripsodes cinereus; assembly: GCA_947579605.1. Taxonomy (NCBI): domain Eukaryota; kingdom Metazoa; phylum Arthropoda; class Insecta; order Trichoptera; family Leptoceridae; genus Athripsodes; species Athripsodes cinereus. The sequence goes on from OX388328.1 coordinate 15,714,246, forward strand.
TTGAAATAGGAATCCTTTTTTGCCAGTTTTAGTTCTTGACACTGAAAATTAAATTGATCATAACAATATTCAACTTTGTTTGTACCTTCGAACAGTTCAAAGGTACAAACAATCCACTGTTCGAAAGTACACTCAGACCATAAACACAGAAAATTAGTGATAAAAAAATTGAAGTTATTTATGTCGAAATAAAATACTAGATAACAAAAAGAATCTAATGTTTCCTCATGTTGAATAGTACAAACATTAAAAATATAGCATTTATGAAAAATTTACTTTTTGCAGCAAAAATCTTTAAGGAATGTTAGCAAACTCACACTGGCAGTTACGCGCTTGACATTAAAACAGTGTTGCCATAATGGAAAAATCTTTACAAAAACAGTATTACAATAAGACCTCCGAATTCCCCAGCCACTGTGTCGTGCGATCTATTTCCTTGGAATACGTGTGTGAGACATTAAGGGTTTTCCACCACATTCCCTTGGATGTTTTAAGAGCCGAGCTCTTATGTGTATCATCCAAAGCGTGCGTGGTATACAACTATACACACACACACACACGGAGAGAAAAAAGTAGTAAAATCAAGTAATTATTACTAAAATTTTTGCATATCCCAGGACAACAAAAGTATTCTTAAAACTACAAATGAATATTTGTAATGGTATTTGGTGAAAACAACAAATGGAGTTCTCTTGATACAAGTAAGCTGCATACTGGTTATTACAAATCTGTTAGTAATATTTGGGTGCGTAGTATGTTGGTATTAGTAATGGGATTTGTAAATATTACTAAACTCCTTTGTATCTCCTAGTGATTCCTATACTCGGTATTATTCACCTCTTAGTATATTTTAGTAGCTTCTTTACTAGAAATTGTAGTTTTATGTAATGGAATTTAGTGACCCATTTTGTGATTTCTATGAGTATTGTTTTGTAATTAAAGCAAATGCAGTTACAAATGTATGCACTTAAATTTACACCATTTGTACCTAGACACTTGTACTATTCATACTCGGAAAAGTAACAGAAAAATAATGAATATTTTTTTCTCTATGAGAACACATGTTACAGTAGAAGTAAGTTGTGTTCACTAGAAGTATGAATACATTAGTATAAGAAATATTCTTCATTTTTTTGTTACTTAAACAAGTATAAATTGTGCAAGTGTCTATAGGTACAAGTTATATAAATTCAAGTGCATACATTAAATACATATCTAACTACATTTGTTGCTTTAAAACTTTACACATAGAAAAGTACAAAAAAGGCTTAAATAATTATAAAACACATCACATAATAAAAATAATTAGTCGTAGTTCTGAATAAAACATTCAACTCACATATACTCAAGTAAATTAGTCATTAAATTTCAGATAGTAAAGTTTGATTTGTGGTCAGAAGCTTTAATATGTCCATTCAATAGTGTTGTAAATTATTGTCCAAGTATAAGTCTTAAAATCCATCTTTCAAATATAACTTTTAGTCATGATACAGTAGTAAAAGATTATTTTTGGGCGTTTAGAACTGAGTCTTACAGTTTCACAAAATTAATATAAAAAATTCTTAATTTTCCTGCTTTTCATTAGGAAATAGGAGTTATTCGAAAAATAAAATTACAAAATATTTCTTTGAAAGGGTTTCCAATTTAATAAGTTAATAAATTACATAGATTATAATACTCCTCAAACCGGAAACATACATGGCAAGAGGAGGAAAATGGGATGTTATAATTACGTGCACTCGCAGCTGGTAGCCTGATCAACGTGGCAACTTCAGTGGAGGATGTGGAGGTCGCCCTTGACGATGAACGACTTCTAGACTCTATAATACCGCGTTCACGAAGTTGCCGTCGTTTGTTGTATACAAAACGAAGCAATTTTCCGGAAGCATTTTTGGCAGTTGTATGAACTAGCGGTGAAATATACGGAGTGTAGTATAAGGCAGTTGACTCCTTGTGGAAAAGTTGCTGGATTTCTACCGACCAGCTCAACAGCTGTGTATTTGTTATTTGACAGTGCGTATTTTTTTCTATGATGGCTTGAATTAGAAGTTTTACTAATAAGTTCCGTTGGCCTTCCTCTAATCTTCCGGTGTTTCTTTTATTTAGCATAGCTTTTCCATCCAACGTGGAATTCAATGTATTTAAAATCTGAAACAAAATTAAAGTTTAACAGCACATTATAACACAAGTAGTCTACTGCGGCAATATTAAAATCAAATTGTCAAATTATTTACTTACATATCCATACTGAAATGTTTCATCAATTTGAATCAACTGCCTGGATGAATGAGCAATGTCTGTGTTTTGAGACACACTCTCTCGCTCGTAGAAGCATCTGATGCACTGGATGTTAGTTGGATAGTTGCAAAGCCCCGTACTGTCTCTGGAACAACTGTGGGATGCTCTGTGTCCGGAACTATTATAGAATAAATTGTCTGTAGCTCTGTAATATCTAACTCTTCCTCCTTAAAGATTCTCTTTAAATTTTGCTCTGTCTCCCGGTACAGGAATAAGTTGAGCGATTTCACAATCCGTTAGTAGTCTTAATGTTCCCGCATCCACTCTCCCATCTATATAAGTAACACAAATAAATGTAAGTTGAGGTTTATATAGGATATAGAGTTGGAGTAGTCTCTATTTATAATCCATTACAAACAAATTACGACTCACTAACGATAAGGCTAGCCACCCATTCTTAATGTCTTATTTTCTGTATAATTATGTGTATAAGTAGGCAGCTAATAGTGTGATTAGATTTATAATCCATTGTACTTACCAATAAATTGACCTATGTAAGCACTGCAATTTCACTTGGTCAATAAATCCTTAACCAATAAATATTATCTGTGTACAATAAATCCTTAACCAATTAATCCATTATGAAAACACACAAACTACACAGCACTCGAAATACAGCACTCGAAACACAGCGCTCGAAACACAGCGCTTGAAACACAGCTTCACTCCAAACACAGCAAACTACCCACTGCCGCGAACAAGTTGTGACATACTGTCTTGTGACAGCTTAATAATTACCTACTTGTTAAAAGTGTTGGTCATTTGAAATTACAAAACTGTTTTGCTGTTTTTATTGAAGATTAGTTTTATCGGAATTAAGTATAAACAATTTGTTACGGTAACAAATCTACAGTCACAGAAATAACAAAATGTTTGTGATATTTGTAATCCATTGTTATTTTTACAATATTTTAGTTTTTTCGTCAATTACAAAAACCCGTTTTTTGGTATTAGTTTTAACATTTACAAAAATATTGTAAAAATAAGTGTGTGGTGTAAATCCTAGGGAAATTTAATGAAATATACAAAAAATTTGTAATTTCGGCATTTACAAAGCGGCTTTTTAATTTGAACAATATTTTTTCTCTCCGTGCACGCGCGCTTAACATGTATATCAGATAATTTGAGTCACTCCACATGTGCACACTAATGAATCAATCCATTCACATTATTTTGTATAGACCATTAAAGGTCACGTGGTCTTGTCTATGGATTTGCTTTTGCTTGGGGGGCAAACAGTCAGATTGCGCAAATCATCCTTGTAGGATATTATGCCATAAGAGAAAAAAAAGACAGTCAGGCGACAAAATAATAACAAAATCGACACTGAAAGTTTTTTGATTATTAGGTATTCTTTAGGCGTTCCACCTAATATTACACCGTAATCGTCTGTTGTGTTGGGATGCCTGATGCCCCTCAATGATTTTTCTGTGACGTCATCCTTTAATGGTCTATTAGTTCTGTTAGAAGCAGTTCAGCCTACATCACGTCTTATATTATATATTTAAATTAATTGTACCTACACCATATCTCTCTGGGAAGTGTAAATTCAGACAATTTTGCTATTGGATCTGGTACTAGGGTTTGGTTTCTTACTGACGATAATGTTCAAAGTTCTCTCCACCTATGTTCAGTAGTTACTGCAGTCTGAGCTTTGAGCAACAGCTTTCCAGCAAGGAGGCAGCTTTCCGTGATATGAAGATTATCTGTATATCTAAATGAGCAGGTAGATTGTGGATGGACTCAACTTTCTGGACATCATTTTGGAGAGCTTTCTCTCGTCTTAGATGTGGGGGGTGCTATATAATATGATATTAAATAATATATTATATTATACATAGATACAACTTATGAGAGTTACCAAGGCTGCATTAGAGCCCCAACTGCAGTGCCTTGGTAACTCTTATTGCTTCGTTCAATTTAGTATTGCTACCTATACATAATTATTGTCTATGGTGCTGTCTTCTTTATCATAATACAATATAATATATTTATTTATTTACTTATTTTATTTATTTACAAATATTTACGGCCAAAGCCTTTTACATGTTTAACCTTTGTATACATAAAAAAACATGTATACAAAGGAACGAACAGTTACAAAAAAGACACAAAACAATTAGATTAAAAAAACGAGAGCACAGACAGTATTACATTAATCATGTTATAATTATTATAAGATAAGGTACGAAATTGTTAAAAAAATTTAGTCAAGATATTACAAATAGAAATCAAGTGGTATAAAAATGTCAAATATAGTAAAAAGTCAATTAGTTAAAATTCATAAGTAAATTTAAAAAAAATCACAAATAATAGAGATCAATTTATTAAAATACATAAGTTTAGGTCAAGTGGTTAAAAGAGCAATTGCGCAACATAAAAAAAACACAATTAGTCACATGAACTTACCATAATATATGTTGTAAGATCTGTACCTTACCTTACACTCAGAAGGTATTCTCATTCTCATAGTATTATTCAGACAGAACATACATATGTACACATACATACATCGATAGGATGGTGGTTGTGAATGGGAAAATGATTTATTATGTTAACTTTATAAACACACATTTATGTATATTAAGGCCCCCGTTTAGCACAAACGTTAAAATATTCAATTTTTCAACAAATTTGGTAGTAAAACTGCCAAAACTTATTGACCCTTGCGAACATATTGATTTGATAAAATAAAAAAAAATATATTTATTACAAATATTAGTTTTTGACTCAAAAAAAAAATCGCAGACTGACGAGGTTTATTTATGTACTCTTTGTTATATCAAAATACAAATTATTTGTAAAATATATATATTTTTTATTCATCCTATCAGGCATATAAATACTATGGATTTTAGCAAACATTTTATAGTAAACAAAAAATCGACTTCATTTGGTGATTTTTGGTTTCAAATAGGTGTGATAAATTTCATCATAAAAATATTTTGATCAATCGATCAATAGCCATGAAAAAAAAAATTTTTTTTCTTTTTTCAACTAGCATATTTAATAAATATCAAATTTTTTGTAATATTAAAAAAATAAATATGAAATTTGTAGGATTCTTGTGCATTGCCTGCCAAACATACCCCGATCTTGATTTTTTTAAATATGCTTTTTTTAGAATCCATTTCAGTATCCACTCTTACTAATATTACTTACTCTATGACTCTTACCCATTAATGAATGAGCCGTTATAAAAGGAACGTAGAAGAAGTACAAGTTTGTATGTAAGGATAGAACTTTATGAGGTTCCGATCTCGTTGCCTACCCTACTTGTAATATATATATGTATATAGAAAGTACAGTGTTGTATGATTTAACTTTACTGAGTAATATAATACATTCATGTAATAGAGTCATACTATATATATACTAATACTGCCATACATAACACTGAGGTAACACATCGAGTCTACATTATGTATGATGCATACACTGTGACAGTGTTACAGTGTATAGTTACACATTATTATTATTATTATTATGCTCTCAACAAGATTCAGTTGTTTTTTGTTATATTTGGATCAATTAAAATTTTATTAGACTGTACCGGACAACAAGAGCAGGGGAGTGCAACCAAACCATAACAGATAACTGAAAACTATTTAGATAGAACTGCTTTCATATAATTATATTTATCTCACTCTAGTCACGTGGTTCTCTAACGCCCGCGCTTCCTCACACACACCTTCAGTCTATGTTATTTGGTTTTGATAATCGCAAACAATATACATACATACATAGGTGTATCTAATAACGCCATTGCTGCAGAATAGTAAGCTGGATCATCTGATAGAAGAGATGACAAAAATGAAACCAAGCGCGTTAGGAACCTCCGAAATGAGATAGCCTAACCCTGGAGATATGTGGACGGGAAATGAAAATCCATTGGTTGGAAAATGTCGAAAACGAAGAGATGTTAATTAGGGTAGGCGAAAGAAGACAACTCCTTAAAAGGATTAGTCAACAACAAGCAAATTGGATTGTCCACAACATCAGGCCCACAGGCCTCTGAGGCCTGAGTCAATAACACACTTTCGCGTTACGTTTTCGTTCCGTTAACGCTCGGGTGCAGACGATGTTGCGCCAAAGTGTTAATTTTCGTAACTATTGTGTATCTTAGCAACGAAATTGACACTTGCTTGCAACTTCGTCTATACTCGAACGTTAACGGAGCGGGAACGTGACGTGAAAGTGTGTTATTGACTCAGGCCTCTGCTCATCATCATCGCGGAGGGCAAGACCGAAACCAGAAATGGTAGAGGCCGACCAAGAGACACCTATATGAACCAACTTAAGAAGGACATGAACTGTGGCATATAGTACGTAGAACTAAAGAGACTAGCAAAAAATTGAGAGGAATGGAGAAGAAAATTCAAACTCGTTGCAGACCAATCCAATGGATTGTTACTCACTGTACATACTAACGCCATTATTAAAATCAAGTAACATGAGGTACCTACTTACATTTTTTTAAAGTTATATCTGGGTTTTGTTATAAACCCAAATACAACCTTATACACCGTTCACATGGTAGTGTGATCCAAATTAGATTTATACAAATGCTCTGATAATATAGAAATTTGTTTCAAATACTCGAGATCTAGAAAATTTGCTCCGTGCAATTTTCGGAATAGAATAGAACTCTAAGTAATTATTTTATATACTTACTTAAATGTATCTGTGTCAGGGGGAGTGGGGGGGGGGGTATTCGTAAAACATCGTGAATTTAGGGGTTTAGCATCAGTAGTGCTGAGTGGATTTGGATGTTTATTAGATGTCCACTGGCTACCCGCCACTTGTGATGCCATATTATTTACAAAGATCAAGAGAGATCAAGAAACAGTTCCTTACCCCTGACATGACATGCAAACAAACATGAATGCACACACACACTTATACATAATATATATTATATAGATACAGATCTGTACATAACGATATATATGTAAGTAAAACAATCGAATGTGATATAATATACATACCTATATGCATTTATTTATTTATTTATTCTTTACTGTACATTGATTACAAACATTTACATAAAATCTTTTATTTGTAGGTATGTATAAACCTATGTGTAACTATGTGTGTGTGAGGGTGTGTGTGTGTGTGTTTGCCTGTAGATAGTTGTATTGACTATATAGTTAACTGAATGAATGACCAGGAGATTAATTAAATACCTGAGCAACATAATATTAATTAAATCCTAGCGCCGCAGTGCCTTGTACTAAGCAAAATTAATTTCTAAGTAAGTACATAACTATGTATAATACCATCAGGTAGAACAGCTACAGCCATGTGTATATATATATAATATCATGTATGCAGGCATCACTATGCTCAATTGAAAATGTTGAACCTCTCATTCGTTGCTATCTGCATTATAAAAGATAATATTCAAATTAAACCAAACACTGTATCATTCCACTATGAGATTGTTTTAATTATTAGAACGTTTTCAACTATAATGTAGTCATCATCAGTAATAACACAATACTAAATCTATAATTAAAGGACATACAACAATATTTAAAATCTAAGGAGTTGTTATATTTGTTAGGAGGTGTGTGGAGGGTGGGGGTGAAAAGTTCAGGTTTTAAATATTGTTGTATGTCCTTTAATTATTTTAGATTTAGTATTGTGTTATTACTGATGATGACTACATTATAGTTGAAAACGTTCTAATAATTAAAACAATCTCATAGTGGAATGAAACAGTGTTTGATATAATTTAAATATTATCTTTTATAATGCATTTCCACAAAATTACACTCGAAAATATTAGAATATGCCTTATTAGGTAGGTACCTATAATACGGGACGCTGAACAGCTCGTTACAAAGTGTGGGAGGATTATATTTAATATAGTCTTGGCCGGTGCCTACCTAATGTGCGTGTATAGATTCAAATTCTTTAAATCATCACATCACGTGATGTTATGTGCTTCCATCAAAACCGTCGGTCGATAAGTTGAATTAAAACAAAATAATAAATGAAATGCTATTGTATATTGTATAAATATATATAATATAGGTAGGTATATATAAATATATACTATCAAAGTGATGGGTCACGCGAGTGCAGTCGCATTGTGGGAGTTAGGGTGAGACACCCCATATGTGTGTGTGTGTGGGTGTATTTTAAGAAAATATTGCTGCATAAATATTCAAATTATGAAGTACGAGTTCTCAACTATCCTTGTGTCTCCCCCCCTCCTCCTTAGCCCCACAACTATCAAATCACATCTATATCACCACCCCCCCCCCTCACGGCGCTCTGTGAGATTGGTGAGAAAGAGGGGGGAGCGGGGGAGAAATCACAGCAATAAAAATGTTTGTAAATCCTATGCATGTATACGTGTATGTGTGTGTGGGGGGGGACTCATATCATAACGAACCAATGTTATATTGTAATTTTACAAGTTTTATTAAAACATATTCTAGCGGGGTTATTATATGAATAATATTAATTTAGATTAAATAAGATAAAACTGAGACACTAACCAATTAAACCTGTAATGGAGACCATCTTTATGTACTTATCTAATATCTAATTCTGTTGTTTACATTTTGTATTTGATGTGCCTGTTGGCGTATGTTTAATTTGAATAAATAAATAAAAAAAATATGAACGTAATACAACTCCAAGATCCTCAAAGATCGTATCCAATAAACTCAGAATGAGAAAATTTCTACTGACATTTTGGTAAGAGTAATTTTTATTTTAACATTTTGTGTCGGTAATTGAAAAGATGAACGAGTGTTTATATAATAACTAGCTGACCCAGCGAACTTCGTACGGCTTAACAATCAATCAATGATTAATATTTTTAATCTCTTTACAAACTCCCGTAATTGTGTGTCATCGTATAGTGTAAAAAAATAAAATTCATTTATGTTGAACAATTATACTTACTAAACTCAGATTTGTTTATAAATTATCTGCTGTACGTAATATAATATTATTTAGGTACTAATTATTTTTTTAGGTAGATACCTATTAATTTTAAATTTATAAAAATTCGTATCCATGATTTTTTCAAAACCACAGGAATATGTTAAATTGTATGGATAACGATTCTTATTTGAAAATGTATACAAAAATTATTCTATAAATAGGCCAATCTATGAAAAAAAAACATCATCGTTGATTTTGTATATTCTCCATATTGCATTTTTTATTGAAATCAAAAATGTATGGCGTAAATAATTTTTTCGTAATTTTTTTCCTGTGAATTTGTAAGATATTTTAATAGCCTATCGGCTATTCCAGGCGGAGAAGAATCCAACAAATCAAAGATCATTCAAATCGGTACAGCCATTCTTGAGTTATAAATGGTATAACTAACACCACTTTCTTTTATATATATATAGATTTACAATGAAAGAGATTGACTAAATTTTATGGAAGTATAAAATTGAAAAAAACACAGTAGGTATTTAGTTAACTTACAAATGACTTATTAACTTCGCATACTAGTATTCGGAGACTCTCGACTGCATCATCAGGCTATTAGTAAAAAGTGAAATAAGATACAGAGACAAACAGTGTTTATGGGATTTGAACAAAAGAAAGTTGGGAGAAGCCCGTGTTGATAAGAAAGTAATTATAATTCATTGATAAAAAAACTATTGGAAAGTGAACCGCTGTGGACGGATTCCAAAGAGAAGAATTTAAAGAAAAATAATAAATATCTACCTTCTCCGGTATATACCTTATTGCAAAATAGAAAACAACATGAAAACCCAAATCAGAGAAGAGCAAAAATGCTAGATTATCAACTAAATTTTAAGTTTCTTAAAGTAAATGTGAATCAAATATTATTTAGAAAAAAAAGAAATAGTAAGCAAATAAACAACAATTAACAAAATGATAAAGCTCGGCATGAGTGCAGTGCCTTTAACATTGTAAAAATGGTAAGTATAAAATATTTTATTGTATAAATAAACTAAACTTCACTTAGATACTAGTTACTAATCGTCTGATGATGGAGTCGAGAGTCTCCGAATACTAGTACGCGAAGTTAATAAAAGTCATTTGGAAGTTAACTACAAACTGTGTTTTTATTTCAATTTATCTTGAAATGGATTTCCAACAAGTACCTTCGGTCAATAACAGCGAAATTTTATATGGAAATGTTAAATTATATTATAAGGTACCTACCTACCTACCAATTAATAAAAGTTGTTTAGCTTGTAAGTTGATATAAAATAGAAGACGAATATGAAATTGTTTGAAATGTGCCCAAGTCCAGATAAACATGAAATGAGTAATAGTGGAATGTGATAGTTTTGTCACTGAACCTCGTGGTCGGGTTTATGTAAGTAGGTAGGTACATGGTTGTGTGTGTGTGTGTGTGAGAGAGAGAGAGAGGGGGGAGTAGGGGGGGAGGGGCAGAGAGCGGGGGAGGGAACTCGAAGACTCAGCCAAATTTCTATTGCAATAAAACTGTCGGGGGTTAAAATGTAGTTAGGTGTATGTATGTACGTATATATGTATCTGTGTGTGTGTGTGTGTGTGCATTGCAATATAATAGTTATAGGTACTGTTACATATACACATATCTACATAATATAAATGACTGTAGGAAAATGCATTAAAATGACTCAAGTACTTTTATATACTTACTTACCTATATACATATGCTTATACCATACTTATACATTATTTCTAGATAACTAATATCACTATTTAAAAATAGGGGTTGATGGTAGAAGGGTGAAAATTTAGGACTGTATGTATTTTTTAATGCCTCATCGTAAAAAATTAAAATAAAAAAAAATGTCCAAAAAATAAAATAAAAAATCGGGGTGGTTCACCCTTATCTTTTAGGGGTATGAAAAATAGATGTTGGCCGATTCTCAGACCTACCCGATAAGCATGATAACAAACACCGTGACACGAGAATTTTATATATTACATATACATCTAATATTATATACATGGTAGTCTCAGAATCTTCTTAGATCTTAAATTCAGCGATGAGGTTTGCCACCCATCCTGAATGTCTTGATTTTATATTGGCACGGAGAGGACAGTTTTCATGTTTCTTACATGCAGCTGATCTGCTGGCTACCCCACTTGTGGGATGTGCCGTGATGGTATAAAAAAAATAGTCTCAGAATAGAGTTTATTTATTTATTTAAACACAATATACGGCAATTGCCTTTATAAGTATACAGATAAACTTTATAATATCACACAATCATTCAACACATGTACAAAAATATAAAAACAAACAAAACATAGCCATACTCCAGTTCAAGTCAAAAAATTAAAATGAAAATTTAAATACAAATACAATAAATTCATTAAAAGACAAATTTTAGTCACTAGTCAAGATATTAAAAAAACAAAAAATAATAATAATAATTTAATTTAATAAGAGTTGATAGTATTTTAATATAATATTATCTTATAATATATAGCAATCTGACTGACCACTGGCCACGTGGTGTAACTGCCATATCATCTAGTTTCCGGGTTCGATTCTCGACTGGGCCACAAAGTTTTCGTCCGAAGTTTTTTGAATCCATGATGTACCTACCTAGTGATGTTGATAATAATTTTTCTGATTTCTTCGGCGCCATTTTACAGGATCCTTTAATTATTTCAAGGGCGCCCAGTGAGAGGGATTGCTTTCGTTTCGCTTTTAATAAGTACATTTATGTTGTTCTGGCAACACAGATAATCAATTAGACAGCTTGTTCCATATCACATGCAGGACCTGGAATTTCAATGGTTTTGTGACATGGAGGTGTGTGGTCTTGTATTTACATACTTCATCTCAAGATATATATACATATATTATGTCACTTGAGGCAGCTCTGGTTGTCTGGAAGATATTATAGAAGTAATAAGTCCGTCAGCTATATTGACTGACGTCATTCTGTAGAAAAGTTTTAAATAAATACATCATTGGGTAGGTACCTACCTACGGTTGTAATAATTTTATAATTTCATCTCATGCGAATGAATCCTTGACAACATATTTACAGTCAGGACTCATTGCTGAATCGTATTCAAAGACTTGGTAGTGAATACTCTCGGGCAACTTCATAATAAAAAAAAATAATTTCTCGAAATATTCACACATTAATTTTTTTACAACCCCCCCCCTGTCTTCAAAGTCGTATAGGAATTTGAAATATTTCAATAACTCCTCAGTTTTCTTAAAGAATATTTACTTGAATTATTAAGTAGATATCAGGTACTTTTACCGAACATATCGATTATCACTGGTATATTTTTTTAATATTATGATTCCCTGGCGGGACGCAGATATACCGACCAAGGGCCACGTTTTGTGAATCGCTACAATAGGTTAGGTAAATATAATTTAACATGCAGCCTGAAACACAAATAGATTACTATTATTTCATTATTTTTATAATAACTTAATCTTCGTAGCACCGTCATACACGATACACCTCATATATTATAGAAACTAAACAATTTAGTTCATACTTCTATTTATTTAGTTGTAGGTATGAAGATTTAGTTCACAAGTATATTTGTGTGTATGGAAGCACCAAAATGTAAATGGATGATAGGAGAAAGTATGACAGAGAGGAAATAGCGATGGTTTAAAGCAGAAAAGACACATGTCCACTATTTAGCTAAAAAGAGTTAATATACGTACAAGATAATTAACAATATCATCTATGTCCTGAGTACATGATTACCAACAATTCTTTTATCACTATCCAAATATTTAACAAAAACCAAATGCCACTCAATCTTAAATTATCATTTTTTTGTGCACAGATGTAACATATTGTCACATAAGATATTTGAGAATGCATTTATATCAACTTTCTTGATTCTTAAAAAGCACACTTCCATCAAGGATGTCTTCTGAATTAATTTAAAATTAATTTATTAATTAATTGAACATTCTAAAACTTTGAAAACCTGTTTTCTCTAAACTGTCAAATGTGGACATGTGTCTTCTGTGCTTTAAACCATCGATATATTATATCTACTTTTGTGTAGGAAAGGGTGTGAGGAAACGCGGGAGTCTGAAAACTACGTGGCTTGATCACGTGGATCAAATTCTCAAGGACGGTCGTGTATAGAGTGATAGAAATTGACGTGGTTGCTTGAAAAATTCTATGAATGTAGAAGAAGCGAAAGAAGTACGTAACAACAGACGTTTATATGGCGTACCCTTCTCTCTGCCCACCCCATTGAGTCTCTTCTACTTTATTACAACATAATTATGTGAAATGTACCTACTTTATTTACCTATATACATATCTGTACCGAGTGAGTGATGTGGCTGGCACCTACACCTGCACCTGCACCATATCATTATAGGCATTCCTAACAAATGGAGTAGCCGTAGTGGAATATACATACATACATACATATTTATATGTTACTACAGCACTAGGCATTATTATTAAGTATGAACATTTCTTATTGTGTGGGATTATTTACTTTATTGTTTATAAGGTAACCAACTATACTCATTTACTGAGTTTTGTACTCTTTTTTCGCAAACTGTACACTTTTCAAATACTGTACTCTGAAAATACTCATTTGTATAATTTTATACTCATTTTAATAGAAATTTCCTTATATTGTCCAGGCACTAATGCTGCTGTTGAAAGAGTGTTTTCACTAGGAAATGATTATTATTGGAGCAGTGAGAAGTCGCAACTTTCTGTAAAAACATTATCTGCCGTCTTAACAGTCAAATTTAATATGCAAAATGAAAGTTGCTCGGATGTGGCTACATTATTAGACGAACATCCTCATTTAGCAAAAAAAAATCCACTCCGAAGAAAAATATGTTTTTAAAAGAAAATAAAGTTTTTTTTCGTTTTTTTCACCTATGAAATACTTGCAAAATGTACTCTTTTTGAACAGAAAATAGTTGGTCACCTTATTATTTAACTAGTTTTTGTAACCCGACATCGCTCGGGTTCAAATAAACACATGACAGTGCAAATGCATGAGTTATTTAAAAAAATATGTTTATCACCCCGAATACCCATATTCATTTTAAAAATAGGCAGGTACCTGACATAAACATGAATGGACAATTCACACAGACCGAACTAGTCCCAAACTAAGATATGAATCTTGTATTATGGATACTTAAAAGACCACATATATACATTGCACTAAATACATATATATGTAACACCCAGAGCCAGGACAATTTGAAAAAGGTCATTCTTCATTTTGCCCTGGCCGGGAATTGAACCCGAGACCCCGTGACTCAAAGGCAAGTGCGTTAGCCTCCGCGCCACACCGGTCGTCAGAACGTGAACAAATGTATTAAAATTCTCATCTTAACGTAAAAACTTGAAGTTTAACGCCTCAAATGCCAACACATAAATAAGAAAAGAAAAAACGGATCAATGAAAAATTGTTAGGTAGGTACCTAATGATACCTAAATTGGTATTTGAATGAGTCGCCATAAAATGAAAAAAAGGGTAAAGAAAGAATTGTCATCTAGGAACTCTCCCCCTGTATTCACAAAAGAAACCTTAAAGGATGGATGTAGGTACATTTACAAATATTTCATAATCCATATAAAAAATATAAGTTGAAAATAAATAAGTACCTACTTATGTCTAATACTAAGGCACTTCATGTATGTACTTATTAAAAAATCATTGTTTATGGATTTTGTACATAATGCTATTTTTATTCTACAGTATGGTTTTCTGTGGTCTCGTATAATGTCTTCCATTATGAAAATCGCTCGAAATGTCAAAAGATATGCAATTTTCATTCACACAATTCAGGACTTTTTATCATAAGCAAACGCTACATATTATTACCAAAATAATCTCCAAATATTTAGTCTCCGTGTTCTTGTATTTATTGTTACATCCATTTTGAAATTAATTCAATACAATGAAAAATGTTTGACTATGAATATCGCTATTTAGTTAATCTTTTATAAATTTCAATACATTTTCTTAGCAATTTTTGTGACTTGTTCTCATGAAAATTGTAATATCTTTATCAATATATAATATATTTAAAATATTTTGAGTCTTAAACTTGCCCAGAAGATGAGACCTCGTATAGAGTGTATTATTTTACTTCTGTCTTTCCTAATTTCAGAGTCCATTAAGGACATACGAACATATGTACATACATACATATGATTTTTCTTCATCGTGAAAACAAATGCTTTCTTTATCAGAAATAATCGCCATTTCAATTTTATTCAATTATAAAACAATACCTCAAAACAGCAACTAAGGTTGCTGGTGTCAGAGGCGTGCAGTATTACAAATCTGGTAAAACAATTCATAAATTTAAATTATTTGATATTATAGTAAAATATAAGACACCAGAGCAAAGAGTCACAGAACAGCAACACTATTGAAAACAAAAAACACAAAACACTATCACAAACATTGAGAAGTCATTACTAACTCTAGAATCCTCTTTCCAAACTTCTTAGGATTTTTACATTTCTTCAATTGGTCAGGCAAACTGTTATAAATCATAACAGCAGAATACAAGAAACCATCTCGAACTTTATTTGTTCTGGGTATAATGTTTCTTATATTGTTTGAAGTCCGCGTGTTGTGTCCATGTACACTACTGTTAGTCATGTCAGCCATGACAACACTTTCAACCCTCAAGTATAATGTTTCAATGTTGGCTCATGTAGATAACCATAATAATAATAAGATAATAAAATATCTGCACTGAGAAGAATGGTTGGAAAAACGTTGCGAGATAGAGTGAAGAATGAGGATATCAGGAGAATGAGCGGATGTGAGAGGAGTGTTGTGGACAGAATGCGTGTAAACAAGTTGAGATGGTTTGGACATGTTGAGCGAATGCAAGATGATAGGATGACGAAGAGGATGTATTTATCTGAAAGAAGGGGTGTGAGGAAGCGCGGACATCCAAGAACCACGTGGCTTGATCACGTGGACCAAATTCTTAAGGACGGACGCGTGCTGAGTAAGAGAAATCGGCGTGCATGTATGAGAAACTGGATGAATGTAGAGGAAGCGAAAGAAGTATGTAAGGATAGATCTATATGGCGTTCCGTTCTCTCTGCCTACTTCACCTGAGACAGGGCGTGAGGGTATAGTATAGTATAGATAGTAAAATATCTTGATCTTGCTCATGAATTCAAAGATATGTGGAGAACACCTACCACAATCATCGTGCCTATAGTGCTGTCTGTGAATGGTTTTATACCTAAGAGTCTGTCAAGCAATCTCAGAAAACTGGGAGTAGATGACAGGCTCAAATACAGCATGCAGAAGACTGTTCTTCTATCATCCAGCAGGATAGTAAGAAGGTTTTTGTCCCTGTAGCTCTGTAAGTGATCTCCCATGATTGTAGGTACTATTTTCATAGGACATCATGGAAAAATCAACTCGAATAATGTTGGGGTTCTACATTTGGAATATTTTATTGTTTCTGTTATTTTATTGTTTTTGTTTTATAATGTTATATTTAAATTTTATTGTATAATCTTATATTGTGTTCAAAATGTAGATTCTAATATTGTTTTGTAAAATAAAGGAGATATGAATAATAATAATAAATTATAAAACTGTTCTTTTGATTCAGTATGTACGTAGGTACCTACCTAACAATCACAACCATCTCACACCTGCAGGGCTACTCTTGACAAAACTAAACACGATCTTAATCTAGTCTTGATCTTGATCATACGACGCACGAAGTGACTATTGGCCAAAAATACACGCAAACCGATTGCGCGTTAGTGGTAGCGCGATGTTTTTGACCATAGTCCCTTCGTGCGTCGTATGATCAAGATCAAGACTAGATTAAGACGAGATCTCCATGTCTTATCACTGGTTTATAATTGTTTATACTCTACGTCTTCACCATACTATCTTAAGGAAATGTTTGAGTATCTTTCGAGCCATGGCTTGCCCTTACGATCCAATAGCGAGCGTCTTCTGGCGATACCAGCTCATAGCTCAAACTTTTTTACAAACTCTTTTTCTGTTCATGGTGCTCGCTGTTGGAATAGTTTGCCTTCCAGGATAAGGTTGCTCCCCACTCTTCAAGCTTTCAAGCGGGCGGTCAAGGACCATTTTATTACACAAAATATGGCTTCTGTATCCTAGTCCCTTTTCCTACATATTCTTCTCCTTTTTTACCTCCTCTTTCCTTTCTTTAAAAATTTTTCTTTATGTGAAGGTTTTATGAAATTGGGTTAGTTGGAAGAAATCGCGCCTCTGCGATAAACTCGCCCTCTGTATATTGATTGTATGATTGTCTTTGTTTGAAATGTATTTTTGTGTAAATTTGCTTGTTATCAATGTACAGTAAAGAATATATAAATATAAATAAATAAGATCGTGTTTAGTTTTGTCAAGAGTAACCCTGCTGTACATGTAATGGAGGGAAAATGTGACCCCCCCTATCTCAGAATAATTATTACATCTATATAATAAATATGGAATTACTATATACCTATGTGTGTATAATATCACATCTATATATCTTATAAATAAAAATGGATTTACCATGTATGTCACTCCATAACTTGAGAACGGCTGAACCGAATTGGCTGATTCTTTTTTGTTGTGTTCGTAATTATCAGGAGACGGTTTGTATGAAAGAAAATTTTTGGAAAATCCAACGGAATAGTAGGAAATTTGGATTGTATATTTGTATGAAAGTGACGTTTGTATGACAGTTCCGCTGTCAAATGTTTTTTACTCCATCAACGACTTTTTTGTTGTGTTCAATAAAACAATATGGAGAATTATACAAAATCAATGATGAAGTTTTTTCATAGATTGGCCTATTTATAGAATAAATTTTGTATATTTTCAAATTAGAATCGTTATCCATACAATTCAACATCTGTGGTTCTGAAATTTCAATTTTGAAAAATCATGGAAAGAATTTTTATAAATCTTAAATGAGTAGGTACCTACCTAAAAAAATAATTAGTACCTACATAATATTATATTACGTACAGCAGATAATTTATAAACAAATCTGAGTTTAATATAATTGTTCAACATAAATTTTATTTTTTTACACTATACGATGACACACTTGGAAAATTACGGGAGTTTGTTAAGAGGTTAAGAATAATATAAATCATTCATTGATTGATTGTTAGGTGGTACGTAGTTCGTCGGGTCAGCTACATAGTTAGTCAATAATAAAATGCTTTAGTGGGTATGAGTTTGTCACTGTTTGCCGCAAGTATTTTGAGTGTCCCTGTAAAGGTTAGGCAGGTTATCAGAACATCTATCTAGCAGTGATGATGAGTAGGTTGGTGTCTATAGTATACATGTACATATATATTATAATGAATCTCTTATGTTTTGTCACGATGAGAATGATTAGATAGATAGATACCTACACACATACAGTTAGTTGGTTAGTGTATATATGTAGTGGACACTGCACTAATAATCTACCTACCGCGATAGTACAGATAAAGATACATATTATAGCCACTATTAACAGACTACTACACCACCACCACCCACCCCTACACTGTATATACCTACATACATAGTATAGTGTAAGCCGTTCCGTCTGACAACAATGCGTCACGTCCCCCCCCCCTCTAGCTGTCTGCAGCGCACACACACACACACATATAGCATAGCATAGTAACACATTGTCACTACATATAAGTAAGTAAGTATATGTAGGTATATAGATTATCTATAATGTAAGTACATTTATTATGTATGTAGGGAGGTACCTATACTTACTGACTGTACATATATATACCTACCTATATACTGTCTATGTTATGTATAGTAAAGTCTCCCTCCCACACCCTATACTACCCCATGGGTGGGAGGGATACTCCTGATGGCATTTATCCGCATAAAATAGTGACACTGGAGACATGTGCAATGCATGGGAACCTCGTGTCATGTGGGATATATATATGTATATATATATGTGTGATGTGATGTGATGACGCCTCTATAATATGTTTATTGTCATCACAGAGGCAACTGTGCTGAATGTATTATTATTATTATTATGTTATCAAGGTAGGTAGGTGCCTACAGGATATTATCTAATATTATCTAAATATAATATAAAGAGTTAAGTACATACATACGCACAGTACCTGTAGTCTAGAAAACAAAACACTTTAGTTGCTCTTGAAACAAACCGTTATAGCTTCTACTCTACTTTTCATATGCAGGATATATATACATAGGTATATAATTATATCCTGCACTCCTTTAGTTGACCAGGCCCTTTTACAATTATTATAATACCTACATATATTATCCGTGTCTCCGTGACAATGTAGGTAGTTATTATATCCTTGACCTCGTGATGTGCGGAGGAGGAGGAGGGGTGGGGTGGGGGTTATAATACTCTCACCTGATTTCTCATTATAGTACGGGGAGGGGTGGCTGGTTGATTACTCTCTCCTCCTCTCTACTTCCCGATTCCCCTCATCTGTCTACCATATTGTCTCTCTGTCTCTCTCTCCTGTACATGGGCATCAAGTAGTATTTGTAAGCGTCTTCATATCAGCAATGAGGTATGTCTTCTGTCTTGAATATTTTTTTATTTATTTATTTATTTATTTCACAATCCACGGCGTGAGCCTTTTACATGTTCAAGAATAAATAATACACAAATCAAATATCTCATTCACAACACAGTTGGAAAACAAGAATTAACAAAACACAAAAGAGAATTATTTCATAACAATAATAATTTAAGTCAAATCATAAAATATTGGAGTGTCAGTACAGAATGTCAATGAAATGTTTAGTATTTAATATGTCAAGATTCAAAATTGCAATAATGTGGGAGATGTCATGTAGATAGAAGAAAAAAAAATCTAATCTAATGGAAATAATACAAATAATTTAAATGTCATAAGAATTAATGTCATAAATAGTTAAAATGTCAAATTGTCTGTAATGATTTAAAATGTCAATAAATTAAACAGAAAATTTTTACTTATAATTTAAATTATCAATGATGTGACGTTACCAGATGAAGAAATAATCAAAAAATAGTACTCAGATATAATATAGATAAAAAAAGTAAAACAAAACACAAACACTCGTCGAAATGCCCATTGTTAGTTATACATTGAAATAATTTATAACGTCATGTTTATATTTAGGTAAACTGTCAGCAAAAATGTCTGTATCATTACCCACCAGATTACCCAGTCTGTGGATTCGAACCATAGGAGAGTAAAATGTGTAATTGTTCCTAGTGATGGGTTCTCGAAACAATACAGTCTGTCTGGTACTTCTGGTAGGTATGTTAAATTGAATAAGTTCAATCAATTCGGGAGAGTCTATTTCTCCTCTGAGAAGTTTATGAAGGAAGCAAAGATCAAAGACTTTTCTACGATTTTCTAAGCTGAGGAGTCCAAGCTCGTCCATCAAAGCCGGATAATCAATGCTCTCCACCGGTATTCCTAATTTATAATTAATCAGTCTCAAGAATTTTCTCTGTACTCTCTCTACACTATTGATGTGGATGTTATAATTTGGAGACCATATTACAGTATTATACTCCAATAATGGTCTCACAAGAGAAACAAAAAGTAGTCTATAAGACCGAATCAATCGGAGATCAGTCACCAGTCTGAAAACGAAACCTAAAGTCCTCATGGCCTTACCGACAATTTCCTCAATGTGTAAGTTGTAAGTCAGATCTTCAGAGAAGGTAATACCCCCCATACAACCAAATACGGTCGCCGTGACTAAAATATCAGCCACAAAATAATCCATACACATATTGTACATACGATGTTCACCCGCCGTGTTCTAAACGCTATAGTGTAAGGTTATATGACAAAATGTACACTCAATATCCACGCACTGCAACTAATTTGAGAATGTGTGATGTAAAGAACACAATGTAAAGGAATAATGTCTACGCGTCGGACCCAAATTGCCACTGAATGATGTTTAGTACACTTAGTGTACCCAAAGAAGTAGCGGTTATAGAAAAAGTTATCTCAAGGTCTTGGTCGTATAATAAATTGACAGTTGTCAAAACAATACCAGTGTTGCTCAACATTGCACAGAAGGGGTATGAACAAAATGAAATTAAAATGTTCGATCTTGATAGAGTTAAGTGTTAACTCATTTCTATGAGTGATAAAAATTATATAATATTCATACCTACCTGTTTTATCAACAATGTGAATTATGTAAATTTTTTTTTTTAAATATTTACCATCTTTTTTACTCTTACTCCAACATCGGTATGGAATGGAAAGTATATTAAAAAAAACATACACATACATATGTAAAACAATTTAATGTACATAAACAAGAATGATTTTGAAATAAATTATGTAATTTCTGTTGCAAATTCCTGCAGGTAGACTGGTCTAATTAGATGCAAGATATTGTAAAAATTGGTCAAATTTCACTTCATGATCTAATGGTGTCTTCAAAAAATGGTTTTAATTAAATCAATTGGTCATTTCCATTTCAATTTGCATATCTTCTTACTGTCCCAATTTTCTTATTTGTTTTAATCTGAAAATAAATAGAAAATATTATTCATTAAATAACTCTTTTTTCTTTGCAAACAATTTTATTTATTTATTTGTTTTATTCTTCTTGCACATCATCATTCATAGGTATAACAAATTAAATAAAGCAGTACACACAAGAAAAAACACAAGAACTTCCATTTCTTATAGGTATATGTGTAATGAATAATACTTACGCCTTTATTTTCAACCTTTGTTATGGTTAATAACACTATTTTGGATAAAAGTGTCTACTTCCTTCACAGTGCATGTCTTGTCTGCAAGATTGCATATATCTAAAAACATCAAAATACCAAATATTAAAAAATATTTTTACTCAAAGAAAATTAATTTACGTACATAATTATATCAGATACTGCCGCACAGTTTGACAACCATTTAAGATCCATTAAACGAGTGGGGCCATATTGGAACAATGATACTAAATGCCAAGCCATTTCAAAAATGCAATTTATCTGATTATTACAACAAATTTGGCATAGATTCGTCAATATTTTAACCTAATTTTACCAATATCATTTGCCAGCTAGCTGGTGGTATCAATTTCTTTAATTTTTGTAGTTACATAAATATTATAATTATAAAACAATATCTCCTACCTTCAGAATTCAAATGGCGTTCTTGTTTCTCGTGAATATTTTTATAAACTGCACAGTCAATCAACATCTCGCACTCATAATGACGATGATCTCCGAAATACTTTATCACTTATTACAACGTTTTCGCAATCAACGCCATTAATAATTTTACGACAAAACAACGATGCACCACAGATAGAACGCAGCTACAACGAAACATGTCGTCTTTTATTTTCGTTTGTCGTTCGGATTTCTCCGTGTTCACGATATCTGTTGAGATGCGCGCGCGCGCTATGGAATATGGAATGTAGCTGTGACTAACCTTCCCCATTTTTAAGAACCGTTTAACAAAAAGTGTGCGCCCTGATACCAGTTTGATCCCGGTGTAGGAAAACGAGTGTAGTGAATGTTCTCTAACTGATACCAAAATGGTTGTATGGGCCAGATCTCTCAAATTTGAGACACACTCAAGTACAATACCGTCAATGGTATAATTGTATGAAATCTTAGATCTGGTTTTATGGAATTGAATGACTTGACATTTGGCTATATTAAGGTAAAGTTTATTTTTCTTACACCAGTCACTTAAATAATCAAGATTCTTTTGTAGGACCATACAGTCCTCAGTGCTTTTTATAGATTTGTACAGCTTCAAGTCATCAGCAAATAGTAATACCTCTATGTCTCTGAAAATCTGAACTATGTCATTTATAAAAACATTAAAAAGCATTGGTCCTAAGTGCGATCCCTGCGGAACACCACTATATGCATTTATCGCATCTGACACACAATTACCTATTCTAACCTTGAGAGTCCTTTCACTGAGGTAACTTTCTAACCATCGATATAAAACACCGTCGACTCCGTACCCACGTAGCTTACATAGTAGCATGTCATGTGACATCTTGTCAAAAGCTTTAGAGAAGTCAGTGTATACGGAATCGACTTGTCCTCTTGTTGCAAGAGTATTCATGATGAAATTTTGGTATATAAGTAAGTTACTTTGAGTAGACTTTTTAGGAATAAAACCATGTTGTGAATTACTAATTACATTGTTCATAGGCTGTTTAATCTTCCCAACAATTATAGACTCAAAAAGTTTAGGAATTGCGGACAAGATACATATGGGTCGGTAATTTATAACCTGACTATTGTCACCCTTTTTAAGTATTGGACTTATAAAACCGTTCTTCCAGACACCTGGAAAGATACCTGATTCCAATGAAGCAGAAAACAGAATATGCAAATGCTTGGCAATGACATCAATGCAGTTTTTGATAAAAACGTTAGGAATACCATCAGGTCCTGCCGTTTTTGAAGCATCCAATGCAAGAATCGCACTTTTTACTTCGTCAAGAGAAATTGTTATGCAGGGCAGATCGATAATCCTATTAGAGGAAAAATCAGGCTCAGTATGTGTGTGAGTAGATGGAGCATCGTAAACACTCTGAAAATAAGATGCAAACAAATTGGCCGCACCCTGAGCAGATTCAGAGTGCTGATTGTCGTAAAACACTTTTGAAGGTATATCAACCTGATCTTCCCTCATTTGATTGACAAACCTCCACAGATCTCTAGATTCCCCAGGCAATTTGTTTTCAATAGTTTCAATATGTTGGGAGTAACACTTTTTCGCCAATTCAGAACACTGACTGCGTAGACCAGAAAAATAATTGTAGTCATCCATATCCAAAGTTTCTTTGTATTTTTTATGTGCTAATTTCTTTTTTATGACTAGGTGTTTAAGTTCTGCGTTAAACCACTTTGGGTACTGTGATGTTTTAACACATATTTCCGGGATATAGGCGTCAATGCAAGTTTGTAGTCTAGAGTAATAAAGCTCAACAGCAGTGTTTAGATCGGCAATGTTCGATAAAAAAGCGAAATCCATATTTTCTAAACAATTATTTATAAGTGGGTAATCTGCTCCATGGAAATTTCTCTTTAGGATCATTTTGTTGTCTGTATTTTGCACATGTGAATAAACGGCAATATCAAGGGGAGGATGGTAAACGTCAGCTGGTAGGAGAACTGAGGAAGACCTGCTGACAACTGTTGCATTAGGGTCTGAGGTAAAAACAAGATCTAGTGTTCTACCAAGACTATTAGTAACATTATTTAATTGCAATAGTCCGAAAAAGTTTGCTAGATCAACAATTTCAGAAGCTTTTTCGTTGTTAGTGTTATTGGCAATTTGCAACACAGTAGGACAATGATCATTATCAGCTCTGTCCACGGTCTTCCATTCACATTCAGGTAGATTATAGTCACCAGTTAAAATAAGTTTATGCTTTTGGTATTTAGATCGCAATATCTCTACCTCCTCACAATAATTTCGGTAATGTAAAATATCTGCTCCCGGTGGGAAATACACACATCCAAAAATAACGGATTCAAATGAAAGTTTCACCAATACGAACACCTGCTCAAGGTTTCCGTGTTTGGTTACCAACCTTCTGCTAGATAAAGATTTAGATACAGCTATTAGTACACCACCACCCCTCGATTTATCGCTAGTAAGCAGATTTCTGTCACATCTATAAACATTATAGTTGCTGGAGAAACCAATTTCAGAGTTACCAATACAAGGGCCCAGCCAGGTCTCTGTTAGTAAAATAATTTCATAAGTGAAATGAGGAAGAGACAGGCGAAGTTCATGCAATTTAGTGTTTATGCCCCGTACGTTTTGTAGGTAGCATAGGAGTTTTTTGAATTTTTGTTGTTCACAATTTTAGGACTACCTGCAATAAACTTAATAACCAAATTTTTTTCGCCATTCTGTACCCTTGTATTTAGTTCCTCTTTCAACCTGATATATTGGTTTCTTTGGATAACTGTCTGATCCTTATACAATCTAATATTTTTAGACAAATTCATTTTATTTTTAAGAATCTCGACAACTTGTTTATGGTTTTTAAGCACAACTTTAATTGGTCTTGGTCTATTATTACACATTTTACCCAATCTAAAACACTTTAATTCGGAACTTGATATTGATTGATCAGCATGTTTTAGCAAGTTGTACACCTTCATCTTGTCGTCCTTGATAATTTCATCGCGCTCTGTCAGTAAACTTTCTTCCATATTACAGACAATAATATTGTTCTTTCTTCTATTTCTCTCCTCGATTTCAGTTGCTATTGAATCCATTTCAGTGACGTCATTAGTTTTACTACTCTCCAATCTATGAACTTTATTTTCTAAATTGTTTACTCTTTCTTTTAGAAGTAGGTTCTCAGCCATTAAATCATCAATGAAACATAGTTTAGATGTTAACTCGTTCATTTTAGAGATGAGATTTTCATTCTGAGATACCATTTGTTCTTTAACGTCGTTCATACTATGGTGCAGGCTACTTAGGTATTCTCTTAAAGTATCGTCAATGGTGATGACGTCATCCATAGCAAGTTTCACTTTATCCATGCTTTGCCTCGCTTTAATATCGCTAGATGGCAGTGATGATTTTCTAACAAATGTATTACTAGATAAAGCACCAAGAGGTACCTCCCGCTTATTCAATTTTGCAGTAGATGTCGCTGGGGAATTATTTTTATTAATATTTTTTCTTGCTCTGGTTCTGATCTTGGATTCTACTTCCATTGTACCGATTTGTATAGTATGAAATATCTTGAAAAAAAATCACCCAGCTGAAGTGATCACTGCTGGGCTCGAACTCACGCCGCCGAAACAGACTATGTAGGTACCTACGTGTGGCTGCCGCCTTAGACAACTCAGCTACGGTCGCTTGCGACTCGGGTGAAATATATCAGTATATAACTTGCAATACCACAGCAAAAAATGTACAGTTACCCACACGATATATCTTTGGTATTATTGATGTAGGCTCTTCAATATAATTATTTGAAAATAATAATATGTGATTTCGTACCTTTTATGTGTGGTATGTTTGTAGTAATAAATTCAGAAGATGCGCACTGTTTTGTTTGTCAGTTTTACAAATTTTAATCACTTTTTATTCAGTTATAACACAATAAATAATAATTTCTGTAGGAGCGAAAAAATTAGTGTTGTGAAGAGAAGTTTTTTAAGAAGAATTTTACTGGCATTTTGATACACATATCGAAGAGATAACTCTTGACTGTGACAGAGCACTAGGTTTTATTTTACGTGATACAAAGAGTTTCAGGTGTTATGATTCAATATTGTTATTGTACACATCCCTTGTACGCTCCAAACTAGAATATCGCTCTGTTATTTAGAATCCACTCTACAGTAAGTATAAAGTGCAGCTAGAAAAAATTCAAAATACATAAATGTATCAAACAGATAGAACGCAGGTTTCGTGTGGATGTTCCTCCAAACAAATTGCCTACACTTGAACAGAGAAGGAGCGTGTTGGACTCCTGCACGTTGTATAAGCTGTGTAATTCAATAATTGATGCCCCGCAACTTTTGGAAAGATTTTTTTTCAAATTCAAATATATTTATTATGGATAAATATACAATTTACAGCAACATTTGTTTTCATGTTCCGTCTAGATCACGTTCGCATAGATTGTTTTACACGCCAGCTGCAACCACAAATGCGGGTGTGATGGGACCTTTGGGTAGATTAACGAGTTTTTTCGATAATGCACTGTCGGATATCGATATCTTTGGCTTAACTCAGCTTGCGTTCAGGAGATGGTACAGACGAAATTATTTTCATCGTCTACGGTGCGCCAGTGAGCCATGTGATGGACACCCCCTCCCCTCCCATCCGCAGTTTTAATTTTGTATTATTATTAAGGTTGTATTTAGACTGAATTGAGAGAGAATCAGTCCACTTTGAACCAACTTAAACTATTATTATTATTGTTATTAAGGTTAATGTGGGCATATTAAGGTTGAGATGACCGGAATGTTAGGTAGATACCTGTGTTTTATAAATTAATTGTGACGCATGGTGTTGGATGATAGCTCATCTTTGAAAGATTTACCTTTTATCTGTACCTACTTGGCATTATGTAGAGTTATTGTCTGTTTGGTGCTTCAAATTGAATAAATAAATATATTTTATGTATGTATGTATCTGTATAATTTTAAGTATCTATGTTTTTGTGTGAATGTGGAGTTGACTGTGTGTGTGTGAGGGTGTGTGTGTGTGTGAGTGCTAGCAAGATGAGTGATTGATGTGTTTATTTTCAAATTATTAAATTAAAAGTGAAATAATGTAAATTAATTGTGACGCGTACGGTTTTTGGATGACGACTGAGCGAAAAATGTTTTATAATTTTTTGTACATTGTACATTATAATATTGTGTAAGATTTTACGTTTTCTTTATGAATAAATAAATAAATATGGGTTGTCATATTATTCTGCTTGTACTAAGTATGTGGTTGTAATGCAGTGACATAACACAACATAATGGTATTGTAATATAATTGTGTGCTATGCTACAGAGGTTGCATACAACTCATAATAATGTATTGTAATATAATTGTGTGCTATGCTACAGAGGTTGCATACAACTCATAATAATGTGCTCATCTGTTTTGTATGTACCTATATAGAATTATGTACTTTGTTAGTTAGAATTAGTCTGACATAATTATCATCATGTCCTTTCACTTGGTACGCTTACATTATCTTTAAGGGAATATATATAGGTAGTAGATCTCACATAGGCAATAAGTGATAAGTTTATACATAAATGTGAATGAATAGTCTTATATACTACCTCATATTTCATTTCTACAGTTTTGAACAACTATAAATCCAAGTTGTGTGCAAATACCTGATTGTGTTTAATTTAATTAACAATTTCGATGTTTTTGTTGTTTGCAGAACATGGTGAGATCGTATCGGAGATCAGAAAGAAGTAGCAGGAGAAACGCGACCTCCCGGGGAGGGTGTTATTGAAGGTGCCGAGGGACCACCAAGTCCAGGTCCAGACTAATGGAAAGCCCAGGCGTGGAATCCGTCACAGACAGAATAACAATTAAAACTGTGCGGCGGAAATCAAAAAGGAGCGACGCGGAAGTGGAAGAGGAACTGGTTGGATGGGCGGGCGGGCTGCAGCTGGAGGGTGGGCGGAGGACTTAGTGCAGAAGGCGGAGGGTGACGGCACATGATGCTGATGGAAACAGACATATCTTCGTGTTGTTCTGGAGGAGCACACTCCGACTAGCGAATCTTAACCTAACCTAATCTAACTTAGCGTAATATAATATTACCGTAGCATTTGTTCAGAGGAGCGGTCAAAATCATATCCTACATTATTTATATAAATAAATATCTAGTTATTGTGTGTAGATAGATAGATAGAGAGGAAATGAGATAAGGAAGAGAAAGATATGTATATGTATAAGAGTGTGATATATATATATACATACATGTACCAGTACCATACTATAAGTGTAGTTAGGTGATATTGTAATGAAATGAAATGGTGCTGCTTGCTTCTGTCCGAAACGACGGACCGGAGGAGACATGTCTGCGGCGATGTTTATCTCGTGTGTTTCGTGTGCCAACCATTGTGATAGTGTTCTGTTAAGTTACCTACTTGTTGTGTTGAGTACATGTGTAAGTTACATATAATATAATATAATATATATACATAGTCCCCCCCCCCCCGAGACATTTAATAAATAATATTATTCATTCTTGTTGAGTGACTATTGCCTCCGTACTTATTACGTGATATATATATACTTGGTGTACTGTAGGCACTTAATTAATTTATAATAATCATATAGTGTAGTGTACATTGTAACGTGTCGACTGTTATTGGATTAAGAAGCACTGAAGGGATATTTGGATAGGCTGATCGGCGACCTGATTGGAGCAGCGCTCCGGCGGCGTTCCGCTTCGCTCCTGCAGTGGCCGGCCGGATCCCGTACCGAATGGCGGGTGAAGGCATTTGCGGGACGAGGCGGAGCGGCGGAGGAGCGACACCACACAAGACATTCGGTGCACGGTGAGATGGGGAGAGGGAGCACGGGCCGAAGCCCGATGCCCGTTGTGCCCTTGCTACTGGTCGTGTTACTCACGTTGTTGGCGCTTTTAGGAGCTACAGCCACTGGGGCTGTCGCTGGTTGTCCTGGTTGTGCCAGACCCAAGCACGCTGATTCTATCAGGTATTTATAACTAATCGCTCTTATTATTATTATTATTGTAAAGACAAGTCATTTCACTGAGAACATATCATCATCAACTTACATAGCCCAGATAAAGATGGCATATTATATTCT
Organism: Athripsodes cinereus; assembly: GCA_947579605.1. Taxonomy (NCBI): domain Eukaryota; kingdom Metazoa; phylum Arthropoda; class Insecta; order Trichoptera; family Leptoceridae; genus Athripsodes; species Athripsodes cinereus. The sequence goes on from OX388328.1 coordinate 15,743,822, forward strand.
GAATATATGTGACGTTGTCATTTCTAAGTGATATAGATATCTATGTGTGTATGTAGTAGTTTCATGTGCTGTTCAGTTTACATAAGTAGTAGCCTCACACAATGATTAATAATAATAATTCTCTTCTTTCCGGAACAGATTATCTGAAAAAACATCATCAGTGGGCCAGGGGCCTAGTCAAAACACATTTAAGCGTTACGTTTTCGTTCAAACAAGACGAGGTTGCGAGAACTTGTCAATTTTCGTAGCTAAAATACACAAGTAGCTAGGGAAATTGACACGTTCTCGCAACGTCGTCAACGTTTGAACGAAAACGTAACGCTTAAATGTGTTTTGACCAGGCCTACAGGTAGCAAAAATATTTCATCAAAATTTAGCTTTTAAAATTTAAATTAATTGAAGAGAAATCAAAATCGCCATAGGTACTATTGTCCAGTATCGGTACTAGAAAACAATGACACTAGCTCTGTAAGTGATCTCCCATGATTGTACTAGGTATTAGTTACATATGTAGGACATCGTGGAAGAATCAATTCGAATAATGTTGGGGTTCTACATTTTGAATATAAATTTATGTTAAACTAAACCAGTGGTTCTGAACCTTTTTGGGGGTACCGAACCCCACCAGTTACATAATGCATTCCCCGAACCCCTCCTAATTTGAAAAATAAAATTAGATTTTTACAAATTCAAAACAAGGTAATATTTGGATTGTTAGAATAAACTGGCAGCATTGTTTTTCAAACTTGTGATGGCGGTTTGAAGGAATTATCGGCGTATTTTTTTCTTTTTCCAACTCGCAAAACTATCTTGCCTTTAAAATGATTTTCACCGAACCCCAAAGACTGACTCACCGAACCCCTGGGGTTCGATCGAACACAGGTTAAGAACCACTGAACTAAACACCGTTTAATTTTCACGTATGAGTATTTAGTCAATTAATATACATATGTAGATTAAATACTAATTGCCGAGCGCCTTCGCCTTGCGGCATCTTCAGAGCAAGAGTTACTTAAAATTAAATTTATTTTAATAATTTATGGTTTTTGTTATTTAATGTTATATTTAAATTTAATTGTTAATCTTATATTGTGTACAAAATGTAGTTTCTAATGTTGTTTTGTTAAATAAATGAGATATGTGTATAATAATTACTTATTAATGTCAATATAATTTGCAGATTGGAAGCTATAAAACTTCAGATTCTTACCAAACTGGGCTTCAAGGCCAAGCCGCAAGTGAAGAGGACCTTACCCCGGGAGGTGGTACTGGAATCTCTGTCCCGTACGGGGGAGCTGCCCCCTCAGCAGGAGCCCCTGTTGTCATCATCGTCCTCCTCCCACATGCCTTCCTCGAGCAGTCACTATTCCAGTCCGCAGGATGATGCCTACGCGGACTATGACGACTTCTATGGCAGAACCAGTGAGATAATCACATTCGCTGAACAAGGTTTATATAATTATATTGTAATACAGTCATGTGTAGGTATATGTAGCTAGACTATTCCTTACCTATATATATGTAGGTGGGCACTCTATACTAGCTATAGGAATCTATTATTGTATGTAGGTATGTATGTATGTATGTACAAAATAAATACCCAATGGTTCTAACACAATACATACATATCTACTAATAACAATAACATGTGGAACAGCCAGCGGACTCCCTGCACCTGCATCCTTTCTTGAGACAATAAAAGTGAAAGCATTCGTGGTCTCAGAGTATATATGTAGGAGAGTGGAAAACAGAAAAGAATGAGAAAGTATTTATATAGGTACCTATATGTAGGTAATCATACCAAGTCAGACATCATAATATATGTAGGTAATATTGTGAGTTAGTGAGTTAGTTAGTGGTAGCTACCTATGGAAGTTATTCAGTGTATATGTGAGTGATAGAGAATAAATTATAATATACCTATATACAATCATATATATATATATATATACAATGTGGACATAATAATTATGCAGGTATACATAGGTATCTCAAAGAAAGGGTGTGAGGAAACGCGTGCGTCCGAGAACCACGTGGTTTGATCATGTGGATCAAATTCTCAAGGACGGCCGCGTGTTGAGTAAGAGGAACCGACGTGCGTGTATGAGAAACTGTATGAACGTGGAGGAAGCGAAGAAAGTGTGTAAAGATAGATCTGTTTGGCGTTCCGTTCTCTCTGCCTACCCCACTTGGGACACGGCGTGAGGGTATAGTATAGTAGTAGTATAGTATATATATATATGTAGGTGGCTACTCAGGTTATTATTATTATGTATTTTTATAGTTGACCGACGTATGATGGTGAAGGTTCATCTTAAACATAATTCAGAAATGAAACATTCGCATATTTAGTAGGTGCTTCCCCCGTAACTTCCGCTCTCATCATTAGGCTAGCGTAAAGTAAAGATATTACCTATGTACATGTTGGTGACGAGAATATATATTTATACACAGCAGGTAGGTGTATGTGTGTAATGGTGGTGGTGATAAGACAGTTGTGAAATGTAATTGAGTAGGTACCGTCTATGTTATATATAATATATAGCCTGATGATGATGATGAGAACACTAAACAGTGCAATATTATAACTACATAGTATAGGTAGGTAAGTATGTAGGAATGTTTTATTTCTGAATAGCTACATACCTAGGTGGGCGGGTGATTTATTTTTCATGCACAACCAATGGGTATTTGTTAGTTTGTGTCTTTCACAGTTTACATTTTATTCTATCTACCTATCTAAATGCGTTGTTAGTAATATTAATCTATATATTGACGTTCCAGTTCCACACATCAACAAGTAGAAATGTCAAATATTCGAGAAATCGACATTTTTGTAATTTTGCCTTAAAACACAACAAAAAGTGAAATATTCCATATAATAATCACACTATTTGGGACGTTATGTTGTTTTTGTTCTGTTCAATAGTTCAATAATTCGATATTTTTATTTGTGGAATTAAAAATAGGTGCATTATTTTTCGTTCATTAATTTATTAATTATTATATGAAGGGAATCGTATATTTTTCAAAGTCATTTGTTTGTGGAATTGATAGAGTGGAGTTGATTTTATGAATTACCAATCAAATCAAAATTTTGGAAAATTTCGACTTGTTAATGTGTGGAACTGGACCGTCGATATATACCTACATACATACCTATAACTATATATAATACATAATATATATGTGTTTAGTTTTCTTATTGTCTTAAAGAAATGAGAGTGCGTTCTAAATAAATATATATATACACACACACACACCTATGTACGTATACTTATAACCTTAGTGCAATATATATATATATATCTACTAACTGTTGATAATATTGACTAACTTATTGTTATTATTTTTGTATAGGTATTTGTAAATATGTTGGTGAGGTGTAGGTACCTACCTAAGCCGTGAATATCCTAAACAAATCAATAATAAAACAAAAATACAAAAGATACATAAACGTGATATAAGATGAAAACATAAATAGGTTAATTAATTAAAGTGCCCCCGCCCTATGACTATACTGTAGTACCTACCTAATTAGTTTATACTTTTATTTGTATTCTTCATAATATTATCATTCATTGTACTTACCTACTGTATCAGTCTGATTACTTATAACATTCACATAATATACATATTATTATGTATCAATGTTATAAGTAGTATATTAGACTGATGCAAATATAATGAGGTGCTAGGGTATTGCACTAAGGTGGCGATAGGTATAACATGATAGTTATTTATTTTTACTTATGTACACAGATGGTATATAGGTAGCCACATAATACTTAATGACTGTTATGTCATAACAAGTGTCGGGATGCTGGAGCTGACATGGATGTATCATCTGGCGACCTCTGGAGGTGGAGGGTGATAGCTTGCTGATATCTTGCACATTGGGATTTAGCATAAAATAATATTATGATAATGATAATTAATGTATTGTTAATGTTTGATGTAGATCTGATATGTACATATAGGTATACATATGTATGTATAGCGGCTCGCACCAGAACCTCACGGAGTCCACACAGACACCTAACAACTTGTGCAGACATCCTACCTACTTACACCTACCTACTACATATAGCAGAGCGTTCTGAAGATCATCATTATTATAGGACATTATAGGACATATTATTATTAATGTCACCTTATAACTTTATTTTTGTCTCTATTATGATTTAAATCTACATATATTATATGTAGATTGTAGGTACATATTATAGCTGATTATAATAATGTTTCATTAACCATTTGTTTGTTTGTTGTGAAGGTGGTGATTTGAATTTATGTAACAATATACGTAGGTACCTACCTACCTACACAGTGTACATGCCGTTCAAGTAAATAAAACAATATAAACATAATATGTACCTATATGTAACATTATGTCCAGCAAACTACCGCCAGGTGGGTGCCTACCCGAGTATATATGTACACACACACAGTCAGTGCCTCCAGGATAAGTGATAACATTATTTCTATTACAGCGTTCATGCTTTTTCAGCCATGTCCATGTCTCACTTGCATAGGTATATCAATACTACCACCAGGATACTACACCCCCCCCCGGCGCACCGACCCTATAGTTAATATGATGGTACAGATAAATTTGAGAGTTTAATTCGATGTTGATTAAATTTTCCTTCCAGATAATAAAAATAATGTTACCTACACAATTACATTCTCAATACTACATATATATTATGTAGATACATACACACACACACACACACACACATATATAATATAATATCAGGTAATTATATATTAATATGATCGACACAGTTGTTCCGTTCATAAGATAATAATATGTGATTATATAATATAAGGAATGTCGTGTGGGGTGGTGGTGGTGATATAGTGCAGACTGCAGAGACACGCCTTTCTAATGGAAGAGGAGAGAGTTTCTGCCATGCACCTATGTAGTATGTCCCCAGGGAAGGACTGCAATGTATGTATGTAGGTACAAAGGGAACAAGAGAGAATATCTTCTTTCATCCACACGACATGGCAACATTCGTATTGAATACACTGAAGCACCTGCCTGCCTGCTGAATGACAACCTGTACAACATCTTCGCGGGGACAATGTGGAGTTTGGGCGATGGCTCATGTTTTGTCTGTGGTAAGTTTCTCATATTGTTACTTAATATTACGTAGCAATATATAATTATATAGTTATTCTATGTAGTTTAATATGGAGTTGCTCAAGGAATACATATCTACATATTATAATTTATTTGAGATAAGATTGAAGTAAAGAGTATTAATAGTAATAGGTATACCTAGTATTTTTTTGATCTACCTAAGTGAGTTTGATATTCACACATGCAAATGAAATAATAATTAGCTACCTATGTTGATTGTCTTATGGTAGATAGGTATTAGGTATGATGCAGGTACACTGAGAAAAATACTAACGAAATTTCACAACGAATCATTGGTAGGTACGTACTATCAGATTAGGACCAGAGATCGTACAAACGATTCATTAGTACAAATCTATTATATTAACTCTTCGCAAACAAGTTGTTGGTAAATTTACCAATGATTTGTTTACGAAGAGTTAATATTATAGATTCGTACTAATGAATCGTTTGTACGATCTCTGGTCCTAATCTGATAGTAGGTACTGTACCAATCATTCGTTTTGAGTATTTTTCTCAGTGTAGTTAGGAGAAATTTTGTATTTCACTGCATACCGTTATTAGAATATAACACATATATACATATCTTTGTTAGGTATAATGTATAGTTATAGGTCCCCACTGTACACTGATTATATTTATTAGATTTCACACAAAGGTAGCTACATACCCAGGTATATCAATATTTAATAACTACAATCAATAGGTGAACACAGAGTGACTTATCACATCGACTCAATTTCTTCCAACTAACCCAAACAAAAACCACAGAAATATATACTGTACATACCTACCTACTTAAATATGTCTGACAAGAAGCGATATTGTTATTATACATATGTATACAAGTGTGTGTGTGTGTAGTATATATATATATTTATAGGTAGCTAGTGTCTGCGCTACGCTATGGTGTAGGGATGTGGTGGTGGGGGGGGGGTGAGAGGTTTGAAGGATTCGCCTCATTAGGTTCGTATTTAACTAGGTAGGTAGGTAGCAGTGGCGTGCCTTCCACACATGCAAAAAAGCTCTGCAAGCCACAATGACGTGCTTTTACGACTGCAAAATAACTAAGTAGATCCCATTCAAAACAGCAATACAAAAAAAAGTGCAGATGAAATAATAGAAATTCCTATATTAACGTAGAGTAGAATTTTGAAATATTTTGTATTTACTTAAATTTCTCTGCCAAAGATTAAAATAATTATAATTTTCATTATGAAAGCATGACCAATATGAAAAGCCCAGTCCCGCCACTGCTAGGTAGGTACCTAGGTACCTATATATGATGTATTATTCGATAGGTATGAACCAAGTCGCTTTTCAGCGATGAATGCAGTCATCCGCTCTGAAAAGATTAATATGAGAGAAGCATAAGGGAGAAAAAGGTGGAATTGGTAAACGTTGCCATGGTGTAAAGCGCTTAAGCCAGCCTATGCCGATTCGTAAGCATCGGAACACCTTATACTCTCTTCTCTGCCCTGCAAGTGATGCATAGATTGCGATTAAAATCATACTTATCGTATATAATACATCATATTAACACTTTCGTAGGTAAAAAATCACTTCGCATATATATATGATCACAATATTGTAAATTGAGAATAGATTCCCAAATCAAGTAGATACCTACATTTACATATATAAGGGGTGTTTCATATTGTTTTTCGTTTTTGATACTTGAAAATAAAACATCGGAATTGGTTCAAACTTAAAATAATCACTGTTAAATTAAAGAGCAGGTTTTTAATTTTTATTTGTGAAAAATAGCCGTTTGTAAGTGCGCATCATCCACTTCTTCACACTTATTTAGCTTGGCACGAAAATTTTCAATTTGTTACAGGGCTATTCCCTAAGTGGTCTAACGTAATTTTTTTATTTGTATTTTTATTAATTACTTAGGATAAGAAATATAACTTATCTCGTACAATAATGACACATATTTCAAAATACCTTTTATAGACAGGTACCTACCTACCTACTTGAATGTCTTAATCTTAAAAAAACACACATTAATATAATCAATTCATGTTTGAGTAAATATCCACCAGGTATAATATCAACATTGCGAGGTAAAGTATTAGAAGAATGAGCCAATTTAAATAAGTCGAGGTACCTACACGATAGGGCACGTGGAGCGAATGAGTGATGAAAGAATGGATGTAAGGTCGCGCATACGTCCGAGAGCTTCATGGCTTGACCAGATGGATGACATTGTCAAGGACGGTCGCACTTTTAGTGGAAGAAATCGGCGTCAATATGGCGCTACGTTCTCTCTGCTTGCTCCACTTGGGACATGGAAGGAATGTATGTGACTGCCCACTCATATTATGTCACCACTCCTGGCTGGTGTAGTACCTACCTACCTAATTAGAATCTGCAATATCTCCACTCGGGACACGTTATGACCTAGGTACATATATTAGGTACCTATTATAGTTAGTTATGTTGTAGTATATTATAATATTTGTCGCTTTTCAGCGCTACCTATTTTCTGCACATGGTGAGGCTACACAAAATTTGATCGTAGATTTGTCGGATACTTTGGTATCATCACATTAAGTCTATATGTGTGTATGTGCATTCTGTGGTATAGAGAGTGTGCGTGTCTGTATGTGTGAGAAGGAGTTGTGAAGGATCGATAGGCGATCCCCGTGGCTGGATGCCAGCACTATGTATTTATGTATGTATATATGTATGAGTGCGTAGACACATAAAATACTAACTTGTATAGATTTGCAAAATATGATTCTCAATAAATATTACTAAACATCTCTCTCTCTCTCTCTCTCACTCACTCACTCACACACACACACACACACACCCTCACACACACAACATATACGTGCACATTGCATTTCAACATAAGTATGTACTTACCTACCTACCTAGGTGAATATTATATCTTCTAATACAGTGTTTTTCAACCTTTTTCTCCTCGCGAACCAAAAGTAAAATCCAACAGAATTTGGCGAACCCCCTATGTAGCCGTTAATGATAGGCAAAAAACCATCAAATTTTGTAGAACATTTATTTTACATATTGCACAAACATTAATAAGACTAAAATGATTAATATTAACAAGACTAAAATAAGCTATAAAAATATATAAAAATTTAATACAAAATTAATTTAACAAATTGGTTTTTATTTCAGCACATGTTCCCTTTGAAAAAGCTCTTAATGGGATATTTTTGGCTGTTTCATGGAACAAAGCAATTGAAAGTTTGGCTCAATATCTGACAATTTGAGTCTTAGATCAGGTTTTGCATTTAACCTGTTTCTATATTTATCCTTCAGATAAGTATATGTTGAAAATCCTTTCTCGCACAGATATGTTGTGCAGAATGGTAATAGAACGTCTATGACTTTTTTTGACAGAACAGAATATTCATTTTTTATACTGAGCCAGAAGTTAAATAAGGAGATTCTTTGGCCATTTAAAATCCCGCCATTACGCTATAATTTTCGCGAACCCCCTTTGTACACGTAGCGAACTCCCAGGGGTTCGCGAACCACCGGTTGGGAAACACTGTTCTAATATATAAAAGGAAGTCGTGTGTGTTACACCATTTATAACTCAAGAATGGCTGTACCGATTTGAATGATCTCTGATTTGTTGGATTTTTCTCCGCCCGGAATAGCCGATAGACTATTAAAATATCTTGCAAATTCACGGGAAGAAAATTATTTACGCCATACATTTTTAATTTCAATAAAAAATGCAATATGGAGAATTACACAAAACCAACGATGATTTTTTTTTAAAGATTGGCTTATTTATAGAATAATCATTTTTGTATACATTTTCAAATTAGAATCGCTATCCATACAATTTAACATCTGTGGTTCTGAAATTTCAATTTTGAAAAAATCATGGATCGAATTATTGTAAATTTAAAATGAATGGTATCTACCTAAAAAATAAATTAGTACCTACATCTACATACATTACGTACAGCAGATAATTTATAAACAAATCTGAGTTAAATATAATATTGTTCAACATAAATGAATTTTATTTTTTTGCACTATACCAGTGATTTCCAAAGTGGTTCAGGTGAATCCCCAGGGGTCCACGGAGACTCGACGGGGGTCTACGTTGGCGTGACTAAAAAATGAGGATGGTTCACGAGTCGTAAGCGGAGGTCCACGAATCCATAGTTAAAGTTTCGAATATTCAGTAAAAGTATCAGATACTTAATGATTCGAGTAAATATTCTTCTTTAAGAAAACCGAGGAGTTAATGAAATATTTCAAATTCCTATACCATTTTGAAAATTCGACGACGACGGGGGGGGGAGGGAGATAGAAATTTAAACACATAATATTTTTAAAGTATCCGGTATTGACATATACAATTGTCGGTACAAATACCCGTTACTTTGCAGAAAAAGGTAATGTGAGAAAATATTCTGGAAGAAAACCGAGGAGTTTTTGAAATATTTCAAACTCCTATAGGTACCATCTCGATAATTTAGCGAGGGGTGGGTAGAAATACAGGGGGTCCGGCAAAATTTTGAAAGTGATCTATGAGAAAAAAGTTTGGGAGCCTCAGCACTATACGATGACGCACTTGGACAATTACGGGAGATTGTAAAGAGATTAAAAATATTTATCATTCATTGATACTTCGGCGGTATGAAGTTCGCTGGGTCAGCTAGTAATATATATTATATAAATATGTATATAGTCTTACATGTATATTATATATATATGTATGTATCTTTGTAAGGATTATGTTTAAAGTTCCCATATTGTACAGATGTAAGTTGGTATATTATATTTAAAAATAAATTAATAAATAAATTTCTGTTACAGCCACTCAAGAAGCTGCATTCCTAGATGAATTAACCTGATGCTGGAGAATCTGACCAAGGATATTAATCATACAATCATGATATATCTACCGCACAAAGGATCTAAAGGCTTTCTTACACAATGCACATTACTACATACATAATGTATGTCAAGACCACAGTGGGAGATGCCATATACAATGAAGGAAACACGTGGAGACAGAAGATGGAATAGAAGAGTGGAAGACAGAGAGAGAGAAAGAATAATCAACAAGATATTGAATAGTCACACATTTAGGTACCTGGGAAACATTATTTGAGACACTTCATAAATAAATAAATGTGTTGTTAGTAAATACTATAATTACACACAAACACCCAAATGTTTACATGGATATAAAGTTGATCAGTTTTGTCGGAATATTTATTTGTTACGAATTAATGTGATTTTGTTCATATTCTATAATTTCTAATATATGTTTTTTATGTATGTATTTTTAAGGTTGTTTTTATGTAATGTATGGAATAATTTTGTATAATTTTGCAGTTTTTCTGTAAATTTTATTGTCATGCTATAGGCTCTCATGCTGTAAAATGTATTAATAAATAAATAGGAAATACAAGAAGAAGAGGCAGAGCACAATACAAGGACTAGGTACTACTAAACTTATACGAAATGGTCGATCAGTTCACCTACCTGGGCTCCTGTATAACAGAAAACAACGAAGATCCAGCAAAAACATGAAGGAGAATCAGAAACTGTAGCCAACAAGACATACCTACTTCTCTGTGATGCCAGTCTTTAAGTCGAGCATCGTACCTACACAGCAAAACTAAAATAACAATATACAAGACGAGACTATTGTAAGAACTGTATTGGCGTATGGATGTGAGACGCCCACACTGACGGCAGGGATGGCTGAAATGCTGGATGTATTCAAAAGAAAGATCAAAGAAAGAAAAGAAGCAGAATATATGGGCCAGTGAAAGAAGGGGAACAATGGCGCATCCGGCACAACAACGAAATGTTGGAACTTGGGAATTTCCTTTGATGATGGATACAAGAGAGGAAATGATTCTGGGTATGATTGTTGACACTCCTCGACCCATCTGGTTTGGAGAAGTGTTTTTAAATGCTACAAACGCTGCACACTTTGAGACATTCGTGGTTGTGTGAGTCTCAAGGTGGGATCTTCTATGCCAGCCAAATTCCCCCCCCCCCCCTTGGAAAGTGGTACTAACAGACTACAGAGAGTTGAAAGGCAACTAAATTGTCACATAAACGGATAAATAGGAGTCTTTGGACTCCTGAAATATCCGGGAAATAAAGTTATTTCAACAACGAAATCTACAATATATATCAGACCCATACAGTATCTCAACCTCAACCCATATGAGACTTATCAGATTGAGATGAGCTGGACATGTACAGAGAATGCCGAACACACCTGTCCCTAATAGAATTATGACTGGAAACCGGTCAGGTGGAAGGAGAAAAGTGGGAAGACCCAGACTGAGGTGGGAGGATGAAGTCAGAAAGGATGCGGCGCAGCTTCTTCAGATGGCAGATTGGAAGTCAGCCACTGAGGACTGAGAGGGTCAGAGGCGTATGTTGCGGGAGGTCAAGGCTCGATATGGGCTGTAGCGCCATCGGAGAGAGATAGAGAGAGGTAAAATATTACATTGTATACAAAGTCTCATCAATTGAGGAGGCCTTAGGCTAATAATAATATAAATAATTTATTTATTGACAAAGATAGGTACCTACTAATGAAATCCAACGAAACAAAAATAAAAACACAAAAAAGTATTGTGACTACATATTGATCACAATTCAATGTAAATAATCCACACATAAATATTCTAATGCGTTCGTATGTATGTGCGTATGTCCTTAATGGACTCTGAAATAAGGAAAGACAGAAATAAAATAATACACTCTATACGAGGTCTCATCTCCTGGGCACGTTCAAGGCCAAAAACATTTAAAATATCTTATGTATTGATAAAGAAATTATAATAATTAAATTTGTATGGAAAAATCTATGAAAGTTTTTGTAAGTAGCAATATTCATGGTCGAACATTTTTCAGTGTACTGAATTAATTTCACAATGGATGTAACGAGAAATACATAAGTACTGAAACTAAACATTTGGGGATTATTTTGGTTATAAATTATTGTGTTTGGTTATGATAAAAACTCCTGAATTATGCGAGTTAAAATTGCATATTTTTGACATCTTGAGCTAATTTCATAATGGCCGACATGAATGACATAGAATCCAATAAATTAATATTTAGGTTGGTACATTGGTTCATTTGTTTGTTTGTTTTGTGATTTGTATGTTCTCATCTTATTGTAAGATGTTTAGTGTTTTTCAAAATATAGTTATCTGTAATATCAAAAACAAAGAATTATTAATTCAGTAATATTTCAACGTTCTTTTGTCGAAGTATGCTAAACTTCAAAATCTAAAAAAATCTTATATATCTACAACGATGCTATTAAAACGTCTTCTTATTTTATTGTAAGATGTTAAGAGTTTTTCAAAATATAGTTATCTGTTATATCAAAAACATAGAATTATTAATTCAGTGATATTTCAACGTTCTTTTGTCGAAGTATGCTAAACTCCAAAATCTAAAAAATCTTATATATCGACAACGATACTATTAATACGTGTTTTTATTTTATTGTAAGATATTCAGAGTTCCTTTTTATTTCAAAATGTAGTTATCTGTTTTATCAAAAACTGAGATCCAACTCAAATACAATGGCATGAAATATATCATTTTTAATTATCTCATATGCCGTCATAATATTATAATTATACCAACGCATAGATAACATAAGTAAACTTGCATTAAACATAATACGGTGATAATAAGAGTAGGCACTTTTGTAATATATTGTCACATATTATGCCTCCATCTATTTGTTTCATTAGAAGTATTTAATTTATTCAAAACATGCATCAAAAAACATAAGATTTTCAAAATTTAGATATTAAGATATTGTCTATTGATAAAGTAAATTGTTAGAATTGCATACCAGCTTTATAATTCCGTTTTAAGGAAATGTCTCACTCCGAAAATAAAATTGTAGCTAAATATAAAACGTCATTTGTGTTACATCTATTTGTTTAGGAATATAATTACATTTCAAATAAAGAATAATTACCGCGATTTGTAATTTCACATAATAAAATTATTATTGTTTGGTTTGCAGTACTTTTAAATTTCACTGGGTATTCTAAATTCAAAATAATTATAGAATATTATACGTTCTAAATGTAAACATCTCAAAACTGTCATATAAGCGTCACAAATGTCAAAATTCAACGCTTTATCTGGGGGACGTTCAGGGGAACATAAATATCGCTCGATGTCCAGTGACCACCTGAGCGACCATGAAGTTGCAGTGAGTGGTTAATGTCACCCCGGATAATCGTGAACAACTTTGAGCGTTTTTATGACCCAAATTTCATCGTACTGGCGCCATTTTCGTAAGATTCATTCGCGGTAATGCGAATGCTTTACTTGATTACGTTTTTAATTTGAATGGTTAAATTGGCTTTGCTTTAAGAATGTTTATAGGATAATGCATATTTAAACAAAGCGTAAAATATAAATTTTTCACTAAAATCTGCACTAACTATTTTAATTTCTCTTTCATTTCACTTCTTGAACTAAAAATATATGATTTTCTGTTTTGAAAAATTATATACCGACACTTATGTATGCAAGCGAAACTTGGACGTGGTTGAAAAAGGATGAGAGTGGAATAAATGCTGTAGAGATGCGTTCACTGAGAAGAATGGTTGGTAAAACTTTGCGAGATAGAGTGAAGAATGAGGATATCAGGAGAATGAGCGGATGTGAGAGGAGTGTTGTGGACAGAATGCATGTAAACAAGCTGAGATGGTTTGGACATGTTGAGCGAATGCAAGATGAAAGGATGACGAAGAGGATGTATTTATCTGAAAGAAGGGGTGTGAGGAAGCGTGGACGTCTAAGAACCACGTGGCTTGATCACGTGGACCAAATTCTTAAGGACGGACGCGTGCTGAGTAAGAGAAATCGGCGTGCATGTATGAGAAACTGGATGAATGTAGAGGAAGCGAAAGAAGTATGTAAGGATAGATCTATATGGCGTTCCGTTCTCTCTGCCTACCCCTCCTGGGACATGGCGTGAGGGTATAGTATAGTAGTAGTAGTAATTATATAAGACAAGAATACACCATAAATACGATTAACTTCGCAATTGTTTTGGCAACCGTCATCACTCAAACGTCAAGGTAACTCTCAGAGTGATAATCATCTTGCTATGATTTCGGTAGATCACCCGACGACATGCCTGAACGCAACAGTGCGAGTCGTCGGGTGACTCGCTCCGGGCGCGTGAACGGATAGAGCGTCGTCGAGTGATCACTCGGTGACTGTCTGAACGCCTCCCTGGGTTGCTAGAAAATTAATGTTGCCAGAAAATTGGTCGTATTAATCGTTACATTATGGTTTTATGAGTATTCGTTACTTTAAAATCAGTACCTGAAAAATAAATAATTGTTATTGATAATACATATCACACCAACATCAGTTGATTGGATTGGATTCTATTTAAAATAAGTTTTTGGTATATCCTACATTGAATCCGTTTGGTAATACGTGCTTATGTATGCATGATTTTGGCACGCATAGAGCAGATTATTATTATGACATGTAGCTATTTTGGTGCTAAATAGATCTTAAGACTTAAAGCATAATACTTAAGGTGTAACTAGACGTTACATTAGCTGACTGAAACATAATAATTTAGATTTGTAGACTGTAACTAGAAGTCAATTTTGTACATCGTAAATAGATTTCAAATTTCCAATCTGTAAACGCCAATTTATGTTTTAGGAAGTTGTTTGGTTGCTCCCGGTGAATAATAATTAATATGCTTAGTTGTTACCGGTACTTAATCCTTTTTAATTAAATGACATAACATCTGATTATCTAAAGGAGCGCTCACATTTGTTCACTTTCAGTGATCACTCTGGATGATCCTCCAAAATAAAAAGGTGTGAACAGGCGTTTCATCAATAGTCAATCGTTTCATCAATCACTAGCGATTCCGGATGAAACCGATTACTACCCGACATAATGTTGACGAAAGGTCCTTTCACTGAAACGACCATAAACAAGTTTTATCCTATAATTTGTCTTATTCTCTATGAATTTGTATTGAAAGTCAGAATCGTGTACCAAATTATCATACTTTCGTGAATTTTATTAATTTGATTTAAATTTCATTAAGTGCTATTTTTCATTTTTTTTACGACGTCAAACTACATACAACATGACCGTGCGTGTCGGATGGCAGTGAATGTATAGGATGAACAAAATGTGAACAGACGTCTTCACTTTCGATGAACAAGTTTGACCCTGACACGCTGGATGATCATTCAAAGTGAAGCAATGTGAATGCTACTTTAGTATTGCAAACTGAAAAAAATGTAGACTGAGACCAGAAGTCAAATTTGCACACAGTTACTGGATGTTAAATTTCCAACATCCAGTAACTGTAAAACGACAATTAATGTTTGAGGAGGTCGTTTGGTTGCTACCATAGAATAATAAACATACTTTGATGTTATTGGTAGTTATTTTTTTTTATAAAAGATACACCTATCTGGGTTTTGTTATTTTTTAATCTAATGACAAAACATCTGAATATCTTAGTAACTGAAAATAAAAACTAAAAATACAAATTCAAATGTGGGAAATTTTATTTAACTATGTTGGTAGGTAACCAACCAATTATTATTATTTTTTCTCAAAATAGGGCATTTACCCGTTTTTTTCTGTTATAGGCATCTCCTAATTTTTTACTTAAATATGGGGATGTGGGTTTTAAATATCGAGTTTTTAAATTGGGAAGAGGTTAAAGTACCTACTTTTTTTCACGTAGGCACCTACTAATATTGACGTGTGTGATATCAAACTTCATGTTTTGAAATTGGGAAGAAATTTTTTAGTATTTTTTACGTAGGTTTTGCACTTTTTATTTACTTAATCAGTTTTACGTAGTTAGTGCTTCCTTAATTTTTTTAAGATTGTAGAGTTTTAACTCATTTATTTGGACGATTATCTGTTTTTAAACCCGAGCGATGCCGGGTTATAAAAGCTAGTATTTAATATAGGTAAGTCTAATATTTATTCACAATACAAAGAGATACACATTTGATAGAAACATAAAGAATCATACATGAATCATTTGTGGTATTAGTGGTAGGTAGGTACCTACTTATATATATGAATATTTAAATACACGTCAATATATATATGGGTAGGTATAGGCATGCACCTCTACACACCCATACAATACACACACATACACAAATACAATAATATTTATTCATTAGCCTATTAAATAATTAGGGGATTCGATCCCGGTCCTTTTTTCTAATCCCGGGATTTTGGGTTCACCTACAGTTGATCCCGGGATGCCGGAATAGTCCCGGGATTGTATTGGTAATGAAAAGTGGTAACAAAAAGTCAGTAAACCATGTCAAAATTAGTTTTTTATTTATTTATCTGACAATGAATTTCAGTTTTGAATCTTCAAAAAGTCGGTTAAACAAAATTATACTTCAAACTTCTTCTAAAATTAGGCACTTCTGTTCATGATTTATAAAACTAACAATTTAACTTTTTTTATAATTTTAAATTGTATTTTTGTATTTGTTTTTTTTTCATAATATTGCCCCAGAACAGTTTAAGTCTAGTGGAGCAATATTTTCCATAATGTTGTTCTTTATGTTTGTTTGTATGTACTATTTTGGAATAAATAAATAAAAAAAAACTTTCAAAAATCAACTTAGTTATACTTATTTAGCTAAACCCATAACAAAAACTACATACTACAGAGATCAATGTTTAAACTCGTATTTTTAAATTAAATTGACCAGAGATTTTATGAATTATTTATTTGAATTAGGTCACTGAGTGCTTTTTTGATGCTGTTTTCTAAAATATCAAATCGCTCAAGCATTGTTAAGAGACTATTTCAACGCGATTTGCAGTTGAACAATTAATTAAGCTCTCTTCCATGTTCATTTTCAATATAGTTTTGAAGCATAGTATCATTCTTCAAAAATGTTCTTTTGAAAATAAGAACCACTACGAATTTTCTTTACGACTTCATTAATATTTCGGTCATTGGTCAAACTCACCATTACCGGTTTTAATGACTAATCCTGAGTCTAGTTCTTCATTATCATCATCAATATCATCACTGATAGGTTCATTTGCAGGTTCTATACAATAAATCACAAACGGAGGTACCTACATCATAATATGATAGGTATAAGGGAGAATAGTATGTTGAGGAGCGCTGCGCTGACAGTTGAGGTCGGAGTCTGTCAGAAGAATAAAGAGTTCCACTTTTGGCTCATGTCATGGGACCCTTATAATTTAATATCCAAAAAATGGTACTTGTGTTGCCATCTATCGAAATCCTGTGAAAGCCCTGGCCCCTATCTAGAGAAATCGTAAATACCTTTTGCTATTATCATAAAAACAGATTCCTTCTTCTTGATCCTTTTCCGGGAGTCAGCCATTTTGGCCAGTCTCCTGCTATTCGTTTTACAATAGACATAGCAGGGGCTCGCTCCAAATAAAAATGTCTCTTCTCTTCTACAAAATACTGTGAGTGTCGCTATAATAATGTAATTCAGTATTAAAAACTGTGAATTGTTTTGTTTGGTGTAATAATAATCTGTGTAACCATATTCTTCGTCAATAAACCGATCATACAACATCATGCTAGTGTTTCCTTAGCACAACCACCACAATAAATTTACCCAACGATAAACCCTGAGAGAGTCACTGAAATCTGCCGACTATGGGAGGAATGTTACAGTTTGAATGCTACAGATTGGCGCTCCAACGTGATGCCTAATTATTGTGGTTTTTGTTGTGTTTGAAGTGAATTTAACAATGCATAAATGATAACATTAAATAGTGCGTAGATAAGTTCGTTACGTATCACGTGACCCACCCATGTTTCCATGCATCACCAACACACACACACTTCTCTAGAATGTTCGATCAAAAAACGGTTGAAATTTTCCCTTCTTCGCAACAAGACTGTGCAACTGTCGTTTTGCTCTTCAAAAAATTTCACCGCATGACCAATAAGGACTACGATGGTGCTTCAGTGAAAAATCGATTTAAATAAACAGTGCTATAAATAATAAATAATAAAAACATTTTAATAAATAAATAAGTGAGAATTAATAAATAATCAAGTGCGTGATACATTTGCGCGCCCTCAAAAAACTCATATAATAAAGAAAAAAAAAAAAACCGTTACATCAACAAAGAAAGAATGAACGAGTCTATTTATTTGAATTATAAACAGTGTTAAAAATAAAAACGATTTAATAATAAATATATGCGAGATACATTTATGATCTTCAAAAAGAAATCCGATATATTGCAAGTACGATCAGATATTGTTAATGAATGGAGAACTTAAGAAATATATACAACAAGAAATTGACAAGATTGTGAACAGATACTCCAAACTTTCCTAAGACGTCCAGATAATTTCCTTCTGACGAGATGAAGATCTCCAGCATTACAATCCCTTAAGAAGCCTGCTACCACCACTACGAAGGATGTCTATGACGGAATTTTCTTCCTTGACGGTTCCTGACCTCCAATAGAAGGATGTCCCATGTTTTGTCATCTAGATCTGACGTTTCTTCGAGGCCTTCTTTATCTACACGGAGAGCCCTTGATGCTTGATGGTTTTGAGGAAGATGAAATGAATACTTCCTCCAATTCGTAATAGACAACCTTATTCATCTGACTACTATACAGGTTTTTATGGAAGAATGTGGTGTTGTTTTGTTCATTTTGTACTGAAATATTTTATATACCTACTATAGATACAGTTTTTTTTTACATGTTGTTCCATGCTTTGCCTTTTGTGCCAAAGAGATTGTAAAAATTCCAGTTTCAATTTTGCATAAATTCAAGTCATACTGGCTAGGATCACTTTGCAATTATTTACGGAATTATTTGTTTGTTAATGTAAGATTCTACACTGAGGGATCTACAAAATAAGAATTGTAAATTTATAAATGTCTAGTTTGTGAAATATTCCAAGTAAAGTTTTTCTATATCTGGCTAATTACACTCAAAAGTAAAGAAATTAAATTTAAATTCATTATACTTGTACCTACCTAGCGTGCGTGTCACGCGGGCTGTGGATGTATTTATGTATGGTTTGAAGTGAAATGATCATAGACCTCAATATTGCTGGAAGAGGCTTAACAGAACAGATTTGAATAATTACCAATAATTCTTTACTCATATGCTGGAATTGTTAATTATATGATATGTAATGTATGTAATGTTATGTCTACGATATTTCCAGGGAATGTCAAACTTTCCAGCGATTTCCAAACTTTAACAATTTAAAGAAATAATTGTTATTGATTTTTTTTTTCGAGTCTTATCAAAGGACAAGACTTCCAAACATTTTTTTTAGTATCCAATGATTCCCAACTGTTGAGATTTGATGTTACAAAGGTTGCCAAACTTTTTTTTTAAACATTTTTTTGCTTTGAGGAATTTTTTTTTTGGATTCTTATTAGGAGTCCATATTTTCTAGAGCAATTTTCAAACCAAGGTGTCCACTGTTTCTCAACTTTTTTTTGTTTTGGGAAAAATTTTTTTTTCCTCTTTCAAAGAATTTTTTTTTAATTCCTGCAAGTCCATCGCAATCTATCCAGCGCTGAATATTGGTACGTATAATCTTTTGACTTGTTGATTATTATTTGACAATTTTCTTTCAGATCGTCAGTGCAAAACGTTTTGCATGTGCAATTTTTCTATTTCTCCTGTATAAGGATTAACTTATAAAGGAGAACCGTTTATTATTCTATTATCATTCCACGCTAGAATCTCAAAATGTCTGAATCATCTGTAATTTTTCAAAGAAATTGGCACCTCGTTTCATCAAGTCTCAGGTTCACCGAATCATATCCCCTAACGTATACGAGCTATGCGATGTAGATACTGGAGCAATGGGAAACTATCATGCTAAGGATATCATTAAGTTCTGAGTCCTAGGTATGTGTTTCTCAAAAATTTTGTTGTTATATTTCATTCTGAATGTAAATCCATCAATGGAAACTTGAAATTTTGGTAATGTAAAGAATTTATGTAAAAGTGTAATGTTTTCTTGGGCTGCAATTTTAATGAATAAAAAGAACTATGTCTATACATCACAGGTCAATGTTAATAGTGAATTTTGTATGTAATAAAAATATAGGACCCTCATAAGAAATTATATTTACAGTCATAGTAATGTCAAAGGAATTATCTTTCTTTCTTCTTTAAAGCAAAATAAATTATAATACTGTTAATAGTCAAAAATTTGGTATTTCTACTCTTAAAGTACTTGTAACTTTTGCAGCCCATGTTATTGTAAACTTTTAGTTAAGAAAACTCATAGAGGCTCTTCAAGGTTCCGCTTCTGTGAGAATTTTGAATTGTTTGAACCTTGTGGCGCCCTCAAATAATATTTTTTGTATGTTTGATCACCTTTTTTTTTTGTTTGCGCCCGTGGATGCATGAAGTTGCCTTTATCATCTCATATGCTAGCCGTTTTCATTAGCAACGTGTTCACAATAATCTGAACCCATCCACTGTCGCAGGCAAAAGTCATACAACATGTTAGTTTTAAGGAATTTTGTACTGTACAACTGATGTAATTTTGACCCTCCAGTATACGAAAGTATACGAATTCTTTTGTTGTTTTCCTTAAATTTTGTGTGAACTCTTGAATCACTGAGTTATGTGGTAACTGATGAATGACTTATGACAGATGATGAATGCAAGGTACGGAAGAATGAAGTATACATGAAAAAACGGCCGATAAAAGATGAAGTATGAAAATGCGTGAAAAGTTACCACTAATTCTCTTAGTTTGTCAAACCATTAATGTAAATCTTAAATTGAGGATCAAGGTCGCATCAGTCAAATTAAAAAATAAGTTTATTGTTTTTAATCTTTAGTGTGCATGGTTTTGTAATTAAATTATATGGCAAGGTTTCTCACATGGTGTGAACCTGCTGGCCATTTTGCGGCAATTTTACTGTATGGAATGCGTACCCTTGCAGTAATTTCTATTTGCCTAGTATGAATGTTAAGGAGTCATTGGATGATTCGCCATCTTCCATGTACATCTCCTGGGTTAGACTGATATAGAGATATGACTAACCGTCCTACCCTAATACAATCAGTTCTAACTCAAATTATATAGTAAATTTTCAATTTTTAATGCCCGACAAGCTTATTGTCCAAGTGAGGTTTGAGGACGCTCAAACAAAGAAAATTCATACAGGTCGCTTAGAGAAGCTCTGCGCGATAGGTTTGGTACCTGATATTAACCATTTGCCTGTATGAAATTGGTGGGAAGTTTCCACAAAAGAAAAATGCTATAGGGTAAAGGATTACCGCCCTTATAATAGAGGTAGATCAGATATAATTGTAATGGATACCTCCTCTTGGAGTAAGGAAAAGTGTTTGGGAAATTGTTGAAGGTTTTGTTATATTATGTAAAAGAATTTAATTTTTTTGTTTTGTCTTAAGCATGTAAAGGTTTACCTAGAAGTATGGCGAGAACATTGTCTACGATCCCGTTTCCGCGACCTGTTCTGTCGGCGCATCTTCCTGGTCCCTTGCTTGCTTGAGACATGTCTATTTGTAAGGAATAATTAAGAATTTGTTACTAATGTCTGTTATGATAATTTGTATCCTTGTTTTGACACTCACAGTGTGGTAAAATCTATCTTGTTTTGACACTCACAGTGTTGTAAAATCTTTCTTATCTCTGACACTCGCAGTATTGTAAAATCTTTCTTATCTTTGACACTCTTAGTTCTGTAGAATCCTTCTTATTACTGACTTTGAGACTTTTCTTTTTTTTTTATTCATTTTTTTTCTTTAAAAGACAACTTGAGATGGTGTCATGGGACCCTTATAATTTAATATCCAAAAAATGGTACTTGTGTTGCCATCTATCGAAATCCTGTGAAAGCCCTGGCCCCTATCTAGAGAAATCGTAAATACCTTTTGCTATTATCATAAAAACAGATTCCTTCTTCTTGATCCTTTTCCGGGAGTCAGCCATTTTGGCCAGTCTCCTGCTATTCGTTTTACAATAGACATAGCAGGGGCTCGCTCCAAATAAAAATGTCTCTTCTCTTCTACAAAATACTGTGAGTGTCGCTATAATAATGTAATTCAGTATTAAAAACTGTGAATTGTTTTGTTTGGTGTAATAATAATCTGTGTAACCATATTCTTCGTCAATAAACCGATCATACAACATCATGCTAGTGTTTCCTTAGCACAACCACCACAATAAATTTACCCAACGATAAACCCTGAGAGAGTCACTGAAATCTGCCGACTATGGGAGGAATGTTACAGTTTGAATGTTACACTCACTCTATGAAGAAATGATTTGTTGCGACAATACATAACTAGGTAAGTAGGTACTTATAACAGAACATAGCTAATCACATTACTGCTGATTAACAATTAGGTATTACAATATATATGTATGTAGGTAGGTAGGTAATTAACATTTCATAATAGTTATCATTGCGATAATGTCGCTTTACATATCTATAATTATCTACAATCTCTACATTGTAATAAATATTAATAAAAATATCAATCTACAGAAAGCTGTATTTCTGCATTCTTGTAGAATATACTACGATTTTTTTACAAATAGACGCAACTTAACGAACTGACGGAGAAACGGGTGACATTTATTTTAAATGGCACAGATAAATTGACGGACTGACACAAAAATGGATGACACTGACACAGAAACAGGTTACACTTGGCTCATGTGCCCGTGTGATTTGGAATGCCGGGAGAAAATCCTGAGTAGGTAACAGTTTGTGACATTAAAAATAATAATAATAATAACACTTTATTGATCAGAAAAAAAAATCATGAGCGAGCTTATTGCCTGGAGACAATATCTTCCAGCTAACCAAAATAATGTGTGATATTATGTTGATATATTATATAGCAAACACGTGGTTCCAACACCACTATAGACATCGTTATACGTGGAAATCTCCCGGAGACAGATTCCGGTCGCAGATTGACAACATTTTAACTCGTCTACGGTATAGAAACCAAATTAAAGATTGCAGGAGCTATGCAGGCCCTGACATTGATAGCGACCATAATATGGTTGTGGCGGAAACCATACTGAAATTCAAAAGGCTCGAGAAGAGAATCACAAAAAGATGGGACTTAAAGCTGTTAAAAACAAAAGAAGTAAAAGAGAAATAAGACGAAAAAACTAAAGTTTGCGATTTTGAGAGCAATGAAAGTGTTAACAGAGTATGGGAGAAAATCAAAGATAAAATTACCACAGCAGCAACCGAGGTAATAGAAAAAGGAAAGCCACAAGCTAGAAAAGAATGGATCACGGACGATATATTAGAAATGATTGAAGAAAGAAGGAGATTGAAGAACTCGAAAACAGAAAAAGAAAAAAGAAATATAAAATCCTGAGAAACAAAATCAACAGGGAGTCCAAATTGAGAAAGGAATGCTATTTGTAAGAAAAATGCAGGAATATTAACAGAAATATAAAACAAAGGAAATTTGAAACCGCATATTCTGAAGTCAAGAACTTTTTCAATGATAAGACACAGCCACGATGAGCTATTCAAGATCAAAACGGCAAACTACTCTTTGAGGATGAGTTGATCGTAAAAAGGTGGAAAGAATACCTAGAACAACTTTACAAAGGAAAGAACATACTTGAGGAAAGTAAAGCACTGGTAACAGAATATGACGAAGAAAATAATGAAGATGATATCTTAAGAAGTGAATTTGATATTGCCTTATCAAAATTGAGAGACGGCAAAGCACCAGGTATTGACCTAATTCCATCAGAGCTGCTTAAATGCGCAGGAAGTGGCATGCTTAACACACTGTATAAGCTTGTCTGCAAAATATATGACACAGGAGAAATACCTGAGGACTTCGCCAAATGTCTGATACGAGCGCTACCTAAGAAAACAGGTACGACAAAGTGCGAACAACACAGAACATTAAGCATGATATCACACGCTTCTAAGATACTCACCAACATTATAATGAAAAGGGCGGAAAGCAAAATCAACGAAACACTTTCAGAAGATCAATTTGGATTCCGCAAAGAGACAGGTACAAGAGATGCGATTCTCAGTCTAAGACTTGTTCTTGAAAAGAGAATAACAGTAAATAGAAACACATATATAGCATTCATCGACCTAGAAAAGGCATTCGATAAAGTAGAATGGGAACAACTTTTTAACACCCTAAACGAAATAGGAATGAGTTACAAAGACAGAAGAGCAATCTGGAGCCTATATAAGAACGAAATGGCCGTAATTAAAAGCGGAGAGAGCTGCGCAGAAGCGAGGGTAGAACAAGGTGTAAGACAGGGATCCTCAATGTCGCCAGCACTCTTTAACTGCTACATACAGCGAGCTATTGATGAATTGAGAGAAGAAATGAAGAACTGGACTGGAGTAAAAATAAATGGGAAAAAGGTCGACATGATTCGATATGCTGACGATATAGCCCTGCTCGCAGACTCCGAGATAGAACTGAACGAAGCCTTACGAAAAATGGAAAGTACACTGCTGTCAAAGTACAACATGAAAATTAATAAAGACAAAACAAAATGTATGGTCGTTGGAAGGGAGTAAACGACTGCGAACATTGCCATAAACGGAATGAGCATCAAACAAGTAAAAGAGTTTGTGTACTTGGGCAGCAGAATAAACCAGGATGGACGCTCCAAATCAGAAATTGTGAGCAGAATAAACCAGGCAAGGATTGCCTTTAGCAAAAAGTCTAAAATATTGGAATCCCCAAACATTGATTTAAGCGTAAGGAAGAACCTTACTAAAGCCTTCGTATGGAGCATTTTGCTTTATGGTTGTGAGACATGAACCATCAGCAAGAGTGAAAGCGGACGGTTGGCGGCCTTTGAGATGTGGTGCTACAGACGCATGCTGAAGATCCATTGGTCGGAACACGTCGAAAACGAAGAAGTATTAAACAGGGTAGGCGAAAAAAGGCAACTCCTTAAGAGGATCAGCCAACAACGAGCTAACTGGATTGGCCACAACATCAGGCACCCAGGACTCCTCATCGCCATCGCGGAGGGTAGGACCGAGGGCACAAACGGCAGAGGCCGGCCCAGAGATGCGTATATGGACCAACTGAAGAGGGACATGAATTGCGGCTCATACGTAGAGCTGAAAAGACTAGCTGAGAATAGGGAGGAATGGAGAAGAAAGACAAAACTCGTTGCAGACCAATCCAATGGATTGTAACTCATTATTTATATTATTATGTTGACAATGTGTGTAATTAATACTAAATGTAAACAAATAATACTAAACTTTATATAATCACAGTCTTAGGTTTAAGTAGAACATTATAACATTTAGAAGGTATATGTATGTTACCTGTAATAAATTATACAATGTGAAAGGCTAAGTCACGAGAACAAACTATTTAGGATAAAACTATAATAGATTTAAGGTTATCTTTGAAAACGTGGAGCGTACGGGAGTTTCTGATAATGCAAGGCAGATTTTTTTTATTTATTTAAATACTTATAAATATTATAAAAATATTACATTATAAATTATCTATACATGTATTTTTTTCAACATTGAAAAGAGATTATTCCACATTCTAATTGCATGAGTCTGCTGGCTGCCCCACTTGTGGGATATGCCGTTATGGTATGGTATAGTATAGTATAGTATAGTACTAATTGCATGAGTCGTAAATGATGAACTGAAGAAGGTTGTGGTGTGGTGTGGGCAGGGACGGCAAGTAACTGGTTATTCTGAGATCTCAGAGGACGTCCGTGTGAACATATATTTATTTCAAAATGCTTAAAAAGGTACTGAGGGGAATTTTGTGCTTTAAGGTGTTGCACAAAAAGTAGAGTATAGGTATAGTAGATTTCGGGATTGTTTGTATGTTCGCTATTTAAGTTCTGTACAAAATTCAGAAATGCAGTAATTTTTTTAAAACCATACGCAAATCGTATAGGCTCCTGTAGGTTCCTGTATTTTTTATTATTTTTATTATTATTTAGGTAGGCATAGACCTATTTTATTTTTTTATGTTAATGTTTTGCGGTTGACTGGAAGACGTTGCCTAGCAACAAGTCCGCCTTTTGGCCTAATTTTGTAAATTGTCACGTTTTGTAATGTTGTATTTTGTTGTTTATGTATTTGTGTAAAATTATGGTCAATAAAGATTTATTTATTTATTTAAAGGCATTCTGCAACCTATCCAATTTACCATTGAGTTCCCCAGAGGTATCGGGAAGGGTACAGTCTGCATAGTATAGGATTGGAAGGAAAAAATATGTCCGAACAATCATGCGTTTTATATTTTGAGGAAGAAATAACTGGAGCGTTTTGAAAGAGTGTAATCGCGAGATTTTTTTTTTTTTTTTTAAATAGATATATCTGGGTTTTGTTATAAACCCAAATACAACCTTTTACACCTTTCACAGTAAGCTAAAAGCTTGTGTCGTTTACTGCTTTTACTGCTTAAGTTTTTCACGTGGGGTAGCCAAGAGATATGTTAATAATAATAATAATTGGACTATTTTTATCTGGCGCCGTTTAATGATATCCCGAACAGCAGCATCTTTAACTTGGTTATAAGGTGTTGGTGGTGGACTGATTCTCTCTGAATCCAGTCTGTGGGCAATCTGTTCCGGCAGTTGGCGTGGCGGCTCTGAAGCTCTTTTCTTTGCTATGTTTTCCCAGCGCTCCCTGAACTCTGATTGAGTGAGATTCTACCCTTCCAATGTTATGTTGCTTTGGCAGTTGCTGTTGCTTGAATACTTTTTTTGTGTTTCCTTTGATATAATTATGAATTAAAAATAATAGAAGAATGTAGTAGCCTTATCATGGTGGCGGTTGTTATTTCATACAGATAAATGAAATGGTGTTGTTGTTTCTGTCTCCACTGTGTCTGCAGGTGATTAACATATTGGATTATGATAATTATGTTTATCTCATTTTAAGCATAGGTAATATTGAAATTTCATTCTGAGACACTAAATTCTTCGATTGAGAAAATATTTAATTGTTCTGAGTATTCTAAATATTTCATGGAAATGGAAAGTCTTCTTAGTTTGAAAAAATAGTAACTTGTTCTGAGAATTGCATTCTTTCATGAAGATGGTTGCTTCCGATGTTGTTTCCATTGAACTGCAACAGATGTCTTTCCAGTTTGAAAGCACAGGAATTGTATGAAATCGTATAAAAACTTGAGTGGAAAAATATTGAATTGTAACATATTTACAACTTTCAAAAATTTCAAGTCATGTGATAAACATGACACAGAGGAATTGGGAATGTTACCTTTAAAAAGAGCTGTACTCTTAACCAAGCCTAAGTGGATTCATAAGCGTCGAAACTCTGTGTTGTGCACTCCTTAAGGAAGTTCACATATGTATGTGTATCATATACAACATACCTACTTAGTTAATACCTATTCAAATAGGTTGACTATCAGTGAGTGTGATCAATTGGAATAATTAATCTGTGGTAGTTAAAAATATGTAATTTGTATTCTTACATTGAAAAAGTAGTAGGTAGCTTGTTTTGAGAAATTTAATTTCTTCTATAAAAAAAATGTCTTTTTGGATCGAGCACATATTACGTATTCTCGTTTTGAGAATTTTAATTTCATTAACGAAAATTTGTTTTCCTTTTTTTTGAGAATTTGAAATTGAAAAATAAATTCTAGTTTTAAAAATCATAATTCTTTCACGAAGATGAAAGTCTCTTAGATTGAGAAAATAATTTATATTTACATACAAAATTTTGTTTCTTAACTCAAAATAAATAATCTTGACCCAAGATATTTTTCTGTGTACACTATACTGCACATAATAGTATATACACATGTATTAATATTAATATATTGAACTCATATTTCATTTGAGTCCTTTTTTACTTTTATCTGCATTCCCTTACTACGCAAGAAGTCCAGAACACAACTATTTAAACTCTTAATGCGTGTATGTGCAGATTTATATAGTGGAACCACTCTATCAGGAAACAAACGTTCATCGTACAGACATTGAATATACTTCAATGTAGGTGAAGTTAACATGTGCCTAACAAATGGAGTATGGCCCTCAGCATTAACTGTAAGTAGTATGTTAGCGTTGTATTTAGTCAATGTTCTCACTGCATGCACATCAGAGTATCTCATATGAAGTAAAGTGTTACCGTTCTCGTCTGTAACATGAGCCACGGCAGCCATCAGGTGTGGATACCATTCTTCTAACATACTAAATAGAATAACAAGTGTTTCATTTGTATAACTTTCTCTTATATGTCTGAGCACAGTATTCACACTGTGATCTGTCACGTGTTGTATTATATTAATATCCTTGATGTATGGACTACCTCTCTCCAGCAGATATATGACTACAGTAGTCTTGTTGTGTAGTGCTGCCAGCTCCAGGAGAGTTCTCCCGTTGTTGTCTTTAGCGCGCACTAAAGCTGCTGTGGGACACGTCTTTTCCATTTCTTCAAATAATTTGGTGAACCCTTCATATTCATTGACTATGAAATTAAATAATATTTTGAGACGTTTGAATATTTTCGGATTCGAATTTTCTTTGTAGACATCGGAAGGGGTCTTCCCTTCATTGTTTTTTAAATCAAAGATAGCTCCCCGTTGAAGAAGCAAACATATGATCTCCATGTTTCCATTCAATGCAGCTAAATGTAACGGAGTGTTGATATCACCATCGAGGATATTGACCTCACTTCTCACTTTCAATATTTCTCTCACCACATCCACGTGTCCCCCCATTACAGCCGCGTGCAGTGGTGTCCTGTACCTCTCACACCTCACGTCACGTAGACTTGGATCTTTTATATTAGCAAGAGAGCGACCATTCTCGATGCAGGTATAATATTTTCGACACATTTTCAATATATTTGAAATGCCAATGTGGTTATTGTTCTGAGCGCATTGCTCCGGTGTCTTCCCCTCCATATTTATATTGTCATATGGATGACCAGCTGATAAGAGGCACCTGATGATATCCTCATATCCGAGTTGAGCGGCCACGTGTAACGGAGTGTTCCCTTTATTGTCCTTGTGGAACATAACGTGGTTCATATGATCTAATTTATTACTACGCGTGAAGGCTATAAGAGTGGTGATAGCAGACAAGTCATTTGACTGCATACATTTGTGTAAGATGTTATATGTATTTTTTTTTATTTTTGCTGTGATGAGAAACAAAACGTTCTGTAGATTGATATTTGAGGTGAGGTATTTTGTTATATTTTGTAATTTAAAACACGATTCCACAAACTCATATTCAGCTGGAAAAATCTTTTTAATTTTCTCATTAGGAAACCAAAAGTAAGCACCACGACTGAGTAAAAATATTGTCATGTATTGAGATTTAGCACAATTTAAGAGAGTTAAATTATCTGCATTCACATCAGCTGTCCTGCTGCTGAGGAGGTATATAATGAGGAATATGTTATCCATCTCAACAGCATTGCGCAGTGACGTTGAATGGATCATATTTTGTGTCTGACTGCCGTATCTCCGATTCAATACACAGAGTAATAACGATGAGAAGTTATCAGTGTGATGAGGTGTTGTTATTGCTGTGCTACATATGTAACTCAAACATGATGTTCCTGGAGAATTTCCAATGATCATACTAGCACCTTGTCTTATGAGATATTCACACACAATGAAGTGCTTCTTACTAATGGCTATATGTAGTGGAGTGCGCCCGTATTTGTTGACTGCATCAATCATAGCTCCGTTTTTTACTAAATAAGACACTATAGGCAGATTTCCCACGAAAGCAGCAACATGAAGAGGAGTATATCCGTCGTCATCTTCAATTTTTATTTTTTTATATTTTCCCCATACATATTTTAAAATGTCGAATGATCTTCCTTCTTGTATTGCAATACGACATATATAATATAAAATATTATTAATGATATGTACTTCAGATTCAGTGTTACTATCATCCAGTGACTTTGCCTGTTTAAATATATATTTGAATGAGTTTAAGTTTCCATTACATACTGTGCTAAACATGATACACTGTATGATACTAGCCTTAGTGGAATACTCAATATTTATTTTTCCAATTTCATTGACAATATTATGGTGAATCTCCTTATATTTGATAAACTCTTTAATAAAGAAAGGAATACTTATCACATTATTTAGTTTGAATTTATACTCAAAGTGACGGTGGTTAATATAATTTAATAAAATTATACAAAGTTTTGGACACTGATGTAAAAAATATTCAGTAAATATTATTCGTTTTGCTTCCTCTTCCATATTGTCAATAGCACTAAGTACTTCGGGGGTATTGAGTATTAAAAATATTCTTATATCATATGTATTAGTGTACTCAAACAAGGCACATTTATGTTTCAATGTAAGCTGCTCAATAGTTGCTCCGCATGCAATTAGTTCCATACATGTGCCCCAGTGACCTCCTTCAGCTGCGTAATACAAGGCAGACCTGCCACTGTTATCGCGCATGTTTACCAACTCATATCCATCACTCATTATAAATTTACTCTCCAGAAGACACTCCACTTCAGTATCAACAGTTATTTCATCAAAACGTATACGAGAAATGACACTAAAATCATGTCCAATTTCCATAATAAAATGCACAATATATGTATGACCATTGCGAGCTGCGTAATGAATAGGTGACCTACCAAACATATCTCTGTCTAAGAGGATGCAACCTGCATTAACCAATCTACACACATACTCAATGTGTCCAGCATTGGCGGCGTGATGTAGCGGTCCCCTTCCGAGACAATCCTTGTCTGATATTTTCATTCCTAGCGTGATGTTCTTCAGAACTCTCATGTCGTCGGTAACAATTGCTTTGAGTATTTGAGATTCAGAAACTAATAAATTATCCAAAAGTAAAGAAGTTATTTGAAAACAATCCTTACGAATATCTCCAAACATCTCATCTTGTAGGATATTAGTAAGAGTTTTGTATTTCTCACTGCCTTTCTTATTTTTCAATATGTGTGAGAATTGCTTAGCGACAAAGTATTCTGCAAACGCTCTATGAGTAAACGAGTAGTCCTCACTGTTGTTATTTGTTGTGACTATTCCGATTGCTCTCAGTTCTGATAAAGATAGAATCTTGTTGTGATCGCTGTAAGAGGAGAAGCGGTCGGCAAATAAATATTTTATAGCGCACAGCTGATGATCTTTGTCGAAGATGATTTTAGAAGATTTGCAGATAATATCATTTTCTTCCAAACTTCCCATTTTTTCTTTAAAGTAGTTAATATATTTACTTTCAACGAATAATTCAAACATTTGGCAAATGGAGCTATCACTATTATAGATCGCGTACCTATCACTCTCTGAGCCTTGAATGGCAAAATGTAAAACATGTTCTGCGAGAATTCTCAAAAGCAAAGGTGAATTCATGTGTTTTGAAAAGAAATTAGGGAGACGATAATCCTGTAATATTTTTTTTTGTTTCTCTGGAATAATATATGCAGCAACGTTTACATTGAAATACTCTAAATATTGTTTACTTTCAATTGGTTCTAAAGTTGAGGTAAACACGTGAAGTGATTCTTCATAATATGACGCTACGTGTGGTCTGCAGACAATCCACACGCGGGATTCTGTTTTCTCAATTAGGTATCTAATCAAAGAACGTAATGCTTCGTGATTCTGCGAGGGGACCTCATCAACTGCGTCAAAAATGAAGAGAAGTTTTGTGGATAGGAATCCACATGACAGGTAATATTTCATTAGTAGTTTTGATAAACATGAATTTAGTCCATCATCATATAATTGATCTATCAGTCTCATCAAAAGAATCTCGTCACCTATTTCCCCATCTTTAAGAACACTTAAGGCACTCTTTTCTCTTAGATTGATACAAATTACCCAGTGAGAGTTTATTTTCTGAGTGAGAGATGCCAAGGCTATTGTTTTCCCCATACCAGCTTCATTAGATATGACAGTAGTTCGACTGTGATAATTTTTAACGAAATCTTGTTCAGTATATGAACTATATTCTATATGACTGCATTCACGTATTATATTTAGATAGCGATTTGATATTTGCCACACTAAATTTCTATTGATGAATGTAAACCAATGAAGAATGTTGCCTGTTTTAGTTAAATCATTATATTTTTCATTTGGTTCGGAGATATTCTGAAAAATATAAAGACGATGTTTCACTTTTTTGTACTCGTCATCTGTTAGAGAGAACACTTCTCTAACATCCTTGACACTAATGTTAGTAAACA
This sequence comes from Athripsodes cinereus, assembly GCA_947579605.1. NCBI lineage: Eukaryota > Metazoa > Arthropoda > Insecta > Trichoptera > Leptoceridae > Athripsodes > Athripsodes cinereus. The sequence continues at coordinate 15,776,213 of OX388328.1, forward strand.
TAAAACTGTGAATACCATTCACAATCACATTTTTCATTTCATTAACATTCCCAACCACTCGCTCGACGCACTTGATTTGTCTCTCAATATATAAATGAGGATTATATACTTCCCTCAGCATTAGAGAGTTACTCTGTAAAACATCGAAGCACCACACAATCTTTTCACTGTTATTCTTGCACACAAGCCTGAAGTTGTTACTTATCATTATTTTTATATTTTTCTTAATACTACATTCCTCTTTTACAATATTTACCATAATATTATTATAATCTTCTTCATCTGTAACTCTCAATACGAATATTATATTTTGTTTGGACTCGCTCCGCTCCACAATATTACGACATTGTGACATTGATATAGGTAGCATTATTTTGATGTAGCACACCTCCAAAAACTGATTTGGATGTTGTCCTATGTATATATTATTATTTTTCTTGTGCAATTTTTCAAATACTGAGGCACTCATATATCTGTCCATATATTTAATAAACTCGTTACGATATTCATCTCCACCGCACAACTCAATCAGTGGTGTAAATTTTGCCAGATATTTCACTTGTTGCTTGATTAATATATCTTTTGACAATTTATTGAGATCTTTAAAAGATACATTATATTTTTCTTCATGTACCACGTCGTCATCAATACAACATTTCTTGAGAGATATTCCCTGCTCTTTTGTGATAACAATAATAACTGTCATGACTTCCACCAGGACAAGTATTGACTCAGTGATAGTGACTTGAGGTGTGTCACAATGAATTACTAGAATTTTAATGGTTTTACTCTTCTTTATTACTTCCGTAGTACTGTATCCTTGTTCACCTGAATCACCTGTGAGTGAAGAAAAATTCAAGAAAACACATTTTTCCAGTATACCCCTAAACTTCATTTTGTTATATATTTCAATCATAGCTAATCTGCTGCATTCTGTGACGAGTACATTGAAACGCTTAATGCACGGCTCTCTTTCTGCGATTGATTCAATAACCAAATTATGAGGATTGAGCCTTCTCATACAATCATCTGATTGAAGATTGATATCATATTCGTAAATGCGATTGCGTTCAGTCTCATCAAGATATAGTCCTTTCTTTAGTTTAAACCATTTATTCATACGCTTGTGCAGGTAATTAGCTATGTCTTCAGACTTTCCGATTTTTAAATTTAAGTCATTCAATTGCTCAATAATGAATTTGTCTTGTTCCTCTTCACTGGGTTGATTGATGCTCAGTAGAAATAGTTTTTGGAACTCCACAATTCCACACTCTAACTCTTCCTCCCATTTACTACAGTCTTCAAAACTTTCAAAGTCTTTTAAAGTTTTTATTTGAACTACTTTTGCAAATATTTTTAGAATTTCTTTTTTCTGTGCCAAATTTGACACTTCAAATAGATCGGCCATTTTATTATTTATGAAATTCACAAATTTTTCTTTTTTATATTCAAGTGCACTGATTAAATTTTCATAAAATATTTTTAAGATATATTCTCCGTCTCTCGTCCTTTGCTTTAAACTGTTTATAAAATTTTCACTCTTACAAAAAGTAGCAAAGCCTTGTAATACTACTTTCTCAATTTTTACAAGAGCACTTCCTCTGCTGAGTTGTACGACTTCTTTTTTCATACAACTGTCGATAAGTCGATTTGCCAAATCTTTGCAGACACATGTCATCAGTTTTTCTTTAAGATGCGATGTGGTAGTAGCCGAACTATTTAATTTGTAAAATATTCCAGATGGCATCAAGTGCCACATCTTAACATCGTTTTCATTAGTTTCAATAAAGTACTCATGAATTGAGCTATCAGTTTTCATATTAGTTAACAACACGAGTTCCTCTACGTTCCCGAGGTCCCCGCTCCCTCTGATTATATCTAAGTATGAGTGCAAGTAGAACACGCAGCTGTGTGGCAAGTCGGCATTTTTTATACTCATTAACTTAATTTTATCCAAACAGTTCTGACTCGAATATTTGACCTGGGTCAAAGTTGTGAAGTCTTTCGTCATCAACACTACGTCATCGAATTTCCCCACAATACTTTGATCCATTTCCGTAGCCAGTTTGAATGGTTTCTCAGATTTAATACATCCAAGAAGAGTCCTTGTCAGCACTTTCAGTTGATATGTGAATCCCTCGTTGCCGGCGGTGTTCGACTTCTTATACTGATTATTCGTAGCCATCTTGTGAAGGATGTGAACCTAGAAATAAAAACAACAAATAGTAAAGAGAGTGAGGAGTGAGTATTGCCAATAGTATTAGGTACGTGTAACCCACTCTCACTGTAATAAGTATGTATGTATGTACATAAGTAGGTACTGGGAGACATTATCTTAAGGCACGCCTTTAGTACATTGTTTACAATAAAGTGTTTTATTATTACAGTCATATTCAACAAGTACCTACATGTATTATAATTATTATTTTATACGCGAGTAGTGTTGTGTAAGTGTAATTATTAATACCTTGATATGACTATAGTCAGTACGGTGAGTGGGGCAGCTCAGGCGACTGTGTGATGAGGAATGTGTGGCCACTGCTCTGCTCAGCTCTGTAATTAATATTGATGTTTTACATTTGCTTGATTTATCTCTCATGTAAACCAGGGTTGTAACGGATGTCAACATCCGTATCCGCATCCGTATAACATCCGCATGAATTTTGACATCCGTATCCTCATCCGCATCCGCAACTTATATTTTAAGAGATCCGCATCCTCATCCGCATCCTCAAAAATCTTTGAGGATGTGATGAGGATGTCAATTTTTTCGTCGTCCATATATAAAAAAAACTTGAATACATTTCTAAAATAAAAATATATTTTACTAATTCTATCCTGGTTGATGTAGCAGGATTGCCAATTCAAACATGTACAACACATTTGCGCAATATTCTGGAGTATGAGATTTAATTTGTTTGTTAAAAGATAGACCGAACCAGATGAAATATTGAGTTATTAAATATACCAGGACCTTAAGATTTATTATTCTATTGTACTCCATACCAGATGTAGTAAAACATTACATTATTATTATGAATGCCTGAATGGACATATTGTACCCCAAATCCTTTTGTTTTCAAGAAATTCTCCTTATATTTTTTTTAGATAAGAAGTGTTATTTAAAGAACAATAAATCATTCGGTAATAATTTTGAATTCGGAAATAATAATGAACATACTTAAAGTATTGTAGTCCAGATAAAATAATACATACTATTTTTTATGTACTACGTTACCGATATTATCACGTTTCGCTCGGGAGTATCTGAAAAAGACTAAGATTTTTCATGTCCTGTAAAAGGGCGTAAAAAATCCCATACAAAACATTCAATATTTTCAATTCAATAATGAGGATTCAATTCAATAATTCAGTTCATGTTGCTAACTTTTGTTGGCACAGAGAAGACTACCTGCATGTGTATTACATGCGGTAAGTCCACTGATTATACTACTTATGGGAAATGCCATAATGATTGGAATGAATTACGTTACCTACTCTCACTCATTTCTGTAAGAGTATCTTGTATGCCTTTGATAGCACATAGGAAATTCTATTACAACTACTGTTATTTGGTGTAGCCAGCGGACCAAATGAAATGATCAATTATTTATTATGTCCATTTTACGTCATTAGTAATATAGATTTATAATACCTGAAGTAAACCTGATCCAAACTAAAATAAATACCTTAGGAGTACTCAGTAAAGAATAGTTATCCCACTCTTCTTTGTAAATTTTTCTGATAGAGTCGGTTGTTTGATGAGACAAAAATATCTACTATTCAGTGACGAGGTGTGACACCCATTCTGAATATCTTATTTTTTATTGTCACGGATCACAGAGAAGACAATCTGCTTGTTTACATTTTGCAATTAGTCCGCTGGCTACCCTACCTGTGGGATATGTCGTGGTGGTATGTTAGTAGTATAATGATATACTCAAATCTTTATAGTTTTTTGAATTTAGCATAAACCCAGACCTATTTGTATGCAAACATAAAAAAATCATTATTATCATTATAGGTACTACCAAGATCCTAATATGTCACTAATAAGATTCATATAATGAATTTTTCATAATTATTATGCCAGACTCGTTCATAACATTATGACTTTCAAATAAGTGTTATTTTTCAAATTTTTTTCGGCGGTCATTATTTATCGCGCTATAGTTTATCATGAAATCAAATCCTTACAAAAAAATATTGTAACTTTTAGTATAGAAAAAGTAATTCAAATTCAGATTCAAATTCAAATATTTTTATTTAAAGAAAATTTACAATTTAATAATATTACATACACCCTTATTACTAAAATAAAACACATTTATTACATATTTGACCCTCAAAATTGAGCAGTGCTCGTGCATAGTAAGTAAATATATCGTAATAATTGGTTGCATTTGGGTTTATATCAAAAACCCAGATATATCTTTAAAAAAAAAATTTTTTCATGGAGTTAGTAATGTTACAAGTTTTGATATTTTTTAGTCATAGATATCTATTAGAGAAAATAACGAATTTTATCTTTCCCAAGATTTTAAGAAGAACAACAGCAAGTATCAAGTATTAAAAAAATACTCATTATTTATTCATGTTTAAAATAAAGATATATCTATCTATCTATTTATACCCTCACGCATGTCTCAGGAGGGGTAGGCAGAAAGAACGGAATGCCATTTTGATCTATCCTTACAAACTTCTTTCGCTTCCTCCACATTCATCCAGTTTCTCATACATGTTCGCCGATTTCTCTTACTCAACACGTGCCTGTCCTAAAGGATTTGATCCATGTGCTCAAGCCACGTGGTTCTTGGACGTCCGCGCTTCCTCACACCTCCTCTTTCAGACAAATGTCATTCTTTCATCTTGGTAAAGATATATCAACATCAAAATCCGCATCCGCATCTTCATAAATTAAAAATCCGCATCCTCATCCGCATCCTCATAACAGTGTCACCACAGATCCGCATCCGTATTCGCAAGTGACATCCGTTACAACCCTAATGTAAACAATAAACAGCATTATGTTATAATATGTTATGACAAACTATTTAGGTACATTGGTGACTTCCAAATACCACATTTATATACCTACGAGTATCTATGTGTAGGTACCATAATAATAATACCTATATTATGTGTGTTCTTCTTTCTTTCTTTCTTTTCTTTCTTGAGGCAAGGCACCCGATACCGAGTGAATTATGCCTATTTGTTGACAAGAACAACAGTTGTTAAAGTTAAATTTATAATATGTATTTCCGTAGCGTGGTAGGCACCTACATTCGCCTCAAACTCCTACACTACACGCTGCAAGTACGTTACAAGGGCATTGAGTTCAATAAACCCAAAGCCCGCACACCATCACACGTATATACGTACACCGCCGCTTGAGTCACGGCATCATTTATTTATTTAAGATAATATATTACAAATTAGAACATACATACATACAAACATCTAGATATTTCAATTTTTTACCAGCATGAACACTTAACAGTCTCACTAGGATCTTTGATCCTGTGTTGAGACCGTCTCCATCTACAAGCAACCCCGCCATTCACGAAATTATCCATTTTCTCCAAAATCCTTCATCCCTCACCATTCACGCTCTCACCATAACCCCGCCATTCACGAAATTCTCCATTCACTCCAAAATCCTTCATCTCTCACACAAGCCTCCCAAACAAAATCTCTTCCGTTTCTTCTTCATTCAAACAATTTATAATCCAATTACATACCTCTCTTTTAAATTTCCCTAGCGTGACACAATCTTTGACAGTTCTTGGTAGACCATTGAATACCCTAGGAGCTATATAAGAACTATCTTTCTGTCCGAGAGCTGTATACATTCTAGGTACTCTATGTGCCGCACTTATGGCCGCCCTTGTTCCAATGTTAGTTTGATTAACCACCACATTACCCTGACGTATTTCATTAAAGTACCTAATCAGAACGCATAACAGATACAATTTCCTTGGGCTTAATATTCTGTAGTGCCTCCGTAAAGGTTCCGTATGATACCTGAATCCTACTCCGTGCATTATTCTCAGAATTGCCTTCTGCACAATCATCACTTTATTCACATGCACAAATGATGCGGAACCCCACGCCTCCACACCATACTTCAGTATTGAGTGACCAAGAGCAAAGTAAACCATTCTCAAGCTTTTTTTATCCAAGAAACCTCTTAACCTATAAAATATAAAAATGATTTTCCTTATTCTTTTTGTAAGAATCTTCAAATATTCTTCCCATCTTAGAAACTTGTCAATCACGATACCTAGGTACTTAACTGAATCGCATCTTTCAATAATATTCACGTGTTCTACTTCCAGTTTGTCCTTACTTGATAAAGTAATTGTACGAGAGGTTTCGGGCTGTCCCATTTCATTCAATGAGTAAGTCATATATTTTGTTTTACTTATATTTAATGTGAGTAGATTTTTTGACAGCCAGTCATATACAATCTCCATACCCTTATTAGCCTTTTCAAAAACTTTTTCCCAGCTTTCACCTCTAAAAAGAAGCACAGTGTCATCGGCAAAAGCCACCACTTCACCCACGTTCAATAAACAAAGTCCATTTACATAAATAATAAACAGTAGCGGACCCAATGTGCTTCCCTGATGAATACCATATGAAACAGTTTTAGGCTTGCTAAGGTTGCCCCCCAGCTCGGTCATTTGAGTTCTATTCCCCAGGTAGCTTTTAAAGAATTCCAAAACTATGCCCCTGATTCCTATCATTTCCAATTTACAAATCAATAACCTGTGTGACACAGTATCGAATGCTTTAGCTAAATCTAAATAAATTCCAATACATTTTTCTCCCTTATCAAGACTCTGTATTACAAATTTGATTAAATGATTAATGGCCATTTCAGTATTTTTATTTTTACGGAAGCCATACTGTCTAGGAGATATTATCTCATTTTTTTCTACATAAGATAAGAGTCTATTTTTCACTGTTTGTTCATACAACTTTGATATAGTACTAAGAAGCGATATAGGTCTATAGTTCGTCACCAATCTTCTATCACCTGACTTGAATATTGGTATTATTTTCGCTCGCTTCAACTCATCCGGAAATGTGCCACTCAAATAACCACAATTAAAAATATGTGACAGAGGTTTAGCAACATATTTAGAGACATGTTTTAATTGTATAGATGAGATTTCATCCACACCCATCGAGTGCTTTGACTTTAATTTATTGATGATTTCCAAAATCTCAATCTCAGTAGTGGGAGTCAAAAACATGGAGTCACGTGGATTTAATCCTTTTAAACCCTTACAGAGCTCATTTTCCTCCAAATCGTGATTATAAAGGATATCCTTCGCCAGTTTCTCTCCCACCTCACTAAAAAATGAATTAAACATTTCGGCCCCTTTTCCCGGATCATTAGCAATATTTATTAAGGTGTCATTTTCATTCAGTGTTTGAATATTCGTTGTTTTATTTTTTTGTGTATCTGTACATTCACGAATTGTCTGCCAAACTTTTTTATTGTCTTTACCAGCTTTTTCAAATCGTTTTCCATAATATTTATGTTTTGCCAATTTTATAACCTTATTGCAAATGTTGCGACATACATTATATTCCTTTAGGACTTCTGCTCTATTAGGATATTTCTTTAGTTTCATGTGTAGTCTATTTCTATTTCTAATTGAATTTATTATTCCTTGCGTGATCCACGGTTTCAGTTTTTTTGTTTTATTATTATTTGTGTTATATTCCAACTGTGTACATAAATTAACCGCTTTACAATAAATCATCATGAAACAATGCAATGCCTCATTTACTTCTGTCTTATCAAAAACTTTATCCCAGCATTCTTTTTTTAATACCTCTGATAATAAGGTATAGTCTATTTTTCTACACACTGAGACCATTTTATCACCACTTTCATTTTTATTTACTTTTGACTTGAAATTAATTATATTCATACAATGATCCGTTATATTACAATTGTATATTAAGGAATTAATATTTTTTATGTCTCTTATAAATACGTGGTCCAAACATGTCTGAGAATTACTCCTAGTAACATTATTTACTACTGAAACAAAGCCAAGAGAACTCATCATATTTAGGTACAGCTCTCCATTGTAATCTGTATTTAATATATCAATATTAATATCGCCTACAATTATAATTCTATCTTTTGAATGCATATCCCTTAGAATTTTTTGTAATGAACTTATAAAAACTGTCTTTGATTTCACACCAGGCGGTCTATAAATAGAAAATATATAAGTATTTTCATCCATCTGAATTTTCAAACAATTTGCCCCCTCCAAGTTAATTTCGATTACCTGTATATATTTTAGCTTTTTAATATATACTACCAATCCATCATTTTGATTCAAGTTTACCGATGTATGATACTCGTCGAAACCCTCTATCTTTCCAAGAACCTGTCCATCTTTTAACCAGCATTCCGACATTACTATCATATCAAAATCAATTTTCATTAGACTCAACTCAACAAAGAAATTATCTGAGTTCTTTGATATACTGCGTATATTCATATGAGCCAAATTTATATAGCCCTCACATACTTTCAAACATTTTCTACATTCATTCAAATCATTTACCACCACAGAATTCACACGTTCATACTCATCTAGATCATTCACTATTTCACATGCATTATTCCAATCCCTATCCTCACATACCCCTTCATCATACCTCATGGAGACAGTCTCAGCAATAGTCAGTTCGTTCTCTCACAATTTTGTCCATTGTTATCCACATTGGGCAGGTTTTACTTGTTGCTAAATGATCAAAGGTATTCCTCTTGTTTCCAATACAATTTGCACACTTAGGAGGTAATTCATCTTTTTTTCTCAGGCACTCCGCTTTAAAATCATGATTTTCGGCACAGTATCTACGTTTTCTTGGATTTTCACAATATTTACTTGTATGACCATATAATAGGCAATTATAACACTGTAGTACAGGGCTGAAATCTTCTACTGGCACTCTTTGAAAACCAATATGTACCTTTGCCTTATTAACCAAGTTTCTCCAAGTGCACGATTTCACTTGACATATGAGATCTTCCATCAGATTATTTCTGTTTGGCTTCTTAAACTTTACCTTAAGTATTTCTCCAATATCCAAATTTTTATTTTGCAACCTAAGTGATTCATTTAAATTTTCTTCTGTCATTCCCTTGACAAGTCCTCGGAAAACAACATAAGGATTGTTCTTCTTTAAATCCGTAATATCAAAGTCTGTTTCTTCCTCTACCGCCTTCCACATGGCTTCTTTATCTTCTTTCGTAGTACACTTTATAATTAGTTTAGAATTTTTCAGCAGTTTCATATTGGAAATGCCTATTCCCTTGTTTTTAACGTTTATTTTTCTTTTTATAATTCCTTCCATAGTACCACCATTTATGTTTTCATCTTTTGATCCTATAACCAAAGCATGTACTTTTTCCTTGGACACTACATCAGCATACGATACTTGTTCATTATTCTTCTTGACTTCAATAGGATTTCCTCTTTCTTCGATTTTTGTTAGTCTATATTCTATGTTTTCTAGAGTTTCCTCCAATTTAGAGCTTTTTTTACATTTCAATTCCAGATCTGCAATAATCTGTTTGTAGCCTATTATGATGGCACACAGTTCATCTGTTTTTTCAATTATTAGTTTCTTATTTTCTCTTTTTAGGTTTCCTGAGTCATTTAGAATAGCCAATATCGCATCCTTTATTTTATCATAAGAGGTCGAACCTTCAGAACTTCTCGTAGCGATAGGTGAGCAGTCTCTGGATGATGGAGCCGATACTTTACCTCCCATTCTACCCTGAACCGTTTTGACTAAATTTTTGTTCTTATTATCCATCTTATATAATATTTCTGCTATACTATAGAGGGCTGACTATAAAACCAGAACAGCAAATACACCAATTACAAACAAAATTTATATTATATTTGAAGCGAATTTATTCTGCAAAGAAAGCTACAGCACAGCACTAGTGTAGAGTCTACATAAAACAATATTACACAAAAAAATGATATCACTCTATGGTTACTTGCTTGTTATTGTTTATATTATTTTTCTATGCATCAAATGTCACACGCGCTAATTATATTCTAGTTAACTTTTGATCTGTGCCGTGTACTATCGAAAATGTTAATGATTGATAGAATAAAAATGGAATTTTATCTTTATATATAGAATTCAATAACTATGTTCATTCAATAAGTGTGTTTTCTACTTATGAGTGTTAAGTCAATTTTATAAATAACTAGCTTAAATACCCTGCGTTGCATGGGAATCATATATAAAATTGAAAAAACAGTAAGTATGTGTAATAAAAAATTATTTTATTTAGGCAGCAATATTTTTTTGTATCAACTATGTCATTGTCTCTCTCTCTCTCTCTCTCTCTTTTTATTTTGTTGGCTTTCACCCTTGAGGGTGTTCCTAGCCAGAAACTGCAAGTAAAAATTGTTAGATCAGCAAAAAATCAGGAAAAAATACAAAAATTCAACATTCAAAGTTTCATCAAATGGGTCTTGAGGAACAGGACAAGGAGTTTGAAAATGTTTTGGTCTCTAGAACTCAAGAGCAAGGAAATATTTGTAGCTAGTGGAACCCTGTAATGTGCCAGGTCATTAATCAAAGTTGGGTAGATGTTGTTGATCGGGCATTCGAAAAATAAATGATCAAGATCCTCCTCCAATACACAGTGTCACATTAAAGTACATAGATAACAGATAATAGAATACATATATGTAGACTTAACAGTATATAAAATTATAACAATGTACCTACATTACATACACATACATACACACCATCACGCCGCTTCCCTCGCGGGGTAGACAGAAAGGATCGAGAGCCACTTCCTTCTATCCTTGCATACATCCTTCGCTTCCTTCACTGTCATACAATTCCTCATGCATGCTCTCCTGTTCAATGTGCTCAACACGTGACCGTCCTGTAGAATTTGATTAAAATGAGCTTGCCATCTTAACTTATTCACATTCATCCTTGTAATTACACCAATTTTCATTTCACATTCGTTTTGTATATCACTGTTACGCACACGATCTCTCGGACTTTTACCACACATCCTTCTCAGCTTATATTTAAATTTAAAAAAATGGGTAGGTATCTACGTGGCTAAAAGTAATTAAAACAACTTCTCACTGTAAAATCTTAAAGTTTGACATCCCACACGGCCATATTTCAATAAAAAAATGGGTAGGTACCTATGTGGATAAAAGTACTGAAACCCTTTTCCCACTGTAAAATCTTAAAGTGTGTCATTCCACACGGCCATATTTCAATAAATAAAATGGGTAGGTACCTACGTAGATAAAAGTACTGAATTCCTCTTCCCACTGTAAAATCTTGAAGTTTGACATCCCACACGGCCATATTTCAATAAATAAAATGGGTAGGTACGTACGTAGAAAAAGTACTAAATTCCTCTTCTCACTGTAGAATCTTGAAATTTGACATCCCACACGGCCATGTTTCAATAAATAAAATGGGTAGGTACCTACGTAGATAAAAGTACTAAATTCCTCTTCCCACTGTAGAATCTTGAGGTTTGACATCCCACACGGCCATATTGCAATAAAAAAAATGGGTAGGTACCTACGTGGATAAAAGTACTTAAATCCTTTTCCCACTGTAAAATCTTGAAGTTTGACATCCCACACGGCCATATTTCAATAAAAAAAAATGGGTAGGTACCTATGTGGGTAAAAGTACTTAAACCCTTTTCCCACTGTAAAATCTTAAAGTTTGACAATCCCACACGGCCATATTTCAATAAATAAAATGGGTAGGTACCTACGTAGATAAAAGTACTAAATTCCTCTTCCCACTGTAGAATCTTGAGGTTTGACATCCCACACGGCCATATTTCAATAAATAAAATGGGTAGGTACCTACGTAGATAAAAGTACTGAATTCCTCTTCCCACTGTAAAATCTTGAAGTTTGACATCCCACACGGCCATATTTCAATAAATAAAATGGGTAGGTACGTACGTAGAAAAAGTACTAAATTCCTCTTCTCACTGTAGAATCTTGAAATTTGACATCCCACACGGCCATGTTTCAATAAATAAAATGGGTAGGTACCTACGTAGATAAAAGTACTAAATTCCTCTTCCCACTGTAGAATCCTGAGGTTTGACATCCCACACGGCCATATTTCAATAAAAAAAAATGGGTAGGTACCTATGTGGGTAAAAGTACGAAAAACCTCTTCCCATTGTAAAATCTAGAAGAATGACACCTTTCACGACCATATATCATTAAAAAAAATGGGTTGGTACCTACTTGGATAAAAGTCCTAAAAAAATACATGTATATGTAGGTACCTATAAGGAAAACAGTTCTTAAAAAGGAACGAAACAATTATTAATGTTACCTAAATAGGCATTCCCTCCCTGTATTCCCAAAAGAAACCTTGATGTATGAATATACATTCTTCAATATTCTGATGTATTATTTTTAAAGAAAATACCTTCATCAGACTCATGAAAATGTTTAAAAAACAAAAAAAAAAAATACTACTCGTTGATTGAGAAAAATCTAGTAGGTACCTACCTATGTACTTATTGGAAAACTCATACCTACAATATTGTCTATGAATTTCATGATTCCATTTTCACAATTATTTTTCTTTGTTTTTTTCTCATGTGTCATATGTGGTCTATGAAATTGAATGAAAATATGCCGAAATTATGCAATTCTAATTTACACAAATTAGGAGTTTTCATGATGTGCAAGCATGATGTTTTATAACCAAAATAATCTCCAAGCTTTTAATTTCAGTTTTGTTGTATTTATTATCACTTCTATTTTGAAATTAATTCAATATAATGAAAATATTTTGTCTACAATTTCTGCAATTGTTAAGTAAAAATAAATAAAAATACTAAGAAATAATAAAGGTCTATCAATTTTTTGAAGTCTGAGGCTTAAAAACATTTCAAAATAAGTCAAGCTTTTTTCCTTAAAAAAAAGAAAAAGGGACATGAAAATAAAAGAACAAAACATACCTTCTCCTTTTTTGTAATTAAGATACTTTGCAATAATAATATAAATCATGTTATCTTCTACTAAAAGGTAGTCATAGCAAAAAAACAATGGATACTTACCTATTTTTACTTAATTTCCTTTTCAACTACTTATTTTATAAAACATATCATATTATTTTTATTATTATTATTAATTGGTTCCGGGAATCCACCCGATTCGGGTGATTTGTGCCACAAAACATATCATAGGAGAAGAGAAAGTTTTTTTTATGTTAATTCATTTATCGCATCAAAAATTCATAAAACGACTCTTGATCAACCTTTCAAGATTTTCTTGGGAACGTAGAGAAGAGAATACAGCCTTTTCCGTCCAGTTTCTTTGCAACGATTGTTTCACTTCTTCCCACGACATTTCCAAAGTCATAATGTCGTTTTCATAGGAAGAGTATAATGTGAAAAAGAGGCATCTGGAAAATCGCAACCCTTTCGCATGGAGTAACGGCTCACCGTTTTTGTTTCTGCAAAAAAATAATAATGTTGACTCTTTCGTAACAAAAATATAAAGCAGGTATAATAGATTATAATATTTAGATAGAAAACGTAAATTAATTCTCACCTAATGTTAAATAAAATATTGAACGTACTTTTTGACACATCGTTCATCGATCGCCATTTTGGAATGTTATAATAACACACATAATTGCCAGATGAATAACATATTGTTTTTGGCTTTTTGATTAGCACGTGCTTAATATATTTAAATTGGATTATTTACGCAAAAAATATTTTAAATGTGTTTATTTGCACGAAATTAAAAATATTTATAATGTTTTTATTTGCATGAACCTAAAAAAATTCTAATTGTGCTTATTTTTTACAAATTAATCATAAATATTTCAAGTACTTTTCATAATTAATTTTGATATGGCAATATAATATGATACACCATTTTGGCGGTAAAGAGTATTTTCTTACCCTTTCAAACTCACGTAAAAAACGTATTTTTTATCTCATTCACATATTTTTTATCCACCCTTTTTTGCTGTTTTTCTCACTTCTCAAAAAGAAAGTACGGCATTTAGTGAGTTTTTATTTGAAATATGTATCTCGTCTTGAAATGGCCGAGTCAATGGAACGCAAATTCCTTGAAATGGGAGAGTATAGCCCGGTCTTCGTTAGTATGGAAATTCAAAAATCATTTTTATAAAATATAAGGATAATATGTTGTGTGTGTTAGTGTATACACATGTATTGACTTGTTGACAGCAGATTGCTTGATGATAATGATGCGTTGCGTTTATGTATGTGTTGCAAAAATTTAAAACGATTTCTTAAGTGTGAGATTTAATGTTCTGACATGTATAAAACATAGCAAAACACAATGGAACCAACATTCAAACAATGTTTAATTGAGATTTAAGGTGCCTCCATTGGAATTCGCTGTAGAGTTGAACCTTCAGTGTAGACTACTTGTGTTTTTCGAATCTCAGTGTAATGTGTGTCCTCGGTGAATCAGTAGTTAGACAATGTAATACAATCATATGGACTTCAGGTAAGCAAACAAATGATTTTATGACCACTTTGTCTTGTTTTCCATTAACAATATCGTATTCTCCTTATCTTTGCCTTGTGAATTCTTTCTGCATTCCACAACATCTGCCGTCTCTCTCTCCCCCCCGTCCTGTCATATGCGGAGCGCGACAGAAATATCGCTTATTGGCGCGAAGAATTACAATCAAAAAGAAACTCACAGTTTTATATCCAATGCTTCGAAACTTTAGTGATTATCAAAACAAATGCCAATATTCTTAAATTAACAACTTCCAAAACTTCGATCAGTTACAATCTTAATAAACTTCAATAAAATCTTTTAGAGTTATGAGAAAACACTCCGAAAAAATTCAGTGTTGCCAGTAGAGTCGTTGTAGTGGTAGAGCCGGATTCAGAAATCAAATTTAAGTCACACTTTGAATCGCTACTTAACACTTTTTTCTTTGTCCGACATTTTTACATTCAACTCGTCAAAACAAAATTTAAACTAATCCAGTCAACAAGTTGATTTTTCAAAATCTTTCTTTTGACATGGATGTCCTTTAAGAAGGAGAAAAACATCAAAAAACACCCCACAATTAATAACTCCTTCGATGATCCTAGTCAATTTATCAATCAACTCAAATGTTTTTATTGTACCTTTTAAGGTGATTCACTAAAGCCAGATTCACATTGTAACAATTTTGTGCCAATAGAGAGTGTACGGAGATGGGAAAATTAATACCTAAATTTTTAAGAGAACGAATTAATTCCTGGTTGGGTAGAAGCGGACAGCCCAAGAAGATATGGTCCAAAGTCTCGCTGTCTTCCCCGCATTCACATTCTGGGGAGTCTAGAATGTTGATTCTGGCCAAGTGAGAGGCAGCGACGCAATGACCTATCCTCATTCTACAGAGGAGGGAAATACTTAATTTTGGTAATTTCGATCCTAGAAACCATGGTTGGGATGGAATTGAAGGTTGGATTCCTCTGTAATGGGATCCAGATACTGACCCGGTGAAGATATAGTTCCACTTATCATAAATGTTCTTTTTTACTGCATTTAGGCAGTCTCCGATAGGTAAAACAAATGGATTTGGCAATATACCGCAAGTACATGCTTCCTTGGCCAAAACGTCCACCTTTTCGTTACCAGAAATGCCCACGTGAGGGATCCAAGCAATTACCAGATCTATAGATTTAGAAACTGCTTCGTGAATGAAAATTAATATTTCTTTGATTATGTAGTTATTGAGTGAGGATTTAGCTATTTTTCTAAGAGCAGTGACAAGGCTGTCTGGTCCTCGTATCTGTAAAAATTATAGCCCGTGGAAGTGTTTTGTCTACGATTAACTTAAGAGCCTCTCTGAAAGCCAGACACTCAGCACTAAAGACTGATGCAGAAGTAGGAAGTTGAAATTTGAGTTCAATTTGAAGTGAGGGAGAGTAAACAGCCGACCCGCATTCATCTGTTTGAGATTTGGAGCCATCAGTAAAGAAAATAGAATGAGAAGGCCATTCACTATTTACTCTTTGTAAAAATAAAATGTTCACCACCTGCGGATTCAAAGTGTATACTGATTTATCTAAGCCAATCGAATCAATTATATTACAGGTCTGCATTGGATAATTGAGAGGTGTTGAATAATGCGTTGAAGATGTAAGATTTACTGATGCAGAAAAATTTTGCTTAATGTATTCCCAAGACGAACATAAGAGAGGATAAATTTTATTACGCCAGTAAGGCTCATTAGAGCAAAGGTCCAAAAGAGTTTGCAGTTTGAGGAGCAATAAATGGGGACTCAAACTCATTCTTCGTAGTACAAATTTGTGGGAAAGAAAGATTCGTCTAAGACAGAGAGGCATTTCGACACATTCTGCCTGTAAGGCTATTATTGGGGAAGACCTCATGGCACCCAATATAAGTCTCAGGCATTTATTTTGGACTCTTTCCAGTTTTGTACTTAAATAATTAGGAAGGGGCTCCATCAGAAAACAAGCATAATCCAGAAGACTGCGAATAAGAGAAGAGTAAAGCATTCTCATAGTAGAGGGATGAGCGCCCCACCACACTCTTGAGACTGCTCTAAGGATATTAATATTTTTTTCACATCTGACTATTACGTTGTCTATGTGTAGGTTCCATGAGAGTTTTCTGTGAAGAGTAACTCCCAAAAACCTCACAGATTCCACGCTTGGGATAATAACATCATCACACTTCAATGAAATCTTAGGGGTTTTGTGTTTCTTTGAGAAAACTACAAGTTGACTTTTGGAGGGGGAGAGAGTCATCCCGTTGGCAAAAAACCATCTACTTAATAGCTGAAGGGCTGCTTCTAATTTTTCTCCAGCATAGAGCGTAGAACCAAGAGAACAGTAAACCACAAAATCATCCGCATACTGGAGTATATTGACTTCGGAAGGTAGAGAATTACCGATATCGTGCGTGTAAAGATTAAAGAGAGTTGGGCTTAGCACTGATCCTTGCGGGAGCCCTTTATATACCATTCTCTCGACCAGACCTTTGGAGGAATTAATCAGTATGCTTCTCTCACTCATTATATTAAAGATAAGACAACACAGTATATTGAGGATTCCCGCAGATGTCATTTTTTTAAATAAAACTGGAAGTAAAACGCTGTCATACGCCCCGCAGATATCCAAGAAACAAGCCACTAGGTCGCATTTCTTGGTTCTCGCAATATGGATGTCTGAGACCAGAACACTCAAATTATCCAAGCAAGATCATCCTTTTCTGAATCCAAGTTGAAAGGATGGGAGTACACCCGAGTGTTCGAGGAACTGATCCAATCTCGCTTTTAGCATGCGTTCCAAAACCTTTAGGAAGCAGCAAGATAACGCTATTGGGCGATATGATGAAGGTAGGGTGGGATTTTTCCCTTGCTTAAGAATTGGAATGATGGATTGTTTTTTCCAGAGGGAGGGAATTTTTCCACTTCCCAGAATCAGGTTGTACAACTCTAATAGTCTAACTAGAAGATTCTTGGGAGCATTACGGAAAAAAGAGTATGGAATGAGATCTGGACCAGGAGAAGATTCACCTCCAGCCTGGATAGAGGAGGATAATTCGTCATAAGAAAAAGGAGATGAAAGCACATTGGAGTGCTCAGAAAGTGTGGGACTTTTTTGCAATTCGTGACATTCCGGAACGTATGGAGGGGATAAGTTATCAATAAAATTCTCGATCCATGGACCCATCGCGACCTTCTTATGTTTTGGCGAGAAAGAACCTCTAAACCTGCGAATGGAGTCCCACACTTCCGATGTAGGAGTGTCTGGGGACAAAGAGCCACAAAAATCTTGCCAACCTTTTCTTTTCTTTTTTCTAAGTAATTTCTTTGTACGGGCTTGTACATTCCGAACCCGTAAAAAGTTTTCCCATGACATGTTATTTTTATAAAATTTGATAACTGCTGCTCTCTGTTTGACTGCCTCAGTACAATCTGCATCCCACCAAGGTGGAGATGTTTTGTAGGATTTTTGACCTGATGATATTGGGATGGAGATCTTCGCAGCACGTGAAATAACGTCATGAATATCTTTTGCAAAACTATCAACGTCGCAATGCTCTTTCTGAATTAAGTGATCTTCCGATAAAATATGTTTGCGATACTCGTCCCAATTAGCTTTCTTTGTGATGAATTTGTTTCTGACAATATCATTCGAAACACAATCAGGGGCTACTTTCAATTCGATGATTATGGGGAAATGGTCACTGGAATAGGTATCTTCGAGGGTTTCCCACTGTGAGACAGGAGCAATATCTGCTGTGCAAATTGAAATATCCACCGCGCTAGGTCTTTGATCTGAATATGAGAGACGAGTGGGTTCTCCTCTATTCAGAATACAGAGATTAAATTCATCTGTCCAATCCAAAATCATCCTACCGGGAGCATCCGAAGATGGACAACCCCAAGACTGAGAATGAGCGTTGAAATCTCCTAGGATCATGAAAGAGGAAGACATCCCTGTGATGATACGGGACCAGAAGGCTTTGTCAAAATGAGATCTAGGAGGGGCATACACGGAAATAATTGAAATATCATTAACTCTTGCAGCAACTACTTGTATGTTTGATGGGGAATTCAGAGAGATTCTTTCAGAATCAAGAGAATCCCTTACCAGAAGGGCTGCACCCCCTCCTCCGCCATCTAACCGATCATCCCTAAAACAGGAATAACCAGGGAAGGAAACGAAAGAATCGAACTTATACCAAGTCTCTGAGAGGCAAGCAACATCAATTCTACAAGATCTAAGTAAATATAAGATTTCATCTCTGTGACGAACTGCACTACGGCAATTCCATTGAAGGATAGCTAAGTTAGATAATTTATTTTTCGAAAATCTATTCGTGTTGGTTTGGAAGGCCATTTTCGATAAGGTTTTTTAGTGCAGGAATAAGAAAAGCGGCGTTAGACGAAGTCAAATTCTTAGAGGAAAGGATTTCTATAAGAATTTTTAAAAGGGAAAAAAGAAAATTGTTGTTATCCAGAGTCAAAGATTCTTTAAGGTTTTCAATTATATTTTGTTCAGAAACGGGAACTTGAGTTGAAATTGCGCAACCGTTGGAACTCTCAGAAGGAGATCCGTTGGTATAGGAAAGGAGAGAGTCATGGCTGACTTTATCATACCCAGAATATGAGGATTTTTTTTGGGGCTTACTTACCGATCTCCTACGGATTGTGGTATGGTTCTGAGAGTAAGAGGGGGTTGTAGGGGGAACTGAATTTGAGGCCAGAACTTCTGCATAGGAGGATTTTACAGTTGGGTGTAGTTTTGCTGCCTGGATATATGACAAGTTTGATAGGGCCATCGAGTTTTTAATGGCTTTCTGCCTGGAAAATTCAGGACATGAGGAACTTATTGCTTTATGAGCCCCTTTGCATTGAAAGCACTTAGTTTCAGAGGACTTACATTCCTCAGAAGGATGGTTATCTCCACAGTTGAATCACTTAGGGGGAGAACGGCAAGCAACCTTTGAGTGGCCATATTTGCAACAATTGAAACATTGAACGGTGGGAAAACTGTACTTTTCAACGTTAAAAGAGTTATACATTATATATAAATGTGATGGCAGAAATTGACCCTCAAATGTGGTCCTAGAAGGTTTTCACTCCACGGAACCCAAGGACCTATCCTTAAAATTTAACCGCCTAATTTTGATTACGTTCTCCACGTCCGGGTTTGACTCCAAAATGGAGGATATTAGCTCCTCATTAGAGATGTCCAGTGGGATGCCCCGAATCAGACCCATTCGCGTAACGTTATAAGATGGGATAAACGCTCTGAAAATGGAGTTGGAGAGCGTGAAAACATTCTTTATGAAGGAGTTAGCACCACCTCCTGATGAAAACTCCAGGGAAATTTTATATTTTCCCTCGGCTTTGACAGATCCGTTGATCACGCCTTGAATCTTTTTTGTGTATAAGAATTTCCCGAATTGAAGCGGGGAGATGGGCTTGCTTTGGGCAGCATCCTGCACAAAGACAATAAATGGACCACAAGATTTAGGAGTATAAAAGTGTTCCCTGATGGGAGTGTGGAAAGAAGAAGAAGTAGAAGTTGAAGGAAGGGGTAACTTCTCCTCGGATGTGAGACCAAAAGAAGCACTGCGAGTTCTTTTCCTTTTTGGATCCGGGGAGTCTGGTGGGTCCGGCTCCGGTGGGGTAGAAGGTGGGATAATATGGTGTGGATGGTCTTCCATCCTTAGTCAACGAAGAGAAAAAAAAAAGAAAACAAATGATAAATAACAAATCACTCTTACCAGATATCCAGAGTAGAAAAAATAAAAAAAAACTAAATTATAAAACAAACTAAAACAATCCTGAATACGGCCGTTGATCGCTATGTGAAAAAAAAAATGTAAAATTAAATTAATGAAATATTATTATTTTAGTCAAATACTAATAACAATACGGTACACGATGGAACACACAACCGGACGGTTACGAGTATTGTCACCGAATCATATTATGTGTGTTCTACAATGAACAAAAACGAATTGGCAGAATCAGCCAAAAATTAAATTGAAGTAGGTGCCTACAATTATTAATTTAAAACAGAAGATAAATAATTATGCAGGATAGAGAAAAGACAACTAAGTGTTCCAACGCTAACGAATCAGCTAAGGCTGGTTCAAGAGCTTTATACCATGCCAATGTTCACCAACTCCACCTATCACTTATATCAGTGTTTCAGGGGCATCACGCCTCAGAGGTGGGGCACGGCGCTTCCACATAAATTATTGAAAATTAACCAAACCGCTTAATTAAAAAAGAAGCCGGTGGGGCGTATGACTTTTGAAAAGATCATGGTGGGGCATGGCATAAAGAAGGTTGGGAAACACTGACTTATATACTTCTCTTATATCAATCCTTTCAGAGCAAGTGATTGTATTCATTTACTAGTAATCAAACCTACATAAGACCTCTGTGTTGTAAGTCAATTATTACTCTAACAAAAAAGAGATGTGTGGGACAGCAGTGTGTTTCCGCAACAATAGCATATTGCTCAGGTTCGCAATCACAAAATTATTTTATTCATTTATTTGCAGTAGACTTATCAACAACAACACCATTTCAGTAGGAATCACCCTTATAGCAGAAATTCGATAACATCATGTACCTACTTGAGTTTAATATCTAACAATACCATAGAACAACAACAAGTCACCATAATTTCGCTTCTCAAAAAACATTGAAAGAACGTAACGACCTTCAACCTTAGGATGCATAAAAGAAGTGTGCCTTTCACTACCATTTAGTGTGTTTCGAATGTCATTTCGTTCACTCACTACAAGCATTTATGTGCATCACTTATCAGCCCACCCTCGTATTTACAGGTGCACGGGATATTGATTTCTTATTGTAGGTACCTACATAGTTACACACATATATGTAGACAATATTCTTATCCTGGAGATAGTACATATTGTGTATGTATGTGGAGGTAGATAAGGTGTTTATTTATGTAATTACGTGCCTACCAACTTATATAATATATTTTTATAATCGTCATTATATACCTATGTTTATGTTCGTATAAATACCTCGAGATCAGAAGATTACAGCTATATGTCTTTCTTCAATACATAGGTAGGTATCAGAATTATCAACATCGATAAGCTCTTATCATCAATAAATTATATGTACCTATCACACAATGTTGATTCAATCCTGAAAAAGAAACGAAAATAGGTATTTTTTCGATTAACAATTATTGTAATATATCAATTAGGGACAAGAGGATGATGTATTATATAATTTTAGAATCATTTTACATTTGGTGTAACTTCTAGGTAAGCTTATGGTTCATAATTTATAGTGTAGACTGCATTTTGCGCGGTACCTATGTTGAATCCTTATAACCACTCAGAAGGGTCATGGAGTAGATGACCATTCATCATGACCTCTTCCAGATCTAAACAGCCGATAATTTATGACAATATACATCGTATGGGGAATGAGCCGTTTGTTTAAGACGATAAGTTCTTGATGTTCAGGATACTCGGATTCTGTTCTACCCGTTGCCGAATTACTAAAACTTCTTATTGTGAGGTATCTGGGATGAAATTGATTTTATTCCAAATTCAGATTCATATTTAAAATAATAAAAGTATAACTTGCCACTGCATATCATCACATTGTTAGTATATAAATTAATTTGTTGATTTTGATATGTAAATGATGATATGCAAAAGAATAAAATAAATTCATAATGACGTCTTAAATTCAATAAATTGGGTACATTTATCTGTGGACCTCATATAATCATAAAGAAGGTATTAACTTCACCATCGTTTGTGCGTAATAACTAATTAAAAAATATGTCGCCATAGAGGCTTTGTTGGTCGTTTTACATTACAAAAGCTGTATATATGGCAAAACATTTATGCATCTAATGACGTAAACTTTATGGTTGAGGAGTTCAACCGTTCCATTACCAATCTCTTTGATAAACATGCTCCAGTAAAGTTTATTCCAATGAAGCATCCTCCAGCGCCTTGGCTTACAGACGAAATTCGAAAACTTATGGCCCGGCGAGATCGAGCAAAAGTAAAATTTAAAACATCTAAATCCTCTCTTAAATGGGAGAATTACAAGCTTCTACGTAATCGTTGCTCACATCTCTGCCGTTTGGCTAAAAAAGATTTTTTTCTGTCCAGTATTGACTCGTCCTCTCCTGGCGATGCGTGGAAATTTTTAAAAAAATATGGTCTGGGTAAGCAGAACAATTCTACTGATTCTGTAACTATTGGCCTTGATGAGTTGAATCTCCACTTTTCAACCCCGCCTGTTGAAATTGATCCCTCTATTAAAACCGCTTCTCTAAACAATCTTAGGGTTGTAAAGTCTTCCAGCGAACCCTTCAAATTTAGATTGGTAACTTTGGAGGAGGTTCGCAAAGCTCTCAGATCTATCAAGTCCACAGCTGTTGGGTGTGATGGTATAGGTTTGAGAATGATAAACCTTATCTCAGATTATATTACTCCAATCATTGTGTTTCTATTAAATTCTTCGTTTCTTTCAGCATCGTTTCCTAACCAGTGGAAAAAAGCAAATGTGATCCCGCTCGCTAAGGTTAACTCCCCATCTTCTCCAAAGGATTATCGACCTATATCAATTCTGCCTCTTCTTTCAAAAATCATGGAAAAACTTGTGTATCAGCAATTGAATGACTATCTTCTGGCTAATAATAATTATCTCAATCAATTCCAGTCTGGTTTTCGTAGGGGACACAGTACAACCACCGCCCTACTTAAAATTTCTGAGGATGTCAGGTCCGCTATGGAGGTAAGACAATTGACATTGCTGACACTTTTAGACTTTAGTAGTGCCTTCAATAGCGTAGATTTTGATATCCTTCTGGCCCGATTGGAGGCCCTAAATATTTCTGGCGATGCTCTCCGTTGGATGGACTCCTACCTTAGGGGCCGACAGCAGAGAGTCTGTATAGGTGACGGAACATCCGATTGGGTCGGCCTTGGGGTGGGAGTCCCGCAGGGTTGCATACTGTCCCCTTTACTCTTCTCTATCTTCATCAACCCGATTACTGAACATCTTCATGGAGCCTATCATCTTTGTGCTGATGATCTCCAATTATACATTCACTTTGATCTGAATAATATTGATACTGCTTTTCTCAATATGAATACCAATCTCGAAAATATAAATTTGTGGTGTAGAGATCATGGACTCTTGGTTAATCCAAGCAAATCGCAGGCAATCATTATCGGAAGTCCTAGGAGTCTGTCTTCTCTTACTTCACTTGCTCCTTTACCATCTTTAGTCTTAAATGACTCTACTATCCCCTTTTCTGATGTTGTTAAAAATCTGGGTTTATTCTTCGATACTAAATTACCATGGTGGAAACAAGTCAACATGATCAGTAAAAAAGTATTTGGTTCACTGCATTCGCTTAGGAGAATGCAGAATTTCCTTTCAGTAGACACAAAAAAACTATTGGTTCAGTCTTTAATTCATCCCTTATTTGACTATGCGGATGTCTGTTACTTGGATCTCTCGGTGGAAGGCTTGAATAAGTTGGAACGTCTTCAGAATACTTGCATTCGATATGTGTTCGGGCTCAAGAAGTATGATCATATATCTGAATATCGTGAACGCCTTGGCTGGCAAACTATTCCTCAACGCAGAAATGTTCACACTCTTTGCCTTCTTTATAAGGTTTTATTTGATTCCAACACTCCGTTGTATCTTAAGGAAAGGTTTGAGTTTTTACACTCCCATGGACTACCACTACGATCGGCCTCTAATAATCTTCTGGTTATCCCGTCCCATCATTCGAGCTGTTACACCGATTCTTTTTCAGTTCATGGTGCTAGGTTGTGGAACCAGCTGCCGCAAAAAATTCGCACTTGTTCTTCTTTTTATATCTTCAAGAAGGAGGTTAATGGTCGCTAGTCTTCTGTTGCGTTTACATATAAAAATTCCTAAGGTTTTCAATTTTTTTTTTTCGTGTATCCAAACACGACGAGCAGTCCTACCCCATCCCTTCCATTTTATCCCATCCGTCCTTACTCAACATCTGTGTCGAGTCGCCTATCCGATGTTATTTCTTTTGATTATATATTTGAGTAGCTTATTTTATGTGGAAATTTATTTTGGTTTACATATGTGTTTATTTATGTATTTATCTGTATGTATGTATGTATGTATGTACCTATGTATATATGTATATGTGTGTGTATATTTATGTATGTATGTGTATATATCTTAAATTATTTTATTTTGTTTTACTTATTTATTTATATATTATTATTTTTTGTTTTTGTTTAATGGGTTAGTTGGAAGATATTGCGCTTCAGCAATAAACTCGCCCATTGCACAAAATTATTAATTCTATTGTTGTGATACCATGTTTTTTTGTTTTAATTTGTATATTGATTTTGGGCAATAAAGTTTATTATTATTATTATTATTATATATATTATCTATCTTTTGTTGTTATAATGTTACTTATGTGTATATCTTTTGTCATTCACTGACGGTGTTCAGAAGGAGTGTTGCCTCCAACTTTGGTATCTTTGTAGATTGACATTTTTTGTTTTATTGATCGGTGCTTGTTTGGTGCAGGTTCAGTTTATACTGGGCCTGCGGTGATTGTGATCTGCTTTTGTTTGATTGTTTTTTTTTCTATCATTCTTTTGTTAACATTAATATGTGTATGCTGTAGACACACTTAATTGGGGGGTTGGCCTGGCCGAATCAATGTATGTTGTTTTTATTTTTTTTGTGTGTATTTTATATACTTTCTGTTTGTGTCTCTGATTAATAAATAAATAAATAATTATATCTTACCAAGAATCCAGACAACGAGGACAAAGGGGCTATGTTATTAATTTATATAAGATAATTATAGATAGATAATATATAATAGGTAGATACAGTTGACTAACTACACAGAGATCACAACAGGGGAGTTTGTTCACTGAAGACTGTTGTAAGTATAAAATGTGAGTTACACAGGTCCCGTATATTATATTTATTTATCTCTATAATATTATTATCTACTTATCTACCTACATATTTATGTATGTAAATAATTTATCAACAAATATTCAATAAGTAATCTAATCATCATTTTTATCACTGTTAAAAATAACGAATATCCATTCTATAGGTATTTATCAGTAGCATGCCTTCCATGCATGCAAAAAATAACGCATGCCTACAATAGCGCTTTCAATCATTCTTGTTTATAGATAGAGAGTAAATGTTTAATTTCTTTTACCTAAATATTAACATTCATTGATTGTTAGGCGGTACGAAGTTCGCTGGATCAGCTAGTAATACATATTTACATGTGCACATCCATAAATAAATTCTGTACCTGAGAGCCATTTAGTCAGAAGTACTAAAATGCCATTTTCAAATTCAATTTTTTAATCGAAAAAATCTCAACATTTTACTAGTAATAAGCTGTATATAGTATATAGTGTTGCGCACACATTCTCTCCATTCGCTTACAAACTACGTCTAATGTCAAATTTTTCCTATATTTAGCTTATTTAGGGAAAACTTATTCTTAACTCTATTTCTTATGCTCTATTGTTCTATATTAGTATCTCTTACTGAATTATATATGTGACTTAAAGCTACATCTTAATCCTAGATCTCTCCTTCTTGGATATTATTCTGATCCCGTTGTATGTTCGTCATCTCGTGTGTTTATTGTTTTTGTTATTTTTATAATGCTCATGATGTATTACCCAAAAAACCTCATCTTCTCCTCGTCTTCTAGGCTTTGTCTGAGCTCTCCATAATCATGAATTTGATTTCTCGAGACTATGTGTCATTTACTTCTGGCTCTTTCTATTACAGGACATTCAGACAGCAAGTGTCTAACGTCCTGCACACTCTGCCCGTCGCATGTATATAATGGATTTTCTCTTTTGTGAAATCAATGCAAGTATTGCCTGAATAATCCGTGGCCTGTAAACACCTGCGTGTATTCAAAGTGGATACCAAAAATTTTTCCCACCTTTATTGCATCTTCTGCAGTAGAGAAAAAATTGTCCTATATGTATTTTGTCTTTCTCTGTTTTGTATTCTCGTTCCCACTTTTCTCTTGTTTGTTTTCTCAAGATGGCCCTTGCATAACTCGGAGGAAATATGTCAAATTCGGCTCGAGTCTTCTTCTGTGTTGCTTTCTTTGCAAGCTCGTCTGCCTCTTCGTTTCCTGAATGTCCTACATGCGCTTTAATCCACCAAAAGTCACACTCCACCCCCACCTCATGCAAACCACAGTATAGCCTGCGTATGTCCACAACAAGCGGGTTTGTTTCAATGGCATCAGTTATGCCTTGCAGACCTGACATACTGTCACTGTATATTGTACATTTTATTGGTATATTCTTGTTGACCATCCGATCCATTGTAGACCTAATCGCAATCAGTTCCGCCTGGAAAACCGAGCATTCATCGGCAAGCTTTATCATCGTCTTCGCAACAATTTTAGACACATCATATGCCACAAACGCCGCTCCGACCTTACCCTCCAACTTGCTGCCATCCGTATATATTTTGACGCCAATAGATTGCTCCCCCTACAACATCCGCTCTATTGTGATGCAGGCTCTTTTTCCTGGATGCGGCAAATCCACAACCACAACAGGTTGCATCATTTTCCTATCATTGGGGTGCGCTCTAATTATACCGTTTTTCTTAGTGAAGTATACCTCCGCTCTTTCCTGCACTTCCATCTCTAGTGGGGCTCGGGCTAACTTTTTGTATATGTTCAAAGTCTTTTTGCACACCATCTGAATGTTGTCCCCAAAACCCATATTTTTGTCTAATACTACTTCCAGCACGTTGCAGGTATCGTTTGGTTCAAGCCTGACTCCATCCATATGGATATCTATGATATCAACCTTCATTCTTCTAGTTATTATCATGAGGTTTGTCTTCTCCGGAGCGAAGGTCGTTTTAACTTTGTTCCCCCGATTGCTTAGCCTCCTCAGAACTTGTGTTCACTTTTCTCCAAGGGTTATACAGCATTTGTCAGCCATAGCCACAAATATGTCGTCCGCGAAGGGATGCACGTATAGGTCATCACCACGCTCCATCTCCAATGCCTCATCAATGAGTACATTCCACAAAAGAGGTCCGAGAACGGATCCCTGCACACATCATTTAATGATCTGTTTACTGTGCACCGTCCCTGCATGCTCCATGGAGACCTCTCTATCACTGAGGTAATCCTTGATTATTTTGTATATTATATCGCGTGGCACTCCTTTCTGGCGCAGTTTAATCAGTATTGCGGGTCACCAAGCGTTATCGAAGGCTCCTCTTATGTCTAATGATATCGAGGCTACCAGCTTTTTGTCATCTCTGTGTCTTTTGATGTAGTCAACTGGACCAACCAGGGCGTCCTCCACACTGCGCTGTGGCATAAATCCAAATTGGTGAAAAAAATCCTTAAAAATCCAGAATATATCAATCTTCTCCTCTTTTAAGAGTCTCCACATAAGTCTTCTGGCAATTATTTTCTCAAGTGTTTTGCCAAATATTGGAAGGAGACCTATGGGCCTGAACGACCTCACGTCAGTCTGATTTTCCTTTGCAGGTTTCGGAAAAATTATAGCACAGGCTCTTTTTCACTTTTTCGGGAAATATCTTATTTCTAGGCATCGATTGAAAATACTCTGAAGCAAAATTAGAATAATTCTCTATCTGCTTCGTACGTTCAAGTGCAGATGTCCGACGTGAAACCATTCTTCCCTGGTGCCTTCGAGGGATCCATGCTCCGCAGTACTATTTTGATCTCGTCATGAGTTATTTCTGATTATGTTTCTATGTTAACCTTCTGCAACTGACGTGCCTTAAATTTCACAAATTTACTGACGTGGTAGACTGTTGGACACCATTTTGACGTCATTTTTTTTTTGTCAAATTAGTTTTAAACACCTAATTTTTTGGTATTGTCTACAAAATATACTCATATATAATATTTCTATTCAATTAAATGTAGAAAAAAACAACATTTTTCTATTAATAACACAATTTATTGTTTTTAGTCAAAATCAGTTCGCAAAATGAACCGACTACTAAAATTTTTTTTTCAAAAATAATATAACTAAAAAATAACAACAACTTGTATTTATTATGAAAATTAATACTTATAGTAATCATAGGTAAAAAATTGAATAAAATGGTATGGTCAAATAAAAAAATACACAGCTTTAAGTTTTTACATTTTTTCTTGACATAGTTCACATTTTGGCTTTGAGAATTGCAGGCAAATCGGCATGAAACAATCACAACTTATGTATTTGGTTTGTCTTTTTACTTTTGTTGAGGAAATATGACAAAGTTTTCGTGCCCTTGTAGAAGTAGATTGTGATTTCGGAGGTGGAAAAGGCAGATTTTTGCCCAAAAACTCTGCTCACTGTTACTCGCAGTTCTCTTGGCAGTCTTTCATTCGCTCGTGCCTTCATAATATGATCTAGTACTAAACTACTTGACATATTCAATAAAAAGGTACTTCTATTCATTTTACTGTTGCTATTATCACATGCTTGATATAAAACAATTTATAAAAGCAAGAATATATCAAGCATTTTTTATCAATTTCATCTACAAAAACCGAGAGGATGAAGCCGACCATCACCCATTAAGTAGGTTCTTATTACCATTGAAAAATATATTTGTAAATAATTTATTGATGAATAAAGATTATCATTATGTTATACAGAAGGGAAAAATAAAGGTAAAATACAGGTCATCATCATCATATCATCTCTATAAGTATGCACCAGCAATTCAAACCCGGCCATCGTCATGTTCGCACCTATACACCGATGAATTATACCTACAACTATACAAAACATACAAATAACATTAAATTAAGTTTTTTAACTACTATAGATGACTCGTACACATTGAATTGCTCAGAAAAATGGACATTAATATTTTTGCCTAGTCTGAGGATCGAACCCACGATCCCTCGCTTGCAAGGCGAGTGTGTTAACCACTAGTCCAACCTAATGAATTAGGTTACATACTAGTTAGGTATATTATATATACCGTGTGTACGTGGTGATACATCAATGTGAACTTCCTTAAGGATAGCATGATACAGAGTCTCGATGCTTACGAATCGACACAAGGCTGGTTAAGAGTACTCTTTAAACCCGGGTAACGTTCCCAATTCCTCTATATCATGCTTGTCACATGTTTCAGAATTTTTGAAAGTTGTATATATTCTATATTTTTCAAATACTTTCACATGTAACTTGATTTCCTATACTACGTCCCTCTATTGAAGTTCGGTTGAAACACACAATATTTGAAGCCTCCATCCTTAAACTCAACATTGTTCATTTAAGACTATATGCCGCGAATAGATGGCGCTTTAAGCTTGATTCGTAAGCATCGAGACTCTGTATCATGCTATCCTTAAGGAAGTTCACATTGATGTATCACCACGTACACACGGTATATATAAATACCTAAACTAGTATGTAACCTAATTCATTAGGTTGGACTAGTGGTTAACACACTCGCCTTGCAAGCGAGGGGTCGTGGGTTCGATCCTCAGACTAGGCAAAAATATTAATGTCCATTTTTCTGAGCAATTCAATGTGTACGAGTCATCTATAGTAGTTTAAAAACTTAATTTGATTGACATCCACACTTCTGAGCAAGTGAATTCCAGTTGTCAACACAACAGACTGTGTTACATACAATAGTTACAAATAACATAATTTTACTATGAAATAACAACATCTAAAAACGGTCTTACTGACCTGTAGCCTGGGAGACACTATGGGTTTTTTTCAATTTCACTGACGTGGTAGATTCACAGACACATACCTTAACACTGATGTAGTAGACTAGTAGACACCTCCTTGCTGTAGCACAGAACCTACACTCATCTCAACCGCTCATTGCTAACTAATACCTCCACGTTGACGAAATACTAAGGTACTAAGCGTTCCGGGATCGTAACTATAAATATATACATGATAAGGACAATTTTGTTATATGTGGTGTCTGGTAGACTACCACCTCAGCTGCAGAAGGTTAATATCATCATCATCATCACCCTTAGAAAATTGAAACGATTTAGTATTTTGTTTATTGAACACTCCTCCGTCTATGATTTGTCCGCTTCCCACTGGTCCTTCGTGTCCTGCATCCATTGTCTCGTCTTTAATTGTTTCTGGAACTGGATTTATAATGTAAATTGCATCCGATTCGTCGGCTGTATTGGTTTCTTCTGTGGTTTTTGTTTTTTTTTGGATATATTATGCCTGTGCAGGATTCAACAAGTCTCTTTGACCCTATTCCAAGAAATGCTGCTCCCTTTGCTGCTGCGTCGTACAATCCTTCTGGTTGGTAATTATATACTTTTGCAAGAAATTTATCGTCCGATTTTTGAATTCCTTTCTTGAATTCTTCCGCGTTTTTTGTTTTTTTTTTAAGTGTTGTAATTCTATCGTACTCGTGATCGTGTTCTTTAGCGATTGCGTCTAATTGATTTGTTAGTTCTCCCGCTTCCAACGCGTTACCAGGACCCAAATATCTATAACCGGGAAACGTAAGCCCGTCAGCTTCGTTAGGTTAGGTTAGGTTAGGTTAGGTAAGGTTACGTTAGGTTAGGTTAGGTTAGGTTAGGTTAGGTTTTTTTTTTTTTTTTTCTCCTTCTTTTCCTTCTTTTCTACCTTGCACTATTGTCAAGGTTTAAATTCTTTTATGTTACAATCTTTAACTTATTTAATTACAAAATTTCTTATCCTATTACAAAATTTATTTATCTTTATTTCAAACATTAATTCTATTATACTTATATTAATGTAACCTTCATTCAATTACGCAAAACATTTAGTCTTTATTAGGTTAGGTTAGGTTAGGTTAGGTTAGGTTAGGTTAGGTTGTTTTTTTTTGGATATATTATGCCTGTGCAGGATTCAACAAGTCTCTTTGACCCTATTCCAAGAATTGCTGCTCCCTTTGCTGCTGCGTCGTACAATCCTTCTGGTTGGTAATTATATACTTTTGCAAGAAATTTATCGTCCGATTTTTGAATTCCTTTCTTGAATTCTTCCGCGTTTTTTGTTTTTTTTTTTAAGTGTTGTAATTCTATCGTACTCGTGATCGTGTTCTTTAGCGATTGCGTCTAATTGATTTGTTAGTTCTCCCGCTTCCAACGCGTTACCAGGACCCAAATATCTATAACCGGGAAACGTAAGCCCGTCAGCTTCGTTAGGTTAGGTTAGGTTAGGTTAGGTAAGGTTACGTTAGGTTAGGTTAGGTTAGGTTAGGTTAGGTTTTTTTTTTTTTTTTTTCTCCTTCTTTTCCTTCTTTTCTACCTTGCACTATTGTCAAGGTTTAAATTCTTTTATGTTACAATCTTTAACTTATTTAATTACAAAATTTCTTATCCTATTACAAAATTTATTTATCTTTATTTCAAACATTAATTCTATTATACTTATATTAATGTAACCTTCATTCAATTACGCAAAACATTTAGTCTTTATTAGGTTAGGTTAGGTTAGGTTAGGTTAGGTTAGGTTAGGTTAGGTTAGGTTAGGTTAGGTTAGGTTAGGTTAGGTTAGGTTAGGTTAGGTTAGGTTAGGTTAGGTTAGGTTTTTTTTTTTTTTTTTTTTTTTTTTCTCCTTCTTTTCCTTCTTTTCTACCTTGCACTATTGTCAAGGTTTAAATTCCTTAATGTTTCATTCTTTAACTTATTTAAGTACAAAATTTCTTATCCTATTACAAAATTTATTTATCTTTATTTTAAACATTCATTTAATTTTACTTATATTAATGTAGTCTTCATGCAATTACGCAAAACATTTAGTCTTTATTTCTATTCTTATTATTCATCCATTTAACACTCATAGCCTACATCAATCTATATTCTCGTCTTCTTTTATGTTGATCCTCTTAGTTTTCTTCATCATTTTTATAACATAATCTCCGAATCTCTTCATACTCTCCTCATCCCCGAAAGAGTCTCTTAATTCATCATAATTTGTTATTGTTTTCCCCACTTGTGCACTCCATCTATGTCTTTCCCGCTCCACAACCGGACACTCAAACAACAAGTGCCCCACGTCCTGCACACTTATCCCATCACATGTGCAGCAGGGGCTGTCTCTCTTGTGGAATCTGTGCAGGTACTGTCTGAATAGTCCGTGACCAGTCAGCACCTGCGTTAACTCGAAATTGGTTCCCACTATCTTTTCGAATCTTTTGGCATCTCCAATAGTAGTGAAGAAGTTCTTTACGTGCTTTCCAACATCTTCTGCTTTATATTCCTCTTCCCAGTGTTCCTGCGTGTTTTCTCTTAATACTCTTTTTGTATAGCTTTGGGGGAACTGACTGAAGCTTGCGCAGGTTTTCTTACTGGTCGCCTTCTTTGCCAGTTCATCTGCTTTTTCATTGCCTTCATGGCCCACATGTGCCTTAATCCACTGGAATGTGCAATGCGCCCCCATGTCGCTTATCGCCCAGAATATCTCGCGAATCTCCACAATCAGCGGGTTGGTACTGTTGGAATCGCAAATGGCCTGAAGTCCTGACATACTGTCGCTATGGATTCGATAATCATTTTTTCCTTGTTTAGTTATCCATTCCAATGCCGCTTTTATGGCAACCAGCTCCGCCTGGAAAACCGAGCATTCGTCCGCCAATTTTATCATTTTTTGTGATATACTCTTTCCTTCCTTGTACGCCACAAATGCAGCGCCAACCCTCCCCTCAAGCTTGCTACCATCTGTGAAAATTTTGTAACCATTCGGCGTACCTTCCTCCTGCGTCGGCTCTACTGTTATTCGTTTTCGCAGTCCTGGATGTGGCAAGTCTGTTATCCTTCTGGGCTGCATCATAATTCTGTCGTCCGGCAGTTCACTCAAGGTTCCGCGTCTCCTTGAAAAGTAACATTCCGCCCTTTCATGCAGTACGAGATCCAAGGGCGGCTCGCCAGCCACAACCAACGCCGCAGTACCTGACACCGTTCTGTATGCCTTCCCCATCTGTAGCATGAACAACCTCTGCATGCCTCGGATTTTGTTTTTATTCTTCTTCTTTTTCAGTGTTTCCACCCACACTGGCGCCGCATATGCCACAATGGGGACTATCATTGTCTGGTAGAGCACTTTGAGAATCTGTGGGGATAAACCCCACGTGCTTCTTGTTGCTCGGGTCAACTTCCTGTACACACCAAGCGTCTTTTTGCATGTTGTCTCTATATGGTCATTGAAGCTCAAATCCTTGTCAATCACTACACCCAGCACTTTGCATGAATTGGTCGGTTTCAAGTTTATCTCACCCATTCGAATATTTATTGGATTCACCTTTCTCCTCTTTGAAGTTATTATGAGATTAGTTTTCTCGGGAGCAAATTCCGTCTTGACCTTCTTTCCCCACCTGTGCATAATTGACAACACGTCATTGCATCTTTCTTCCAGAGTTGTTTCACTGTCGCCAGCCACCACGATAAAAATGTCATCCGCAAAAGCATGCAAATACAAGTACTCACTTCGCTCCACATCAAGCACCTCATCTATGAGGATGTTCCACAGAAGAGGACCCAACACCGAGCCCTGCACACATCCCTTGGTTATTTTCTTGCTGTATGTTTTACCCGCATGTTCCAAAACTACTTCTCTATCTTTAAGGTAATTCTCGACAAGCCTATACATTTCGGCTGTGATGCATTTACTTCGGAGGTTTGTTAATACTGCAGGCCACCAGGCATTGTCGAAAGCTCCTCTGATATCCAGCGATACAGATGCAACAAGCCGCTTTTTATCTCTGTTGCTCCTAATGAACTCAACAGCATTAGTCAGTGCGTCCTCTGCGCAACGCTGCGGCAAAAAGCCATGCTGGTAATCCGATATCTGTTGTTCTTTCATTAGCCTCCAGATAAGCCTTCTTGATATGATCTTTTCCAATACCTTCCCCAGTTGTGAGAGGAGACCTATAGGTCTAAATGACCGCACCTCAGATAGGTCATCCTTTCCTGGTTTTGGGATAATAATTGCCCTCGCTTTTTTCCATATTTTGGGAAAATACCCTATTCTAAGGCACCGACCTAGAATACTTCTCAGCACTTCCTCATTTGCTCTGTAGGCATTTAAACATATGTCAGCGGTCAATCCATCATCTCCTGGCGCCTTAGCTGGACTCATATTGCAAAGAGCCATATCGATTTCTTCTGGTGTTATTTCAATCTCCGTTTCATTACTTGAGTATGCCTCATTCAGACCCCGCCTCAATTCTTCATGCTCAGTGGAATCACACTCCAGGTCGTCATCAGGGAAAAATGTCTCTAGTATTACCTCTGCGCTTTCATCAATATCAGAACACCATTTTCCTTCTTTCCGAACAATCTTTGGAATCATTCTTGTTGGATTCACCGATAATATTTTGTTTACACCATCCCACACCGACTCTCTATTCTGTCTCTGGCAGAACTCCTTCCAACTTCTTGTTTTGGCCTCTGCAATCTCTTCCCTCAGTTCAGCTTTCAAGACCGAATACTTCTCATAGAGGGCCTTTTTCCTTTGTCCATTTGAGTTTGCCATTTTCCGTTTAACTTGCTTCACATCCTTTGCTTTACTTTCAATGTCTATGTTCCACCATGGTAGCTTCCGTGTTGCATTTTTCGCTTTTTTCAGTCTGCAAACTTCGTTTGATAATCTCTCCAGTATACATCTCGACAATCTCCTCTAACCTATCGCACTGGGCCTCATTGATTTCCTCCGTTTGTAGTAAGTGATTATTAGAAATCTTTTCTTCGGCCACTCGCCTAAACTTTTCCCAATCCGTATTTTTAGTTATGAATTTTCTTGTTGAGTATCTGTTTGTCCTAGTTGGCTCCTCCTCCACGCAAAAAATTATCGCATAATGGTCCGAGTTTATTAGCCAGTCTTCTTCTACTCTCCAATTAACAATTTTAGTTTCCAAAGTTCTTGTACTCAACGTCACATCAATTATACTTTCGGATAGTTTTTCCCATCTAACTGCCATAAACGTAGGCGTGGTACCGACATTATGTATAACTAAATCTCTTTCAATTACAAATTCAGCAAAATTAATGCCGCGGTGGTCGTTTCTGTCAGATCCCCACAAGTGATGCTTCGCGTTAAGGTCTCCTCCAATTGTGATTGATTCAAAACTATCGACTAGTTTTTCTAGGCGTTCCATAGTCATCTGTATGTCATCTTTTGGTCCCATGTACAACGATGTGAATACTATTCTTCGATTAGATTTAGTTTTTATTTCTGCAGTTGCTATTCTAGTTCCGATAAATTCTTCAATTTCTATGACTGTAGTTTCAGATCCTACAATAACGATAGCTGCTCCAATCGGCTCCTCCTTGGTTCCCTTTCCCTGTATTACATTGACTCCATTATATGGTCCACATACGCCACTCGATCCCGTATATGGCTCCTGTACTAATCCGATGTCTACCTTCTTTTCCTTACATACTCTAATAAACTCCTCCGTGGCCTCTCTTCCTCTCTGCAAATTACACTGCATCACAACTATACGATCTTTCTTATCCATATTGAATGCTTCGTTTGATGGTCTCTTCCATAATCTTTCTCACCGAGCACTCGCTACTGGTACCGTAATGCTCCGTCGCCTCCTTCCTTCTTTCTGTACAATTCGCACATCTGGGCCTCACATTCTCTTCAATCTTCTTCGGGCAGTCCTTATACATATGCGGACCAGTGCACAGATTACACCTAGCCTCGTCACTGCAGCTTTTTTGCAGGTGGCCGAACCTCAGACATTTGTAGCACTGCATTGTCGGGACAAAATCGGAGACAACAATCCTCTGAAATCCTATATTGACTTTTTGCGCTTTCATCAAGATATTCCATGTCTCTGGAGCAACCTGACACACCAGATCTGCCATAAGGGTGTTTCTGCATTTCCTTTGGAACTTAATTTTAATAACTTCTTTAATCTGCATTCCATCGTTTTGAGTTTTAATAGACTCGTTCAAGTCTTCCTCTTTTATATCCTTAGCCAGTCCCTTGAATATAACATAAGGGTTTCTTCTTTGAGCTACCCTTATTTGAAGTTCTTTGTTGTTTTTTAATGCTTCCTGAACCTTTGTCCCATCCTGGAGCGTTGAACAGCTGAGAATTACTCTCTGTCCAGATATTGGCTTCACCTGTGTTATGCCAACTCCCAAGCTTTGAACATTAAGACTTCTCTTAACCATCCCCACCACATCTTCAGATTTTTTAGTGGGGTCCATAGAGGCAACCACCAGTGAATGCCTTGGTTCCGTCCTCACCACAGAAGCATACGAGCTCACAGGATTTCTCTCGATGACATTTCGTTCATGCAGTACTTTCTGCAACTTTTCCTCTAGCCTTGATTCCATCGCTCTGACAGCATCCTCCGTATTCTGCTTTACTTTCTCGATTATGATGTTCTGATCTTCCTTGTCTATTTTTCGCTCGACACTCGCGACCCGCCGCACCCGATGATTGACCTCGCTGCCCTGGTCCTGCACAAGTCTTCTGAACTTTTTAATGACATCCTCGATTCCTTCCTTTATATCTCTCCTAAGATTTCCCGATGACTTCAATAACTCCAGAGCAGATTTGTACAAAGCGGCTGCTTTCCCATTGAAGTCTCTCGCAGCATGTTCCTGCCCACTCCGATTGTCTTTAGCAGGATTACCATCACAGTCCGTCACCATCTCCGCGACCGCTCTAGATTTCTTGCTCGGTGATGTTTCCCTTAAATTTTGCGCGGAGCTGGACAGGCGGTTTCTCCTATTTTCAGATGAGATGGAGTCCTTTCTCTGCATTTTTTACTCAATTTCGATGTCAGTCACAAAAAGAACAAACAAAATGAGCGCTTCAATGCTTAACTCTGAACTATTATGTAAAAGAGTGATATTCACAAAAGTGTTTTCAATTTTGTATGAAAAGAGTTCAACGAGTGGGTTTTTTCCCAATTACTCCTTAAATCATGCAACCACTGTGACACGTTGAGTCAATTAGACATCAACGATCGGTCCAGCACGTACTCCTGAAAATCCTGAAAACCCTGAAAACGAATTTCCGGGTTTTTCATCGATTTTTCCGAGCTTTTCCGACTTTCTACGTGTCCAAGAAGTTTTCAGTTTTTCACAATTTTCAGGAAATTTTTCCTCCTTCACTGTGTGCACTCAAATGTTTATTAAAATGTTCACAACTAACAAACAAACACTGAGAGAGATCTCCGGCTCCACACAACCACTCTCCACGACGATCAGCGATACAATGGCGCTTACGACCTTTTTGATATAAACTCGCGCGGATTTATTAAATAATTTAATTCCAGCGGTGCCGGCTTCTTTGCCGGGGAGACGTCTTCACTCCGCGACGAACACTACGCGACTGGTTAGGTTAGGTTAGGTTAGGTTAGGTTAGGTTAGGTTAGGTTAGGTTAGGCTAGGCTAGGCTAGGCTAGGTTAGGTTAGGTTAGGTTAGGTTAGGTTAGGTTGGGTTGGGTTGGGTTGGGTTGGGTTGGGTTGGGTTGGGTTGGGTTGGGTTGGGTTGGGTTGGGTTGGGTTGGGTTGGGTTGGGTTGGGTTGGGTTGGGTTGGGTTGGGTTGGGTTGGGTTGGGTTGGGTTGGGTTGGGTTGGGTTAGGTTGGGTTAGGTTAGGTTAGGTTAGGTTAGGTTAGGTTAGGTTAGGTTAGGTTAGGTTAGGTTAGGTTAGGTTAGGTTAGGTTAGGTTAGGTTAGGTTAGGTTAGGTTAGGTTAGGTTAGGTTAGGTTAGGTTAGGTTAGGTTAGGTTAGGTTAGGTTAGGTTAGGTTAGGTTAGGTTAGGTTAGGTTAGGTTAGGTTAGGTTAGGTTAGGTTAGGTTAGGTTAGGTTAGGTTAGGTTAGGTTAGGTTAGGTTAGGTTAGGTTAGGTTAGGTTAGGTTAGGTTAGGTTAGGTTAGGTTAGGTTAGGTTAGGTTAGGTTAGGTTAGGTTAGGTTAGGTTAGGTTAGGTTAGGTTAGGTTTTTTTTTTTTTTTTTTTTTTTTTTTTTTTTTTTTTTTCCTTCTTTTCTACCTTGCACTATTGTCAAGGTTTAAATTCTTTTATGTTACATTCTTTAACTTATTTTATTACAAATATCCTTATCCTATTACAAATTTATTTATCTTTATTTCAAACATTGATTCAATTATACTTATATTAATGTATCCTTCATTCAATTACGCAAACATTTAGTCTTTATTTCTTATCTTATTATTCATCCATTTAACACTTATAGCCTACATCACTCTATATTCTCGTCTTCTTTTATGTTGATCCTCCTAGTTTTCTTCATCATTTTTATAACATAATCTCCGAAACTCTTCATACTCTCCTCATCCCCGAAAGAGTCTCTTAATTCATCATAATTTGTTATTGCTTTCCCCACTTGTGCACTCCATCTATGTCTTTCCCGCTCCACAACCGGACACTCAAACAACAAGTGCCCCACGTCCTGCACACTCATCCCATCACATGTGCAGCAGGGGCTGTCTCTCTTGTGGAATCTGTGCAGGTACTGTCTGAATAGTCCGTGACCAGTCAGCACCTGCGTTAACTCGAAATTGGTTCCCACTATCTTTTCGAATCTTTTGGCATCTCCAATAGTAGTGAAGAAGTTCTTTACGTGCTTCCCAACATCTTCTGCTTTATATTCCTCTTCCCAGTGTTCCTGCGTGTTTTCTCTTAATACTCTTTTTGTATAGCTCTGGGGGAACTGACTGAAGCTTGCGCAGGTTTTCTTACTGGTCGCCTTCTTTGCCAGTTCATCTGCTTTTTCATTGCCTTCATGGCCCACATGTGCCTTAATCCACTGGAATGTGCAATGCGCCCCCATGTCGCTTATCGCCCAGAATATCTCGCGAATCTCCACAATCAGCGGGTTGGTACTGTTGGAATCGCAAATGGCCTGAAGTCCCGACATACTGTCGCTATGGATTCGATAATCATTTTTTCCTTGTTTAGTTATCCATTCCAATGCCGCTTTTATGGCCACCAGCTCCGCCTGGAAAACCGAGCATTCGTCCGCCAATTTTATCATTTTTTGTGATATACTCTTTCCTTCCTTGTACGCCACAAATGCAGCGCCAACCCTCCCCTCAAGCTTGCTACCATCTGTGAAAATTTTGTAACCATTCGGCGTACCTTCCTCCTGCATCGGCTCTACTGTTATTCGTTTTCGCAGTCCTGGATGTGGCAAGTCTGTTATCTTTCTGGGCTGCATCATAATTCTGTCGTCCGGCAGTTCACTCAAGGTTCCGCGTCTCCTTGAAAAGTAACATTCCGCCCTTTCATGCAGTACGATATCCAAGGGCGGCTCGCCAGCCACAACCAACGCCGCAGTACCTGACACCGTTCTGTATGCCTTCCCCATCTGTAGCATGAACAACCTCTGCATGCCTCGGATTTTGTTTTTATTCTTCTTCTTTTTCAGTGTTTCTACCCACACTGGCGCCGCATATGCCACAATGGGGACTATCATTGTCTGGTAGAGCACTTTCAGAATCTGTGGGGATAAACCCCACGTGCTTCTTGTTGCTCGGGTCAACTTCCTGTACACACCAAGCGTCTTTTTGCATGTTGTCTCTATATGGTCATTGAAGCTCAAATCCTTGTCAATCACTACACCCAGCACTTTGCATGAATTGGTCGGTTTCAAGATTATCTCACCCATTCGAATATTTATTGGATTCACCTTTCTCCTCTTTGTAGTTATTATGAGATTAGTTTTCTCGGGAGCAAATTCCGTCTTGACCTTCTTTCCCCACCTATGCATAATTGACAACACGTCATTGCATCTTTCTTCCAGAATTGTTTCACTGTCGCCAGCCACCACGATAAAAATGTCATCCGCAAAAGCATGCAAATACAAGTACTCACTTCGCTCCACATCAAGCACCTCATCTATGAGGATGTTCCACAGAAGAGGCCCCAGCACCGAGCCCTGCACACATCCCTTGGTTATTTTCTTGTTGTATGTTTTCCCGCATGTTCCAAAACTACTTCTCTATCTTTAAGGTAGCTCTCGACAAGCCTATACATTTCGGCTGTGATGCATTTACTTCGGAGGTTAGTTAATACTGCAGGCCACCAGGCATTGTCGAAAGCTCCTCTGATATCCAGCGATACAGATGCAACAAGCCGCTTTTTATCTCTGTTGCTCCTAATGAACTCAACAGCATTAGTCAGTGCGTCCTCTGCGCAACGCTGCGGCAAAAAGCCATGCTGGTAATCCGATATCTGTTGTTCCTTCATTAGCCTCCAGATCAGCCTTCTTGATATGATCTTTTCCAATACCTTCCCCAGTTGTGAGAGGAGACCTATAGGTCTAAATGACCGCACCTCAGATAGGTCATCCTTTCCTGGTTTTGGGATAATAATTGCCCTCGCTTTTTTCCATATTTTGGGAAAATACCCTATTCTAAGGCACCTACCTAGAATACTTCTCAGCACTTCCTCTTTTGCTCTGTAGGCATTTAAACATATGTCAGCGGTCAATCCATCATCTCCTGGCGCCTTAGCTGGACTCATATTGCAAAGAGCCATATCGATTTCTTCTGGTGTTATTTCAATCTCCGTTTCATTACTTGAGTATGCCTCATTCAGACCCCGCCTCAATTCTTCATGCTTAGTGGAATCACACTCCAGGTCGTCATCAGGGAAAAATGTCTCTAGTATTACCTCTGCGCTTTCATCAATATCAGAGCACCATTTTCCTTCTTTCCGAACAATCTTTGGAATCATTCTTGTTGGATTCACCGATAATATTTTGTTTACACCATCCCACACCGAATCTCTATTCTGTCTCTGGCAGAACTCCTTCCAACTTCTTGTTTTGGCCTCTGCAATCTCTTCCCTCAGTTCAGCTTTCAAGACCGAATACTGCTCATAGAGGGCCTTTTTCCTTTGTCCATTTGAGTTTGCCATTTTCCGTTTAACTTGCTTCACATCCCTTGCTTTACTTTCAATGTCTATGTTCCACCATGGTAGCTTCCGTGTTGCATTTTTCGCTTTTTTCAGTCTGCAAACTTCCTTACACGTATTGATAATCTCTCCAGTATACATCTCGACAATCTCCTCTAACCTATCGCACTGGGCCTCATTGATTTCCTCCGTTTGTAGTAAGTGATTATTCGAAATCTTTTCTTCGGCCACTCGCCTAAACTTTTCCCAATCCGTATTTTTTGTTATGAATTTTCTTGTTGAGTATCTGTTTGTCCTAGTTGGCTCCTCCTCCACGCAAAAAATTATCGCATTATGGTCCGAGTTTATTAGCCAGTCTTCTTCTACTCTCCAATTAACAATTTTAGTTTCCAAAGTTCTTGTACTCAACGTCACATCAATTATACTTTCGGATAGTTTTTCCCATCTAACTGCCCTAAACGTAGGCGTGGTACCGACATTATGTATAACTAAATCTCTTTCAATTACAAATTCAGCAAAATTAATGCCGCGGTGGTCGTTTCTGTCAGATCCCCACAAGTGATGCTTCGCGTTAAGGTCTCCTCCAATTGTGATTGATTCAAAACTATCGACTAGTTTTTCCAGGCTTTCCATAGTCATCTGTATGTCATCTTTTGGTCCCATGTACACCGATGTGAATACCATTCTTCGATTAGATTTAGTTTTTATTTCTGCAGTTGCTATTCTAGTTCCGATAAATTCTTCAATTTCTATGACTATAGTTTCAGATCCTACAATAACGATAGCTGCTCCAATCGGCTCCTCCTTGGTTCCCTTTCCCTGTATTACATTGACTCCATTATATGGTCCACATACGCCACTCGATCCCGTATATGGCTCCTGTACTAATCCGATGTCTACCTTCTTTTCCTTACATACTCTAATAAACTCCTCTGTGGCCTCTCTACCTCTCTGCAAATTACACTGCATCACAACTATACGATCTTTCTTATCCATATTGAATGCTTCGTTTGATGGTCTCTTCCATAATCTTTCTCACCGAGCACTCGCTACTGGTACCGTAATGCTCCGTCGCCTCCTTCCTTCTTTCTGTACAATTCGCACATCTGGGTCTCACATTCTCTTCAATCTTCTTCGGGCAGTCCTTATACATATGCGGACCAGTGCACAGATTACACCTAGCCTCGTCACTGCAGCTTTTTTGCAGGTGGCCGAACCTCAGACATTTGTAGCACTGCATTGTCGGGACAAAATCGGAGACAACAATCCTCTGAAATCCTATATTGACTTTTTGCGCTTTCATCAAGATATTCCATGTCTCTGGAGCAACCTGACACACCAGATCTGCCATAAGGGTGTTTCTGCATTTCCTTTGGAACTTAATTTTAATAACTTCTTTAATCTGCATTCCATCGTTTTGAGTTTTGATAGACTCGTTCAAGTCTTCCTCTTTTATATCCTTAGCCAGTCCCTTGAATATAACATAAGGGTTTCTTCTTTGAGCTACCCTTATTTGAAGTTCTTTGTTGTTTTTTAATGCTTCCTGAACCTTTGTCCCATCCTGGAGCGTTGAACAGCTGAGAATTACTCTCTGTCCAGATATTGGCTTCACCTGTGTTATGCCAACTCCCAAGCTTTGAACATTAAGACTTCTCTTAACCATTCCCACCACATCCTCAGATTTTTTAGTGGGGTCCATAGAGGCAACCACCAGTGAATGCCTTGGTTCCGTCCTCACCACAGAAGCATACGAGCTCACAGGATTTCTCTCGATGACATTTCGTTCATGCAGTACTTTCTGCAACTTTTCCTCTAGCCTTGATTCCATCGCTCTGACAGCATCCTCCGTATTCTGCTTTACTTTCTCGATTATGATGTTCTGATCTTCCTTGTCTATTTTTCGCTCGACACTCGCGACCCGCCGCACCCGATGATTGACCTCGCTGCCCTGGTCCTGCACAAGTCTTCTGAACTTTTTAATGACATCCTCGATTCCTTCCTTTATATCTCTCCTAAGATTTCCCGATGACTTCAATAACTCCAGAGCAGATTTGTACAAAGCGGCTGCTTCCCCATTGAAGTCTCTCGCAGCATGTTCCTGCCCACTCCGATTGTCTTCAGCAGGATTACCATCACAGTCCGTCACCATCTCCGCGACCGCTCTAGATTTCTTGCTCGGTGATGTTTCCATTAAATTTTGCGCGAAGCTGGACAGGCGGTTTCTCCTATTTTCAGATGAGATGGAGTCCTTTCTCTGCATTTCTTACTCAATTTCGATGTCAGAAACAAAAAGAACAAACAAAATGAGCGCTTCAATGCTTAACTCTGAACTATTATGTAAAAGAGTGATATTCACAAAAGTGTTTTCAATTTTGTATGAAAAGAGTTCAACGAGTGGGTTTTTTCCCAATTACTCCTTAAATCATGCAACCACTGTGACACATTGAGTCAATTAGAATTACTCCTTAAATCATGCAACCACTGTGACACGTTGAGTCAATTAGACATCAACGATCGGTCCAGCACGTACTCCTGAAAATCCTGAAAACCCTGAAAAAGAATTTTCCGGGTTTTTCCTCGATTTTTCTGAGCTTTTCCGACTTTCTACGTGTCCAAGAAGTTTTCAGTTTTTCACAATTTTCAGGAAATTTTTCCTCCTTCACTGTGTACCGTCCA
This sequence comes from Athripsodes cinereus, assembly GCA_947579605.1. Lineage (NCBI taxonomy): Eukaryota > Metazoa > Arthropoda > Insecta > Trichoptera > Leptoceridae > Athripsodes > Athripsodes cinereus. The sequence continues at coordinate 15,820,394 of OX388328.1, forward strand.
AAAAAATTTTAAATGTTCTCAACAAAAAACAAACACTTCACGAAACAAATTCACTGTTCAGCAGCACACGACCGCACTCGACGACATCCACAGCAGAATGGCGCTTACGACCTTTTTGATATAAACTTGCGCGGATTTATTAAATAATTTAATTCCAGCGGTGCCGGCTTCTTTGCCGGGGAGACGTCTTCACTCCGCGACGAACACTACGCGACTGGTTAGGTTAGGTTAGGTTAGGTTAGGTTAGGTTAGGTTAGGTTAGGTTAGGTTAGGTTAGGTTAGGTTAGGTTAGGTTAGGTTAGGTTAGGTTAGGTTAGGTTAGGTTAGGTTAGGTTAGGTTAGGTTAGGTTAGGTTAGGTTAGGTTAGGTTAGGTTAGGTTAGGTTAGGTTAGGTTAGGTTAGGTTAGGTTAGGTTAGGTTAGGTTAGGTTAGGTTAGGTTAGGTTAGGTTAGGTTAGGTTAGGTTAGGTTAGGTTAGGTTAGGTTAGGTTAGGTTAGGTTAGGTTAGGTTAGGTTAGGTTAGGTTAGGTTAGGTTAGGTTAGGTTAGGTTAGGTTAGGTTAGGTTAGGTTAGGTTAGGTTAGGTTAGGTTAGGTTAGGTTAGGTTAGGTTAGGTTAGGTTAGGTTAGGTTAGGTTAGGTTAGGTTAGGTTAGGTTAGGTTAGGTTAGGTTAGGTTAGGTTAGGTTAGGTTAGGTTAGGTTAGGTTAGGTTAGGTTAGGTTAGGTTAGGTTAGGTTAGGTTAGGTTAGGTTAGGTTAGGTTAGGTTAGGTTAGGTTAGGTTAGGTTAGGTTAGGTTAGGTTAGGTTAGGTTAGGTTAGGTTAGGTTAGGTTAGGTTAGGTTAGGTTAGGTTAGGTTAGGTTAGGTTAGGTTAGGTTAGGTTAGGTTAGGTTAGGTTAGGTTAGGTTAGGTTAGGTTAGGTTAGGTTAGGTTAGGTTAGGTTAGGTTAGGTTAGGTTAGGTTAGGTTAGGTTAGGTTAGGTTAGGTTAGGTTAGGTTAGGTTAGGTTAGGTTAGGTTAGGTTAGGTTAGGTTAGGTTAGGTTAGGTTAGGTTAGGTTAGGTTAGGTTAGGTTAGGTTAGGTTAGGTTAGGTTAGGTTAGGTTAGGTTAGGTTAGGTTAGGTTAGGTTAGGTTAGGTTAGGTTAGGTTAGGTTAGGTTAGGTTAGGTTAGGTTAGGTTAGGTTAGGTTAGGTTAGGTTAGGTTAGGTTAGGTTAGGTTAGGTTAGGTTAGGTTAGGTTAGGTTAGGTTAGGTTAGGTTAGGTTAGGTTAGGTTAGGTTAGGTTAGGTTAGGTTAGGTTAGGTTAGGTTAGGTTAGGTTAGGTTAGGTTAGGTTAGGTTAGGTTAGGTTAGGTTAGGTTAGGTTAGGTTAGGTTAGGTTAGGTTAGGTTAGGTTAGGTTAGGTTAGGTTAGGTTAGGTTAGGTTAGGTTAGGTTAGGTTAGGTTAGGTTAGGTTAGGTTAGGTTAGGTTAGGTTAGGTTAGGTTAGGTTAGGTTAGGTTAGGTTAGGTTAGGTTAGGTTAGGTTAGGTTAGGTTAGGTTAGGTTAGGTTAGGTTAGGTTAGGTTAGGTTAGGTTAGGTTAGGTTAGGTTAGGTTAGGTTAGGTTAGGTTAGGTTAGGTTAGGTTAGGTTAGGTTAGGTTAGGTTAGGTTAGGTTAGGTTAGGTTAGGTTAGGTTAGGTTAGGTTAGGTTAGGTTAGGTTAGGTTAGGTTAGGTTAGGTTAGGTTAGGTTAGGTTAGGTTAGGTTAGGTTAGGTTAGGTTAGGTTAGGTTAGGTTAGGTTAGGTTAGGTTAGGTTAGGTTAGGTTAGGTTAGGTTAGGTTAGGTTAGGTTAGGTTAGGTTAGGTTAGGTTAGGTTAGGTTAGGTTAGGTTAGGTTAGGTTAGGTTAGGTTAGGTTAGGTTAGGTTAGGTTAGGTTAGGTTAGGTTAGGTTAGGTTAGGTTAGGTTAGGTTAGGTTAGGTTAGGTTAGGTTAGGTTAGGTTAGGTTAGGTTAGGTTAGGTTAGGTTAGGTTAGGTTAGGTTAGGTTAGGTTAGGTTAGGTTAGGTTAGGTTAGGTTAGGTTAGGTTAGGTTAGGTTAGGTTAGGTTAGGTTAGGTTAGGTTAGGTTAGGTTAGGTTAGGTTAGGTTAGGTTAGGTTAGGTTAGGTTAGGTTAGGTTAGGTTAGGTTAGGTTAGGTTAGGTTAGGTTAGGTTAGGTTAGGTTAGGTTAGGTTAGGTTAGGTTAGGTTAGGTTAGGTTAGGTTAGGTTAGGTTAGGTTAGGTTAGGTTAGGTTAGGTTAGGTTAGGTTAGGTTAGGTTAGGTTAGGTTAGGTTAGGTTAGGTTAGGTTAGGTTAGGTTAGGTTAGGTTAGGTTAGGTTAGGTTAGGTTAGGTTAGGTTAGGTTAGGTTAGGTTAGGTTAGGTTAGGTTAGGTTAGGTTAGGTTAGGTTAGGTTAGGTTAGGTTAGGTTAGGTTAGGTTAGGTTAGGTTAGGTTAGGTTAGGTTAGGTTAGGTTAGGTTAGGTTAGGTTAGGTTAGGTTAGGTTAGGTTAGGTTAGGTTAGGTTAGGTTAGGTTAGGTTAGGTTAGGTTAGGTTAGGTTAGGTTAGGTTAGGTTAGGTTAGGTTAGGTTAGGTTAGGTTAGGTTAGGTTAGGTTAGGTTAGGTTAGGTTAGGTTAGGTTAGGTTAGGTTAGGTTAGGTTAGGTTAGGTTAGGTTAGGTTAGGTTAGGTTAGGTTAGGTTAGGTTAGGTTAGGTTAGGTTAGGTTAGGTTAGGTTAGGTTAGGTTAGGTTAGGTTAGGTTAGGTTAGGTTAGGTTAGGTTAGGTTAGGTTAGGTTAGGTTAGGTTAGGTTAGGTTAGGTTAGGTTAGGTTAGGTTAGGTTAGGTTAGGTTAGGTTAGGTTAGGTTAGGTTAGGTTAGGTTAGGTTAGGTTAGGTTAGGTTAGGTTAGGTTAGGTTAGGTTAGGTTAGGTTAGGTTAGGTTAGGTTAGGTTAGGTTAGGTTAGGTTAGGTTAGGTTAGGTTAGGTTAGGTTAGGTTAGGTTAGGTTAGGTTAGGTTAGGTTAGGTTAGGTTAGGTTAGGTTAGGTTAGGTTAGGTTAGGTTAGGTTAGGTTAGGTTAGGTTAGGTTAGGTTAGGTTAGGTTAGGTTAGGTTAGGTTAGGTTAGGTTAGGTTAGGTTAGGTTAGGTTAGGTTAGGTTAGGTTAGGTTAGGTTAGGTTAGGTTAGGTTAGGTTAGGTTAGGTTAGGTTAGGTTAGGTTAGGTTAGGTTAGGTTAGGTTAGGTTAGGTTAGGTTAGGTTAGGTTAGGTTAGGTTAGGTTAGGTTAGGTTAGGTTAGGTTAGGTTAGGTTAGGTTAGGTTAGGTTAGGTTAGGTTAGGTTAGGTTAGGTTAGGTTAGGTTAGGTTAGGTTAGGTTAGGTTAGGTTAGGTTAGGTTAGGTTAGGTTAGGTTAGGTTAGGTTAGGTTAGGTTAGGTTAGGTTAGGTTAGGTTAGGTTAGGTTAGGTTAGGTTAGGTTAGGTTAGGTTAGGTTAGGTTAGGTTAGGTTAGGTTAGGTTAGGTTAGGTTAGGTTAGGTTAGGTTAGGTTAGGTTAGGTTAGGTTAGGTTAGGTTAGGTTAGGTTAGGTTAGGTTAGGTTAGGTTAGGTTAGGTTAGGTTAGGTTAGGTTAGGTTAGGTTAGGTTAGGTTAGGTTAGGTTAGGTTAGGTTAGGTTAGGTTAGGTTAGGTTAGGTTAGGTTAGGTTAGGTTAGGTTAGGTTAGGTTAGGTTAGGTTGGTTAGGTTAGGTTAGGTTAGGTTAGGTTAGGTTAGGTTAGGTTAGGTTAGGTTAGGTTAGGTTAGGTTAGGTTAGGTTAGGTTAGGTTAGGTTAGGTTAGGTTAGGTTAGGTTAGGTTAGGTTAGGTTAGGTTAGGTTAGGTTAGGTTAGGTTAGGTTAGGTTAGGTTAGGTTAGGTTAGGTTAGGTTAGGTTAGGTTAGGTTAGGTTAGGTTAGGTTAGGTTAGGTTAGGTTAGGTTAGGTTAGGTTAGGTTAGGTTAGGTTAGGTTAGGTTAGGTTAGGTTAGGTTAGGTTAGGTTAGGTTAGGTTAGGTTAGGTTAGGTTAGGTTAGGTTAGGTTAGGTTAGGTTAGGTTAGGTTAGGTTAGGTTAGGTTAGGTTAGGTTAGGTTAGGTTAGGTTAGGTTAGGTTAGGTTAGGTTAGGTTAGGTTAGGTTAGGTTAGGTTAGGTTAGGTTAGGTTAGGTTAGGTTAGGTTAGGTTAGGTTAGGTTAGGTTAGGTTAGGTTAGGTTAGGTTAGGTTAGGTTAGGTTAGGTTAGGTTAGGTTAGGTTAGGTTAGGTTAGGTTAGGTTAGGTTAGGTTAGGTTAGGTTAGGTTAGGTTAGGTTAGGTTAGGTTAGGTTAGGTTAGGTTAGGTTAGGTTAGGTTAGGTTAGGTTAGGTTAGGTTAGGTTAGGTTAGGTTAGGTTAGGTTAGGTTAGGTTAGGTTAGGTTAGGTTAGGTTAGGTTAGGTTAGGTTAGGTTAGGTTAGGTTAGGTTAGGTTAGGTTAGGTTAGGTTAGGTTAGGTTAGGTTAGGTTAGGTTAGGTTAGGTTAGGTTAGGTTAGGTTAGGTTAGGTTAGGTTAGGTTAGGTTAGGTTAGGTTAGGTTAGGTTAGGTTAGGTTAGGTTAGGTTAGGTTAGGTTAGGTTAGGTTAGGTTAGGTTAGGTTAGGTTAGGTTAGGTTAGGTTAGGTTAGGTTAGGTTAGGTTAGGTTAGGTTAGGTTAGGTTAGGTTAGGTTAGGTTAGGTTAGGTTAGGTTAGGTTAGGTTAGGTTAGGTTAGGTTAGGTTAGGTTAGGTTAGGTTAGGTTAGGTTAGGTTAGGTTAGGTTAGGTTAGGTTAGGTTAGGTTAGGTTAGGTTAGGTTAGGTTAGGTTAGGTTAGGTTAGGTTAGGTTAGGTTAGGTTAGGTTAGGTTAGGTTAGGTTAGGTTAGGTTAGGTTAGGTTAGGTTAGGTTAGGTTAGGTTAGGTTAGGTTAGGTTAGGTTAGGTTAGGTTAGGTTAGGTTAGGTTAGGTTAGGTTAGGTTAGGTTAGGTTAGGTTAGGTTAGGTTAGGTTAGGTTAGGTTAGGTTAGGTTAGGTTAGGTTAGGTTAGGTTAGGTTAGGTTAGGTTAGGTTAGGTTAGGTTAGGTTAGGTTAGGTTAGGTTAGGTTAGGTTAGGTTAGGTTAGGTTAGGTTAGGTTAGGTTAGGTTAGGTTAGGTTAGGTTAGGTTAGGTTAGGTTAGGTTAGGTTAGGTTAGGTTAGGTTAGGTTAGGTTAGGTTAGGTTAGGTTAGGTTAGGTTAGGTTAGGTTAGGTTAGGTTAGGTTAGGTTAGGTTAGGTTAGGTTAGGTTAGGTTAGGTTAGGTTAGGTTAGGTTAGGTTAGGTTAGGTTAGGTTAGGTTAGGTTAGGTTAGGTTAGGTTAGGTTAGGTTAGGTTAGGTTAGGTTAGGTTAGGTTAGGTTAGGTTAGGTTAGGTTAGGTTAGGTTAGGTTAGGTTAGGTTAGGTTAGGTTAGGTTAGGTTAGGTTAGGTTAGGTTAGGTTAGGTTAGGTTAGGTTAGGTTAGGTTAGGTTAGGTTAGGTTAGGTTAGGTTAGGTTAGGTTAGGTTAGGTTAGGTTAGGTTAGGTTAGGTTAGGTTAGGTTAGGTTAGGTTAGGTTAGGTTAGGTTAGGTTAGGTTAGGTTAGGTTAGGTTAGGTTAGGTTAGGTTAGGTTAGGTTAGGTTAGGTTAGGTTAGGTTAGGTTAGGTTAGGTTAGGTTAGGTTAGGTTAGGTTAGGTTAGGTTAGGTTAGGTTAGGTTAGGTTAGGTTAGGTTAGGTTAGGTTAGGTTAGGTTAGGTTAGGTTAGGTTAGGTTAGGTTAGGTTAGGTTAGGTTAGGTTAGGTTAGGTTAGGTTAGGTTAGGTTAGGTTAGGTTAGGTTAGGTTAGGTTAGGTTAGGTTAGGTTAGGTTAGGTTAGGTTAGGTTAGGTTAGGTTAGGTTAGGTTAGGTTAGGTTAGGTTAGGTTAGGTTAGGTTAGGTTAGGTTAGGTTAGGTTAGGTTAGGTTAGGTTAGGTTAGGTTAGGTTAGGTTAGGTTAGGTTAGGTTAGGTTAGGTTAGGTTAGGTTAGGTTAGGTTAGGTTAGGTTAGGTTAGGTTAGGTTAGGTTAGGTTAGGTTAGGTTAGGTTAGGTTAGG